>OY282505.1:20925915-22198058 GCA_958295605.1 Ajuga chamaepitys
ACTTTGGCTAAAGTGGATAAAGATTAGTCACTCCTGGCCTGCATGAGTATAAATTGTGTACGGAACCTCTTAAAAAAACACAAAGTGGAAATTTGAACTACGATATGACTTGATCCCTCTCAACCAGGTATGTAGGCAGCTTAGAAATATTCTAAGTTTAGTCATACATTGTGTTTCCCTCTCCTAAGTTACTCCGAGTTTACGGATCCAAACTCCAAGTCCATTTAGTTATCTGATTTCATTAAATTGGATCGTCAAGCTCAAATTCAGAATCCGCCTTTCCAAGTCAAGTAAGTCAAATCCGTCCAAATTCACTATGTTGAAAAATCAACTTCTAAATTCAAGAACTTCTTGATACGATCCTAAACTAAACTATCTATAATGATCCTATATACGAGCCAAGAATATATAAGTCCCTCAAGTCAAATTCAAATCAAGGCTCCTTGACACGAGTTAAAAAGGTTTATAAATGAAGTCCAAATTCAAGAACTCCTTGACACGACTCTAAAAGGTCTTCAAATCAAATTCAACTCTAAATTCAAGAACTCCTTGATGCGAGTATAAAATTGTCAATATCTCCAAAGAAAATTTCAGAAGTCAGTTCAAAACTCATCAACTCCAAGACGCTTTGTCCGTGAACGAGTCTCAAGGGGGCATTTGCTGATACGCAAATTTCAAATCCAATTAAAATACACCACATTATAAAATATATGTTGAGAATTAATTTTATATTGAGTATTTTAATGTTAGGAATTAATCATATGAAATTCCTATATTAAATAGTCAATTTAATTGATGATTTGCTATATATTTTATTGATCTACACTACAAGAAAAAGGGTCTTTTGACACCATTTTTTTTGAGACAACAAATGTTGTGTCAAATAGTCAAGTTTATGGGACAACAAGTGGTCACAAAAGACATTTAATAATTTTCCTCCAATATTTTATTAAAAATATTAAAAGCAACCACTTTGTAGTCTCAAATAATTTTACAATAAATATTTTATTTTTGTATATTATTAGGGACAACAATAGTTCTCACTTAAGATGAAATATAAGACCTATATCTTTTGAGACACCTTTTGTGGTGTCAAATAATTTTGCCTATTATCTTTTGAGACTACATTTGTGGTGACAAATATTGCATATAATAGATAATTTTTTACTAGATTACAAGAGACTACAATAGTGGTTACAAAAGATGAAAAATATTTGACTCTATCTTTTGAGACAATAATTGTAGTGACAAATAATAGTTTTTAATCTTTTTTTTTTATTATTAGATTATAAGAGACCACAATAGTGGTTACAAAAGATAAAATAATTTGCCTATATCTTTTGAGACCATAATTGTAGTGACAAATAATATTTTTAATAAATAATTTTTTTTAATTATATTATAAGAGACCATAATAGTAGTTAAAAAAGATGAAATAATTTAGTCTACATCTTTAGAGACTAATTATAGTAGCAAATAGTATTTTTACTAAATAATTTTTTAAATAGATTATAAGAGACCATAAAAGTGGTTACAAAACATAAAATAAATGTATCTATATCTTTTGACACTATTATTGTAGTGGCAAATAACTTTTAATAATGGAATGTTTTAATTATATTATGAGCCCAGTAAACAAACCCTCCCTCTCCTAGTTGTAAATGCAAAACAAAACAGAACCCTCTTTCTCTCACCTCAACCATCGTATTCTCTCACTCATTTCCGATTTCCACCATTCGCCGGTCAGCTCGTCGAGATTCATCCACCATTCGCCGCTCCGCTCGTCGAGATTCATCCACCATCGGCCGCTCCGCTCGTCGAGATTTCTTGGCCACTCTACTCGCCGAGATTCCGCCGCCATCGGCCGCTCCGCTCGTTGAGATTCTTCTGTCGTCGGCCTCTCTACTCGCCGAGATTCGACCGACATCCACGAGGTGTATTCCTTCTCTGTTGCTTACTCATTTCCCCCCAATAGAAACAGAGTTGAATTAGGATAGTTTAGATGATTTATTCAACTGAATTCGTTCTGCATTTCATGGAACTGGTATCGGCTCTCTGATCTTTATGATGTTCAATTAGGAGCGTTTTTATGATTTATTCATCTGAATTCGTGTTGCATTTCATGAATTTAGTGTCGCAGCAAACACCAGTAAAATTTCTAGATGGTTTGATTTTTTCTTTATTATTATAGATAGTATCTACCTCTTCTATATGATTTTAATTCAATTAAGTTGGGCTTCATTCTGTACTAAACAATTTTTTTTTTCCCCAGTCCATGAATCAAGATATTATAAAACAAGAAAAATCATGCTAAAATGAAGTTATGAGTCTTATAAATTATTTGGAATCTACTCATAATCGATTATGTATTTTGTCCATTGCTTAAAAGACAACAACTCACGAGTAATAATAACTATAGACTAATTAAAAATATTAAAATAAACAGAAAATGATAGTAAATCTAAAAAGCAGCATGTTGAAATTATCAATGGTATATTGCGAGTGTGATTTTGATAGTGCTTGTCCATTTTAACAAGATTATATGCATTTAGTTACTACCCTGGTACTCCCCATTTTCTTGATCTTGTCTGCTTAAGATCAGTTATTGAAAGGTACGCTTACGCTAAGACCAAAGAGGAGGAAAACCAGCTGCATATTCTGAAATCAAGGTATGATTCTGCCATTACATTCGTACGTTGTTCTTAGTTTCTATTGACTTTTTAGTTGGTTAGAAGACTGTATGAGAACACATTTTTTATGTATCTGTATCTGTATGTGCCACTCAGTTTGTGTATGAGTTAATAGTGGATATATGACGTCTATGTGCAATCTAATGTCAGTAACCTAGGCAAAGTAGTGTATTGGCTAATGTATATATTGTTTGGACGCTTCTTATATTTTCTGGAAATGGTATTTTCCTTCTCATGATATATAACTGATTTAGTGATTATATAAACTCACTAGGTAGGATAATGATATAGTCCAGACTCAGAAATATTAATTTATACAAGTCATTTAGAGGGTGTCTAGATAAGCTTATTTCAAACATCTTATAAGATCCAAAATTTTATAAGTTGTTCAAAGAATTTAGAAGATATAATTTCTAAAGAGCTAATAAGTTAAAAATGTTGGGATAAAAGAACTTATTAACTGGCAATTGAATAAAATGATTTAGCTATAAGTGTATATAATAGGTGAAATATGTGTAGTGTGTGAAGTGTGTGTAGTGGGTGAAATATGAAGTGTATATAAGTTGTGTAAGTACGTTAATAGATAACAGTAGCTCACCTACGGAAGTTTCATTTTTTTGTACTTCCACTACTTTGAACTTGTAACACCTTAAACTCTATTTTGGGAGTTGGAGTAAAATTCCACACAGTTAAATAAATTTAAATTAACTAGCACGATAGCGAAAACAGGTGAGAGGTTTGCACTAAAATGTGATGTACCTTTTTTTTTAACCAAACAGGAAAAAGTTGATTGCTAGCTCACATGTATTTCTTATCTTGACAACTATGAAATGATTGCTAGTATACTGTATGATTTCATCTATATATATGCATCACGAATTTTCAAGAATCAAATTCCTTAAGTATGTACATTAGTTGTTAATTAATTGTATGTTTGCTTGTATTACATCAGATTATAGCTTTGTTTTCATACCATATCCATATGATAGTGTTAATAATGGAGTGTTTGTCTCATAATGAGTAATTATTACTTACAATAAAATAGTAGTAGTAATTAAGTTTAGAGAATGAGACGTGAACAGTGTGGTTGTGAAAGTTAAAATTGGAGCATTAATTATTTGTAACATCCCACTAATTATAATAATATTTTTACTTAATGATTTTTAAGTTACATTTTTCACCTAGACTTATAAATAGGAGCATCCTAGGGATCTAGAAATACTTTGATGCATGCCCTCTTACATCTGCATTCTTTAAATCTTTATTGTTATGTAATTTGCTGCTGTAATTTGATATGATTTTTTTGTAATAGTAAAATGAGTTTGGACAAAAGTTGGGTACATATAAGGAATCGGTTGTCAAGCGAGTTCGAGAACGGTTTGAGGGCTTTTATTGAGAATGCAAAGAACTACAGAAATCATAAGGGAAACATAAGTTGTCCTTGTAAAAATTGCAAAAATGGGCATATGTTTCCAGTGAACGTGGTAGATGCACACATCTTTCAATATGGATTTGACGTAACATACACAAGATGGGTTTTTCATGGTGAAACATCTAACATACCATTGGGTACTACTCCAATTGTAAATGAAGTTGTTGATGAGATGGGTGCTGTGTTGAATGATGTTGGGGCAGCGGGTGCACATGAGTTTGGTGATGTGCAAACGGATGAGGATGATCCACAAGAAAATGAATTTACGGACCTGTTATCCGCCCTCCAAGTGGAATTGTATCCTGGTTGCACTAAGTATTCATCGTTGAATTTTTTAGCAAAATTGATGCACTTGAAAGTTCTTCACAAGTGGTCCAATGAATGCATGGATGCAGTGCTAAAACTATTGAAAGATGCTCTGCCGGGTGACAACAAGCTGCCTACGTCTCATTATGAGTCAAAGAAGTTATTGAGCAAGTTGGGATTGGGTTATGAAACCATTCATGCATGTAGATATGATTGTGTATTGTTTTGGAAGGAGAATGTTGATCTACAAGAATGCCCTGTCTGCAAAACAAGTCGTTGGATAAACAGGAAGGGAAAGAAAGTGCCACAAAAAGTACTTCGTTATTTTCCACTGAAAGATCGGCTGAAACGGTTGTACACTTCACGCTACACTGCAAAGGAAATGACATGGCATCAGAGAGGTCGATCGACAGATCCAAATATAATGCGTCATCCAGTTGATGGTAAAGAATGGAAGGAGTTTGACGAGAAGTACCCTGACTTTGCTTGTGAACCGAGAAATGTTCGGCTAGGATTAGCTGCAGATGGTTTTAACCCTTTTGGGAATAGAAGCCTTTCATATAGTATGTGGCCGGTGGTTATGAATGTGTACAATTTACCACCCTGGTTATGTACTAAGGACCCGTACAACCTCCTAACTTTGTTGATACCCGGACCAAATGCTCCTGGAAAGGATATAGATGTCTATCTGAGACCTCTTATTGATGAATTGCAAGAATTATGGAAGGAAGGCATGGCTGTGCGAGATGCTGCATCAGACACTCTATTTCAGATGCGAGCGATGTTGCTTATGACGGTCAGTGACTTTCCTGCTCGGAGTAGTTTATCTGGATGGAGTGGTCAAGGATATTTCGCTTGTCCAACATGCAATGATGCAACCCCCTCCATGCGGATTACAAATAAAGTTTGTTACGTCGGGCATCGACAATGGCTTCATATTAACCATAAGATGAGGAATAACAAGAAGTTTGATAATAAAGTTGATAAACGACATCCTCCAGTTCGTAAATCAACTCAACAAATATTAAATCAGCTTCAACATGTTGGATTTAGACTACCAGGTAAGCATGTACAGTATGGTGGCAAGAAAAGAAAACGACCAACAATCGAGCTAAATTGGACCAAGAAAAGTATATTTTGGGAATTGCAATATTGGTCTTCATTATCATTACACCACAATTTGGATGTTATGCATATTGAGAAGAATGTGTGTGAAAGTTTGTTGGGCACCATATTGAACATTGAAGGGAAAAATAAGGACACGGATAAGGCGAGAATCGACTTACAAAATATGGGCATACGTAAAGAGCTGCATCTGTATAAAGATGGTAATTATTGGATGAAACCACAAGCAGCCTATACACTTGTCCCAGATGACATTAAGAAGTTCTGTGACTTCTTGAAACATGTGAGATTCCCTGACGGTTTTGCCTCAAACTTGAGTAAGAATGTGATCGAAGGAAGCAGTAAGATTACAGGGTTAAAATCTCATGATTGCCACGTCATAATGCAACGGTTATTACCCACTGGACTCCGACCATTTATGACGAAAGAGATAGTTGATGTCATCATCGAGTTGAGTAATTTCTTCCGATTAATATGTTCAAGGACTTTGAGGATAGATGACATAGAAAAGGCTCAAGAAGCCATTGTTGTTATCCTATGTAAGTTAGAGACAATCTTTCCACCGGCTTTTTTTGATATAATGGTTCACTTGGTCATGCATCTGCCAGAAGAAGCCATTCAAGGAGGCCCTCCTCAATTAAGATGGATGTATCCTACTGAACGATTTCTTGGTAAATTGAAAAAATATGTCAGGAATCGTGCCCGTCCTGAAGGTTCAATTGCAGAGGCATACATTGTTAATGAAACCTTGACGTTTTGTTCAATGTATCTTACCGGCATTGGCACAAAATTTAACAAACCGGAGAGAAATTGGGTTGATGTAGATGAGAATGCAAGTAAGCTTTCTGTGTTTAAAACTTGTTCTCGCCTTGTTGGAAAGATGACTCCAGTTGCTTTGGACAATAATATGCGGAATAAAGCCGAGTGGTACATACTGAACAATTGTCCGGAAATTCAACATTATATTTGGTAAGTACGTTGTATATTTAATCTAATTTATAGTCATTTGGTCTATTATAATTCTCACCTACTTGTAATCATGCAGTGACCATGTGAAAGAAATGGAGCAATATTGCTCGACGGGGTTATTAATTGATAGGCAATCTAGAGATTTTCCAAAATGGTTTCAAAGGAAGGTAACTTCCTCCACTTGCCCCTTGAAGAATGATATAAACTAGGCTATTAAGGTATATGTACTCAATATATGTTTATATTTTGCAGATGTTTGCTCTACATGAACTTAAATCACCAGAGGCGACCGAGCAATTAGTTTCACTTTCCTTTGGTTCAAATTTGTCTGTCAAAAGCTATCCAGGTTGTGTGGTCAACGGCGTTAAGTTTCTAACACACAATCGAGATATCAGTCGAACAACGCAGAATAGTGGGGTTTCAGTTAAAGGACCGAATAATGAAGTCTATTATGGAGTATTAGAAGAAGTTTATGAAATAACTTATCGGGGAAACAATTCTGTTGTTCTTTTCAAGTGTAAGTGGTTTAACACTAACTCAAAAAGAAGAGGAGTGCGAAAATACAAAAACCAAGTAAGTATATGCGTTAAGGAATCTTGGTATGAAGATGAACCATTTATACTTGCATCTCAAGCTGAACAAGTCTTTTATGTACAAGACTTGTTTAATGGTTCAGATTGGAGAGTTGTTGAGCATTTTGGGCATAGACACATTTGGGACTTCCCACCATTTGAAACGGATGATGTGATAGTAGTTCAGGATGTAGAGTCATCGGGCATCGAGTTGTCTATCGAAATACCGGACATTGATTCAATGATGTGCAGTCAATCAAATGTGCCATCAAATGTTGTTAAATCCAATGTGGATGAAATCTTGAGAGTTAAGTCCCATGTACATGATGATTTCATTAATGATGATGAAAATGATATTTTAGATGAGTATATTGAGGACGACGTGGTCGAGTTTGATGATGACAATGAAGATGACAATGATGATGACGATGATATAGATGAGGAAATGAGAGACATTAATAGTGAAGATGAATAAATGTTGGGTATATGTTATTCTAGTGTACACTTTACCTTTCCTAAACATGTTTTTAGCTTGCACTAAGTGTATGTAGTGCATGTGTTACTTAAGTTATGGAAATATTGATGTTTTGCAATTTTCTTCGTTCTTGTACAGGGTTTTGGTGGTTTCAACTTTGCTTCTGCACGATGATTTTCTCTACCATCTTTTTGATTTTGGTAAGATTAATTCTTGTCACTGAGATGTGTCTGGTTGTGTTTTAGGATGAAGAGTTGGGAGATGAGTTCTTTTGGGGCTTGCAAAGTTACATTCTTGATATGCTTTCTTGGCTGATAAATTCGTTCGAAACAGGTTCATATGATGGCGGGCCCAGTTGCCACTTGTGCTGGATCCTCAGGAGGAGCAGAACCTCCACTTGGTCCACATACACTTCCTTCGCAGTGCGAGTCTGGTACTATTTAATGCAAGTTGAACTATTGAAAAGTTTCCTTGGAAAATAGTGTAGTTAATGCATGAATATGTTGTGTGTAGCCTCTATATTATTGAGTAGTAACGGTGTGTAATTGCCAAGTGTGGGTATTTATGTTTAAATTGTGTTGCCAATTAATTGACTCTAATGCAATATTTTGTAGTGAATACTGCAAATAATCCAAGGAAGAAACAACGAAAAGGGCGAGGCAAGGCAAAGGGACATGGCATTGCTGATTGGGTAATTAGAAAGGGAAAAATCACATTGACATTTGATGAGGAAGGAGATACATGGAAGGCGATCGGTAATCTGGCTGCTTGGTGGGAGAGCGCAGTTGGCATACACACTCGAGATTGCTGCGAACCATTTCATGACAATTGGAAAGATGTCCCACCCTTACAGAAAGCACTAGTACGGGAGCGATTACTGGTAAGGTTCTATTCTAGTGGTTAGTTTTAGATTCCAACTGGAGAAAGTCTATTGTTTTTCTTTGGTTTGATTTTTGGAGAGCGGTAAATTTTATGGTAATTATTACATTTTTATATATTGGTTTGGAGTTGAGGTTATAATTATGTGGTAATTATTTTTATGTATATGTGAGACATTAACATGTTAAATTTATTTAGGATTGGTTTGACATTGATTTTGAGGGCCAAGATGGTGTCTTCCTTGATGTGGTGGATAGAGATGCCAACATATGTTATAATGGTTGGAAGCATAAGCTGAACAAACACTTCAAGAAATCAAAAACTTTAGAAGCTGCTAAACGTGATCGCCCTGCCAGTGTACGAGATGAAGCTCTGTGGGATCGCTGCTGTGAAAGATTTGCATCGGAAGCTATTAAGGTATTTTATTTAGTGACTAATTCTAATTGAAGTCTCAATCTTTGATGTTTTGCTATGATTAGTTTTATCTATCATTTAACGTGAAAATTAATTTTATTATAAATAGGGAAAATCTAAGAAAGGTTCAGAAAATCGTGCAAAGCATAAGTACAAAAGCTACCATGGGAGAAGATCATACATGCAACATCGAGCACTAAAGGTAAATTGTTAGGTTGAGTATTTGCAATTAGTCTGTTTCTGACGTTTTCTTTGGACAACTTTATATGTGCTTTGCTCCGTGGCTGTGTATTTACTAGATATTATCAGATGTCTAGGTGGCAACTAGTCACCTTCATAGTATTAGATGAAATTGTGGGAGGACAAAGATTGGTGCAGAGGACTGGGTGGTGGATATGAGTTCAATTAAATGATGCTTTAGGTGTAAATACATACATATATGGAGCTTGGAGTGTGTGTTGCATCTGGACTATAGTTGAAGCTTAATTTCAAGTGTTCATTTTGTTGTATTACTGTTTTGTAGTACATGTGTTCCTTTTGGCATTTTGGGCATTGTAAGTGTGAATTATGCTAAAAGGGATATTTTTTTGAAGATTTGGTGAATACTAATACTATAATATGAATGAGGACTCAATATGCACGTCGTTTTAACAACAGTTCCTTTATACTCAAAACAGATTTTAGTAATGTTTACCAAATGTTAAAATAGTTGCTTGTCTTGAACAGGGAAATCTTGAAACACGTCAGTTGTATTCTGCCATTAGAAACTGGAAAGAAATGCATCAGCGTGAGGGAGTCTGGGCTAATAAGGATGCAGAGGAGACATATGTAAGAATTTGTTTTCTTTTATGACAAATATTTTGGTTAAGTCTTTGTTGATTTTTTTATTTTTTTTAACTATGTTAGTATAAGATGGAGGAGGAGCTTCAGAGACTACTAGCAGAGTCAGCTTCAGGTTCGACTTTAGATTCGACATTAGGCTCGACATCATGTTCGACATCAGGTTCAACTTCGGTTTCGACTGCAAAAAATGAGGCTGCTGCTATGGGCAAAGTGTTGGGTACACAGAGAGGCCATACGGCTGGAATAGGTCGCACTCTATCACACTCTTCACATAGAAGACATTCACGGTCATCTCAATCGGGGTCTACGGCTCCGCATGCTAAGTGCGAAAGTGAGATTAATACACTACGGACGTATCTTGCACAAATGCTCGATGTGGTACGTCACTTGGCCCCTCATGCTCAGTTGCCCGATATTCCAATTGCTCCATCATCATCGAGTGCTACTATCGGTGGTGAGGACGACGAGGATGATGTGGATATTGATTTAGATGATTGAGTATAGGAAGATTTCAGATTTCATATATGTGATTATGGATGGATATATTTTAACCTTCATATAAGTGACTTGATTGATGTTATTGATATACTTGGGAGAGACTTTATATATAATATACATATATGTTTTTGCATTTGTTTACGTTTTTCTTATAAAATAATTTAGTATTGGCGTACCCAAATTGGAATCAAATAGGAAAAATTCAGTAGAAATAATGTTCATTTGTCACAATATATTGTCCTAAAAATTTAAAGTATTTGCCACAACAACTAGTCTCAAAAATCTAGAGTATTTGCCACAACTATGTTGTCACTTATATACAAAGTATTTGCCACAACAATGTAGTGTCAAATAACTAGAGTATTTGCCACAACTATGTTGTCACTTATATATAAAGTATTTGCCACAACAATGTAGTGTCAAATGACTAGAGTATTTACCACAACTATGTTGTCACTTATATATAAAGTATTTGCCACAACAATGTAGTGTCAAAACACTAGAGTATTTGCCACAACTATGTGGTCACTTATATATAGAGAGTATTTGTCACAAAAATGTGGTCTAAAAAACTAGAGTATTTGCCACAACAATTTTGTCACTAATACTCAATATAAGTTGACCAAACTTTTGTATTATTTGCCACCACATACTTTTTGTGACAATTTGTTGTCACAAAAACCAATAATATTAAAAGAGACCACCTCTTGTGGTCACAAATATATTATTTGCGACGGGGTTGTTGACACGACCAATTAGTGACCACATGTTGTGGCAAATAACTTATTTGTGACAACTTCTTATTATTTGTGACAACTTTTTGTTGTGGCAAAAGACCTTTATTCTTGTAGTGCTATTGGGAGTTCTCACATGTTAAGATGATAATACTAAATTAAATTGTATCAATTTAGTAATTATCCAGGAGGATGACAATGTATATCAAATTATAATGAATCAATTAGAAGATCTCGTATATCAAGATGTTGTAGAAATCAACAAATTAAATAGGTTGATCTACGAACTATATTCGCTGACTAAGCCTTGGACATGTTGGTATTCACAATATTAGATTTCCATGTAAACCGAAATCGATCAAAAGTAAGTCAATAAAGTAATGTGACTTTATTAACATGATGAAATAGATTCTACATGGATATGAAGTCATCGGAAATTGGCTGATATGTGGCAAGATATCAAATTAAATATTTGATAGATAATGATGTTATGGAAGATCAATTGAATTGCTCTATTCGAATCCTATGCTCATTAGAGTTCTCTATTCTACAACTATAAAGAGTGCTTTATTATTCCACCAAAAAGAATCACAACAACACAAGTTCAAGAAGCAAGTGGAAGGTGTTACTAAGCTAATATCCAAGGCATTACAAAGCAAATCTAGAGCTTTTCAAAGGCGCTACAAAGCCAATCTCGAGATTTTCAAGGCGTTACAAAGTAAATTTTCAAGGCGTTACAAAGTTAATCTCGAGATTTTATACGTTTGATTCGAGGTTAATGTGTTGAGCCTTTTCTGTCAACGTTTTCAAGTGAAGAATTCTAGAACAAAGGAATTTTGATGTTCTTCGGTGTTCTTTAGTGTTCTTCAAGAAACTCGGCTAGAAACGACGTTTAATCCAAAATTAAGCTTACAAACTTTTGGATTAACGTTACTCTAGTCAACGAGTTTAAAGACATAAGCAGTTGGAGATAAAAAATCCAAGGATTACTAGGGATTGTACTACATACTTGCTACAATTTTTTATATTCTCCATTTGTATGAAATTTTCGTGTTTTAATTGAATAAACGCAAAATTTGTTGTTCCATTCAACTGGGATAGGATGATTAGTTAAGAAGTCGGCCAACAGTTGTCCATTTATTGCCTTTTGGGAGACGTAAAATATCTCAAATTGTTACAGCTAGAGATACCATCGCACAAGTCGATCAGAGAGTTATGGTTTTGATATAACATACTTCAATGGGTTTGCCTTTGAGAAGGGCGAACGGTGTGAGCTTGGTAGTAGTGCTTCAACTTTTGAATTACAAAGACTAGAACTAGACATATCTTCTATATCTTCTCTATCACTGAGTAGTTCAGTTTATCTAGCGTCACCGTCCTGCCTAGGAAAAACAAAGAGTTGTCTGTAATGTGTAAAGTAGGCATTCTTTCACAAAATCACGCTAAAATAATTGTCAGGTTGAGACTCAATCTGGTCAAGAGTTATTGGCACCACTTTAACCCCCCACCTCTAATTGCTCCTCTTCTTGATCACAATTGAGCAAGAAAAGCTTCGGCGTCTTCCTTGCGAAAATAAAGCAATCCAATAGATTTAATCCCATCAGAATCATATATCATCATTCAATATTGGTGTTGCTCGCGGTGTGAAGTTCAACGAGCCTTCTTGCCATGCGTTCCGAATTAAGTGGAGTTTCTAAAGTAGCGGTTTGCTTTCCCCGGTGCTGTGTTACGAAGGTAAAAGGCAGCGGTGCCGGAGGCAGAAAGACCGGCTAAGCTGCGGTTGCGAGCTACGTGGTGTCGTTGAGTGCCGAATCAGTTGATGAACATGGAAAACTAGAAAGGGGTCGAGGGATGGGAGATGAGATTTACAGTGAAGAACAAAGAGAATGGAAAGGGGACGACATCGAGGAGAAAAGTGTTTTAAAACGATAATGCTACCCGAGCAGAAATTTTTATTTTATTTTTTATTTTTAAGATGGTTAAAATATTGCAAAATGTTAATGATGGATTGAGATATAGTGACATGTGGTCCGTCCGTCGGGATACGTCTATGACTAGTACACCCATTAAATAGTAAAAAAAATATTTTGTTCAATGATGGAGTATAGTATGATGTGTAAAGGTGATGTCAGATAAATAGGTGTTGAGGTGGTAGGTAATGATAAAAATATGTATTGAAAAGTGTAAAAGGTGTATTGAAAATTGTAAATGTGAGGTCAGATGTTAGGTAATGATAAATGTGTATTGAAAATTATAAAAATTGATGTGATAATGAGTGAACGATTAGGTAATGATGAAAATGTGCTAGGACGAGTAAGAGATTTTATTTAAAAAGACAAAATTTGACTAAATAATTCATAAAGTGAGATACCTTTAGACCGAGCAATCTTACATCCGGCTAGCAATAGTCTAACTCAAATATCCCCTGGCTGTGAAGATAATAATTAGAATATTCACATTAATACTAAATTAAGGTTAGAAAAGAGACGACAACAATTTTATAGTTCAATAATCTTCCATCATACAAGTAATCTAATATTAAGGTTAATTATAATATAATAAATGATTTTTTTAAAAGCCCGGGCACATGCTGCCAATTTAGTAGTATCCTTTTAATATGATCATTTCAAATTTTGCCTCAAAAGGTGCGGAAGTGCTTTTATTTAATGATTGAAGAACAGTAAATTAATTACAATTACACCCAACATAGTTTTTAATAAAAAGTAATAATTCAGCCGTAAAGATTAAATGTTTTCTAATCCTGCAACCGATTGGCTGCAGTGATATCACTGCCATTGTAGTACAACAGTAAGACTCATAAAACTTGCATATTTATTTTTGTACAAAAGTTTCAAAAGATGCACATTGGATTTGCGCACAATTTTTTTTTAAATCATTAGCATTATTTTCTTTTTTTATCTTGAATGATTTTTATTATTCACTAGATGTTCACCGGTGCGATGTACGTGATGAATAGTTTTCTATAATAATAATAATTATGCTTAAATTATCCGTCTATATATTATTTAAGAACACCAAAAGAGGTAATACTTTTTATCCAAATACCTTTCTTCCTCCTTCCAAATCCTTTGCTACATGTTTTTTTTCGTATATTTTATATCTTTCGTTATTACAAATTCAAGCAACCAATTAGATTTTCATAACATTTGTCTATGGCGGCGATTATTTATATCCCACAAAAATTTTCAACACAGTCCACTTTTCTTCAAAATTCTTAATACAGCCCACATAATACCAATCATACCCTTTCTTTGTTAAATTAAATTATTTAAATAAAATAATAAAAATACTTAAAAAAAAATTATAGGTCTAAATCAGGCCCCAAATCATGAGAAGAACTTAGAGGGAGCAGGCACACCGACCTTGAATCTTCCATCTCTGTGCACATAACCATGCTTCATTCATATTTTCATTCCAGAGCATCTATTAGTTGTGCACATAAAAAACCAAGTATCAAACAAAAAAACATACGAATTTTGCATATATAGATATAATGTATATGCATATACTTGTATATGAGATAATAAATGCAGATACTGATCGCCTTATTAAGAATTAGTGATCATTCTTATCTCTAAATATTGTCATAAAATATTGTCATAAGCTGTTGCTACAGGGCCATTACCGCAAGGGGCGCCAAACGACGATCTCAAAAAGATCGAGCCACGTCAGTGTTAGGAATTTATCCCACCCACAACCACGACACAACTAGATAATCGGATAAAGAAAACAATAAAATAGCAAACAATAAGACAACAATTTGATTACCCAGTTCGTTACGATGTGTAACTACGTCTGGGGGCGATACCAAGCCAGGATATTTACTAGAATGATGAATTTTCGGAATTACAATGAGCAATGAAGGAAACCCTTATTTATAATAACACCTTGGGCCTCAAAATTTGATCCTGACTTGAGGCCCAAGAAACCTGCCGCGCGACTCGCCTCGGCCGAGGCCACTTCCCGCCTCGGCCGCGGCACTTTCTCAGTGCCAGATCCTTCGCGTACAGACGCCAGGCCTCGGTCGAGGCCACCTGCCTCGGTCAAGTTGCCTTCTCGCCTCGAGGCCTCGGCCGCGGCCTCCCGCCTCGGCCGAGTTGTTCCTGGACGACTTTTGGGCTCCATACTCAACAATCTCCCACTTGGAGACCAAAACACCTTCAAAGCAAATTTCCTCCTCTTTTCCTCCTTCCCGTTTCCTACTTGGTATCACCATCTCCTCTTCTTCTTCACGTTTCGAGGCCAATTGAAGTTATGCACAACTTCAATTTCTCTAAGGTTACAACCTTAGTAAACATGTCAGCTGGATTCTCACTCCCGAGAATTTTCTCAAGTCGCAAGGCCTTCTTCTCAAGTAAGTGTCGGATGAAATGATACTTCAATTCAACGTGCTTAGTTCTTGAATGAAATGCCGGATTGCTCGCCAAGAAGATTGCACTATGACTATCACTGTAGAGTACACTATTTCCGTGCTCCTTTCCAAGTTCACCCAAGAACCTTTGCAACCACACCATCTCCTTACTTGCCTCCGTCACGGCAACGTACTCCGCCTCCGTGGTGGACAGTGCAACCACCTTTTGCAACTTAGATGTCCAAGAAATTGCCGTACCACCATAAGTAAACACATACCCGGTCGTACTCTTTCTTCCATCAAGATCGTTTGATGCTAGGTCCGCATCAACGTAGCCAACTAACTCAGAATTTCTTCCATTAAAGCACAAAGCTTTGCTTGTGGTACCTCGCAAGTACCTTAGAATCCACTTCACCGCTTCCCAATGCTGTTTACCCGGATCACCCATGAACCGGCTCACTACTCCCACTGCATGCGCAATATCCGGACGAGTACAAACCATGGCGTACATGATACTCCCAATTGCCGATGCATATGGCACATCCATCATTTGAGTACGCTCCTCCTTGGTACTCGGCGACTCCTTCTTATACAGCTTAAAGTGTCCCCCCAAGGGAACATTGACCGGCTTCGAACCCTCCATGTTAAATCTTTCCAGGACCTTCTGGATATAGTCCGCCTGCGAAAGATACAACAAATTTGCCGCCTTTCTCTCGATCCTCATCCCCAAAATCTGCTTCGCTTCTCCAAGGTCTTTCATGGAGAACCTCTCAGACAACTGCTTCTTCAGCCTTTCTAACTCCCTTGGATTGGCTCCTACAATCAACATATCGTCAACGTATAGTAATAGGATGAGATAGCTATTGTCAAACCTTTTGTAGTAAGAGCAATGATCAGCATGGCATCTATGGTATCCAATTTCCAACATGAAATTGTCGAACTTCATGTACCACTGCTTCAGAGCTTGCTTCAACCCATACAAGCTCTTCTTCAATTTGCACACAAGACTTTCCTTTCCGTCTACCACGAACCCCTCCGGCTGTACCATGTACAGCTCCTCCACTAGATCACCATGAAGGAATGCCATCTTCACATCCATCTGATGCAACAGTAGATTCTCCGCAACCACCATGCTCAACACCATGCGAATCGTTGTCAACTTCACAACAGGAGTGAACACATCCGTATAGTCGATGCCATACCGTTGCTCGAACCCTTTCACGACTAACCTTGCCTTGTAACGTTTGCTACCATCAGCCTCATTCTTGATTCGGTAGACCCACTTGCTATGCAACGCCTTCTTGCCCTTGGGAAGCTCAGACAGTTCCCAAGTGCCATTCACACGAAGTGATGCCATTTCATCTTCCATGGCAGCCATCCACCTTCGTTTATCACCAACCTGCTTTGCCTCTGCAAAGCTCTCAGGTTCACCACCATCAGTCAACAATAAGTAAAAGTTAGAGGGCGAATACTTATCTGGTGGCCTTCGATCTCTAGCTGGTCTTTGAGGTGGTGGTGGTGTTCTTGGTTCGTCATCATGAACCTCCTCATCGACCGGTTTCCCTTTGCTCCCACTCGAGTCTAGATCGGGTAACTCAACAGTGCGGAGCTTTCCACTATCAGCGCCCAAATCCTTCATCCTATCCTTGTACATAACCTGTTCATTGAATATAACATCTCGGCTGCGAATTACTTTTCGGCTTTGCTCATCCCATAGCCTATAGCCGAACTCATCGCCGCCATACCCAACAACCGTACACTTCATGGACTTGGCATCTAGCTTATTTCTCCCAATAGAATCCAAAAGAGCGTAAGCAACACAACCGAAAATACGCAAGTAAGATAGATTTACCTCCTTTCCAGTCCACTCCTCCTCGGGTATCCGATTATCCAAGGGAACCGATGGACCTCGGTTGACCAGGAATGCAGCTGTGCTCACTGCATCCGCCCAAAACGACTGAGGCAGTCCGCTCTTCAGTCTCATGCATCTCGCCCGTTCATTTAGGGTTCTGTTCATCCTCTCGGCCACACCATTCTGCTGGGGCGTTCCACGTACAGTCATCTCTGTACGAATCCCATGCTCAGCACAGTACTCCTTGAACTCCTTGAGTTCATATTCGCCACCATTGTCGGAACGCAGGCACTTCACCTTCAACCCCGTCTCCGTCTCAACCAAGGCCTTCCACCTTTTGAAAACATCAAATGCATTAGACTTATTTTTCAGAAAATAAATCCATACCTTGCGGGTTGAATCGTCGATGAACGTCATGTAGTACATCGATCCTCCAATGGACGCCACCGGAGCTGGTCCCCATAGATCGCTATGAACCAACTCTAGCTTCTCTTTCTTCAGGGTCCTGCCACTCCTCGAGAAACTCACTCGCCTTTGTTTCCCGAAGACACAATCTTCACACATACCAACCTCCACGGTTTGTAGACCAGGCAGTTTACCCTTCGAACTCATAACTTTCATCCCTTTCTCGCTCATGTGGCCCAGCCGGCAGTGCCACAATTCTACATCACCATTACCACTCGCAAGATCAAGGGAATCCTGCGAGTTACTAGTCATGTACAACGTTCCTTCCTTCTTACCACGAGCTACTACCATAGCTCCCTTGGTAATCTTCCAGTTGCTACAGCCAAACGTTACTACGTAACCTTCCTTGTCAAGCTGTCCAACTGAAAGCAAGTTCCTCTTTAATCCAGGGATATGTCTCACTCCATTCAACATCAGTTTTGAGTCATTTGATGTCTCAACCTTTACGTTTCCCTTACCCACGATTTTCAGGGGTTCATCATCTGCCAGATACACCTGTCCAAAATCGCCAGAAACATAATTTTGCATTATACTAAAGTTACCGCATGAATGGAATGATGCGCCGGAATCCAAGACCCAAGATTTCATGGGACTGCACACGCTCAAGACCAATGCATCGCCATCATCCTCATCCGTGGCTGCATTCGCTGTCTTCCTGTCTGCCTGATCCCCCTTGTTCTTCTTCGGCGCCTTGCACTGGTATTTGAAGTGACCAACCTCGTCACAATTCCAGCACTTTTTCGTCTGACTCTTCCCTCTGGATTTTGACCTCCCCCTAGACTGCCTTCCCTTCTGTCTGCCTTTGTTCTCGGTATTCAGTGCTGACCCTGAGGACGATCCTGATCCTGATTCGTTTCTCCGAATCTCCTCCCCGATCATCAAGTCCCTCACCCTGTCAAACTTCAACTTAGCGTCTGTGGCGCTAACGGCTGTCACTGTACCGGCCCAACTGTCTGGCAGAGAAGATAGCATTATTAGGGCCCGAATCTCATCATCAAACTTTATATCCACCGAGTCCAACTGTGAGGTTAGCATGTTGAACTCATTCAAGTGTTGCTGTACTGGTGTTCCCTCCGTCATCCTCAGATTAAACAACCGTCTAATCAGATGAACCTTGTTTGTCGTCGATGGTTTTTGATACATCTCCTCCAAGGTTTTCAGCATCTCCCGTGTAGACTTCGCGCCTGTGGTATGGTAAGCCACTTCCTTGGACAGCGACAGACGCACCGCGCTCATCGCTTTCCTGTCCAATAACTCCCACTCCTCCGCAGACATCTTCTCGGGCTTCTCCTTGAGGGGCTGGTGCAAATCCTTACCGTATAGGTAATCTTCAATTTGCATCTTCCAGAATCCATAATCAGTCCCATCGAATCTCTCCACCGAAATCTTTCCGTCGTTCATCGTGAATCCTCCCAGGAAACTATCCTGATGCTCTGATACCAGTTGTTAGGAATTTATCCCACCCACAATCACGACACGACTAGATAATCGGATAAAGAAAGCAATAAAATAGCAAACAATAAGACAACAATTTGATTACCCAGTTCGTTACGATGTGTAACTACGTCTAGGGGCGATACCAAGTCAGGATATTTACTAGAATGATGAATTTTCGGAATTACAATGAGCAATGAAGGAAACCCTTATTTATAATAACACCTTGGGCCTCAAAATCTGATTCTGACTTGAGGCCCAAGAAACCTGCCGCGCGACTCGCCTCGGCCGAGGCCACTTCCCGCCTCGGCCGCGGCACTTTCTCAGTGCCAGATCCTTCGCGTACAGACGCCAGGCCTCGGTCGAGGCCACCTGCCTCGGTCGAGTTGCCTTCTCGCCTCGGCCGAGGCCTCCTGCCTCGGTCGAGTTGTTCTCTCGGCATAAACTCCCCTGTTTCGTCAATCCTGCCTCGGCCGCGGCCTCCCGCCTCGGCCGAGTTGTTCCTGGACGACTTTTGGGCTCCATACTCAACAGTTAGGACCTCAACGAGATGGACCGCCTGAAGCACAAGAACGGGTCCGCTACACAGAGACCGTCCAACCATCATAGACAGCCATCACAGACCGTAAATGTGAAGGCTTCGATCGCCAATCCAATACCAGGAATGATCGCAGATCGCGTAATGATTATCCCATATGTCAAACATGCGAGATGCTCGAGATGCCACCTCAGCTAAGCTGTGCCATATGGCAGACCCGTGGCAGTTGGTCTGCCACTTGTCGTCCACATGTCAAACATGCAAAAGCTGCTTGAACCTCTATAAATACCCCCCACACGTATTTGTAGGACATGTGAAAAAACTTGAGAGAAAAACTACTGAAAGCTAGATAGAGTGAGAATGCAAGTATCAATTACGAGTGGGAATACAAGTGTAAGCATATCTTTAAAGTGAGAAATACATAACGATCACATCAGACGATCACTTTCTATGTTATTGTTCTCATAAAAGACCAACCGCACTCTGTCTATTCTTAGACTGTCGATTGCACTTTCCATTATATCTGGTTGTGGGTTTGTGTTCTCATTAACGCAACTATCTTAATTATTCCAGCGAATCTCGATTTCTAAATACCGATCAAAATTGTGCATCCATAATTTGGTGCTAGAAGGAGGGCTATGACGAGATAATCAATATCATCACACACCCCGTCAAGCATGCACTATCGCGATGTAATCAAAGGACCTCAACTGAGATCACATCAACGAGGCGACCGTCTCTCGATCGCGAGCTTAATGACTAGACACTGAAGACGGTCCAAAATGAAGTGAAATTAATCTGCGAACTCACGACCAGGACCCAACAACTAGCCTAGGGCTTGCAGAAGCAACAAAAAGAAGAAGGTTCTCATGGGCGAGCCGTCACGGGTCCAAAAGGATAGGACACTCCCATAGGGATCGAGGGACGGATGTACAGAGTTTCTCATGGCCTATGACGGCGATCAGGACCTAAAGAAGAAGACAATCTATCGGTCCCCAACACCGCCAATGGATGACGAACGTCATCATCCGTGAAGTATCCATTATGGTCCTTCAGGGGGCGTGCAAAGAGATAGCACACATGTGGCGAACAAACAGAATCCAGCTCCTGCTCGGGCCAAGAAGGCTACAACTACGGCAGAGTCGAGGTCGCCACAAGGGACCATCTTCGACCATCTGGCTAGACAAAAAAACTCCAGTCAACGGTAAAGACGTCCTGCCTCACCCCTAAAGAAGTATTCAGTCGATTACTCGCTTTATGAGGGCCATCGACATGACGAATGAAACGAAAGAGTTGATAATCAGTGGCCAAGATATCAATGGGATCAGCACAACGGGATTGGCACAACATGATCGCTTGAACTAACTGGAAAGGCGATCCTAGGCACCAAAATTCTCGACCGACGAATAAAGGATTTTCCAGTCGGACTCCCCATTTGTGGGTTTAATTCTATCCACAAGGATGCCAGTGGAGCTCAAGACACCCAAAGTCGCACCCTACAATAAAGTGACGAACCCATCCATTCACCTTAATAAATATCTATTCTGCATGGAGCTACAGTCCCCGACTGGCGTGACCCGTTATCGAGTTTTTGCCGCCACCTTGGGCGATTGGGCGCAGCGATAGTTTAGAGACCAACCTCCTCACTTTGTAACGGGTTGGGGGCATTTGGCCGAGCTCTTCAAAGCAAACTACGTGATCTTTAAGACAAAGACGACCCCTAAAGAGCGTTTGATCACGATTATCCAAGGAAGGACAAGCCTCTAAGCAGATATCTGGAGCGTTTCAGCGAGCTTTTGCTAGAAACAGAATGGATGTCGGACAAAACGGTCTTGATCTCGGTGATGCACGGACTACAGTCCGAACGAAGATTCTAGTGGGCGGTCCAAATAGATGGACCGCGGTCGTTCGTTGATTTCATGGCGAAGGCCGATCAGTATATCGTTGCGGAGGAAAGTTTGCCTATCCTACCAAATAGCAACGATGCCTCTGGTAAGAAAAGAGATGGCAGCACAGTACCGCGGGATGTAAAAGTGTTCCCATTCCGTGACGAAAGATTTGGGGATCCCAAATCAGCAGATGTTTTTCTTCCACACGAAATCCTCAACCTTCTTTTGGGTGACCCCTGTTAAAGGTTCAGCTTCTACCCATTTGGTAAAATAATCGACCGCAACAATAGTTTGAACGTAGTCTCCCTTTGCTTTGGGGAACGGACCTACTAGGTTGATCCCCCTCTTCGCGAATGGTCACGGACTGTGGACTGATGTTATGTTCTCTGGCCGATGTCGGATGAAAGGTGCATGTGTTTGGCATTCTGGGAACGTTTTCGCATACAAGATTGCATCCTTCTATAAAGTTTGCCAGAAGTAACCTTGTCTTAATGTCTTTTATGCGAGGGCTTCCCCCCGGTATAACTTCTGCAAACACCCTCGTGAATCTCTGCCATAACATATCGTCGTCTGCTCTCCTTAGCGCACTTTAACAACGAAGTTGAGAACCCTCTTTTGTAAAGAGTTCCCTCGATTATGGTGTAGTGTGTTGATTTGAATTCGGAGCGAGTGCGCTTTAACGACATTTTGCGAGAGTTCGCCAGTTTTCAAATATCGTGTAATCGGCGTAGTCCAATCTTCCTCGTTCGTGTCCACTTGCATGACATCGCTCTGTTGGATCAAAAGAGCGGTCGACTGTATGAGTGTTACAGACGTGAAGTTTTTTGCTCCCTTGGAAGTGGCCAATCGAGCAAGTCCGTTTGCCTGTGAGTTCCTCGTCCATAGGATTTGCACGAACTCAATCATTTCGAAGGTCTCGGCCGTCTCTTTGACCATTTCTAGATACTTGATCATCTTTTCCTCCTTGGCTTTGTAATTTCCATTTATTTGATGGATGACCAGCTATGAGTCATTATGTATAATGGCCCATTTGACCCCTAGTGACCTTGCGGTCGTCAGTCCAAGGAGTATAGCTTCGTACTCCGCCTCGTTGTCTGTTGCTTTGAAATCGAATCGAACTATTGAGCTCAAGTATTGTTTATCTGGGCTCAATAGAACGATCCAAACTTCAGCCAGCTTGAAGCCTGTTGACGATCCATAGACATAGATCTCCAAGGGTGCGGGCGTGGGTCCCTGAAGCTCTATTGGCGGAGTAAATTCTAGGATGAAATCAACCAATGCATGTCCTTTGATCGCCGTCCGCGGGGCATACGTAATATCAAATTACCCAGACTCGATGGCCCACTTTAACATTCTTCTGGTGACGTCTGGTCGCGATAGAACTTGTTATAACGGGTGGTTGGTTAAGACCTCGACTATATGCTGGTAGAAATACAGTCGTAATTTTTGAGCTGCCATGATCAGAGCATAGGCTAGCTTCTCCATGTCATTGTAACGAGCTTCAATACGTGTAAGATTTAACTTACATAGTACATCGGATGCTGAATTCCACCTTCTTCCCGTACGAGCACCACACTCAGCGCCTCATTCAAGACCTTTAGGTATAAATTTAATTATTCTCCTTGCACCAACTTAGATAGTAGTAGTGGTGATAGGAAAAAATCCTTCAACTTTTCGAACATGAAGATACAACGGTCATCCCATTCGAACATTTTTCCTTTTACGATCGCCTTGAAGAAAGGCTTGCACCGATCTGACGATCGTGAAATGAATTGGCTTAAGGCTGCTATCGTGCCAGCCAATTACTGCACGTCCTTGATCTTTCTTGGTGGTTGCAGATCAAGGATCGCCTGGATTTTCCTAGGATTGGCCTCCGTTCCTCGTTCGTTCACCATAAACCCCAGAAATTTCCCAGAGCCAACTCCAAAAGCACATTTTTTCGGATTTAATTTCATCCGAAACTCCCTCAAGATTCCAAAGGCCTCCTCTAAATGAGCCATATGATCTTCGCGTTGTTGGCTCTTCACCAGCATATCGTTCACATACACTTCCATTATTTTTTCGATCTGCTTGGCGAACATCTTGTTCACTAGGTATTGATACGTGGCTCCAACGTTTTTCAGGCCGAACGGCATCTTAGTTTAGCAAAACAACCCGCGATCGGTGATGAACGCGGTCTGCTCTTCATCATCAGGATGCATTGGGATTTGAAGGTATCCTAAAAACCCATCGATAAAACTCATCATTTCATGCCCTACGGTTGCATCCACCAATTGATCAATGTTGGGGAGCGAAAAGCTATCCTTCGAGCAAACCTTGTTCAAATTAGTAATGTCGATAAACATACGCCAGTTCCGTTTGGCCTAATCTCCAGAACGAGATTGGCGATCCATTCGGGATAGAATACCTACTGAATGAGTGCGTTCGCCAGCAACTTTTGGACTTCACATTCCAGTGCATTGTATTTTTCAGGGCTGAAGTGTCAGTGCTTTTGACGGATTGGCCGGGCTTCAGGATTAACATTCAGCTGATGGGATACTACATTGGGGTCGACCCGCACCATATCTTCGTGGGACCATACAAAGACATCCAAATTCCTTTTTAGGAATTCCAACAAAAGAGTTCATCTGGGTTCTGCAAGCTCTGCGCCTATCATGATCTCGATCTCAGGTTAATCTGCGTCCAGGTGAACCCCGACAAGCTCCTCTGCAAGTTCGGCCCTCTTCCTTTTTAGGGCCTTCCGTGGATTCATATGGTCCCACTCTAGATCTCCCAACCGTGGAAAATTGAGCATGTTGTGTGGCTCCGTTGTGGTCGTCGCCTCTTGTCCTTTGATCACATTCAGCTCGAAAGGTCGAATGTTATGTATGCACTCCCGAGCATTCAATTGATCCCCCCTTACTCTGATGATCCCTTCGGGGACAGATATTTGAGGCAGTAATGATATATAGACATTGCCGCTTTGTACACCATCAAGCATGGATGATCGATCATGCAATTGTAGATTCATGGCTGATCAACTACCTTGAAGACCAGGTTGTGTGTCACCCCTCGTTCGTCTTCTTCTAAAAGGATGGGCAAGGTGATTTATTCAATCGAATGGACTTCTCCTGAGCCAAACCCCGTGATGACTTCTTAGGCATGGCTCTAGGTAAGATTGGATTTGTCCCAGCCTTCTGAAGGTGTTTAGGAAAAAACGTTCCCATAACTTCCCGTATTCACTATCGTTCGGTGGACCAGGGTTCTATTAATCCTGATCGCTATCACCAGGGCATCATTGTGCGGCAATACCAATCCTGTCGCGTCCTTATTAGAAAAAGGAGATTTCTCGACTCGCTGGCGGGAGGCAACTGTTGAGTGCTCTTACCGTGCGATCGTGGCCGCCTTGGGCCTGCTACATGACCGTGTCAATTCCAGAATCTCCTTATGGTGAATGAGAGGGCTCTCCGATCTCTCAATGAGGATTAGAAGATCCTTGTTGTTCGCCTTGTGAACCTTCGTCTGACATTTGAGATGGGCCCCCCTAATTTCATTGAGCATTCAAGAAGGGGAAATCTCTCTGCATATCGTACATCTGTGGCCTATTCTGGTGGTTATTTCTGGCTACTCTGATGTGCGTTCTTTGTGCCCTCTTGCTCTATCAGCCGTCCTGATGCCTTACTGGCCCCAACATCATTATTTCTAGGGGTAGATTTTCTTCTTGTTCAGCGGGGTTCTGAGGGGCTTAAAGCCGGTTTGCAATCGACCTGAGGGGTTGTGGGTCGACCCTCTGTTGTCTCTGGTTTCTGACAACTGGCTTTGGACTTATAAAATGGTCGAGCTTTCCGTCCTCATACAATGCGTACAGTTGAGTCATAAGGTTATGGCACTCGTTTGTGTTATGATTGATCGTCTCATGGTATTTGTGACACTTCCTGCGATTGAGCTTTGAAGAGTCCGCCTGTATCTTTTGCGGTTCCTTTAACAGTCCCTACCCCTTGATCTGCAGGAAGACCTCTTTAGGGGTTATGGTCAACACTTCCTTCAACTCATCGATTTTTGCTTGACCTTCAAATAACAGTTCGACAATCAACAATTCATGGAGTTTTGTGATGGACTAAACATCAAAGCCCATTTCACTACACCATACCACCCCCAGTTGAACGGGCAAGTGGAAGCGGTTAATAAAGTTCTCAAGCACATGTTGAAGACACACTAACAGAGAAGAAATGATACTGGGCAGAAGAATTTCAAGGGTCCCGTGGTCATACCGAACGACCTATAGGATTGCAACTGAAGAAACACCATTCAGACTCGTCTACGGGACCGAACAGATCACTCTCGTGGAGATCGAATCTCCAACCTTACGAGTTACTCAATATGGAGAACGAACGAATGATGAAGCTATACGAGCCCAGTTAGATCTACTCGAAGAATGAAGATTAGAGACAGAGCACATGAACATCACATACAAGCAGCGTTTGGAAAGGTTCCACAATAAACAAGTAAAAATTCGTCAATTCCAAGTGAACGATCTTGTGATGCGAAGAGTTCTACCTCCAATGCAAACAGGAGTATTTGGTCCAAATTGGGATGGAACACATCGTGTCATCAAATGTTTGGCGCACGGAGCCTACGAGCTTGAAGATCCCTATAGGAATAAGCTAACACATCCATGCAAAGCCCAACATTTGAAAAACTACTATCCTTAGATAGGAAGTGGGAGCGATGGTCAATGTAATAGTTTGTATAGTTTATTAATATTTGTAAATAAGGATGATGTTTTTGTCCACATACTCTGTAATATTTACAATAGAAAACTTGTCTTCGGATGAGCGGGCAGAAAAGACTCATCCACAGACGAGCACAAAGTCTGGTCAACCCGCTGGCAGAAAAGCCTCATCTAAATGAGAAAACAAAAAAAACTTGCCTAAAAAACAAGACTTTCCTGAAAAAAAGGGAGAAAAGACTTGCTCATTTTAAGTTTTGAGCAAGCACGAACAAATCCCCTATGAACGATTGGACTTAAATGCGAAGGATAGTAAAAAAATTGTCTGTCAGTGAATGAGATAAGATCAAGGGAAAATATATAAAAGAATCATAATATAATTGCCTTAGACAAAACAAAATTTAAGTACGAGAATCATCCATGACAAAACCGCGATCAGAACAGAAAATAAGAATTAAAAAGTATTTCATTAAAAAAGGGGGATTGGGTCCCTTTCAACAAAAGCAATCTCACGCGACCACAAAGAAAAAGAAATAATTACAAGTTAAAACTATGGGTGAGGGGTGCAACCTCAGGGCTGCCAATGACGCTCCCTGCCCTTCTAAGAGGAGAAGGGAGACCTTCAAGTTCCTTTGCAGTGGGTGGACCACCGAACACTGCCCATTCATCTTCCCCCAGCATTTCCTGGTGGAGATTTTGATGTACAAAACGGGCCAAGTCCCTCAACAGAAAGGAGACATTAATGCCTCGAGCAGCGATCGCAGACGTCGCTTCAAAGTAGGCCTGGATATACCCCGAGATCGCCCACTTAGGTCTTCGCCGTCCGCGTAGGCCTTGATCGCAGCTTTGGCGGATCTCTTTTCAGATCTCTCCTCCTCGGGCTTGGCAGCTCATTCCTGTTCTTTCTTCTATAGAGTCTCCAGTAGATTGACCCTGACTGACTCCACTTCGGCTAGCGCTTGGTCCCGTTAACCCTCGACTTCTTTCAGCAGCTCCTTGAGGTGAGCGACCTCAACCTTCACAACAACCCTCCTCTCCTTTGAGCAGCAAACAATTCCTTAGCCTTTGCCTCCACTGGGTTGACGGACGGGTCCCTAGAAGTCTCCTCCTATGAAGAACCTGTAGTTGTTCCACCCAGCGACCAAATCCCTAACCCCTCCCCCCTCCCCCCCCCCCTCCAATGACCTTATACCCCTTCGGAGCGGTCACAAAGTACCACCCTTTAAGATTGCGATCCTGCTCCACCAACGAATACATATACGCAAGCGGTCACATACTCAGGATCGGCGGAAGGGGGAATCTGATACCATCTCTCATGGACCACATAGTGACTGCAACACATCCGTTCAGAGGATGATCTGCTCTTTTCTCCTCCCCAAGGACATGAAATCTTACATTCCTTGAGACGTCGAAATCCAACACCCAGTCATGTAATTCAAGTGCGGTCACAGAGCTGGGGGATAAGGTCGCAGCAAGAATCAGATCTTCTTCGTCGACCCTCATTGGTGGTTGACGTGTCACATCAACTTTCAAGTGCCTAACAAAAGGGGAGACACCTTCAGGAATCGCAAGTTCCATGGGATATTGCCAGAAAGGGTGACCCACCACTGCATAGCTAAGGTCAGTACCCCGATCTACACTACCCCCCCTAAAAAGACCGCTTGCTCTAATAGAAAGTTCAACAGGTTCACTGGGACTACCCAAGCCCAGATCTCTTTCCAGATCTTCTGCAAAGTTATGAACATCTTGTTCATTTATAGGGGTTGTCAACGGGCTTGCTAGGATCTGGTTTGCACGCCAGAGCGCATCAGCGGTTTCCCTCGCTAAGACCGCCACAATGTCCTTATCAGCGTACCCAGCCTCCCTCAGGGATTTAACCAAATCCTTTCGAGCGTGTGGTTCTTTCTCTTCTAGCACTTGGACCTCTGGTGCAGAGCGAGAGGCCCCGAAGTAGAACGAGACATATTTAACTAAGAGTGAAAAAATTACCTGAAACTAAGAATGCAAACAATCCAGGAGGTGAAAGCACGATCACGAAGGCAAGAGAGTTACAACAGAGTGAAAATATGAAATTGTGAGAGTAAAAACTGATTTTGATTTTAGTTTATAATGTGAAAAAAAAAATCTAAAACGAACCGTCACGATTTAATGCAACCGTCGGTTAAGATGAAGCTGCAATTCAAACCAATAAGAGAGTGGGTCGCACGTGCGGACATGAAACGTCACATCCTCAGGGGCCGACACATGTCCAGCCACGTCAACACCACATGCCCAAAAACTTTGTCATGTGGCCGCCTTAACGGAAATTCACCCCCTTCCTCCCCCCCTCCCCCCCCCCCCCCCCCAATAAAAAAAAGACCATTTGAATTTTTGAAAAAACTTATTTCCCGCTGACAGAAAAAAGGGATCGCAACAGGGAATTAGAATCGTGAGTTCAAAGATCATATAAACCCACAATCTTTCGCCTAATCAAGAATTAGGTATCATTCTTATTTCATAAGTATTGTCATAATCTATCGCTACAGGGCCATTATAGCAGTGGGTACCAAATGACGATCACAAAAAGACCGAGCCACGTCAGGACCGCAACGAGATAGACCACCTGAAGCACAAGATAACCTCTACACAGGGACCAACCAACCATCATAGACCGCCATCACATATCGTGAATGTGAAGGCTTCGATCGCCAACCCAATACCAGGAATGATTGCAGATCGCATGATGATTATCCCATATAGCAAACACGTGAGATGCTCGAGATACCACCTTAGTTGGGCGCTGTGCCAAGTGGCAGACCCGTGGCACTTGGCCTGCCACTTGTCGTCCACATATCAAACATGCAAGAGTTGCTTGAATCTCTATAAATACCCCCCACATGTATTTATAGGACATATGAAAAACTTGAGATAAAAAGCTACTGAAAGCTAGATAGAGTGAGAATACAAGTATCAAATACGACTGGAAATACAAGTGTTAGCACATCTCCAAAGCGAGAAATACATAACGATCACTTTTTATATTATTGTTATCATAAATGACAGATCGCACTTTCCGTTATATCTGGTTATGGATTAGTGGTCTCATCAACGCAACTGTCTTAATTATTCTAACAAATCTTGATTTCTAAATATCGATCAAAATTGCTCATCCACAACAACAATCTGATAAGTCGTCTACTGAAAAGTAAAATCACTTCGAATTTTTCTTTACTTTTCTTTTTGCTAATATGGACGGAAAAACACATGAAATAATATGACAAAAAGTACATACCAAAAAATTGACAAAAAACCATAAAAAGAGTTTACTTTGTTATTATTAAGTTATTTTTTTTTGATGTTATTTGTGTCCTCCATTGACGGAATCTTAGGTAAATAAGGGTTATGGAGTTCTGGAGAAAATGAGATACTGTCTTATTGAAGATGATATAGAATAAGAAAATTGTATTTTTTTTTTGTTTCTTATTTTTTTCGAATTTCATATATATATATATATATATTATTTTAATTATTTATTTTAATTTTATAAAGGTGTTGTAGTCTTTTACTAATAGTATTTAAACTTATCAAATTAGTGTGCTGCGAACAGTGGTCGCCTGTCTATTCAATTTTTTATTTAAATACCTTTAATTATCACAAATTGAACTACCAATTATATTTGTATAAGTTTGTTGATTCAATTATTTGAATGCATGATTTGATTAGGCTGAATATTTTAAGTAAAATTTTAAATACAAACTTGAAATCTAATTTATTTTCTCCATACAAAGACAAAACAATGTCAACTATTTTAGAATATTTATCGTTTAAAAGACACACACACACACACATACACACACACACACACACACATATATAATAACAAAATCTTCTCAAAATAATAATCTAGGAATTTTCCCGTCCAAATTCCTTTGCTATTCTGAAAAATATTATTTTTGGCATAAAACATTTTATTTGGAGATAAATCGACATATATTTGCCTAAAATATATTTATGCACCACTATCTCAAATCAATAGTAAATCCCCTGTAATCATCTATTGTCGATCTACAGTTTGACACCATATTGTATATATATTTAAATAAAATATAGATTAAAGAAAAATGATTGTTTCTTAGTTGATTATGTGGGTTAATTATTAGTGTACTTATGCTACGAATGAAAATTAATAAAATTAGAATTTTGTGTGATTGGTATATACTAAAAGCATTTGAAATTTTCTTGAACATTATATCTGAAAAAAAATATAAATATGATACTTTGGATAAATATAAACGTTTATCATAAAATTATAAATATACATATATACACTCATCATTTTTACAAAGCGATCAACATGACCTCCTTGCAAAGGATGCTAGAGATATTCATGCATTAAGAAAGAAAAATATGAATATTCTGTAACTTACTCAAATTTATATATTTTTAATTTTTAAGACTTTTCATTGACTCTGCTTTCATTAACATATAACTTTTCATCTCTTTACATTAAAATTATATAAACATATAAATTCTTATTATCTATAAAAAATAATTGGCTTATTGTTGTAGACGTAGTCAACATAATTTTATTTTCATAAAAAAAATAAGTAAATTAATTTAATCAACAAACCACTTTAGAAAATATATCTATGTTTTTCCAATTGTAAAGTGTAGACCTAACAAAATTGTGCTTTTAACAATTTTTTAACAAAACAACTATCCAAAATTATTAAGATAAAAAGAGGTAAAATTAATGTAAAATAATTTTAATCTTCTAAAATTAGTAAATCATTTTAACATGTTAAAAAACATTATCTTTGCAATTACATCAAACTTTTTATTTTGTTTAAAAATTAAAATATACCATAAGCATCTTAAAAAATATTTTACACTTAAAAAGTGATATTTTAATTAATATATATGTATTATTGATGTCAAGTCGAAGGTTTTGAAAAGAGAATTAAATTAGTAAATTGTTATTAAAAATCGAGTTGAAACGAAAAAGTTATAAGATCTTAAAATTTTGAAGGGAAAAATAAAAAAAAGTAAAGAAAAGGTAAAAAGAAAAGGAAAAAGAAATTGATTGGCGAGAAGCCAACAAAGAAGGTAGTGGAGACACATGTCTCTTCCTTTTTAGGGCTCTTTTTAATATATAATAGGGATATTGAAGACTCATAATTAACAAATTAAATGATGCAATTCTGTGAGGTTTCAAAATAATAGTAATTTGCAAAGTATCAATTTAAAAAATAACAAAAAGAAAAAAAACATTGGTATTCACATTAAAGCACACAACTATTGTCAAAATTTGAAAATAACAGTTTAGTTCCATTTTGAAAATTATCGTAATTAATATGAGCAAGTCGAATTACTTTTGAGCAATTATTGAAGTGATGGGCACGTATGATGGTATAAATAAATGATTTATGAACAAAAAGGAAAAAAGAAGAAAATTGACAATAACGTGGCAGAGCACCTCCCAATAGTTCTATCTTAGTAGGATGATAATAAATAGGAATAGGATTTTTTTTTTTCTTTCATACAGTTATTGAGAGAGAATTTATTTAATTGTTTATCATTATTATGATTATATATTAAAGAGAATGCCTAGAATTAAGGTGGTGAAGACAAATCACCCTAAAATATCCTGATTTTATATTAAGGAGGATTTCTCATCTCCCAATAAAGTAAATAACTCTTCAGGAGGATGTTAATATTTTTTGTGTTTTATATAGTACTATTCCATATTTATTTTATTTATTTACAAAGAAAAATCATATATAACTACTATCATTCAAACAGATATGTCACATATTACAATATATAAAAGTGAAATCCTCTAAATCAGAAAATATTTTCATTTTCTTTCCTATTTACATATGTTAAAAGTAAAGGGTTCTAATTGATTAAGGTAATTGCAATAATTTATGAAGAAAATTGGTCGCCATAAAATTCTCTTTATGCTTCTCTTTTAATGCCAATAATTTCAACAATTTATGGAATAGATTTGTTGCCACAATATTTTGCCATTTTATTACCTCTAATTATGTAATGCTTCACATTAAAAATTAAAGCTAAAAATGTTTAAATTACATAATAAAAGTATGGATTGATATACAAAAGCTTCATATAATTTGCAAATATCATTATCCCTTCCATACTCGTCACACAAAATCAGCAGAAGATCAAAATTTATAATAATTAATGTATAACAAAATATCAAATTTATGATGTAATTAATAAATAACAAAATATAAATTTTCTGGTATATATTATGTATAAATTGTGTGTTTTCAAGGTGTAAATATCATAGACGAAGTTGGATAGCTCAAGTGGCAGAGGATCTACTACCTAAGCATTTGGTCCTGGGTTCGAGTCATCGTGGAGGGAGGGGAGGGTTTTTTCTTTGTTCTTAGATTAGGAGAAAAAAAAAAGGTGTAAATATCATACTTAATATAAAAACAAAACCCTCTCAAAATAGCAATTTTAGAGTTTTCCCGCCCAAAATCCATTACCAATTATGAAAATCACAATTTTTAGTATTTAAGATTTGAACCCAATATAAAACGCGATTATTGCAATAATTAACTTGTCATGCATTAGCCGAAAATAAATTTACCCTAAAATCAGCTCCATTTGTCAAAGGTTGTAAAAAACCCCGCGTACATCCAAAAAAAAATTCAAATCCTATTTGACAGAATCTTCGTATATCTAATCAACATTAATCAAGCCTTTAGCAATTTAATAAATATTCTTTATACTTGAAAAATATATTTGTAAACTAAAATAAAAGAAATCAATTTGCAATGGCTATAAGTGTATTTCTTGACAAAAATGTAAAAAAATTCAAAATAAGTTTCGCTTTAGCACGAAAAATCACAATTCCTCCAATTTTATCATAAACAACCTACTTAATTTATTAATTATTTTCTTATTCCACAAAATATAAAATGGATTCTATATGCAAATATTTGCTTTTATATATATCCTTAATTTTTTTTTTTTTAAAAAGACACTTATTTTAAAACGGAGGGAGTATATAAGAAGGAAAATTAAGTGGCAGGAAAATAAGAAATTACCGTGTTCCAAATCCATAGTTTGGTTGGTGCATCGTTGATTGTGATGGTAGTGCCTCTGTAATTGACATAGATGGTCATGGTCATGGTCATGTTCATTTTTTTTTTTTTTAATTTCAATCAATATATTGGCAAATCTTCTAATAAAATTAGCTCTTTTATTAATCTCTAATTTATACAATTTAGACTCATCAAATATGTTGAGATTCTGATCCAATCAATTATCAACACGACCTATATGTAAGGATGCTAGAGATATTCATACATTAAAAAAAAAAAGAATATTCTATGAATTACTAAAAATTATATATTTTTAACAATTTTAATTACACTCTTTTTTCATTAACATATATTTTTTCATATCTTATTATTGATTGTAATATTTTATTATATTAAATTTATATAAAATGTAATTATTTATTCATTTACATTTACAAATCGTGCATCGCACAAGGATACTACTAGTATTATATAAAAATAAAGTCAATGTTGGCATATCCAATGAGTAAATCAAGTAACTGTGTATGAAAATTTAAATGGAATTAAATTCATATTTACATATGGACGTAATTGTATTAGAACAAACAGTTGATTCATTACATATGGAAACAAGTTTATCATGTAATTGTCTCTAATTTTATAAGTTTTAATATAAAATTGATACCACAAAAATATTTTCAGTATTTTTAAGCTATCTTACTATCTTACTATATAACAAAAAAGGCAATCCTCTATAAGAGAAAATTAGGGGTGCACCACTCATTACCTGCTAAAAATAGGTAAGTTTAATTATTACAATATAATAATGGGAGCGGCTATTGCCACCCCGAAAAAATCTTTACACACCACATTACTAAATATACAACAAATATAAATATTCAAATACCCACGCAAGAACTCATTGATACTCTTCTACCATTAAAATAAAATTAAGAAAATAATCATGGAAACCCAGTAAAAAATGTTCTCCGATATCGAAAACTGAACAATCATTTCTCTCCGACCAAATCCGAATAGACTGCAGTACAGATGATCTAATTCGCTATCGTTATTTGTAAATTGAGAGTTTGAAGAATTTGTTGGGAGGCGGCTAACAGTTTTTTTCCCTTCAATTTATTGTTTTTGCTTTCACCGTAATAGTTCTGCAGTATGGCGGTGACCTTTGTATTACATTTGTAATGTCCCTTTGCCTGTAAACCTTCCGTAAATGAGCTTCATCCAATTTTTGTCATGAAGATTATTAGGAATTGTTTATACAGTTGATGTTGTTCATTTACATCTCGTGATTGTTACTGAGATTTTTTTATTCCTATAATCTCCTTGTACATTTATGAAGGCGTAAATTCCATACAGTGTGTTCGAAGAATTTGTACTGTGGAACCGATGAGAACCATGGGAAGGGAATGAAGGGAAGAGGGACTTTTTTTAAAAAATAAAGGAGTAAAAAAATAAAGAAAAAAAATGGATGAATGAAGAGGGCAATAGGAAATATTTGTTTTTTCTAAAAAAAGAAAAGGGGTCAAATAGTCAATTAACTGAGAGTTATTTTTGTACAAAATAAAATTTGGTGTATAAAGAATTTTATGTGGTGGTAATAGCCGCCGCCTATAATAATTAGAGATTTATATTTCCTACTCTATAGTAAAATAATGCAAAAAATCTTGCTATATAATAAAAGTCAATCATCTATAAGAGTAAAATATGGGTGTTTGTCGTTTATTTTACTTGCTAAAAGTATGTAATTAAGTTTAATTATTACAAATATAATAAGAGATGTTTATATACTGTAAAATAATGCCAAAAATTTAGTTTCAAATTTGGAATTTTTGGCAAGTTGTTATATTAAATAATTTATAGGTGGTAGTTTATAATTATTTATTTTAACACAAATAGTTTTTCATTTCTTTTTTCATTTTTTATGTATAATGTATCAAAATAATAATAATTTATTTATTTATTTATTTATTTTTTTGTTTCTTTCAGGGTTTTAGTTTAACATCGATATTACATATTTTCAGAGAAGTTACATTTAGAAAAATATAATTGTTTGTGGATTGTCAATATTAGATTGTATATCTAAAGTGTTTGTTAGACGACAAAAAAAGGCACGATCTTTCTGAGACAAATGAAGTGTAAAATATTAAATTTGAAATAAGAATTGTTTGTTGGTTGATCACTGGGTTAGTTTTAAATATCACTGTGAGACAAATAATGTATAAAATATTAAATTTGAAATAAAATAATTGTTTGTTGGTTAATCATGAAGGTTAGATTTGAATATCTATTGTGAGTTGAATTATTTGTACGATATTTGGGATGCAAATAAAATAAAATTAGATACATTTTAATAAAACAAAAAGTTTATATATTCTTTATTAATAAAATTAGATTATTTAATTTTTTATTTTATTATTTCTTTATAATTTTTCTTACAGATAAATATAAACACAACACTATTTTTATATCAAATCACTCTTATTTTCACTACTACTTTTCTGCAAAAGAAATTCACCTTAATTTTCCAAATAAAATAAAAAGTGAGTATATAACTAGTCACACTCAATTTAATCTTTACTTTTTTTCCTCTTTTGGAGAGACTTGTGATATCCGCAATTGGGTTTTGAAACATGCTACTTCGGATTGGAACAGTTAGAGCATCTCCAGCCCAGCGCTTGCTGGGCGTGGAGATGCCCCTGTTCACCACTTTTTCAATCCAGCCCAGCGCTCATCTTTGCTGAACGCGACACTGTTCACTCACGCTTGCCCCTCCCCCCCCCCCCCCCCCCCTTTTTTTTTTTTGTAATTAAATTATGTATTTATGTTGATTTTGTAACTAATATTATGCATTTGTGTTAATTTTGTTGTATTATGTTAATTAATGTGTGTACCCATTATATTTTAAAATTAACATAAATTAGTTTTATTAAAATTAAAAATTTATTCCGACTAAAATTAAATGTTAGTTATATTTTTCACATCCTCTAATTTACTTAAGTTTATTTTAGCAAATTATGAATTAATTAATTAATATAAAATAATATGTTAAGATATTCACAAAAATTACAATAAAAACATACATATAAATGTTACTAATCGAAGTACTAAATTAAAAATTCAAAATACACCACACCTCACACATACTACAATTATCGAAATACTACTAAAACAAATTTAATATGGACCAAGATTGCTGCCGGACCCCCCAATATCTCGAAAGTTTACACCGTAAGCATCGAACATATTATCAGTAGGTGCTGGCTGTGACTGCATCTCTCGCTTTTGCATAATTTTTATTTGCTTTTTCCGAAAAGACTCACGGCGGGCGAAATCTGGGATGGTTTCTAGATCCATCATTAGGATCTTGTTTTCCTCTGTCCAAGTGTTGGTATCAGCTAATTGCTTATGCGCATCGGCCATTTGTCTACGTGTTGCAGCCTTTTGTTTTTCTGCCTCACGTTTTTCAATCAGAAATTCAACGCTTATATCCCTTTTTAGATTATTCTGCATCATGAGATCACGAAGTTTTTCATTTTCGCTTCTGATCTCATTTAGTGCAGTGGAGACATCATCGTTCATTTTTCTCTTCAGTTTGGATTTTTTCATACCTAATGGTCGCCCTGAACCTGAAGAAGAACCACCGCCAGCGTTATCGTCACTTAGATTAATTAAAAATGTAGGTACGTCTGGAGTAGGTGAGAGTGGTGAGTCTGGCATCTCATCAGATTGTGAGTGGCTAACTTCACGGCGAGGCCTACGAGACACTGTTTCGGACTTTTCTATGTGTCTCATCAGTTCCCAGACATGTTCCATCCTGAACGCTCCCTTGTTTTTTGGATCATTTTTGTACAGAAGCCTTGCTTGTTTAAGCTATATAATATAAATAACGACGAGTTAAAAAAAAAAGGAAGAGCGATAACGTTTTGAAAAATTAAATCGATCTAAGAGACTACTTACGATGTCGCTTTCATTTCCCCCACTAGGGTGTAGCAGTTCTACTTGTTCGTAGCTAGCCTTGAATTTGGCGATACTAGTCAGGATGGTACCCATGCGACACTCTACGGATCTTTGATTACGAACTGGCCACCCCGTTTCAACAGCTTTCGAGTTGTATAGAGTATGGACACACCCCCAAAACGTCTTTTGGGGTTGATATCTCCCCACTTCTGGATCCTCGGAGATTTGGATCCAACTCTCACACAGGAGGATATCTTCTGGGGGGATTGTACTTGCCTTGGTTAGCCATTTGTAAGTGAGAAGCAGAAAATTAGATATTTGGAGTGTAGATGTGTGTGAAAATATGTGATGAGGTGAATGGTATTTATAGAGGAATGCATATGTTGGGGTAGGTGAGAAAGATAATGAGAAACGGTGAGTGAGAAATTATTGCTGATAAAGTTAGTGGGAGTGGTAGGTGAGAAACGGTGGGTGGGAAATTATTGCTGATAATAAAGTTAGTGGGAACGGTAGGTGAGAAACGGTGGGTGGGAAATTATTGCTGATAATTAAGTTAGTGGGAACGGTAGGTGAGAAATTTTATTATAAAAAGAGTAGGGATGTAAATGGGTCGGGTAGGGTACGGGTATGCTTCCCCCATACCCTACCCTATTTGATTCGGGTACGGGTACGGATAATACCCGTCGGGTAATCGGGTTGCCCGCGGGTAATCGGGTTACCCGATTGATATATAAAATATTATAAATAATATATAATATGTATATATATCATATATAATTTGATACAATAAATCAAATATAACATATATAATATGTAAATGTTACATTATATGTTATTTTTATATATTAAATCATATATTATAAACATAATATATTAAATATAATGATAATTATATAATATATAACATGTAAAATAATACATAAGTATGTAATCGGGTAGCCGGTAGGGTAATCGGGTAGGGTAAACGGGTAATATGCTAAACCCGTACCCTACCCTACCCGATGTCAAAAATATCGGGCTCGGGCGATACCCGACCCTATTACCCGTTTACCCGTCGGGTAGGGTTACCCGCGGGTAAAATTGACATCCCTAAAAAAGAGGTACATCATATGCTTGTTTTTGCAACCCTCTCATTTCTTTTTCAATCCCTACAAACAACACCACAAATATGAACCCAAATCATAGCGGCCCTTCTTATTTATTTTCTTCATCAAGCTCATCCGATGATGAAATTGAAGAGCTCATAAATAGTTACGATTTAGACAACCAAATCATAGCCCAACAGATTTACAATAATAACCTCATCATTGCATCATATCTTACTCAGATTGATTCAACCTCTCACGGTGGATCGGTCCCCGATCGTAGAACGGTTAATCGTGACCGTGAAACTGCAGCACGAAGGCTATTCAACGACTACTTCGCTGAACATCCCACTTACGACGAAGATCAATTTCGTAGGCGTTTTCGAATGTCTCGGAACTTGTTCATTCGCATTGGAGATGTTGTCAAAGCCCACGATGAATACTTTCTACAGAGACGAGATGCCACCGGAAGGCTTGGACTATCCACACTTCAAAAGACAACAACTGCGATACGGATATTAGCGTATGCATTACCAGCCGATGCAACGGACGAGTACATCAACATTGGTGAGTCTACTGCAATTGAATGTTTAAAGAGATTTTGTCGTGCTGTTGTAGAGATATTTGGTGACCAATATCTTAGGGCGCCTAATACAAATGACATTGCTAGACTACTCAATATTGGCAAACAGCGTGGATTCCCCGGAATGTTGGGTAGTCTAGATTGTATGCATTGGCGTTGGAAAAATTGTCCAGCAGGATGGGCGGGGCAGTATGCAGGTCGTAGTGGTCATCTGACTATTATTCTTGAAGCAGTAGCTGATTATGATCTATGGATCTGACATGCTTATTTCGGCATGCCTGAAACTAATAATGATATTAATGTGTTGGAAAGATCTTATCTTTTCTCTAATCTTGCTAGAGGTATTGCTCCCCCAGTAAATTACATTCTTCGGGGGGAGGAGTACTCTATGGGATATTATTTAGCCGACAACATATACCCCAAGTGGTCGACACTTGTACAAACAATTCGAGAGCCAGGCAATAGAAAAAGAGAGTATTTCGCACAGAGACAAGAAGCGTGTAGAAAAGATGTAGAACGTGCATTCGGAGTTCTCCAAAGTCGTTTTGCTATAGTAGCAAATTCTGCTCGTTTTTGGAGCAAACATGACCTTCAAGATATTATGACTGCGTGCATAATTATCAAGGGCGGCTCTGGGCCCTGGGCAGCATGAGCGACCGCACAGGGCCCCCGAAAAATTGGGGCCCCAAATTAATTTAGCTCATACAGTATATATGTATATATATTTTGTTCGTTTATTTTCAAAATATTGTTGTAGCGCAGTTGGTTGTGTGCGTTTTTTTTCTTTAATTGATACTGAGTTCGAAACTTATTAGACGCCTCTACTTTCATTTAATAAGTTACTAAAAACGTTTTTTTCTTTCTTTCTTAAAACGTTTTTCTTGGAAGAGATTGATAATGAAAGTGTAATTAGTGATTTTGTTTCTAAACATGCTAATAGAGCTACTCTTTTCAAGTGAATGTTATATCTTCTGTATTTTGTTTTATATGCTACCATGTAGTGTGACATTAATTTATAATTTAGAAAACATACATGTCTTTTTTAGGTAGAAAAAAGGCCCGATTTTATGAATTCGCACAGGGCCCCGATTTGGTTGCCCCGCCCCTGATAATTATGCATAACATGATCATCGAGGATCAACGAGATCTTGAAGCACCTATTGCATTTGCACCAGAGGTACCAGAACCAGGGGTCGAGATTTTAGATAGAGATAACGAGCAGGTTTTTGAAGCATTTCTATCCCGATTCCGCCGAATTAAAGACAAAGATGCTCATTACAAGCTCCGTAATGACCTGATCGATCATATGTGGGAAGAGAATTCTAATAATTTAGTTAATTGATGTATTTTGTAATTTTTACTTATTTTCCGTCGATTTTTATTTTATGTAATATTTGGTTTTAATTATAATATTATGAAATTTATTATCCCGAAATCATATATATATCAAAAATATATAAGTATATTAGCAAATTAGAATTACTTAAGAAAAATAATACATAAAAGAAATTATTTAAAGGGAATATTCTTTGTGGTGCAAAATGCAGCGCAGACGGCTGGAGCTCCGCGCTGCACTTCGCGCTGGACTAGAGTATCTCCAGCGCTGGACCAGCCCCAACGACTGGAGATGCTCTTATCCTTAATATTTCATACTAAAATTAAAAGTTTATGTTATAAATGATAGAATTCTGAACCGATACACCATGAATACTCCACGAAGTATAAATTCATGGATTGTGAACTCATCAACCACAAAATGAAACTATATGCTAATTGGAAAGCCTAAACACTAGATTTTAAATTTAAAGTTGGACCACTAACTTATGAACACATGAACCATAAATTATGAATCATGAAGCTGTGGCATGAATGATACTAAATTTTGTACAAAAACATGAAAACAATTTCTTTTTTCTTTTTGAGTGGGATAAGAAAATGAAGTGGGTGATTTCATTTGTCATTGATGAAACACAAGTTTTTACTGTCTAGACATTTGATCATGAGTTTGAGGTATTTTTAAAGGGAATGAGAGTGTTTTTTCTTTGTTTTTAGATTGGCACAACTTTAAAAAAAAAATGAAGTTACAAGTTTTCTCTCCATCTAAAAATAGTCATGCTTGATTATCAAAAATGAAAAACGAAAAAAAAAAGAAAAAGAGTCTTATTTTAAAGTATTTTTATTTCTGAAAAATTCCTTTAAAACTTAAGATTAAATTTTAGTAATACCTCTAAAATAACTCTGAGTCAAACTAACAAAAAGAAAAAAAAAAAATTGTAATTCTATGTGACTAATAAAAAAGAAGTTATATATCTTACCTTATTTAATATAATAACAAAATTTTAACCTCCATAAAAACCCTAGCATTCATCTCCTGAAAATTTAATCCTCTTTCTCCTTCTTTTCTTATACTCCAATCATTGAAGGATGGGAAATATTTTTTTATAGATTATTGATTATTTTTTTTGTTTTGTTTTGTCTTTTTTTTTTTTTTGTTTACTTTCCTATTCTCAGATTAGCGTTTGTGAAATTTTTCCATACCTTTGTGCATCTTTCTACGCCTTGTTTGACATCCGATCTCTATGGTCTTCCTGGTTTTCCAAGTGGCCTCTGATCCAATTTTCTATGAATTTTTTGGCTATGAAGGTGCGCAGCTTTACGGATTTTTTGCTTTCTGTACATGCAGTAACGAAACAAGTGAATTCTTCGAATTATTGTTGATAGATTAAGAGGCTTATGTATGAGCATGACTTTTACACAATTTCTCATGTCTAGATATTGTAATGGCGTTGCACATTATTTAACGTGTTTTTCTTTTACTTATGCCAATTCGTCTGTTTGGGTTGAGCCAAATATCCGTATTTTGTTGAGAATCTTGTACATCAAGAATTTTGAATAATAAGATTCTCTTATTAAAAAACAAAAACATATCAGAATAGTAACCAAATCATTTTCCCGCCTGAAATATCTTGCTACTATTGGTGAACGCGTTTTTCTAAATAGTAGTCCACAAATAATGTAAACACGTTTTTGGACAAGCGATGACCGTAATATTTGTCAAAATTAAATAAGATCTTCATTTTGTTCAATCAATATATGACAAATCTTTCCCGTAAAATCAGTTCTCTAATTAATTATAGTTTAGATTCAACAAATATATTACACATTGTTATATAAGGAAAATCTGACCAAAATCTTCCTATAATTTAACGGTCTATTCAATTACAATTTAAATTTAAGAACAACAAATGATTTGTTAAAATGTTATTTAAGGAAAGGTTGACAGAGTTTTCGAAGTTCAGCCTAAATGACATTTCATAAGAATCCGTCCCCTCAATTCAGCTTAAATTTTAGTTGCAATCAGCAAGAAATATGTCCCGTGCCAGCTGCAAATCCCACTTTTAGCCCCAATCATCAACGTAACCTTTATGGAAAGATGCTAAAGATATTCATACATTAAGAAAAACAAACATAATTATTCTATAACTTACTCAAATACGTATTTTTTAGTTTTAAAATTATATAGATATATAAAAATTATTATTTATTCATTTATATTTACAACAGCACATCACAATGGGATACCACTAGCAACATAAAAACACGACCATTTTTTTTTTTTCATATATATATATATATTGTTTTTTATACAGAGCAACACCCATAAAGAAGCAGAGTAGCTAGTTAATTTAAATCAGTGATTACTGGATTATCTTCTCTAAGCAAAACACACTGCCTCCCCATGCTTACCAAATCCAATGTAAAATCTTTGCTCTTGGAAAATTTCAGTCTTGAATCTTCCCACCTCTACGGAATTTTACTTTCTTCCTGAGGTTAGCATCAAACACCACTATACGTACAAATGTAACAAGTTCCTCCGAATTATGAGGACAAGAGTGCCTTAAATATGGCTTCACAAAGCGTCGCATTGTAGATCACAAGATGCCCGGCATCAGGAATCTCGTGATATTGAATCCACGGAACTTGTTGGGACAGATACCGGTTTAGCTTGTACGGTACAAAAGTATCTTCATGTCCTTGCCAAATATGAACAGAGCCTTCATTGTTAGGGAATGGATTACTAATATCCGTAGGCTCGAATTCCCATTTCCCAAAACCCGCAATCATGTCCCGATACAGACTCTCGTGAACTCCTTGTTGCCGTACCTTCTCCTACAAACAACAAATCATAGCAGGTTTTTGTTTGTTAATAAGCACGGCTGGACAAGCGGTGTTCTTTAATAAGTATCTAAAGTGAGAGAAGCACACTTGTGTAGCTAGGAAAATGATTAAATTGCGTTATTAGCTCCTAACCGTATGCAACTTCTAGATACCTAACTAATAGCATCAAATACAGGCAAGATTAGAAGTTTATTATTCTCGTCTCACAAAGAAATCCTCATTCCTTATTAAGGGCGTTTTAAGTGCATTTTTCCAAGGATTCCCCTGCGTAATGTTCATTGAAATTAACCATTATTTGTGACATCCTTGATTAACAATACCAAATAAAGACATTGTATGACCTTTCACAAGTACTCTCCGTTTTTTTTTAGATGTTCATTTAGCTTTTGTGTTTTGTTTTTTTTAGATGTTCTTTTAGCCTTTTTTACACAATTTTTCCAATACTACCCCCTTTTAATATCCCTACAAAATCTCTCATTATCTAATCTACCATATTAATTTAATCTAGTAAGGATTTATTTGTCTATTTCCCCTATTCCTTAATTTGCTTATCCAAGACTAAATGAACATCTAAAAAAAACGGAGGGAGTATTCAATATATTAATTGCAGTGACCCCACCAAACTATTAGCGTTTTTACACATAAACCACTAAACTTTTGTTTTTCTTGCATCAATACATATAAACTATACGAGGTTTGCAGATAAACCATCAAACTTATTTTTCAATCGACAAATAAATCACCAAACTTATATTCCGATCATTTTTTGTCGGAAATCCACATGTGACTTGCTTGTGATAAACTTTTAATGGGCTTTTTTTGTACAAACAACCTTTTTTAGTATGCTAAAAGTGTAAAATTCTTTTTATACCTTTCTTTTCCATAACAAGTTCTTTGATCATCAATAGTTCTCTCTCCTAATATCTAGAACCTCCATTGTTGAAGATGAGCTGCTCCTCTACCTACTAAAAAGCGTGTTTGGACAAAAGAAACCCTTAAAAAATTATAATGCGCAAGTTACATGTGGAATTCCGGCGAAAAATGATTGGAAAATAAGTTTGGTGTTGTATATGTCAAAACTCTTATAGTTTATATGTATGAGTGTCACAAAAAATAGTTCAGTGATTTATGTGCAAAAACGTTGATAGTATGGTGTGGATGCTGTAATTAACCCTATTTCTCAATCTACATGAAATTTGGATGACGACTTTCTTAGTGGATCCTCTCTCTATATTTTTAGCAAAGGGACTATTATTCAAGAATAAACGATTTTGGCTGGACACTTCCTCAAAGAACTTGGATATTAAGTTCCAATACTCTACATAGCTCATACATTGATTACAAATAACTTTCTTTGGAGATTTCTTTCATCATCATTCTAAACTGAAACAAAATCAGAAAGTGGAAAAATCAGAAGAGCTGATTTCTCCCCCAAATGGAGATTCTGATGCATTCATGTTGTCCGTATTTCAGTTCAGAAAAAAGAATGTTACCTGACCCTCTTTTGGAGCTCCAGACAACTGTTTGATGATCTCTAGGTCTGGACGGCTAAAAACATTAAGATCTCCCTGCATAATGCTCAAAGTTGGGAACCATTTTTGAGTCATCCACCAATGGAACAGCCAAGGCGTGTAATGTGCAATTCGAAATGTCCATTGGTCTGAAACAGCAAGCTTCTCCAAAGCTTCTTTCGATAATTTAGCAGGAAAGCACTTCCACCAGTAATTAACAAAAGGAGCTACCACTGCAGCTCCTGATAATCTTCAATTATAAGGAATGTGTAAGGTTCTGATACATGTAGCTAAGCTTCAATTCAAGCAACTAGACATTGGATCAATATTTGAATTAGACAAGAAGCACGAGGAGTTGATGTTAAATATATGTGAATTACCTGTGTGGGATGTATTTTAGGCAACTGTATATCGGATAAGCTCCCATGGACGCGCCAATCACATGAAACTTGGGCCCTAGCTGCATTTTGTCAGCCAACTCCTGGATATCAAATGCTTCACTTTTCACTGACCTTGTAGGATTTGGGTCACTTTCACCATAACCAGCACGATCAAATTGGAGGATGTATATATAAAACTCCTTTAAGAGTTCCTGAAAGTCAGTAAATTGAGTAACATAATTGTGACTTTGAAATTATTGCAGAGAAAGAATCCAGATGTAAATATAGAACACCAGCAATCAATAGCATTTTTCAGGCAATTAATTAGCATATCAAAGTGGTTGTTATCTTGAACAGTAACTATTGTCATCACTATCAGATCCTTCACCCCTTCATTATTAAGGAAAAAAGAAAAAAAGAATGTAATACGTTCCGGGGTAACTGAACAAGCCATTGATACTATAAATTTCAGCTAAAGTCGGCCAACTGTATGAAATCTTATACTAAAAGGACCTGGTGAAATACTTAATTACAGAGCAAATGACAACATGATTTCAGCAAAAAAGCAAAGAATAGTAAAAATACACAAATCTACTCACTTGCCTCCGATATATGCAATTAAACTCTTTATGCAACAAACATGTTTTCCCAAACGAATTCAAAACAATCCTCTACTAAGCCGAACTCAATTAAATTATCACCAGAAGATTATCTTCATCTGTTACAACAAATTGTACCCCCACTCGTCTTTCACAAATTTTTGACAGTTACAATAAAAAAACTGCACATTTGGATAGAACATTCAGTAAAGGCAGTATGACTTAAGTGTCATGATCATGCTTACTTCAGAAAGAGGCAAATAGAAGTCTTTAGAGTCATCAAACCCATGGACAAAAATGATCTTGTGCTTGGCTTCTTCCTTGGCAACACCCGTCTCCTTGTAGGCCAAATGCCTCCCGTCATCAAGCTTCACCCTCGGCGAAGTCACCAGAGGACCACCTGGTGAGCCACATACTTTGGGAGACGGTGGCCTTAGAGCTACATAACCATATCCCATAATGCCCACCAGTACTCCGACTGCTATTCTAGCAATCATATCTACGAAAATCTAGAAGTTACAATACAAACATGATATTCAAAAAGAATCTACTTGATCACACTTAAAATGAATATGTGAAACTAATCAGCTCTAATAAAAATATGGAAAATCATGCCATAGGAGACTTCCGCACGTTCGAACCATAAATTCATTGGTCAACTGATTAATGGTTTCTTACAGTTCATGTGTAACCAGAATCTCAGTTAAAGATTTATCAGTTTTGGTAAGTACCCTTTTAGTATAACTGTGTAAGTAGCACGAAATCATCCAAACAAATTTCACCTCCAACTTCTGCAAATTTACCCATAACCACTTAATAACTAGGTAGAAATACAGAGAGCATTTAATCTTATATAAATTCAGAATGATGTGATCTCAATTCTATCACACAGAATAATTATTTCAGTTACAAAAGTTTCATACCATAACAAGATGACAGCAAAACAATACAATGGATCAAAAACCATTTTGCCATGATCAGATCTCAGTTTGAAACTGAATTCATAGTAAATTAAATGCACAAATAAAACAACAGTAACCGACATAATAAAGCAAACCGAGTAGAATTAAGAGCAGGAAAGTAATAAAAAAAAAAAGAAGAAGAAGCTAACTTGGAGAAAATCTGGAGGAGATTTTTCGAAGATTATTGGAATTCCTCGTGTGAGACCTAGCTGATGCAGCTGATATTTTCCTGGTGGGGTTTCCTGGCATTATTGATGAGGCTTGGGCAGTAAGAGGGGAAGAGAGAGCAGTCACTCAAAACGGCACGAGCGTAACTTGGAAGGCATCGAGGAATATATATGCAGTAATAGCTAGCGAGTAATCAAGTCTCTTTCTTTCAAGTCAAACGACTTCTCCAAAATTCGGCCTACACACGTGTCCAACTCAGTAATGCAGCCAAGGCCTCCTGAAGAACGTGATAAAATGTGTTCGTTAAAACGATTAACATGAAGCAGTCATCATAATTTAATTAGTAATGATAGAACGCTACATAAATTGTCAATCAATATCGCCTAATTTTTAAAATTAGTGATATTTTATCTTATAAATATTATCATAATTTGTCAATATATGAACATTATTGGAAGGGGCATCGAACGACGATCGCAAAAGATTGAGCTACATCAGGACCGCTCCAAGGTAGATGGCCTTAAGCACAAGACCGTTGTTCGTTACACGGGGACCGTCCAACCACCATAAACCGCCATCACATACCGTGAATGTGAATGCTTCCATCGGCAACCCAATACCATGAATAATAGCAGATCGCGTAATAATTAATTATCCCACATGCCAAACACGCGGAATACTCGAGATGCCACTTCAGCTGGGTCGTGTCAACCTTCTACATTATTTTAAGATTATATTTTAAAAAAATTATGAGGCACGTGCAACACACGTTGTTAGGAATCGAATCGTGATCGGGTTCGAGTTTGACTCAGAATTACCTTAGAGTAAAGTTCTTTTTAAAATGATAATTTGTATGGGACGTTGTTTACTTTAGAATAAAGCTCTTTTTTTTCGCTTTTATTTAGAACAAAGCTCTAGAATCATCAAATAAGGATGTAGTTTTTCAATAATGTAAAAAAAAATGGTAGATTTGATACTTCAAATGCTCTATATTTTTGTTCCAAATAATATTCCAATACAAATTCTGATGTTTGGATTTAGTTTCATATATTAGTTAATGTTTTATATATTTATTTAAGTATTTTGACGGTAAACTTATAAGTTATATTTAAATTTTATGTTGTTCGATCGATACTGGTTGAACACTTCAAAAAATCTTTGACCGACATTGATTGAATTCTTTAAAGTGCTCTCCGCTGATGCTAGCCGAATATGGGATGTCGACAACATTGAGTCCAATACACACACACACAAAAAAAAAAAAAAAAAAAAAAAAAAACACTTAGAGCAAGGGGCATTTTTATCACTGAAATAAGGAAATTGGGTATTTGGCAAATAATTTAAATACAATTTAGAGGGTGTTTGGTTGGGCTTATAAGATTCTTAAAACATCTTATAAAATGTTTAGAAGCTTATAAGATCTTGAAAAATATTTTTGGCAAAATAAGATCATAATCAACTGATAAGATCTAAAAATGAGCTTCAAGATAAACTCCAAAAAAGAATAAGTTCATCTACCCAACTTATTAATAATCTCGCCTAGCTCAATATGGAGGTAACTAGCAATTGCTATCACCAAAACTCCTATCTTGATGTCATCCTTTTGAACAGTGACGATTCTTTCAAAGTTGATAGCAAGGTACTTGATACACGTTGTGTATGCATGTATTTAGGTCGATTTATAGGATCATTTTGGCAGTGTTTGCATACAAATTCGGTTGGTTTATGTTCATATTGATTATGTTGAAAAAAATGACATGTTTGCTCGTTTTATAGTTAAATTTTACATTTTAGGTCAAAAGTCCATTATGACGAAGTTTGGAGAAGAAACGAGCGAGAGACGTGGTGAAATAGGGGAAAGAGGCAAAATTGCAAGATTTTCAACTTGACACGCCTCTAGTATTTTGCTCATATCTTGACAGCTACATGTCCAAATGAAGTAAAATTAATGATACCGGAAAGTTATCTCAAATGAACTTTACTAGAAATAGTCGAGGCCAAATTCTGACTAGAAGACCTTAAAAAAGAGCTAGGAAATCGTTGCTTGGAGTCTACCCAACCGGGCAAACTTTTGGCCTAGTCGGGCAAAAAAGTACCCAGAATCATGGTGTTTGTACTTTGTAGATGGCCATATCAGGCGGGAGTGTCGGTTCATGCATTTTTTGCTATTTGGGCCGATTTTTGACCCGTTTCCAATCTCAATCCATCCCAACTTATAAATAGGGGTTCCCAAGTCTGAAAATATGACTTCCTATTATACTTTTGATCACCTTGAGAGCTTGTAGACATGAATTGAAGAGCAAAAAACACGAGGCGAAGATCAAGATTCAAGAGTCTAGGTTTTATAGTTTGTTTTAATTTATTTTTTATGTTTATCTATGAATATATGTTGGAATTTATTACGAACATGATTAGCTAAATATATTTTGTATTCTAGGGCTAGAAATTATGTTCGATTGACTATGTGTTGATTATTTTAATTTATTTTATTTTAGGCTCCATTCTATATGTTTATCGTATGCGCTTGTTCCTTTTTTATGAATTGATTGATTTGACCAATTACTTGCTTAATAATTCGATGTCCGAGAGGGGAAGGCTACTAATAGGTTTACGACATATAGCATAGGTATCAATAATGTCTGAGAGGAGTGAAATATTTGTGTAGGCACTTGGGAGTTGCGTATGTGATAGTTACCCCGAGAGGATAATTATTCATACGTGATCAATACGTTAGCATCATCTGCGAGGAGGGTTAACTATACTAGTGGTCGCCTAACAAGCACCTGAATTGTTTAAAGGTCTTAGAATATTAGAATAATCTTACATAGGATATCGTAATTGAAATCCAACCCTATGATATGTCTTTCTATCTAACATATTCCTTCATGTTAATTGTTTACTTCTTTGAGCGTTCTAAGTATTTAATTTACTGTTTTATGCAATTTTAGTTTAATCAACAATCACATTTAATGTAAAGTCTAGATAGAGTTGGATTATTCCAGTTATGATATTAAATTAATATAGGATCACAGTCTCTATGGGATTGACATTGCTCACTTCTATCTACAGTTGCACCGTGTACTTGCGATAACACTAGGGGTTATAAATATTGTGTAAAGTGGCACCGTTGCCAGGGACTAGTAACTGTATTAATTTCTATCATAATATATAGTTCAATATTTGGCCAGATATTTTACTTATTTGTTTTTCCTTGTATATATTTTTATTTATAAAAAAACTTGTGTATTATTTTCTTTTGATCATTGATTTGCGTTGTTGGAACTAAACTTTATTATATTTTACGAGATCATTAAAACGAGCTATGTATTCACCATATTATCAATGGGTTCTAGAGATACCAGTGGAAGACATGGATTATACGTGTGCTAGATACTCCTATAACTCTTGGGATAAATCAATGATTAAGGCCTTGTGGTCATTCTCATGTTAGCTCAAGAGAATTGCTACAACCGTCTTGGAATGATTATGGTAATTAAGTTGAGGTCAAGGGAGTAAGACCGAACTTAGAGCATATTCTGATGTCTTACACAAGAAACCATGAGTCATGGATGACCATATTGAGCTGCAACTCGAGGAATGGCAGGTTGTTGCTCGTCGAACTAGGATGGAACTGCTAGCTCAAACATAAAATTTGAAGGTGCGAACGGATCAAGTGATTAAGATACTTGCCAACCTACAGAAGAGCAACTTGAAGTTGACTTAGAGGAGCAAGGACTGGTAGTCGACATAGCAAAAAATGAAAATATTATGGAGAGAAGTTGTGTGAGGAGGTTGAAGAGGAAAAATTTCCATTGATTTGCATGAGTTGATTGACGGCATTGACGAAGGCCTATCTGAGAAGATTCCACTAGAAGACAACAACAATGGTAGAATTGAATTAAAAGAAAGTATAATTCATCATATTTATTCAGGGAGTTTAATTTCTTTATACCCATTTGCTGAGTTAAATTATGATGATTTGGATGAATGGCATGCAAGTTTTGAATTATCTTTTCTATATAATTTTAGAAAACTCGCATCCAAATTGGGCATGGAAAACTCATCTTCTTATTAAAAATAATACCCATAAAATTGTCAAGGATCTTTCTTGCCATGTTTGCATAAAACATTCGGCTGTTCTCTTAGAGCAAATGAAAACATGGCAAGAAAAATTCCTATTTTAGATCATGGATAACATTGATGGCACCTGGTGAAGACATAAAATTTAGCGTTTGTCGGAAGGCTACCCGATGGTTATTGATTTATTTTTAGTTTTGGTTTTGTTTCTTTGTTTATTTTACTTTTAGAAGACTAACTTGATGTGAGTGATATGTAGTTAAATGAGTCACAAGGGCATGGAAAATGTAATTTTAGGTCAAAGAGGAGAAAAATCGAGTTTAGGATCTCTAGAAAGTGGCCCGGCCAGGCGAAAAAAGTGCGCTGGTATTGAAATTTGGGCCTGTAAGGTGGGTCTGGCAGGGCAAAATTTTGGCTCAACCATGCGTGGTTCCAGGTTGGAAATAGATCACGAACGACCAGTGTTTCCCTATTTTATCTTTTCAACTCGTCCTCAACTTTGATGGGAGTGCCACCAAGGCATACCACTTCTTTCCCACAAACCTTGTCTTCAACCAAGTCTGGGGGAGGTTTAGAGTGTGATGTCTTGGCAATTATGCTTCTATTTTTCTGTTTTGTTGCTTTTAGTGAACTTGTTATATTGCTATTTAGTTGCATCTTGTGGGGTTGATTAGGTTGTTTTTTATTTTTGCATTTTGATTTAGTTGTTTTTTTTCATTTTTTGTTGAGTCTGCTAGTAGAGTCGAACCCGGTATTTGTGCTAAAAATTATGAACTTAAAAGCTAAAAAATGGTTGATTGACAATGATGAGTAGAGTTTTAAATTTTTTATGGCACATAGAAAAACATGATAGACATATTGAGACAAAATTGGGCTTGCATTTTGAGTAATGATCATAATAGCCTATGAGAATTTGAGCTTCAATTGGAACTCCCATTTTTGGAGTTATATATTGTATTTTTTTTTCCGGTGTGATTTGTTGGTTATCTTGCAAGTGTGTCTCTAGAACTTGGCTTGCGTCTGCTTAAAATTGTCAAGTACACATTGTGGACTTGGAAAATAATTTTAGCCATTCCTTCTTCTAGCCTGTTTTTTAGCCAAAATTGACATTTTGACCGTATTTTATAGAAAAAAAACCTAGTCAGCCACTTTGAGCCATTAGTGTTATTTCTCATAGCCATACATTACAAGCTCATACCCGTTCATTTTAGCCTTTATCCCTTGACTTGGACTAAGTGTGAGGGAGGTGGATTGGAAGGTAGTAGTAAGAAAAAGCATAAGGTTGAGTGGACATGATATTTGGGAAGCTTCGTTGATTAATAAGGAATAAGTGACGGGAAAATGATTGAAAAAATTAGTCCCTTCTCGTTGTTAGTATTTTATTTTATTTTTTTTATAAAATGAATAAAAAAACAGAAAAAAGAAAAAAAGACGAAAAAAAAGTTGTGTATATTGTTTTATTTCAATTTATGTTTTATTGGAGGGGGATTAATTAGAAGAAGTGCTTGAAATGCCTTTGTTTTTTATAATTTGAGTAGTCCGTGTTGGTATTAAAACCACTTGGGTGATGTAGTGCGTTTATATTGTGTTATGAGGTGAATAAGCTATTCTTTAGATTGCTGAGATATTAAAAGTGAGGAATGAGTGATTTATTTGAGGGGTAGTTAAGTTAGGAATGACTTGATCAGTCCAAATACGAGTTACTTTTATCCAAAATATATTCCACCTTGCCTTAATCCTACATGACAACCAAAGCAAAGACCGATTATTTGTTCACACGTGTCAATTACAATGAATAGGTTAGACAATATGCAAACATATGATAAACTGTGCATGTGGTCCAACCTTAGAGTAAACACGTCCTATTTTATACACTTGAGAGATGAGTGATACATTAAACTGATGATGATCATTTATTTAGAGTGCAATGTCTTGAGAGTAGTTGACGTATTGCCGTGTCATTATATGATTATTGTTTATATTTTCTGTTTTTGAAAATCATATCTAAGGCTAGATTCATCGTCTAAATCGCCCTAAAACTTGTGTTCTTGTTTTGTCTACTTTTGTTGTTCGGAGACAAACAACAATTTAAGTTTGGTGGATTTTGATACACATTTAGTGTGTTTGCTTATGGTTTCCCTTAGTGGATTGAGGGGACCAAATCCCAACACTCCCTCAGCCAAGATTGGCTAAGCACTCCCCAACCTTAAGCAAACACACCCATTTGTGTGCATGTATTTAGGCCAATTTATAGGATAATTTTGGTAGTGTTTACATATAAATTTGGTTGATTTAAGTTCATATTAATTATGTTGAGCCAAACGTGATTGCTCATTTTGTAGTTAAATTCCTATATTTTAGGTCAAAATTTAATTATGAGAAAGTTTAGAGAAAAAAACAAGCGAGAGATGAGGTAAAACAATGAAAAGAGGAAAAAATGCAAGATTTATAGCTTGACACACCTCTAGTGTTATGCTCATATCTTGAGATGTATATGTCCAAATAAGGTGAAATTGATGGCATTGGTAAGCTAACTCAAAGGGCTACAAATTTGCTAGAAATAGCCGAGGTGAAATACTGCCAAAAGACCTTAAAAAAGGTCTTAGAAGTCGGTGCCCAGAAACATGATTTTTGCATCATGAAGATGGCACAGCCGGGCTAGGATTTTGGCCTAACCGGGAGTGTCGGTTCACTCGTTTTTTGCTAATTTGGGCCAATTTTTGGCCCGTCTCAACCCCAATTCTTCCCAATTTATAAATAGGGATTTTCAAGTCCAAAAATAGGACTATCTGTCATACTTTTGATCACCTTGAGAGCTTGGACACTTGAATTGGAGAGAAAGAAAGACGAATCGAAGATAAAGATTCAAGATTCCGGGTTATATCATTTATAGTTTGTTTTAATTTCTTTTCTATGTTTGTCTATGAACATATGCTGGATTTTATTATATACATGAGCAGCAAAAACTCTTTTTTATTGTAGAACTAGATAGGGTTGATGGACTATCTGTTGATTATTTTATTTTATCCTAGACTCCATTCCATATGTTTATGTATTCACATGTTCTTATTTTATGAATTTGTTGATTTGGTCAATTACTTTATTCTGCTTTCTTAGTAATTTGACACTCGAGAGAGGAGGGCTACTAATAAGCTTACGACGTATAGCATAGGTATCAATAATCATCCGAGAGGAGAGCGATATCTGTGTAGGCACTGGTATTAGGATCCCTTGAGGGATGCATATGTGATAGTTAGCCTAAGAAAATAATTATTCATACATTATCAACACGTTAGCATTGTTCGAGAGAAGGGTTAACTATACTAGTGATAGCCTAACAATCACTGGAATTCGGCTTAAAAGTCTAGAATATTAGAATAATCATACATAGGAAATCATAACAGAAATTGAATTTTAGGACATGTCTTTCTCTCCGATTTATTCCTTCGTGTTCATTGGTTGCTTCTTTGAGTGTTCTAAGTATTTTATTTACTTTTTTATGCAATTTAGTTTAATCAACAATCACCTTTAATTTAGAGTCAAGATAGATTTGTTTTTATTCCAATTAAGGTATTAAATTATCATATGATCACAGTCTCTATGGAATCGACCTTACTCACTTCTATCTATAGTTGCACCATGCACTTGCAATTCACTAGGAGCCTGTTTGATTGCCAATAACAAGAATTGGGTTCGTATATCTAAATGGACTTTTGGGGTGATTTCAAATACTTGGGTTTATTTATTAATTGGTTTGATTGACTGATTTAACTGTGTTAGGTACACCTGTGATAACTTAATAACATGTTTTGTGCAGATGTTAACTTGTGTGTTAAATTCATGGTTCTACGATATTACCCCCAGGTTGTCAAAAAAGAGGGCATTTTAGTAAGAAAGATGAAAGTTTATTCTTTAGCCTTTTTTGGTTAGGGTAAAATGGTTATTTTTAAGTAATCTCAAAGTTTCGATTTATTTTCAGGTTTGTAGAACCCACCCCTCTCGGGTTTACAATCAATTGGGCTATCCTAGTATGGAAGACGAGCTTATTGAAAAAAAAGGGGCTTAAAAGTGGAAACCAAACATGTTAATTATGGCCTTAATCAACCAACCAACCAGGTTGTGGGGGCTAGAAATACTGTCAGTACTTCCCCCGTCGACCTTGGTACCCTTTAGAAAAAAATTGAAGTATCTAAAACGAAGACAAAATTATAAAATACAACCTTATCTTGTCACATTTTTGTCTTTAATTGCAAGTCTGGACGCTTTCTTGGATGCTAATCAAATTTGTGGTTCTTAAGACAAGTTATGGTGTCACCATTCTATTGGTTTGTTACTCTATTATATATATTTTTATCAATTTTTTTTTTTTTTTGTTTCTAATATGTTATTACTTATAATATATCAAATTAGCCATCTTATCACAAATAAATTTTGATTTATTTATATTCTGGGTTCGATTATTTATGACGGGTTTGAGCTGCAAATAGAACAGGGTTGAAATTTAAAAAGATAATCATATAACGGGATTATTAAATTAATTTTTTTATATAAAAAAATTATTTTCTGAAATTTAAACTTAATAAGTATATATAACTGATATTTTGTAAAAGATGATCAACTAAATATTCCATAAAATAAGAATATACAATTATCTAAATAAAAAATATCATTTCCGTATAAAACTTTTCAATTTATTTCATTATTACTTCACACTAATAATTTTAATGAGTTGGATGTTATTATATTTCATTCGTTTTAATATTTGTAATTAATTGAATTATTTGTAATGTTCACATAGACATCCTTTTTTTTTTGCTCCGAATAACTTCACCTTCTTCCATACCCTCTGAAATCTGCATTACTTATAATTTTCCTATGTGTCATCCAAAATTTTAAAATATTTAATTAATTGAGCATTCAACAGTCACATTTTTAAATAATTTAACATATAATTTAATTAAAGTATCACTTTATTAGTAGATTACTATGTATCGCACAACAACAATACTAGTAAAGAAAGAAAGAAATATGAAGACTCCTTTTCTTTTTTGCTCCGGATAACTTCACCTTCTTCCATACCCTTTTCTTTTTTACTCATTCATTCCCTTCCTACGATATAAAAGAAAGGCGGCGGCTAATGCCACCACAAAATATTCTAAGTACACCACATTGTCTAAAAACACCACAAATAAGTAATTTAAATGTTCCTATTTTCTTTAAACACCACATAAAGTTCCCATTTTATCCTTGCACCACTTACAACTTATAAAGTAAAAGAAAACAACCCACTCAGAAAAAGTAAAAGAAAACAAATTTCCTTAGACACCAGTATATGAACAGACCCTTTTTCATCATGCCCATTTTCTTTTCTTCCTCCTAAAAGCCTTAAAAAGCCCTCGTCCCCAATTCCAAGTTGTAGTTATCCAAATTTTCCTGTTAAATCCTTCGATCGACATTTCTTTATTTCCGGCTCTGCGCTTAAGACTGACAGACGAAGTCTTCCATAGTCTGTTGTTCAACGAATAGTCGAAAACTCCGCTGTTTCTGGCTCAAATTCTCTCGAGTTTTTTTTATCCTATTGCCGACCAATCTGCCGAAGCATCAGGTCGGGCATACTCTATACACTAGTTGGAGCATGCTGGAAAACTCGGTTCACAACAAAGGTTCCATTGGCTCACAAGATGAAAGATAAAATAAATATGTAATGATCTTTCAACCTGAAGTTGGAGAACTTTAACCCCAATTATCACTTTTGAGTATATCAAACTTTTTGTTGAGGTACTAACAATGAGCTTTAACTTCAAGAATCTGGCACCACATATATACAACGATGATATTTTATACATTTTGAATGGGTAGAAAGAAGATACTTCAGGAACCAGGGATGAAAGAGCTGATGGTGTATTTTCCCTTTTGTTTTCTAATCAAATTAGTTGTTACGTAGGTCAGGGCATGATCAGGGTATATGGGGGGAGAGGGCGTGAAAGAGAGGAAGGTGAGAAGAGAATATATATATAAAATCATTGTGTACTTAGAATATTTTGTGGTGGAATTAGGCGCCGCCAAAAAGAAACCATATTCTCAAATTCTTCAAAGCCATCAAGATGTAATATTACTCAAACTAGTTGTCCACCCGCGCGATGCACGGGTAAAATTTATTTATTAAATTATTATTAAAATATGAAGGTAAATATGTAAATAAAACGAAATAAGTAATCAATAAGGTATATTATAAATGATTTGTATGAAATGTTGTACTGTAATAGATAAAAATTCGATATAAAATATATATAGCATAACACTGGTCTATAAGATAATTGTATATTTGTAACATTTGAGTAATATACTAATACTGTTACACATTCGTATAAGGTGAAATAATATCAAAAGTGACATATTATATTTAGGATTTAGTAATATTAGCATGAAATCTCGCAATAGTATTAGTTCATTAAGCAAGGGGTGTTAAGTTATATTATTGTGACGTATTTAAATGTAAAAATAATCAACTGATTAAAACTTTTAGTTAACATAATTTTTCTATTTAAAAAAAAAAAAAGAAACTAATTCAATAAACAAATTATTTTAACTATTACATCTAAACTTTCTATAATTGTACCTCTAACAAATCGACTCATTTTTTATATCATATTTCTTTAAAAATACAATGATTCAGTCAATCCAAAATTACTATGAAAAGACGAAACTAAAGTAAAAGAAATTAATTTTTTTAATAAAAAGTAAAATAAATTAATCTTCTAAAAAAGAGTAGACCATTTTTTCAAACAAAAAGAAATTATCATTATCATTTATAATAATACATGACACTTTTTATTTTATATACAAAAAATTTAAAATCAAAATATATCATAATAATCATAAAAAAGTAAACTACACCTACAAATTAATATTTAATACATGCATAATGGATGTCAAATCGAAGATCGTGAAAAGAATATTAATTTAATATATTTTTCATAAAAAACGGAGTTGAGACGAAAAAGTTATACTACTTTCAAATTTTTAGAGGAAAAGAAAAGAAAAAGAAAAAAAGAAAAAAGAATGATTGGTCCACTCTCCTTAATTGTAGGAGGGAGTTACAATTCTTATTTTTTTTCCGCTAAAAATTAAACAAATATTAACACATTTTAATTTAAAAATAATTCAAAATTACCAAAAAAAGACACATCACCCCAAAAGACTTTTTCACGATTCTACTTTTAAGAATAAGGGAGATGCTTATTTGATAAGGTATATGTTAAAAGTTATGTTTTTGTAAAACATAAACATGTTTTCGTCCATTAGAGTAATTTCTAGATCGTTTCATTTTAGTATTTTAGTGATTCGATATGATATCAATTTTTTGGTGTCTGTAGCTATTACAGTTGATAATGAGCTCGTGCAAATGAACTTTCAGCCAACTTATGCTAAAAAAATATGCTCTTGTACTGGTCAGGTGAGTACAAGTGTCACTGGTATCATGTTTGAGAATGTAGAGCGGGCAGTTGGTGATGTTTAGTGCTGATGGTGTGCCTAGAACTATTTTTTCTGTTTTTAAATTTATAGTTTTAAATAATACTATTCGGCTTGCACTAGTTGGAATGTTTTTGCATGTTGTGCCTACAGGAAGGGGATAATTGATGGCCTAACTACCCTAAAATTGCACATGAGATATAGGTGGAGCTTCTTAATGCTAGACAAATTTTGTTGGACTTGGAGGTTGATTACAATAAATTATGGATTGGGACCGTCTTTATCCGTTGTGGAGTGTCCAATGCGGTTGTTTAAGTGGACACCATATTATTCTCCTATTTTTTAGTCTTCTTTGGCATAATTGTGCTGCATATTTGATCCTTCACACTTTACGTGATTTTTAGACACATCTTTATAGTTAAAACAATACAAAAATACGTGAAATAGTCATTCCTAACTCTTGTTTTTGTATGTTTGGCAGATTTCACTTGGTTGTTTATTTTGTAGTGTTTTCAGTAGAAAACAACGCTTATTAACGATAATGGTGAAATCGCAAGGCCAAACGGATAAAAGAAGGTTTAAAGGAAGGAAATAGAGAATTGGACTCAAAAGAGATGTTAAATAAGCCTAGAAGAAGAGTAAAGAAAGTGAAGATTCGATTGTAGCATTTGCTCGACATAGCAACTAGCTTGCTCGGTCGTCCAACGATCACAATGGAAAAAATGTGGCTGGAGAGAGCACTTTCTCGACCGAGCATAAGTCTTGTTCTGTCGTACAAAATATTGTTGGTTTTGACGGCTGATGAGTGTTTGAGACTTTAATCCAATTTGATCCCAACTTTAACATTTTTTTGTGTACTCCTATAAATACTAGACTTAGTATTTGTCAAATATCATACTTTATTCGGGGTTTTTTTTAATCATTTTTAGAGAGTTTTAGGGGGGGGGGGGGGGGCTAGAGAGCCGGAGAAGGAGAGAAGTTCATTCTGTCATCTTCGATAAGTTATTGTAGTATTCTCCCTTTTATTTACACTATTGTTATAAACATGTTTTTAATGTAATTTATATATATATATATATACATTTTTTTTTATTTGAGCATGGTGTAGTTAGTTTATATCCTAGGGTTTAGAAAGTAGGTCTCAATTACAATGTGATTGTTTATATATTATCCATGATTTGCATGATTTCATTTTTATTTGGTGTATTGAGTTATAATTGTTGTTAGGTTAAACCGATCACCTAGTCTAGCACTCCTAAATGACATACCCAAGATACCAAAAAGTGAGGGTATTGATGGCCAAACAACACATAACATAATATATATGAAGAATCGGAAGACTAAGAGTGTATTATGTAGGTAATTCCAAGGTACCTTTAGGAATTATAGACACTTCTTCCAAGATGTTGGTTCGTTGTTTATAATCCACACCTTAGGTGCTTTGGGAGAGGGTTAAGATGCACAATCGTGAAGCCTCATGACAATAGGAACATGTGAATTGTGGATAGAGATACTTGTTTGCATATGCAATTGTCTATGGCTGCCATTAATTGGTTCTAAAATCGAATATCCTAAGATAAGTTTTATATTATTTGATTCTCGTTATTTGTTAAATTGCTAGTTAATTGACAGTAGTTGAATAATTTATCATCCTTATTATTGGTAAGGGTCTAGACATTAGTACGTAGGGTAACAACCAACCAATCTAATTCGATCCACCTAGATATTTTAGTGTAAACACAACTTTGGTAATCAAGTTAGCTCATCTATACTAGGCTTTGCGAGATACTACCTTACGTGCCACTAGCTGCTACTACATTGCACTTAGGTATATTTGGTGGAAATTAAATAAATCAAGACTTTAATGTCGTTGATGGAGACTAGTTTTAGTTGCTAGTTAGATATTACGAGGTATTAGTCGTAAGTAATCTAGTATTTTATTTACTTTATTTCAGTTTTAGTTTTTTACAAAAATCAATTTTTTTAAAAAATATTTCTTTTAAAAATTAAAAATTTTGTGTGTGCTAAGCTTTACACTACATTTTGGTTTTTAGCTGTGGTTTTTCGTCTTAAAATTTTTGTGTGCATTGCATGAAAACAACGTCTAAGATAGGGAAAAATTGTGCATATAGACCTCAAGGTAAAAGCCACATGCTGAAAACGGAATTCCAATTATACTAGACGAGAAACTAAGATAGATGAGATGAGCACGACTTAGAGCCACAAGAGCAAGTCCAACTACCTATTAGGGACTTGTTAAGGCATGTGGTTAAAATTTTTTTGGGAGGAATAAACAGGCCAGCTGCTCATGCCAACATATTTGAGCTAAAGCCAGCTTTGATCTCTATGGTTCAGCAAAACCAGTTTGTTGGAGGAGCTACAGAGGATCCTAATAGCCATTTGGGCCATTTTCTGGAAATATACGATACAATCAAGATTAACAGGGCCTCCGACGATGCTATACGCCTATGTTTTTGCCTGTCTCTCTTAGGGATACACTACAAGAAAACAGTGATTTACCAATGGTTTATTGTTTTTGGTAAATAAGAAAATCTGTTGGTAAATATCTTTACCAACGGGTTACCAACAGTTGGTCGATGGTTGGTAAAGTGATTGTTGGTAAATTTTACTAACATAATAATTTACTTCGTTGAGAAATTACCAACAGAATACCATTGGCGAAATCTTTGGCAAATCTTTGGTCGTTGGTAAATTACCAACAGAATACCATTGGCAAAGTTATTGGTAAATATTTGGTCGTTGGTAAATTATAAATCAATCAGTCATTGGAATGTTGTTGGTAAATCTTGATCGTTGGTAGATTACAAACCAGTTCGTCATTAGTAATATTGTTGGTAATCTTTGGTCGTTGGTAAAAGTTTTATATTTATTGTCGATATTGAGTTGGTAATTCATATGCAATTTATCAACAAATGAAATATATTGGTAATATTTTGCATGAAAAGGTTGGTAATTCGTTGCTAAATAGACATAGATCGATTGGTAATATTTTAATAGAATTTTTAATTTTTTTAAAAAATACAAATTTTGATTTAAATATACAAATTATCATCATCATCATCATCATCATCATCATCATCATCATCATCATCATCATCATCATCATCATCATCATCATCATCATCATCATCATCATCATCATCATCATCATCATCATCATCATCATCATCATCATCATCATCATCATCATCATCATCATCATCATCATCATCATCATCATGTATTTATTTATTTTTCGTAACAGTATTTGAACAAATAATTTTGACATAATAATATTAAAATAAGCAACAATTTAATTAGGTAATATAAAGAGAAAGCATCAACCTCTCATAACAAATTAGATTAGCTAAATAACGCACGAGAACATTTAGCATCACATATAAAATTCATTAAAAGATACCTAATCAAGTTTAAAGTATCTGGAACTAGTAACACTTCATGAAAACGATATGAAACAAAGATGCCAAACAAAGGTCACTGAAGTCTTAAGCTAGCAAAATAAAAGAAACCTAAGAATATGAAACAAAGATGCCAAACAAAGGTCTCAAAAGTCTTAAGCTAGGAAAATAAAAGATACCTAAGAAAGTCTAATGGGAACCATGATTCATGACATGCACATCCTCCACATCATAATCATCATCTACATAATCATCATCAGTTGGGTTACGACCGGTAGGAGGAGCTGAAGGTCCAGCACCTCTCATAAACCTTTGTATGAGATCCTCCATCTCCTGTTGCTTCCTTTTCTACTATAACTCCAGATGTTCTTGCCTCTGCCTCATTTCTTGCTCCATTTATTCTTTTCTTTGCCTCATCTCCTCTCGCGCCTCATCATAAAGCTCAGCTCGTAGTTGTTCTCAATCTAGCAGTGTTGATTTGGATGAGCTATAGTCTGGTATTGCAACCGATGGTTTGTTTCCTAGTCTATAAACTCGTTTCTTCTTCACTAGTCCAGTAACTTCGTAATAGATTGAGGACAAATCAATAGTCTCCGACGAATTTTCCACATCATCAGTCTCGTTTTCAGAGGTAACATTATAGCGTTCCATAACTTTTTCCTACAAACGATAAATATCTCATAACTATGCAATATTTAACATTTGAACTGAAAAATATGCAATACATCAACATCATTCATGCTTTTCATCTACGTGCGTGAAAAATATCATCATGTGTTATGTTTGACATGCATAGAAGAAAATAAGTCATGAAAGCAAGCACCTAACTCAATTTTCATTTTTCGTATACCTCTCTCTACATACAAATATGCATAAAATTAGTTGGACATTTATATATTTATTATTGATACCACGAGCTAGGGAGGGTCATTTTGGGGGAGAAATAAGGATGAAAATACATCCATTATATGATAATATTGTATATATACACCGCCTGGCTTAATGATTCTCAAATTAGTTTCTTCAAACACTAAACAATGATAAAATCAAATATTTCCAAATGTAATAATATCTTAAATACATAGCAGAAAAGTCAAGTCACAAGAAAGAAAATAAAACTAATACCTAAATATTTCAAACTCATAAGCAAAATCAAACTATAATGACTCCAGGTAATCTGTATTTCATTTCAAGAAATAAAATAACAACAAAGTAGGAGAATAGAAAGAAGTTATTGCCCGAAAATCCTGGAGAATGACAAGACTGGTGATGTTTTCCATTTAAATTATATCTTAAAAAAAAAGAGGACTTTAAAGTTTAATCAATCTAATAAATTAATAAATTCCATATTACAACTGAAACATCCAAATAATATATTCTTTCCCGTCAAACATAATTCGTGGACGTCATGTGATAATGCGCAATCCGGTAATCACCCAATCGAACAGTAATCAACAAGAACAGAATATAAAAACACAGAATTTACGTGGTTCGATCCGGAGATCTACGTCCACGGGGGGAAAATGGCAATCGCCGAGGTGTTTCTTTCACTCGAATGCTGAGCTTACAATGCGTGTTACAGAAAGCAAAGTCCGAACCCTAATTCAGAGTTCTTTTCATCTATTTATACTACTAAACTCAAACCCTAACTAAATCCCTATAATCTTGCCCCCCAAATCTGCATGGCAGTTGGGAAAAGATCATGGGCCTTGATTCACGGAACCGATTTGATTCGCTGAACCGAATGCGCGTTGCTGGGCCTGTTGGGCCTGGGCCTTCGCGCTTGCTGGCGCGTTCGCTGAGCTGGTAAATGGGCTCAGGGTTAACCCGGCCCGAAGTAACCGGGTCATCCCTATCAGATGCCCCCCCCAGCCGAAGTGAGGAGGGAGCTTCGGTTGTCACCGGGCTGGCGGGCCGAAGTGTTCATGGAGGACTAAGTCTATCCGCGTCCCTGGGCACTCCGCGGAGCGGTCTGTAGACTCGGAGTCGAGCTGAGCCGAAGTGCACGGGGCATTTGTCGAGAGATCGAGTTTCCCAGAAGCAAGAAACGCGTTGGGAGTTTATAACAACCTGGCCGAGGTGAAGGTACGCCGGAGCGAGTTGTTTGGCCAAAATGGAGGGATCACCGGAGTGTGGCGGTATAACCGAGGTGGAGAATACACCGGAGTATAGTATTATGACCGAGGTAAAGAGAACACCGGAGTGCGGTAAGCTGGCCAAAATGAAAGGAACACCGGAGTGTGATTTAAATCTTCCTGGCGAAGAGTAAGGCTGATGTGATTGGCGGCGCCATAATGAGAGAGAGAGACGTGAAGTGACACGCTCTGCGAGTTCCAAGACAGCTGTTCCCCACGCGCCTCGGTAACTGTAAAGCGCGTGAGGAGCACGCATGAATCTCCATCACTGAATTTGAATAGGCTGCATCTGAGCCGTCGGTTTTTTGCATTTATATTAGGAATAACTGCACAGTAACTTTTCATCTTCTCCATTGTGATTCATCTGTTATAGAAAGCGGGAAAAAGTAGAACTTTGCGTTTGTGATTCATCAGAGATCAAAAATTTCTCAAATCCGTCTTTTCGAATTCAAATCAAGTAAGTATGTCATCCTCTTCATCTTCTTCATCTTCTGCCCCATCTTCGGTCTCGATCAAAGTAGTAGGAGGTTCGGATAAACCGTTAGATGTCCCCCCCCTATCATATATCCTTCCGGAGAAGGATGTGATTAGAACCATAGACAGAGTCGATGGTTTAGAGTGTAATACCATGATGGTATCGTTTTACGGATGCCCGGCGGTTGATCTTGAGGTATCCTCCATAGGTTTACGGATGTCGCGGGGGCAACTTGTGAGGGAACTCCCATCATTTTATCTTCCTTTCGACCTTGATTACATAATTCCTACCCCCGAGGATAGGGCCTGTTGCCCACCGCAGGGGTTTATGACCGTATATATTGACCCCCTCAGAGTAGGGTTGAGACTGCCGCTGTGGGGCATAGTTGTAGAGTTGTTAAGATACTACGGCATTGCCCTCTGCCAATTAGCGCCGAACGCGGTGAGGCAGTTGGTAGGATTCACAGTAGTTAGTAAGCAGGCCGGGATAGAGCCAACTGTAGAGCTTTTTAGGTTTTTCTACCAGCTGAAGAACTTCGGGAAGTCCAAGGGGTGGTATTCTTTTAGTCCCCGAGCCCGAGGAGGGTTTAAGGTCCAAAACCCGAGCAAAGTAGAGGGGTGGAAGGAGAGGTTCATATTTGTCAGGAATAAGATAGCTCTCCCGAAGTGGAGGAGTGACGAGGTGCAGGATTCCGCCCCTGTGGAGAATCCGGGGGCCGAAGTGAGGCACATATTCCTGCAAGTGGGGACTTTCCAAACCCTCTGTTCCGAGGAGGAACTGGAGAAGGCTGGGCTTAGCCCATATTATTCAGGAAACGGAGATGCCGAAGAGGGTAGGAGTTCTTTCGTCCTGTTATTTAATTTTGCCGTTTTGCGCAGAACTGACCTTAGATATATATTTGCAGTGGGACGCTTCGGAAAGCAACCAGCATCAGGAAGCCCCGCAGCGTCGGCGGCGGCCAAGAAGAAGGGGAAAGCCCCCGAGGTGTCTCCCAGAGAGAAGATGCCACAGAAGGCACGGCCGTCGACGGGGTCGGAGGAGAGGGCGACGCCGGCGGGGTCTCCGGCGTTATCAAAGAAGAGGCCGGAGCCTACTGGGACTCCGCAAGCACCATCCAAAAGACCCCGGGTTGGGGCAAGTACCGAGGTAATATTAAAAACGCGGATCATTAGTTTAACTTACACGAGGTGTGTAACAGAGGCCTGAGCCATGTATTGTGTGGTGTTTAATTCGTCCAGGGAGAGCAGGCGATCCCCAATATGCTGGGGTTTAACGGCACGGATGCCGAGAAGATTCTTCGGCTGGCCAGAGGGATTATAGAGGTCGGCCTGAAGAGCGAAGTGGAGGCCAGGGAAGAGCTAGCCGCGACGGCGCGGGACCTTCGCGCGCGAAATGATAAACTGTCATACGACTTGACCCAGGCACGCAAGAGGGCTGCCTTGGTTGAGTCCGAGATCGCGCGTCTGCGCGGCGTGGAGACGGAAAACCATGGTCTCCGGGGTGAGCTGATGCAGCTGCGAGCGGAGATGGAGGCGAGGGAAGCAGCCGTGGTTGGAGGGCAGGGAGCTTTGCTGAAGACCTTCGCTGAGAAGCTGTTCAAGACCACGACCTTTCTCGACTTTCAGACGAAGTTCGTGGCAATAGGGGACAAAGCCACCCGAGCCATGGTGCTGGAGGAGGTGAAGGAGGCGTACCCGGATGTGGACATTACTCGTCCAGAATTCGGGTACGACCCTGAGGCAGCGGCCGAGGTGGAAAAGGCCTACTACGCTTCTCTAACGGAGCTGCCGGAGTGGCCGTTGGTGAATGCACTCGGGGAGAAGAAGCAGCTCCTAACTGCCGCAGAAGTTGCGAGCTGCGAAGTGGACCAGGACGCTGAATTCCTGGCCTACTGCAGGGGTGAACTGGTCCCAGCCCCCCAAAACACCGAGCCCCTCCCCTCGATGGAAGCCGAAGTCCCTGCTGAAATCGCGGCCGTCGTAGCAGCCGAAGAGGGAAATGCTGAAGTGTCTGCGGGCCAGCAAGAAGAGTTGCCCGAAGAGACTGAGGCTATTCAGCGGGAGGTCAGTAGATCCCCGCAAATTTAAACTTGTAAATTTGTAGAAATGTTAGGGATGATGTAATTGAACCATTGTACTTTTGCAATTTGAAATTCAATTTCCTCTTCTTGGACTCTTGTCATCTGTTTATTTACGCCATCCATTATGTTGTTGCCGAACTGTATTCAACTATAATATGTTTGAGAGTAATCGTTCTGGTTGACTCTTATCATTTGTCTAGAACACCGCGGAGCTGCACGAGACAATAAAGAAGTTAATGAAATCACTTGAGTGGTTCCGCGGAGAGAAGAACCGTCTGGAAATGCACGTAGTGCATAAGCTGAAGAGGCAAATAGCCTCGGCAGAGGAGAAGGTGGTCGAGGCCAATGAAAGAGCCAAGGACTTCGAGATGAAGTATCGAACCACAGCTGCCGAGATGAGCCGCGTCCGCGTTCACCATAAGGAATATGAGCGAATTCTGTCCGAGTTCGGTCTTCTAACTTTTGAAGAAGTAGAAGAGCGGACTGTTGAAATCCAGAGTGACATCGCGGCGTTGATGTCGAGAAGCTCGGTCGAATCCGCGGAACTCGTGAGGAAAAGAGAAGTCCTGGAACTGCTGCTTAGTATGTATGAAGGACTGAAGGGCCGAATCAGGCGGAGGCCTTCTGCTGAAGAGTTCATTGCTAGCACAAGCCAGGACCGAAGTACACAGAAAGCTCCTCGGAAGGACAAGAAGACCAAAGGCAAGAAGAAGCCTTCTGAGCAGAGCAGGGGCATTGTCATCCGAGAGCCAGCTCCGGTTACTACAATTGAAGAAGAACCCCCGGTGGTTGCCGAGGAGATAGTCGAGGAGTTGGCCCGGGAAATAGAAGTAATGGCTCCGGAGGAGTGGGACCCTGAGCAGTGGGCTGAAACATCGAGGTCGGCCCCACAGTCCGGTAACCGAGCACAGTCCAGAGATGAAGCCCCTAGGCCAGTGCCTAGAGATAGTCCTCGGCGGAGGGAGACTCAAAGGGATGGCCGAGCCGGAGCCCGAGGGGGTAACAGAGCCGGGGCCCGAGGTCGAGGATCTTCAGGATCCCGGAGTACCCTACGCAGACCGAGAAGTGGGTCCCAGCATCGGAGCGCTGAATATTGGCTAGGGGGCCGTAGACATTAGCTTATATACTTGTTGTTTTTGTTGTTTTGCTTTTTTTTTTTTTTTTTTTTTTTTTTTTTTTTTCTTTTTTTTTATAGTTGAAATCTTATGTAAGAAACCATTTGATGTGTAATATTCAAAAGATGATAACTGTTGTAATGTGTAATGAAAGTAACTTGTTACAAATCATTTTAATCGGGTGTTCGGGAACATAATAGAAAACTTGTTAACTGTTTTACATAGGTGTTCGGGAACACGGTATGGATAAATCCAATCTCCCCGGACGGATCAGGCGGGAGTAAAAACTCCCCGGACGGATCAGGCGGGAGTAAAATACCTCCCCGGACGGATCAGGCGGGAGTAAAACATTTCTCCGATTAAACAGACGAGAAAGTGATGTAAGTCCGGGGACTGATATGCAAACCTCCTCGGACGGACCGAGAGAGAGATTTAATTGTCCGGAGACTAAGAATGATAGTATGATTGTGTTAGGGCGTCCCCGTAACATAAAGAATAACGCAGTAAGTTATGCAAGCAAAGAATTTTTATTCAATGATAAGTGCCGGAGCAAACTCGAAAGTACAAAGCGAAATAACAACTATAAAGGAAATTAAAGGAAAGATATTACTTGCAATGTAGCCTTCACAAATAGAAACGCCTCAAATTTGTGACGTGCCAACTTCGGGGGATCGGGGTCCCGTTGATTTGTTCAAGCTGATAGGATCCAGAGTCATGTACAACAACGACTCGATAGGGGCCTTCCCAAGAAGCATGCAGTTTGCCCTCGGGGGCAGCTTTGCTGGCCGAGTTAAGTCGAAGAACTAAGTCCCCGACATTGAACTGTGTACCTCGAACCCGGAGGTTGTAATACTGAGCAGCTCTCTGTTTGTACTTAGCCTGCTGAATGAACGATTGTTCTCGGCGATTCTCGAGCTCATCCAGATTTGCGCGAAGAGCCTCGTCATTATCATCCGGAACTAATGTGAGGAGGCGAGGACTCGGCACACTGATCTCAGCGGGGATAACGGCTTCGGAGCCGTAAGTAAGGCTGTAAGGAGTCTCCCCGGTGGAGGAGTGCGGCGTTGTACGAATAGCCCATAAGACTTGTGGGAGGTTCTCAGCCCAGAGACCTTTGGCATTATCCAGGCGCTTTTTTATTCCCGTGAGAAGGGTCCGGTTGGTGACCTCAACCTGCCCGTTTGCTTGAGGGTGAGCCACCGAAGTAAAAATCTGTTTGATGTGAAGTTCTTCACACCATGAGCGGAATGGATCGTTGGCAAACTGTTTACCGTTGTCCGAGATGATAGTGCTCGGGATGCCGAAGCGACAAACAATATTGCGCCACACAAACTTCAAAATGTTCTGTCCGGTGATAGCTGTAAGTGGTTCGGCCTCGACCCACTTAGTGAAGTAGTCAACGGCGACTACCAGGAATTTCAACCCTCCCGGAGCGACAGGGAAAGGCCCAACAATGTCAATGCCCCATTGGATGAACGGCCAGGCACCTTGGATTCCGGTGAGCTCGGTTTGTGGCAAATGCTTCACCCTGGAGTGTAGTTGACACTTGCTGCATCTAGTCACTAAGTCATGAGCATCGTTGAACAGGGTAGGCCAATAGTATCCCCAACGGAGAACTTTTTTTGCTAAAGTCCGGGAACCGATATGGCTTGCACAGGCCCCCTCATGAACCTCCCGTAGTACTTGAATGGCCTCGGCAGGGGCAAGGCACCGAAGACTCGGTTGTAGGTACGATTGTCGGTATAGAACTCCATTATGAAGGGAGTATTTGGGAGCTTTGAGCACAACTTGCCGAGCTCGTAGCTTGTCAGTGGGCAGAATTCCATTTTGGAGATACTGAATGATCGGAGTCATCCAGTTCGGATCACTGTCGGTCAGTCCGAAACTGTAGCCTCGTGAATTGCTGGATGGGAGAGGTCTTCGACCATGATATCCGGAGATATATTAGTTTGGGCTGCGGAGGCCAGCTTGCTGAGTGCGTCGGCTTTGGAATTCTGAGCACGTGGGATCCTCTGGATAATAACTGCATCAAAAGCAGACATGAGTTTGAGCGCTAGAGCATGATACCTGACCATTGTTTCTTCTTTGGCGACATAAATCCCCTGAATTTGTTTAGACACGATCTCGGAGTCCGTGAAGAGCTCTAGGTGACGAACACCTAAAGATTGAGCGAGCCGGGGCCCGGCGAGGACTGCCTCGTATTCCGCTACATTGTTAGTCACCTTAAATTTGAATCGGATGACATATTTGACCTCGACCTCCTCGGGGTTGATGAGAAGCAGCCCGGCACCACTTCCTCGGACTGTGGATGCTCCATCCACAAATAGTCGCCACATCCGTGGTGAGGGAGCGAGTGTGACGTGGTGCGTTGTATCATTGTCTGCGGTGGACTCATGATTGTCCGCCGGGGTTTCGGCCAGGAAGTCGGCAAGTGCTTGACCTTTAATTGCTCGGCGGGGGAGGAACTGAATATCATACTCACCTAACTCAATTGCCCACTTGGCGAGGCGCCCGGACACCTCAGGTTTCACAAAGATCTGGCGTATAGGGTGATTGGTCAGGACTCGTATTTCACGTCCCTGGAAGTACGGCCGAAGGCGCCGAGCTGCCATAACAAGGGCCAAAGCGGTTTTCTCAAGTTCGGAATATCGCGTCTCCGCTCCATGAAGCACTCGGCTTGCAAAATACACGGGATGCTGAACCCCTTCCACTTCTCGCACAAGAGCAGCGCTAACAGCCTCCTCGGCGGAAGCCAGATATAAGTATAGTGGCTCTCCGGGGAGAGGAACTGACAAAGTAGGCAGCTGCTGTATATGACGTTTCAAGGCCTCAAAAGCCTCGGTACACTCTGGAGTCCACTCAAAGGACTTCGCTTGCCTCAGGATCTTGAAAAATGGGAGCTGGCGCTCCGCTGCCTTCGATAAGAATCTGTTTAAGGCCGCTAGGCCACCTGTAAGGCGTTGAACTTCCCTGAATGTTTTTGGGGGCTGCAAATCTAATACATCGCGGAGTTTAGCTGGATTGGCTTGCAAGACGTTTTGTGAAACCATGTATCCGAGCAACTTCCCGGAGCCAACACCGAAGGTGCATTTTGCCGGATTGAGTCGCAGGTTATAGCGCCGCAGGGTGCACAATGTTTCGGCGATATCCTGCACACATGAATGATGGGAGGAGCTTTTGATGACCAAGTCATCGACGTAAACCTCAACATTGCGACCTATCTGGTCGTGGAAGACAAAGTCCATTAGACGCTGATAGGTGGCTCCAGCATTCTTGAGCCCGAAGGGCAGTTTCTTGAAAGCGTAGCACCCAAAGGCAGTGATAAACGCCGTTTTGATAGCATCCTGTGGATCCATAAAGATCTGATGATAGCCCTTGTACAGATCTAAGAAACAAAGTGCCACGTACCCCGTAATGGCTTCGGCCTTTTGATCGATGGAAGGCAAAGGATAGCAGTCCTTCGGACAGTGCTTATTGAGATCGGAAAAATCAACACACATCCGCCAAGCCCCACTGCTTTTTGTTACCATTACTGGATTGGATAACCAGGAGGGGTAGAATACCTCGAACAAGATGTCCGCATCTAGGAGTTGTTTCACCTCAGCTCGAATGGCTTCGTTTCGCTCCGGAGTGAATTTCCTCTGCTTCTGTTGGATTGGCTTGACATTAGGATCGATGTTCAGCTTGTGGGTAATCACCTCGGGAGAGACCCCGGGCATGTCCAGAGGAGACCATGCAAAAACATCGGAATATTCTCGCAGGGTCTGAATAATGGCCTGATGTAGCCATGGCACGTCCACGGCCCCTACTGTTACTGTCTGCTCCGGCTTAGACGGATCTAGCGGGATTTGAGCGGTGGCATTCCCCAATGGGGTACGGTCCCGAGGTTCTAGAACCTGTGATGTTACCTGAAGCTGCTGTTTGGGAGGGACCTTAGCAGTCTTTTTGAGTGCTACGTACATACACTCCTTTGAGACCCTTTGACTTCCGCGGATAGTCATCTCACCATGCGAAGTAGGAAACTTGAGCGCGAGGTGATACGTGGAGCATATGGCCTTTGCCGGGGTGAGCCAGTCTCGGCCCAATATCATGTTATATGGTGATGGAGAATTCACCACATAAAAGTCCACGAAGATAGTTTTTATCTTCGGATAAGTCCCCAAAGACGCCGGGAGAGTGATGATACCTTCCGGCCGGACTTCACCCTGAGTGAAAGTTTGTAGTGGCCCGGGGGCCGGTCGAAGTTGGTCTCGGGAGATCCCCATCCTCTCGAAACAATCCGCAAATATAATGCTTACCGCAGCACCATTGTCCACGAAGACCCGCCGTACTGTTATATTAGCTACAGTCATGTCGATGACAATAGCATCAGTGTGGGGTGTTATCTCTGGAACCGGATCCCTATCCGTGAAGCTGACAGTCTCGGACTGATGGAGGCGTTTGTGACGTGGCTCCTCGGGAGGAGGACGTCGAGCCTCTGCCTTTAAGGCATGTCGCGAAGCCCCGGTGGGTAGGGCTCCATATATCACGTTTATCACGTGAGGGGGTGCGTTGTCCCCGGGTCCTCCCGGAGGAGGAGGTGGAAGTGGGAGACGTGGCGGCTGGCGATTGCCAGAATCTTGTCGTGCGTAGTTATTGGGCCCCTGCCGGTTATTCTGCCAATGTGGCCGATTTTGTTGATTATCTCGATCCTGGTAACCTCCGCGGTGATGAGACGAGCCCCCATTGTGGTTTGCCCGAGGTTGGTCTCCGGTTCGCGCAACGTATTGCCGCAAAAACCCTTTCTTGAGGCATTCCTCAATCTCCTTGCCGAGTTCTCGGCACTCCTCTGTCTCATGTTCGTGATCTCGGTGGTACGCGCACCACTTTCCACGGTTCCTCTTTTCAGGTGGCGCTGTCATCCGCGGACAAGGTCGGAAATCGTTTTTGTGGAGTGAAAGAATTTCAGCCCGTGACTTCGTCAGTGGAGTCAATTGCGGAATTGCACTTCGGGATTCTGAATGCCCCGGTGTCAAGCGTGAAAATGCGCTAGTTCGCGTACTAGGCCCAGTTTGTGCTTTGTCGGCCTGTCGCTTGATTGCGTGCTTCTCACGCTTCTGCCGAGTCTGCTCCTCGGCCTTAGCAAACTTGCACACTGTTTTGAACAGTGCTCGAGTTGTGACCGGGGTGTTCCGAGCTAACTCGGTGTGGAGTGCTCCAGGGCGGAGTCCATTCATAAAGGCGTTGATGGCCACATCGTCGGGACAATTTCCCACCTTGAGGCTTACCGCTGTGAAACGGTCCAGAAATTGGGTAACGGTTTCACCGTCCCGTTGCTTCATACTCATGACGTCGGCCAGAGTGGCCATGGGCTTCGCCCGGGCTTCGAACCGTGCCCAAAAATGCTCAGCGAGTTCTCTGAAAGAGGATATACTGTCTCGCGGGAGAGAATCAAACCAGACCCGAGCTTCATCCTGTAAGTACTCCGGGAAAATCCTACAGTACTGAAGGGATGTGATGTTATCATGACTAAGCATGCTGTGCCTAAAGGCTCCAAGAAAATTGCCCGGATCTCCCGTGCCGTTGTAAGGTGATATAGCTGGCCGTTTGAACCCTTCGGGAAGGGTGATGGCCATGATTTCGGAAGAGAACGGCGTGATAATCTCTCCATTGGCATCAAGACCTAGGATTCTATCCAGTTCAACGTTGCGTTGAACTCGCTCATACTCTTGGAGATCCTGAGCATGAGAATCAGCGTAGCGAACTCTTTTAGCCGCATTAAGTGGACGGCGGCGATCCACATCAGCTGGTTCCTCATTGCGAGGTCGTGATCCATTTGAACTCCCAAGGTCCTCGGAAGAACTGGGTCGTTCTCGCCGTCGATCCTGACGCCCGCGGTAGCCCGGTTCCCGTTGTCCGCGCGGGCGGGGTGGAGGCACCCCAGGATTATCATTATGGCTAACAGGTTCTGCGGCAGGCCCCGCTGGGCGTAGGCGATTAACTGCCCAATCTTGTAGGACATGCGCATGCTCTTGCAAGAAATCTTGGAGCAGTTCTGGGGTGATTTGAATGTTCACCGGTGGTTGAGCAGCAGTAATATTAGGGTCTTGCTGATCTTGAGGGGGTGGAGGGTTTTGATTACCCTGATGATTGGACGTACTTTCCACCGGGAATTGCCTCGGCGGCAAAACTTGATCCACGGGTGGATCTTGGTTAGGTTGATCTCCTTGGCGAGATTGATTCTGACGAGTTGTCACCATGATTTCGGAAGGCAACGATATTACAAAATACTACGTGCGTTCCCACAGACGGCGCCAATTTGATAATGCGCAATCCGGTAATCACCCAATCGAACAGTAATCAACAAGAACAGAATATAAAAACACAGAATTTACGTGGTTCGATCCGGAGATCTACGTCCACGGGGGGAAAATGGCAATCGCCGAGGTGTTTCTTTCACTCGAATGCTGAGCTTACAATGCGTGTTACAGAAAGCAAAGTCCGAACCCTAATTCAGAGTTCTTTTCATCTATTTATACTACTAAACTCAAACCCTAACTAAATCCCTATAATCTTGCCCCCCAAATCTGCATGGCAGTTGGGAAAAGATCATGGGCCTTGATTCACGGAACCGATTTGATTCGCTGAACCGAATGCGCGTTGCTGGGCCTGTTGGGCCTGGGCCTTCGCGCTTGCTGGTGCGTTCGCTGAGCTGGTAAATGGGCTCAGGGTTAACCCGGCCCGAAGTAACCGGGTCATCCCTATCATCATGCAAATGTGTGATTCTTGATATATGGGTAAATTGTTAAATGACAATTAATTCTATAGTCCTACCACTCATTGTGAACAACAAATGTGTGCCCTTAGAACATATTCTCACTTCTCTCTCTCTCTCTCTAACATTACTTATAGCAGCTACCTACACTTGTGTTGGATTATTTGTCCTAGGGAACTTTCTAGTACTTCTGTGATATACATGTTCTACTGGGTTACAACTGTTTATAAATTCAAAAATAATATTATTATCTTGTACTTACTTTGCTAGCTCGTAATAACTTTCTAAAGGTAAGAGCACCAAATTATACTTTTCCCATCATCAGTCTAAGTTTGAGTAGAACTAGAGCGTGTCGTGACCTCTTTATACAAAGTATATACATCTCAATATATGTGATATCAAACATAGAAACTAAAAAATAAAATTATTGTCCACGAGTAACTTACATTGACCTTCTCCGACCGCTTATCAACAAATTCTCCGTTTCCCTTTTTGTGCATCCTAAAAAAAACTTCATAGTCAGTAACAGGACGTCCACGCTCTTTAGCCTGGAACAATTAATGAACCACATAAATTAGAACATATTATTACAGTATTTCTACTACTTAAAATAGGAAATTCTCAAATTAAGAAAGAAAAAAAAAAAAAAAAGAATAACAAGGCATTTAATTTGCTCACAAGATGTATGCTATGATCTAAAGCAGATCTAGAGCCCCAGAGTGCACATAAAGTCCACTGCCATTTCCCGCAACTTCACTCAATCGGTTTTGAGATGCTTTCTTACATTTGTCCTTGAATGCTGGAGCATTCCATTTTCGCTGCCAACTATCCCAAGTCTCCTGTGGGACATTTATAGGGTTTTTTCCAGATTCTCTCCATTTGCAGAGTGTACCAGAATAACGAATTCCAGCCTGAAGCTCCCAGATTTTTTGAACCACAGATAATTTCCTATTGAATGAAAAATGTTTCTACAACAAATATATTTAGTGGTATTAGTCATGATTCGGCATGATCTATAATGATCACATATTTGTATATAACATGTGTAATAGGACTTCAGAGCCATCACTTACATGTTCAAGAATTGAAAATTAGAGACCACTTGATATAATAACAAAAGATGTTTGAGTGCATCCCACAATTGTCTTAAAGGAACATGGTTACGTACATACGTTTTTGTCTATGTTGTTTGTAGTTGTCTTATACAGTTACATGTATACCGGTTCAACTAGTACTAGAAACACTCAACAACTTATGTATAAATAAAGTTTCTGCCCAACAACCATAATACATGTAATAATTAAACATAATATAATAATCTATCTAACGAAAGATCAAGCTATGCCATATAATATCAACAAAAATGTCCCTCCAATAATCTCCATACATGCAATGGTAGAAAAAATGCCCTTGCTGGACCAAAGAAAAATAGATATGAAAAACCTGAAATTCATTCCAATAGTAGTCCTTAGTTTGCTGGGAGACTTTTGACCAAGTGTCCTTCCTTGTCAAAACGTTGCTTCATACATTTTATGATTTGTCCCAATGCAACATGTGAGGGAATGAAGCTATTTGCAAAAGCAATAAAATATATAACTCGAATTATTGAATAAAAAAAAATATATAGCTAACAACTAGTAATATAATAATAGTATATGCCAATAATAACTGATTCAACAAATACTTACACATCATGAATGATCTTGAGAAGTGGCTTAGAATTGCTGGAAGAAGCATTTTCTAGTGCAGTTTCCACTTGATCTCGAAGATTCATTCCAGCAGTTGTAGTAGCATGTGATTCTGGAGTCGCATCATTTACAAGAGGCGTAGGTGATGGTGTAGGAGTGGTTGATCCATGTGGCAATGTTAGTGGTGGTGCAGTTGGGTGGCTTCCATTTCCTCTACCATGGCCTTCTCCAAAACCACGTCCAAATGGATTTTGTATTTGTCCATCTCCCCTACCAAAACCATCTCGCCTACCATAGTCATCTGGTGGACCAAGCCTAAGTGGACGCCCATCTTCAGATCCACGATCAAGTGAACGCCTTCTATTCCCATCTTCAGATTCGCGACTAAGTGAACGCCTTCCATTCCCATCTTCAACACAACCAATTGAACGTCCTCCACACCCCTCTCCCCTATTAAATGATCGTCCAGCCATTGCACTATGACACAAAATATAACACACAAATGTAAGTTATTAAAGAAGATATTATCTAGTTTAAATGCAATCTCCAGTCCAAAAAATCGATATAATGTTACTAAATTCTTACTTAGAGAACATTATATTATCACATATCTGAGTTTTAATTTGATCAAAATAAGTTATTCCAAAAATATAAATAATGACCAACCACTAAAATTCACATTTTTCCATTCACGTACAACTAGTTAAGCATAAGATTGTGTGGTATAAAGTGGTTTTCGTAGTGCACGTACCAATATAAAGCATAAAACATCTTTTGCTTAGAATCTTTCAATAGTAACAAATTGCCATAACACAAAAGATGACAAGAATCTGAACTGTAAAAAAATTGATACTATCACTTGATAATCAACTAAACAAAATAGGAACAACTTCTCAACCTATCTATTATGAAGGACAAGGTTCTCATAGAGAAAACAAAAGGTACTTTAATGAATAGATATTCGACTATAAACTAATGAGAAACTAATACAAGTTCATAAATTAATCTTAATAGTTCTAAATTCTTGAATACCCTACTGTAAAACATAAATATCAGGTGATTCTACTGTGAAACATAACAATTCAGATGTGAAGAAATATAACTACCCTAACACAATCGAATCTCTAAGCCCTAAACATAAAATAGAAGGTACACACAAGGAGAAGAAGAATTACCTAAGCCCTAAACATAAAATTGAATACAAAAATAAGGAGATACACAATTGACGTAGTGCAAAAGAAAAAATAAAAAAAAAATGGAGCAACACACCTGCTTGTTGATAACACGTTATTTATGCATGTATTTAGGTCGATTTAGGATCATATTTTATGGCATATACGTGTATATTTGACCAGCACTTATTGATATTTATAATATTTGGGCCATTTGACGTGTTTCGACTTGTTTTGAAGATAATTAGGTATTTTTATGCCATTTGGATGAAGTACGAAGGAGAAACAAGTCAAATAGAGTGAAAACCGGCCCAAAGGAGTGAAAACCGTCCAAGAACCGGTTCAAACCGGTCCGAACCGCCCTGAACCGGTCCAGGAGCAAAACCGGGCAAGAACCGACACGGCCGCGTCACAAAGCAACACGGCCGTGTCAAAAGTATCTTGCAACGCATTGTGGGTTCTGGAATGGAACACGGCCGTGTCACAGCTGCAACACGGCCGTGTCAAATTGTTGCTGGAAAAGTGGATTTTTGCAAAGCAACACGGCCGTGTCACTTAAGCAACACGGCCGTGTCAGAAGTGTTTTCCTGCGATAATTACCTAATTTTAATAGGATTTTGACTCTATCTTCCCGAAGATTCGTCCCCAACTCTATAAAAAGGACCCCAAGCTCTAGGAAAAAGGATCAATCATCAAGAACATAAATTACATCATCTTGGAGGACAAAGACGACGAAGATCATCGAGACGGAGTCATCCGGGTTTATTTATTCTTTTCTAGTTTAATTCTTACAATGTTTTTATTAAGATTTTGTATTGGATTATTGCTAGGCATGAGTAGCTAAGCTATTCGTGTCCTAGGGTTAGAAAGTAGGGATTTTTATAACAATGTTTTGATTTATGATTTAATCTATTAATTCCGTTCTTTATGTGTTTTATCTCTATGTTTATGCTTAAACTGAATTTAGCTTGATCACCTAGATTTAGTAATTTAGTTTAACAATTCCGCTTCGAGAGGAGGGAATTGTTATCAGACTTAGAACATAGAGCGCAGTTGTCTATGACTGTGTAGGCCGTGGCTTAGGATCGTTTGGGAGTTATTAGGTTTAATTGACTCGAGAGGGTAATTAGCTTAATTAATCAACGGTTTAATCGCTTCGAGAGAAGGATTAGATTATTGTCGTGCCGCCTAATAAACATTAGAATTGGTAAATTAATAGGTTAATCATATTCCACTTTGAAATAATATCCTGAAATCGAAGCCCTAGGATACCTTTTCTCTTTGATTGTTAGTTTTCGTGTTTCCTAAGTCTGAAGTTATATTTAATTGAGTAGTTTAATTAGTAAAATCAACCTTTAAAACTTAGTATCTAGTTAGGACATTCCTAGAGTATTAGGGTATCAAACTACCTAAAACTATTCCTTGTGGGATCGACCTTGATAATCGTTACTACACCTACATCCGTACACTTGCGGAACACTAGGTTAGAAATCGACGTGTCACTTGTTGAGTTCCTTTGTTGCCTAAAGAGACTGATAGAATTTCTTACATTTTTCTTATATCGACCCTAATTGGTTTTTGTTCACCGCCAAATTCACCCGCCCCAGAATTTGGCTCGTACGATTCCCTCTCATTTTCAGTTATCATAAGAGAGAATAGAACGTGGGTGCCGATTGCTGGAGTTGAGGGTCTTGATCCCTCAACCTTAATTTATGAGATTGACTCACCCTATATTCATTTAACCTATGAGTGAGAGTGATATTCTGTTTTTTTCGCTTTTTTTCTTTTTGTAAATAAATCTTGAAAAACCGGCATGTTCACGACCGTAGTCCACCATCAGGGTAATATGATTTATCTTGTATAAGCTATAACATTTGCTTGTAATATTTTAAGTATATAAATTACTCTTTAAATAATCTCATGCTTTGTATGTCTTAAAATTAGATTTGATTCTCATAATTTGTCATAACTGAGTTCGAAAGTTTTTGATACTGAAAACATATCTATATTTTAAGTTTGTATATATTTAATTTATATGGTTAATTTCAAAAAGCAACCTGAACTATACGGGTTTTTATACTTTGCAACCTAAACTAAATATTTTTTCCGATCACAACCTGTATTATACGTTTTTTTGCACTTTGCAACCTCCGGTCATATAATCCGGCATGTATAGGCCATGTGCGTAGCACATGCCAAAAGACCTAATGAGATAGTGACACATGGCTAACAATAAAAAAATAAAAAATAAAAATAGCATATAAAAAGAAAAGAAAATTTAAAAATAACTATTAAAAAATGAAAAATTCTTGAAAAAAAAATAGGAAATTTAATTAAAATTCAATTTTAGATTGTCAAAAATAAAAATATAAAAAAAAATTAATAATATAAAAATATAATTTTAGAATAAAATAAGAAAATAATTTTAAATTTTAGAAAATAATAATAGGAAATTTAATTTTAGATTTCAAAAATAAAACTAAAACTATAGAGAATATACTACTTTAATTAAAATATAATTACAGATTTTTAAAATTAAAAAAAATAAGAATTTATATTATTTAGAGTTTTTATATTCCGAATTTATATTATTTACAGTTTTCTATTTCTTATATAAAATTATATAGAGTTTTGGTTTTAAAAAAAATATTTAGAGCTTTATATAATTTTTATATTTGTAATAAAAATATGAAAATATATTTTATTCTATTCTGAAAAAAAGTTAATATTTTCTGCAATTTTGTTATTTTTTATTTTCTAAAATATATTTTTTTAGATATTATTTTTATTATTTTTCTGATTTTTGTTTTTATTTTAAGAATCTAAAATTAAGTTTTAATTTTTTAACTTTTTTTAGATAAGTAGAATAAAAACAATTCTAAAGTTTATAATATATCATTAAATGATTAAAAAAATAGAAAAAGCTGAAAAAAGGAGTCATGTGATGGGCACATGGCCTATATAGCCGGAAAATATGGCCGGAGTTGTAAAATGTAACAAATCGCATTATACAGGTTGTGATCGGAAAAAATATTTAGTTTAGGTTGCAAAGTATAAAAACCCGTATAGTTCAAGTTACTTTTTGAAATTAACCCTAATTTATATGTAATAATTATAGACATGCTCTTCTATTTACTATGTGTGTATGTTAATATGTGTATCACTTATTTGTAAATATGTCATCCTTAAATTTTGGATAAATGAATTAAGTTTTTATTTAAGATTATGACACATCAGTTGATGGACACATTAACATCCCTATAACAAAATAGGTCGTTTGTATAACATTTTTTAGAGAACAATTGTGACACTAATAATAAGTTATTTGTGACCACTTATTGTCACAAATCTTTGTACAAATTATTTGGGACCATTATAAACTATTTTTATAGACAACTAGTTGTTGCAAAAAATATTTGAGACACATTTGAAACAACTTTTATCACCACAAATATACTATTTGCGTCCGAGTTATTGAGACGACAATAAAATTATGACAAATGCACACAAGTTGTGATAAATATTCATTATCTGAGGCCGCTTCTCAGAAGTTGTGACAAATACTCGTTATTTGAGATCATTTTTTATTGTCTCAAAGACCATTTCTTTTGTAGTGCATGTGGCCACAATCACTAGAGAAACGGGACTAATTATAATTAAGTTTGATGTTAGTAGTTTTTATGTTTCCTTTCGCATTTGTATTATTATCTTTTTATTAGGTGTGTTAATAATTTATCAAATATTTCCTAAAATTTTCAAATATTGTGTATATTTAGCATGCAACATGAGAAAATAGCTTTGTCAATGCAAATTATTTTAGTGAAGTCCCTTTTTTTAAATAAATATAAGATCCGTGCAATTCTAGTAGTGAATAACTTTTCATGAAAATGTAATAGTGTATATACTGAAAATATCATGCTGAGAATATAGTAGTGTTAATACTGAAAGATATTACTTTTTTAGAAAAAATATACTACCTCCATCCCAGCTAACTTTGCACGGTTGACCTGACACGGATATTAAGAAAAAGCAGATTTTGGGGAATCTTTGACTTTTTTAAAGGTGGAGATTGAGGGTGGAGATTTCGAAGGTGGAGATTGTGAGAGAGATTTCCTTTTTAAGGGTGTGCAAAGTTAGTTGGGACGGACCGAAAAGGAAAGTATGCAAAGTTAGCTGGGACGGAGGGAGTATTATTTTTTGTGAATATTAGTTCAATTTCATCAAGTGACTCACTATATGAAGTATAAGTTGTGAAGATTTCAGAACCGAGTTTGGTAGTTGAAGAACCGGGACATAAAACCGGGTTTGAACTGAATTCAGTGTAGTTAAAAGGGAACCGGGTTAATGTTGGTTATAACCGTCGAATACAACGGTTTTAATCCGTTGCAATAAAAACCGTTGTAGAAGACCCGTTTCTGCAACTTGGAGCAGTTGAGTCAAAGTTGGTTACAACTCTCTCGTCTTCTAGATTCGAGCTTCAATACTTATATACATTGTAATCACTTGTAAATGCGAGCTAATTGATATAGTTTTCCCTCTGTAAACATTACGCAATTGAGAGAATTAGATCTCTAGGGTTTCTACTCCAAATCGGGTTGTGATTTGGGGTTTACTAGTTTTCTGGGTGATTCTTGTAATTGGTTGTGTAGTGAAGTGAATTGAGGTGCATAGTACCTCCGTGGATGTAGATCATCTTGGATCGAACCACGTAAATCCCTGAGTTCATTGTTTTGTTTCTGTGTTTGCGTATGAACATTGTTCGGCTATTTTTCATTTGATTTCATTCGAACTTTGGTTTTCATTTATCTTGTGTGATCTTGAGCTGTTCCTAACAAGTGACGCCGTCTATGGGAAACATTCTCACACAAGAAAAAGGAAAGGATGTCAGGAATGAAGATGGATCTGGACAAATTCTCAGGGAAAAATGATTTCTATCTATGGAAGATCAAGATGAAGGCGATCTTGGTGCAGAATGGGTTGGTAAATGCTCTCAAACCAGAAAATGAGTGGGTAGAGACTGAGAAACCCAAATATGGTGATATAGACCAGAAGGCATTGAGCCTGATCATTCTATGTCTTGGTGATAAGCCTTTGACGGAAGTATCAAGGTGTATGAATGCAATTGAGGCATGGACCAAACTGGAGGATCTCTATCAATCCAAGTCAGTTTAAAACAAGCTATTTCTCAAGCAGAGATTACTGGATTTCAAGATAGTGGAGGAAAAGGAAATTTCTGATCAACTAGATGAGTTTACAAAGCTTCTTGATGAACTGGAGGATCTTGGGGTAACAATGGAAGATGATGACAAAGCTCTGATGGTGCTAAATGCTTTACCAAGATCTATGGAGAGTTTCAAGGACACTCTGATGTTTGGGAGGTAGGGTAAGTTGAGTTATGACTCAATTATTACTGCTCTGAAGACCAAATGTTTGCAGAATTAGGGAGATAAGAAAGTAAATCAATCTAGTGAAGGATTAAACATTAAGTTCAAGAGAAACTACCAAAAGAAGAAGGGTCAAACCTCAAAGAACTTTAAGAGTGGAAATAATGTTCAGAAGAAATCTGGAGAATGGGTAGAAAACAGGAAATGCTTCAAGTGTAAGCAAACTGGACACCTAAAGAAGGATTGTCCATAGAAGATGAAGAAAAAGGAAGGCCAGGGTGCTGAAGCTGCTACAGTTGAACATGAAGAAAACACACCAGAAGTTATGAATGTTACTGAGTCTAAAAATGGAGATGGAGTGGGTATTGGACACTAGTTGCTCTTTCCATATGTATCCTCATGAAGAATGGTTTCAGAATCTCAAGAAAGAAGATGGAGGGTGCGTTTTGCTAGGAAATGATCAATCCTGCAGAGTTCAAGGCACAGGATCATTAAACATCAACATGTTTGACGGAATTACAAGGACTATCACCAATGTGAGGTATGTGCCTGGTCTTAAGAGAAACTTAATCTCCCTAGGATCTCTCATTGCTACTAGGTGTGAATTCAAGTCTGTTTATGGTCAATTACACATAACCAAAGGGAACAAACTGGTGATCAAAGGAAGACAACATAATGGCTTGTTTATTTTGATGGGAAAACCTGTGGTTGGTTGTGTGGGAAATATTCTAGGCAATAATGAATTAACACTGTGGCATAAAAGGTTAGGGCACATTGGGGAAAGAGGTCTAAAGGAATTATCCAAGAAAGGCATAATTGGAGGGGTTAGAAACCAAACACTTGAATTTTGTGATAAATGTGCATTAGGAAAATCACAGAAATTGCCTTATGCTAAGGGGATACACATTACTCAAGAACCTTTAGATTATGTCCACTCAGATATCTAGGGACCATCCAAAACTGAAACTCATGGAGGAGGAAGATATTTCATGTCTGTAATTGATGACTTCAGTAGGAAAGTGTGGGTGTTTGTTTTAAGAAACAAAAGTGATGCCTTCACTAAATTCAGGACATGGCTAATTCAGATGGAAACTTAAAGGGGTAAGAAACTCAAGCATTTGAGAACAGACAATGGTTTAGAGTACCTGTCTACTGAGTTTACTAATTTCTGTGATGAAAGGGGAATTACAAGACGTAGAACAGTTCCAATGAATCCTCAACAGAATGGTGTTGCAGAAAGATTCAACAGAACAATACTTGAAAGAGTGAGATGTATGTTGATTGATGCTGGACTGCCAAAAGTTTTTTGGGGAGAAACAATCAATACAACGTGTTATTTAATTAACAGATCACCTTCATCGTCTCTAGGGTTCAAAACACCAGAAGAAGTGTGGAGTGGTAGAATTCCAAGCTATACAGGTTTAAAGGTGTTTGGATGTCTGGCTTATGCACATATGAAGTCAGACAAACTTGATCCAAGAGCATACAGGTGTGTGTTTTTAGGGTATCCAGAAGGAATAACAGGATACAGGTTATGGTGCTTGGAACCTGGGCATCAGAAGCTCATGATAAGCATATATGTTAAGTTCAATGAATCAGTTATAGGATATCATTCCACTAGAAACCAAGAAGAACATGATGGAACTACTGAAGTAGAAAGATTATCAGTTCAGGTGGAGACTCAGATGGGTTCTAATTCCCAAAGGGTTGAGAACTTGAGTGAACACTCAAGTGACAGCTCATCAGAAGAAGAAGAAGATGTGCAATCCAGAAATACCAATTTAAGAAACTATAGTATTACCAGAGATAGACCAAGGAGGCAAATTCAAAGACAAGACTTGTTTGGGCAGACTGGGAGTGTACATTATGCACTTAGCATTGCTGAAGACATAGAACATCAGGAACCACAAAACTTCAAAGAAGCAGTCAGTGGTGGTGAAAGTGAGTACTGGGTTAAAGCAATGGTGGAAGAAATGGAATCTCTGGAAAGGAATGGTACTTGGAAACTGGTTGATAAGCCTAAAGGACAAAAGCTGGTAAGTTCCAAGTGGATATATAAGAAGAAAATTGAAGCTGGAGACTCTGAAAGGATAAGATACAAAGCAAGACTTGTGGCAAGGGGTTTTACTCAGAGGGAAGGTATTGATTTTAATGAGGTTTTCTCTCCTGTGGTGAAACATTGCTCTATCAGACTGCTGCTGTCAAAAGTAACACAAGAAGACATGGAGTTATAGCAATTAGATGTTAAAACTGCATTTTTGCATGGTGACTTAGTTGAGAACATATACATGAAATAGCCTGAGGGTTTTGTGATTCCAGGAAGTGAGGAGAAGGTATGCTTTCTCAAGAAATCATTGTATGGGTTGAAACAAAGTCCAATGCAGTGGAATAAAAAGTTCAATGAGTTCATGTTAAAGGCAGGTTTTGTTAGAAGTTTGTATGACAGTTGTGTATACTTTGATAAGAATACTAGTGTTGATCCTGTGTATCTGTTGCTATATGTGGATGACATGCTTATTGCAAGTAGGAGTAAGCATACAATACACTTGCTGAAGAAGAAGTTGAGTTCTGAGTTTGACATGAAAGTTTTAGGAGATGCAAAGAAGATTTTGGGCATGAGTATAATAAGAGATAGGAGTTCTGGAAGCTTATGGTTGTCTCAGAAGCATTATCTTCAGAAAGTGGTGGAGAGATTTCAGATGCATGAGGCCAAATCGTTGAGTATTCCAGTAAGTCAACAACTTAAATTGTCCAAGGAGCAGAGTCCAAGAACTGCAGAAGAAGACAGATACATGAGGAATATTCCATATGCAAGTGGTGTTGGAAGCTTGATGTATGGCATGATCTGTAGCAGGCCAGACTTGGCATATTGTGTGTCTTTGGTTAGTAGGTACATGTCAAATCCGAGGAAAGCTCACTGGGATGCTTTGAAGCAGGTGTTGAGATACTTAAAAGGAACAGTTAATTTGGGGTTGAGATTTTAGAAACAGGCAAATGTGTCTATTCCATTGGTAGGATTTGCAGATGCTGATTTTGCAGGGAATATTGATACCAGAAGATCTATTACAGGATATGTGTTTACTCTATATGGTACTGCAGTGAGTTGGAGAAGTGTACAACAATCTGTAGTAGCTTTATCTACCACATAAGCTGAATATATAGCATTGACAGAAGCAATCAAGGAAGCTGTGTGGTTGAAGGGGATCCTTAAGGATTTGGGAATTAAGTAGGAGTGTGTGGCCATATTCTGTGATAGTCAGAGTGCACTTCATTTGGTAAAACACCAGGCTTTCCATGGAAGATCCAGGCATATAGATGTAAGGTTACATTTTGCAAGAGATGTGATAGATGCAGGGTCTTTGGAGGTTAAGCAAGTTCATACTAATGACAATGCTGCTGATTTCTTAACCAAAGCAGTTTCTGGGAACAAGGTAGTGCATTGTTCGAGCCTAATTAGGCTTGAACAATGTGGTTGATATTCAAGGAGCAAAGACAGGTTGAGGTAAGGATATGCACTTGAGTTCATTGAGGTGGAGATTTGTGAATATTAGTTCAATTTCATCAAGTGACTCACTATATGAAGTATAAGTTGTGAAGATTTCAGAACCAGGTTTGGTAGTTGAAGAACCGGGACATAAAACCGGGTTTGAACTGAATTCAGTGAAGTAGTTAAAAGGGAACCAGGTTGATGTTGGTTATAACCGTCGAATACAATGGTTTTAATCCGTTGCAATAAAAACCGTTGTAGAAGACCCGTTTCTGCAACTTGGAGCAGTTGAGTCAATGTTCGGCCATTTTTCATTTGATTTTGTTCGAACTTTGGTTTTCATTTATCTTGTGTGATCTTGAGCTGTTCCTAACATTTTTCATCATAATATCTTTCTTCAAAACAGTTAATATTACTATTTCATGAACGGTAATACATTTTCATGAGTTCGCCCTTTAACTCGAATTGCACGTATCTAAGTTATGTGCACCTGGTGTACATGAGAACCAATAAATATTAAACTATTTTATTATATACTTAGGGGATATAATTTTATAAGTAGGGATATACAACTTGCAATAGACATTTGGTTAGGGATTGACCATGAATCGAACCTGGGCAGTTCTTGCTCACCTCAACAGAAGAAAGAAAGAAATTAATATTAAAAACTGAAACCCGCTTTTGTGGGACGGGTAAAAATCCGGTCAAATGGTAACAGGGCGAGTTTAAACCGGTCAAATAGGTATTGCCAAGTTCAAATCAGATAGTGAATTTTACTACATCTGTACTTAACCCGCCTCGTATATATTATTTATTATATTTTTAATTCATTATAGTAATACATTCCACTTACTACTAATTTTTACTACGAATACATTCATATTTTTATTATTATTCCGTATTTATTGTGCTTGATTTAGTTTGAGACTTATTTAGTTATTTTGGTAAATAGATTTTCTCAAGAATTAATTATCGGCTGTGGGCCGACCAGCCCCAACCCATATCCCGTGGTGGGCTGGGTTGGGTTGGGCCAAGGTTTTAGCAGCACACTAATTTTGTGGCCCTGACCGCCCCGCGCCCACCAGCCTGTTCTGACAGCTCTATTGAGAGGGGGTGGGGGATATTTTAATGCAGCTTATTTTCTATTTGTATTTACAAAATTTATAATATATTCATATACCTAATATACGCGCAGGTCATTAAATGGCGGGTTTAGTAAAATCATTATCCTTGTTTAATCCCACTAAAATGTCTCTGACAAGGATTTTATACCGAAGCGGGTTTCATGCTAGCTCAGGCGAGTTTGGACCTATTTCATCGCCATCCCTACTTGTAATTAGATGTGACAATTGGAACGGCCTAGTGGACAACGTCATGTGGGATGTCAGTTTTACCCGCAGGTAACCCTCATAAATGGGTAGTGTGCTACCCGAGTTTTAGAGTAACGGGTAGCGTATGGGTTTAGTGTTATACCCGTTGGTACACGTGATCATGCATGCATTTTCGGTCGCTTTAAGTATCATTTTAATGATATTTTCATGCATATTTGATCGTGTATCATGCATATTTGTGTTATTGGGCAGTTTGACGTGTTTAGTATGTTTGCATGTCAAAACAGGTGAATTAAGGCCGAAAAACAGGTTCGAAGATCTCAAGTTGACAATTTGAGCTCAAAAGGAAAAGAAAACAAGGAAAAACAGGGGACCTTGCCCGCGTTGCTAATGCCACGCCCGTGGCTTATGCCACGGCCGAGGCTAACTAGCCCACGGCCGTGGTAATTTGTCCAAAAGATGGCCAAAATTCAGCCTTCAGCACCTCGGCCGAGGTAAAATCAAGGCCACGACTGTGGTGATCGTCCAGAAGATGGCCAAAATTCAGCCTTCAGCGCCTCGGCCGAGGCGAATTTCAGGCCACGGCCGTGGCGAAGGATCCAGAAAATGGGGTGAAAATCCAGGCCAACCAGACCTCGGCCGTGGCGGTTGAATACCTCGGCCGTGGCCCCAAATTGGGCCCAATCCCTTGTTTTTCACCACGCCCGCGACCAATTGTGTCCACGGCCGCGGCGCGAATCCCTGTTTTAATCCTGAAACACGTTTTTGCCCATTTTTCAGCCCAACACTTCCTCCTCTATATATATATGGTCATTTTCGATTTTGACCTAACCTTGAACCCATCCTCCACACATATTCAGCCACTATTCCCCATTGGAAGCAAATGATTGGAAGGGGATTGAAGATCAAGATCAATCAATCGTATCTTTTGGTTCCTTTTACCTTATTTTCATGTTTTCTTTGATTTTCTCTTGCTTTATCTTTGTAATAGTTGTAATGGGCGGCTAGCACCCTTTAGTTCACTCTTGATCATTATTTGAACCTTGAGTTTAAGATATTTATGTGATTATTGCAGTTAATATTACTGATTGGATTATGCTTTGTGAATGTTCTATGTTATTTGGCATTGTTGACTCACACTTATGAATTGAATTGTGGTTTGATCACCCATTTGGATATTTGTTTGTGTGTTGCTAGAATTGGAAATTACTGTCCGTAATTGTAGGATTTCCGATTCCCGTGTAGCAAACAATAGATTTATTTTATTGGAGATAACATAGAGTTCGACCACTAGAACCGAACTTACGAGTTTTATGTCGAATCTACTCCGTTGTCTTAAATCTTAATGCACTCGACTATTGATTCTTAAAGAGCTTGTTTTAGGATTTGATAAGTTGAGTAGGATTAATTGAAGAACTTATTTTGATTAATCATACTTAAGAGACAACAAGATTGGTAGAGCTTGTTATCAATCTTGGAGTAGGAGTTCTAAGGCTAACTAATTGGGTATTAACAATAGTTGCATAAATCGTCCAAGACCAAGGTGAAACATGATCAAGGGTGAATCATTTTATTATTTGAAAACCAAAAACCGAAAAAAATCATTCTATTTGTCTTTGTTTATTTGAATGGTTAAATTGCTAAGTATTCTTAGAGTAATTGTTATTTAGTTTGCTTAATAGAAATTTAGGTGTTAGTTGTTATTTCATTAAAATTCCCCCCACTTCTTTATTTTTTTTCTAGTTTATTTACATTATATTTTCTGATCATAATAGTTTAATACAATAAAACAAAATTGTTCGATCGTTCCTCGTGGGATCGACCTTTACTTGCCACGCTACTAGTTAGAGTTGTAAGCTAAGGTTAAGTATATATTTCTATACAATTAATTTGGTACGGTCCAACGACCCCTACCAAATTTTGGCGCCGTTGCCGGGGAACGGTTTAGAACGATTTTGTTTTATGTGTTAAGCGTTAGTTTTATTTACATAGATAGTTGTTTGTTTTGTTTATTTAAAAAGCATCCGTCGAGCCAACGACGTTGAACACAGGCGCTTGTCGGGAGGCAACCCGACGTTTATTGCTTTTCATATATTCAATTTCGTAGTTTAGGTTGTTTACTTATATTTAGATATTGTCTTATTATCTTCTTTTAGAGTGCAGAGACTATGATGATGAGGAACCGACCAATATGTGAAATTCAAGGAGATAGCACCAAATGGGATTGAAGAAGCCCAAAAACCACTGTGAGTTAGGACACCGATTCGTACCCTTTCTTCCTCACAAACTTTGGTTTTTAACCAAGTTTGGGGAAGCCTTGGTAGGTGAACGTATTGGCAGCCCAAGAGTTTAACTTTCCGTATGCTACTCTATTGTCTTTTGGATTTATTAGACTTGAAATGGTTTGGTATCTTTGTATGGATTAGTCTGTTGCATTTTTAATAAACTGTAAAGTGGTGAATAATATGGTTAAATTCGACGAGAACCAATTCGCACCCCTTTCTTTCCTACAAACTTTGGTTTTTCAACCAAGTTTGGGGAAGGGGGGTGGTAGGTGTACGTATTGGTTGCTCTCGATCGTGTTTGGGGTTGACATTGGGCGAATGGTTAATGATGAGACGATTTTTGCAAAATTTTTGAAAAAAAAAAATAAAAAAAAATGGCACGTGGTAGAGCATGATAGGCACTTGAGGTGAAATTGAGCTTGGACTCAAAACTTTTGATCAAGAAAATTTTGCCTTGTGAGTTTTTGAGCCTAAATAGATACTCTTATTTTTTAAGTTACTTTTACCTTCTTTCAATGTGAAATTCATTGAATGCATGTGATTGGCTCTAGAACTTGCCTTGATTCTCTACTTTGAATATGTTGGTACATTGTGTGACTTAGAAAATGATCTTAGGCAATTCTTGATTTTTAGCCTATTTGTAAACTTGCAAATGTTTCACCTTTTCACCAAAAATTGGAAAATTGCCCCTAGTTAGCCCCTTGAGCTTTTAGCTTTTCGCTTGATAGCCCAACTCTACAAGCCAAATACCGTTCGATTTAGCCTTTGACCCTAATTGGACTATTTGAGTACGAGGGAGGCGGTTGGAAGGTAGACGGGTATAATTTGGGATTAAAAGGGTTAAACTATTGGGAATATTGAAGGGTGAAGAGGATTGAAACAATAGGCAAAGAATTTGGGAAACTAGTCTCCCCTAGTTTTTTTTTTTTTTTTTTTTTTTAAAAAAAAAATCGAAAATCAGGAAAGGGAAGAAAAAGTGGGATGTATATATTTAGTTCACTGCTTTCGATTGGGAGAGACTAGTAATATAAATGCTTTTTGACCGGTGTTCTCAAATTTGGAAACAAAATTCGAAAGGAAACACACTAAAGGGAGAAATGGAAAAGAAGCATTTAGGTTGTAAGTTTGTAGTAGGGTGAAGAAATCAATTTGGGATTGGTTTACTAGGGAAGTGACAGAGCGAGGAAGAGTGAATATTGTTTGAGGGGTGATTGAGAGTAGCTAACTCAGTTAGTCCAAGAATTAATCACTTGTGTCCATATCTATCCCACCTACCTCAAGCCAACATTATAACAAAAAATAAGACCTTTTTGATTCTTTGTCACACGTGTCGAGTACAAATTCGGATTTAGAAGATTGGCAAGCATATGGTTGTCGTTGCATGCATTTCAATGTGAGCGAAAAACACTACCTATTTGATACACTTGAGAGTCGAGAGATACACTCACTCGGTGAAGATCTTTAGTTGAGAGTTTTTCAAGTCTCAAAAGTAGTCGAAGTTGTTATATCACATATGCTCATCTTATCATGATTGCCTTGTTTCTAAAAACGTTGTCTGAAACTGAATTCGCCACTTAAATCTTCCCTAACACATGTCCTATTTTCTTTTTCTTTGCTTCAATCTGTTCGGGACAAACAGAGGTTTAAGTTTGGGGAGATTTACCCGTCTACCTTACCTGAATACCAAATCAGTCTACCCGATATAATATACTACCTCCGTCCCGGCTTATTTTGCACACTTTTCCTTTTCGGTCGTCCCACCTTATTTTGCACACTCCAAAAAAGGAAACTTCTTCCACAATCTCCACCCTCAAAACTTCAACATTCAATCTCCACCTTTAAAAAAGTCAAAGAAAAAGTAAAAGCTGCTTTTTCTTAACATCCCTGCCCGATCACCTGTGCAAAATAAGCCGGGACGGAGGGAGTATTATATATATATATATATATATATATATATATATATAAATATAATGATTTAGTTATTATTTAGAGATGTAGATTAGAAGCCTAATATATCATAAAAGTAGTGATTCTTGACTTTTAAATTTATGAGGATACAACAACTATACAACACAATTATTCGGATAAGATACACATGTATTCCCAGTTAATCTAAATTCACATAATGTATTTGCATGTTACTTATTTTAGCTATTATTATTTTTGAGTTCACAGAACTTTTAGATTCCAAGAATAACATAAATAACATTTTTAACTTTAGGTAAAACTAAACATTCTAATAAGCCCTTCATTAATTTCAAAATAAGAGCTGTGATTTTTAGGGTACACTGTTTGTTTTTAACAAAGTCAATGAATGTATAATTACCTAAAAACGATAAATTCACTAATATGACTTGGTTGATTTGTTAATTGGAAACCAACCTAGTGCCATACACGCTCTATTTTAAAAGTCTCCGTCTATGTCCAACTATATCTCTTCTAGATGCTAATGGTCCTCGCCTGACTATATTCTTTTTCCGATTCCTCCTCGCATAATCCCGCTTATACCCGATTAACCCCACTTAAGCCCAAATTAGACGTTAGATCCTAGTCTGTCGTCTGACTAGCGCCTAGCATCTTTTAGAACACTATATACCTGATAAAACAAACATAAGGCTTCATAAAAAAACAAAAAATATTTATAGATCTTCTCAATGTATAGTTCGAAGCAGATATAAAAATTGCTGAGAAACAGGCCACATGACCTTATCAACAAATCTTGTATATCATGTCTTGAAAATCACATGCTAGATACGTATCTAAATTACATGTAAGAAATCTTCAACATGCACATAGTTTATGTTTACAAAATTGCCTTTGAAGATGGCAAGCTTCCTCATATGTTTTAGACATTCCAAGGCCCGCATTTGCATTGTACATGAATTCCGTCCATGAAACTCTGCTTTAAAGATCACAACACAAGTAAGGAATTGAAGTTATCATTACTATTCAAGATATATGCCTCTAGCTATGTGTTGTGAGTTGCTGCCTAACTTAAACTTAGAAATGCATGTTGACGTTAATTTGCCTTTAGCTAAAAGTATACATTGATCACAAGTGCTTGTTGCTTTAAACCATAGTATATGTTGTCTAATTGCATACTTCTCTCTTAAATGAATATTTCTCAAGTAGCTTAAGTGATTGCAATAAATGGCCTTGACTCATCTTCCGTACTTGAAGGCTGCAGGGAAAGCTCATTTCCTTTTTTTTTTTTTTTAACAAAGGTTCCAGAATATGACCACTTAATGTAAATCTAAAAAATTGAAGTAAAGTTGCTAATCATGTTAATCAAATTTGAGCTGCGAAGAACATAGTTCCAAAACCTTTTACCTAGGACCTAATTAACCTTACCCAGTATCGACATAAATTCCATCAAGTGAATGATATAGCTCACCCACTATGGTTTACACTTCGAAAAGAGGAAAGAACTGGGAAATACTTGAAGAACATTAGAATAGTACTCCATAATTTGTGAGACAACTGCCCAAGTTTTTCCCACTTCATTGAATAATGGTTTAGTCCTTTATGAAGTCCCAAAGCAACATGTGAGGAAGTGTTCTCCTTAAAAGAAAAACCAAAAAAGAATATGTATCAATAATGACATTGATCCAACTTAAAATAAAAAATGGAAGCAAAAATGCTATGCATATTACTATCATGTGTGTTTTGTCTATGTGCAAATAAAGTAGTTACTCCAACAAAAATATAAGATAATACAATTTACTTAGTCACTATCGCTATCGTTGGTTTCATCATTTAACCCTTCTTTTTCTTCAGTCAGATTCAAGTAATGCCTCATCTTCTTGTTCAACATCATCATCCCCAAGCTCTATGAATGTACCATCTGGATCATGTAAAGAATTGATTTCTTCATCCAAATTAATTTGGTCATAGTCATGGACATCAACTGCATCATCTTGAAAGGGCGTCTGTTCATTTTCTTCAGCTATTTGTATTTCATCCATGACATGCCTGGCTTTTATTTTAAATATAGCCCACCAATCAATTTTGTCGCGCCGTAAGCTAGGATAGCTACAAAAATACACCTGATTTGCTTGCACAGCTACCACAAATGGTTCATATCTACTAAGTCTTCGTCTATGTTTACCTCGACAAGCTTATAATCCTTATGAACCCTTGTTCCCAAGTTTGGAGTTGGGTCAAACCAATCACACTTGAATAATAGAGTTCTCTTGATTGGTAAGGCAGGGTATTCTAACTCAACGACTTCTATCAGTTGACCGAAGTAGTCACTCTCATTGACACTTAAGTTTGAGCCTCTTATGCACACCTCACTATTCATAGTAGCTCTCATAGAACCGTGTTGTAAAGTATGAAATCTGTAACCATTTACATAGTAGCCATGATATGACATAACAATTTGTAGTGGGCCTTTTGCGAGATCTTTTATGAACTTATTAGCAACACTGTTTGATGGTTCATGTACCTATTCACATATAAAGAATAAGTAATCAGAAAAAGTTGGTAATCAATTTTTGTACCAATATAATACAACTCACAATACTTACATGTTTATCAAACCAATCTGGAAATTCATTTTCTAGTTCGCTGTTAATTTTCAGCCTCCGTTCTGCCGGGTTGAGATTACTTTAGTGAATTGCTGTAAATTCTTATTAAAAGAAAATAAAAAAGCAAACAAGAAAAATATGAATACCAATAGAATAGACATGTATAGATGAACATAACAGGATGACCAACATAAGGAAACATAATTATGGACCACTAACTCGATAAATGGTTCTACTTCTTAGCAATTCAACAAAATATAACTTCGCGCAACTTTGTATTCCTCCTCACTCATATATCGCGATTTAGATTTTTCGGTTGGCCGACCAGGATACTTGAATATTGATGGTTACCTTCATACTCTTCACCTTCCTCCTCTAGAACACAAGTGTCATCATTGCGTGGCATTTGTCTGAATTTCGTGCTTACATGGTCCTCGAAGTAATAAGAACAAAATGATGTAGCCTCTTCAACTAAATATGCATTGCATATCGATCCTTCCACCTTAGCTTTGTTAGTCAATTTTTTTTTTTTGACAGACCTAATTTCTAACCCTAAATATTGCAAGTATACGGGTGTAGATGTGCATAGGATAAGTCAAGGTTGATCCTCAGAGAACAGGCTAACGCAGTTCGATACCCCAATTTTATAGGATTACCCTAACTAGACACTTGAATTGCAAGGTTGATTTTACGAAACTAAATTACTTATACTAATTAACTTAACTTGTCAAACGTTTAAATTCCAATTAACGAACGTGTATCCTAGGGCTTCGATTTCGTGAATTACTTCAATGTCGATTAAGTTTAAATTATAGGCTTTTAAACCAAGTTTTAGTATTTCTTAGGTGACACTTAAGTAACTTAGTCCTCCTCTCGAAGAGACTAAGTCATGGATTGATTAGGACAACTACCCTCTCAAGTCAATTGATCCTAACAACTCCTAAAAGATCCTGAACTCTTGCCCACGCAGTCATAGACAACTGTGCTATATGTCGTACGTCTGTTAACAATTCCGTCCTCTCGAAGCATAATTGTTAAACGTGTAACTAAGCCTAAGTGATCAAGTTATGCTTAGGAATAAAACAAACATATAGATAAATACTTAAAACTGGAGTCTATAAATCAAAATGTTAAATCAAAACGTTGTCGTAAAACACTACTTTCTAACACTAGGACACGAGTAGTTTAGCTACTCATGCCTATATTAAATCTCTACAATAAGTCATAGAATACATCATAAAAGAAATAAAAGACTAGAAAATAAATATTTAAACCCGGCTATGTCGGCTCGTCAATCTTTGTTTACTCGTTCTTCAAGTTCCTCTCTAAAATCTCTTCAAAGTATCTGATGTAATGTGTCTGAAGATCCCTAAAAATAAGCTTCATTTTTCCTTTTATAGACTTCGGAACAGTCTTGGGGAGTTTAGGATCCGAGTCCTACTTGAAACAGGAAAATCTAAAAAATCGCACTTTCGAACGTGACCGCGTCAAAACTGATGCGACCGCGTCAGTTGAATTTGCTCTATCCTTTGTAACCTTCGACACGACCGATTCACAACTCGACGCGACCGAGTCACAGCTCAACGCGACCGAGTCACGTCCTTGACGCGACCGCGTCGGTTGCTTCTGTCATTGGGCCTTGTTATCGGCCCAATTCATGCTTTCTTTGACCCGTTCTTTGTGTTATCTCATAAACTCTTCATTTTGACTTGAAAAACTATGAAAACACTACAAAACGAACCAATACACGCCAAATGGTCTAAATTACATAAATTCATACAATTCTTAACCACTATGCATGTAAATGCTATAAAATACTATCCTATTTCGACCTAAATACATGCATAATTAATGTGTATCAATTTTTAACTTTCTTAGGTACCTGCAATATGTAGATATTACGACATTTAAATGTATACGATATGACAATATTTTATCTAATTACCTTTCGAAGAATACATCCATCGAAATTGTACAAGACCAGCTATCTTGCTTCATAAGCCAGATGTACTGGAAGATGCTCCATGGAATTAAAGAAACTTGGAGGAAAAATTCGCTCCAGCTTGCACAAAATGACAGGAATTTCTTTCTCTAACTGAACCATTTCTTCATTTCTTATAGTAGTAGCAATAAGCTTCTTGAAGAAGAGGCTCAACTCTGTAAGTGCCTTCCAAACATTTTATGGGAGTAGTTCACTAAATGCGATGGGTAATAATCTCTGCATAAAAACATGGCAGTCATGACTTTTCATGCCATACAACTTATGGTTCCCTACATCAATGCATCTTTCCATATTCGACGCATATCCATCAGGAAAACGAGGGTTTTTTACCCATTCACACAAAGCTTTTTTCCCCAGTTTGTCCACAGTGTAGCATGCTTTAGGGTATTTTCCCGTCGATACATTCTTTGCCAACTCAGGACGGCGACAATATTGATCCAACTCTTCCCTGAGATTTAGAAGTATCCTTTGTTTTCCCTTCAACATCCATGATTGTGTTAAAGATATTGTTAATATATTTTTTTCAATGGGTATTGCATCTAAGTTGTGTCGAATCAAATATGAACTCCAATAAGGTAATTTCCATAATATGCTTCTCTTTTTCCAACCTCACCCTTTGCATTGGACCCGATTAATGTTACCAGCTTCCAATTCCGTGACTTTCTTTATACCTAAAGTATCAATCTCTCTCAATATGCCAGTTCCAGATTTAACTAGTGGTGCAACCTTGACTACAGTCTTATTTTTCAAGAATAAGGACTTTTTCTTTCGAAAAGGATGATCTGGCGGTAAAAAATTTCGATGATTATCAAACCATGATTGTTTTCCACTTTTTGAAAGAGTAAATGCATCTGAGTCCTCCATGTAATACGGACAAGCTAACCGACTAACGATACTCCAACTAGACAACATTGAATATGCAAGGAAGTCACTGATTGTCCACATAAGAGCAACTCGCATTTGAAAATTTTGCTTCTTGAAAATGTCATTTGCCATGACACCAACCTCCTACAATTGTTTCAATTCCTCAATAAGAGGCTGCAAGAAAACATCCAATTTATCTTTTGGATTTTCATGTCCCGGAACTAATATAGTAAAAAACATGTATTGATCTTTCATACATAAACAAGGTGGCAAGTTGTACGGTGTACTATTACTGGCCATGAAGAATATTGTCGTCCTGATTGCCCAAATGGTTGGAACCCATCGGTGCAAAGCCCCAATCGCACATTACGAATTTCTTGTGAAAAATCTGGATATGTTTGATCAAAGTGCTTCCATGCCGGAGCGTCTAAGCAGTGAGTCATAACACCATATTCAATCTCATGCTTTGCATGCCACCTCATTTCCTTAGTTGTGGCATTAGATGCATATAATCTCTTTAGTCTATCAGTGAGAGGGAAATAGTACATTTTCTTATATGGAATGTTCGTTTTCCTTCTATTTTTGCTTCCTCGACATGCTCTCTTGTAACGAGGATGTGCACAAAACTTGCAACTAGTTAGCTCACCATCTTCACGCCAATATAACATACAAAGATTCTTGCAGCAATCAATTTTTTCCACCGGTAAGCCCATACCTCGTTGCAACTTTTTAGTGTTATAGAAGTTCTCAATTGCCATGTTATCTTCAGGAAGAATCTCCTTTATATATTGAGCCATTTGGTCAAAATTCTTTTGAGTCATTGAATTCTCTGACTTTATGATCATAACTCTAGCAACATGTGATAACAACGTATGCTTTTTACGACCAGGCTAAAACTCCTTATTTGCTACATCAAGCATGTCATGAAATTTTCTAGCCTCTGGGTTTGGAGGTTCCTCCGAATCTTGAGAAGTAAAACTATGACCAGCAGCGTCGAACACCATAGAGTGGTATACAGTTCGAACATCTTCGTTATTCACTTTTTGGCTACAACTTGTATTTTCACTGTGGCCCATATCCAAATTAGTTTCCTCGTGTCAATCCTAAACATAATATTCTGGAACAAATCCATATTTAGCCACATGGTATTTATGTATCTACGTAATGATATACACGATTTTGACACCTACTACCATTACATGGACACCTGATTTTGTTCCCATCCATCCATTCCGGTTGATTACTTGTAAATTCAATAAATTTCTGTAAACCGTCTACAAATTCTTGATTTAGACAACCATTTATGAACCTTTGATACATCCACTGTCGATCGGGTCTCATTTTCAACCTGTTGATATTAGAGACAATGTGATCATAGATATGGTGTCAAAAATGCATAAATTCTACAACTTGCTTAAGTAATATGGGTTTCCTACAGGTTATAGAGACAACAAAGTTTGTTTGACGGTTTTCTTTGCCAAACATGACAATTACCTAAAAAGATTTCAAATAGCCAAAAGATTACGTAGCTTGTAACAAGTTCAAGATATATACTCTCACTAGCATTTTTAGTCCTGTCGTCACGTTTTCAATTAAGTATTTTGCTAAAAAAAAAAAAAAAGAAAAATATTTTGCACTTTTGGTCCCATGTTACCTATTAGGAGGAAAAGAACTATTCTTGGAGGAAAAATCTATCATTTTGGAACAAAACATATGGTTCTAAGCACACACAACATTCTTATAAAGCTAAAGAAACATTTCCTATGAAATTCAAAACAAAAAGGAAAATACTTTATTGTTTGGAGCTAATTTAACCAATATTCAGGTTTATTATCATAGAACAATTTTAAGTACTTCTAGATATCCATAAGGTATATTTTTAAAATTGATAAACAACCATTGCAGATACGAGGTGCTACCTCAGAGCTGTGAATGCGAGCAAAACTCCAATAATATAGCAGACTTCGCTGTGCCAAGAAAGGATAGACAACAATGTAAGCTCCTTCTGAATAAAAGTAGGAAACAAATCCAGCTTTCAACTCTCCTTTTTTCTTTTTTTAGGAATATATAGAATCTAAGTTTGTAGGTGTGAAGCATGCAGAAGAGGCAAAGAAAGAGAACAAGTAGTAACGACCCCTAAAGCCCCTCATACGCTGAATAAAATTACTCATGTAAATTAAGGTTAAGGAAAAAGGAGAAAACATAAAAAATAAAGAAAACACACATACACACATATATGCATCTCTTGAGAGATTTTAGAATTATTAACCTCTACATAGGTCCTTTTATACATAGTCAGCTCCTCGAATTTATCATGGTCCAATTTCCTATCATCTTTACACTCCCATAACCAAGAGTTTGCCTAAGAAAAGTAAAAATAGAAGTAAATAAGAACATATACTTATCTTGTGGACTTTTAGAAGATCAGTAATAGCATGGCCGGATAATGGTAAAAGGAACAAATTGAACAAAGAAGAATTTGAACAGGGCAAACCGAATGTAAATAAAGAGGCAAACTGAATGTAAATAAACATGTCTTTTTAGAAAAATCAACTGACTGGTACATTGTCAGGATCTACAATACCAATTAAGATCAACAGTTTCACCTCCCAGACATAAACATAGCAGGACAAATTCACCACATAAGAGAATAATGTGGCAAATCTCTAGAAGGAGCAGGGGGGAGGGGGGTTATCAAAGAATAGCCATCAATAATTGGTTGTTAATCTCGTATTTTCTCTTTCACTGCAACATTTCTCATAAATATCCAAGGTGAAGGTATGTATAAGTTTCTGAAAACAATAAGTTTCTGCAAACTTATGATTCTATATATCACACAATCCTGAAAACAATAATAATATATTTTTGATATCACACAATCCTATTAAAGTAAATTGCAAACTTATGATGAAAGGTATATAAGTTTCTGCAAAATAATTCTAAAAACTTATGATGATCCAAGACAGCTACGACTATCACACCCCAGCCCCACGACCACCTTACCCCCCACTTAGATGTGAACTTGATGAAAACGATAAAACCAAACGCGCTGAGAAACTACATCTGATCTACACAATTATATACGAATGAGAAGTAAACTAGAATAGGAAAAGAAAAAGAAAAAAAGAAGCAAGCCTGAGCAGCCTTGTAAGCTGTGGCGGATGTAGTGAGCGTAACGAGTGGGTAGCGCTGTTTCGTGAAGCAGTTGCGTAGTTCGTTGTTGGATTTTCGGTGTTTGACATTGATTGGGAGTGGACTGACTTGATTTGGTGAGGAGGAGAGTGTTATATATCAGATGTAAGATTCAAAGTTGTTCCCGGAACACCAAACACACACTTGCACATATAAAGTTAATCCTAAATTAAACCCTATTTTGTAAGTCGTTTAGCCACGGGATTGAAGGGTTTATATTATACTTTGTTTCTAGAGATATCCCATATATGTGGTAGATTGAAAACATAATAAAATAATATAACATAATAGCTAGTTTGATGGTATAATGTTATCGTAATTCTACATTAATCCATCTCTAATTAATTTTACATAGCTAATTATAAGATAATCGTGGTGATAATTTAGATCATCGAGTCGGATTCGTTTTTGATTTGTGGTCGATTCAAGTTACATATAATTTTGGGTCGCTTCGGGTTAAAATTGGGTTAATCTAGTTCGTGTCGGGTTAGGAATTGCCACTAGGGGCGGCAATTCGAACCATCGGGTCGTGTTCACGTTCGATTTCGGGTCCATTCGTGTTATACATTAAAAATTATTTGAATGATATAATTATTACATCTAACAATAAATTATTATTTTCAGGTTGATTTGGGTTATATATTAAAAGTTATTTAATACATATAATTATTATATTTTAAATTAAATTATTAATTTTGGGTCAATACGATTTATGTATTAAAAATTATTTGATACATATAATTATTACATTTTAAAATAAATTATTAATTTCGAGGCGATTCGGGTCAAATTCGACAGAGCCTATTCAACAACTAGTCGGGCCTAGGCCTTTTGTCAGCCATATCTAGTAAATTCACTCTATAATCAAATGAAATATATATGTATGTTGTCTAGATTTTAATAATATTAAAAGAAGTTGGAATTGTAAGTATTATTATCATTAATATAATCGCTTGAGAAAAAAATAAAAAATATATCAATAAATTTGATAAATTTATATATTAATTAGATTATATTTTAGATTATATTCAGAAAATCATGGAATTATTTATATACTTAAATTATATTTTTTTCTTCTTAGGTTTTCTTAAATAATCATAGACTTATATTTAGGGGTCTGTAAAGTCTCAAGATCTGCTTGGTAAATTTGACGTTTATTAAATAATTTTATTATTTACGTAAGTTTATAACCCTTTACTAATTACAAAGATATTTTCTAGTTGGTAAATTGCTAATGAAAATATATTTGTTGGTAATTACTAACGACCTGAATCCATAGAAAATGAACGGTGCATCGTCACATTGATGGGATTTAACAATGCGTTTCAGTTTGTTAATAATTAACAACTAGCACAAGCTATTGGTAAATTTCTAACAAATTGTAAATCCGTTGGTAATTATTAGGGGATTGTGAATTTATTAGAAAATACCAACACACTATAAATGAGTTAGCAATTAGTGACATAATTTTTTGTTGCCAAATGTAATACCCATTTCCCAACAAGTATTACCAACAAGTTAAATCTATTGAAAATTGTTATTAGTAATTTGTTGGTAAATAGTTGCTAAAGTTGGCACCAAAAGAATGCGCCCTGACATTTTTTGTGTTGGTAAACTTTGTTGTTAATATGATGGTAAATCCGTTGGGGAACTCACTAAATGATTTCTTTCTCTAATTCGTTGGTATTCTATTTTTATTTACCAACAAATACAATTAGTTGGTAAAATCCCTTGGTAACTCACTGTTTTATAGTGATAAGGCGACGACTTGACTCACTACTCAGAACATACGCAGTTGTTCAGCCCTAAGCCAAAAGTTCTTGTTCAAATATTTTTCACCAAATAAGACGCTGAAACCGAAAAACAAAATTACACAATTTTTCCAGCAAGATGAGAGCCACTTTATGAGGCATGGGAAAATTTAGAGAACTCCTCCGAATGTGTCCACAACATGGGTTCCCTGAAGATCAGCATGTTTGCTACTTTTATAATGGACTTTTCGGACACACTTAGATAATTGTAGATGGATCCTCTGGACGTGTGTTATTGGCCAAATTGACAAATGATGATGTTGCAATCTTAGAAGAGATGGCTGCGAATAGGTTTCAGTGGCCAATGAAAAGATCAATTTTAAGGAGAGTAGCTGAGATCTCAGAGATGGAAATAGTCGCGGCTCTTACTAATGAACGTGAAGATACTCATTTTTCTCGTATATTTGACCTTCATATTTTTGTGTGAATTGTGAGTGTTTATCATGTTTACGTGCCACTTCATGTTTTATTGCATTCTAGGGCTTAATTTCATTTTTTTATATGGTTTAATGCACTTTCAGGTATTTTTTAGTTATGTGTTGAAGGTTAGAAAATTCTGGGAGAAAAGAGGAGGTCATACGCACGCATGATACATATTGTAATGCATGCATTTTAGGTCAACTTAGAGGAGTATTTTATGACATTTGCATGTGTATTTTTCCGAAATATATTTATATTCATCATATTGTGTTGTATGATGCGTTTGTGCTTGTTTGGAGTTAAATAGGTGATTTTATGCCGAAAATCCCATTTGGATGGAGTTTGGAGAAGAAACAAGTAAAATAGGGACAAAAACGGAAGAAAAAGAGCTAAAGGACAGACTGGACAAAGGAGAACCGAAGTTGAACAGGTTTTGGACCAGAACCGGTTGCGTCATGGACCGATCACATTCGTTAGTCGATTAAGTTGATTTCCTACGCATTATCATCCCAATTTGACTTTAATTGATCCCAAACTATAAATAGAAGCTTCCAAGGGCGAGAAGAAGAGAACTTCATCATTGGAAAAGTACTTTGGAGGCTAGGATCGAATAACAAGGAACGAAGAGACGAAGATCAAGATCGAGACTTCGGGTTTTATTCCTTTTTGTTTATTTTTATTGATCAACACTGTTTGTCCATGAATTAAGTTGTTTATTAACTTTAGACATGAGTAACTAAACAATTTGTGTTCTATGGTTAAAAAGTAGACTACGTATTGATTATGTTTTGATTTTATTCGTTTAATTCCGGAATCCATTTTTATCATTTATCTGTCTGTTAGTTTTATTCATATGATGTTGTCAATCTGATCAATTGATAGTTATTTATAAGTTTAACAATTCGCTGTCCGAGAAGAGAGGGTGATTAATAGACTCACGACACACAGCGTAACTACACATATCTGTCCAAGAGGAGTGAGCAGTTTATGTAGGCATTGATCTAGGTACTTTTGGGGCTCTTTAGGTAATAGCTAGCCTGAGAGGGCAATTCTCTCTAATTGACCTACATGTTAGCATCTTTTGAGAGAGAGTTAATAAATATTTATTCTGCCTAATAGATAATAAAATTGGTTTAAAATTCTAGGATTTAGGATAAGTAAACATGGGAAGTCATAGTTGAAATCGAAGCCTTAGAGTACGTTTTAATTCAAATTCTTAGTTAATTAGTTAAATCATGCAAATTATATTATTTCACAAATCACACCACTTATTTGAGAGAAAAATATTTTTGTGGATCGAACTTGTTTGCTCTTACTACACTAGCATCGTATACTTGCGGTAACACTAGGGTTAGAAATAGTGTATCAAGTTTTTGGCGCCATTGCCTGGGATTGGTAATTGTGTTAGTTTTTATTCTAATAAATAATTCGATACTAGACTAGACACTATTTTCTGCATTTTTATTTAGAATTTTTTAGTTTATCTTCGATTTTGTGCTGGTCTTCTTTGTTTCTGTTCTCAGTTAGCTTATGAAAACCCGATCTAAAGAAAACGCCAATCTGATTCCTTTCAATTTAGAATTTGAAGCAACTGCTCGAGGATACCGTACATGGAAAAACTCATTATACAATATGGTTGTACTACCATAAAACATGACCTTGGAAGAGATGGTTAGAGAGTTGTTTAGGGTAATGACTGGTATGCGAACCGAAATAAATACTCTGAGACGACAAGTGCATTCATAGCCACAACCACAGCCACAAGCACAAGCTGTGCGAGAGGGTGAGCAGACACGTATCATAGATTGTCTACATCCCGTGCCTAATCAACATTATGGAGGAGTCGAACTGCCACCAATCCAAGCCAACATCTTTGAACTCAAGCCGTCTTTGATCTCGATGGTACAATATAATTAGTTTGGTGGGGTTCTATTGGAAGACCCCAATGTTCATCTAAGCCGATTCAAGTGAGTCTCTGAAACTTTCAAGGTCAATCAAGTTCCACATGAACAGGTTAAGCTGCGGTTGTTCCCTTTCTCTCTAAAGGATAGACCTGTGCAATGGTTTAATTCTCTGGAGGACGTCACTACATGGAATGAGTTGAGAACGCGCTTCTTACTGAGGTACTTCCCACCAAGCAAGATGCTTGAATTATAGGCTGAGATTATTCAGTTCAAACAAATAGACGGAGAACCATTTGGGGAGGCATGAGAGCGATTCCGAGATCTTCTCTAGAATTTCCCTCAACATGGGTTCACTCAAGATCAATAAATCTGCAAATTTTATAAATGACTACTTGGGCCCGCGAGAGTATTTGTAGATGCAACAGTTGGTGGATCTCTATTGGCAAAGAACACAAGGGTTGCATTTAAAATTCTAGATGAGATGGTTTCGACTAGTTGGCATTGGCCAAATGAGAAAAATCAGCCTAGAAAGGTAAATAGCATAACTGAAACAGAGCTATCAGAACCAATTGTATCTAAGATAGAAACTCAAATGGTGGCTATGGTCAATTAGTTAAATTTGCTGGCAAGTGTGACATTAGCTCAGCATACCGAGCCAAACTTACAACAGCCACCCATGCAGGAAGTAGTTGAAGATGCAAATTATGTCGATCAAAGGAACTTCAACAACTTCCAAGGCAATCAGCAGCTGTACAATCAGCATCAGCAGGGTACGAGAAATCATCCTATTTCTCGTACAACAATCCCAATAATTCACTCTAACTGCCATAGGGATTCGCAGTTACTAATGGCATGATCCATGAAGGACGAAAAACAACTCAAGAAGAGTTAATTCAATCACAATTGGTCAAACAAGATGAGATGATTTACAAGATGGAGAAGAAGACAGAAAGAAATCATGTGGATGTGAATAAAGCGGTAGTAACTTTAGGGGCAGAAATGAGAGTGATACAGACGAATCAAGCTGCTCTAACAACACATATGGGTCAAATAACACAAACTTTTGGAGCCATACATCAGAAATGGCACTTTCTCAGTGCCAATCCATTCGTTTAAGGAGTGATACCGTATATGAAGGACCCAAGCTCCTGGTTGACCAAGAGAAAGCTATAGAAAAAGAGCACTTAGAAGAAGAAAGTGCTCCCCAAGAGAAAAAGAACAAGCAAGAGTCAAGTCAGAAAGGGGCTGCAAAACCTAGGTCCATTGATTAAAAATGGCCCAAAATACATACCTCCACTTCCTTCTCTCAAGCTTTCCAAGAAATTTGATGAACAATTTGTGAAGTTCTTGGAGATCTTAAAGAAGATTCAAATCAACATTGCTTTTGTTGATGCATTACAGCAAATTCCGAACAACGCAAATTCTTGAAAGAGGTGATAGCAAGGCAGAGGAAGTTGGAAGACTACGAAACATTTAATCTGACGGAGGAGTGCAGTGGAGTGATCCAAAGAAAGTTACCTCAAAAGCGCAAAGATATAGGTAGTTTACTATTACTTGCAAAATAGGTAATGAAGTAATTGAGAGAGCATTGCGTGATTTAGGAGCTAGCATCAATCTCATGCCTTTATCTATAGTTGAAAAATTAGGAATAGGCACAATAAAACTCACTACAATTTCCATACAAATGGCCGATAGGTGTTTGACTTTCCACAGGGTATTAAAGGTTGGTAATTTCATAATCCCGACAGATTTTGTAATCTTGGATATGTTAGAGGATAAGGAAGTCCCCTTGATTTTAGGTTGCTTGTTTCTAGCAATGGGAAAGGCAATGATTGATGTGTAGAATGGAGAGTTGACTTTGAGGGTAAATGATGAGAAGCTAACATTTTCCATATATAAAGCATTGAAATATCATAATAGTGAAGAAGTGAACCAAATTGAAACGTGTAGTTATATTTAGTGTTTAGATGCTACTTTACATAGGGAGCTTATTTCACCTATTGATGATGACCCTTTAGAAGTCTGCTTATATGATTCCATTTTTTCTACACATGACCTTGACCTTACTAATGTTGATCTTGTGGAAAGTGTAACGGCCATGAAATTCTCTGCTGGAGGCACCAAAAGACAGTTCTATGAGTAAAGACATAAGCAAATAAGCAGCACATGAGGAACCCAAGGGGGCACGAATTGTCCAACTCTTAAGCCACTACCAGATCATCTACGATATGAATTTTTAGATGTTGAAAAGAAAAATCCAGTAATTATTTATGCACACGTGTTAGATACTGAGCGTGATAAGTTGTTAAGGGTATTAAAGCAATTGAAGTCTGCCATAGGATGGTCTTTCACTGATTTGAAAGGTATTAGTCCAACTATCTGCATGCATAAGATTTTGATGGAAGATGAGTATAAGCCTAGTGTTCAAAATTAACTCGACTAAATCCCATGATACAAGAAGTTGTTAGGAAAGAAGTACTTAAGTGGTTAAAAATGAGTATTGTTTTTCCTATATCTGATAGTAATTGGGTAAGGCCAACCCTAGTGGTCCCTAAGAAGTGGGGAATGACTATAGTAAAAAGAGATACTGATGAGATAATAGCTACTAGGTTAGTAACGGGTTGGCGAGTTTGTATTGGTTATAGAAAACTGAATGCAACTACTCGTAAAGATCATTTTCCTCTTCCATTTTTAGATCAAATGCTTGATAGGTTAGCAAGATATGAGTTTTACTGTTTTCTAGACGGTTATTTGATGTACAATCAAATTATGATTACCCCGGAAGACCAAGAAAAGACCGCATTTGTATGCCCTTATGGTGTTTTTGCTTTTTGTATAAAGCCATTTGGATTATGTAATGCACCTGCTACGTTTCAACATTGTGTGATGGCCATATTTAGTGAACTGATAGAGAATCTGATGGAAGTATTTATGGACGACTTTTCAGTATTTGAGTCATCTTTCGACTATTGTTTACATAATTTTATTTTAAATTGGGAAAAATGTCACTTCATGGTAAGGGATGGCATAGTTAATGGCCATAAAATTTCTGCAGCAGGTTTGGAAGTTGACAGAGCAAAGGTAGTCTCCATAAAGAAATGACCTCCTCCATAGAATAAAAAGGCGGTACAAAGCTTCCTTGGCCACGTGGGAATTTATTGATGGTTTATTCGCGGTTTCTCAAAAAATTCTAAACCTTTATCTCGTCTTTCAGAAAATGATACTGCTTTTGTTTTCGATGATGCATGTGTGCAGGCATTTGAGACATTGAAGAAGGCTTTGGTGTCTGTCCCAATTTTGATCATACCGGATTGGGCTCAACCGTTCGAGCTTATATGTGATGCGACATAGCTATAGGGGCAGCCTTAGGCTAAAAGAGGGGAAGAAAATATTCAAAGTCATTTACTATGCCAACAAGATCCTCGACTCAGCTCAGGCTAACTATACCACTACAAAGAAAGAATTTTTTTATCGCTGTCTCCGCCTTTGATAAGTTCTGGTCTTACTTGATTGGAGCTAAGACTATAGTCTACACAGACCATGCTGCGATTCAATACTTGTTCAATAAGAAGAAGGGATCAAAACCAAGGATAATCATATGGATACTTTGTTTGCAAGAGTTTGATGTGGAGATTCGAGACCGGAAGGGGTGCGAGAACGTGGTTGCCGACCACTTATCCAGAATTACTAATGAAGCCGACAAGGAAGGGCAGAGGGAGGCAATCAAAGAGATATCCCCCAATTAGTACATTCTAACAGTAGATGATATTCCATGGTATAGTGACTTAGTCAACTTCTTGGCTTTTGGTGTTCTACTGATTGGATGACCCATATCTTTTTAGGAGGTGTGCCGATACCATCATTCGAAGATTTGTTCCTCGTTCTGAAGTGGGGGACATCATTAGGCAGTGCCACTCGTCTCCAAGTGGAGGTCATTTTGCTTCAGCAAGAAGAGTTGGGAAAGTGTTACCAAGTTGATTCTACTGGCTGTCGACTTCAAGGATTGGCACAACTTTATATTGCAGTGCGATTAATGCTAAAGAACAAGGGGAATATTTAGAAAACATGAGATGCCTCTCACAAGTATCATTGAAGTGTAATTATTGATGTGTGGGGCATCGACTTCATGGGGCTATTTCCTTAATCAAATGGCTTCCAATACATACTATTACCAGTGGATTATGTCTCAAGATGGGTGGAAGTTGTTCCGACCTAAACCAAGGATCCTAAGGCAGTATTGAAGTTCCTCCACAAGGATATCATCACGAGATATGAGGCTCCAAGATCCTTAATTAGCAATGAAGGTTCTCACTTTTGTAACAAGTGGCTAGCAACTTTATTGGCCAAGTATGGGGTTAAGCATCGAGTGATTACTCCATATCCCCCTCAAGCCAATGGTCAAGCGAAATTGGCTAATCGGGAGATCAAGAAAATACTCGAGAAATCAGTAAATGGAAATAGAAGGGATTGGGCCATGAAGCTCGACTATGCTTTATGGGCATATAGGACAACACACAAGACTCCATTGGGGATGTCTCCATATCATCTTGTTTTTGGCAAGTCCTACCATCTTCTAGGTGAGTTGGAACATAGAGCATATTGGGCTGTTAAGAAGTTGAATTTCGACTTCCAAGTGGTGGGACTAGAATGCATCCTAACTCAACGAGCTAGATGAGTTCCGAAGTCAAGTAATCGAGAACTTGAGTTTGTACAAGGAGCGAACAAAGCGATTCCATGATCGATTGCTCAAGACTCGAAGATTCAAGGCCGGTGATCAAGTCCAACTATTCGATTCCCGCATAAGGCCTTTTCCAGCTAAACTAATCAAAGTGTTCGGGGCCATTTACGATCAAGATTGTCCGACCATCCGGCATAGTGGAGATATTGAATGAAGATGGAAGTTTGTTTCAAGTGAACGGAAAACTGATCAAGAAATACTACAAGCCGGTGCAAGTTAGAACCATACATAAAGTGCAGTTGAAACTAGAACCCGAAAAGGTCGTCTGGCTAAAGAGGTAAAACTCAGCGCTTGTCGGGAGGCAACCTAGTGTTTACCGTTTTTCTTTAATATTTCCGCTTTCCTTTATTTTGATGTTCTAAGTTTGTTTTAAGCTGTTTTTATTTAATATTGGAATACTAACATGACCCAAAGTATAAGGGTGATGAAACAAGTTGGAAACATGCAGAAAAGGCACAAGAAGTGAAAATTCTAGTGTTGGAACGAGAAAGCCAATGCGACCGTGAAATAACATGCGTGGAAGAGCCTGTTAGCATTGTGCGTTCAACATGACCACGTTCATCAACGCGGCCAATTCTACAAGTAACCAATAACACTGCATTTAACAACGCAACTGCGAAATAACTGGCCTGGATAAGTCATGTAGGACTGGGGACACAAATGTAACCGCATTGAACAACACGGCCGCATTCGTCCTAAAACTCAAGGTAAAAGTCGCAACCCAACAGAACAGGTTCATATTTCTTTTTTTTTTTCTTCTTTGCGTGAACACACACTCACACACACACACGACTCCTATCTTTAATTTTCGTAGTTTCCCATCACATTCACACACCTTCACCTCTATACACCACAAACACCACATAATCACACAATACACTCAATTTTCGAATTCAAGAAGAATTAGGGCACAAATTCAAAATTTAAAAAGGCGCAAAATTCTTCGGTTCTTTCTGAGTAAACCAATCTGGTAAGTGAGGCTAACCCTTCCCTTAATACTTTGAGCATTAATTTTCGATTTTGTGTGAGGAACATGGGGTAGTTGTGCAAGAATGCTTAATTACTTGCATTCTAATGTACAATTGATAGGGTAAATTGTGATTTTTGTGTGTTTATAGTATGGGCAAAGATAATATGGCATCAATTTTAAGTTTTAAAATGTAGGTTCATAGTGACATATTATCAAACACCTTGCATGCGAAGGGAATAAAGGGCCTATAGTGGGTATATTTGATTGTTAATTAGGTTGTTGAGTAAAATGCATGGAACTAATGAGTAGGGGTTTCCTAATTATTATGTGGAAACATAGAAAATAGGTGTCTTGATGTGTTTGGATCATATTGCATGATTGCTCAAATAGCTTGGCTAAACTTTTAAATATTTGCTTGACTTAGTTTTGCAAGTTGATGTTATCTTTGTATCTAATTTAGTGAAAGTGGATTATGTGTAAGAAATCATTATGCCTCCTAAAAACCGGGGTAAGGGAAAGCAAAAGGAGGTCGCTCAGGACCTAGTTCTAGAGGAGGTACCGACTTGGGACCCGTATGATAGCAGGCACCTCAGTGTTATGCTAGAAAGTGATGAGCATTAAAAAAGGTGGAGGAAGTTATTCCCAAGGGAGGTGGTACCCACTCGATATACAGATGACCAGCCGACACGAGCAATAGGAATCCATGAAAATATTTGGAACCTTCTGAATGAAGTGGGAATTGCCAAGATAATGCAACCACAAATGATGTACAAGCGGCTCACTTTAGAATTTCTTAGCACTCTGGCGATTCTTGTCCCAAAGGAAAATTATGAAAAGCGAGCCCAACGAGCGAATGGCATATAATTTCAGCTGTGTAATCAATAGTTCAAATTAAGCTAGAGTGAGCTTGATAGGATATGTGGTACCTTAGCGGCTTTATGATGAGAATCGGTCCAAGGGGATGTTGACAGAGGCGTCTGGTTTTGTCGAACCAATGTCGTTTAACAACAAGAATAATAAAATGTCATGGATAAGGAGCCCGATGATTAGGTATCTTCAAGAGATGTTAGCTCTAACTATTTTTTCTCGTAAGAAGCCAGGGACAAGTCGACAGAATAAGCTGCAATTACTGTGGAACGTCTTAACACAGTACAAGGTGGATATGGTCACACTACTTTTGGACCAATTTGAGAACGTTCTCCTCTAACAAAAGGACGATATATTTATTGGAGGATTGATCACTCTAATTGCAGAAAATTTAGGAGTCTCCCTTGTAGACTTTCAATCGGAAGATGGACCAACACTGCTTATGTGGGATGAGTTGGACAAGATGAGGGTAGTTACTCTGGGCTACAAGGATGGGAAACCCTGAACTGCTAATAACAAGATGGTCCCGTATAATCCAAAATGTGGGACCTTTTCTACGGTTTCCCTAACATCGCTTAACTGAGACCAAAGGTGTTGAGGACACCAAAAATTGTTCCTTAGCTACTCCAGCCCACCTTGCGGTATCTAGAACACTCGATGAAGACGAACGTCGTAAGTACCAAAAGGTGAGGTTTGGTTCTCAAGGAGGGCGAGTTCTAGATTAGCAAGAAGAGGAAAATGAGGAAAAGCCCTTGCAAAGCGAAGAAAGTAGTCGTTCTGCACGCCCGTCACGAAAGAGCCCGACTCATATTGTTGAGTTCGCCTTGGATGTCAATGAGGACTTGGAAGGGTTAATAACCTCTCTAAGAGATGATGTGAACTTGTATAGAAGTGAGCTAGATTCTATGCCAGACACTCAACAACAGCTCATGAACACGTACACTCAAAGGCTTGAGCAAGACAGTGCGTGGCAGCACCAACTAGATGAAATATGGGAGTAAGTGACTGATTGAAATAAATAGCAAGACGAGAGATGGGAGATAAGAGTCCCAATTGAGACAATAACAAGACGAGAGATGGAGGTATCAGCAACAACAGATGGATGCAATGGCCCAATTTTAGGCTAGATGGGGTTATACCCCCACCGCCACCGCCTCCTCCTCACCAATAGTACACTGTGAGTAAGCACCAAGTCGTACCACTCTTTTCCAACAAACATTGGTCTTCAACCAAGTTTGGGGAAGAGGTGTGTAGTGGGATGTCTTGGCCGCATTTTTGTGGTTTATGTTCTTAATTAGTTTAAGTGTGTTGCTGCTTACTACTTGTTGTTTCGTACTCGTTATTTTTGTTTTGCTTTATTGGGATAGTCTGATGAAGTTTGTGGTGTCGGGTCTGTGTGTCCATTGTTTGTTGAGATTAGAAAAGCGTATGTGAGCCCATTACTACACTCTCATGTCGTGTTTAGTTTAGGTCTATTTTATGTTTTATTAATTTATGCATTTAGTTAATTTTTATGGATTTTATGCCTAAGTTTTGAGTCTTAGTTAGTTTTGTGAGTAAAAAACCGGGAGTTAAAAAAATCTCTAAAAACTCAAAGAAAAATAGGGTTAATAGATGATGATGTGTCAATGCTGAGATAGTTTTGCTAAAAAAATTATTTTATAACACATAGAAGAGCATGATAGGCTTATTGAGACGAACTTGAGCTTTAGCGTTGGATTTATGAACAATTTAGCTTGTGAGACTTGAGCTTTATTTGTACTCCATTTATTGGAATAATTTATATTTCTTTCGGTGTGAATTATGAGTCATAATGTCATTTAGTCTCTAGAACTTGCCTTGAGTTTCTTTATGAATGTGTCGAGTATATGTTGTGACTTAGAAAATGAATTTAGGCGTTCTTGTCTTTTAGCCTTCTATTATTTTCTAAATGGCTTTTCAAGTTATTTTCAAATTGCCATAGCGCCGGAGGACCAAGAGAAGACAACATTCACATGTCCCTTTGGGACGTTCACTTGGAGGAGAATGCCATTCGATTTGTGCAATGCCCCAGCGACCTTTCAACGGTGTATGGTAAGTATATTCTCGGAATATGTGGGTCATATCATAGAAGTGTTCATGGATGACTTTAGTGTTTATGGAGAGTCTTTTGATGACTTGAAGATCTTGTCCATATTTTAAAAAGGTTTATCGAAACTAATCATGTGCTTAATTGGGAAAAATGCCATTTTATGGTAGAACAAGTTTTAGGACATATTTTTTCGTCTAGAGGAATAGAGGTAGATAAATCAAAGGTTGATATCATTACTCCTTTGCCTTACCCTGCAAGTGTGCAGGAGGTTCGTTCTTTTCTTGGTCATGCAGGTTTTTACAGGAGGTTCATCAAAGATTTCTCCAAGATATCAACTCCCTTATGCAAGCTGTTGCAAAAGGATGTGGAGTTTGAGATGACCACTGAATGCAAGGCTGCATTTGATAAGCTAAAAGAAGCACTCACAACACCGCCCATCATCCAATCGCCAAATTGGGACTTGTCGTTCGAACTCATGTGTGATGCAAGTGATTATGCAGTGGGGGCGGTGTTTGGACCAAGAACGGGAAAGACAACACATGTCATCTACTATGCCTCAAGGACCTTGTACCCAGATCAAACAAACTACACCACGACTAAGAAAGAGCTGCTAGTGTTGTATTTGCGTTAGAAAATTTTTGCTCTTAATTACTGGGTACTAAAATAATTGTCCACTCTGATCATGCAGCTCTTAGATTCTTATAGCCAAAGAAGGAGGCAAAACCGAGGCTAATATGGTGGATACTCCTACTTCAAGAATTTGATTTGGAGATAAAAGACAAGAAAGGAGCTGAAAACTCAATCGCCGACCACTTGAGTTGGTTGACCCAGGAGAAAAGTGACGCACCACTTTTGGAGGAGTTCCATGACGAGCAACTGCTCAAGATTTCATAAAAATGAAATCCAATGCCATCTCCCGACGTACCATGGTATGCTGATTTAGTTAATTTTCTTGTAGCTCGCGTTTTCCCTTCTAGGATGTCTAAAGAAAAAAGAGATAAACTAAAAAGCGAGGCTAAATACTACGTGTGGGACGACCCCTATCTATGGAAACATTGTATAGATCAGGTAATTAGAAGATGTGTTTCAGAATCCAAATTTCATTCTGTACTATCATTCTGTCATTCATATGCATGTGGGAGGCATTTTGAAATGCATATAAGATTTTAGAGAGTGGATTTTACTAGCCTACTATATTTAGAGATGCACATATGTTTTGTAAAACGTGTGATAATTGTCAAAGAACCGCTAATAATTCCCAACGTAATGAAATGCCTCAAAACCCAATAATGATTTGTGAAGTTTTTTATACTTGGGCGTGGATTTCATGGGACCTTTTCCTTCGTCTCTTGGAAACATCTACATTCAACTTGCTGTTGCTTACGTTTCTAAATGGGTGGAGGCAAAGGCCACTCGGACTAACAATTCTAAATTTGTTGCAGATTTTGTGAAATCTAACATTTTTCTAGGTTCAGAATTCCGAAGGCCATAATTAGTGATAGGGGAACACACTTTTGCAATAGGACTATCGAAGCCTTGCTAAGGAAATATTGTGTTATACATAAATTTTTCACAGCATATCATCCCTAGACGAGTGGCCAAGTTGAGACCTCCAATCGAGAAATCAAGTTCACCTCAAAAAGACTGTTCAACCTAACAGGAAGGACTGGAGTTTAAGGCTCGAATATTCACTTTGGGCATACCGAACTGCATACAAGACACCCATCGGCAACAAATTAATCTATGGGAAACCGTGTCATCTACCAATCGAACTTGAGGACTGTGCCTATTGGGCAATCAAACGGTGTAACATGGACTTTGATGCAGTCGGTACACACCTGAACTTGCAACTCCAAGAACTTGAGGAAATTAGGAATGAAGCATTCGAGAATGCACCTATCCACAAAGAAAAGACGAAAGCCTTCCATGACTCCTGAATCATTCGGAAGAATTTTACGATTGGTGAAAAAGTGCTACTATACCATTCCAGTCTAAAGTTATTTCCGGGTAAGTTACATTTCCGCTGGATAGGGCCTTCTGTTATCATTAATGTCTTTCCTCATGGTACAGTCGAGATAAAAAGCGAAAAGACGGGGAAAATATTTAAGGTAAATGGGCACCTTCTCAGGCCATACTTCGAGAACTTCCAGCAAGCTCCCGAGAAATACCCACTCGTCGAGGACCCCAAAATCAGTTGAGCACTGATTTGGTCGAGCTAACGACGTAAGACAAAGGCGCTTGTCGGGAGGCAACCCAGCGTTTATCGTAATTTTTTTTTTATTTTTGCATTGTTTTATTAATTCATATATTTCTCTTAGTTTTTTTTTTTTTTTTTTTTTTTTTTTTTTTTTTTTTTTCTTTTAAGTTTTAGGAACTAACATGAACAAGACAAAAAGTGGAAAAGATATGCGTGAAGTGGGGGTCAATAAGTAAAAAGAAAATGGAAAAATTACGAAAAACTCGACCGCAGCCGCGACAATAGTGGCCCAGAAGGTACTGTTTTGCATAGCACACTTTCCACGGCTGCGACACTTAAGTCGAGCACGATCGCGGATATCGAGAATTTAGCTTAAAACCCTGGCCGCACAATAGGTCATAGACAATGTCTCCACGAGCAAGCAAGGGAAAGGGCAAGGGCAAGCAACCTGTGATTGAGGAGGATCCTATTCAAGTTGCTACTCAGGCTCCGACATTCGATCCTTCGGATAGCCGACACTTCGATTTTGTTCTAGAGAAGGGTACTCACCTGGAGCGATTCTGAAAGCTTTATTAGTGTGCGATCATGCCCACTGGATACGGGCGAGACCAGTGGCTAAAGGATATGGGGATAAACGACAATGTGTATGCCCTATTGGATGAAGCCCGCCTGAGGGGGTTGATGAACCACAACTGACAAATAAGTGGTTAACCCTGGAGTTCTTGAGCACCCTGGAGATCACAGTAGACCTAAACAAATGTGGGAACAAACCATAGAGTATCAGTTTCCAGCTTCTGGGAGAGTCGTGCACATTGATGATGGAGGAACTAGCTAAGATATATAATATGCCCTATGGAGCCATCTACCACTTCTATGAGGTATTCGATGTCAACTCTTTCTGGGGGCAAATCACTATTGCCCCCGAGCTTATGGACTCGCAGGTGTATTTGGCTAAGAACTCCAAGAACTTCTGGATCCGGAATCCGGTGGTTAGATACCTCCAGAAGCTCCTTGGCCTGACCATTTATACAAGGAAGGAAACCGGATCAGCCCGGTATAATGAGCTGTAGCTGTTGTGGCATATTCTACATGGCCACAAGGTGAATATAGCCAAGATGTTGATTGATCAGATTGAAAATGTTTTACACCGACAGAAGGACAACATATATTTGGGTTGGGCTCATCACCCCGATCACGGATCATTTCGAGGTTCTGTTGGTTGACATGGAGCCGGTGACTGCTCAGTTTTCGCAAAAATGGGAGGATCTTGAGAAGATGTGTGCAGTCACTTTGGGCTACACGAAAGGGATACATCGGACTCCGAACAACAAGAAGATTCCATATGTGATACAAAATGTAGGATCATTTCTTCGATTGCCCAACCTACAGCTCACCAAGGTTACAAGGTTGCATGACAGCCGGGACCTCGCTTTAGCTTCACCTTCCCACTTGGCAGCATCACGAGAGCCTGACGTTCATGAACTGCAGAAATACCAGATCGGGCGAGCTCAAGCTGTACCTCAGCCTGAAGAAGAGGCTGAGTCAGAAGATGACGGCCGAGCTGATGGAAGCAGCCAACGATATGTGCCTAAGAAGAAGAGGCCCACTATTCCTGTCCAGTCACAATGGGAGTTTCAGGAGCACATGGAAGGACTTGTCACCTCGATGCAGGATAACATTGATCTATATCGGAGAGAGGTCTAGTCTAGCCAACATCAAATTTTAGCAGCCCTCACTGCTCGACATGAGTGAGAGGATGCTTGGCATCACATAGTTAAGTAGCGTTGGGAGCTTGAGGATACCCGCTGGACTCAGATTGAGACATGGCGAAAATAAAGTTAAGAATGGCAACAGCGGCAGGAGAAGCAGTGGAAGCACATGCAGTCCTATTGGGGACACGGGGGTCACCCACCTCCACCACCACCTCAGTAGTAGCGCTTTAAGTAAGCACAAAGCTGTACCACTCTTTTCCCCACAAATTTTGGTTTTCAACCAAATTTAGGGGAGGGGGTGTAAGTGGGATGACTTGGCCGCTTTTGCTTTTGAGCTTTATTTTCTTGTAATTTTTTTACTTTATGCTAGCTGCTAGTTTCTTGTTTATTTATTTTTGTTAGCCTGTGAGCCGTTGAGTGTTGGTATGTGATCCATTAGTTGTATGACCTGTGAGCCAAATACTTGACTGATCGTCTGGCTTGTGAGCCGTGAATTGTATGATTGGGAGTCATGTTAGTTCAATTTAGTTCATGTTTTTGCATTTTGTTTGTTGAGTCTAGTTAGTTTGTTGGGTCTAGGATTAAGTCGTGAAAGAAAAACCGGAAGTGTTGATGGTTATTGAAAAAAAAATTAAAAAGAAAAAAAATAAGGAAATGATAAGTTGGCGATGAGTTAATGATGATTTATGTTGAAATTTTGAAAAAAAAAAGGGCATATGATAGAGCATCACAAGTGATTGAGACAAAATTGAGCTTAAACTTAAAACATTGATCACAAACTACCCTGTGAGAAATTGATCCTATTTGTATTCTCCTAACTTTTGAGTAATTTGTATATTCTTTCGGTGTGGATTTAGTTATTTATATGGAATTGACTTTAGAATTTCCTTGAATCTTTGTTAAGAATGTGTCAGTATATGTTGTGGCTTAGAAGATGACCTTAGGCATCTTTTGATCTATAGCCTATTTTTGAACTTTAAAAGTGTTATCCTTTTTTACCAAAAGTTGAAAATTACCCTTAGTTAGCCCACAAGCTTTTAGCTTTTCGTTTGATAGCCCTATATTACAATCCGAATACCCTACAATTTGACCTTTGGCCTTATTTGGACTAATTATGTAAGAGGGAGAAGGATTGGAAGATAGTTCGAGTAACATCTTGGGAATGAAGTGGGTTAGATAATGAGATTTGTGAAAGGAATATTTGATAAGCAAAGAAGTTGGAAAGGATTAGCCTCTCCTAGAATTTTTATTGAATTCACAGTTGTGTTTTGAAAAAAAAAGGGGAAAAAAAAAAAGAAAGAAACAAGAAAAAGAAAGGAAAAAAAATCGAGAAAAAAAAAACAGAAAAAAAAGAAAGAAAGAGTGGAGGTACATATATGTTCTTGTTGAGGAGAGGCTAGAAATAAAAGTGCTTAATTGATGAATTGTTTCGAAAAATTGGGTAGTCCTAAAAATGTGGTACGCAAGTACGAATATAAAAAGCACTCAGGTTGTAAGTAATTTTGTGGGTGAAGAAGCCGTTCTTTGGGATGACTTACGGAGAATCGGAGAGTGAGGAGTGAGTGATTTTATTTAGGGGTAGTTGAGTTAGGAATAACTTGGTTAGTCCAATTTTTAGTCACTTTTACCCAAATTTATCCTACCTTACCTAAAGCCTACATTACAACCAAAAATAAAGACCTTTTTTATTCTTTGTCACACGTATCGAGTACGAGGTCTAATTTAGACGATTGACAAGCATATGGTAGTCGTTGCGCATAAGTCAATGTGAGTGAAAATATAGCCTACTTTATACACTCGAGAGATGAGTGATACACTTGTCCGGTGAGGATCAATTGTTGAAAGTCGCAAGTCTCGAGAGTAGTTGATGTTACTATGTTCTATATGCTCGGTTTCATCATGTTGCCTTACTTTTGTGAAAACTGGTCTGAAACTATAATCGCCACCTAAATCGCCTTAACACGTGTATTGTTGTTTGCTTTGTTTGGTTTTGATTTGTTTGGGAGGAACAAAAGTTTAAGTTTGGGGGTTTTCGGTCCACGTGTTTATGCGTGCATATTAGGTCGATTTAAGTGTCTATTTAATGGCATTTGCATGCATAATTGCCCGTGATTGACTTAGTTTCATATTATTGGACTATTTGACATTGTGGACTTGCTTTTGAGATTATTCAGGTTGTTTAAGGCCAAAATTGTGCATTTGGCTAAGGATGGATGAAGGAACAAGATCGGGAAAGTCTATAACGGAGGAAAATCGAGCCAAATACGAGGAAGTTAGTCGCGACGGTGACCTACTTGCGCGGCCGCAGCAAAAGTGTGTTAGCATAAAAGGCCAAGAAACTCTCTGCCGTAGCGATCCTTGTGCGCCGCCGCGATCAGCCTACGCGGAGACTAGCGCTGCCGCGATACTCTAAAAGTGGGTTAAAAGCCTTTTTTCTACAAGGATTCTATTTTCGAGCCTAATTCAACCCCAACTTGGCTCCAATTATAAATATGCATCCCTAGGTCCGAAAATAAGGACTTGAACTTTGCTTTGGGAGGATTCCGGAGAAGACGAGCAAACGAAGATCGACATTATTTGGGATTTTCTTTCTAGTTTATGTTTTTATTTGTTAATTTAACTATGTCTTTTGTCCCCGCCATGAGCGGGTAGTCATTTATTTCAGTCCTTAGTCTCTGTTGAACTCTAGTTCGAATACCTTATAATTATTACAGTAATTGTTTGAAGGTTTTAGTATTAAAAGGTTTTATGTTATTAGGGCGTATTTACATTCTTATGTGCGTTTTTGCTTAGATTAATCATGTAGGTAGTTAATCACATATTTATCGCTAGGTAATTGTCGTAATACGTAATTGTTACAAACGTATGCCATTAGTAGCAAATAGTGATTTAATCACTAGGATAACATAAGTCGCGGTCCCTTGTACCAAGCTTGTGAGTCCAACACCGTGTCTATCCCGTTACTTTAGTGCTCTATGCGTTCGGTTAATGAGGTCTAGCGAGCTTCTCCTAAGATCACTCAATCGAATAGACTAACCAAAGAGCTTCTTTTGGTTAGTTAAACATAAGGGGTAACAAGGTTAGCAGAGCTTGTTGCTAATCTTGGGATAGGAGTTTCATAACTAAAACTGGATAACAATTGCATTAATTATAAGGGTATTTCGACTAGGGGGGACTAGATTAAGGGTTGAGATTTCTTTATTACTTGAGTTAAATTAGTTTTCGTGTTATTTATTTAATTCTTGCATCTAGGTTAAATAATCCATCAAATCTGATTAAACCCCCATTCTATAATATTATATATATATATATATAGTTATTATTATTATTATTATTATTAGGTTATCATATAGAATACTTTAAAACTGTTTGCTCTCTGTGGGTTTGACCCTGTCTTGCCACTTCTACAAATTAGAAGAGGAAAGCTAGGAATAGTTAATGTTACTGCACCTTGACAGTGCCATCATCTATGCACTTGAGAGATGAGTAATACACCTAACCGATGAGGATAATTTATTTAAAGTCTCTTGTCTCGAAAGTAGTTGATGTGTTGTCGTGTCATATATGCTCAAAACTCTATGTTGTCGATTTTCTGAAAAACCTTACGGAGACTAGATTCGTAATCTAATCTCCCTAAATGCTTAAAGTTCTTGTTCTATTTTATCTTGTTGATCAGGGACGAACAACAATTTAAGTTTGGGGAATTTTGATTCATGTTGTGTATGCATGCATTTTGGTCGATTTAGAATGGTATTTTATAACATTTGCATGTGTATTTGGCCAAAATGCGTTGATATTCATCATATTATGTCATATGACGCGTTTGTGCTTGTTTTGGAGTTACATAGGTGATTTTATGCCAAAAGCCCACTTGGATGGAGTTCAGAGAAGAAACAAGTCAAATAGGGACAAAAATGGAAGAAAAAGAGCTAAAGGACGGACCAAACAAAGGAGAACCGAAGTCGAACCAGTTTTGGACAGGAACCGGAAGCGTTCATGATGTTGCCGTGAAATATTAGGTCTGAAAATCTAAAAACTCTCAGTGACACAAACACAGCCGGCATTGGGCTCACTAAACCATTCGCATTCATTAGTCGGTTAAGTTGATTTCCTATGCGTTTTTCATCCCAATTCGACCTCAATTGATCCCAAACTATAAATAGAAGATTCCAAGGGCGAGAAGAAGATAATTCCATCATTGAAAAGCACTTTGGAGGCCAGGATTGAAGAACAAGGAAAGATGAGACGAAGATTGAGATCGAGACTTCGAGTTTTATTCCTTTTTGTTTATTTTTATTGATCAACAATGTTTGTCCATGAATTATGTTGGTTTTAACTTTAGATATAAGTAACTAAACTTCTTGTATTCTAGGGTTAGAAAGTAGACTATGTATCGATTATGTTTTGATTTTATTCATTTAACTCTAGACTCCATTGTTTTATTCATATGATGCTGTCAATCTGAACAATTGATAGTCATTTATAAATTACGATTCGTTGTCCGAGAGGAGAGAGTCATTAATAGACTTACGAGAGGAATGAGGTGTTTATGTAGGCATTGGTCTAGGTACTTTTGAGAGTCTTTAGGTGATAGTTAGCCCGAGAGCAAAATTGTCTCTAATTGACCTTCACATTAACGTCGTCCGAGAGAAGAGTTAATCAATATTTGTGCCGTCTAATAGATGATATAATTGGCTTAAAAGTCTAGAATTTAGGATAAGTAAACATAGGAAATCGTAGTTGAAATCGAAGCTTGGAATGCATTTTATTCTCATTTGAATCTTTCCTTGGTTTTTGTGTTCTTGTTAATCAAGCAATCAGTTAGTTAATTAGTTAAATCTTGCTATTTAGATTATTTCACAAATCACACCACTTATTCGAGAACCTAGATAGAGTAGAATTATTAAAATTAGGGTATTAAACTGAACATAGGAAACAATCTTTGTGGATAAACCTTGTTTACTATTATTATACTAGCACCGTATACTTGCAGTAACACTAGGGTTAAAATAGTGCATCAACGCACTTCCCCATTCCAGCCCACAAAATAAGGCCTAAATGAGCTCAGGTTGGGCCCAACAAAATCTGACTCAAAGATCGTAGAGTTCTAGTCAAGAAGAGGAGAGGAAAGAGTTTGAAACGATGACGGAAGAAGATGGCGTGCGACAGGAGCGCACGACACGCCTGGTGCCCGAGCACCGAGCGAAGTAGGGCACCGCCTGACCGATGCCTTCCCCTTTTGATCTGGTATGGGGCCTGTTTTTCTAACAGTAAATGAGTGCCGGATCCGGTACCAACCCACTTGGGTTCGATATCCAGCCCGGTCTTCCCCGTCCCACACGCAACCCATCCATATTTCGGTTATAACTTTCTAACTCGGACTCTGATTCAAGCAATTCAAGTTTTCACCAAACAAAGAGACGAAGGTCTACAACTTTGATGTTCAGGCTAAGATCAATTTCCAATCGAGAAAACTGCAAAATCGATGAGAATACTGAGTCTAGCGGACCCGAGGGGCTTGACTCAACAACTTAAGACTCCTTGCATTACTAATTATAGTTTTACTATTTTGCCCTTACTAAAAGGTCTCTTATGCATATTTTATGGTCTTTTGGCACTTGGTGAGGATCGGGAGTTTATAAATACCCCTCCCATCACCTAATTTCACAACTTTTACTTTACTTCACCTTTTAGATTTCTAGCTTGCTTTAGAATATGTTCAGCTTTTCTTAGGGTTTTTCTCTCTCCAAGAGAAAAACTAAGGCTCTTGTTAGAGGATTATAAGAATACTTCAAGGGGGTGACAACCTTGAATATTTATCGAAGATTTTCCAACTTTTATCATCACTAAGCATTTCTTTCCCCTTTCTCTCTCTATTTTAATTTTATTATAGTTATTGCTTAATGATGTTGTTGTACAAGATCTCTATGATGATTCATGAGTAGCTCTTATTTTTTCCAAAGCAAGGGAGTATCCCAAGCTCTAGGGTTGATGTTTGATTTATTTGATTTTGAGTTGATGTGGGTTTGGTAACCTAGGGCTAGAGTTTGGTTAACTTGTAATAATTTCTAATAGAATCTGATACTAAGTTCACAGGCTTGTATGGTTGCTTGGCTTTCGGTAGCTTAGAATCGATTTGGTTAGTTGTACATTTAGGAGGTGATAGGTGGCCCCTAGACTTGGGATTTCCATCCTTTTGAGGCATACCGACTAGATCTTAGATGAGTATAGGAATTAATCACTAAGCCTTAGAATGAGCGGGTGAGGGTTAATTCCAGAAATCAGGTTAATCGAGATCCCATTGGTAGAAATATGGAGGAGAAGCTCTACAAAGAGGGGGAGTAGTGTATTGGGGCCATCGGTTAGGATGGACGAAATTGAGTTTAGCTTTGTGTGTAGTTTATACACCCTTACGCCGGTCTTTAGCATAAGTCGAGCTAACTCCTTCTAGTCTTACGTAACTGGAATCCCAAGGTTCGACGTCGTTTCATTATTGCTTATCCCTGTAGGTAGTCTACATCGACCTTGTTTACTTACCGACTCTAGGGAGTTATAACACAGCAACTGTATCCTAGAATTGTTGACTAATTGTGACACTAATTTAGTAGGAATCCAACCGTGATAAGTCATAATTCATTTCGACAATCATTATTCAAACATTAGCCTTAATTTCTTTAGTAAACCGAGTTTCAGGAAGCTTTTTCCATCATTTGCTCTATTTTATTATTATTTGCAATATTAGCATAATTAATATCCAACTTTCGATTTGCTAAACTTATAGAATCAATGACTCAAATAATTCACATAGAAGTCCTCCCTGTGGATTGATATTGTACTACCTCTGTCTTTTCTCGTACGCTTGCGGGCTAAGAAAAACCTTTCTTAATTTAACCGTTTTGGAGCGATTTTCGAGACAAGTTCACTTACTGAGAAGATCACGAAGTTAACTGAGCAAGTTAGCTTGTTGACAAAACCTCATCAGGAGGTAATGATGGACCAAGAGATGCAGAGCATGGAGACTAGACATAAAGAGGAGAAAGTTAAGCATAACTGCTTTGAATATGCTAAAGCAAACAACTCAGCGAGAGACGAACTTTAGCAAGGAGGTGGTCAAATTAAATGGCAAGAAATACCTCAAGTTATCGGATGGAGGAAGCACTAGTAGGATGCAATAGATGATAGGAGATTTTTTTTCTTTTTGATGTTACATTATTGACGCTTTTGTTAATGTGTAGCAGATTGACATATGTGTAATTGGTACACGTGTTCCATGCACACACTTTAGGGCACTTTTAGTGTCATTTTAGTGTCAATAATGTGCATAATTACGTGTATCTAGTGCTTTTATATTCTCATGGGCAAAATAATGCGTTTGTGCTGTTTTTGTGTTAAGACAGGTGAAAAAGGATTGAAAAAGAACATCAAACGACCGCGGAGTCGAGGGATCGATCGAGGCAACAAAAGGAAGGGCCAACTGAAGATCTCGGCCGAGACAGGATGCAAATCTCGGCCGAGATGAGTCTCCAGGGGATTTCATGAAGAATTGCAAAATTGAATATCTCGGCCGAGATGCAATCCAATCTCGGCAGAGATGAGTGTCCAAGGGATTTCTTTAAGAATCTTAAAGATGAAGATCTCGGCCGAGATGCACTCCAATCTCGGCCGAGATTAGTCAAATCCTAAAAGCCCTAATTTCCTCTTTTCACGTCTCGGCCGAGATGCAACTCAATCTCGGCCGAGATCAGCCTTCGGCCCACAATTCTTGAAAACCCTTTTTCACGTCTCGGCCGAGACACACTTCCGTCTCGGCCGAGATTCACTACCCTGTTTTGAAATCTTGAATACGTTTTTGCCTATTTTTTATTAGCACTTTCTGTCCTTATATATATATCATCCCATTCGAATTTAACCTAACTTTTGATACTTTTTTTATACTTGGAGAGCACTATTCAGTCACCAAGGAAGGAGATTGGACTAGAGATTGAAGGATCATCTTCTCCAATTGACATCTTTGGATTCATCCATATCAGTATCATGTTTCTTTATTTTTCCACCTATTTTCTGATTGTATTAGTTAATATGGGTGGCTAGCACACTTAGTTCATCCTTGATCATTGTTGAACCTTGAGTCGAGACATTAATGTGATTATTGCGGTTAATGTTACCGAGATTATTGTGTATTCAAGTGTTTTGTGTTATTTGCTCTTATTGACCCACATTTATGAATTGATTATTGGATTGATCACCCTTTAAGGGATTTGTGAATGTGTTGCTAGAATAGGAGATTACTATCCATAATTGTAGGATTTCCGATTCCCGTGTAGCAAACAATAGTTATTTATTGGGGATAACACAAAGTTCAACCACTAAAACCGAGCTTTCGAGTTTTATGTTGAATTTATCTCGTTGTCCTAGTGTTTAATGCATTTGATGATTGGATCTAAGAGAGCTTGTTCGAGGATTCGGTTAAACTGAATAGGGTTAGTCGAAGAGCTTATTTTGATTAACTAAGATTAAGGGACAACAAAGCTATTAGAGCTTGTTAATAGTCTTGAGATAAGGGCTTGAATCACAATTTAATCGGCCATTAACAATAGTTGCATCAATTGTCTAAGACCAAGGGGAAGCATGATCAAGGGTGACTTGTTTTACAATTTAAAAACCAAAACCGAAAAAGATCTCTTCTATTGGCTTTGATTATTTGTTTCTTTAATTTTGAACATTAAAGGCTTTTAATTCCGTTTAGTTACTTCTATTTGCTACTAGTAGATTGTTAGTCCTTAATCAACCCCCTCTTTATTGTTTTATTAAGAATTTATATCTTGCATATTTAATCATAATTTACTTGACATCGGGATCAAAACTATTCGGCCGTTCCTCGTGGGATCGACCCTTGCTTGCCACTCTACTAGTTAGAGTAGTAGGATAAGGTTAAGTGTATACTTTTATACATTAATTTACTGTAATAGCGACCTAGGAGCTACCAATTGTTTTATGTTGCTCTATGTCGCCTTTTGTAACCTAGTTGACTAGCTGAAGCCATTAACTACAAACAAATTAGTTCTTTTCAAACATGTTCAAACAAATTCTGATTTCACTTCTTTTGTGGTCTAATTTGCTAAGTAAAATAAGATGAAAGCTTCCTAATATGTTATTTAAAACATTCTTTAATTCATATGTCACAGTTTTTCAATTATTTTTTCTTTCCCAAATATGGTGTTGCGTTTCTGTTTAATGTGTTATATACACCTAGTTATGAATTGCAAACATGTACCTCAAATTTGTTTGCTTTAGATTCATCCAAAATATAGAAAACACACAATGATGAAAATGACAAAAAAAAAAAAAAAGAAAAAAAACATTGCAAATCCAATACAAGAAGATTCAAGGAAGTAATAATAGAATCTTACCTTCAATGTCCCATAAAGCCTTACATTGAAGTCAAGTCAAATGAACGAAAATCCTAATAAACCCTTACTTCCTACTCCTAATAGAAAATTACCATAAAATCTTACATTTAGTCGATTAACCTCACAAGCTATTTGAATCAGTACATTAAGCTTCCCCAATAAATTACATTCATGTCCTCTAATGAACCATTACACTAAGATCTAAGCATCCTTACTATCAATGGTGAAGACTACAATGATAAAGAAAAAAGTGTCTAACAACAGATGCACCACAATTATGGTTTTTCACATCTTATTATACTTCATCTTCAAATTATCCCTTTCTTCTTTCAAAACTTTGATTTTATCCTTCAAAATCTCCATCTCTTTCCTTAAATCTTTTCTAAAGCACTTCCACTCCTCCAGCTGCATCAAAATAACGTCCCTCTCTTGCTTAAATGCCATAAATGAGCACCTAGTCACTCCATTTTCAACCTCGTCCACCCAGATAAAAGAATTTCACAACATCCGCTGCAAAGAAGAAGTTTCTTTCATTTTCACCAATTTTCGACTAAGAGGCAAAGAAATAAGAGAACATAACACAAGTCGAGAAACATTTCTACTGTACTCACATTGTTATTGGTACATTTGCAGAATTGCTTCCCATAGTTCTCCGATGATTTCTTGAAGACAAAAAAAAACATGCAATGCAGCACACACAGTAGCATCCCGTCCCATACAAAGCTCATGACTACCCTACAGAGCTCTCCAACATTCAACGAGCAATTTTTCTAGGGTTCTGCCTTAGGATATTAGGGTTCATTTTGGGGGAGTATTTTTGCTAGATTGAAGGAGAAGGCAAATCGGTTTAGTAAGTATAATATATAAGGTGTTCTAAATTTTTTGGCAACTAAGTTATTTAGTGATGTGGCCAACCATTGTTGACAATTTTTTGTCAGATAAGCATCAGCGCTGAAAAATGAAATTGAAATTGCCTAGAATCTAGACAAGGCTTAACTTACATGACTAAAAATCCACGTAGAAAAACTGGGAAAAGATAAAACTTGAAGCTCCTTATTATAAGGAGCACTTTAGTAAGGAGTAATGAAGTGTGACCTTATATGATACATCATAGTGGTGTTTTAGGATTTGACTAAAGTGAACCCAATTCTTGCTCTGGCTTGCATGACGCATTGGACATTTATGAGGAGCACTTAACATGTACGCATTGTTGCGCGGATCTTAAAGTTTTGACAAATTAAGTTTTAGTAAATTGTTTCAGACAGGTGGCTCGGTGGTTCAAAGAGGTGTAGATCAGGGTGTAATTACATGGCTAGCGCGAGGGCGTCCGGATATGTGGCATGGGCCAGGTCGGCGATCGGACGCTCAGATCAATGGGCGGGTGCCAACACACCGAATCGACGCGAGCCACAAACAAACTGCAATACTTGAATCGGTTCAGCTAGGTCGAACTAGTATCTCCAGGTAGTTCAGATTAGGTGATGGGAGGTAGCTAGTGCAAGAGTGATCGAGGTACTCGACATGGGTCGAGTCAGCAACCGGACGATAGATCTGTGTGGGGGTGGAATGCATCGAACCCACATATATGGGGGCTGGTGCATTTGAACCAGCACTAGCCACACGCGGATAGGTGCGCTACTGCCGAACCGGTTTGGCTGGCTTGAACCAGTGTCTCCAAGGGCCAAAATGTGTCTCTTGTGAAATGACACTACATCTCTTCAATATCTATAATATAGATCCTAACATTTGCATTTTAATTCACTTTGTTAGGTTTGAGAACACTTACAACACACACACACAACAAGGTTCAATCCAGAAACGAATGAAAAACAGACTAAAAATCAAACACTACAAACCGAACGCAAAACCAGAAAGAAAATGAAGAACACGAAGCTTTTACGTGGTTCGATCAAGGTGATCTACATCCACGGAGGCTCTATACACCTCAATTCACTCAACTAAACAATCAATTACAAGAAACAACCCAGAAAATTAGAAGCCCCAATTCACAATCGGAATTGAGCTTAAGAACCCTAGCTCTCTAATGCTAATGATTGAGTAGTGTTTTCAGAGGGAAAAATACGTGTATCAACTCGTTTTTACAAGTAGAACAAATGTATATAAAGAGCTAAGCTGGAATCAAGAAATTCTGGAAGATGGAATCAGAATCAGTTGCAACTGCTATTCAAACTGTTACGAGTCTTCAACAACGGTTTTTCATGCGTCAGTCTAAAACCGTTGCGCATTTCTGTTATAACCGTCACCAACCCGGCTCTCAAATAACTTCCAAATCTGACCTGAAATTATCCCGGCTCTCCGGTCCGGTTCTCCAATACCCAAACCCGGTTCCTGATTCTACTCGACCTTTACTACAAGACATGCTCACTTGAAGAAATTGAATTGACACCTACACACTTCATTACAATCTGCATTTTGTATATTCTGCAATTATGGTCCTTCGAGTCTTTGAGTCTAAAGAAATTTCGAGTATCATGTAATAACTTTAGTGTCATTATGCGGCGATCCTATATTTGAAAATCGTATCCTGGGGATAATTGTTGTAATCCGTTAAAATTAGTATACGAGGCAATATCATCTTACGGAGAACGAGTTCAATTCTTGCCTCGACTTAACCAATCTCATTTACAGAGTTATTTGTAAAATACACCATTATTTTTCTAAAAAAAAACATATAAAAAGGAAAGGAGAAAATTTAAAATGGTCTTTTATACAACATTTAGTATAATTCTAACCACCTTGTAAAATTAGTATAATTTAGCCTTTCCTTATCCTTCTTACATAACGAACAAGCATACCCATTATCCAATCACATCCCCTATCTAATACTTATCCCTCTCCAATCCCCTCACCCTCAAATTACAACCCCATACCTCTTCCCCATGTCCCCCCAGCCCCTAGCTCCCCAACCCGCCCCCTGACCCGACACCGCCAAGCAAAACAAAAAAATTATGTTTTTCTTTTCTTTTTTTGTGTTGTTCTTTTGATTTTTTTTTTTCTCTTTTTATACCCTACCTCACAACAAACACTTGTTACGAAGACACACGCTTGCTACGAATTCGTGCCACAACACACAATAACAACAAATCTTCATTTGACACAATACAGACTTACCACGAACCGTGTCGCAACACACACTTGTCACAAATTCATTCAATGACACACAATTACCACGAATTGTCATTTGACACGATACACACTTGCCACGAACCGCGTCACCACACTTCTTGCAAATTGTGTCACAATACACTTGCCACATATTAGTATAATTGTACCCTTTCTTACTGTCAAGTCACTATTGTCACGGATCTACTACATGTGCCACGGATCTGCAACATGTACCGCAACATCCACTTATCACGAATTGTAATACATTTTTCAAGATACGAAATCGTCACGACTTTGTATAATTTAAGTCTTTCTTACTATCATGATAATATTACCACGAATTGTGCCACGACTGCCCTACCACATACATTTGACAAGATACACATTTGCCACAACTTTGTATAATTTTAGCTTTTCTTATCGTCGTGGCATTATTGCCATGACTTATAATTATCACAAACCTTCATTTAATACGATACACATTTTTCCCAAATAATTTGTTGCGCGAATTGTGCCACGACACACTTGCCATGAATCGTCATTTGACATAATACACACTTGCAACGAATTTGTGTAATTCTATCATTCTTACTATCATGTTATTATTACCACAGATCTGCCACATGTGCCACGGATCTTCCATGAATCTCAACAATTTTAGCATATCTAACTATAGTGATATTATTATCACAATTCGTGGCAAGTGCGCATTGTGGCACATGTCATGATTCGTAGTAATAGTGTTACGATAGTCAGAATTGTTAAAATTATATAGATTCATGACAAATGCATATCATGACAAATTAACCTTGATTCGTGACACAATTCATGGCATTAAAGAAAAACTAAATTATAGATATGTCGCAAGTGCATATCGTGAAAAATATACCACGATTCGTGAAAATGTGTGTCATGCGTTAGGATTTTAGAAGATATATTTATTTATTTTTTGGCTTGGGGGTGGTGGCGGGGTAGGGTGGAGGTTTAGGGGGTCGGTGGTGGAAGTATTAAAATATTTTTTTAACTTGGGGATGGGTGGTGGGGGCTAGGATAGGAAGTTATGGGGGTGAGGTTAGTGGCTGAAACACTAAATAAAAGAAAAAAAATATATATATATATATATATATATATATATATATATATATATATATATATATATATATATATTTAGCTTGGGGGGATTAGGTGTTGGGGGGTGGGGGTGGAGGGGAGGTGGGGAAGGGGTTGAGGGTGTGGTCAGGGGTTGAGAACCTAAAAGAGATAATTAATTTTTTTGGGAGCGGGGTGGGTGGGGCTGGAGACCAGGGGATGAGATCAGAATTTTTTTTTTAACTTGGGTGTGGGGGTAGGGGGTGAGTGGGGCTGGGCCGGGCAGGTGGATGGGGGCGTTAAAATAATAACTTTGGGTTGGGGGTTAGGGGAGGGGGTAGGGTAGGGGCGCAGGGGCTGGGGCTGGGGTTGGGGCCAGAGGATTAAAGCGTTTATTTTATGCTTGGGTGGGGTGGAGTGGGGCTGGGGGCAGGGGGTGAGATCGGTTAGGATGGGGGGAGTACGTGGGGTAGTGTATGTGGTTATATATATATATTTATAATTGTAAAAGGTGTAATGTGATAATTAGTAGGAGGGTAAATTCGTAAAATTTCTTTTGTTAGTTATCCTAGAAATGGATAAGAAAGGCTAAAATAATAGTACTAGTTTTACAAGGCGGTTTGAATTATACTAAAAGTCATGATAAAAGTTAGGGTTGTTACAGTAACCCCATCAAACTATCAGCGTTTTTGCATATAAACCACTAAACTTTTTTTCTTGGCACCTATACATACAAACTATATGGGTTTGACAGATAAACCACCAAACTTATTTTTCGATCATTTCTCGCCAGAATTCGGCACGTCACTTGCACGTGATCAAATTTTAAGGGTCTCTTTTTGTCAAAACGACTTTTTTAGTAGGCCAAAAGTGTAAATTTCTTCCGCACCTTATTTTTCCTTAACAATTCATTTGAATCAACGTTCTCTTTACCAATATCTAGAACCTACATTATTGAAGATGAGCAGCTCCTCTACCTACTAAAATGTTGTTTCGACAAAAAACACCCTAAAAGTGTATTATGCGCAAGTCGTGTGTAGAATTTTGATGAAAAATGACCGAAAAATAAGTTTGGTGGTTTATCTGCCAAACCCGTATAGTTTATAAGTGTTGGTGCCAAGAAAAAAAGTTTAATGATTTATGTGCAAAAACGCTGATAGTTTGGTGGGGTTGTTGTAATTAACCCTAAAAGTTATTTCCAATACTTTCCAAAAAAAAAAAAATTGTTTTTGAAAGAAAGTGAATTGACAAACTTGCTTAATTAAATAGTCCCTCCGGTAAAAAAAACTTCGCTTTAGAGCATATAAAATGGTTAAAAAAGTTTCATTTTAGAAAAAAAAAAGAAAAAAACACAACTTCTTCCATTAATACCCTAAACAATCTACTTAATTTAGTTTACTATAATTCTTTATTTCACAAAATATATCTCAATTAAATAGATCTGTAAATATATTTGTCATTTCCACCGACCCTTAATTTTTCCAGAAAACTCTAAAGCCACACTTTATTTAAAAACCTAGAGAGTACAAAATTAGAGTATCTTGATGCATTGAAAATATAAATAGGAAGAAATCTTAATATGATGAGACGTGAGGTACATTGTTTGTTGGGGAACTTATATGCTACCTCATGACTTAGTACATCAATTCATTTGATGTGTGCTACATCGAATATGGATAAAAATTAATGGTTACATTTTTTTTATTTCCACTATTTTATCATATGTCATACATCTAATGAAGGTTAAGACACTATCTCATGAAATAGCATGAAATTTTTCTGTGTTTGTTGTCTCCCTTCTTTCTCTTAATAAAGAACCGATGAGAAGTTAGATGACAAAACCCATCTAACTCAGTAACATGTAATCAGGGTCGGCCGTAACTTTCTTTGGCCCAGGGCAAATAAGATAAATGATGGCCATAATATGAATAACGAAAAATTTAAAATTTGTGAGTACAAAGCCAAAATATAATCATTTCATTATACTCATGTGATATTTATGAAAAGAAAAAAAAATAAAAAAAACAAACAAACAAGCAAACTTACAGAAGAAAAATGAGGTATAGTGGGATATCAGATGGGGATCGGAGTAGAACCCTATACCTCTTAGGGTTAAAGTAATTAAAAGTAATGTCACTAAGTTACAAATTAATAAACTCGATATTTTTATTTTATTGTTAATTCATATTTATTTTTTATTTTCTATCTAAAAATTTAATGATAAAATTTATTAAGGCATAATTTCTTCTCTTAAAAGGTAAACGAAATTTAAAGAATTCATATGAGATTTTCTATTTTAAATGGTGTTCTTTCTGGTATTCCAAAATAATCATCACATATTGAATGTATAGGATGACATCATTAATTAACATGTGTCAAGTATTCGAAGCAATCAAAAATATCATATGGAATACTATCAAGAATAAAGGATCGTCTATAAAATTATACTTCATTAGTATGCACAAATATTACAAGATTATATATAAGCGCCCAAACACCCATATATCTATAGACATAAATATGTATGTGGAGCCCCTAAAATTTTGGGGCCCTCAATGATCACCCCACTAATCGTTGCTCAGGACCGGCCCCGAATGTAATATTCGGCCAATAATGCTTTTGGAATAAATTTTTTAGGTTTTGTTGAATTTTTAGATTTAAGTTTTATATAAAGCAACCCAAAGTTAAGATTTAGGTAAAGATAAATAAGAGTTTGACGTAGAAATATGTGGCAAATCAACACCCACAAATATGACTTGAAACCACAACTCATATGTGATAAGCCTATTCCGCTTTTTTTGAATGAGTTGCAATATTCATCCGGACTCATTATATTTACATGGAGGGATGGACCAATCCAACAGGCCCAACACAAATTTGAATATTGTATATATTTTTATTACATTAATTTTGAATATTAATAATATAAACTACACGTAAGAAGTGGGATGACTTATCGGAGGTCTCTCTCACGACTTGGTCAGCGCGGCCCTAATCTGGAAGAATACACATTTTCAAGTGGCAGTTACAACTTAATCAAATATGTAATGATGATCAGAAGCTTATAGTCACATAATGATGATGATGATTGCGAAGGATCCCAGATATATAGTAAATTATTTATGCGTTGGAAAAGGCCAGCTCCAAGTCTTTGCTTTGGTATTATTTCAATACTATGCATTTCATTTTTCATGACTTAAATGATCGTGCTTAAATTGCCTCCACTATTAAGGAATAAATTAAGGTTATCGTTGTCACAACTGCAACTCCGCGGTTGGACCCAAGGATTGTGAATAAGTGGTGGGATATATTCAAGTCATATTTAATGAGGTGGTGAAAATATATTTAAAGTCCGCATGGTTATAAATCATCAATGATAATGGTAATGAGTATGAATGAAGGGTCAATCAAACTATGAAATGAAATGAGGGAAATTGTTAATACAATAGCGTAATGATTAACTTATTTATTATGTACCAAACACTATAAATAGAAATGAGCCATCATTCATTCACATTCCGCATTCCTAAACCCCTCAACCAAGTGGGTTCTTAGATGTATAAAAATTCAAGTTCATGTTACAATTGAAAAAAAAAAAATTAAGTAGATAAAAAACATTGATAAATTTTAATGTCATGTTGCAATTAAAAATTGAACAAAATATAGTGATTTTTTTAAGCCAATTTGACCCAATGAGTAATCATTTTTATATACAATTTTATTTCTTTGATTGGTTTTCTAGATATTAAAAATATTTTTAATTTATTGATAATAGTTTCTTACTCCTCCATAAGCATGACATAATAATGGTAAAACATGCCATGATGAATGATATAGGACAAAAGATCAAATTTGGCCCTGTGAGAAAGTAGGGCTTCCGATTTGGCCATGATACAGTTGGCTCTCGAACACTAAAAATAACGGGTGTGTCTCGTGCTAGTCATGTGCCCGTTAATTCAAAATTTATATATATACATCTATAAGCCTTTGAATTTGTAAAAAGAAAAAAAAAAAAAAAAACAATAAACAAAATGATATAACATATTGGCTCTGCATTAGGCATATTTCTACTTTCACTTTTTACTATGTCACATATGACTGGGTAAGTTTAAAGCGTAGTTTGGCTTTAAAACTTAACATTCCTTTTCTGTAGACTACCACTCATATATCCCCTACTGTTCGAAAGGCCCAGAAATAATATCAAGAGCAGCTACCAGCCAATTGGCTGGAAAGAGCTACTGGCACATCAAATGACTGTTATGTGAAAGCTGCCGACATCGCAAAAATTGTGCATAAAAATACAAATATTTGCTTTATTAATTGCTCAAGAGGTTATAAGGATAAACTAAGACCTCGTCGCACCGAATTTTCCTAGTGAAGTTTTGACTCGTGCGGTTTGCTAGCTACTCCACGAGAGGGTAAAAGAAGTTGGAGGAATAAGGAATCTTTATTTTATTATTTAATTAGCCTTATCTTCTCAAATTGTGTCAGTTATGCTTTGATGTAGAATTTTGTCTAGTTCTTTGTCAAACCCTCTCTTTATCTATGATTTGTGGGGCGTGTAACTAAGTGAATTAAAATTTATTATGCATATTTTTTTATTTCATTTTCTTAGTGTACTTCAAATCTTCTCATTTTTCTTCTCCAAAGGCACATTTTTTCGGAACTAATTTGATCAAGAAACTAAGTATTTTTTCAAGGTTCCGTCTTCTATTTTATTTTGGAATATAATTGTCTAAATAGTGCTTTTTGTGACTTCTTCTATTTTTGCCCAACCAATTTGGCCCATTTTATTTCCTCCGCGAGATCTTGTCTAGTGGTCCACTTATTTCCTTTCAAACCACAAATTGCTATCTTTTGGCCCATCATGTTGGCTATTAGGCTATTCAATATTTTGGGCCCATTTACTTCATTATTTCTTCGCCGGCCTTATATCTTGGCCCCATATACTTTCTTCACCGTCTCGCTTCCTCGCTGGAACTCTCTTCTACTTGACATCATGGTCGCATTGTTTGTCAAAAAAGAGGGACAAAGGTGCAAATAGAAAGAAGTATAACAACAAATTTATTGCTGCTGTGAACGTTGAGTCAATTGCATCAAGTGTAACATGTTTTGACTGGAAATATTGGAGTGGTTCAGGAACCGGGTTTATCAGTGGAAGAACCGGACCGGATAAAGCAGTTCTGGAAGAAAGCCGAAGTCATAACCACCGGTTCAGGGTGGTTATGATTCAGTTTCAGAAGAGCAGATAAAGACAACGGTTTTGAAACCGTTGCGAAGCGGTTAAGCTGATAACTTCCTCTCCTAGACGACTTGAGCTGATTTTTCTGTTCAAAGCATTGTTATATGTTGTATAAGTACTCAATTTACAGTTTTCCCTTGAGCTAATCAGTTTTCAAGAGAGAATTAGAGAGAAGAGTTGTGGTTATTTTCAGTTTAGGGTTCTAGCTGGAGGAGTGTTGTAATTCTTGTGTAATTCTTGTATTCTTGGAGATTGATAGTGAATTGAGGAGTGCTGATCCTCCGTGGATGTAGAACATTAGTTCGAACCACGTAAAATCTTTCTGTGTGATTGCATTTTCTTCCTTATTGTTTATCTTCGTTTTCGGTTTCTGGTTCGTCCAGAGTTTGTGATTGATTCTCGGCCGTTTCCATCATTCTCTGGCCAAACATTGTGTGAGTGATTGTGGGTTCAGTCCTTACAAAGTGGCGCCGTCTGTGGGAAGGTTTTTGAACCAGAGGAGATAGAGATCAATGGCGGGCATGAAGATGGAGGTTGACAGGTTTACGGGGAAGAATGACTTTGCCCTGTGGAAAATTAAGATGAATGCTATCTTAATTCAGAATGGACTATCCATGGCGTTGAAGGCTCAAGAAGATTGGCCTCTAGCAGAAAGACCAAAGTTCCTGGAGACTGATCAGAAGGCGTTGAGCTCCATAATTCTGTGTCTGGGGGACAAACCACTCAGAGAAATCTCCAGATGCAAATCTGCTTTGGAAGCGTGGTCAAAATTGGAAGAGTTGTATCAATCCAAAACAGTAACAAACAAACTCTTCCTCAAACAGAAATTGCTTGCTTTCAAAATGGTGGAGGAGAAGACATTGATTGATCAATTAGATGAGTTCAATCATCTGATTGATGACCTTGAAGATCTTGGTGTAAACCTGGAGGAGGATGATAAATCTCTCATGTTGCTGAATTCTCTACCAAAGTCACTTGGAAGTTTTAGAGATACTCTAATGTTTGGTAGACAAGAAAAGTTAAGCTATGATCTGATAGTTACTTCCTTGAAAACCAAAGGATTGCAACTTCAAAGTGATCAGAAATCCAACTCTGCTGCTGAAGGACTACATGTGAAATTCAAGAAGCAATTTCAAAAGAAGAAGGGTCAAAATCAGGGCCAGAAAGAAGGCAAGACTGGTGAAACTGATTCCAAGAAGTCATCAGACTGGGTGGAGAAAAGGAGATGTTACTCCTGCAAACAAACAGGACATCTCAAGAAGAATTGTCCTTCCAGGAAAAACAAGTCTGAGAAAAAAGAAGCTGATGCTGCAGTAGCAGAGCAAGCAGATGACCTAGCAGAGGTGCTGAATGTATCAGAAGGCAGAATTACCAAGGAATGGGTGTTGGATACAGGTTGCTCATTCCATATGTGCCCCCATGAGCACCTATTCCAAGAACTGACCAAAACTGATGGAGGAATTGTCCTTCTGGGGAATGATCAGTCATGTAAAGTAAGAGGAGTGGGCTCTGTGAAGATCCAAATGCATGATGGAGTCCCAAGAATTATCTCAAACGTGAGGTATGTGCCATCTCTCAAAAGGAATCTAATATCACTTGGTTCCCTAAATGAATCTGGTTGTGAATTTAGTACTGTGAATGGATATATTCTTATTACTAAGTATAACAAAGTGGTGATGAAAGGAGTGAAACAGAATGGCTTGTACATCTTGATTGGAGAATCTGTTATTGGATCAACAGATGTCACACTAAGTAATACAGAAGCAATGATATGTCACAAAAGAATGGGTCATATTGGAATCAGAGGAATGCAGGAGCTGGCAAAGAAAGGAGTAATTGGAAATCTGAATTCTAACAGCCTGGAATTTTGTGATCAGTGTGCAATGGGAAAATCTAAGAAACAGACCTATGGAACAGCTGCTCACACTACCAAGGAGATCTTAGATTATGCCCATTCTGATGTATGGGGGCCTGCAAGAACAGAAACCTTAAGTGGTGGAAAGTACTTTATAACCATAATTGATGACTATAGCAGAAAGGTGTGGGTGTACATCTTAAAGCAAAAGAGTGAAGCATTCTCAAAGTTCAAGGAATGGTACACACAAGTGGAAAACCAGAGAGGAAGAAAGCTTAAATATCTAAGAACTGATAATGGTCTTGAGTATCTGTCAAATGAATTCACAGAATTTTGCAAGGAAAGGGGAATTGTGAGGCATAGAACAGTACCATTGAATCCCCAACAGAATGGGGTTGCTGAGAGGTTAAACAGGACTATTCTGGAGAAAGTCAGGTGCATGATGATAGATGCAAGACTTCCAAAAAATTTCTGGGGAGAAACAGTAAACACAGCATGCTATCTCATCAACAAAACCCCTTCATCATCATTGGATTTCAAGACTCCAGATGAAATATGGTATGGAAGGATGCCAAACTATTCAGAACTCAAGGTATTTGGATGCTTAGCTTTCACTCATATAAAACAGGACAAACTGGACCCTAGAGCATTGAGGTGTGTCTTCCTTGGATATCCAGAAGGAACAAAGGGTTACAGGTTGTGGTGTGTTGAACAAGGACACAGGAAATTGATCATTAGCAGGGATGTGAAGTTCAATGAAGGAGTCATGGGATACCTCTCAACTGGAGACAAATCAGAAGTTGAAGGAGTTATACAAGAAGAAAACTCACCAGTTGAGATGGAGGTATCAGGGATGAGAACTCTACAAGAATTACAACCAGTAAACCCTGAAGAATCAAGTAGTTCCTCAGAAAGTGAAGAAGATCAAACTGAGCCAAATAGCCTAAGAAACTACAGTTTGGCAAGAGATAGGGCCAGGAGAGAAGTTCATCCACCAAGGAGGTATGGACAAGCTGACATGGTGTACTATGCCTTGAATGCTGCAGAAGCTCTTGAACATTCAGAACCACAGAATTATACAGAAGCTATCAAAGGAGCAGAAAGGAAACAATGGATCAATGCCATGCTGGAAGAGATGAATTCTCTGAAGAGAAACCACACTTGGGATCTGGTGAAAAAGCCAAGTGGTCAGAAGCTTATAAGCTCCAAATGGATCTTTAAGAAGAAACTGGAAATGGTGAATGGTAAGAGGATCAGATATAAGGCCAGGTTGGTGGCAAGAGGATTCACACAGAGGGAAGGGATTGATTTCCATGAAGTATTTTCACCAGTAGTCAAGCATACTTCCATCAGAATTCTGCTGGCAAAAGTCACACAAGAAAATCTGGAATTACAACAACTAGATGTCAAGACAGCTTTCCTACATGGAGAGCTAATGGAAGATATTTACATGAAGCAACCTGAAGGTTTTGAAAACCCTGGAGAAGAAGACAAAGTATGTCACTTGAAAAAGTCTTTGTATGGATTGAAACAAAGCCCAAGGCAGTGGAACAAAAGGTTCAATGAGTTCATGATAAACACTGGATTTGTCAGAAGTTTATATGACAACTGTGTATATTTGGAGAAGAATGCAAAGACAGATCAGTTATACTTGTTGCTATATGTAGATGACATGTTGATTGCCAGTAAGAGTAAGCTGAAGATCCAACAGCTAAAGGGGAAGTTGAGTACTGAATTCGAGATGAAAGACCTAGGAGATGCCAAGAAAATGCTAGGAATGGATATTATCAGAGACAGAGAAGCTGGAGTGTTGTGCTTATCTCAAAAGGATTATCTACAGAAGGTGCTAGAGAGGTTCAATATGCATGAATCTAAACCATTGGTAATTCCAGTGGGGCAACAAACCAAGCTATCAAGAGATCAAAGCCCAAAAACACCTGCTGAAGAGAAACATATGCAGAATATACCTTATGCAAGTGGAGTAGGGAGTCTCATGTATGGTATGATTTGTAGCCGGCCAGATTTAGCATTTGCAGTGTCTTTAGTGAGTAGGTTCATGGCAAATCCAGGAAGAGAGCACTGGGAAGCACTGAAGCAGATTCTGAGGTATCTGAAGGAAACATTAAAGTTAGGTTTGAAATATGTGAGAACAAACACAGGAAATGAACCTTTGAGAGGGTTTGTGGATGCTGATTTTGCTGGAAATATAGACACCAGAAAGTCTATTTCAGGGTATGTCTTCACACTTTATGGAACAGCAGTGTCATGGAGGTCAATACATCAACCAGTAGTGGCCCTATCCACAACAGAGGCAGAGTATATTGCAGTGACAGATGCTTGCAAAGAAGCTATATGGTTGAAAGGGATTTTGAAAGATTTTGGGATAACACAAAAGTGTGTGACAGTGCTGTGTGATAATCAAAGCACGCTTCATCTGGTAAAACACCAAGTTTTTCATGAAAGATCAAAGCACATAGATGTGAAGATGCACTTTGTAAGAGACATTGTTGAAGCTGGAACAGTGGTGGTGGAAAAAGTGCATACAAAGGATAATGCTGCTGATTTCCTTACAAAGTCAGTACCTGGGGCAAAGTTTGTTCATTGCTCAAGCTTAGTCAGGCTTGAGCCATGTTTCTGAAGTAATACCTGGTGGAAATTGAGGATAGGATGCACACTTTGATTGATTGAGGTGGAGATTTGTGAACGTTGAGTCAATTGCATCAAGTGTAACATGTTTTGACTGGAAATATTGGAGTGGTTCAGGAACCGGGTTTATCAGTGGAAGAACCGGACCGGATAAAGCAGTTCTGGAAGAAAGCCGAAGTCATAACCACCGGTTCAGGGTGGTTATGATTCAGTTTCAGAAGAGCAGATAAAGACAACGGTTTTGAAACCGTTGCAAAGCGGTTAAGCTGATAACTTCCTCTCCTAGACGACTTGAGCGGATTTTTCTATTCAGAGCATTGTTATATGTTGTATAAGTACTCAATTTACAGTTTTCCCTTGAGCTAATCAGTTTTCAAGAGAGAATTAGAGAGAAGAGTTGCGGTTATTTTCAGTTTAGGGTTCTAGCTGGAGGAGTGTTGTAATTCTTGTGTAATTCTTGTATTCTTGGAGATTGATAGTGAATTGAGGAGTGCTGATCCTCCGTGGATGTAGAACATTAGTTCGAACCACGTAAAATCTTTCTGTGTGATTGCATTTTCTTCCTTATTGTTTATCTTCGTTTTCGGTTTCTGGTTCGTCCAGAGTTTGTGATTGATTCTCGGCCGTTTCCATCATTCTCTGGCCAAACATTGTGTGAGTGATTGTGGGTTCAGTCCTTACAGCTGCAATTAAAACAAAATACACAAAAAATTCAACAAAATTTATTGAAATCAAATTGATTATATGATTACAATCTCTATTTTTCCTCTGGTTTTCTCTTCGATTGATTGACGCCTTAGTGACTATGATGTTTCCAAAATTTGACTTAAATAACATCAACCCAAAGGCTTCGAAGCTTGATTTTGGATCAATGGACTTCTTGGATGAATATTTGAAGAACTCCTTTGAAGATCTTGATGAACACCTTCGAGGATTTATCTTAGAAATGTCGATCAAAGGAGTTTAGCACCTTAATCTCGAATCGGAAGTCATTTCTTGATGGACTTCTTGAAGAACGCCGACGAACGCTCGAAGATGCTGAAGAACTTTGCTCTGGAATTCTTCACTTGCTTCTTGACTTGTGTTGTTGTTGATTTTTGGTGAAGAATGAGGCCCTATTTATAGTAGTAGGATGGAGAACCCTAATGGGCCTACGATATAAATGAACAATTTGATTGGTCCTCCAACATATAATATCTATCGAATATCTTGTTGAGATAAATATTAAATTAATTATATTAATTAAGTTAATAATTACTGCAACATCTTAACACATGGAGCTTTCTGATTGGTCCAATTTGATTTGATATCTATCATAATCTCTTCGGATAAATACTAAATTAAATATGATTCAATTTAATAATATATACATGATTTTGACATGAGGCGACCTTTTTATTAAATACAAAATTTGAGTATCAACAAATGTCCCCTTGAGACTTGTTCAAGAACGAAGTGTCTTGAAGTGAATGAGTCTTGAAATTATTTCTGTAGTTTCTTCAAAACACAGGGATAGTTTATACTCATATCAAGGAGTCTTCATATGAATTTGGATTTGTAGATAATTTACACTCGTATGAAGGAGTTCTTGATTTGCATTTGGATTTGATTTTAAGACCTTTTAAACTTGTGTCAAGGAGCCTTTGTAGACCTTTTAAACTTGTGTCAAGGGAGACTTCATTTGATTTTGATTTATAAACTTTTTATACTCTTGTCAAGGAGCCTTCATTTGGACTTGATTTGTAGACCTTTTGAACTCGTGTCAAGGAGCCTTGATTTGAAAATGACTTGAGGGACTTAGATAGTATTTACTCGTATCTAGGAGCCTTGTTGACATTTTAGGCCTGTATCAAGGAGCGTTGCAGACAGTATAGGCTCGTATCAAAGAGATTGTAGACAATTTAAGCTCGTATCTTGGAGCATTGTAGACAGTTTAAGCTCGTATCAAGAAGCATTGTAGACAATTTCAGTTCGTATCAAGGAGCATTCTATGATTTAGTTTTCTTCACTTGGAGTGTCGGAAGAAGCTTTGCCCCCACATGCTTTTGGTTTGGGATGACGTCTTCATGGCTTGCTGAAATACAGTCTTTGATGGATGGTGGAGAGTTCTTCCTTGAGACTTCAAACTTGGCTTCAAAGAAAAGAGATGATAGGTAGAGATTGTTCCGCAGGGCGTGCCAAAAAAATTGTAAAAACAAATTTATTATCTGCAATTAAAATAAACTAGAAAAAATGTGCACCAAAATTTATTGAAATAAAATTGAATGTGATTACAGTCTCTATTTTTCCTCTTCGATTAATTGACACCGGAGTTGACTTTGATCTTTCTGAACTTTGACTTGAATAACGTCAACCCAAAGACTTGGAAGCTTGATTTTGGATCTACAGTCTTCTTGGATTGATATTCAAAGGACTCCTTCGAAGATCTTGACGAACACTTTCAAGGATTTATCTAGGAAAAGTCAATAAAAGGAGTTCAGCACATTAATCTCGAATCGAATGTCGTTTCTTGATGGGCTTCTTGAAGAACATCGACGCACGCTCGAAGATGCCGAAGAACTTTGGTCTGGAATTCTTCACTTACTTCTTGAACTTGTGCGTTGATGATTTTTTGTGGAGAATGAGGCCCTATTTATAGTTGTAGGATGGAGAACCATAATGAGCCTAGGGTCTTAATGGAGCAATTTGATAGGTCCTCCAAAATATAATATCTATCGAATATCTTGTTGAGATAAATATCAAATTAATTATATTAATTTAATAATTACTGCAACATCTTAACAAGTGGAGCCTTCTGATTTGTTCCATTTGATTTGGTATCTATCATAATCTCTTCGGATAAATACTAAATTCAATATGATTGAATTGAATTATATTATCTGCACGATTTTGACATGTGGCAAACTTTGATTAGATATAAAATTTGAGTATCAACAAATGTCCCCTCGAGACTTGTTCACGGACGAGGCGTGTTGAAGTGAATGAGTCTAGAAATTATTTCCAAGGTTCTTCAAAACACAGGGATAGTTTATACTCATATCAAGGAGTCTTCATATGGATTTAGATTTGTAGATAGTTTATACGCGTATGAAGGAGTTCTTGATTTGGATTTGGATTTAATTTGAAGACTTTTTGAACTTGTGTCAATTGCCTTTGTAGACCTTTTAAACTAGTGTCAAGGGAGACTTCATTAGATTTTTATTTATAGTCCTTTTAAACTCTTGTCAAGGAGTCTTCATTTGGACTTGATTTATAAACCTTTTTAAACTCGTGTCAAGAAGCTTTTATTTGAATATGACTTGAGGGACTTAGATTGTTTTGACTCGTATCTAGGAGCCTCGTAGACAGTTTAGGCTCATATTAAGGAACGTTGCAGACAGTTTAGGCTCGTATTAACGAGCATTGTAGATAGGTTAAGCTCGTATCAAGGAGCATTTTAGACAGTTTAAACTCGTATCAAGGAGCATTATAGATAGTTTCAGCTCGTATCAAGGAGCATTATATGATTTAGTTGTCTTCACTTGGAGTGTCGGCCCTACATGCTTTTGGTTTGGGATGACGTCTTCATGGCTCGCTGAAATGCCCCCACTTACGGAAGATGGAGAGTTCTTCATTTGGAATTCAAACTTGGCTTCAAAGAGAAGAGATGAAAGGTAGTGATTGTCCCACTGGGCGTGCCAAAAATTTGTAACAACAAATTTATTTTCTACAATTAAAATAAACTAGAAAAAATGTGCACCAAAATGTATTGAAATCCAATTGAATATGTGATTACAATCTCTATTTTCCTCTGATGTTTCTCTTCGATTGATTTACCCCGGAGTTGACTTTGATCTTTCTGAACTTTGACTTGAATAACGTCAACCTAAAGGCTTGGAAGCTTGATTTTGGATCAACGGTCTTGTTGAAGAATATTCAAAGAACTCCTTCGAAGATCTTGACGAACACCTTCGAGAATTTATCTTGGAAATGGCGATCAGAGGGGTTCAACATCTTAATCTTGGATCGAATGTCGTTTCTTGATGGACTTCTTGAAGAACGTTGACGAACGCTCGAAGATGTCGAAGAACTTTGCTTTGGAATTCTTCACTTACTTCTTGACTTATGTTGTTGATGATTCTTGGTGGAAAATGAGGTCCTATTTATAGTTGTAGGATGGAATCTAATGGGCCTAGGGTCTGAATGGAGCAATTTGATTGGTACTCCAAAATATAATATGTATCGAATATCTTGATGAGATAAGTATTAAATTAATTATATTAATTTAGTAATTGCTGCAACATCTTGACACATGGAGCGTTCTGATTGGTCCAATTTGATTTGATATCTATCATAATCTCTTCGGATAAATTTGATTTAATTTAATAATATCTAAATTATTTTGACATGTGGCGACCTCAAAATTTGAGTATCAAAAGAAGGGAAAAATTTCAGCTAAGGGAGAGTCTCACATTGAGGGAAAGTCCGAGTCTAATTCTTCCGATCCGTAAATTGTATGGGAGAGTTCAAGTCCAATCCTTTTGATGCTTAAGACTATAAGCTTAAGGCTGTTTTGATTAGGATTATAATGTGTTGTGGTGGTTTGGGATTTTTGATGTTTAAGATTTTTTATGATCAAGTCTTTTGGATATGTTCAGTTGGGAGTAGTTTAAGGTTTTTTCGTAGATTGCTTTGATATATGTTGTGCACCATTTCTATTTTCTTTGGATATTTTTTTATCTCTTGTATTTTGTGCGCTATTTTTGTGGTCGTTGGATTAAATTATTTGACCTCTTGTGCTTGACAGCTACATCAAAGGGGAGTGTTTGTCCCTCTAATGAAGATAAACAAAAGTGTTTTATGGCTTTCTGTTTTGAATTTGAATGGAGATGTTTTTGACAAAAAATCTCATAAAGGGGGAGATTGTAAAAGATATGGATTTGGGGCTATTGTCAAAAATATATTTTTAAATACTAATTATATTTGTGATGCTAGAAAATAGGGAGATAGCGATTATAAAAAATAATCGTAAAACGAGGAGTATCTAAAGATATGGAATAAGATTATCAAGATACGCCGTTTCTTGGAGAGAAAGTAGGATCTGGCCTAATATGGCGTTATATATGCAGACTAGTTGAAGAAAAAAGATGATAGAATACGCTAGATTTAGCAGTCATAACATTGAGAATTTTTATTCAAGATATTTGATTTGTGAGAATCAGTCAATTTTATTGAGTCAGTATTAGCAAGTCATTGGTGTTATAACATTGTTCTTCAGTCGAAGTAACTTCAGAAGAAGCTGCTTCAAGGCGGGCTCGGGAGAGTTCTTCTGACCTTTGGTGGTGTGTCGTGTTAGTGTCAAGAAGTCGATGGGAGTCACCTGACATTATTGGTGATATATTAGATTAGGTATAGAAGAGTGAGATCTTCTTGTGAAACATAACTTACTTGACAATAGTATCAATAACATAAAGTTCGAAGGATTTGAGAGATTCAGCACCACGTTTATTTGTGGGTGCCGTTCTATTTTTATTTATTTTGTTTATCAGTATTATAACACTTGGAGTGCGGTTCGTAGAAATTTCAAATTCTATTTCTATATCGTTTTTATATAGTGATGGATATTATCTGCTATAAAATCTGTCTCTAATTTGAACTTTTCTTGTATGGATATTCTTTCAACATCTTCTGCCACATCATGCAATTCCTGCCATATGAAAATTTATGGATTTTTTTTTTATATTATATTATAGATGTTTTAATTTGTGTTAAAAATTAAATGAGGCTATCCCTGGATGGAGGAAGTGATGTATATATACCACACATAGTATTTACAAGATGCTACACAGTTTCTTATGTAAAACTAGAATATTAACTTTGTGCGTCCTGTATGATAATTTTCTACTTCACATGGCCCTCTTCTAGTAGTTACGATCTTGTGATTAACCAAGAAACACCTTTTTACGTTCTTTCTTTTTTATATACTACTATTATATTACAGATAGTGCGCGTAAAGATTAACTACCCCGTGACAGAAAAGCTTTAAAGTTGATAACAAAAGCTTTAAAGTTAAAACAAATTAATAATTCCAAAACGGGCCATTAGAGTAGGTAAAATTCAAGTAGAACGTTCCAAGATTTTAGATACCAATTTTATTGCAAAAGAAAAAGTTCTACCTAGTAACACAACTGTATTGTATTCTTTTATCTACTCTCTTTTCACTTTCACTATCACAGAAAAAAGATTTTCTAAGGAAAGGTTAAAAAAAAAAAGGAGAGAGAAAAAAAATACGTTCTGTTGTAGGAGAAGTAAAAAAGTAAACAAAACAAATACATGAAATAATTAGGGTTCTCTTATTCATCAGATTCCCTTTATATAGGGTGTCAAATACCAGAGGTTCACAGTTACATAATATTTAGTGAATACCTAAATTGTCCTTCATCAATTATTTTTTACGAATGCACACTAACTGTATTTTTCCTTCAACACTCACCCTTGTGTCAAGGGGAATTGGAGCATAATTTGTTGCCTCGTTAAAAACCTTGTCACCAAATCTAGTGGCAAAAAATAAACCTAGGTCGAATGGAAGAAGAGTGCAACACACCTATATTGAGACTCCATCTGAAGTCTACACATCCCTTGATACGTATATCGATCTGGAGAGTCATATAAATTTTCACATCTTTGATTTTTCATAAATCATGAGGAAATATGTGATTGCTGGTTGTAAAAAGCATTGATGGTACATGTTTAGTCTCGTCACCTTTGATGTGTTGCATAATCCATTGGTTTGTTGCAAATAACTGCATCTTCATAACTTCAGGTGATAGGTATGACCCAATCTCCCTGGGTTGGTCCAGTTCGCCAACCGGGTCAATTGAGCTCAAAAGCGCAACCCCAACACAGCTAAGCCCATGCGCCCCAACTTAGCAAAACCCACGTGCGGCGTCTTCGGAAAGGAAAGGATCCCAATGATTCGTTCCAACGGCCATGCATTTATGATTGACGGGTTTTTAGGGATTTTGTTAGGGTTGTTATTGTATAGTATAAATAGGAGAATTATTGAGAGATTAGGATTCCAATTATGAATTCTAAAATCACTATTTGTAAGGTTGTACTCCGGTGTTCAAAGAAAGATAGTGAAACATCTCTGAAGGTGATTGCCTTCACCCGTGGACGTAGATCTCCAGATCGAACCACGTAAATTCTTGTGTTGCTTATATTCTTGCTGGTTTGATTATTGTGTGGAGTCATCTTAGTCGTTAACCACTTGATATCCGGGTTTACAGCCTTATCAATTGGCGCCGTGTGGGAAACAAAGGCAAACCCTAGCGTCGTCCATAGCCGTAACACGTAAAATATGGTGAATACCCGCCAATCAGCCAATCCAACTCGATCTCGCCGGAACCCTCCAGTCGATCAAAACCCTCTGTTGCCACGTCAGCAAGTCCAGGATCCACCCGCGGGGCAAACAGATGCTCAGCACCCCGCGCCCGCCCACGCGCCGGCGCAGGTTTACCCTCAACCAACCCCTGAACTATTGCAGGCGCAACAAGCATTTCTACGGGAACACGCTGCCCTATTCAAAGAATGGAATCATCGGCGCGCCGACTCCGGTATGGACGCTGACAACGGTGCCAATCCGGTGGCAGGACATTCCCGCCAAGATCGATCTCGCGCTTCTCATGAAAATCCACCCCATAGAGCCAGACATGATCGCCGTCGTCATCGATCAGTGTCACCCGGGGAGGATCGTAGTTCTAATGGCTCAAGGCCCCACTATGCTGATCACGCTGACGCAGACCGACGTCGGCCTGTAGATGTGGCGAAGTGGGCTCGCCTGGAGAGATTCCGTAGAACAGGAGCAGGCTCAATTTGATGCCGAGCTTGACAAGGAGTTAGGGCTTGATGCTGATGGGGAAATAATCACCCTTTTTTCTGCGGAGATTCTTGCCATCCCACTCCCCGAGGGGTTTAGACTTCCACCGGTGCCAGTCTACAATGGTACCGGGGATCCAGGTAACTTCTTGAGTGCATTCAAGTATGCCATGTTCAACCGGAACTGCACGCCATATCACTTGTGTAAGGTGTTCCCCGAATACATTCAAGACGAGGCCAGAATCTAGTTTGATTCCTTGCCTCGCGGTAGCGTTACTTCTTTCCGGGATCTTGCCGAGCAGTTCTGAGCTCGCTTCCATACACGAGCAAAACCTATGGCCACTTTGGCCGATCTGATGAATCTTGAGCAACGAGACGGGGAGACTGTTTCTCAGTTTCTCGAACGCTTCACTGCGGAGAGCCTCAAGGTAGGCAGCCAATCTGATGACATTATCATCACTGCTTTTATGAACGGTCTCCGAGCCGGACCACTTTACACCGAGCTCGCGCGACATCCTCCGACTACTACGCGGGATCTATTCGGCACTGTAAGTAGATTTGCCAAGGCTGAAGAGCAAACCTGATGAAAGCGAGAGAAGTACACTTCTAAGAAGAAATCAGACAGGACGCAAGCCGGGACTAATACTCGGGCCAGTGCTTTTAGTCGGTTGGGCAAAGGAAGGTTGGAGCCTCGCAGTGATCCTCCTTAATTCACGCCCCTCACGTGATCAAGAACAGATATACTTTCTGTTCACAAAAATGACTTGCGGCCATGCCCACGGATGACTGCTCTGACAGAGAAGCATAATCGTGAAAAGTGGTGTGTGTATCATCACAATCATGGACACGACACCGAGGAGTGTTGCGAACTTTGTAAAGAAATCGAGGACTATTTGAAACGAGGTTTTCTCTGGCAATACATCGCTCGGGCCGAGGACAGGTCTCAACCAAACTAAAGTGGAGGTACAGAACAAGGTCGGGGAGGTTACAATGGCAGAGGCCCAAGACAGAGCAGACCCCAATGGCAAAACAACAGGTTGGGGTACAACAATTACCCAAGGCAAGACCAGGGTAATCGCCAACAAAATCAACCTCAACAAACTCAATTGTTGCCACCTCCGCCACCTTATGGAGGTCCTGGGGACAACCCACCAAATCATGTTGTCCACGGGATAATAAATGTGATCTATGGCGCCACACCCACAGGGACTTCCTGAAGTGCCCTCAAAGCCGAAGCGCGCAGGCCTCCTCCTGAGGAGCTACGTCACAAGCGCCTCCATAAGTCTGAAACCGTGAGCTTTACCGAGGACAATCCTGTTCCCGAGCTCACCCCTCACACTGATGCCATCGTCATTGATATGGTCGTGGCCAACGTCACTATTAAGCGAGTTTTTGTCGACAATGGCGTCGCTGTAAGTGTTATATTCTCCGATAGCTTCCAAAAGATGGGCATACCCCGCGAGCAGCTTCGACCCACTCTCGGGCCTTTACAGACCTTCACCCAAGGGGAGGTCCAACCTGAGGGCATTATCAACCTCCCTGCATGTACCTAGCGATAAAAACTATTTTTTGTGGATTTCTATGTGGTATCTTCCTCGTCGCCATACAACATGATTCTTGGTCGGGACTGGCTCACCCCAGCCAAGGCCATTTGTTCCTCATATCACTTGACATTGAAGTTTCCTACACCCCACGGAGAGGTTGCAATCCGTGGCAACCAGAGAATTTCCAAAGAGTGCATGTATGTTGCACTCAAGAAAACAACCAAGGCTCTTCCTAAGCTTCAATTTCAAATAGCCACTCCGGAACCCGCTCCGGGTGTTTCCGAGCCACTTGGAAAAGACACCACCGAAGTGCCACTTGATCCTGCTAAACCGGAGCAAACTGTTAAAATAGGCGCAGTGGGCATGCCTTTGTTGCACAATGCCATCATCCAGACATTAAGGGAGTACCCCGAAGTCTTTGCTTGGTCTCCCCTAGATATGCTGGGAGTCTCTCCTGACCTCATCACTCACAAGCTAAACATTGACCCTAATGTGAAGTCAATACAATAAAAGCGACTACAATTTGCTCCAGAGAGAAATGCAGCTATCCGAACTGAGGTTCAACAGCTCGTAGACACCGACATCCTATTCGAAGTCCGCTATTCATCCTGGCTCTCAAACCCAGTAATGGTGACAAAATCCAATGGGGCTTGGACGATGTGTGTCAATTTTTCCAATCTCAACAAGCACTGCCCAAAAGACTGCTATCCTTTACCGCCTATTGACCAAAAAGCCGAAGCCATTACAGGGTATAGGGTGCTTTGCTTTTTGGATTTGTATAAGGGATACCACCAAGTCCACATGGACCGCCGAGACGCTGTCAAAATAGCCTTTATCACTGATTTTGGTGTCTTCGCTTTCAAGAAGATGCCCTTTGGACTCAAAAACGCCGGGGCTACATATCAGCGTCTTATAGACCACGTCTTCCGAGATCAGATAGGCCGCAATGTTGAGGTATATGTCGACGACCTCGTTATTAAGAGTTATTCTTCTGCATCATGTGTACAGGACATCCGCCGAGACATTAAGTACACTGCTACGCCATAATCTTCGACCCAATCCAGCTAAGTGTACTTTCGGCGTTGGATTGGGAAAATTCCTTGGTTACATGGTATCGCAGCACGTTCTCCAGGCCAACCCAGCGAAAATCAGGGATGTGCTGGATCTTCAGACGCCGAAGACCGTGAAAGACGTCGACTGGTGGCCTTGCTGCACTGAATCGCTTTTTATCCAAGGCAGCAGAGCGCCAGCTTCCCTTTTTTAAAATTTTGCGCTAAGCAAAGAACTTTGAGTGGACTTCGCAGTGCGACAAAGCCTTTGAGGCTCTGAAAAAACATATCAGCCAGTTACCCATTATGTCAGCGCCTCTCCCCGGAGAGCCTTTCTATATATACTTGGCCTCTGCCGATGAAGCCATTAGTGCGGCCCTCGTCCACGAGGACCACGACAGTCAATAACCTGTGTACTTTGTTAGCCGAGTCCTCCAAGCGGCAGAAACTCGCTACTCCGTGGCGGAAAAAACAGTTTTGACTCTAGTCATGGCGGCACGCCGCGACATCTCTACTTTCAGGGGCATGCTATCCGGGTCCTCACCAATCAACCTATCCGCCAGGTTCTTATCAAGCCCGACGTATCAAGACGTTTGGCTAAGTGGGCAATTGAGCTCGGGGAACACGATATACAGTTTCTACCTCGCTGAGTAATCAAGGGACAAGCTCTTGCGGATTTTGTTGTCGAGGTCCCGTTCAACAACCCCGAAGCGATAAAAAGTACCGGGGCGGCACCCCAACTCGAACCCGAAGCTGAAGCCAACAAGTGGCATGTATACGTGGACGCTTCTGCTACCCGAGGCAGCGGTGCCGGGGTCCTTCTCACTGGTCCTAATGGTATCGAAGTCAAATATGTCCTGCGCTTCAAATTTAAAGTGACAAACAACGAGGCTGAATACGAGGCCGTCATTGCTGGGCTCCGGCTCATCCAAACCTTTGGGGCTTCGCATATCCGGTTATACACTGATTCTGAAGTGGTCTCTAGTCAAATCAAGGGCAGATATGCGGCAAAGGATGATACGTTGAAAAGGTATCTGGCTTTAACTCATAAACTTTTGTTAACTTTTACCTCCACTGATGTTCAGCAGATCCCCCGCGAAGAAAATGCTAAGGCTGATACTCTCAGTAAAATGGCCTCCGCGGTCCCGTCAAATGTGTCTCTGGACATAATTGTCGAAGAAGCTACCATCCTTCAATCAATGAACAGGTAGTCTCTTTGGTGACTGATGTCAATCCCAATTGGATGACTCCTATCATTCAATATCTTCGAGATGGCACCCTACCAGAAGATAAATTGTTTGCTCGGCAGATACTTCTGAAAGCACCGAAGTACATGCTTCACGACGGGGTCTTATACCGTCAGTCATACTTGCAGCCGAGCCTCCGTTGTCTTGGCCCGGTCCAAGCCGACTATGTCCTTCGGGAACTTCACGAGGGGTCATGCGCAAGTCACATCGGGTCACGCACTTTGGCCAAGAAAGTGCTTCGGTGGGGATACTACTGGCCCACATTGTTTAACAATGCCCACAATTTGGTGTCGAAGTGCGACAAATGTCAGCGGCACTCCCGAGTGAAGCACCTGCCGCAAACCGAACTCATCGGAATACAGAGCGCTTGGCCATTTATACAGTGGGGTATCGACATCGTAGGTCCATTCCCAGTTGCTCCGGGAGGATTTAAATTCCTTGTGGTCGCCATGGACTATTTCACAAAATGGATCGAAGCCGAGCCACTCACTGCCATTACTGGTCAGAATATTCTAAAATTCGTATGGCGTAACATTATATGCCGCTTTGGCATTCCAAGTACAATCGTATCCGACAACCGCAAATAGTTCGCCAATAATCCCTTTCGGTCCTGGTGCGAAGAGTTGCACATCAAACAGGCTTTCACCTCGGTAGCTCACCCCCAAGCTAATGGCCAAGTCGAAGTCATGAACCGCACTCTTGTTGACGGTCTTAAGAAACGACTGGATCAGGCCAAGGGTCTTTGGGCGGAGAATCTTCCGCACGTTCTCTGGGCTTACCGCAAAACGCCACATTCTTCAACTGGGGAGACACCTTATAGCCTCACTTACGGCTCTGAGGCTGTCATTCCTGCCGAGATCGGTGTCCCCAGCTTCAGACTTTTAAATCTTGAACCTGAGGCTAATGAGGAGGCGCTCCGGGCCAATCTCGACGAGCTTGAACATTGAAGTGAGCAATCCTTCATCCGACAAGCTAAGTGCAAGCAACAAGCGGCTCGGTATCACAACAACCGGGTTCGAGGTACACAATTCTAGGTCGGAGACCTAGTGCTCCGGCTAAACTCTGCCAGCAAAGCTGCCCCCGAGGGCAAACTACACGCTACTTAGGAAGGGCCTTATCGCGTCACTGCTGCTCACGCCTCCGGGAGCTATCAGTTAGAACAATTGGATGGCACCCCGATGCCTCGCACTTGGCACGTTAGCAATCTGCGGCGTTTCTATCTATACCATTTCAAGTACTTATTCTTCCTTTAATTTTATGTACATGCCTTTACTTCCCCGCCGCGGTGCTTTATTTTTCACGATCACTCTTGTATTTTTCAATTGTTCCGACAATAACTATGAATAAAAGTTTTTACTTCCAACACATACACTGCTTCTCTTCTACGCCGTGGGGACGCCCCGGCCTAGACTACGTGCATAATTGTTGCGTCAATCGTTAAAGTGTCTCCGGACGCATTTGTCTCTCGCCTGATCCATCCGGAGAGGCCCTAAACTTTGTCCCCGGACACGAATCACCTCTCGCCTGATCCATCCGGAGAGGTTATCAACCTTGTCATCATACAAGTGTTGACTCCCGCCTGCCCCGTCCGGGGAGATTTTATACCTTGTTTCCGACAAGGGTTTATCTACGTTTTGTACTCCCGAGTACTAATCAATATACTACTTGCATTACACAATTAAAAAGAGCATCGCATCATGCTACGCATACATCACTAATCTGTTATTTACAAAAGAATTTGTTGCATACATGTTTATCTTTCAATACATTTTATTTATAGTATGCATTACATTTATAAAACAACTCATCTACCTATCTACCTATCACTACCTAACCAATACCCTGCATTCCGGCGCTGAGGCCCGCTTCGGGAGCATCTCCGAGTCCTCCGGGATCTGGAAACACCCCGAGTCTGGACTCCGGTCCTCCCACTCCTTTGGTCCCCTCGTCGGATGGGACTCGGATGCCCAGTTGGCCTTGGGGTGTTCGCCCATCCTACAGGGTCCCACTCTGCTGGGGCCATCACCTCAATCTCCTCGGCGTGTCTCTGGACTTCCTCATCCACGACTACTACCGAGCTCGGCTCTCGGATCACAACTCCGGTTGGTTTTTTAACCAAACCCTTTGGCCTCCTCCGGGGAGCTTTCGATGATTTACCACGGCTGCAGCTGGCAATATTTTCCTCCGCAGCACGCCGCCATCTCCTGCGACCTTTTACGTCTTCATACATGCTCAGGAGTATCTCTAACACCTCCCACTTCCTAACCACCTCGGCGGAGTTTGTGTGTCCGGCCTCTATCAATACTGCTATCTCCTTCTGAATCTCAGCAGTTCGCTCCTCAAGCTCCTCGAAGGTTAATAGGCCGAACTCCATCAGGATTCGCTCATACTCCCTTTGGTGGACAAAGAGTCGCTCCATTTCGGCGCATTTTGATAAGTACTTCAGCTGATGATCCAAGGCTTTTTCTGCAGCCTCGGTTGCCTTCTTCTCTGCAATGGCTAGTCTTTTCTCCAACTTGGGGACCACCGACATCCTCAGGTCGTCTCTCTCCCTTTGCAGCCAGTTCATTGACTGCATCAACTTTTGAATGACCTCGTGAAGGTCCTCGGTGTTCTCCTGCTGTGAGGTGATGTTCAATATCATCAAGTGAGCTATACTTTGTAAAATGGAGTGTTGGGAATGTGGAACCGGAATCAGGAAGTGAAGAACCGGAAGGATGAACCGGGTTTTAGCATTAAGAAGACAAGCTGTTCAGAATAAACCGGGTTCGAGGCAGTTGAAGGTAACCGTCGTTTGTGACGGAGCAGTTGCAGAATTGTGACGAGGAAAACCGTCACATTTGTCCGGTAGCTGAGCTCAACTTCTTTCAGTTAGAACTTTCTGTACAGTTGCATTCGAGCTTCAATCCTTATATCATTGTAAAGCTCTCATTGAGGAGAAGATCACTACGTTGAGCCATTTCCTTATTCTTTAGATTAGAGAGAGTATTTTAGAATTGAGCGTTCGTGCCCTAATTTGTCAACAGAATTGGGCATTTCATTTCTTGAGTGTATTCTCTGTAATTGGTTGAATTTCTTAGTGGATTGGGGTGTGTCTTGCCTCCGTGGATGTAGTTCATCTTGAACGAACCACGTTAAATTGGTGTTTGATCCATTTCTATTTCCTGTTCTGCGCAAGTCCAGTTCGGTCACAACTCTGGCCGAATTGTGTGTTTGAATTCAGATTGTTTTTCTTCGTACATTTCCAGATTCTTAGGAGTTGTGTGTTTCTGAGTTGTTCTTCACTAACAAGTGGCGCCGTCTGTGGGAAACCAACTCTCACAGCTTGAAGAAGGGAAGGAATGGCTGGTATGAAGATGGACTTTGAGAAGTTTACAGGAAGAAATGATTTCACACTGTGGAAGATCAAGATGAATGCAGTATTGGTGCACAATGGTCTTGATCTTGCTTTGATACCTCTGGATTCGTGGGAAGAAAGTGAGAAACCCAAGTTTGCATCAGTGGATAAGAAGGCCCTCAGTCTTATCTTTCTGTGTTTGGATGATAAACCGTTGAGAGAGGTCTCAAGTTGCAAGAGTTCCTCAGAAGCATGGAAGAGATTGGAAGATCTGTATCAATCGAAGTCAGTTTCCAACAAGCTGTTCTTGAAGCAGAAGATGTTGGCCTTCAAGATCACTGAAGATAAGGTAATTTCTGATCAACTTGATGAGTTCATTAAGATGGTTGAAGAATTGGAAGACCTGGATGTGAAATTGGAGGAGGATGACAAAGCATTGATGGTGTTAAACATTCTTCCAAAATCCATGGAAAGCTTTAAGGATGCCTTGATGTATGGGAGAGATGAGCAGCTATCTTATGATAGAATAGTGACGGCTCTGAGGTCTAAATGTTTCCAGACTCAAGGTGATAAAGGCATGGTGCAATCTGGAGAAGGTTTGAATGTTAAATTCAAGAAACCTTGGCAAGGCAAGAAGGGACAGAATGCTAAGGATCCCAAGGCAGGAGACTCTAATCCAAAGAAGGGAAATGAATGGGTTTAGAAGAGGAAATGCTTCAAGTGCAAGCAGCCTGGTCACTTGAAGAAGGATTGTCCTAAGAGAAACAAGAAAGGTGGAAATCAAGGGGCAGAAGCTGCTGCCATTGACCATCAAGAAGATCCTCCAGAGGTATTAAATGTTACTGAATCAAGAATGGTAAAGGAGTGGGTCTTGGACACAGGCTGCTCTTTTCATATGTGTCCACACCAGTCATGGTTTGATGAACTGAAGAGAGAAGATGGTGGAAATGTTCTCCTGGGAAATGACCAATCATGCAAGGTCAAAGGAGTTGGATCAGTGAGCATAAGGATGTTTGATGGTGTGGTCAGAGTCATCTCAAATGTAAGATATGTTCCTGGCCTTAAAAGAAACCTTCTATCTCTTGGTTCTTTGGTAACTAGTGGGTGCCAGTTTAGCTCAGTAGATGGTTTCTTGCATATCACTAAACATGGAAAATTGGTGATTAAAGGTAGACAGTATAATGGGTTGTTTATCTTGATTGGTTCACCTGTTGTTGGGAGTGTGGATATGGTCTTGAGCAGTTCTGAGCTTGTTAAATGGCAGAAGAGGCTTGGACACATAGGAGAGAAAGGGTTGAAGGAACTGTCAAGAAGTGGAGTAATTGGAAACATGGGAAATCAAGACCTGGAGTTCTGTGATCAGTGTGCTTTGGGCAAATCCAAGAAGCTGCCCTATGGAAAGGGTGTTCACACAACTCAAGAGCCGTTAGATTATGTTCACTCTGACATATGGGGTCCTGCAAGGACAGAGACTCATGGTGGTGCAAGGTATTTCATGTCCTTGATTGATGATTACAGTAGAAAGGTGTGGATCATGTTGATGAAGAATAAGAGTGATGCTTTTCATAAGTTCAAAACATGGTTGATTCAACTGGAAAATGTCAAAGGGAAGAAGCTGAAGCACCTTAGGACTGATAATGGACTGGAATACCTCTCTATTGAGTTCACAAACTTCTGTGAAGAAAGAGGAATCAAGAGACACAGGACTGTTCCAATGAATCCTCAACAGAATGGAGTTGCTGAGAGGTTTAATAGGACTCTCCTTGAAAGAGTAAGGTGTATGCTGTTGGATGCTGGGTTGCCAAAGGTATTTTGGGGTGAAACCATTGCTACAACATGTTATCTCATTAACAGGTCACCCTCATCAGTGATTGGGTTCAAAACACCTGAAGAGGTGTGGAGTGGACAGAAACCAAGCTATGAAGGTTTAAGGGTGTTTGGTTGTCTTGCTTTTGTCCATGTCAAGCAAGACAAGTTAGATGCAAGAGCTCTAAGATGTGTATTTCTTGGATATCCAGATGGAATAAAGGGCTACAGATTGTGGTGTCTAGAGAAGGGAAATCAGAAGATAATCACAAGTAGAGATGTAAAGTTTAATGAGAATGTGATGGCTTATACTTCTACAGGCTCTAAGGAAGAATTTGATGGTGCTAAAGAGACAGAAGAGATATCAATTCAGGTGGATCATCCTGCTGAAGATAATCACACACCTCAACCACAAGAAAATCTACAAGATAGTGATTCATCATCTGAAGAAGAAGAACAAACTGGACCTTCACAAAATGTTAGAGAATACAGCATTGGAAGGGACAGGCCTAGAAGAACAATCAACAGACCTGATTTCTGTGGTCAAGCAGGGAGTGTTTACTATGCCTTAAGTGTTGCTGAAGACCTGGAATCACAAGAGCCTAGTAGTTTTAAAGAAGCACTAGACTGTGAAGAAGGTGAACACTGGATTCAGGCAATGATTGAAGAGATGGAGTCCCTGGAAAAGAATGAGACCTAGATATTGGTGGATAAACCAAGAGGTCAGAAACTTGTAAGCTCTGAATGGATATACAAGAAGAAACTAGAGACTGCAGGATCCAAACAGGTGAGGTTTAAAGCAAGATTGGTGGCTAGGGGCTTTACACAAAGAGAAGGAATTGATTTTAATGAAGTTTTCTCTCCAGTAGTAAAGCATTGCTCAATCAGGTTGCTTTTATCAAAGGTTACTCAAGAGGACATGGAATTACAACAACTGGATGTAAAGACAGCATTCTTACATGGAGAACTCAATGAGAAGATATATATGAAACAACCAGAAGGCTTTGTTGTTCCTGAACAAGAAGACAAAGTTTGTTTGCTGAAGAAGTCACTATATGGACTCAAACAAAGTCCAAGACAGTGGAATAAGAGGTTTAATGACTTCATGATCAGTGTTGGCTTTGTAAGAAGTCTTTATGATAGTTGTGTTTACTTCAACAAGGGTTCAAAGCAAGATAAAGTCTTCCTTCTATTGTATGTGGATGATATGCTAATTGCCAGCAGGAACAAGAAGAGGGTACAATGGTTGAAGGACAGACTTAACACTGAATTTGACATGAAAGATCTGGGAGAGGCCAAGAAGATTTTGGGTATGAACATTATAAGGAACAGAGAAGCTGGAGTGCTTTGGTTATCTCAGAGGCAATATCTACAGAAGGTGTTGGAGAGGTTTCATATGCATGAAGCCAAACCTCTCTCCACTCCAGTTAATCTACAGAAGAAACTCTCCAAAGAACAATGCCCAAAGACTGAAGAGGAAATCATACATATGAGCAATATCCCTTATGCAAGTGGAGTTGGAAGTCTTATGTATGGAATGATTTGTAGTAGGCCTGGCTTGGCCTATGCTGTGTCTTTAGTAAGCCGGTTCATGTCAAACCCACGAGTAGAGCATTGGGAAGCTTTGAAACATGTGATGAGGTATTTGAAGGGTTCAGTGAACTTGTCACTGAAGTTTGAGAAGAAAGTGGATGGAAGCACTGTTGCATTGGAGGGATTTGCTGATTCTGATTTTGCAGCAAACGTAGACACAAGGAAATCTATTTCTGGATTTGTGTTTACCTTATATGGGACAGCCATCAGCTGGAGAAGTGCACAACAGTCAGTTGTAGCACTATCAACAACAGAAGCAGAATATATCTCTCTCACTGAAGCAATCAAAGAAGCAATCTGGCTTAAAGGGATTCTGAGAGATTTGGACATCAAGCAAAAGTGTGTGGCAATTTACTGTGATAATCAAAGTGCTTTACACCTTGTGAAACACCAAGCATTTCATGAAAGGTCAAAACACATTGATGTTAAGTTGCATTTTGCTAGAGACATCATTGATTCTGGTTCTGTGGAAGTGAAGAAGGTACACACATTGCATAATCCTGCTGATTTTCTTACTAAGGGTGTGCCTGGGAACAAAATGGAGCATTGCTCGAGCCTGCTGCAGCTTGAGCAATGTCATGAAGAGCATTAGCAAGACAAGGCAGTGATGAGGCAGGAAGAGGCACACTTGATTCATTGAGGTGGAGATTTGTGAGGTGATGTTCAATATCATCAAGTGAGCTATACTTTGTAAAATGGAGTGTTGGGAATGTGGAACCGGAATCAGGAAGTGAAGAACCGGAAGGATGAACCGGGTTTTAGCATTAAGAAGACAAGCAGTTCAGAATAAACCGGGTTCGAGGCAGTTGAAGGTAACCGTCGTTTGTGACGGAGCAGTTGCAGAATTGTGACGAGGAAAACCGTCACATTTGTCCGGTAGCTGAGCTCAACTTCTTTCAGTTAGAACTTTCTGTACAGTTGCATTCGAGCTTCAATCCTTATATCATTGTAAAGCTCTCATTGAGGAGAAGATCACTACGTCGAGCCATTTCCTTATTCTTTAGATTAGAGAGAGTATTTTAGAATTGAGCGTTCGTGCCCTAATTTGTCAACAGAATTGGGCATTTCATTTCTTGAGTGTATTCTCTGTAATTGGTTGAATTTCTTAGTGGATTGGGGTGTGTCTTGCCTCCGTGGATGTAGTTCATCTTGAACGAACCACGTTAAATTGGTGTTTGATCCATTTCTATTTCCTGTTCTGCGCAAGTCCAGTTCGGTCACAACTCTGGCCGAATTGTGTGTTTGAATTCAGATTGTTTTTCTTCGTACATTTCCAGATTCTTAGGAGTTGTGTGTTTCTGAGTTGTTCTTCACTAACACCTGCTGCATATGTGATATTTAGAGCACAATTATAACAACACCAATAAAAAGCACATATTATGTTCTAGCTCAAGGCATGATTTCGGTATTTGAATCAAACAGACATCGACAAGTCATCATTTATAAATCGACAAAACCGCAATTACAGATCAGTGTTTATTACAGTTACACATTTAAAAACATGCGCTTCTATACTACGTCTTCGCCTGAGTTAGGAGGGGCACTGCCCTCCCCTGGGGCCGAGGTGGTGGCACCCGGCTCTGTGACTGGGTTAGCTGCCAGCTGTAGGACACCACCCTCCTCGGGAGCTGGTTCTAGCATCTCAGGCTCACTCCTTGGGGGTGGGGTCCTGTGTCGCGGCTCCGGCACGCGCATCCCTATTCGATATCCCAGGAACTCCTTGTCCTGGTCTATGGTACAACTCATCACATCCTGAGCCGTCAGGATGGTCCCCTTATGGGCCAATGCCTCCAACAGCGGCCACTCCGGCATCTGAGACAAGGTGCTGTAGTAGGCGGCATCCACGTTGCCTACAGCTGTGAAGTCGTACCCAAACTCCTTTTTATACACGTCTACCTCCGGGTACGCATCCTTCACCACCTCCAGAACCTTGGAGCGTGTGGCTACATCGCCCACCGCCACGAAGTTCGTCAAAAAGTTCACAAACGTTTCCGTCTGCGACAGTTTCTCGACGAACGCCCTCAGCATAGCTCCTTGGCCCTCAGCCTTCTTCTTCAGCTCCTCCCGAGCTGCGGCCAACTCTCCCCGGAGAAGAACCATCTCCGCGACTTCGCCTCGGAGACGGGCAGCTTCCTTCTCAGCCTCGAGCGCTCTGCCCCGCGTTGTCACTTGGCCACTCTTGGCCTCAGACGCCTCGGCGCGGAGCTTGTCGCACTCCCCGCGCAGCTTCCTCAGCTCTTCGGCCAACTCCTCCGTCTCCTCCCTCTGCAGACCGCGCCCGAACCCAATGAGCCCTTGGCTTAGGGTCCATACCTCCTCCATCTCGGACATCTCGTGGCCCGCCACTCTTGTCTGGTCCTGCAGGAATATTATCAGACATGGCCAATCAATTGGAAACTTAACGCATGATAAAGCATACCTTCGAGGTGGGATCCGTGCGTATTCTCTTTGGAATATTTTAGAACATGAATTGAGCACTTTTTTTGTGTTAAGTTCATGTTATTTTTCCTCGTTTTGAGCTCAATAACTTGGTTTTAGAAAGTTGAGTGATTTTATTTAATTTGTAGGTTTTGGGTATAAAACGAGAACATAAATAATCCCGTGGAAGTTGGTCTTATATTCAGAGTTTCACTGTGCAATTTTGGAAGAAGGGACATAATGTGTGATATAAAAAGTTCAAATCACGTGATCTTAATTTGCTGGAAAGTTAAGAGGAAGATCCACAACTTTTGTGTTGACAAGATTTCCCAATTCCATCCCCAAATTAGCAGAAAATTCCATGAAAGTCGGAGTTGTGTAAAAATGTTGCAGTCTGTGACGTGATAGATCTTCGATATTTTACTCATATCTCTAGCTACACATGTTAAGTGGAGGTGAAATTAATGGTATTGGAATGACAACTAAAGAGGCTAGAATTTGGTTAAGAGTAGCCAATACCAAATTTCAACCGGAAGACCTCCAAATATGACCTTGAAGTTGGATAAGAAGTGTAGTTTTGGGCCACAAAGCCTACTCCGCGGTCCATCTGGCATAGGCGGTCATACACGCATTTTATACAATTTTTGAAGGATTTTCGCCCCTCAACTCATAAATAAGACTCCAGTGCATCATATTAGGGGATCACATATCATCACATATCATATTTTTATACCCCTAATCTCGGGAGCAGTTGGGGGAGACCAAGAGAAACCATGAGCAAAAAATTCAAGATTTATGACCACAATTCAATTTTATCTGTTCTTGTTTCTTTGTAGAAGACATGAGCAAATTCAAGATTCAAGATCACAATTCAATTTCATCTTTTCTTATTTCTTTGTAGAAGATATGATTTATCTAGTTTAATTTGTAATCTTTACGCAATTATGTCTAGATAATTTCTTTTATTCTATGGAAGAAAATGGATTATTTGGAACCTTTGATTTTATTTGTTAGTTGAATTCCATTTTATATTTTTGTTTATGGGTTCTTGCATTGATTGTGTGTTCAATGGTCAAATCAATTTTTATACATCTGAGGCTTAATTGATCAAGATTCAAGGAAGATATTTATTAAAATGGCTAGAACATGTAGCATAAATATTAAATAGAACTGAGAATTTTGAGATATTTGTTAAGGCACTAGTCTTGGAAACTTTTAGGAGTTGTATACATAGCAGTCGCTCAGAGATGATAGCTCTTGTATACAAACGATTTATTCGCTGCGAGAGAGGGTTTAAACTAGTTTTATGATCGTTCTACATGAACTAGAATTCGGTTTAAAGATTAACATATTGAATAGAAATTTTAGGTGAAGTATAATTGAAATTGATCCATAAAATCTTTTCTTACATTTTTATTTCCTTTGTGCTACCAGATATAACTGTAATTAGTTGTAGGATTATTTTATTTTATTTTATATGTTAGTTATAGTTTATAACCCACCTTTTAAATTTGATAGGCTAAACAAAAATGAACTATACATGATTAAGTACGTAGGTGCCAGATAATTAGTCTCATGGAATACAATATTACTCACTACTATAAAGGTAAATGACAAGCTGTAATCCTAACCCTTAATTACCGCAAGTGTACGGGTGTAGGTGTATATAGTGGAAGTCAAGGTCGAATTTACGTAATTTGATACCCTAATAATCTAGGATTATCCTAACTTAACACTGAAAATTTGGAAAGATTGATTAACTACTAAATTATATTGCATAAAAAGTATTAAACGAATTAATTAACAAAAAGGAATTTCCCATCAAAGAGAATGTATCCTAGGGCGTCAATTTCAGGAATTACGCTAATGAATGATTAGTCTCTAACTCATAAATTTAAACCAGTTTTAATATCTATCAGGCGGCACTTAAATTAACTTAATCATTCTCTCGAAGCAACTAAATGGTAGATTAATCAGAGCAATTACTCACTCGAGTCGATTAATCCTAACAACTCCTGACAGCCCCTTAACTCTTGCCTACGCAGTCATATACAACTATGTTATATGTCGTACGTCTATTAACAACTACCTTCTCTCGAAGTGGAATTTTTAAACGATTAAATTAAGTCTAATTGATCAAATTATGCTCAATCATAAAATGGGAACAAACATATAGATAGATAACAAAAACTGGAGTCTATAAATTAAAAGATTAAATCAAACATTGTTGTAAAACCCTACTCTAACCCTAGGACACGAGTAGTTTAGCTACTCATGCCTAGTATCAAATCAATACAAGAATTCAAAGAACACATTTTAATGAAAATAAAAACTAAGCAAGAAATAATTAAACTCAAGTAGTTGGCTCTTCGATCTTCATCTCGTCTTGCTCATCAATCCTTGCTCTCACGCCTTCTACTCCAAACTACGTAAAAGTATGAGATAATATGATGTGATCTCATAAAACTGGAGCTTGAATGGTTTTTTATAAGCTTCGGGACAAATCTTGGGGTGTCTAGGCTTCGATTCTGACTTGGAGTAGGAAATCTCTCAAAAATCGACCTTTTGTTGCGGCCGCGCGCAATGCTCCTCGACGACAGCTTGAACTCAAAACAGCTTTAAAAACAATCTTTTTATCGCGGCCGCGATACATGTTTGTCACGGTCGCGATGCTTGATCAGTGTCGAATTCCAATTCTAGCCACCTTTCGTCGCGGCCGTGAGCCTTCTTTTGTCGCGGTCACGACGGTTCTTCACCGGTTCATTCTCAGATCGGTTTGGACCGGTTCAGACTGGTTTTGATCTATTTTTCCTTCTCTTTGACTTGTTCCTTCGTCCGATAGTCGTAAAATACGACTTTTAACCCTGAAACACTTAAAAAACCTTTAAAACAAGTCAAACACGTTAAATGACCCAAATATGATAAATATACACAACTCTCGACCAAATATGCATGTAAATGTTACCAAATACGTTCCTAAATCGGCCTAAATACATGCATAATTAACATGTAACAGTAACTACATCGTACACTTGTTGTGCAGACTAGTAAAGGAAATGGTGAACATGTTTTTTGTGCTATTAATGCTAGGGACTGAAATAATTTAGCAACTAATATTTGGTTAAACAGTTTTTCTTTTTTTAGCTTAGACATTTTTTTGTGCGTGTCTATATATATTTATTTATTTATAAAAAAATAATTAAAAAATTATGGCATCTTTTCTTTTGTTTCTTGATTCTTGTTGTTAGTTCTGAAAGCTAAACTTTATGTTTATTTTTTGAGATCATTGGAGAAAGTTATGGACTCACCATTTTATCAATTGTTCATATACGTAGCGGTGGAAGAGAGAAATACTAGAGTTGTAGAAGATGAACAGTTTAGAAGATTCAACGCCACGATTAGTGTTGTAACAGCCCGAGACTCTTAGAGAGTTAAAGTTTGACCCACAACGAAAGAAGTCTGTCATACAATATGAATTTCTCCACCCTCCTGCGATAATCAATTTCTAGATCATGAAAATTATTTTTGTGGTAACACAATCTTTTTTTTTTTTTTTTTTTTTTTTTTTTTTTTTTGCAATCGCCTTCGAGTTTGCATGGTATTCAAGTTGAGATTGAGGACATAAATCCTAACTTAGAAAATCTTCTGGTGACTTTTATGAGTGAGAGTCAATCCCAATTTGACCACCTTGAGCAATAGATGAATAAGACGGAGATCGCTCTTAAGCGATTTGAAGTGGATATAGAAGCTCCAATAGAATCTTTGAAGGTGCAGACAGGTCTGTTGGCTACTATTATTGCGTGCCAACAACAAAAAGTCAAATTAACACTGAAGTTAGCCCAGAGGAACAAGGATTGATAGCCAACATTTAAAAACTAAAGAGTTCTTTGAGAAAAAGTTGCGTGAGGCGGTTGAACAGAAAAACCAAGAAGAAATACACATGCAAAATCCTAAAACAAGAGATCATTGTTCCAAATGAGGTGATGGGAGGCAATGACGAAGTCCTCTCTGATGAGCTACCATTTAAGCATAACAACGAGAATGGTGTAGAATTTGAAGAGAGGATACCTATCATACCGACTTAGGGAGTTTAATTGTTTTATATTCTAGTATTGGGTCAAACTATGGTTATTTGTGTGACTGATATGCAAGTTTTGAGTAAGTTTTTCTATGTAATATAAGAAAACTTGTATCGTAATTGGTTATTGAATTTATTTTCTTTTATATAAATTATGCACATTTTGCTATTCAAGACCATTCTAGCCATGTTCGCACTGGAGAACCAATAGCCCTACAAGAGCAAACAAAGAATTTCAAGAACAATATATATATATATATATATGTATTTTTATCCTAAATACTTAAAACAAGTGCTTGTTGGGAGGCAACCCAATGTTGTACATGTTTTCGTCCTTTTTTGTTAGTTTTTTTCTTGTTATTATTTTAACTTATAGATGACTTGAGATTGAAGGAAATTGAAAAAACATGATAATCCAAGAAGTAAGCTTGGCGGCCCGTTGAAGCTGAAGTGGTTGGCCATCAGCACCTCCTTAACCTTGAGGAATCTTTGAGTTGTTATTGCATCCATCTTTATTTTTTTCTATTTTTCATGTGTTATTGTTGTGTTCGTTATAGTAGACCCGGGTTAATGTAGCAGAATCTAAAATTTTATTAAAACATAATATTTTCGTATATATATGTAACACGACTACTCGAAACGATCTAACGGTTGAAGTATTGAAAGGAATGCATAAAAACATATTAAATACGGTGTGGGAATTATACCTCCGTAAATTCTCCTTCGTTCGATGTAGAGGACAACAAGAATCGATTCTTTGTCTGACACCGGAATTCGCAAGGATTCCACTTGTACTCCATCTAATCGGTCTACCGTTGAAGTAGCAACACCGATATTAATACCTTGCTAGTAATATTAATTCGACTTATCAATAAGATAATAGTGTATTAGGAAGGAGATAAAAACTTGGAAGAACTGTTCTTCCATAAATATTATGCCGAGGAGAAAAACGTATCCTCTTTTCTGTATTTTTCTTTTGTATAAGTATTGATATATTATATTATATACATCTATTAACTTTTTTATTTATCTAATTCAAAATATAGAAAACCCTAACCACTATATATCTACCGCCGCCAAATATATATAAACGAAATCAAGCTCCACTTCGTAATTAGGCCTAATTTTAAGGAAGTGGCATAACCCACTTATCCATAAAATCATCCCAGGTTGTTAGGCATATCAACAAGTCAAACTTGATGTTGAACTCAAATTATACACGTATATGCATAAACACATACAATATATATTCCACATATATATACATGTATAATTGAATAAACTAATTTATTTAAATTGTTTTTATCTCCTTAATTATAAGTAGGCTATCACAATATAGTCCACTAATTTCAGTGTTGGAACATGTATAAAAGGAATTATGACTTTTGAACAAAGCCATCAGCCTGAACATAAAGATGAAATGTAACAGTCGTATATAATTTGATAAAACAAGAACAACCAAATTCTCGAGTTCCTATTTTGATAAAACAAATAATGTTTCAGACTAACCTGTAAAGTGAAAAGTCGATCATCAAACTGAACTTCCTTTGACGAGAAATCTGCTCCAAATGTTGCCTTGTATTGGTTGTTGAGCCTCTTATTTACATATCTTCAAATACGGATCAAGGATAGCATCAAACTAAAAGCTAAATAAATTCCAACTAATGAAGAGCATGAAAACATTCTCAATAGTAGATGTTACCTCACTGTTTTCACAGACATGTAACCTCCTCTGCTTCGTTTCTTCTACATCATCTACCAAGCAAGTCTCTGTTCCGATTTCTGTGGCTTCGTCTAATTTGACCTCTGAAATTAGATTCCCATTTTCAAGAAGGACGAGGTACACGTTCAGCAGCAACCTTCCTAATCTAAAAGAATACGATATATAATTATATCAAGTGATATCATATAAGGCTGAACAATCAAAAAATATCCACCATGCAACGTTGTGCTACTTTGGCCAATATTTAGAAAGAAAACAAAATGTTAATTCAGCAATGACGAGTTAATTAGGTGTAATCCTCTACATTTTACTTATATGAATTTCCTATGGAATTCAACTCGTGCTTAATCTTTTATTGCTCCATGAAGTACAACTAATACAAGCATGCAATTCTAAAAAAAGTTGAAATTTAGACTACAAATCAACAAATGTAGATCTGCACTTTTCCTGACCAACAAGTTATTATTAAACTTTATATGTAACCACCACTAGTCATTCCTAAGTATGGCTCAGAGAAGCTTCGAACTAGGAGATGTCTAGAATATGGGTGAGAGCATCTGAAATGATATAGCTAGCTAACAAGATTTGTAGGTTTACATTCTTTTATAAATACAAAATCTTTATTGCTAGTAGTAGAAATTAGGGGAAAAAAAGACCACTAAAGTATTTACCTCAATTTTAGCTCTCTTATCTTCGGCATTATAAGACATTCCATCATCACCGTCAACTGATTGCTTCTGATATAGCAGTAACAAATTGAAATCCAGTCTCTAAGTTTAAAATAAAAATCAATACAAATTAATAATCTATATCTAATAAACCAGAACCTATTATCTATTCAACTCATGTTAACATCAGCAGCCGCGAATTCCATTTTCGTCCCCGAGAAAAGGGTATCTCAAGTGACTGGCAGGAAAAATGAAGATATATATATACACATATATTAGGATAATAACAACAAAAATGGAGCTTGGTGCCATCTTTACAGTGAAGGGCACAAATGACTCGAAACTAGGATGAATCGAGGAAATCTCCATGCCATCTTCTTTGACACAAGGTCCAACAAGCTCTGTGCCCATTACCGCTGATAAATAGTAAGAAAGTTAGACGTAATGAATAATGTCAGTAAACCATATAAATTGATGCACCACTAGAAATATATTATCAACTGGTTATGTTCTATTCCGGAAGCTGAAATTATAACAAGATCAAATATCTCGAAACATGCAAACTAAGTTGTATATACATTGAAATAATTACAGAAGACTTATTCATCATCGTGTGTGTCTTGAAGCACTGCTTTTCTTTTCCAGTCCAAACAAATTACGAATATCTTGACAGGAAATGGCAAATTCACAAATTATCAAAAGTTTAATACCAATATCTTGTATGAATATAAATACAAAAAGGTTGTTAAAGATCGCAAACATTATAATGAAGAAAGCATAAAATGATAGAATCATAAGGTAAAAGATAAACAAAAAACAAAGTTTTCCGTCCCTGGCAAACTCATGTAAGGAATCATCACAATACGAATTTAACAAGGCCCAAATACTAAAATCCGAGACTACATCTCCCTATCACAAATTGACCCAAGTTTCTTCCATTATAGGACCGTACCAGCTCATTCTATCCCCGTCCTACACCCCAACAGATTCACATGCTAATCTCTCACTTATTCGCCACGCCTGTTCTTATACATAAAAATGGCAAGCATCACTCCTTAATTTCTTAGTAAGGTACCAAAACGACCTCACTTTCTTTGGGAGATATGTCCCTTGGTAGTTACTGAAACCAATGATTACATAATCTCATACAGGCTTCAAAAGATAATTAGATAATCTCATAACTCCACATAACTCCACATATGGTAAATTAATGGTACAAAAATGGTTTTATAAGGTAAAAAATCAGGCCCAAAAATTCATACACCCATGTTCACAACCCCCTCCCCCCCCCCCCCCCAATTGGCTAGAAATTAATCTCCATGCCCTCTTATCATCTGGTATCCAACATCAAGAATCCTTACATTAAATATGCTGAACCCATATGCTCCTCAGACAATAAATTCAAATATTGAAGGCCCACAAACAAAATTAATTCAAGAACTTCAAAGGAAAAGGAAAAGGAAAAACAAAGATTCAAACGACAAGCTTGGATTGTTCTAGATAAATTTAATCCTATTCTTTTAAAATCTATCAAATTACAATTTGATATATATTTTATTGTAAGTACATCATAAATAAAAAAGGGGAAACAAACCGGTCATGTCAACACTAACTCAGTACTTTTAAACAGAAAATGAAGCACTCAATTGACGATAAGTGTACACATCAGCTGGAATAACAAGATATAAAGACTTTGATCCCCACATTGGAGAAAAAAGATCTTTTAACAAATTTAAAAAATTCAATAAGCTAGTGTAGGATTTAAGATTAGAAGTAGGCCATCAAAACCACGAACAAGATACTTTAGTTTGATGCCCCAAATCATCAGCATGTTAGATTAAATAGATCAGTGAAAGATCTTTAACTTTCACATATACGAATGTGTGTGCTTAAGATCGAATGTTTGCCAATCAAAACTAAGACAAGCCCTTTAACTCAGCCACATAATTGAAAGAATAAAGGTTAAATTTTATTATGCGCGATACTGTGTCTTCACAGCCTATAGAATTTAGCATTTTTGGACAAGATCTTTATTAGGAAAAAGTAGAGGACATACATACCCATCAGCTCGTCCAAACTAGCCTAGGCAAGAGGGGATACCAGCTAACAATCGACCACCACCAAATTGCTCCTCAAGATGTGTGTCGATCCTTCATTTGCTTGCTGCTGCAAACGAAGGCCGTTGTTTCACTTAAACCACATCTCTTTACGTATTTTGTTATTTCTCTTCTGCCATATCTTATGCAACCAAAAGCACACTGCAAGGAGTAGTAGAAATCCAAAAGCAGAGGACAAGCCTGTATGAATAAAAACTCTATCATATAAGAAAGCAAACTAGCTAGAGGTTTTAAAAAACATGGTAATCAATATAATGCATACCTGCTGAGTTTACAAATTTTTCCTATAAAATTTAATTTTTTTTTTTTCACGAAAATTACTAATAATACACTCCAAAATTCAACTTGATGGGTAGGCAATCCGATTGCCACATCAGTAAATTGCAGTATGCTTTTTAAAATAATTCTAACGCATATACGTGATAATAAAACAATATCATCCGTCATGAGATAAGGTTGAGATATTACCTATCAATCTATTGATATTCTCTCTAGAATGAGGGATACAATTGCAACCCGTGCCGTTTTTTCTTCCGTCACCATAATAGCCCTCTCGGCTACATAAGCAAATAAAACAACCCAGAGTATTTACGCAAATTGAATTTGTAGCGCATGGTTTAACATTTCTATCTTCACATTCATTAATATCTACAATAAAAGAAGCATCTTTAGTTAATCAATTAATAATAAAGTCACGTTCCCCTTATTTAATCACGTATTAGATACATACACACACCAATAACCTAGCTAGGAAGAATATTTGGTAAAGAGGGCATTTCCAATTCACTCAAAACCAACTGTTGAATCTAACCTTCTTGTTTTAGAACTAGCAAGAATATAAGAAAGAAAAGGAACAACAAGTAACTCCAGAAAATAGAAGTAAATCAGAAGTGAAGACAAGTTAAATCTTTCAGTATTTCAGCAAATAGAATAGAGCTTCAAGTTACAACCATGAACTTGTTTTTTTTTTTTTTTTCCCTTTATAAGCAACTGTGATTATTTACTTTTTGATCACTAGAGTCCAATGGGTTGAGTGTCGAAACAGTGTATACAGTGAAGGCGCAAGACTAAGTCAAGCAGCTGCAGCCCAGATTATATGTATATTCTTATCCAATTTCTATAGCTTTTCCAATTGTCACTACTCAAATTTGGAATATTCAACCAGCTCTTTGCAACAAAAATAAAATAAAATAAACTTTTTAGATACTCGTAAAAATATCAACGGAGGATCTATGTTTCAGAATTTAACAAAAACTAAGCATATATCTATTCATCTGCCGCCTAAGAAGCACATGGCACCTATTTAGCAAAATCTCTTAACAAATCAAATGAATATAACAAACAAGTGAAGACTCTCTCTCTCTCTAAACCGATACATAGAACCTCTCTCTCTCTCCCCCCCCCCCCCCTAACTTCCTAAATTGATACATGTTATTTCCCTGTCTTAACCAAGTCAACCAAAACAACTACTTCCATCCATATACCCACATGGAATACTTTCTCTCTTTGCCCCTCTCTTTCTCTCGACACCCACACACACACCGAACAACACCTTCAATTAACCATACAAAACTTGAAACTAATTATATTGAAGGATCAAATATTATCAATTGAAAGAATCCAGTTAATTAGAAATGACAAAATACAATTAAACTGCAAAAGATACTTGTAGGCAAAATTTTAGAGGTAAAAATACCTAAACCATTATTTTGCCACGATCCCCGCACCGATTATAGTAAGATTTCCCTTGATTCTGACCTAGTTCTCAAGAATTTGAAGGTAGAGAGAACCACCGATCATTTCAGATGTCAAAAAACAAAAATCAAAGAAATTAGGGAAACATAACAACAAACACGAGTTAAAATTGAGGAGGATTTGAAAACAAGATGAATAACTCAGCTGCGGGGGGAGAGCGCCAGCTGCACGGCAAAGTGACAGTGCGCGGCGAGGAGATGCGTCGGCTGGGGCGGCGTCGGCGTCGGCTGAGCGGCGACGGCGACGGTGTCGGCTGGGCGGCGAAGGGTTTCTTTGACTCGACTAGGGTTTTTTTTAATAATAATTTTGGGAAAAAAGTTCATTTGTTAAATGTAAAATGATTTTGGGGTAAAAGTTATTCTCTGAAATGTTAAATAATTTTGGGGTAAAAATGAAAATAATAGGGACACCTACACCATTTTAATAATTTTATATAAAGTGAAAAATTATGGCGCAAAACAACAACGGTAACAACAACGCAACAGTATAACCGTTGTTGTTCAGAGTATTCATCCGCTAAACCACAACGGTAGAAATTATAACAACAGAACTTTTCTAATAGACAACGGTTTTCATCTAAAACCGTTGTCTTAGAGGCGTTGTTATTTAGCAGATTTCTTGTAGTGAGTTATGCCCAAAATAAGTGTTTTTTCGGGGAGGGGTCCTATTTTGCATTTTTAGGGTGAGAATGTGATGGCAAGTATTGCATTACATATAACATTGCCTTTCGTTTTGTTAGATTTTATTTCATTTTGCACATTTAAGAGCTTTTTAGGATCAGTAACGTTGAGACTTGTCTCTATGGTCTTGTATATGAAAAGGAATTATGGAAATGAACTAATGATAAGCTAATGAAGAGCTTATTTTCAATTCTAAATTCAAATGAGCATACTCGAACTTGATAGGCATGTCTTGATGAAATTGAACTTATGCTTTGGACTTTGAAAATAAGTGTGTGAGATTTTGAGCCTTGACTGCATCTATACAATCAATATTATCTTCTTTGTTTTTGAGTATCAGTTATATGTGCATATCTCTAGAACTTGCTCTGGTATTTTTCTTAAGCATGCATCTCGTATGTAAAAGACTTGAATATGATTTAAGGCCATCCTTGACTAAGCTATTTTATCCCAAAATTTATTTTCCCACTAGTTTGTCATTTTTTGAGCCAAAAAGCCTTATTCTTTGTGAGCCACATCTATAAAAAAATTACACCTTTTATTCTAGGCCTATGTTGTACCTTTGGACATATATGTAAGTAATGGTAGTTGAAAAGTTGAATTAGTGAAAGGGTGACATGGGTTGGTAGTGTTGTTATGTATTACATTAAGGGTGAAGCAGTTAAACAAAGAGGTTGGAATTCTTCAATATCTCTCTTATGTAAAAAAAACAAGAAGAAGAAGAAGAAGAAGAAGAAGAAGAAGAAAATTGCATACATTCATTAACATTTTCTTTTGTGTATATTGTGAAAGAGAGAGACGGAGATGGAGATGGAGACGGAGACAGAGACCGAGATAAAACTTCCAACCATATCTTCAATATTGTCTTATATCCACTTGAGTGATTTATGAAATATATTGGTTAGTGGATCATCTGACGTTTTGGTGATAGTAGTTTGTAAGGCTAGAAGAGGATTGGTTGTCCCAAGTGGTCGAGGTTTAAAGGGGGGTGGGGGGAGGGTGAAGAAACCTCTAGCCTTTAGAGATTTTTCTTTTTAAAACATTTGGTAATAGATTGTTGTCGGTTCTTACAACAGAGTTTAAATCGATAAGTTTCTACAAATTGGTTTGTGTACTTCACATTATTCTTTTCGGGACTTACACCTAGCAATGACTTATGATTGGGGAATAGTGAATCGATATCTATGATTGAGTCGAATAGTCAATCGATGTCTATAATTGGGTCAAATAGTGGATCTATATGTCCATAAATAATACGAGCCTACTTCAATGACCTGCTACATAATCTTATTCATAATTTATTTATTACTTAAATTAAACCCAACAATTTCAAGATCTTATCCTAATTATTGTTAATTCCTGCCTAAAGCATAATTTATATCTAACCTAACTATCCAAATATGCAAGTTATTTCATATCCTTAATCAAGTAAGGTCAAAGGCCAAAACTAAAATTTAACGTCTAACCAAAATATCATATCTATGAGTGACACTCAATGTGCTTGTGGGGCCCACTTAAGATTTTTGCGCGCGTGATATATATATATATATATTAAGGTGTGTTTGGAATCACAAAACAGGCGCTGACTTAGTTGGTAAAGGCGGTACACTGTACCCTTCAGTGCGCGGGTTCGAATCTTAACAACACCTTTTTATTTTTCACCAACAGTATATTCAAATTCCGAGCATAGTATATGTTATTTTCACCAACGGTATATTCAAATTCTAAGCATAGTATATGTTATAAAGCCTGAGAGTATATGAACACCACCTTTTTATTTTTCACCAACAGTATATTCAAATTTCGAGCATAGTATATGTTATAAAGCCTGACAGTATATTTAATATTTCGATGTAGTATACGTTATGTTGCATGACAGTATACGTTGTTTTAATTAAGTTTTATTTTATACTGCGAAAAATTTATTTTTTCCAACTTACAATACTCACAGTATATTTAATATTTCGATACAGTATACGTTATGATGTCTGACAGTATACGTTGTTTTAGTTAATTTTTGTTTTATACTGGCGATATTTTTTTTTTCCAACTTACAATACTCACAGTGTATTTAATATTTCGATACAGTGTACGTTGTGATGCCTGACAGTATATGTTGTTTTAGTTAATTTTTGTTTCATACTGCGAAATATTTATTTTTTCCAACTTACAATACTCATAGTATATCTAATATTTCGATACGGTGTATATTATGATGTATGACAGTATAGGAAAAAATTAAAGGGCAAAATGAAGGAAGAAGGAAAAAAGATTTAATATTTCGATATGGTGTATATTATAATGTATGATAGTATAGGAAAAAATTAAAGGACAAAATGAAGGAAAAAGGAAAAAAGATGCAAACAGAATTGAACCCTTGACCTCAAGGTTGAGATATTTAAGACTACATTAAATACCACCAAACCACTTGCTTTTAGTGTTCAACAAACAGGCCATTAAGTATATAACACGCGCGCGCAAAAAAAAATAATATAATAATAATTGGTCGGTTCAGACCGGTCCCGCGCGTTTTTTTTGGACCGAATCGGTAGAGCCCACAAGGTGTACAATAACACTATGGTGCATCTTATGCACCAAGTTTTTGTCCATATCTATTAGCCCAAACCTATTAACTAAAACTAGAAACCTAACTAACTCATTCCAAGATCGTATTAACTGTTGTTCCTTTACAAGTCTTTCTGCTTAAAAACGTTTCACACGCGCACAAACTCTGACATTTCAACAAGACTTACCAGATCATCGTGGAAAAAAATAAAGCAAGATTGAGAAAGGGAGGAATTAAACATTACAAATTATATATGAATTAACCACTTCAACACCAACATTTAATCATCAAAATAACATAACAACCGTGTAGAAAAATAAATCCACAAAATTGATACGCGCATTTGATGTAAACGACCTTTCTTTTATTTTTAATTTTTCTTCCTTCTTTTTGGCTTGGAAAGAGGTACAATTATAGAAGGATATTGGTGTAATTTCCCGATGAAAATTTATTGTGTTTATTATATAAGTTGAGGAAATATCCTTAATAAGAGTATTGATCAGGCGTGTGGTTGTTATATGTGCGACTGGCGCGATCATTTTCGGTCAATAAGATTTTGCGATTGTTTCTCTCTTTTTCTGAAAATAAACTATTTCTTTCAATAACCTTAAAAAATTAAAAGGAAGAAAATGATGAGACACACGTTATCTCCCGAACAAATTATTTGTTCCACTTTTGGTATTCCACTATAAAAATAAAGAGTTACATTATGAATCCTGAATCTTGAACTCAATGAACCATTAATTCTAAACCCATGAAACATAAAACGTGAATCGTCAACTGAGAATTCATGAATCATGACTCCATGAAGCGTGAAATAAAATTATAGCCTAATAACAAAACATAAACCCTAGACGGTAAATTTGAACTTGAACCATGAAAAACTATTTATTTTTAATATTTTCAGCCCAAAAAAAGTGTTGGGCATATCGCGTGAGCATGTGAAAAATTCTGATTCAAATTAATTTAGTTTTGTATTTTTAGCCCAAAATTTTAAGTAAATTAATTGACATGTGTCACAGTGTAATTGGCTAGGTAGAAGTGTTGCCCACCGCGCTCATTATTGAGGCACATGTCTGAACAATAGTACAAACAGATAGTCCGTCTATAGGTTAACATTGAACCACAAGGTACCGAGATGGTCCGACTATAGTACAAACAGATATTATCAAATAATTGTCCACCAAGGAAGTTTGTGAGTACTAAGAATTGCTTGTTGAAGTTGTGCTAATCATTATTTAAGTTTTTCATTAATGAAGCTTTGAAGAAATTAGGATTTACAGAGTTGTGGAGGAAGATCACTATGGTTGAAGATGATCGCACGAAGAAAAAATAGATATTTTAGTGTTTCTTTTTTGAATTTTTTGTATTTATTATTTTCAATTTTTTTATGTTATGTTATAATTGAGGATCTTCTTATCATTTTATAATAATATTTAATTTATTAAATTAATAAAATGCGTTAAAAAAATTTATGGGCTACAAATAGTCACACTTTGATAAATTAGGTTTGAATTAAACAAATCCTATACATATTTAAAGAAGTTGTTTTACGATCCCCTTTCAAAGAAAGAATTGACGCATGATTTAAATAAGGTCGGTATTGTTTATTTATTCAAAAGACACATAGAAAATGAGTTGTAAATACTATCTAATTTGTTTTGATGGTCTATTTAATCGACACATATCATTTTGTCTTCAAAGTTCCCAAGAAATTGACTATCCAAAAACTTTTTTCGCTAAAAGTTTGCATCATAAGCTAATACGGCACATAAATACTGCTTGGTTAGCCACATGCTTTGGTTTCATTTTAAAAAGAGGAACTGAAATTGGGGGATAAAAATCTCCAAAAACTAAAAACCCAAAATTAAGTATGGGTCGATGTCATTTTAATTGGTGAACAAGTATTTTAGCGTAAATAAATAAATAGTTAAACAAGTTGGGAAAAAATGGACAATAACAAGGAAAGAGATTATTTCCTTTCACAAGAACTAAAATGGGGCTACTTTTGATATTTTGTCTATAATAGAAATAATATAAGACTGAATTAAAATTTACATTAAATTAAAATAAAAATAAGTAAAGCAATATAAAGGAAAATCTATATATCTATATCTATATATATATATAAAAATAAAATGGATTTATACTACAATTGGAAAATAGTGTTTTTCCCGCCCAAACTGCTTACTATATATGGTAATAAAAAATATTTTTTTAATTAAAAAAAGAACACAATATATGCCTAAAATATCTCCTAATCTGATACATATATATATAATGGTAATGTTTTCACAAAATTAGGGAAGTTGTATCTGAATTTATTGGAATGTGTTTTTTTGTCCCTAAATATAAGTAATAATTAGTTGTATCCAGATTTACTTTACAAAATTATCAAATCGTAAGATACAAATCAATCTTTAACCATAATATTTTAGAATGAATCTTTACCAATATTATTTATGTTACAATACCTAAATAAATCAGTTATTTCTTTTATCGAAATTACTATGCAAATGAATCTACAAATTTATTTTATCGCATAAAATTAGGGGTAAAAAATACTAATTACAAACCCTATATTCCAACTATCTAAAAAATGTATTATTTTTATACCTGGAAATAAAGCATTTCATCCCCCCCCCCCCCCTCCCAACTTATATACTTATTTGGAAAATAAAAAATTATTTTATTTATTTGATAGTAAATTTTAATTTATGGTTGGCCACTTACCTACCCTTTTTTACTCCGAGAAATTAGAAGCGGTTTCCTTAACTAGCTAATTTGGTAAAAATTAAATCAAATCACATTTTTTTTTGTGGAAGTTATGTATCTCTCCCTAAAAATCTATATATATATAATAAGCCAAGTCATCCGAAATTAGTAAGTTGAAACTTTTTTCGCCCATTTTAATAGTTACCATAAATAGATGTGAATTTGAATTTTAAAATTTGAAAAATCCAATGATATTAGCGGGATTCAAGTTTTCGAATATTTTTTCCGTCTAAAATTCAGCAATAACAAATCTGCACATATATGTATAACAAAATTTGTTGCACATTTTTTTAAATTTTGAAATTCGAATTTAAAAAAAAAAAATATCCAATAACATTATTGCTCCTTAAATACATAAGGTATTCAGTAAATGAGAATCACTTTTGCAGCTGGTATTTCTATTTCTTATTCATTTCGCAATTTACATTTTTTACTGCAAATTTCTATAATTCCTTCATTCCTTGATTATTATGTGTCAACTTTGATAGTTCATAACGCAATTTACATTTTTTACTGCAAATTTCTATAATTTCTTCATTCCTTGATTATTATGTGTCAACTTTGATAGTTCATTTCGCAATTTACATGTTTTACTACAAATTTCTATAATTCCTTCATTCCTTGATTATTATGGGTCAACTTTGATAGGTATTTTACAATGGATGCTCCAAAAGTACTACATGCAAATCAAGATAAGAAAATATCAGCAACACTGAATCTTGATTATGGCGAAAACAAGTTTAATGATTGCAGAATTCAAATCTATATACCATCATCGTTTCCTACGGTAATCTGTAATCATATAAAAATTCAACCTATATTTTTAATTTCTGTTATGTGAATAATTTATATTATTGTCCATATATTGTGCTAAACTTTACATTTTGTTTATAATATGTACAGTCTCAATCCGTTCAAAATATTGGCAAAAGATTAGAGACGATCAACTCATCCGACGATCAGCTGAGATTGAAGACTAATTTTGATTTTATTGTAGCAAAATTTAGTTTTTTAATTTCCGTAAAAATAAGTTCATGTATCAACTTCAATTGCAATTCTAATTTTATGACAGTATTTCATTTTTGTCATTACAATATGTTTAAAATTAAACTTTGATAAAACTCAGTCGAAAACGTTTACTATACGCAAGACTTTTAAGAAGAAATATCACATTTAACAACTATCATGAACTATTGCAGAAAAAAAAATCCAAAATATTATCTTATAAACAAAATAAATTTAATATACAGATTGGTTGATAACAACTATAAAATAATATCACATATAAATTTAGAACTATCACATAATTGGAATGATTAGCGAAATCAATACTCATTATAGACCGGATTTTTATTTTAATATAAATTATAATTATGATGTGTTATTAATATATGAACTACCATAGCTTTACCAAAAAATAGATGTGATTTTATCAAATTTTTAGTATACAATAATATGTAATCTTTAATTGAAGATATCTGATAACAGAATGTCCAGATCATTCCAAATCTTTCAGATATGGTTTCTGATTTTCTATACTCCTATAAAAAGCGCAAAAGGATGGCCGCTTGCTTGATCTCAAGAATTTCTAAATTGTAAAAATCAATGTATCAAACTATATATAGATTATTGTATATCAATAATGATATGGAACCACCATTGAGTTTTCTTATAGAGCCCACCATGATGTGTTCGGTCAGCTAACACACTCCACCAAAAAAAAACACCGCTAAATATATTTTTGATTCCTTCCTCGCCTCTTATTCCACAAAATCAGTTTTTTTAGTTTTTTTCCACAGTACAATATTATTTTTCCCCAAAATTATTTTATCTGTAAAGTATTTTATCCGTTTTTTTCCACAGTACAATATTATTTTTTCCCAAAATTATTTTATCTATAAAGTATTTTATCCGTATTATTTCTTCTCTTGAAAATAATTTCATTTGTTTTTTTTCTTCTCTTATCTCTCTTCCAAAATCTTAATATTAAATTATAATAAATTTTGGAATAGATCATACTGATTAATAATAATAAACAAACAACCAAGATATACAATCCAGAATTGCAATACAATTTAATAAGATTGAGTATTTTCTTAATGATTATTCTTATATAAAGTATTTTATTAATTTATATAGTCCATTAATTTTCTAAATTAAAATCTGTGATACCCCGAATCTTTGAAATGCAATAAAATACATTCTTGCATCTTAAATATTTTTACCAATTTTAATTTTATTTTGAATTGCAAAGCTATTTGACTTGTGATATCATTTTTAGAAAATAAGTATCATCGTGATGTACCAGGTCGACTGCACTCCTAACACCAAAAAGATAAGAATTAAAAATTTATAATATAAAAACCTAAAATTAACATCGGGCATAAGAAATGAGAAACATATTTAATTCATAACATATTATATTATATATTATATATAGTAACATAACTAACTAAATTACATAATAAGAATATGTAGTAATAATATACTTAACATCTGATTTTTAGTAAATTTATAACATACGTGTGTATATATATATATACACACATAACCTAATACTAATAATATAATATAATTAAACTAATTTTAGTAAAAAACATACATATACTAATTTTAGTATATACTAAATTTAGTAAATAAGTTAACCTATGTATTAGACTAAATGAATGGGAAACGTTAACATTAGATCTTAAATTTTGATAAGTCCCACATCGGATGAATTTTATAAAAGTTTTCATAATTTTGTTTATAAAAGGCGTTAAGACGTCTTGTTATTATAACTACAAGGAAATAGAAATAACATATATTATATATTGGATTTCCTTTAACTAGGAGGTCCTTATCAGTTTATTTTCGACAACGCTCGGGCCGGTGTTTTGGGAAGTTGTCGAATAGTATTAAAATCTTTTGAGGTATGTTTTCTTTAATAGTCTTTTTTTTTTATTGTCATTGTCATTTATAGTTTATATAAATTTAGGAATTTAATTATTTTCTTGATTTAAGTAGATTTATAGATTTAGCTATTTTCTTAAGATTGTATTAAATAGTTAATGTTTAAGATGCATGTTAGTTAGTATAAAATATTTATTAATGTAATTAATAATTTAAATTTAATAAAATAGTTAGGCCTTTTAATTTAGGACTATAATTTATTACGACTCGACTTATGTATTAGAAATTGTAAAAGATAGACATAATCCAAGGATATTGTACCACACTTAATCACTTTGAAAATACTAAACCCGATAAGTAATACTAATTAATTAAACAACATGTGCTAGGTGTAGTGCAGGTCGGGCCTAGGACATACACGACTCAACTATTTTAAAGCAAGCAAAACAAGGTGGGTGACTGGGCTATTTGTAAGTATATTATGCTACTGAACTTGTACTTTGATAAATATGTTTGCCTTCGGGCTTATGATATGATACCTCTTAAGTCGTAAGATTGGCTTTTGAGTAGGGCTTGGGAGTCGTAAGATTGGCCCCCTAGTCTAGCAATATGGCTTTTGAGTCGTAAGATGGGCTCCTAAGTCAAGGATGTGTTTATTATTGTGCACCTTCGTTAGTATAACTGCTTACAAAGTTCCCACTGAGTTTATACTCATGCCCATAAATACAAATCTTCAGGTTAGCTGAGCGAGGTGGCGGGGCTGTTGCGGCAAAGGTCACCGGGTTCCTTTTTCTACCCGCAACTTTAAGATGTTTTTGCCTCTTCAATGTATACAAATAAGTTTACATGTCACTGAATCCGGGTGTTTTCATTTTCTGAGAAACTTTGGAACCTCTAGTGTAAATATGTTTTGGCAGTGTATTATTGTCAATAAAATTTCTACTTTTATCCGATAAATATTTCATGTCACGCTTTCGCACATTTTCTGATTTATTACTTAATCAAAAGAAAATAAAATTTTAGTAGCACTTCAATCCCGAGTTAATGGATTGGGGCTTTACAAAATCCAACTTTATTTATATTAATGAGCTCATCTTATGGAAATAGGAGATTATTGGATAAAAAATTTGAAAGATTTGAAGTCATCTATGTCTTTTAAAATTCTAAATCCAAATCCAACTCTATTTATATGAATGAGCTCATCATATGGACTATGAAGATTCAGTTCATCCTAAATAAAATTGTATTTTCTATGTCTTTCTTAAAATTTATTTCTAATAGAGGATATTTTGTAGGTAAACTAATAAAATATTTTATATAAGAATAATCCTTAAAAGAAAATTATGTTTGTTTCTAATAGAAGATGTTTTGTACGTAAACTAATAAAATATTTTATATAAGAATAATCCTTAAGATTATTTGTTTCTCAATTCTATTAACTGGTATTGGATTCTGGATTATGTATGTTCGCTTTATTTATTATTACCAATCAGTGTAGTCTATTCAAAATTTATCATAATTTAATATTAATGTTCTGATAGAGACAAGATATAAAAATGAAATAAAAATTAAAAAAAAAAAAACTGGAATAAGATACGAGTAAGAAATTCGTGAAAAAATTAAAATGTGTTTTTATTAGTGGAAATTAGTGATTTTCGGAGTAAGAGGCAATGAATGAATAACACTGCAAAAGAATACAATAATTTTCTTTGTAAAAAATTTTAACCATTTCCTTTTTTGTTATATATTATCAAATAAAAATGTGTTTTCAATAAAAAGTGTTGTTCATGTTAATATCGATTTACTTTTTAAAAAAATAGCCCGTGCATCGCTAGAATGACAACTATTTACAAACAAAATAAATTAGTTAGAATGACAACTAAAAAAAAGGGAGGTAGTACTACATTAATTAATTAGTTTATGGAGGAAAAAAAATTCTTATGGAAGTTCCCCGCGTTGACTACCTACTTTTTAATTTTTTTTTTTTTTGTTTGGTTGATTATTGCTAGGGAGAAATCCATTCTCCACTATATAAGTAATAGCAATATCCTGATTTGCAACTAAACTAAATTAAACTAAACTAAACCCTAAACTAAATTAAACTAAACTAAACCCTAAACTAAACTAAATTATCACATTTATTGTTCATGTATGAGTTTCAGGAATTGAAGATCTTGCAAGCAATTACTTTCTTCTATGAGGATAATTAAAGAAATATTTCTAGGTTTATGATGTAGATTTTGGTGGATCCTTTTGCAAAGTTCCCACCGAGGAACAATTTGTAGATTATATTCTCTTGCTTTTCTGCAAAAGTTTCAAATGACAAACATTTTCTTGATAGATTTCTTATTATTTTTTATAGTAGTTCCTAATGGGGAAAATTGTATACCGACTTTTTCTTTCTTTTTCGATGCTATTTTCAATATTTTCAAGACTATATTTTCAAAAGTGGGAGTTTGTGATACTACTGGAATTGACGATATATACTAATTGATGGTACAACTTGATATTTTTGCAATCAGGTTAGGATTGCTCTTTAATAAGCCTATCTTCTATCGTGGTATATTCTTAGTTGTTTTTAGAGTTACGAATTAAGAATAATTGAAGATTTTGATATTTTATGGGAAAGCTATTACAGGTTCGTGTATAAATAAGTATTTCAAAATTCGTTAACATTTATGTCTTTTTAGAAACTTGAATGATCTACATTAGTTTTTTCCATTATTTTTTTGTTATAGTATGTTGATACTAAACCTTTTGTCTTTTTACATGATGTTTTTTTTTAAGAAAACCTACTAATTTCGAAATATTTGAATTCCTGTTGTTTATTTATGATGAATTTTGATGTTGTTATGTTTGTTATTGAGGATATATTTATGAGAGAAAAAATGACAATCAAAACATTCCTAACAAGAACACACGCACACACAAAAGTTACACATTCAAATTCCAACATGTTACACTTTTAGCACTAAATTAAATGATATTTTTGTATATAAAAAATATTAATTTAAACTCTTTCCCGTGCATTGCACGAGGTAACTACTAGTATATATAAAAGTAAAATGAAGGTTACTTTTGTAATTTTAATTTTCCCTCCTAATTTTTATTCTACAATTTGGTAAGTTGTATCTTTAGTAAGTTTTAAATTTTACGTTAAATTTTTTAAATACTAATAACTTTTTCATTTTTAATTCGATTTTTATGTAAGATATATCATTTAAATGGTCTTTTCACGAGCTTTAATTTGACATCCATATCACATCTATATATATCTAAAAACAAAATGACTTTTTGCTCGAATTGGAAAGAATTGTTTTTTTCCCGCTCATTTGTTATTACTAATCTGGGAATTTTTTTTTATATGAATTTCTTTTTTTTTTAATTGATTAAGGTGGCCCCCGCTGCCCACCATTTTTTTAGCAAATTTAAAAACTTTTCTGTATCTCAAAAAAAGGAAAACTTATTGGTAAGATATTGCTGCGATTTTTTACATCCCATAAATTAAGGAATATTTGTTATAAGAAGATATAGTTTACAAATAACCCAATCAATTATCAATAAAACGAATCTTCACTGACTTTTTTATGCTATAATTTAAATTAAGTTACGTGTATAACAGGTTTTACTCAACAATTTGATTTACAATTTTTAATAGCTCGCTTAAATTTAGAGAGCTTAAAACCTCTATAGCACCTTTCTTCCCTATTCTCACAATTTCTCCAAAACAACTGCAGAAATTCCCTTCACTTTCCCTCCGCTGTGCAAAATCGTGATTCAGAACCAGAATCGCACAAGAAACGCGTAGAAGAAGCAAGAGAAGCCGTCAGAGAACAAGAAGTCGGAGCTTCGTCGAAAGACGTCACTTACATTTCTGCCAACTGCGGGGACTATATGAAGATGTTGATTGACAGCGTTGATGACCTCGACGACTGGAATTCGTTGGCCAGCGCCTCCGTGAGTTCCATTGGAGCAATTGCTGGAGACGTAGTAGAGTTCTAGAAGAAAGTTCAACAGATGGCAGAGCAGAAAGAGGATAATGGTGTTCTTCCTTTGTGGGAAAGCCTTGGCCTTTCTCTCTCTTCGGCCACCCTATTAGCTCTATTTCTCTCAGTTGGGCTTGAGGATTCGATGGGCAGACTTAGAATTGTGCAGCCTCGCATCTGCACAACTTGGTGGCGGCGGCTTTTGCGTTGTGTTCCTCGCTGGAGGTTTTCATCTTCTGTCTATCTTTTTATTTTGGGTGTTTATGAATCTTTTGATTCATCGATTCCATTTCCAATTTTAGGAGAAGTTTGCGCGTCAATTCTTGCCAAGAATGGAATATTAACGGGAAGCACCTAAAATGGTGCATCCTCGCGTCTGGGTGATGGTAGCATCTTCTGGACTGTCTTCTCCAGGTGACCTCTCCCACATTATAGAAAAACCTAATGGCCTCTTTCTCAATTCTACTTCTGCATTCTAATCGCTCTCACAAAAAGAACCGCTTTTTATCTTTACTGTCAACTATGTGCCGAGAAGAAGAGAATGAACCATCACTCTCAGATATTAAATTGGTGAGATTTTTCTTTGTATTTGATTATTTCCGTAACTGCACTTTGAATGCTAAATCTGAATCTCAGTTCCCATGGTGGAGCGACGATGGCCTATATCTAAATTTGAGGATCTTAAGGCAGATGATCTGAACGATTTTCTTCTCTTCTTTTTCCAACATCAAATTCAGGTTTCAGGATTTTTTTTCCATATTCATTTCAATTTTGATAAGTTCAAGTTAAATTTGCACTGCATATTTGGTTTATGGAACTTTAACATTTGGAGATGATCTTGCCGGGTGCACTCTGTTTCAATCCCCGTAAAACAAAAGCTGCTCGAGCAACTCACTAGGTATTTCGATATGTGGTTGCTTTAGGTAATCTACTTTCCTCTTTCTTTTTAGTTCTTTTTAAGCATTTTGTTAGAAGGTTTTCAGTATGATTTACTAGATTTTCTCATTTTTATTATTTATGATTTATGCACCATGTTGTTGTGATACAGGAGTCAAATAGGCGACTGCAATTTAGGACCTCATAAACTTGGTATCACATATGAGAATATGTTGATTTTTAAATTCTGATGAAATTGTTTACTATAATTCTGATATTTTGCTTCCTAACAAATGCATTAGTTAAAGAGCTAAAGTTTGTGATGAATCTTTGTCATTTTTTTCTACTGCAACAATTAGAATCAATTTTTTTTTTTCATTAGAGAGATCTTTTGTGCTTATCTATTTAACTTTCGATTTTTTATTCATATGTTATTATCTTTTTTATTGAAAAAGCTGGTGGAGACGTAAAGGAATGGAGAATCTGGAGGGGCTTACTAGCCGTTGTTGTCGGGTGGCTGGCCATGATGAATTCCTTCCATATCTTCATGGAGTGAGGCTACGCGATTGTGTTGGCATGACGGCTGGTGCAATGGTGGTCGGCGAAGGAATGCTGATCAAAGACGAAGACGTGGAAAATTTAGCAAAGATGAGATTTCTTTTTCCTCTGTTTGTCAGGTGAGATTTCTTTTTCCTCTGTTTTTCTTCTCCCATTTCTTAGTTTTTCTCTTATGAGAATGATAATAATTTGATTTTTGAGATTATGTTTAAGGAAATTCAATAATTATAGGACGTATGTAATATGTCTTATTGTTTCCAGGCGACTTTTTCTTTCAGCAGTTGTGCTAATACATATTAGCAAAAAACAATTCATTTTTCTCCATCAATTAATTTAATTGTTTGCTTTTTACATGATCTTTGTCATTTGAAGATGTTTAAAAAATATGAATTAGTTTTATAAATGCAGCAAATTTGCCTCAAGATATGAAGCTTAAACACGTTCTTATATGGGAGCTTTGCCCCTCAAAAGCGTGTTTGAACAAGGCTCGGTTGATTACATAGAGAACATAATCGGAGAATTCATTGCTCCATCTGGTAATTTGTAAACCTTTAAACCTCTTGGTTTTCTTGGTTTTCTTTTTTTAATATCTATCTATATGAAATGTAATTTTGATGAGTATATGCAATGGTTTAACTATTTCTTTTTATATTCTAATTGCTCTTTATTTTCTATCCTGTTTTTCAGACTTACTTTTCCAAAATTAAATCCAAGTGAAACGATATCCGTGGCGTGCTTATTTGCATCATACACGCGTTATATGGTTGTCCTATCAACATGAGCTCCTATAGTACCCAGACTTTGATTTATTGGTGAGTTATCCTTCAATTTATTAACCAGACTTTGAATTTGTCTATTTTGTTGTTCTTAATTGATTCGGAAAGCAATTACGAAGTTGATTTCTACTGTTTTGGTATCAATTTACTGAACATTGTTCTATTCCCATTATTTGAATAGATTTATATTGTAATAGTCTCATGAATTGAGTATGATATGGTCTACTTATTACCAAAATCATTGAATTGCTCGTCTTTGTCACAAAAGTTTGACGGGTTGCTGTGGTGAGAGTTATTTAGAGTTGTACTAAAAAACAGCCAACTCAAGTTTAATATGGTAGAGCTCAAGCTTTTGAATATTGTGGAATTGGATCTGACCGATTCAATTTTTATTACTTTGTTATGATTAAGTGCAAGCTTATGATAGAATGTTTGTCCTATGTTTCTACTCGAGTTTGTCATAATGTTCTTTACTATCCCGATTTTTTTGCCCGTCATTACATATTGATCATTAGATAATCTTTGTGTAATGTTCTCTTAAGCTTTTGGCAAGCAATATTGGTTATTAAACTTCAGAGGTCGTAGATATTGTATACCAGGTGGTCTAAATACCTAAGATGCTGATATATGTGTGTGGTTTTGTTGCTGTTAATTTTTTGTTTCAAACTTTTATTATTATTTTTTTATAGGATATGCTTTATTCTTCTAGAATTTTTATTTGTTTTTATGATTTCATTCTTCCTACCCATTATCTATTTCTAATAAAATAATGCATATGCAATTTTTACTGAATGTTGAGTTATAATAGCTTATAACTATTTTGTGAATCATATTACTATTATTTATTGGAATTTTATTGTAGATTTTGGCTTCAAATATTATTGTTTCCATGGACATTAATTTAATGAAGAAAATGTGGAAGATTTTTATTCAAATTGTTCTAATTGTTGTAAGCTCTCTCTCTCTCTCTCTCTCTCTCTCTCTGTCCCCTTTCTCTCCCTCTCTCATTCGTTTTGGCGGTTTTACTGTGGTAAACTTGGTCACAAATAAGTTGTGCTTGGAGGCTTATATTATCAAGAGACGAAAGAGTGAGACCATTCAAACCACGATTTTGTTGGTAAATCACCTTTTAAGTCCCAAGAACAAATTATTTTCTATTGTGAATGTGTTGTGTTGAAATTATTTGACGATTTTTATTTTTATTTTCTTTCGAGTTTTAAAAGTCAAGTTTTTTTTTCCTTTTTTTTTCTATCTTTTATAAGCTTTTTGGGATTTCATGATATAGCATTTCCTAGATAATTTCGATTAGAAAATAGCTAAAATGTTGAGTGCATTGCCAGATAGTGTGCAACACGTGTGGGAGTCTTCTGATGTACCCAGTGTGGCGATCAATGCGTGTTCTGCTTTATGTAATGCCGTTAACATTTTCCTCCCTTCCGGATTATGATTTGAGCTTTCTTATATGATTGAAAAGATACTTTTTATATGCTTTTTTGGATTTTTTTTTTTTAAATATGTATAATGATCTTCTTTCCATGAAAAATAGTAATAATTTGTTATGTGAGATTCATGAATGTTTCTACATAGATGTAAGATTTGAAATACAAACGAATCTTCAAAAATTCAAGATCACTTTTTAGACATAGAAAAGCAAATTTTGAGACTTTGTTTGCACCACTAGCTTGCTATTTATTTTTCATTTCTTATAGTCATCACTATTGGGAATTGGGAATTGTGATCTAAGTATTCAAATTAGCTATGAATAAAGAATATTTGGTTCAGAACAGTGTTAAACGAGCTTATAATTGAACTATGGTGGTTTTCTTTCCTCTTTTTGGTCTTTGTGTGAGAGGTCGACCGATGATAACTGTTACCATGGCAAAAACATAAAAATCATGACGAGTGAATTTTAAATTATTGATTCACCTGTGTGTTGAGTTTGTTTCAATTTTCCACTCGATCTTCAGTTTGATTTTAAGAGTAGAAAGTTCCGTGCTTCCCTAATGTCTACTCTAATTTACCACGAGATCTAAAGAGAAGCCTCTCATATACGCTTACTCTACCTCCAAAAGGCGTGTATGTTTGTGTTCTATTTCACTTTATCATTTTTAAGTTGATAAGTTAATTTAAAGTTGTTATCTTTTGAGTATCGTATTTGTATAGGCAGCAAGTTTCAATTCTTTAGTAGGAGGCCACATCAACGTCGTTGGCGGTGGTCATGATAATAACAATTACGGAGATGATGGTGGATAGGAGAAAGCCAACAATGTGATGTCTATCGTCAATGGAGGACTGCATTAGCTATATGACTGGTACATATGTTTAATTATTACCGTCTAACTCATACTTAAGCCTCTAAATGATAAATAAATATAGCGTGTTAATACTCTGAATTTGCAATTTTCATGAGTCTGGATACTCTTTCAGTTGAGTAAGAAATCCCTCACTGTTAATCGATGTCATTGAGATTGTTGATGTTGTCATGAATTATATGGGCAAATAATTTAAAATTGTAAGACTTTTCATTTACTTAATTTTTTATGCCCATGTTCCAGAGATTCCTATCTATTTAATGACATTTTAAGTACTTGGAAAACATGTTTGGGTTTGATAATGACACAAACAACATGTATTTATTGGTGTCCCTAGAGCGGTTCATTTGAAATTTTATCACATTATTTAATTCAAATGATGTAGGATTATAGCTCGAGGGTGTTGGTAGCTTGAGATGTTCGATTAATTCATCATGCTAAAAAAAAAAATTAAATTTGGAATGATTAAGTGGTTTTGTATCTAATGGCGCTCAATGTGATATTTTACGCCTCTAGGTATCCGAGGACTTGCACATGTCTCTCTCGAAACCTACACACACATGCTCGCATTAAGGCTTCTGATAATTCTTATGTTTCTTTGGAGATGCTCTTCGGATCCAACATGTCCATAGCCATTCAAGATCCGATCTTTCCAGTGATAATTTAAATAGTTTTCAATTTCGTCATTCATTAACTATTCTGGATCTGTAACTCAGATATTTGCTTCAGCCTTAAGAATTAATTCTCTGTTTTTTTTTCCACTTTATTTGAAGATAGAGATAGAGAGAGAGAGAGAGAGAGAGAGAGAGAGAGAGAGAGAGGTGATGTTGACAGAGAAGTACTTAGATATAAGGACATTGAGTACATGAGATGCGATCCTCACAACAGTTTCTTCCTGGACCTCTCAAAAGCTGCACACACAGGTAAGTGCCTTTATACGAAATTAACTTAAACAAATATCAAGTTTTTATTTACTTTCAATATTTATGGGCTGCTTATATATCGGGCTAACTCTCTAAATGACAGATATCTAATCTTGCATAGATTCAAACCCCATTTGATTGTTTTATGGGTTTTATTTTGGTTAATAGTTTTTTTGTTCAATGTTGGAATTTTTATTTTTTTTTGTTGATGGTTTATATGAATATATTTTGGTGGCTAGAGCTCTAATATCTTGGCTTAATGAATGACCCTCCATTTGCAATGTTTTTTTTTTGTTATTAATTTAAGTTTTGCAGGTTCACATTAAGTAGGAAGACGAGGATAAGTTTGAAAGACGAAGAAAAGATTTTGAAGATTGCGGCAAACGACTCTTAACAAAATATGTACACAAAGAGGATCTTAACGTGATAAGTGGTTGTGGAGTTTAAATGGGAAGATGTTGTGAATTTTAGATGAAAGACGTAATATTGTTGGAGAATTCTCATACGATTAAGAAATTTTTACTGGTGTTGTATTTCTTGCATGATAATATTTGAATGAAAGTTCGTGGTGGTAGAATTATTTAAAAGAGCGATGTTGTGGTCTTAAAATGAATATTTGACGAGAAGTGCACACTTTTAAAGAATTATTCAACTTAATGATTTCTATTTCTAAAGAATCAATATATCAAATTTCAAAATAATTAAAACATGCAAAAAGTTTTAGTGGCGGTCACACGAATCTTACTTTATGTTGCAGTCACACTGATCTCATTCCATATGATGGGTCAATTCAAGTATAATGAAACTGAATGGTAACATTTATTTTCTTGGTTTGGTAAATAAGGTTCTGCCACACGGAATGAAATTTATGTAACTGCCACATTCAAGACTCCCACTCTTAAAACATTACTTCAGAAACAAATAATTAAGGCATCACAATTAGTTCGGGAATAGGATTGATCGTGAAAATTGAGTGTATACACATAACTTAGATAAATTATGCAGATCAATTAAATACATATAGGTCACATAAATTTTGTCATATTTATTTTTTGTCAAATATTACATGTTAATTAGACAACTGATTTATTTGTATTATCTTGATACATATCAGATCATGTAGTATAGATTACGTGAATGCAAATAACTTATTTAGGGACATCAGATTATATATTTTAACTAAAAGTACTTATCTACGATAGAGAACATTCCGTATTTCAATTAGAATTAATATTAGTGTGTGAAAGTACTTCCCGTGCATCGCGCGGGTACGACACTAGTATATTATAATGAGTTGAAAAGTAATATTATTTTCTTTGCTAATTATATGCATTAAATATTGTTTATTGGCTTGCAAAACAAGATTAGTTAAACAGGTTTTTTTGTATTTCGTCTGAAATTTTGGACCATAATTGGTACTACCTCCATTTTTATTAGATGTAGTTTTAGGTTTTGTCAATTGTTTTTAAATAGATATCTTTTTTCCTTTTTCATTACTATCCGTGTCATTTTTCTAATTTTTATTAGATGATTTTTTTTATAAGATATAGTTTTAGGCTTTGTCAATTATTTTTAAATAGATGTTTGTTTAGAATTTTTTCAATATTATCCGTATCATTTTCTCTAAAAAACTCTAATTTTCTACTTTACCATATTCAGTATCATATATAAATGAGAAGAAAGATAATATAAAGAAAATATGATAATAAATTGGGAAATTTCACTAGAAGGTTTCAGAAAATCAATTCGAGGCCTGAATTTTGAGATTTTTTTTTTTTTTTAAATTATTATTAGAGGTCTAGATTTTGAATTTTATTCTCACTCTTACATCTTGAAAAATATGATTGAATAATTAACCCTAATGAATGATCTATAAAAACGTGAAAATGAAACACATCACAATCACAACTTATTCTCCGCCAGATATACATTCTTGAGCTCCGAAGTAACGTTGTGAGTATTTCATTTTAATGTTCTTCTCGACTCTGTTGAAATACTACACTATTGTACATTTGTGTTAACAATTATGTCCATGTTATAAAAGACTGTTTTACGTCTTTATTTCGTCTTCTATGACCAATTTAAAATTCGTACGCCATAGTAATATCTGTTTGTTTATCAACATTGACTGATCATCTTTGTACAATTACAAATTTATTTTCAGGGAGCATCTTTATTCTCCTCAAAAATCATCTCCTGCAGAACATTAAAAAGAATATCATAACCACTCTGAAAGTATGTATTAAAACATTTTCTGAACCAGTTTGATACTTCTATAATTTTATAATGTATCTTACATGTTGTATTTTGCACGGATGAAAAGTTTGAACAAAAAACAATTGTATTATACCCTCAATTTATTTGTATATATAGATATTAATCTGCAATAATTGATTAGTTGGGATGAGTCCTATCTATTTGAACATTCATTCAGTTAGCACATTTATGTTTTGATATACCTTAACGCAATCCATATGCTTTTTTAGGAGATGACACCCGTCTTTTCGAAGATAAGTGAGATAAACGCAACTACATCTGTCTGGGCTCTGAAGCTGCGATTGGTTAGGGCGTACGATATACCTGTTTTCAAAAATCCAGATCAAATCCAAAGCTTTGAATGTGTCTTTAGAGACATTGATGTAATTGACATTGTATTTCATTAGCATTATAATTTAATATTAGCAATTGTGACAATATTCAAACTGATTGCAATATGAAATGTTTAAATATTTGCCTTCTCATGAGTGTAAAAGAAATGTATTATCAGAAATCATGCTTCGTTTTACTGATTGACATATGTGCTTATTATATTCAGATCTAACATGTATTCTTTTTTTAATCTGAAAATTCATTAAACTGTCAAACAGAATTGGCAATAAGATTTCATTTTAAATATTAACATGTATGAACATTAAATCTGAAATATTCAATCTGAAGCTTCAAACTAATTAATTTTGAACAATGCGTAATTTCAATAATGTATATTAGTTATACAAAGGAGTTGTTGCCACTAACTTTGTAATTAAAATTATTTTCAGGGTTCTACTATACGAGGTTCAGCTAGAGCACCTCACATGGATAATGTGCGTGCAAAGCTATGTGAAGACGGTCTGTTCATAATCCATAGCTTTATGGTTTCAAAGGATGAACTACGTTACAAGACTGCCACTCATACTCATAAATTTTCCTTTTATGGGAGGACTGTAATAAGGCAAATTCGAGATCCAGCCTTTCCTAACAATAGGTTTATCTTCAAAAAATTTGATGAGATTGCTAAATTGAAAGCGGCAGATGAGTGCCTACTGTTTGGTTAGTAATTATTTTATTGCATTATTAATGATTCAGTTTGAAGAACATGTAAACTAACTTGGACTAATTTTTATAATATATAATGCAAATGCAGACGTTATTGGAAGGTTGGTTGAGATGCATCCTCCTATAAATATGCCTACAAAAGAGGGCAACAAGTTGCTAATGGAGATCGAAATCGAGGACATGAGGTAAATATTTTAATGTTTTTGTTGTTTTGAATTCTTCTAATGCATACACTGATGATCCGAATTTTTTAAACAAAAGTGGTCGTAAGCTAACAATTACTCTTTGGGAAGAGTTTGTTGACAAAGTTATGCCATGTTACAATCGGCCAACCTTTGAACCGGTTGTTTTAGTCATGCAGTTTTGCAGACCAAAGGTTTTTAGAGGTAATATATTTTTTATTTGTGATTATGTTGAAAATCTAATTAGGATCTGATCTAAAATGCATTCTATATCTCAGTTGTAATTTATGTAGCTATTGTAAATTATTTCTACAGACACCGTGAAGGTGTCCAATACATACAATTGCACCCAAATGTTTGTGGACGACAATCTATGGGAGATTACGGAATTCAAGAAATTGTAAGTAAAATTAATGTTTTATGTGTTTAGCTTACTCTTAATATGAAAAATATAATATTTGAGTTCGAACTCACTTACTTTCCAAAAAGGATTGCTGCATCACCATTACCATCGAGGCAGGTTTCTATCACCCAATCATCTGGATCTAGGGCGTCACCCGCAAGTGAGCTTTCTTCTGGCAGAGCCGTTGTTAGGAATCTGCAAGAATTGTGTGAAGGCGAGGTTGTTATCTAACTTTTTAAATTTTAGATTCTCAATTTAAAAATCACACATATGTTTCACACATATATCTTAAAAAAAAATTTAATAAAATAAAAAATATTATGGTTAAGAGATTAAGCATTCTGTTATGATACAGGATGGGACATTTTGGGTGTAATGCACTATTGCTGAAGTTGAAAACCCAAAAGACATTTGGTATATGGCATGTGTTACGTGCCATCGTAAGCTAAATTCAGCTGATGGTAAATGGAACTGCAGACAGTGTGGCGATGTTGAGGCCAATAACAATTACATGCAAGTAACTAAATTGGTAAACAACACATCTAATTTACATACATATATAATACTTATACATGACTGAATATAGCATGAAAATTAACATCTCTATTACGAAACAGGTACAAGCTGGAGATTCGGGTAATTTATGAGACCTATAATGCACTTTTTATAGTGTGGGATGCTGAAGGGCAGATTATATTTGGCAAGACTGCCAATGATCTAAAAACCGAGGATGTGGGTGCTTTCGAATGATAATTACATATATTTTACGCATATTGTCTATAAATCGCTCAAAAATATATTCCTTTTAATGTATATCACTTGTGTTGTAGGATGCTGAACCTGGTGTGCTTGACTACTTTGTTGGGAGACTGTCTGATCGTACTGTTCTATTTAAAGTTGAAAGACTGATTATTCTAGAGGAGCTAGAGTTACATATTATGTGACCAAGTTGACGGATGACGCAGACCTATTGTCTAGGTGTTGTAGGTCATATGTGCAAAGTCAGGTAAGTAAACAATACTCTCCCCTATATTTTAATATAATTACATATAGACTGATACAATTATTACTTACTTTAAATAAACTAATTGTTCACAAATCTGAATTAATATTTTATAGGAGTCGGATCTTATTTCTAAACTGGGCCGGAAAGGAAATGAATCAGATGGTGATTCCTCCGAGGACGAGGTAACAACACCGAATAAAAACTTGAAGGGAGAAAAGGGAAAAAACGACCATGTTACCCCTATTGACAAAAAGCTCAATGGAATCGTGGTCGATGAAAGTTCTAACGGAAAAGCTGTGGTGGATGATTATCTTGAGGGCGGTGCGGAACGTGATACAGAGACCAAGGTTAAACGCAAGCTCATAGACGAGCTGGATAAGAGTTCTACCACCCGCAAAGCTATCAAGCAAGAGAAACCATGATACATTTATGCATTCTACGTATTCCTTATTTTGAAAGTTTTGTTTTGAATCATTTTCAAGTTTTTGCTTTGTTTTTCCAAGTTGTTTTATATTTTGCTTAATGAATTGACTCTTTTATTATATATTGGTATTCCCTGGCCTCTTCTTCATCCTCGGAGTCGTATCAGACCTCGCGGCACCCTCTTCGGCCCCCTCGTCGTGCCTTTTCCCCATGGCCTTCTCCACCTCGGGAGTGGTGCTCTTTGGGGTTGCCACCTTCTCAGGCACCGGAGTCTGCTGCGCGCTCTCAGCGACTTTCTTTTAAAGACTGGTTTTAAAGCGTCCCACTGCAGAAAATAGTCAGCACATCAAAAAGCAGTAATAATATGCTACACTATCACTTATGGTAAAGAGTTCCTACCCTCTACTTCAGCCCCGGCTGAAGAGCCCTCGCTCTGGGGCGGCGAAGTCCTCGCCTCTGGACCCTTTGTGTAATATAGACTCAATCCGGCCTCCTCCAACACCTCCTCGGTGAACACTTGCTTCATTTTCCCTGCCTGCTCAAATACCTCCACTGACTCAGGTACACCCTTCGGTACCCTGTCTCCAACTTCATCCCGCCTCCACCCCGAGATCGGCTTTGACTCCTTCACATACAAAAACTTAACCTTCCAGTTTTCCACCTTACTCGGGTTTCAAACCTTGAACCCTTTTTGTGGCCTCGGGTTCAGCGAGCATCAACCCTTCCCCTTCCCGATTGATTTCAACTGATAAAAATACCTAAATAACTCTACCGAGGGGTCTACCCCCGAGGTCTTACATACTACCATAAAGCCGACTATTTGCCTTACGACATTCGGCACTAACTGCCCTAGAGCAATTCCGTAATACTCCAACAGCTCAACCACAAAATCCCATAAGGGAAACCCTAAACCTACCCTAAGCTGATCTATATACACTGATATAAACCCCCTTGGTGGACATCAAGCCCTATCATTGGGTCCGGGTATTATATACTCTAAGCCACCTCCAGATTAGCCTTCTACTCTAGAAAAGTGAGAAATCTCACTACCCGGGTCCATATTTTCCTTAAATCGGCCCTATATACTTTCCTACTTTCACTCCTCTCTGGGAAGATAAATCGCAGAGGTGCAGCATCAAACAGGCTCTCTTCTGTTCCCACCTCCCTAACACTAGAAGACTTTGAGGAAGAAGACATACTTACTTGATATTTCGAGGATGAGTGCACAAAGTTGAAGCAATTTCCAGAAATTTGCTGAGTTCTTTCTCGTCTTCCCGCTAGATTTTGATCGCAAATGAAAAGTAAAGTGAAACTGTCACTTCCGCTTCCTTCTAATACAGAGAATCAACGGCCCAGATCGCGCTTGTTCAAATTCAGTGGCTAACATTAGCGCGTGCTTTACACGCGTCCTTGGGCTGCGCACCCGCGTGTCTCACACGCGCCACGCACATGCTGATCACTTGTCCAATCAACTCAAGCTAATTCCTTCCCCAGGAAGCTTTGTGGTTCAACTCGGGTTGTTCCTTTCACCCCGGGGGTAACTCAGTTCGACTCCGGTTGATTCTTTCACCCCGGGGGTAACTCAGTTCAACTCCGGTTGATTCTTTCACCCCGGGGGTAACTCAGTTCAACTCCGGTTGTTTCTTTCACCCCGGGGATAACTCAGTTCGAGTCCGGTTGATTCTTTCACCCCGGGGGTCTTTCAGTCCGACTCCGGTGGACTCTTTCACACTGCAGATATCTCAGTTTGATTTCGGTTGCTTCTTTCACTCCGAGAGGATTTCCAGTTCGACTCCACCCCGGGAGTGTTTCCACGCACCCGTGTATGGTGTCATCTTGCCACTTCAAAGGACTCAGATACTACTTCGATACAACTTCGGCTACCTCACTTCGGCTGGTGGGGGGGCATCTGATAGGTATGGCCCAATCTCCCCGGGTTGGTCCAATTCGCCAACCGGGTCAATTAGGCTCAAAAGTGCAAGCCCAACACAGCTAAGCCCATGCGCGGCCCAACTTAGCAAAACCCACGTGCGGCGTCTTTGGGAAGGAAAGGATCCCCATGATTCGTTCCAACGGCCATGCAGTTATGATTGGCGGGTTTTTAGGAATTTTGTTAGGGTTGTTATTGTATAGTATAATAGGAGAATTATTGTTGAGATTAGGGTTCCAATTCTGAATTCTAAAATCACTACTTGTAAGGTTGTACCCTGGTGTTCAAAGAAAGATAGTGAAACATCTCTGAAGGTGATTGCCTTCACCCGTGGACATAGATCTCCGGATCGAACCACGTAAATTCTTGTGTTGCTTATATTCTTACTTGTTTGATTATTGTGTGAAGTCATCTTAATCGTTAACCACTTGATATCCGCGTTTACGGCCTTATCATCAGGTATGCTCTTCAGTGGTATAGATCAAGTCACTAATACTTTGACCATATAGGTTAATGAACTTCTTGAGATATCATCCATGAATGATGTGATGAGGTAGCTAGAATAGTTGTGATTAGTTGATCTTCGAGATTTCGTCATGTTCCTCATGGTAATAGATAGCCAGTTTGGTAATGACGTTTACATTGACCAATAAGATAACCAGTATCTATACCAACCAAAGTAGTATTTAGCATTTCGTAATAGGAGTTACATATTCTTTTGTATTCCTTTTATCTCTCCATATGAGAGCATTTGGCATTTCCTTTAGAGTTTACAATTTCATCTGTAATCTCTCTTGTCTGTAATATGAGAAGAACAAATATGTGTCAATAGTTTCTTTCAGATGTGAAAATACTATTTGATATCGTTCCACTGATATTACGTTCTCTTGCATTAAATATAACTAACAAGTTCTTTGAGAAAGTAATACATGGTTGAGTGCATTGAGCTTTTTGTATAATAATGTGCACATTTCAATTAAGTATGGAATTTCATCTCCCAATAGTTCTTTTGTCATTTTCTTTAGACTCAAATGGATCTTTCTTTATGTCCACACTTCAACCAATAATATGAGTGCTAACAGATTACACTTTATCCATGTTAAAGTGCCTATGCAAACTGAGGGATTGATATTCCACAAACTCGGTCTTCTTTTTTACAAGGCATAGACAGTTCCAAGTTTACCCATGATCCTTTTATCTCAATTCTGATTTTAAATACATCAAGGTTTTTCTTATTTTATTAAGAGTACCTATTATGTCATTGAAATCGACATAAGTTACTATAGTTGTAAACATAGAACTTGTTTTCTTTATAAATGCATAGGAGCAATGTGACTTGTTCTTTCCCTTCCCAATCAAGTAGTCACTTAGAAGAGTGTACTATTTCCATCCAGATTTATTTCAATCAAAGTAAGCATTTCAATTTAACATTGGGATGTACCCTGTGGTCTAGAATCACTTGAGTTGGCAATGCAAGCCCATCTGGCACTTTCACATATCTCAATAACAAGATCCCCAAAGAGATATGTTGTAACCACATTAATATATTGCATTTTCAATCCTTCGGAAACTTATCAATAAGATGTTATGACGTTCGTTGCGGGAGAATATATCTCCTCGTAGTCAATTTCAGGGCGTTGTGAGAAAACCTTGTTCTTTAAGGTAAGTTTTGTTGTATCTCAGGACTTTATTCTTCTCACTACGCTTACTGGCAAAACATATTTTATGTCCAATAGGCTTTACACTTGGTGAGGCTAGCACTACCAAACCAAATAAATTCCATTTTTTCATAGAATCATGTTCTACCTGGATTGATTCTATATAGGACAATATGCTCTTTATTGATATTTTACAATAGCATGGTTCTTATTATTGTTCTCTATAATTCATTGAGTAACAATGTATACCTCATCAATTCACGTGAAAGATTTTTTCATTAAATCACATGCACTGTTAGTGAACTCAACTCCTAAACACACAACTAGACAGAATCTGGAATTCGCACAAAGATCAATCTGAAAACACACACTCAGTTCGGCCAAAGTTATGGTCGAATTGAACTTACGCAACACAGGAACTGAAATTGAATCACACACAGGTTTTACGTGGTTCGTTCAAGATGAACTACATCCACGGAGGCAAGACACACCCCAATCCACTAAGAAATCCAATCAATTACAGAGAATACACACAATAAACGAAATGCCCAATTCTGTTTACAAATTAGGGCAGAAACGTTCTATCCCAAAATACTCTCTCTAATCTAAGAAACAAGGAAATTGCTCGACGTAGTGACCTTCTCCTTGATGAGAGCTTTACAATGATATAAGAATTGGAGCTCGAATGTAACCTTACAGAAAGTTCTAACTGAATCAAGTTGAGCTCAGCTACCGGACAAAAACGACGGTTTTCTTCGTCACAAACTCTGAAACTAATCCGTCACAAATGACGGTTATCCTCAACTGCCACGAACCCGGCTCATTCTGAACAGCTTGACTTCTTGATGCTCAAACCCGGTTCAAACCTCCGGTTCTTCACTTCCTGATCCCGGTTCCACATTCCCAACACACCATATTACAAAGTATAGCTCACTTGATGAGATTGAACACCACCTCACATGCACTCTCATTATCTCTAGAATCATATTAAACTTCGGAGCGTCCTCCAGTGATGATTAATGGATATAATTAGAGAGTGGTTCTTTTTATTGATGATTCAAGTTGTTCCATATCTACCACCTGCCTTGGGCAGGTGTTTATCGAACCACATGGCATTCTCCATTTCCTTGTGGGAGCCACAGGCTCAACCACACCTCCACTAAGTGTGGTTACAGCGCCTTTATCTTCGGTGTTGTGCTCCTTACTGGGGACTTCTAACCTTACATGCATATTTGCTGGTATATATGATCTTGTCACTTTAGCAATTTTAGCAAAGCATTAGCATTCAAAATTTTCATACTTTGAAGATCTATAATTCGTTTTACTTCACATTATATTATGAAGTGTGGGGATCCTAATGAGACATACTGGGAAACACTTCATATCGTTCCCTTAGAAAATTCTTTTTTCTTATCTCTCCCTAACGACGGGAAGACTCTCATTAATGTGACAATCCGTCAATCTCGCGGTAAAAAGATCTTGCCTATTAAAGGTTCTAAATGGCGGGCAATAGTTGGGAATCCATATCCAACATATATACTTAATAATCTCTAAAGATCCATTTAGGTGCGTTGTGGGTGCGCAATAGGCATATATACTGCATAACCAAATATGTGTAAATGTAAAATATCAGACTAACTGGTACGCACAAATTATTAATTAGTAGAGGGTCTGAGAAAAATAAAGTAAAGTTGCAACGATATTGCATAACCCCATATCTAATAGGCATTTTAGTGTGCATTTCTGACCTCTATCTATATCCTTCTGATGGTGGCTTCTATAAGACCATTTTGTGTATACACATGGGTTAAATGATGCTCTACATTGATCCTAATAGATATGAAATAATCATCAAATCCTTGTGGTGAGAACTCTCTAGAGTTAACAAGCCTTATAGAGTTTGAGGAGTGAGGGTGGTGAGCCTTTATACAATCTTTTCTAGGAGTTTTTCAAATGCAACGTTTACTGTGGACAATAACATGATAATCAGTTAGTGTGTCAAAGTATTTACCAGAACCATATATACTTTAATGGCCCGCTTTCTTGTTTGTAGGTCCACATATATTATATTGTGTTCTTCTGTAAGAATGAAATGTCTTGCTTATATATTTGGCATAGGAAGGTCTCGTTCCTAATTTTTGCTAAACAGCAGACTTGCAGAACGAGTAATGTACCTTTGAAATAGGTTATGAGGCATAGTGAAGGTCGTGCTTCTAGTGCTTTAGAAGTGATTTAGGCCGTGCTTCTAGTACTTTAGAAAGCATTTACTACTTATAATAGAATTAAGACTGATACTGTACAATGTATCAAATGCCATTTTTTTTTTTTTTTGTTTCACTCGAAAGAAAAAAATGTCCACATAATTTCTTAAATACAGATCATCATATCATCACTTGGATGTCTAAAGCCCTTGTACAAAAGCATGTATGAGTCAGTTTTCCAAAGTTCATTATTGGTAACGTCATATAGTTTGTGTCCCAAAGTACATTTGGGTAACCACATATAAATATGTGTGTCAAAGTCTATTGTGGGTAATAACATACGATTATGTGTCCCAAAGTTCACTTTAGGTAACAACATTTGATCCAATGATCAACATAGTAATGGATTACATGCTACTAGATTGACTCATTTATTTCTCTAGGATGTGCTTCCTTTCACATTTACTAGAAGGATCATAATATATTTAATTCCATCTCGTAGGTAGAATTTAAATGATAAGCTTTTACACATGTATCTCAATGTTCAGGTAGCTCTTGGTGCATACGGAGCTTTGTTTAGTGACTTTAATCATTATGCCATTAGAGCATTTAGAATTTGGCAGTTCCTCACCTTTAGTACTTGTTTATGCAATGGTGGTCTAACCACTATAACCATTATACATTGATGTTTTGGGTCTCTGTTCTTTGGACTTCCTATATCTCTTATAGTTAATTTCTCTAGCATATTTTATATAAATGCGTAGTATCTTAAAGCCTATAGAAAAATTTATTACCAACTCTTTCCCTTTTCATTCATAGGGTTCTAAGGTGCGATAGATACATTGGAAAGACTCTATGATTCCAAGATCCATTACCTTTTGGTGTATAATTACCACACCTGTAGGGATAGACATATCCAGTTTCCTTTACTCTGGGTTATTTCTAATATTTAGTTAGGCTAGCAAATGTTCTTTATCCCAACATATTTGGTGTTATCTTTCAGAAGAAACTGATATGCTCTCAATATTATGCATCGGTTGATCAACTTATTGGATATTACTATTGTTTTGTTGTCATACTATGACTTGTATGTACTTGTTCACTAGTACATATGTTGAAACGGGAAGGGGAATGATTTTCTTTTCATAAAAAGTAAGACGTGCGTTTAGGTGCAACATCTCCTTATTGAATTGACCCTTTTGTAGTCTAGTAAGTGGATTTAACTAAAGATTTCATTTTGGAAGTAAAGTCGTTCATTATTCCACGATTTCTTTTATGGAATCAACGTGTATCTTTTAACTGAATAATACTTCCAGAGTAAATTAAGAATATAGCGTGTCGCCACAAATTTAGTGGGGCATTGATTGTGACTTTACTTTATCGGGTAGTATTTTATCATTGGGGTCGATTGATGATATGATCGTAAGAGTAGATTTTTATAAGATGTAGTTCTTTTTATGGAAATAGTGTTCACATTAGGAAATCTATGGTGGTACTCAATTCCTTCTGAGCCTATTGTTGCAAATTTAGTTTGAGTTGGTTTAGTCGTTTCCCTCTGAATTAGATTTCGGGACCATATAACCAAGGACGAAAATATCGATCATTACGGAGATATCGATGTTTCAATTTAGAGAGATTTCGGTGAAATCTCGATTAATATCGAAATATCGGTGCAATTTTTTTTAAAATGCCGATATATGTATTAAAACAGATAATTTATCACGATATTTTATAGATTGTTATAAACCTACGTAATTTTAATTATTTAATCTAAAAATTGAGTCAAATTCACGCATATACAACTAGTTGGGTAAATAAGAAACAACATATACATTTGATTTATTGTTTTCTCTTAGAATATTTTACATGACTTTTTAGTTATATAACTAAGGCAGTTATATATTTCTATCTAAAATGTATTGTAAACAAAGTTTGATTTATCGTTTTCTGTTTTAGTTTAGAAAATATTATCTATTTATGATTCAAATAAAGGTCAAATTATATCAATTACTCTAAAACATAGACATGCATACGTCATTAGCTTCAAAATCTTGAATCAACATCAATTAAATAATAGCTTCTTTAAACAAATTTTGAAAAATATTATTCACATTAAATGTAAGCATTACATTACAAAACAAAAAAGAAAAAATTAAAATTCTGGTTTGGAAGAAATCGACCAGTAGTTCACATTAAACCGCCATTTATCAGAAAAAATATCTAAATCAATTGTCTTGCATTTTGCTTTGCTATTAAGTTGTTACTTGTTCCTTATGCACTAATTAAAATTACTATTTTAAAATTACAGTGAGAGTTTAAATAGGCTAAAAATAAAAAGAAAATTAAAGTCTTTATTAAAATTATTTCAACATTATGTAAGTTAAAGCCTTGAGAATATTTACAATATATAAAAAATTTCTTGATTGACCTATAACATTTTTTATTCAAGAGCAACACTAATTAAAAGCTAAGCCCAAATAAATGAGGAATATTTAAAAGTTAAGACTACATAAAATGAAAAAAGGGTAGAAATCACAATAAGTTGTTGACTTGGTCTGGTGGGTAAAGTTTGGAGCTTCATTCAATAGCTCCTAGGTTCAAATCTAAGTTTAGACTGAAATTTTACAAAATTTTATTGAAATTAAAAAAAAAAAATATATATATATATATATATATATTATCGCCAAGCGGTGACACAGTAAAAGGCAAGGCGGCCGATATCTTCTGAGCGCAAAACTCTCGAGAATCTCACCGAGATCTAGCGAGATTTTGACAAAAAGCAATTACACTTATTTTTTTCTATCGGTCCTCTCTTTTTCTTGAGATTTTGCCGAAATCTCGCGACATTTTGTTCCTTGCATATATCACAAATTTTTCGATACTTTATGAAAATACTTTATCACACAGTCGATTCGTCCATAAATCTCCTTTATCATGAACATGCATAATATATATGATGATTAATTAAACTCACAACAAAGCAACTAACTGATCATCACATTATTGTCCACAAGAAATGTCGCATTTGAAGAACTTCTAGGAAATATTATATAAAGGAACAAATTCCCTTATGTCTTGCAAATATGTTTATTTACAACTGCTAATTACACAATCTTATAAGAGTAAAAATAATTTAAGTGTAACTTTCAGTTCCATTAGAAAGTATTATCATGCTAAACAAAGCGATCATGAATATGATATAAAATTAAGCAAGAATCCATTATTGCGAAAATTGTATATGAATGTCAAATGCACATATAAATTCATTATCAATTACTCCAAGAATTTGTTGTATCTAAACCATATGAAAAATATGCATTCAAGGTCTTTCTCACGCCACATCTTTGATCAAAACATTTAAATCATGAAGCATAGAATAACTTGTGTCGCGAGAAACACATCATGTCATTATCAACTGTTGGTTGCATCCATATCTGATGGATCCCAATATGGTTGGGATATATATCTGACAAGATATTTAATATCTTATTAGATATATTCCCGATAGGGATGGAGATCTTATCCATAATAGGAGATAGATCTCTCCCATACTAGTATATATACGAATATACTGGTATTCGTATACTACGGAAAATTAATCCACATAATACATTTTTCTCCCTTTTCTCTCTAATTCTCTATCTTGGAGAATCACCGGAGTCCTACAAGAGTCTAGGGTGTGAAGACGACGGCGGATGCTCTAGTAGTATTCGTCCATACGGGCTTGTAGACGAATCAAGTGTACGGTCCATCAATTTGGGAATCAACAGAATACGTTCCGCTGCAACTCACTTGAGGTATATCGATTCCCATATACGTGTATATGTGTTTTACGTGCTTTAATCTCTAACAGTGGTATCAGACCGAGATTGATTCGTTCTCACCTATTTAATATATATTTGTCTGCTCGGCGTTGTTTTTTTAAAAAAAAAAAATTCCTGGAGTAACATTAAAAGAAAAGGGGGGCTTAGACATGTTATTATTGTTTTTCAGGAATAATTTTTTTTCTCTTTCAAATTGAATAAGTAACAAAGAACCCCTGTTTGTTATCAATTTGAAAATCTGAAACAGCCAGTTCTGAATTTGGAATCGAGGAGTTCGGCGGCGTGACCGCGCGGCCGCTGCTACTGTCGCGAACACCCGCGCGGCGCCGGCGCTCCGCTACGCCCCTGCTTCTTCCATATGGCATCGCCGCTGCTTCTTCCATACGACTTCGCCGCTACTGCAGCGCTGCTTCTCTGCTGTTGCTGCTGCTACTCGCCAGCGGCCGTTGCGGCGGCGGTGATGGTGGCGGCGGCCGGCGACGCCAGTGGGCTAAGTTTTTTTTGTAAAGACTGGGCTGGGCCCCTGGGCCCTGTGTTTGGGCTCAAAATAAATCAGATTAGGGATATTTTTTTAGGGCTGTTTTTTTTGGGCTGGGTCAAATTGGGCCTAGTCCTGGGCGAAACTGAATTATTTATTTTGGGCCTGTTTTAATCCTTTTTTTTTAAATTAAAATTGGGCTTAATAATTCAGGATTTATTTGGTAAATTTATTTGGTGGGCTTAAATTAATTAAATAAATAATTTTGTGATTAGGCCACTTTAAATTAATTACATGTCTTATGTGATTTAATTTAATTGTTTGCGTATTTTTATTACGTGATGTGATTGATGTATGTGTGAGATGGTTGATGACAATGGTGGTTATACGATATTACGATGTAATTTTTTTTAGAATCATGTAGTAGGAACGAAAATTGTAATTTATTTATTTATTTTTCGTTTCTCACTAGGGCACATGTATTAGAGGGGCCATTTTTAAGGCCGTGTAATTTTTTGTTGTTTCGTATTTACCACCATAGGTCATTAACATCTCACTTTATTATTTTTTTTTTAATGAATGTGCTTGCGATGGACAATTTTTATTCGCGATCATTTAATTTTTTATTATCGTCTTCAATTGAGTGGGAGATGATTATGAGCCTATGCGACGATTTTTCGATCCCATTCACTTGTGAGAAATAATAAAATTTTATTTGGACTCGAATAAAAATATTAAATAGACAACCTTCTAACATAGTTTGCGCAATTATTAACAGAAATGGATGCCCAAATAGCTTTTTCTGAACTTTACGGTTCTGGCAAACTAGATGGCTAGAACTATGCCATTTGGCACTGTAAGATCAAGTTTCTGCTACATAATATGAAGGTCCTTGACCATCTCACCGAGACTATGGCCGCGCCGGTTGAGCCAGAGAACGGTCAAAATGCCCAATATCGTCGCGATTTAGACGCGTACAATAAGTGGGCGAATCAAGATGCGCGCTATACTATGCTTAGCTGCATGCAGGATCATCTGATTCGTGAGTTCGAGAGGTTTGCTACAGCTAAAGAGCTGTGGGACGGCTTAAAGGTCACGTACGGTACTACCTCGGCAACGAGACTAAGGGCTTTAACCCTTAAATTCAATCAGTACGTACTTGACCCTAAGCACACCATGGGCCAGCATCTTGATGTCATGAAAGACATGATTCGAGAGCTTCAAAATGCTGGAAATGAACTCACCAACGAACAACAAGTTTTGGCAGTCCTAAGGTCGCTACCTGAGCAGACTTGGGGACAAGTTAAACTTGTGCTCACACACAACGAACAAATCCAGACCTTTGACAGCGTCGCCAGTCATCTTAGACTCGAGGCTGACCGTCGAGAGGCGAAAAGAGCACAAGCGGCTGCTTTCGTCGCACATGCTGGGCAACGCAAGCCTAACACAGGCAACCGTTGGAAGAAGCAAAGAATGCAGGACAAAGCAACGCCAAAAATCAAAACTTGGGCCCGCAAGGTGAAAAGGCTAAAAAGCGTCACCGTGGAAAAAGGGGCGGAAAGAAGAAAGACACCTGCTATAACTGTGGAAAGACGGGTCACTTTGCTCGTAGTTGTACTGAGCCAAAGAAGGTAAGACCCGCTCCTAGCTCTACTGATTCATTTGTCTGTTCACATGTGTTAGTTGCTAATTCTCTCCATGGTTGGATTGTAGACTCAGGAGCAACCAAACACGTGACAAGAGATAGAGCAGGATTTGTAGATTATCATCGAGAACCAGCGGGCAGCCACTACATTGCTATGGGAAATGGTGCGCAAGAAGAGGTGGTGGGAGTTGGTGCATACCAGCTCAAACTTAGCACTGGGCGCGAGCTGCTCCTTAGTGATGTGTTTTATGCGCCTAGTATTCGATGTAATTTACTTTCAGTTTCAGCACTTTTGAGTCAAGATTTTTTCTTTCTTGTTTGAAAAGACCTTGTTATCTATTTTTCTCGGCAACAACCTTTATGGCGTAGGACATATGAACAATGGATTTTTCATGTTAAATTTATCTATTGAATGCACTACTTTTATTTCTTCATCTGTTGATATTTTGAATGATTCAAATAAATGGCATGCAAGGTTAGGACACATAGGACGTGAAAGGATGACTAGGTTAGCTCGAGAAGGCCTTTTAGACAATCTCGCTAAAGTCAACCTTCCTGTGTGCGAACCATGTCTGGCAGGAAAAGCCTACCGGAAGCCTTTTGGAAAGGCAAAAAGAGCTACTCAACCTCTAGAGTTAGTTCACTCGGACATATGCGGACCCGTAAATGTGAAGGCACGACACGGTGCATCCTATTTTCTCACATTTATTGATGATTATTCGCGCTATGGTTCAGTGTATCTCCTGTCTCACCGCTCAGAAGCGCTTGATTGTTCTAAGCGATTCTTAGCGGAGGTTAAGAACCAAAGCGATAGGAAACTTAAAACGTTACGCACTGATAGAGGGCGAGAATACTTGTCTGATCAGTTCAGGCAATACTGTGAGGAAAAAGGGATCATAAGGCAACTGTCAATTCCTTATACTCCGCAATAAAATGGTGTTGCAGAGAGGAGGAATAGGACACTTCTGGACATGGCTAGATCAATGATGGCGCAAGCAAATCTACCAATATCCTTTTGGGGAGATGCAATCTTAACTGCTGCCTACATATTGAATCGTGTGCCGTCTAAATCAATTCCTTCGACGCCGTATGAGTTGTGGCATGAGAGAAAGCCCAACTTAGAAGGTTTGCGCCCTTGGGGGTCAGCAGGGTTTGTTCATAATACTTCCCATAAGCATGGGAAACTTGGTCCTAGAGCAGTCAAACATATCTTTATAAGATACTGTGACCACTCGAAAGGCTATGTGATGTATGGTGAACATCCTGACGGAGGAATGACAGAAATTGAGTCACGCGATGTCAATTTCCTCGAGGAGGAATTTCCAACAATTGGAGAAGTTAAAGGAGATCTCAAACTTTATGAGTTGCAAGATCCCGAAGACAACGCTGGAATTCCTGGCGAGGATGCGGTTTTACAACCAAATCCAGCAATCGACGGGAATAATGAGAGCGATCTTAGAGTCAGTGGGAGAATTCCATTGCATGAAGACTCTTAAGATCTAGAGTTGCGCAGGAGCAAGCGTGGAACGGTTCCCCGAAGACGTTTTGAACTCGAAGGGCAATCTTTTTCATGTGCGCAACAATGGATGTTGATGAGCCAGCCACTTATGAAGAGGCTGTAACTTCTCCAAACGCTACAGAGTGGATAAGTGCTATGAAGGAAGAGATGAGTTCGATGGCTAAGAACCAAGTTTGGGAGCTAGTCGATCTACCGTCTGGACGCAAGACAATTGGGAACAAGTGGATTCTTAAAGTCAAGCGAAAAACAGATGGCTCGATAGACAAGTATAAGGCTCGCCTAGTGGCGAAAGGCTTTACCCAAAGAGAAGGTGTGGACTATGAAGAGACATTCTCCCCGGTGGTGAGGTTTGCCTCTATCCGTCTCATTTTAGCAATTGTCGCCCATCTTGATTTGGAACTGTTCCAAATGGATGTGAAGACAGCATTTCTCAATGGAGAACGGGGTGATGAGATCTATATGGATCAACCTAAGGGTTTTCAGGTAAAGGGACAAGAGCGCAAAGTGTGCCGCTTAAAACGTTCCATTTATGGACTGAAACAATCATCCAGACAGTGGTACCTTCGATTTCATCGAGCTATCACTTCGATAGGCTTTACGATGGTTGAGGAAGATCACTGTGTGTATGTCAAAAGGGATGAAAAGAATTTCACAATTCTCTCATTATATGTGGATGAAATTTTGCTGGCGGGAAATGATACGGAGATGATTGTCGCCACTCAGTAGTGGCTATCATCTACTTTTGAGATGAAAGACATGGGAGAGGCAGAACACATACTTGGTGTTAAGATACACCGAGATTGCTCAAAGAGACTCTTAACTTTGTCTCAAGAGACTTATATTAAGAGGGTTCTAGAGCGATTTCGTATGCATAATGCTAAACCCGTTGACACGCCTATGGAAAAACATTGTATTCTTAGCAAAGATCTATGCCCAAAAACAGATGATGAAAAGGAAAGCATGGCTAAGGTTCCTTATGCAAGCGCGGTAGGAAGTTTGATGTACGCAATGATGTGTACTCGACCACACTTGTGCTTTGCAGTAGGGATGGTGAGTAGGTATCAAAGTAATCCTGGACGCGCGCATTGGGCTACAGTCAAAAGGATACTTAGATATCTAAAGGGGGACGAGTGATTTAGCTTTGTGCTATCATGGTGGCAGTTTGAAGCTACTTGGTTACAGCAATGCTGATGGATCAGTAGATAGAGATGAACGCAAATCCACATCGGGATATGCATTCTTATTAGGTGGCGCTGCTATCACTTGGTGTAGCAAGAAGCAGCCTTGTATATCTCTATCCACTATGGAAGCAGAGTACATCGCTTGTACATCTGCAGTTCAAGAGGCTATGCCCTTATTATATGTTAGAAGTAGTGTGTCTATTATATGTGTGATATGTCACAAGGCTTGGATTGTCCCACTCACACGGGAAATCGCCCTGGCGCTTTGGTAAGCGAGCAGGATGACACTGGCGGATCAAACACTTGAGTGATCACCTTCGTGAAAGGAACAACACGAAAGGTTGTTGCCCATAGTCGCCTTGGCAAGAGGCCAAGATGAGAGCATACTTGATCGATTATGAAGAATGTCCTAACTTCATAAAAGCTTCTTAATAGCCGAGTGTGCGAATCATTAGGAGTTGTGTTGGAGACAAATTCCTAAGTGGTCCGCAGGTCAGATGCTAGAAGAGCGACTGGACTAAGACTCGTATGATGTTCAGAGCGTGACATGCCCAAATTTGAGTGGGAGCTCCATCATAGCATGTATTCATACTACATGTGCTTAATGACGACCTTAGTAAGAGGAGTGACCGAATAGATCCCTGCTTCGTCACTGTGTGAGCTCTTATAGTGTTTTATGTGCCCTTTGGGACTTTGGACTTTGTCATGAAGTGTAAGCTTGATGACGCTACTTTAGCATGTGTTCAATGGCCATGATTGATACGGTCTGTCGGAGCATGACTAAGAAAGCTGTCAAGTCCAAGCAGATTGACATAAGAGGCCAAGGAAAAATTAAGCTGGTAATGCACTTGTGTACTATGGCTCATAGGCCGGCCGACTAAGTCGAATTAGTTTTGACATAGTCATGAACATAGATACAAATTAAGGGGTCAAACATGCTCTATATGAAAACGAGGGGTCAGAGATGTTTGGTCTAGTGCAACCACGTAGTTTGGGGTACACAACGAGTCTCCTGAGTTGATGAGTTATGTTAGTTGGGTGATAACTTAATATAACTCTCCTCACTTTGTTCCATTATGTTCTCGCTCGGTCGCACGCCTTAGTCTCTGTATGAAAGAAGAGATATGATGATGAGAATTGTGGAGTATTTCGGATTCGAATAAGTCGGATTAGATTTGTATGAGTGGGAGATGTTGGTTGCATCCATATCTGATGGATCCCAATATGGTTGGGATATATATTTGACAAGATATTTAATATCTTATTAGATATATTCCCGATAGGGATGGAGATCTTATCCATAATAGGAGATAGATCTCTCCCATACTAGTATATATATACGAATATACTGGTATTCGTATACTACGGAAAATTAATCCACAGAATACATTTTTCTCCCTTTTCTCTCTAATTCTCTCTCTTGGAGAATCACCGGAGTCCTCCAAGAGTCTAGGGTGTGAAGACGACGGCGGATGCTCTAGTAGTATTCGTCCATACGGGCTTGTAGACGAATCAAGTGTACGATCCATCAATTTGGGAATCAACAGAATACGTTCCGATACAACTCAATTGAGGTATATCGATTCCCATATACGTGTATATATATTTTACGTGCTTTAATCTCTAACATCAACAAATAATATTTACTTAACAAATTAGAGTTTTGAATTACTTTGCAGGAAAGACAATTTTTTTTCCTATGACACATCTAAACTTTGCAGTTGTGACCAAATTTACATATCAAAGAGGTGAACCAATACTCTCTTATTCAATCTTTTCCTTTCAAATTGAATCTCCACACCGATGGAAAAAGAGCAAGGACCGAAAGATACCAATCAAGTTTGTATGAAAAAGGAATCAACAAAATAATGAATGTATCACAAATTATTTATGTGTCTGTGAGTAAGTGTACCCTTTCCCTTGTTTTTAATAGTTTACAATCTAAATTAGCAATTGTTTACCGTAAAATCCAATGCAAAATTATGATATAGTAAAAATAATTATCATAATTCATTATCTTCTCTAATTACAATTCCATGTGCATAAGAAAATTGATTTGAAGAAGACATAAAAGGATATTGTCGTAATTGGATTAAGAGACGTGATACCACCATCTCTCAAATCGTCGATCAGTAACATACATGAAGCAATCGTCGATCATTAACATACATAAAGTAATCGTGCTGATACGTATTGTAGGAGAAGCAGAAAAGTATATTAGAAAGATAGATACGAAATAAAAAGAGTTTCTTATTTATCAAATCCCCTTCATATAGGATGTCAAATACAAGGATTTTACAGTTACATAATATCTAGTGAATACCTAAATTGTCCTTCATCAATTACTTTTGATGAAGACATACTAACTGTGTTTTTTCTTAAATATTTTCTATTTTCTATTTAATATTCAAATTGCTATATTTGTAAATATGTTAAAAGTAAATCCTACTAGTATTTCATATAAAAACGGACTACATATTTGAAATATCTAAAAACTATCGTCTTTTTCCTCATGGGAGTATGGAGAAAGACTCCTATCTTTGATTTTTATTTTGTTTCTCTTTCATTTCCCTTACAAAAAAATGTTATTTAAGACAACAAAACATTATCTCAAATAATGAGTGTTTGTCACAACTTTGTTATTAAAGACAATATTTCGTCACAAATTAGTTGTCTCAATAACTCGGACGAAAATAATATGTTTGCAACGATAAAAGCGGTCTCAAATGTACTCCAAACATTTTTTGCAACGACTATTTGTCTCTAAAAATAGTACGAAAATGGTCCCAAATAATTTGTATAGAATTTTGTGACAAAAAATGGTCACAAATAATACAAATAACTTATTATTAATTACCACAATTGTGCTCTCAAATAATGTTGTACAAAATACATGTCATGGGAATTTTTCACTCTCTCTCCAAGGGAGTTTTTTGTCTCCCCTTAATAAGTGGAGGTTTTAGCCCCGAAATAATGAAAGATCCGTTTTGCATGATGTTCAGTTTGAAGATTCAATCATAGTGCTTTTCAATATTGATTTGTTCATCTCTTGGGACTTTCACTAGAAGATTAGTGAAAAATTCAAGATCAACTTTTTTGGTACTCAACGTGTCTAACGCAATAGCAAATTATATATTTGTTGGGTTTAGATCTATGTGGGTGCAGATCTAGCGATATTGTTTTGACTCTTTCTTCTTATTAATTAGTGGGTTGATTTCAACAATTTCATGATATTTTTATTATTTAAAACACTTAAAATCTACCCATGTATATGGAACAACGAGAGTAATAACCAAGAATAACAATATTAATGAGTTAATTACATGAAAATAATTGACGAACTTTAGTCAATTATCATTTGCAACATGACTTTTTAACTGTAAAAATGTACTGCCTTTATAATTTTTTCAATTAAATGCACCTGAGCAAGTTTTTTGCTCCAATTATTGACATGAAGTCTGAATTGAAATTTAAACCCGTCCAATTACACATGTGTTATTGTGCGAATTCTTTTAGCACCAAATTAAATTATAAAATATATTGTTTTATATTTAAACCTAATCATTACGGATATATTTGTTTACGAATTGAGTGGAGTTATAAATTCGGGCGTGCAAATTCTATGAAGTGTGAATCCAAATAATGATGTAATTCTTGTATTTGCTTTAGGTATGAATATAGTAGAATTTATAAAAGGTATAATAATTATGCTAGAAATGGGTTTTTCGGCTGTATAGTTAAAATTTTACAGAGTTAATTTTTTCAAAAAGAAAAATTCCGCGTGTCTGCTATACTTCCGAAGTCAAGTTAAAATTCCAAATTATATAGATCTAAGTTAAATTTCTTTGTTAAACTTGAAGTGAATTCAAACATTTCGGCCACGTTTTTGCAGCCTACACGGAGATCGCAGTCTCGTAGTGCACCTCATCATTGTTGAGGAACAATGACACATTTTACTGACTCATTGTAAGGATTCAAAACTCTAAATCTCACAAACACGTTCGGCCAGATATTGAAGAACAATGGCCGAGAACTGAGAAGAAAACAGACGAACCAGAAACCGAAAACAGAAAAAATATGAACAGGAAAAGAATACAATCACACAGAAGAATTTTACGTGGTTCGAACGATTGTTCTACATCCACGGAGGATCAGCACTCCTCAATCCACTATCAAGTTCACAAGAATACAAGAATATCACAAGAATTACACAACACCTCAGTCTAGAACCCTAAACTGAATAACCGTAACTCTTCTCTAACACTCATTCTTCCGGATTTTAGAAAGCTTCATTCACTACAATAAGAATAGATAAAAAGGGTCGCTTATTAAATAAAACTATTTTTTAAGTGTCTAAAAAACTACATGTGTGTTTCTCTTAAGATTCTCCCTAATATATCGAAGAAGACTAAATCTATTTTTTCACTTATTTATTATCATTTTATTGATCTCAACCAACAATATTTTAGCACTCTCTAACCCTACATATATGCCTTGATAGAGATATCAATTGGGGCACTTAAAGTTCTATAAGACATTTTACGTGTAGCACTTGAAACTTTAAAAAATGTCATAATATGATATGACAAAAGTCTCATGTGCATCAATTCCACGGTATAATTCAGGTTGTGTATCATCATTTATACTTAAAGGCATTACACGTTCTGGGTAAATGTATTACAATACATTTACCCAAAACGTGTAATACATATAAGCATAGATGGTGATATCTTTTCACCGTGATACATTTACCCATCACATATAATACATTTAGGTATAAATAGATTAACCTTTTGATCCATTACCCGGATTGCACGGATATAAGATCCATGCAATTGGTGCACAAGAAACCTCCCCATATGATACATATTATAACACTTACCATTCTCTGAGAGAGGACTTTAATGCAGTAGAAAATCCAAATCTTATTTGACGAGATTGTATGTAGTGCACATGTAATCACTACAAGAAAAAATAATTTTTTTAGACAATAAAAAATAATCTCAAATAATGAGTATTTGTTACTCCTATATATATAAAAGGTAAATGGAGGATATTTTCGTAATTGTAACTTTCCTGCTAAAATTTTGCACTATTATTGGTAACTTTTTGTCATTTGTAGTTAGTTGATAACTTTGTTTTTGAAAATGCAAATACCTTTTTTTTATATCTAATTCGTTTTATGCATAATATATCAAATTACTCATCTTTTTATGATATTCAGTTTGACATCCATTTCAATATATATTATAATGAGATATTTGATTTGAAAAAGTATTGTTTGTTGGTTAATTATTTATGCTAAATTTGAGTGTTTATTGTGAATTGGATGCAAATAAAAATTAGTAAAATAATTTCCTGATAAAAAAATTAATTAAGTATGTTTTATAAAACACAACTAATCAATTCATATTATTTGATATAAATTTTTAAATATTTTCGTTATTTGAATTACTTATGGAGAAAAATCATTGTTTAAATAAAAAAAAAATTACTTTATAGACCAAAGGTAAAAAATGATATCTATTTTATAATCAGTTTAGTAAATCAACAAATCTGCTAATACTTTTTTATCAGGAGAGTGCTGGAGCTTTGGACATAAGTATAATTATGTATTAAAAATATGTCACTAAAATTATTTTAAGCTACTTATTTATATTTTATTATACTCCCTCTGTCCCGGTTAAAGTTGTCACTTTGACCGGGCATAGATGTTAAGAAAAAATAAATTTTGTTTTTTCTTAGACTTTTTTAAAGGTGAAGATTGAGAGTTGGGATTTTGAGGGTGAGGATTGTGGGAATTAGTTTCCTTTTTTGGGGTTGCAAGTTTAATTGAGACGAACAGAAAAGGCAAGTTGGCAGAGTTAAATGGGACGGAGGTAGTAGTAAATATTTTGTTAAAATTATCTCCTTAAAGAAATTTACACCTTGCAATCGAAATTATGACATTTGTTACACTTTGTTATTTTAACGTTAACTAGACCTCAATTATGTTTTTTTACACTTTGTAACTTAAACAATACGTTGTCGCCCTAACTAACCTCAACTATGTCTTTTTACTCGTAAAAATCTAAGTAACTTTGTTCGCATTAATCAATTTTTATTTTTAAATAAAAGAAAACTATTTATAAGAAAAATAAAGTGTTTATACAGATAAAATACAATACAAAAACGATATGACGATATTCAAATATTTTGAAGAAATTATAGACTTTAATTTATTATTCAAATCTTTAAATAACTTTTAGATTTTATTTTTTAAAGTAAGGATTTATTGAAAAATAAGAAGTATTCAAACATATTTGGAATCACCAAGTGAAATGTAAAACGTTGCACACGAGAATCTAACTTTGTAAAGAAAAAAATTTAAATACTTCGTATTAGAACTTAAAAGTTTATTTAGATAAATTAAAAAAAGTATAAAACAAAAGCAAGAACATAAAGAAAAAGTTAAAACTTTAAACTATATCTGAAATATCCAAATAAAATATATTCGCTTCTTTTATTATATATTTCATGATTATTTAAAATTTTATAGTTAGAATTAAAAAATGATTTTCATAAATTAAGAAATTTCTTAATTTATAAAAATCATTGATATAAGCTACACGGGAACTGTTATGCCACTAACACTTTCGAGCCTAAAAATTTGGATTATAATTGGTAAGTCGTTGTCAAGAAGAATAAACATTTATAGTACTTTCTAAATTTATAACCAATTTATTATGTATAATACATCAAATTAATCATCTTTTAACGATGTTTGATTTGACATCCATATCACATAAGATATTCGATTTAAAATATTATATTACTTATTTATCGACTATTTGAGTTAGACTTTTATGTTTGTTGTGAGTTGTACTTGTATCATATAGTGTTGGTTCGGAATACAGCTAAAAATCTGTCAAATAATTATCTTATAAAAATTATTTTACTTGATTATCTCATGAAACCACAACTAATCAAATGGGCAAAGCCTCATATGCACCAGTTGCACGGTGCAATCCGGATTGTGTATCATGATTTATGCTTAAAGGTATTACATGTCCTTGGTAAAGGTATTACAATATCTTTATTTAGGATATGTGATACATTTAAGCATAAATTGTGATACATTTTCAGCATGATACCTTTACCTATAACTTGTAATACCTTTTGGCATAAATAGTAATGCCTTTGATCCATGACCCGGATTGCGGATCTTGGTGCACAGGAGACCTCCCCAATCAAATTATTTCTTCCAAGGTGAATTTTCTCCAGTATTCTTCATTTATTATGTTGAGAGAGAATCAATGTATATATAATTTAACACGTACCTTATTAAATCAAAAGCAAAATTTAATATTTAACTTTTAATAAGCTTATTAAATTATTAAATTTTCAAATATTTAATTGTTATAATAATAATATTTTTTATTTAATTAATCAAAATCAAAGGCCTACAACTTTAGCGCATATATATAACTTTATAGGATAATTAATCTGGAAATTAGTTTTATTACCTAATCATATTTTGCACTAAATCTACTTATAATATAAATGTATTGTTTATTTTGATAATTTCAACATATAAATGGAAATATTAATAAATATAAAAAATAGTTTATTTTGTTATTCTAACTATTGAATGAATTTCGAATTATATTTTGTTATTTTGAACTACAATCACTAAGTAAAGTATTAAAACTTGCATACGAGATTTTTTTAAGCTAAATAGTTATAGTTAGAACTTGAAACTTTATTTTCATAAATAAAAATATTTATAATAAAATAGACAAGATAAGAGGAAAACTAATTTCTTATAACATTATTCAATTTAATTTATTTAATAGTATGAGTTGATATTTAGATATTTATGTTTGTTTGACCATTCATAATTAATTAGGCTATTTGTGTATGGATATAGGTCAAGAATGATACGAACACACAAAATGTGTGTTGAGTTTCAAAAATGAAAAATGTTCATTTCGAAAATAGAAACATTTTATCTTTTATATTTAATATTCTATCTTAATGTTAATATATATTGTTAGAATCAAAACCTCCAGTAATAACAAAAACACTCCAAAGATCAGAAGTGTTCAACTGGAAAATCTTTATAACTAGCCAAACAAACACACACGAAGAACTCGAAACAAAATTCAGACAAACACAAGAAGTAACGTGGTTCGATCAATGATCTACGTCCATGGAGGGTTGGTGCACCTCAATTCACTATACCACAAGTTCAATTACAAGGAATTACACATTTTCAAAGAAACCCTCAATAAGAAACCCCTAATTGAACTTCAAACCCAAAATCTACAATTCTCTGTAATATGTAACTGTGTAAAGAGGAAAACTAAATGAATCAACTCTACAAATTAAACCGCGTATATCTACGAAGTTAGTTGGGCTCGAATTGCTCTGAAACACAAGTTGAAAATCAGCTATAGAACGGTTACAGAAAATCGTTGTTAAAGACCTGCCAAAACCCGGTGCAAACTGACTGGTTCTTAACTGCCGGTTCACAGTAATTATGGCACGGGTTCATTACTTCCAGACCGGTTCCAGATTTGACTCAACAAATTATGCTAGTTATAAATTGTTTTCATGAAATTGAATCACTATTCACAGTTCTTCACCTCAATGAATTCAAAACACTTCATCTCCTCAAACATGTTATGCAATCTTAGACTTAAACACATGCCACAAGCTTCACTAAGCATGTGAAATATCCAAACATCGAGTCAGCAAGAGACTTAGTAAGAAAGTCAACAACATTATCCTCAGTAGGCACCATATTTACTGCCACGGTCCTCTTCTCAACTATATCTCTCACAAAGTGTAACTTTACATTAATGTGCTTTGATCTTTCATGGAAGACTTGGTGTTTTACCAAGTTTAGAGTGCTTTAATTATCACACAGAACTGTTACACAGCTTTGGACAATCCCAAAATCCTTCAAGATCCCTTTTAACCACACTACTTCCTTTACAGCATCTGTTATGGCAATGTATTCAGCTTTTGTGGTTGAAAGTGCAACCATGAACTGATGTACTGACCTCCAACTGACTGCAGTTCCATAAAGTGTGAAAATATATCTGGAGATGGACTTTCTTGTGTCCAAGTTCCCAGCAAAATCTGCATCAACATAGCCCAACAATGACTCTTTCACTCTATCAGTTTGTTCAAACATCAATCCCAAACTTAGTGAGCCTTTTAAGTATCTTAGTACATACTTTAAGGCTTCCCAATGCATTCTTCCAGGGTTTGACATGAATCTATTTACCAGAGATACACCATAAGCTAGGCCTGGTCTACTATAGATCATTCAATACATTAAACTCCCAACTCCACTTACATATGGAATTGATTCCATGTACTTGATATTAGTTGTTGTCTTAGGACACTGATCTTTTGAAAGTTTGAATTGTTGTCCCACTGGTGTAACTACAAGTCTTGACTCATGCATATTGAACCTTTCTAGCACTTTGTGCAGATAACTCTTCTATGACAAACACAACTTCCCAGCTATTCTATCCCTCAGAATATCCATTCCTAGAATCTTCTTTGCATCCCCTAATTCTTTCATCTCAAACTCATAGCTTAATTTATGTTTCAAATGTTCAATCTTCATCTTACACTTGCTGGCAATGAGTATGTCATCAACAGACAATAGCAAGTAGGTTTGATTTTCTCTTGCTTGCTTCTCAAAGTAAACACAACTGTCATACAAGCTCCTAGTGAACCCTGCCTTTATCATAAACTGATTAAACTTCTTGTTCCACTGTCTGGGACTCTGTTTCAACCCATACAAGGACTTCCTAAGATGACATACTTTGTTTTCATTTCCAGGAAGTATAAACCCCTCAGGTTGTTGCATATAGATATCCTCAACCAATCCTTGCAAAAATATTGTCTTCACATCAAGCTGTTGTTATTCCATCTTCATGTGTTACTTCAGCCAGCAAAAGTTTGATTTAACAATGCTTTACAACAGGTGAAAATACCTCATTAAAGTCTATGCCTTCTCTTTGAGTGAATCCCCTAGCTACAAGCCTTACCTTGTATCTTATCCTCTCACCACCACAGACTTCCACTTTCTTCTTGTAAATCCACTTGGAACTGATTAACTTCTGGTGTTTTGGTTTAGTTACTAGTTTCCAAGTGTTATTTCTTTCCAAAGATTGCATTTCTTCCATCATTGCAGCTAGCCACTGGTCTTTCTCATTTCCAAACACAACTTCTCTATAACTTTGAGGTTCATAGTGTTTCAAAGCTTCTGCTACACTTAGAGCATAGCAGATCATGTCTGCTTGTCCAAATTTGTTAGGTGGATGGATAGTTCTTCTTACTCTATCTCTAGTTAGGTGATAATCCCTCAATTCATGATCATCTCTTTGTCTTTCTTCATCTTCAGATGAACTGTTATCTTGATCATTGTCATGTTCCAGAGATCTCCGCCTCAACAAATGGATTCTCTGTTGAAATATCTCCATCAGACTTATTCTTATCTCCTGTGGACGAATATTCCATGACTTGCTCATTGAATCTAACATCCATGCTAATAAGCACCATCTTATGTCCATTTTCCAGACACCAGAGTCTGTATCCTTTGATCCCTTTTGGATATCCTATGAACATGCATCTTAGAGCTCTAGGATCAAGTTTGTTTGTCTTACTTGTGCAGAAGCTTGGCATCCAAACATTTTAAGATCAGTGTAGCTTGAAAGCTTCCCATACCACATTTCATCTAGTGTTTTGAAATTCAATGCTGATGAAGGTGTTTGTTGATTAGAAAACATTTTGTACTTACTGCCAACATGCACCTCAACTCCTGCAAGTATTGTTCTATTCATCCTCTCAGCAAACCCATTTTGCTATGGGTTGAGTGGAACAGTCTTATGTCTGGTGGTGCACGTGGTAGTGCACACACTTTTAGGTCAATTTAAGTGTCTTTTTACGAACTTTTGTGTGCATTTTCACGTTTGTTTTGTGCGTTTATTTCTCATTGGGCAATTTGACGTGTTTGTTTCATTTTCATGTCAAGACAGGTGAATTAAGGCCGAAAAACAGGTTCGAAGATCTCAAATTGACAAATCGAGCTCAAAGGAAGAAGAAAACAAGGAAAAACAGGGGATCATGCCCGAGGTGGTGAGGCCACGCCCGTGGCTCAAGCCACGGCCGAGGCAGTCCAACGCCACGGCCGTGGCCATTCCTCCAGAAGAGGCCACATTTCAGCATCAATTGCCACGGCCGAGGCAGTATATATACCACGACCGCGGCCCTAAATTGGGCCCAAACCCTTGTTTCACCATGCCCGCGGCCATCTTTATGCCACGGCCGCGGCGGTGTTCCCTGTTTTAAAATCCTAAACACGTTTTTGCCTAAATTGGAGCTAGCACTTTCTCTCCTTATATATATATCATCCCATTCGAATTTAACCTAACCCTAACAACCTAGAACCCATCCCCCACACATAATCAGCCACTTTTCTCCATTGGAAGCAAGAAAATGGAAGGGGGTTGAAGATCTTGATCTTCAACCCCTAACCTTTGGTTCTTTCTATCCTATTTTCATGCTTTCTTTAATTTTCTGTTATTTTATCTTTGTATTAGGTAAAATGGGTGGCTAGCACCCTTAGTTCACTCTTGATTATTGTGGAACCTTGAGTCCAAGACATTTATGTGATTATTACGGTTAATGTTACCGAAAATATTGTGTATTCAAGTGTTTTGTGTTATTTGCTCTTATTGACTCACATTTATGAATTTATTATAGGATTGATCAACCTTTAAGAGATTTGTGAATGTGTTGCTAGAATAGGAGGTCACTATCCGTAATTGTAGGATTTCCGATTCCCGAGTAGCAAACAATAATTATTTATTGGTGATAACACAAAGTTTAACCTCTAAAACCGAGCTTGCGAGTTTTATGTTGAATTTATCTCGTTGTCCTAGTGTTTAATGCATTTGGTGATTGAATCTAAGAGAGCTTTTTCGAGGATTCGGTTAAACTGAATAGGGTTAGTCGAAGAGCTTGTTTTGATTAACTAAGATTAAGGGATAACAAGGCTATTAGAGCTTGTTAATAGTCTTGAGATAAGGGCTAGAATCACAATTGAATAGGGCATTGACAATAGTTACATAAATCGTCCAAGACCTCGGTGAAACATGATCAAGGGTGAATCGTTTTGTTATTTAAAAAACCAAAAACCTATAAAAATCTCTTTATTTGTCTTTGTTTATTTAGGTGTAGTTGTTATTTCATTAACCCCCCACTTCTTTATTGTTTTCTAGCTTATTTACTTTATGTTTCTTCATAATAATAGCTTAACACATAAAAGCAAAATTTGTTCGACCGTTCCTCGTGGGATCGACCCTTGCTTGCCACTCTACTAGTTAGAGTAGTCGGTAAGGTTTAAGTGTATCTTCATACACAATTTAATTTGGTAGTCGGAAACGACGCTACCAAATTTTGGCGCCGTTGCCGGGGAATGGTTTAGAACGATTTTGTTTTATGTGTTAAGTGTTTGTTTTAGTTACATAGCTAGTTGTTTGTTTTGTTTATTTAAAGAGCATCCGTCGAGCCAACGACGTTAAACAAAGGCGCTTGTCGGGAGGCAACCCGACGTTTATTGCTTTTCGTATTTTAAATTCATAGTTTAGTTGCTTTACTAATATTTTAGTACTTTAAATTATTTTGTTTAATTGTGTGTAGGTGCCCAACAATCAATTCAAAGAGATAGTGTGAAATGGGGGTGAAGGAGCCCAAAATGGAGGAATTACCCAGGAAAAATCACCACGGCCGTGGCACACAATCCACCTCGGCCGCGGCCTCCAACAAAGAAAAACTCAAGCCATTCTGGACAACTCACCTCGGCCATGGCCTTTCAATAGCCACGACCGTGGCCAATAAGGCCGCGACCGAGGTCCAGTGTATCCGCGCCCGAGGCCAAGAACGTGAAAATTTTGAATCCATTCTGGACAAAAGGCCACGGCCGAGGCCTATAGGTGCCACGCCCGCGGCGTAGAACTGACTCGGCCGTGGTGATCCCAGACCGCGCCCGAGGTCATTCATTCTCAAAAATCCGGAATCACACTGGAAGGATTGCCACGGCCGCGGCTTATGAAGCCCACGCCCGCGGCAAGGTTTCTCATTCGCCACGGCCGCGGCGTTGTTTTCGCCTCGGCCGCGGCCTACTCCCAGGTATATAAAGACAGACGCGGGCGAGGTAGGGCATTTCACCCTCCTCCTCGCGAAAATTGGCGAAAACACACTCACACACACACGAAATCCGCCATTGTTACTCAATTTCTTCCCCTCAAATTCACACCACACCTCACCCACATCATCATAAACATTTCTATCCGAAAAAATTCGGATTTGGAGCAAAGTCGGAGTCGGGTCGAAAAGGGCGCGAAAAATCAAACTTCAAATTTTTCGATTAAACTCGACCGGTAAGTATGGCTATCCTTTCCCCTCAATCTTTATTTGTTATTATGAACTTTGTTGTTAAGATTTGGGGCAAATTTGTTGTTGGATTAGTTGATATATTGATATTGGTTGTGCACACGTATTTTGTGAATTTTTGCCAATGTTGAATGTTTTTAAGTAATCTACCACTAAATTTGTAGTGATAGCCTTTGTTTTTGCATGATTTGTTGATGATGGATGAGGATTAGTTTGGGAATCATTGAAAATTGAGGATTGAAGTTGATTTTTGCTATATCACCAACCACTTGACATGCATTCCCTTTTGTTACCCTTCTTGCTATTTGATTCTATTATTATGTTCGATTGTTAGGTTGATTAGTGAATTTGTGTGAATAGTAGATACTTTTAGACTCTTGATAATAATGAAACAAAATCAACCTATTTTTGTTGAGCATTAATAGAATTTTCTTGCAATAGGATAATAATTAGACATGTTTGCCATTTATGCACATTTAATCAAGTCAACTAAGTCATCTAGATTGCGAATTCACTTGTGATTTTCTGTGATTGGTTGAACATGAGTGATTGAAACATGAGTGATTGACCTTCTATTTGATTAGAGTTAATGTTTCAATTGGTGATAAGTGTTAAAACTCAGAATTTAAGTGTGTGTGTTTGTCTTGTAGGGCAAATGGGACCATCAAAAAAGACATCAAAGAAAAGTGTTGGCACAAGTAAAGGCACACCAAGTATAGGAAAGGGGAAGGGCAAGTTGGTGATCCGGGAGCCCCTCCCAGAGGAACCGGAGATCGAAACCCCGGAGGTCCCAACGTCCACAGGGCCAGACAGCCGACTTTTTGACATCATTTTGGACGACCCGGTTCACCAACAAAGATTTGCCCGATTAATGAAGCGTCAGATTGTTGCCACCCGTTATTTCAAAACCGAGTGTTTGACTGATATGGGAATCAAGGATAATATCGATGAGTTTTTGAGAGCATCGGGCCTCATTGGATTGTTCACTCCAAGGCCCACCTACCAACGATTCGTCCTTGAGTTCTTCAGCACACTGACTGTCCGATCCAACTCTGAAAAATGTGGAAACAGAATCCACAGCATTTCATTCCACCTGCTGAACAAAAAGATGACACTCACAGCAGCGGAGTTGAGGAAGATTTACGGTTTCAAAGAAAATCCCTCCACCACAGACTTGGAAAGCATCGATGAGTTCAATGTCGGGCGGTTCTGGGGGCAAATAACTGTTGCTTCCGGCTTGGTTGAACCGCAAGCCTTCGATTCTAAGAGCTCCAAAACTAGCTGGATCAGAAATCCAGTCGTAAAGGTTTTACAAAGGCTCCTGGCATTGACACTTTTTGGGAGGAAGGAGACGGGGGCAGCAAGGATCGCCGAGCTCAGTATCCTATGGTCCATTCTCAAACGGACCGATAGGAGATATGAAGAGGTGCTGATTGAGTCTTTTGAGAGGACAGTGAAGGAACTAACGGCGACCAGAAAGAAAGAGCCTAAGCAACATGACTCAATATTCTGCGGAGCTCTTATCACACCAATTCTAGAGCATTGTGGAGTTCCGTTGATTGACTTCAAGGCTGTTTCAGATTCGTTCCTTCTGGGTTGGGAAGATTTAGCCAACATGAGGATTGCTGCTTTGGGACTAGAAGATGGAGTCTCCGTTCCCTACGTGATCCAAAATGTAGGGCCAATGCTACGCCTTCCTAACCCAGACCTCACCCGCATCCGAGACCTCAAATCCACAGCCAACTTGGCCTTGAGCTCAGCTGCACACCGGGTAGCCTCGAGGGAACCCAGTGACCTCGAGTTCCGGAAATATCAGAGAGGCCACGTATCGGAACCTGCTGCAGAAGGGATAGATCTCACAGGCGAGGGTGTGAGCAGCCGTCATTCACGAAAGAGACCCGTATCCGCTGTTCAGTCCCAGACCGAGTTTCAACAACAAGTGGATGAAAGATTAAGCACGATGGAGGGGGACATCCGAGAGATGAAGTCGGACATTAGGGAGATCAAAGGAAACCAGAGCAAGATCCTCGAGGCACTCAACAGCCTTCGAGCATGTTTTGGTGGCCAAAGCTCCCGATCGTCACGACCGTCCAAATCTTTGTGAGTAGGAGTACCAAGAATATCCTTCTTCTTTTTCAAAAGCTTAGTTTTCAACTAAGTTTGGGGGAGAAAAGAAAGAAGTAGGATGTTCTTGGCCACCCCGGTGTTACAATCTCTCATGTTTCATTTCCATATCTTACTGCTTGTTGACTATTTAGGCCTGTGTGCCCCTTCTGTTTTGCCTATACTTGGGATTCACGGCGTGTGGGCCGTTTGATTGTTATTTTTGCCTTTGTAAACTTGCTTGCACTATTTCATTGAATGATGTATCGGATTTTCTTGTAGGATGTTTTGTCTTGATTGGCCTGTGTGCCATTTTCTACTATCATCTTTGTTTGGTTAAGATAAATTGAGTTTTGTTATTTATATGATGAAGTTTTGGGCACTTACATGCATAGTCGTAATAAGTTGATAATTTTTTTTTTAATCGATTGGGATGGGTGTTTTGAATAAATGGTTGAGTTAGTTAAGCACCAATCCGTACCCTTTCTTTCCACAAACTTTGATTTTCAATCAAGTTTGGGGAGGGGGTGGTAGGTGTACGGATTTTGGCCGCTTGGAAAAGTTGATTGGACCAAATTTGAATGAAAATGTGGCAAACGGTTAATGATGAATAAATTTTCCATAAAAATTGAAAACTTGGCTAATGATAGAGCATGATAGGCTATGAGACGAAATTGAGCTTACATTCAAAACTTTTAATCAAATTGCAACCGAGTGAGTTTTTGAGCTTTAGAAGATACTCCCGCCTTTGGAGTAACGTAAACTTTCTTTCGGTGTGAAATTCATTGAGTACATTTAGTTGTCTCTAGAACTTGCCTTGATTCTCTATTTTGCATGAGTCGGTACATTGTGTGACATTGAAAATGATTTTAGGCAATCCTTGATTTGAGCCTACTTTCAAGCTTGAAAACACATCCTTTTTACCTAATTTGATATTGTCTCTAGTTGAGCCCCTTGAGCTTTTAGCCTTTTGTTTGACAGCCCAATCCTACAAGCCGAAACCCTTTCGATTAGCCTTTGAACCTAATTGGACTATTTGAGTATGAGGGAGGTGGTTGGAAGGTAGTCGGATAATTTGGGATTGAAAAGGGTGAACTATTGGGAGTATTGAAAGGTGAAAGGAATTGAAACAATAGGAAAAGAATCGAGAATACTAGTCCTCTCCAATTTTTTTTTTTGTGTTAAAAAAAAAAAAAAAAAAAAAAAAAGAGAAAAAGAAAAAAAAGTCGAAAAATCAGAAAAACAAAAGAAAAAGTTAGTTGTATATACTCATTGTTACTTTTGATTTGGAGAGGCTAGTAATATAAATGCCTTTTAATAGATGTTCTCAAAGTTGTAAGAATTCAAAAGAAAATACACTCCAAGGGAGAATTGAGAAAGCATTTAGGTTGTGGATTTTGTGTTAAGGAGAAGAAATCAATTTTTAAGGATTGGTTTACTAAGGAAGTAAAGAGTGAGGTTGAGTGACCATTGTTTGAGGGGTAGATGGGTAGTGCACGACTCATTTAGTCCGTTTTATAGTCACTTATACCCAAAATTATCCCACCTTACCCCAAACCAACATTACAACCTGTTAAAGACCTTTTTGATTCTTTGTCACACATGTCGGGTACACATCGAAATTTAGATTATTGGCAAGCCTATGGTAGATACTATTTGCATTTCAATGTGAGCGTATATACTACCTATTCAATACACTTGAGAGTCGAGAGATACACTCATCCGGTAAGGATTTCAAGTTGAGAGTGTCAAGTCTTGAAAGTAGTTGATATGCTCTATCTCTTATGCTCAATGTTATCATGATTGCCTAACTTTTGAAAATTTCTTCTGAAATTGATTTTGCCACTTAAATCTGCCCTAAAAAGTGTCCTTTCTTCTTTCTCTTTATTTGTTCTGGACGAACAAAGGTTTAAGTTTGGGGAGATTTGGTGCACGTGGTAGTGCACACACTTTTAGGTCAATTTAAGTGTCTTTTTACGGACTTTTGTGTGCATTTTCACGTGTGTTTTGTGCGTTTATTTCTCATTGGGCAATTTGACGTGTTTGTTTCATTTTCATGTCAAGACAGGTGAATTAAAGCCGAAAAACAGGTTCGAAGATCTCAAATTGACAAATCGAGCTCAAAGGAAGAAGAAAACAAGGAAAAACAGGGGATCATGCCCGAGGTGGTGAGGCCACGCCCGTGGCTCAAGCCACGGCCGAGGCAGTCCAACGCCACGGCCGTGGCCATTCCTCCAGAAGAGGCCACATTTCAGCATCAATTGCCACGGCCGAGGCAGTATATATACCACGACCGCGGCCCTAAATTGGGCCCAAACCCTTGTTTCACCACGCCCGCGGCCATCTTTATGCCACGGCCGCGGCGGTGTTCCCTGTTTTAAAATCCTAAACACGTTTTTGCCTAAATTGGAGCTAGCACTTTCTCTCCTTATATATATATCATCCCATTCGAATTTAACCTAACCCTAACAACCTAGAACCCATCCCCCACACATAATCAGCCACTTTTCTCCATTGGAAGCAAGAAAATGGAAGGGGGTTGAAGATCTTGATCTTCAACCCCTAACCTTTGGTTCTTTCTATCCTATTTTCATGTTTTCTTTAATTTTCTGTTATTTTATCTTTGTATTAGGTAAAATGGGTGGCTAGCACCCTTAGTTCACTCTTGATTATTGTGGAACCTTGAGTCCAAGACATTTATGTGATTATTACGGTTAATGTTACCGAAAATATTGTGTATTCAAGTGTTTTGTGTTATTTGCTGTTATTGACTCACATTTATGAATTTATTATAGGATTGATCAACCTTTAAGGGATTTGTGAATGTGTTGCTAGAATAGGAGGTCACTATCCGTAATTGTAGGATTTCCGATTCCCGAGTAGCAAACAATAATTATTTATTGGTGATAACACAAAGTTTAACCTCTAAAACCGAGCTTGCGAGTTTTATGTTGAATTTATCTCGTTGTCCTAGTGTTTAATGCATTTGGTGATTGAATCTAAGAGAGCTTTTTCGAGGATTCGGTTAAACTGAATAGGGTTAGTCGAAGAGCTTGTTTTGATTAACTAAGATTAAGGGATAACAAGGCTATTAGAGCTTGTTAATAGTCTTGAGATAAGGGCTAGAATCACAATTGAATAGGGCATTGACAATAGTTACATAAATCGTCCAAGACCTCGGTGAAACATGATCAAGGGTGAATCGTTTTGTTATTTAAAAAACCAAAAACCTATAAAAATCTCTTTATTTGTCTTTGTTTATTTAGGTGTAGTTGTTATTTCATTAACCCCCCACTTCTTTATTGTTTTCTAGCTTATTTACTTTATGTTTCTTCATAATAATAGCTTAACACATAAAAGCAAAATTTGTTCGACCGTTCCTCGTGGGATCGACCCTTGCTTGCCACTCTACTAGTTAGAGTATTCGGTAAGGTTTAAGTGTATCTTCATACATAATTTAATTTGGTAGTCGGAAACGACGCTACCATCTGGTGATACCCTTCTCTTTGCACAGGTTATTAAATTCTGCTGACAAATACTCCAATCCATTGTCAGTTCTTAGATGATTGAGCTTATTTCCTCTCCTAATTTCTATTTGTATCAGCCAACCTTTGAACCTTTCATAAGAATCTCTCTTTTGTTTAAGAATGAATGCCCAAACCTTTCTACTATAATCATCTATCATAGTTATTAAATATTTACCTCTACCATATGTCTCAATTCTTGCGGGACCCCAGATGTCAGAATGAACATAATCAAATGGTTCCTGAGTGTTGTGAATCCCTTTTCCATACACTAGCTTCTTTGATTTTCAAAGAATGCAGTTATCACAGAAGTCAAGTTTGATATTTCCTAGGTTTCCAAATACCCCTCTCTTTGAGAGCTTTATCATTCCCTTTTCACCAATATGTCCCAACCTCTTATGCCATAGAACAATATTAGTTCTATCCAATGTTACATCTACTGAACTAGTAACAGGTTTTCCAATCAGAATGAACAGACCATTTTGTTTCTTGCCTTCCATTACTGTTTTTCCACCTTTAGTAATATGGATGAAACCATTTATTGTACTGAACTCTCAACCAGATGCATCTAGAGTACCTAAGGAGGTCAGATTCTTTTTGAGATTAGGAATATAACTTACATTTGAAATTACATTTTTGACACCATCAAACATTTGGATTTTCACAGATCCACTTCCTTGAACATTGCATGACTCATCATTGCCTAGCAAAACTGATCCACCATCAAACTTCTTCAGCTCTTGAAACCAAGAATCATTAGAACACATATGGAAAGAGCATCCAGAGTCCAATACCCATTCTTCAGACATTTTTCCATCTGAGATTGTTAGGACTTCTGCACTTTCATACCCTTCCTCTGCTATAGCTGCATCTGCATCTTTTCAGTCTGACTTCTTCTTTCTTTCAGGACAATTTTTCTTTAAATGTCCAGTCTGCTTACAGGCATAGCACCTTCTTTTCTCCACCCAATCAGTGGACTTGTTGGCATCATCTTTACTAGATTTCTTTTCCTTTGGCTTATTATTCTGGAACTTCTTCTCTTGATTTTGTTTCTTGAACTTAATGTTCAAGCCTTCTCCAGTAGATTGATTCTTTTTTTTTCCTTGAAGGTGTAACACTTTAGTCTTCAAAGACGTAAGAATTGATTCAAAGCTCAACTTATCTTGCCTCCCAAACATTAATGTATCCTTGAAATTTTCAAGTGTCTTTGGCAGTGAGTTGAGTAGCATCAGGGACTTGTCATCCTCTTCCATTTTTACCTCCAGATCCGCAAGATCATCAATCAGCTGACTAAACTCATCAAGCTGATCAAATAAGCCCTTATCATTTGTCATCTTGAAAGCCAACATTTCTGTTTCAAGAATAACTTGTTGGTTATACTCTTGGATTGATACAACACCTCTAACTTTCTCCAGGCCTCAATTGTTGTCTTGGCCTTTGTTATTTCCCTCAGTTGTTTATCCCCAAGGCATAGTATGATTGAACTATGTGCCTTTTGAACCATTTCTATGTTCTTGGGCTTATCAGCATCAGGCCACTCCTCCAAGGGCTTCAAACCATCGCCAATCCATTTTGAATCAAAACAACATTCATCTTGATCTTCCACAACCTAAAGTCATTCTTCCTGGTGAAACTTCTCAACATCTAGCTTCATTCCAACCATGTCTTCCTCTTAACGTGGTCGTGGGTTCGTTTACCACAGACGGCGCCAGTTGTTAGAATCAAAAGAAGAAGTTCCAGAATAATATGTGTAAGTCCTTGTAATTGAACTTTTCCTTTGGCTTTTTAAATAAACTTTCGTGCATTACACGGGATCAATACTAGTTACTCTTAGAGACAATGTATTGCTATTAAATAGTCATCTCAATAACTCGATCGCTAATATATTATTTGTCTCAAATGCATATAAGTATTTTTGCAACGACTAGTTGTCTTTGAAAACAACAAGTGACTTTAAATTACTTGCACAATACTAACGAAAAGTCATCACATATAATTATTATTAAAGACAACATTTATCGTCTAAAAAATAGTAGATAAAAAAATACTTTTTTGTTAGTATATTATTCGACGAGAATTTTTAATTCATGTTGAATATGACCAAATCAAATAATTAAATAGATAGAAGACTAGTTTTACAACCACCAATAGATTAATTACATGAACAATTTTATAGTTTTTCCTGTGTTTAGTGGTGAATAAAGATCACATATTCACATTTGTTTCATTTCATACTAATTTGAGAGGATTCTGAAATACGAACATTTAGTGACTTTTCCCCCCTTATGTTTGTTTTCATATAGTCATTTTGAGTTATTTTGGCTGAGTCAATAATGCATACTGTTGAACTCTTTATTTAAATATCAAAGGTAATATCTTAAATTTTATTATCAAATGTACATTAACATTGATCAGTGATTTCTCATTTATTGGACATCCGAAATATGAGTTCAACGTCCACCCTTATCATTACAAGAAAAATAATTATATGACAATAAAAAATGGTATCAAATAATATCCCGAATAAACTTGCACACTCTCCTTTTCCGTCCGTCCTAACACCCTTAAAAATGAAAGTTATAACACAATCTCCACCCTCAAAATCTCCACCCTCAATATCCACCCTCAATCCACCTTTGAAAAGTCAACATAAAAGCAAAAGGCAGATTTTCTTAACATTTGTGCACCCTTTCGAGTGCAAGTTCATTCCGGACGGAGGAAATATTAGTTACCACAATTGTGGTCTCAAAAAAATTATTACAAAAGATCTTTTTTGTTGTAATGTACACATTCATTGCTAAAATAGTGAATTATTGCGTAAATTAGTTCTTCCGATAAACCAAGGTTCCGTGTGTTTGACGGATTTCACTTGTTTGTTGGTTTTGTAATGTTTTTTCATTACAAAACAATGCATTTTTTGTGTTAGTGGTGAAGTCGCAAGTCCAAGCGGATAAAAGAAGGATTGGAAGGAAGGAATTGAAGAATTAGGGCCATAATAGATTTTGGATAGGCCCAAGGTGGAGTGCAGAAGCCCAAAATATGAGTTATAAAGAAAAGAAAAGCGAGAAACATTTGCTCGACCAAACAGGAAAATGGGTCGGTCATGAAAGCTTCACAGGGGCTAAAGTGATGAAGATGGAAAACATTTTCTCGACCGAATAAGAAGGTGCACGGTTCGACCATGCATCCTGCAAAAGTGATGAAATTGGATAGATGAAGAGCATTTGCTCGACAGAATGTGTAACCAATTTGCTCGTGTAAAATGTTGCCAGCATAACACACCTCTAGTATTTAAACCATATCTCGAGTTATACATATCTACTCAAGTTGAGGCTAGTATCCTTGAAAAGCTAATTCAAAGAGCTAAAACTTTTCCATGAAAGCCAAAGTCAAATTCCGACCATATGATGTCCAAATATGGTTTTGAAGTTAGACAATCATTGCAATTTTGGGCCATGTCACCCATATGACATATATGCACGCGCCCATAGATGCATTTTTGGGATTTTATCCGATTTTCTACCACTTTTACCTAGTTGGTTAATTCCTATAAATATCTCAAGGCTCTAATACGTCAAAGAACTCAGTTTTATCATTATATACACTATATACAAGAGGGAAGGAGTCCGTAGGAGAGGCGGGAGAGAGGAAGGAGTAGCAGCGGAGTATCCGAGAGGAGCACGCCCCCACGCCACCAACAACTCTTGTCTAGTATTTTAGTATATTCTCCACTTTTTTTTCTTTATTGTTTATATTATGGAGTAGTTGTTTATTGTCTTAGGGTTTTAGAAAGTAGGTTTAATTATAGTATAGATGTTTTTAACTTATCCATGATTTATATGCATTCGATTATTATTTGATGTGTTGAAATATGTTTGTTGTTAGTTTAGACTGACCATCTATATTTACCACTCTTGAATTACCCCAAGATATATACTAACAAATTGTTGGGTTCATAATAGCATACCAGGATTAACGCAGCGAATTTAAAATTTTATTAAAACACAATATACCACATATATATAAACCTGCGCACTCAAAATATATACGAAACTACTATTTAAAGGAATGCGTAAAAACACATTCAATACGGTGTGCGAATTTGACCTCCATAAATCTCCATCGTTTGATGTAGAAGATATCATGAATCAATTCCTTATACCTGATATGTGGTACGAGCGATTGTCGTGTGTCGCTTTACCAAATTAATTGTATAAAATTATACTAAACCTTATCAACTATTCTAACTAGTAGAATGGTAAATAAGGGTCGATCCCACAGGGAACGGCCGAACAATTTTGATTCCGATGCCAAGCAATTTATAATTTAATATGCAAGAAATAATACTTAGGAAAGCAATAAAGGTTGGAGGGATTTGATAAGGAACTAACAATCTACTAGTAACAAATAAAGGCAACTAAATGAAATTAAAAGCATTTAACATTCTAATTCAAAGAAACAAATAATCAAAGACAATAGAAGAGATCTTTTTCGGTTTTGGTTTCAAGTAATAAAATGATCCACCCTTGATCATGCTTCCCCTTGGTCTTGGACGATTGATGCAGCTATGTTAATGCCCAATTAAATTGTGATTCAAGCCCTTATCTCAAGGCTATTAATAAGCTCTAATAGCCTTGGTGTCCCTTAATCTTAGTTAATCAAAATAAGCTCTTCGACTAGCCCTATTCAATTTAATCGAATCCTCGAACAAGCTCTCTTAGATTCAATAACCAAATGCATTGAACACTAGGACAACGGGATAAATTCAACATAAAACTCGCAAGCTCGGTTTTAGTGGTTGAACTTTGTGTTATCCCCAATAAATAAATCTTTTATTTGCTACACGGGAATCGAAAATCCTACAATTACGTATAGTAATTTCTTATTCTAGCAACACATTCACAAATCCCTTAAAGGGTGATCAATCCAATAATCAATTCATAAATGTGACTCAATAACAGCAAATAACACAAAACACTTGAATACATAATATTTTCGGTAACATTAACCGCAATAATCACATCAATGTCTTCAACTCAAGGTTCTACAATGATCAAGGATGAACTAAGTGTGCTACTCACCCATGGAAGCTAAAACAAACAGAAAATAAGTAGAAAAATAAAGAAACATGATACTAATATGGATGAATCCAAAGATGTCAATTGGAGAAGATGATCCTTCAATCTCTCGTCCAATCTTCCTTCCTTGGTGGCTTTAGTGGCTGAATAGTGCTTCCAAAAGTATCCAAAAGTTATCAAAAGTTAGGTTAAATTCGAATGGGATGATATATATATATATATAAGGGGAGAAAGTGCTACTAAAAAATAGGCAAAATCGCATTCAGGATTTCAAAACAGAGTAATGAATCTCGGCTGAGACGGAAGTGTATCTCAGCCGAGACGTGAAAAAGGATTTTCCAGATTGATGGGTCGAAGGCTGATCTCGGTCGAGATTCAACTTCATCACGGCCGAGACGTAAAAAGGGGAAAATGGGGCTGGCTAGGGCTTGACTCATCTCGGCCGAGATTGGATTTCATCTTAGCCGAGATCTTGGTCCTTTGAAAAGCCTTGAAATTCTCTGGAAATGCATCTCAGCCGAGATGCGTTGTTTGCCTCGGTCGAGATCTTCAGTTTGTTCAATTCTTCATGAATACCCTGGAGGCTCATCTCGGCCGAGATTGTCATCCTGTCTCGGCCGAGATCTTCAGTTAGCCCTTCCTTTCGTTGCCTCGATCGATTCCTCGACTCCGCGGTCGTTTGATGTTCTTTTTCGACCCCTTTTTTACCTGTCTTAACACAAAAACAACACAAACACATTATTTTGCCCATGAGAGTATAAAAGCACTAAATACACGTGACTATGCACATTATTGACACTAATATGAACTAAAAATGCCCTAAAGTGTGTGCACGGAACACGTGTACCAATATGGGAACTCGCAAGGATCCCAAATGTGATCCCTCTAATTAGTCCACCTTTGGATGCAAACACTAAATAATTTCTTCGTTAGTAGAACCCTATTTCACTTATGAAAATTACGGAGAAGAATTGTAATCCTACAACTATCTGTTGATTGGAGATTGTGTATAGAAGAGAATGTCTTATTTTTTTAAAGAAGATAATTATTTTTCTTTTCTGCTAAAAACAGTTGTGGACGTCTTCCCTTTCAGAAGAAGACTCTCTTCTGTATATGTACATATCCAATATATGTATATACTATTTAAAAAAAGGTCATGTTAACAAAACTTGATTAGCCAAATCAGCAAATCTCATGTGAATCGATCAACGTGCGGATGTTGTTGGCTTTTGGTTTCAAACTATATATATATATATATATATATATATATATGCACACACAATAATGATATAGAACCCACGGATGGGTTCTCTTATAGAGCCCACTGCACCACCTAACCACTCACTCCACTAATAAAAAACACGCAACATATATGTTTTCACACGCCTCCTTTACGAAAATTAATTTTTTTAATTAATTTTCCCTACTAACAACAACACCCCACATATATTTCTTCACATATTTATTCCTCGCATCTTACTTTGGAAAATCAGTTTTTTCCACTATGACAGATTTCTTTCCAAATTATTTCATCCATTTCTTTTGCTTCTCTTATCTTTCTACCAAAATTTTAATATTAAATTAATTATAATAAATTTTGAATAGACCACGTTGATTGATAAATTTTATTTTCTCATCAAAGCCTTCCAAAATAATAAATAGAATATATTCCTTCTTTTTTAAATAGATGCAATGAACTAATAGAACTTCCAAATTCTTGTTTTTTCCTTTTTCTACACGTCATCAAATTATATAAAGTTCTGTACGTTCACTGCATTGATAATTATATAATCACTGCATCGATGTTCTCGAATTGTGTTATTTGGCCATACTTACGTGTTATGCCTTATTATGTCATGCCAAGAATAGCCCCAAATTCCTATGGGGCAAAATAATTTGAATTAAACTATACCTAACTCATCAAAGGAAGCAATAATTTTTCATATATACTAGTCTTCAGCTCAATTAGCTAAGTTGGGACATTATTGAACCCTTTTGAATATTATTTTATTAGATTGGGATGTTATTGATTTTGCTAGATTTTAGATTATATTATTTATTTAATGATATTGAATTTTGAATTATGTGCCTTCTATTTATATATTTATTTATTTATTCATTATTATTATTATTATCATCATCATCATCATCATCATCATGATTTATTCAAACTTTATCATAATCTAATATTAAGATTTTGGTAGAAAGATAAGAGAATCAAAAGAAATAGATAAAATAATTTTGGAAACAAAAGAAACGGATGAAGTAATTTTGAAAAAAAAAATACTTTGGCATACTGAAAAAAAATAAAAATAAAAAACTGATTTTACAGAGTAAGATGCGAGGAATGAATCCATGAAAAAATATATGTAGCGTATTTTTGTAAGTGAAATTTTTAAAAAAAAAAAAATCTCGAAGGGTCCGTGAAAAAATAAAGAAGGAATTAATGCTAAAAAAATGATTTTCGTAAAGGGGCGCGTGTAAAAAATAAGGAAGGAATGCGTAAAAGAATATATGTTGCGTGTTTTTGTTAGTGGAGTGAGTGGTAAGGTGGCGCTATGGGCTCTATAAGATAATCCAACGGTGGGTTCCATATCATTATTGTATACATAGCCGGACTTTGTATAAGTTAAACGAGTCAATCGACTCAGGCCCAGAAAAATAACAAAATTTTAGGGGCCCCAAATGTTTTTTGGTATTTATATTAATCGATATAAATATTTTGATGCCACACATTCAAATTATTAATGTGGCATGTTGGTGCATAATTTTCATTAATGTTAGTGGAATGAAGGCTAGAGTTTTGCTAGGAACAATAATTTTATAATATTGTTTTTGTATTATTATTCTACATGTGTTGAGCCTAAATTCCAGCTGTGAATTTGTTTATTTCATGTTTTAATTAGCATGTTTATATGAGCTCTTTAATAGTTTTATTAATTTGAAACTGTTCGAAACTTTGTAAATTCTTCTTCTTATTTGGACAATAATTTAAAACTTATGCGGAAAAGCTGAAAATGGGTTGTATATAATTCCTGCCTTGAGCAAACAAAAAGAAGATCAAAGTGAAGAAATCGAAAGGTAAAGAAAAACAAAAGAATTTTTTTATGTATGAAATTAGACAAATAAATATTTGCATTATTTTAAGAAATGCTCTATCTCAAGAGAGATTGCTATATAAATTGAAAATTTTGTTGATTTCAATACACTAGTCATCTTATCATTATGAAAAGGGAATTTTAATGATAGTGATTGTGAAATTTTGATTTTATATGCAAATATTTATTTCTTATGTTTTTTTCTTTAAGCTCATGAAATGAAAGAAAAAATAATTTAGGGGTCAATTTATAAGTTCGACTTAGGCTAAAAGATTCCTAAATCCGACCCTAACTTTATATATTTATGCATATCAAATACACACACACATATATATATACACATACATCTCTAACACACACACACACACATATATATACACACATATTACACATTGCAATTATATATTACATATATGCACACCACATGTCCACTACTCTTTATATTTTATCTACTAATATTTTAATGGACCTTTTGATTTGAATTTTAACTAATTAAATTTCAAACCCAAATTAATCAATCTAATGATATTTATTCTTCTCCAATAATTATTTTTCTAATCGAATTAGTTATGATAATATAATTAAATTACTTAATCACGTGTCAATTCAACCATTGAATTAAATGTAAGCATCTAATAATCCACTACTAGCACTAGTAGTAGACATATAACTTTTGTAATTTTTAAATAACCATTATTTAATTTATTTAGAATTAACTCTTTAATTCTAAAACCTAAATCACAAGAACTCCTAGCAAGTAGCATGGACACCCAGTGTTAGGTGAAATAGCGAGTTGTGATTATCATACATGAGAGATCCTTCCAACAGCTAACCTCCCGATTGATTCTAGGGTATGGATTATAAGTCGAAACACCATTAAATCAATAAATGTGTTATTCTATTCAAGTTACAATGATTCTTGATGAATTTTCATATTCATCCTTATTAGAGTGTAAATAGTAAATAGAAAACTAATTCTTAACAAAATTAGTTAATCCATAATCAGCTCAGCTAAAAGCTGATTAGAGTTAAGTAAGTTAGTTAAGGCTATTAATACATGTATAAATACCCCCTTACACATTAAATAATACAATGCAGTTTCATATTTTAATATGGCATCTCAGCCTTTTTTTTTTCTCTCTCTAAAGTCTTTCTGCACTTGAAACTGAATTATGTTTTATCTCTGTTCTTCTTTCTCTTCAATGGCGAATTCGGCAATCAATTTCGTTGCGTTGCCGGTTCTTCCTACAGTTACTCTGAAATTGGATCGCATGATTTTTTCTTTCTGGAAAATTCAGATACTTTCAATAGTTTGAGCACATGGGTTCGAAGATTTCTTGTTTGGCACAATTCTAGTAACTGCTCAATTTCTTCGTGAATCTAGTGCTTCTTCTGATGTGTCTACTATTGCGGCTCAGATTCCACCGGAATCAGCTCTGATGGCGAAGGTTGTTATCCAGAATATGTAATCTAGGTGCGCAGGGATCAACTTCTTTTCAGTTGGTTGGTTCATTCTCTTACTAAATCTATGGGCTACATCAGTCAGTGCAAGACTTCTCAGAAATATGGCAGTTCTTGATTCTTTGTTTCAATCTAATTCTAGGGTAAGAACAATGCATCTGCACTCTCTTCTTTAGAATCTAAGAAATGAGGTCTTAGTATTGATGAGTACATGATAAAAATGAGGGGTATTTTTAAGGTCTTTTGGCATCAGGACAAAAGATTACTCAGGATGAGCTTGTCTCTTATATTTTAGCAGGCTTAGGTTCTGAATTTAAGTTTGTGGTTGTTAATTTGAGTCTCAAGAATGAGCCACTAACCTTGCAAAAAGTGCAATATGTTCTTCGTATACATGAAATGCATCTCCATCAAATGACTTCTTCTGATGTGCCTTCGGCTCATGTTGCTTCTACTAGTAATGTCCCTCGAAGGGGTGGTTTTTCTCAAGGTCGAGGGGATGGGGTAAATCACAGAGGGGTTTTTAATCAAGGACGACGAAGGGGTAAGAATAAGCTTATTTGTCAAATCTGCTACTCAAGATTTTGGAGTTGAGAATTCTGATCCCAACTGGTACGTTAATAGTGCGGCCACAAACCACATCACGGCAGCTCTGCAAGATCTTGCAAATCAAAGTTCTTATCATGGCCAAGACAAGGTCACTGTAGGTAATGGTTCCAGACTTCAGATTTCTCATCTTGGAACTGATGTTTTACCTTCTACTGTTGGTTCTAAACATCTAATTTTTTTAAAAAAAAAAAGTATCATGTGTTCCTGATATAACTAAGAATCTTCTATGTATTTCTAAGTTCACTCTAGATCTGAGTTTGCTGATTTTGAGGGTAAACAGAATTTTTGTCCTTGTAACGGTGTTTCCGCAATTCCCTGTAAACAACATACTTTCTCTTGTAATGTATCTATTTTTTCTCAAACTTTTGAAAAACAATTTTGCTTGTAACAGTTCTGGTACCTAAATCTTACTTAGTGATAACAGTAATGTTGATTTGTGGCATAGTCGCTTGGATCATCCCTGTACTGCTACACTGTATCAAACATTGAAACAAATGAATAAGAGTGTAACTACTAAGAGTCTTTCTTTTTGTAGTTCTTGTAAGCTTTGAAAATTACATAGTATTAATTTTCCTTCTGTTGATACTAAAGCAACATAACCATTTCAGCTGGTTTATTCAGATGTTTTCGGCCCTGCAGCCACTAGCTCTATAGATGGCTTCAAGTATTATATTATGTTCATTTTATTGATGCATTCACACGTTTTACATGGATTTTTTCTTTTGTCTTTGATAGATATGGCCCAATCTCTCCGGGTCGGATTAACCCGCCAGCCAGGTCAATTGGGCCCAAAAGCGCAAGCCCAACACAGCCAAGCCCATTCGCGGCATCTTTGGAAGTTGGGAAAGGATCCCCATGATCTTTTCCAGTAGCCATGCAGATTTGACTAGCGGATTTGTAGGGATTTAGTTAGGGTTTCAATTGTAGAGTATAAATAGGAGAATTGCTGATGAGTTTAGGGTTCCGATTTTGAATTCTAAAGTTGTAACTGGCAAAATTGAACTCCGACATCCAAAAGAAATTAGTGAAAGCACCCCGGAAGGTTATTGCCTTCTCCCGTGGACGTAGATATCCGGATCGAATCACGTAAATCTTTGTGTCATTTAAGTTCTTGCATTTTTTGATTATTTTGGGATTATTATTGCGATTGTGATCCGTTTGATATCCGGTTTCGGCATTATCAGTTGGCGCCGTCTGTGGGAAAAGGTTGAAAAGCAAACCCTAGCGTCATTTAAAGTCGCTTTACGTTAGTCATGGTGAACACTCGCCAATTTGCTAACCCAACCCGATCTCGTCGCAATCCCCCCGTGGATCAAAACCCTCTGTTGCCACGTCAGTAGATTCAGGATCCACCAGCGGGGTAAATTAACGCGCAGCACCTTGCACCCACCAATGCGCCAGCACAGGTTGACCCTCAACCAACCCCCGAACTACTGCAGGCACAGCAAGCCTTTCTTCGGGAACACGCCGCTCTATTCCGAGAATGGAATCATCGGCGCTGACTTCGGTGTGCGCGCTGACAATGGTGTTAACCAGGTGGTAGGACATCCGCCCTGTGATCGATCTCGCGCACTCGATGAAGGTCCGCCTCACAGAGCTAGGCATGATCGCCGCCGACAGCGGTCAGTATCGCCTGGGGAAAACCGGAGTTCTAATGGTTCAAGGCCCCGCTATGCTGATCACGAGGATGCAGACGGACGCCGACCTGTAGATGCGGCGAAACAAGCTCACTTGGAAAGGTCTCGTTTACTCGATCCTCCAGAACAAGAGCAGGCTCAATTTGAAGCCGAGCTTGACAAGGTATTGGGCCTTGATGCTGATGGGGAGATAATTACTCCGTCCTCCGAGGAAATTCTTTCCACTCCACTCCCTGAAGGGTTTAAACTCCCACCAGTCCCCATATACAACGGCACCGGGGATCATGTAACTTCTTGAGCGCGTTCAAATACGCCATGTTTACTGCACGCCGCATCACTTGGGCAAAGTGTTCCCCGAGTATCTCCAGGACGAGGCCAGAATTTGGTTTGATTCTTTGCCACGCGGCAGTGTTACATCTTTTCGGGATCTTGCCGAACAATTTTGGGCTCGTTTCCATACACGAGCGAAGCCTATGGCCACTTTGGCCGATCTCATGAACCTAGAGCAACGAGACGGGGAGACCGTCTCTCAGTTTCTTGAACGCTTCACTGCAGAAAGCTTAAAAGTAGGTAGCCGATCCGATGATGTTATCATCACAGCCTTCATGAACGGCTTCCGAGCCGGACCGCTTTACACCGATCTTGCACGACATCCTCCAGCCACTACCTGAACTCTATTTAGCATCGTGAGCAGGTTTGCTAAAGCTGAAGAGCAAACTCGGCGCAAGCGGTAGAATCATACTACCAAGAAGCAACTAGACAAAATGTAGGTCGGGACTAGCACTCGGCCCAGTGCCTTCAGTCGTTTGAGCATAGGCAGGTTGGAACCTCGCACTGATGTCCCTCAACTCACGCCCCTTACGCGATCAAGGACAGAAATACTTTCTATTCACAAGAATGATTTGTGACTGTGCCCACGGATGACTGCTCTGGCAGAGAAGCGTAACCGTGAGAAGTGGTGTGCGTATCATCACGATCATGGACACGACACCGAAGAATTTCGCGAACTTTGTAAAGAAATCGAGGACTGTTTGAAGCGAGGCTTCCTCCGACAATACGTAGTTCAGACCGAAGACAGATCTCGGCCGAACCAAAATGGAGGTCTGCAACAAGGTCGGGGAGGTTACAACGACCGAGGTCCAAGACAAAACAGACCCCAATGGTAAAACAACAGGTCGGGGTATACCAATTACCCATGACAAGATCAGCGTAACCGTCAACAAAATCAACCGCAACAACCCCAATTGTTGCCACCGCCACCACCACATGGCGGTCCCGGGGACAACCCACCGAATCATGTAGTCCACGGGATTATAAATGTAATCTATGGCGCTATGCCAACAGGGACTTCCCAAAGTGCCCTTAAAGCCGAAGCACGAAGGCCTCCTCCCGAGGAGCCACGCCACAAGCGTTTCCATAAATCTGAAACAGTGAGCTTCACCGAAGATGACCCCGTTCCCGAGCTCACCCCACACACTGATGCCATTGTCATTGATATGGCTGTGGCCAATGTCACCATTAAGCGAGTCTTTGTCGACAATGGCGTCGCTGTCAGTGTCATATTCACTGACTGTTTCCAGAAAATGGGCATAGCTCGCGAACAGCTCCGACCTGCCCCCTGGGCCATTACAGACCTTCACTCAAGGAGGTCCAACCTGAGGAAATTATCAACCTCCCCGCATCGCTCGGTACGTATCCAGCGATAAAAACTATCTTTGTAGACTTCTATGTGGTCACCTCTCCATCTCCATACAACATGCTTGGCCGAGATTGGCTAACTCCGGCAAAGGCCATATGTTCCACGTATCATTTGGCACTGAAGTTTCCTACACCCCACGGAGAGGTCGCCATCCGTGGTAATCAAAGGATATCCAAGGAGTGTATGTATGTTGCACTCAAGAAGACAACCAAGGCTCCTCCTAAGCCTCAGTTTCAAATAGCCACTCCGGTGCCTGCCCCGGGTTCTTCTGAGTCACTCGGAAATGATACTGCCGAGATGCCACTCGATCCTGCTAAGCCAGAGCAAACTGTTACAGTAGGCGCCGTGAACATACCGTTGTTGCACAGTGCCATCATCCAAACACTACGGGAATATTCCGAAGTCTTTGCTTGGTCTCCCCTAGATATGCCAGACGTCTCTCCCGACCTTATCACTCATAAGCTGAACATTGACCCTAATGTGAAGCCAATACAACAAAAGCGACGACAATTTGCCCAGAGAGAAACGCAGCCATCTGAACTGAAGTTCAACAGCTCTTGGATGCCGACATCCTATTCGAGGTTCACTATCCATCCTGGCTCTCTAATCCGGTAATGGTGACGAAGTCTAGTGGGGCTTGGAGGATGTGTGTTGATTTTTCTGATCTCAACAAGCACTGCCCGAAGGACTGTTATCCTCTACCGCCCATTGACCAAAAAGCCGAGGTCATTACTGGGTATAAGGCACTTTGTTTTTTGGATTTGTACAAGGGATATCATCAAATCCATATGGACCGCCGAGATGCCATCAAAACAGACTTCATCACCGATTTTGGATGCTTCGCTTTCAAGAAAATGCTCTTCGGGCTCAAGAATTTCGGGGCCACTTACCAGCATCTTATGGACCACGTCTTCCGAGACCAGATCGGCCGCAATGTTGAGGTATATGTCGATGACCTCGTTATTAAGAGTTCCTCCCCTACAACATGTGTGCAGAACATTGCCGAGACATTGAACACATTTTAGGGTACATGGTCTCGCAACACGGTCTCCAGGCCAACCCAACCAAGACTAGGGATGTGCTGGATCTTCAGCTGCCAAAGACTGTGAAAGACGTCCAACGTCTAACCGGCGGCCTCGCAGCGTTATTTCGTTTTTTATCCAACGCAGCGGAGCGCCAGCTTCCTTTCTTCAAATTTTGCGCCAAGTGAAGACATTTGAATGGATTCCGCAGTGCGAAGAAGCATTTGAGGCTCTGAAACAACGCATCAGCCAGGTGCCCACTATGTCTGCACCTCTCCCTGGAGAGCCACTCTATGTATATTTGGCCTCCGCCGATGAAGCCATTAGCGTGGCCCTCGTCTGCGAGGACCATGGAAGTCAACAACCCGTGCACTTCGTTAGCCGAGCACTCCAAGGGGCAGAAACCCGATACTCTGTAGCGAAAAAAAATAGTACTGGCCCTAATCATGGCGGCCTGCCGCCTGCGTCCCTATTTTCAAGGGCATGCTATTAGGGTACTCACAAATCAACCTATTCGACAGGTTCTTATCAAGCCCGATGTATCAGGGCGATTGGCCAAATGGGCGATTGAGCTCGGGGAGCACGATATACAATTTCTACCTCGCCGGGCCATCAAGGGTCAAGCCCTCGCCGATTTTCTGGTCGAGGCCCCGTTCAATAATCCCAACATTGTCACACAAGCTAAGGCTTTACCCCAAGATGACCCCAGATCCGAAACCAAAAAGTGGCGTGTATACGTGGACGGAGCCTCTACAACCCGAGGCAGTGGTGTCGGGGTCCTCCTCATTGGTCTTGATGGCGTCGAAGTCAAATATGTCCTGCGTTTTAAGTTTAAAGTGACCAACAACGAGGCTGAGTACGAGGCAGTCCTTGCTGGGCTCCGGCTCGCTCAAACCTTCGGAGCTTCGTATATCCAGCTATTCACCGACTCCGAGGTGGTATCCATCCAGATCAAGGGCACATACGCGGAAAAAGAGGATACATTGAAAAGGTATCTGGCTTTAACTCATAAGCTTTTGTTAACTTTTACATCGACTAATGTCCAGCAGATACCCCGCGAAGAAAATGTTAAAGCTGGCGGTCTTAGTAAAATGGCCTCCGCGGTCCCGTCAAATGTGTCTCCGGACATAATCGTCGAAGAAGCTACCCACCCTTCGATTGGTGAGCAGGTGATCTCTGTTTTGGCTGATGCCGATCCCAATTGGATGACCCCGATCATCCAGTATCTTCGAGATGTCACCTTGCCTGAAAATAAGTTACTGGCTCGGTAGATACTTTTGAAAGCACCAAAGTACACACTACATGATGGGATCCTATACCGTCAGTCATACATGCAGCCGAGCCTCCGATGTCTCGGCCCGGTCCAGGCCGACTATATTCTTCGGGAATTTCACGAGGGGGCATGTGCAAGTCATATTGGGTCACGGACGTTGGCCAAGAAAGTGCTCCGGTGGGGATACTACTGGCCCACCTTGTTTAATGATGCCCACAATTTGGTATCAAAGTGTGACAAATGTCAGCGGCACTCCCGAGTGAAACATCTGCCGCAAACCGAGCTCATTGGCATACAAAGTGCCTGGCCATTCATACAGTGGGGAATCGACATCGTGGGACCGTTCCCAGTTGCTCGGGGCGGATTGAAATTTCTCGTGGTTGCTGTGGATTATTTTACCAAATGGGTCGAAGCCGAGCCTTTTACTGCCATTACTGGACAAAATATCCTGAAATTTATTTGGCGTAACATCATATGCCGTTTTGGCATTCCAAGTGCCATTATATCTGACAATGGCAAACAATTTGCAAATGATCCCTTTCGGTCCTGGTGCGAGGAGTTGCACATCAAGCAAGTTTTCACCTCGGTAGCTCATCCCCAAGCTAATGGCCAGGTCGAAGTTACAAACCGTACTCTAGTCAACGGCCTGAAGAAGCGATTGGATCAAGCCAAGGGTCTCTGGGCCGAGAACCTTCCGCAAGTTCTCTGGGCTTACCGCACGACACCGCATTCTTCCACCGGGGAGACGCCATATAGCCTCACCTATGGCTCCGAGGCTGTTATTCCTGCGGAGGTGTGAGTGCCCAGCTCTAGACTCTTATACCTCAATCTCGAGGCTAACGAAGAAGCACTCCATACCAACTTGGACGAGCTCGAACATCGTCGAGAGCAATCTTTCATCCGGCAAGCTAAATGCAAGCAACAAGCGGCTCAGTATTACAACCTCGGGTTCGGGGTACACAGTTCCAGGTAGGAGACCTTGTACTTCGGTTAATCTCTGCCAACAAAGCTGCCCCTGAGGGCAAACTGCATGCCACCTAGGAAGGGCCTTATCGCGTCACTGCCGCTCACGCCACCGGCTATCAGTTAGAGCATTTGGATGGCACACCGCCGCCTCGCACCTGGCATGTTAGCAATCTGCGGCGTTTCTATCTATAATTTCCCTTTTCAAGTACTTCTTCTTCCTTTACATGTTTTGTACATACTTTTACTTTCGTAAAATGGTACTTTATGTTTCAAGTTTGTATTTGTATCCTCTAATTGTTCCGACAATAGTTATGAATAACAGTTTTTACTTCCAATACATACATTGCTTCTCTTCTGCACCGGGGGGACGCCCCGGCTTCGAATACTCACATATTTATTGTGACAAATTGTTACTTGGTCCCCGGACATGTATTCCCTCTCGCCTGATTTATCCGGAGATGTAACGACCCGAATTTTCTAGTTGCATTATTTTATTTGAATATATATTAGTTGCATTATTTTTGTGCGCATTATACTTGTTGTGATTATTTTCTTACACTTGCATAATTATTGATCCTTGTAAGTAATGGTATGAATAATATTTTTTAACGGATCGGGATACGGAATTTTAATTAGACAACACTTAGACGCTATATTACCCAATGATAAAGAAAGTCTACATTTTATGGCAAGTCCTCTCCATAGGATTATTTCCCAAAACTAATGGCTGAATTCCATGGTTTTATGCCCACAAGATTTCCTAAAACTAATGTCTAAATTCCATGGTTTTATGCCCACAATATTTCCTAAAACCAATGGCTAAATTCCATGGTTTATGCCCACAATATTTCCCAAACCAATGGCTGAATTCCATGGGTTTTATACCCACATTATTGCTCAAAACTAGCAGCCGATACCACGGTTTCATTCCCACGGTTTTGTGCTTGATAGGTCTATAAATAGAGGTGTGAGGAAGTCTTCATTCCATCACCTCCTCCCACCAAAACATAGCTTAAGTCTTCCTTTCTTCTCCCACAAAGCATAGCTGGTAAGTCTTCTTTCTTTCCATCTCAAATGTTTCATCCTCAGCCACCGAAATACGGCGAAGTCGCCGAAAAACTGACCCGACGACTTTTTAGACTCGTCGGATCAGCTACTGCCCCATTTTCATTTTCGTCCCTTTATCAAAACCCATATTTTATTATATAATATGATAGTTCTTGGCGAGAGGATTCCGGAACAGTTTTCAGAATTTCAATCCGAGCTCTAGAACTCCGGTTATGGCCGGTCAAAGTTTAGGCGAAACCTATATAACCGAACCACCTTCAAAGAGTCATAACTTGTTGTTCCAAACTCCGATTCTATTGTGGTTGGTCATTCTAGAAAGCTCTTGACGAGAACTTTCCATAGCCATGTCTTAATTATAATTCCGACGACTGAGTCATCGGTAAAGTTTGGTCAAAATTGCTGCAGAAATTCTTGTACCATTTTTAAAAAAATAAATAAATAAATTAGATATTCTTTAAGGGCTAAAATGCAATTTTTTATTTCAATTTCTATCAGACTTTTTTTTTGGAAGTCAACAAATCCCTGTATTTACGAAAATGCCACTTCCCTTTTTATACAAATTTGCCACTATTTTTCTAGAAATTACAAAATGGTCCCTCAACTTTTATAAAATTACAAATTTTGCTCCAATTCTTCAATTTATGTTTAAAGGCTAGTACCCACCTATGCTAAGATAAGTATTCTATATTGCAGGACTAGAAGAAGTTGAAGTAGAAGAGGACCTCTGTCTAGAGAAGGACTATACAACCTACTAGTCGTACACACTTCTAGGTGGGGTAACTCTATGTGGCTATTTTATGTTGTCTACTTGTTTTTCATGCAAATTATTGTTATAATGGTTTTTACATGAATGTTGCTTACGCCTATGTTTATGTGACGAGTATGTGAAATTTATGTGAAACTTGTGTGAAATTTATGTGAAGTCATGGGTAAGCCATATTATGTGTATTGTATATGGGTAATACCGTACTAGCTATGTTAGGACTGCGGGTAACACCGTACAAATTCTCGGGTCGCTCCCGAATATGCTATGCTTTTCAAAAATCTTACGGATAAAATCGTACATGCTACGCTTTTCAAAAACTTTACGGGTAAAACCGTACATGCTATGCTTTTCAAAAACTTTACGGGTAAAACCGTACATGCTATGCTTTTCAAAAATCTTACGGGTAAAACCGTACACGTTATGCTTTTCAAAAACTGTACGGGTAAAACCGTACATGCTATGCTTTTCAAAAATCTTACGGGTAAAACCGTACACCTTATGCTTTTCAAAAACCTTACGGGTAAAATCGTACAGGCTATACTTTTCAAAAACCTTGCGGGTAAAACCATACATGCTATGCTTTTCAAAAACCTTACGGGTAAAACCGTACACGTTATGCTTCTCAAAAACCTTACGGGTAAAACCGTACACGTTATGCATTTCAAAAACCTTACGGGTAAAAACCGTACACGCTATGCTTTTCAAAAACCTTGCGGGTAAAATCGTACATGCTATGCTTTTCAAAAACCTTGCGGGTAAAACCGTACATGCTATGCTTTTCAAAAAAAAAAAAACTTACGGGTAAAACCGTACATGCTATGCTTTACGGGTAAAACTGTACACGATTATGCTTACGGGTAAAACCGTATATGATTATGCTTACGGGTAAAACCGTATATGATTATGCTCTACGGGTAACACCGTACATGTTATGGATCGAAAGATCACCCTCGGGTCGCTCCCGAATATGCTATGCTGCTCGAGCGGGGCAACACGTGCCCCACCTATGTGCTCCTATGTATATTTATATAGTATGTATTTATGTGTATATTTATTTTAATTTAGAGTCCATCTTGTTTTCGGGTGTGTTTTATGTGTTGATGGTATATGCATTGTTTATGTAACTGTCCATCATTGCAATTCTTTGTATGACATCTAAGTGGGCAACCGAGTGAACCCACGGAGTATTTTTCTCGAACACTCACCCCCTCCTTTCAGGTACTAACGTGGAAGAGGAATGAAGATGGATGTGGGCCCTCGTCCGAAGTGAAAGTTACTGATAATTGATAAAGAACTTTATTAAACTCTATTTTGTGGGTCATGTAAGCAAACTGTGAAGATTTTGTTACGCACTTCCGCTTTAAACTTTGTTAAACTACTTTTTCAAACTATGCGACCTCTATTTAAAAGTTATGTTGAACTATCTTGAAGTAATTATGAACTTCCGCTTGTTTTAAGATTGCGTCAATGTGACTTACAAACATCTTTTGAGTATTTATTATTTCGAGCAAGAAAAATAAATTTTCATCAATTAAAGTTCAACGATTTTTTATAGATCTTAGTGATGTTGCCCATTTTTCTAATAAATATAAGTTTCTTTGAGATGGGGACGTCACAGTGTGGTATCAGAGCAAGGTCTACTTTTTGGAGACTTGCTCACTAACGTTTTCCAATGATTCGTCTCAAGAAAGGAAAAAAGAAAAAAAAAAAAAAAGGTTCTCCAGAATTTATTTTCAAATTTATGTTCTCCAAATTTCTTTTGAAAGGTTAAAAGTGTTCTAAAAGTATTTCCTTTCAAAACTCAAACTCAAATCAAATAGCACTTCGAGACGAGACTTACAACCATCTTCAATCCGCCCCGAAGCTCGGTATGTTTTCTTAGTTTATATATGAGGTTTTGAACTTTTGATGCATACTCTATGAGTCGTGTCGTATACGAACCTCCCCTGGTATTAAACGAGGAGTTAAGATGAGAAAAACGGGGTTAACTTGGGCATTTAAGGATTTTTCTTGGTTATTGGAATAGACCATGGCACGTAGAGGTCGCCCTCGTCGAAATGAGCCACCTACCCAAGATCCGCCTACTCCAAGACGAAATAGTCCAGCTCAGGAGCCAGTTGCACCGAATGCTGAGTTTCCAACCCAGGATTTTATCACCATACTTAGGGGACTGGCTCAACACTTTAATGCCACCCAAGTACCCGTTGCACCCACAACACCGTACGCCAATGAAAACTCTGTAGTTCATCAGTTTCGAAGGTTTCAGCCACCCACCTTTAATGGAAAAGGAGACCCTGCTGAAGCTGAGGAGTGACTTAGAGCGCTTGATAGACTTTTCACTCACCTGAACTGCACCGATAGACAGAAAATATCGTGTGCCACCTTCCAACTTACAGAGGATGCTGGATTTTGGTGGGAGTCCTACTGTAGGACCCGAACTCAGGCTCAGATGGAAACAATGACGTGGAATGATTTCAAGGAAACGGTCATGCAAAACTATCTGCCACGCTCTTATCGTGAGGGGAAGGAAACGGAGTTCATGTACCTGAAGCAAGGGACTATGACTGTAATGGAATATGAGAGGAAGTTCACATAGCTCTCCCGCTATGCCGTTCACATGGTCGATTCAGATGAAAAGAAGTCTTGTCGTTTCGAAAGGGGACTACGTCCCGAGATCGGATGCATTCTAGCTGGACAAGGGGCTATGACTTATGGTTAAGTGGTCGAACGAGCTCATGAGATTGCTACCAGATTGAGGTTGGACGATGCACTTAAGAAGCCAGTGGAACCACAAGCAAAACGAGATGGGCAAATCAGGTGCCGGTTCAGAACAAGCAAGCTAGGACCGGGGGCAATCGTGGACCTAATACATTCAAGGATATACCTGCTTGCCCTAAGTGTGGGAAACACCATGGTGGAGAGTGTCTCTCTGGATCTGGAAGATGTTTTCATTGTCACCAGCCGGGCCACACCGTTAACAATTGTCCAAACCCAGGGAACAGAGACAATGACAAAGGAAAGGCCAAGGTAGGACAACCTATTGGCGGTAGAGCTCGTGCTTATACTTTGACCGTAGAAGAAGCAGCTGAGGACCCAGGAACCATGAAAGGTATGCTAACTGTATACAATATACCTGCTCTCTCACTTTTTGATACTGGTGCCACACATTCTTTTATTTCTGCCCGGATGTGTGAAAGCCTGAGAGGCAATAACCTCAAAGTAGTTAATGATGATCTAGAAGTTAGTATACCTTCTGATAAAGTTATTAGAACGAACTGGTTGTGTAAGGATGTAGTAATCGGTATTGGGGATAGGGTCTTGAACGCCCATCTGCATGTCATTAACATGAAGGACTTCGATATAATTTTGGGAATGGACTGGCTTCAAACACATCATGCGACGATCAAGTGTCGGAAAAAGGAGGTGTTGTTCCAAAAACCCGAAGGGGAAGAGTTTACCTTCATTGGTTCAAAGGTGGGGTCTAGTTCCTGCGTTATATCAGCAGCGAAGGAAACCCAATTGCTAAAAAAGACAGGCGTGCAGTCTTTCTTGGTGAACGTAATGGAAACCAAGAAAGAAATGCCAACAGTTGAGGATGTGCCAATAGTAAGGGAATACAGTGATGTTTTCCCAGAAGACTTGCCCGGTTTACCACCAACCCGACAAGTGGAGTTCACGTTAGACCTACTTCCAGGAGCAGCACCTGTGTCAAAGGCGCCCTACAGAATGGCACCAAAGGAACTGCAGGAACTAAAGGTTCAACTACAAGAGTTACTGGATAAAGGTTATCCGACCAAGTGTGTCACCTTGGGGAGCTCCGGTATTGTTCGTTAAGAAGAAGGATGGGACCTTTCGAATGTGCATTGACTACCGGGAATTGAACAAACTCACGCACTACAACAATTTGATAAATAGACAACAGTTAAAAGACAACAATTTTTTTCAGCAGTGTTGTGTATTCATGTATTAACAACAGTTTTACCGTAATCTATTGTCTATTAGCGACAAGACACGCTAATAGACAACAATTTTACAACGGTTTTCAACATCTGTCGTTTATAAGCGCCTTTTTGCACAAATAGACAACACTTTTAACGACAGTTGCCCAAATTTGTTGTCTATTGGCAATACATTGCTCCAATAGACAGTACTATTGTCAACATTTTTAGGAAACTGTTGTTAAAAAGACATTTTAATTTATAATACTTTTATTATGTCTTAAAATTATATTGTGTTATTTAAAATTCATTAAAATTATGTTATGAATATTTTAATAAACTCTTCATTGTAATTTTAATAATTAATAATATATTTGAAATAAAATAAGAATTATGATATTATTTTATAGATTGCATTTTATTTTAATAAACTCTTCATTGAAATTATTGGGCCGGTCCGATAATTTTAATATACTATAGGGAAATAAGTCGGGCTGGGCCAACTAATTTTAGGCACGATTAAATTTTGGCTCGACCCGGCCCGAAATATGGCGTTAGCCCAATGGGCCTGTCCCGATCCTAAATTGCCACATCACATTTGGAGGTCAATGGAGAAAATAGAAGAGTAAAAATCTTATATTTTTCTTATATCAAATTTTTCATTATCTTGTATGTTACAAATTAAAAGTTTAGCTAAAAACCAAACATAGTTCTTTTGCCAAATTGCAAGATGATTGATAGTAAGAAAAGGAAAAATTGATACAAGGAAAATATATTTTCGCTCAAGTATTAATTTAAGTCATGAAAAAGTTTTTTTATATTAGTTGAGGACTTGAATTATATTACAAATTATTAGTAGAAGTAGGTTGCCGACGGAGAACAAGACACAAGTATAGTTCAATTCTGACCAAATTCTATTTTGGGCCTCGTTAATTCTGGCCCAATTCTGTGAAAGTGACTGAGCCTGCATCATTTATAGGAGTCTAATTTATAATATTATTATAACTCTAATTAATTTGTAGTCATCAAATAAAAAGCGCGCAGGAGCGCGCCCTTTCTCCTCTCCTCTCTGAAATCACAATCTCAAAGGTCCTCAGAAGAATTTCAGTTCTCCACACAAAAGAAATGAAGGATTTCATCTCTACAGTTGGTTATCATGGATAACCTAGGTCTATTGCGGAGGGACAACTTCATTGCGAGATTTCATGAGTATTTCATCTCTACAGTTGGATGTTTGTGTCTGTTTGAAAGGTTGAAATAAATCGTCTGAATGCAAATTGTTGGCAAGTTGAGTCGTATATTGTTATTATACATGTAAAAGTGTTGGAATTAAAGAATGTATTCACTAGTAATGAGAGTGGACCTTAAGGAATAGGCTTAATTGCAGATTGTTGTGTGATGAATTGAAAATAGGTTTAGTGACAATTATCAAATGTTGTTCGGATGGCTGAAAAATTGTTGAAGATAGCTAATTATTTCCAGCATAATAAGTGGGTAAGTATAGTGATTATGTTTGTTAGAGCGTCATATTAAGCAGATACCAAGTTTGCTTCTTTTGTTTATTTGCCTTTGTTGGATTAAATTCACAAATTACAAAAAATATAGTACCCTAAATCAACTCTTAAATGATTTTTGGGGGAAATGATTTTTGGTACTCTGTGAACGTCTCTCCATTGATGAGTGTAATTCCATTTGACTATATTAAATGGTAGCATGATATGTGTTGGATGGAGAACTTGAATGGGGTGGGTGATTGTTATGCTAATGGCAACTGCCTTGAAGCCCAATTAAAGCTGCTTCTATTTGTAATGCAGCGGTCTTGAGGCAAAGAGTTTCAGAAATGGCATCTCTGTCATTTTTGTTTGATTCTTCTTCGAGATATAAATTGAATTCAATTGGATCTACGCTGAAGCAGAGCGGGTGAGTTTCGATCCCCAATTCTAGTATTTCGGAGTCTAAATTTGATGGTGTTGTGGTTTGGGGCAGAGCAAAGTGCAGAACTAAAGGTAGGATTTCACTACTGGCTTCAGTTAAAGCAATCTCTCTCTCTCTCTCTCTCTCTCTCTCTCTCTCAATTTCTTCAAGATTATCTATTTCCAAGCCTCAATAGATTAATTATTTTTAATAAAATATCATTTTTGCCAATGAGAGTGCTGATGATGGTACAACTGAGTTCCGTGAATGTGGATAGGTACTTGCCAATAAAGTTGGTGTGTTATCGAGGCAACGTGCTGAACTACTCAACCAACACTCTAAAGCTGACGCTTCAACTGAGTAACTCGCTAAGGAGTTAGAAGAGAAGAAAAAGATGATTTACTCTCTACATGAAGTATCAATTTTAAAAGAAGGTAATCTATGTCACGTCTTGACACAAAATCATGTTTCTGATTTCCTTTTATTATAAAATTCTTTATTTTGGTTGTTTGGTTCTGTTTTTTGACCACTTGTTCTTGCTCAAGCAGTATACATATTTGCAACAACTTCTCATCTAACAGATCTAGATAACCAAATTTCATACTTTTATTTATGAGTTCAAGTTGTATATTGTTACTCGAATCCGAATATATTCCTCACACTCAAATCTTTGTATTTTGATTGAAAACAAAGTACTACAATAGAATTTGGAAAAAGAAGACTAGGAAATTGTCATTTTCTTTTACTTGATGCAGCAGTCATAAGTGTATAAAATAATAACATCTCTAGGGAAGTGTATAAACGCATTAGCTGAAAATAATCATCATACTGCAACTTGAATATCGTTTTTTGTTTGTTCTATTCCTAGTTGCTGAAGGACAAATGCATTATGTATTATGTTAGAAGAGCATTTGATGCAAATATATTACTAAAAATAATTTAATTCAATTTCCTATATTCAACCGGTTCTGCAAGAACTTCACTCATAATAACAATCAAGCCATCTTTTCGTCATCATGCTGAAACTGCAAGTACTATAATGTTTGGACAACATGTGAGTTAAGTTTGCTTAATATACGCACTTTTACGATTGATTGTAGTGGTTAGATATCCAGGGGCACTAGAATTTTCTCAGTTCCTTTATCCATTAACTTTTGCAATCTTGCTTCTATTGTAGTTAATGATAGTTATTGATAATGCTGAATGATCGAGTGCCTACTGTTTCATCATCTTCCTTTATTATGTTATCACAACTGTCGCAGAAAGTGGTGGGATCAGGGCACACGAACATAATTCATAGTATGTCTTGATTTATTATGGACTAAATTGGTACAATATTGTATCTAGAGTTTATTTAGAAGATCATGGACCCACTCAAATCCATTCACGAGGTTACTAATTAAAGGGAACTTGAAACTTACAAACTATTTAGTGATCTTAGGTCAATTCGGTCTGCTTATCTTTTGTCAGATCATAGGTTTATTTTTTCTCCTTTCTTTCTTTTACACATGTATATTTTTCTACTACATTTTTTGAATTAGGATATAATAGGATACTAATGTCCTTGTTGTTGGCGCAGGTACGAGTTCAAACGGAACCTGCAGGACGTGTCTTCAATTCGTGGAATGTTCTTGTTTAATACTGCAATCCTTTGTAAATCAATGCATTTGAATTTGGTCCTTTTTTTTATCCATTAAAGAAAAATTTGTGCATTTGATGTGAGGAGCATTTATGCAGGTGTATCTCAGAATGTTGTTTTTGGTCATATACAATTGTTGGTTTGGTGGAAGTGCGGTGGTGGAGGAAGCTGCTTTTGGGGCGTAGGGGCAAAAGCGCTTGCAGCCGAGGGAGAGGGAGGAAGAACCATGATCTCAGAATCCACGTGCCAAGTAATGAACCTTCATGCCTTGAATTCCCATGGGTGAGATTAATTTTGATGACGAAAGTGTGGTGCTTTTATAGAAAATGTTGATGAGAGAGAGGAAGAAAAAAAGATCTGAAAGTGGGGGTGAAGGGATAGATTATTATTAGCCATGGCCAAAGGATGAGGTGAGGTAGACTTAAGATTTCAATGTTAAAAAAGAGAAATGAAAAAGTTGATGCAAAGCAAAAAATCTGAAGAGAAAAGGAAAAAGAACACATAGGTAGTGGGTGAAAATTTTAAAGTATAAATATGTTACCAAAGATATAAGTGGTTACTTAGTGATAAATTATTAATTAGCAAAACACACACACACACACACATATATATATAATGAATAATCCCATTAAAATAATGTTTCTCACAGGCATATGTTTTACAACTTCAGTTTTTGGCTTCTTTAAGCTGGAACTATTGTTTTTTTATTGTTTCTGTAATTTTTGTTTTAGGGAATAAAGACGAGAGTTATAGATGAGGCAAAAAGTATTCTTCTTCACTCAGCTTTAGCCTTTCTGACTAATGAAGATGCGTGTGAGTAATGTTGATTCACGGTGTTTTATTTTAATATAATTTTTAACTGTTTCCCCAATAAGAAAAAGGAAGATATTGTCACTTTCAGGATTTGCTCCTGCTTTCGGAAAAAGAATATTGTTTCAGCATATGATACCACCAGAAACCATCAAAGTAAGTGAATAGCTTGTCAACGCCCTGAAATGTGTGTTTCTTAATGTGGCAGGGAAGTGTTGCGGATGTTGCTATGTGTGCCATGTTGCAAATATCGAAGAACGAACACTTGAAGGAGCTAGTGTTGAGGCTCCTATTTCCAGTCAATGCAGCTTCCTAACCTTCCCTCTTGTTATGCTAAGCCGGTACGAGACCTAGTAGCCAAAAGAACTCAAACTGATTTTTCTATTTAGCGAATTATTTTGAAATTTTCAACTTTAGCCATGATTATGCTATTTAGGTCCATTTATTTCTAGCCAGTTTGTAGAATGAGTGCTAATCTGGAGACGTGCAATATTTTATTCTCAGGTTATACTTGTATAGTTATTATAGGGATCAAAGATCCTGTACGGCCCAGCGTGCTTGAGTCAGTTGCACGTTGCCGGTCAGTAGGTATAACTGTACGGATGGTAATTGGAGACAATATTAATACAACTAAAGCTATTGCTAGAGAATGTGGGATACTTACAGATGGTGGTATAGCTATAGAAGGTCCAGTTTTTAGGAAAAAAAGTTTGGAGGAATTGATGAAAATAATTCCAAAATTCAGGTAAATATATGTAGATATAAATAATGCATAGATAAAAAATAAGGTAGTTTGTGCATATAATATGGTTTGCTTCAGGTGATGGCTAGGTCTTCACCTATGGATAAGCATACGTTGGTGAAGCATTTGAGAACTACCTTTAATGAAGTTGTAGCTGTCACTGGTGATGGAACCAATGATGCTTCTGCTCTTCATGATGCTGATATTGGGCTTGGTACTAGCATTGCTGGAACTGAGGTAATTCCCATTGTTTAATTCCATAGGGGTGTAGTTAAGTTGAGTCGAACGAGTAGAGCTTGATTTTTATATATGTGTTCAGGCTATATATTTGAAGATCCAACAATAAAATTTCAGGCTAAGTGAAAAATCAATTTCTATCAAAATTGCCTTTCCAACATGTTATGACATGATAAATGTAACAAGGAAATTCAAATTGTAGATTCAGTCGTAGAACACTTAATGTAGCCTATGAAGCATAGTGGAACTAGAATTTGTGGGTTGATACCAAAAATTATAGAATAGCACTGATCTTAAATCTTGTTGAAACTGAGTTTCCTAGTCTGTATTCTTTAACACTGGCTTAGATAATGAGAGGGGCGATTATTTTAAATGTGTTGGTTAAATTATTTTACTTCCGTTTTTGAATACTTATGGATCCAATTTCACCGTGTTTTTAGACTTATGGGAAATACTGGAAAGCCGTAGGAATGACAAATTTCAGTGCATTATCATTTACTATAGAGAATAATGCCAATAATACTGAAAAATACTTTCTATTATCATCACATTTCAGACTGAATTCTGCTCAGGTTTTGATTCTTACTTGAAAAAAGAGAAAAAGTTTCTATTGTGGAAGAGAAGTCTGGTATTATAATAATTTATCTTGTTTTCCTTTGTTGTAGTGCGACAAGAATTGAGAGTTGACGAGACACAACAATCTGATACAATTTTATGATACTTACTAAGATAATGACAATGTATGCGTAGTAATGGAGTAAGTTTTTGTTTTGTCATTTTGAACAATTGTCTTCACCGAGGAACCATTTTCTTGTTTTTTTTTTTAATTATAGACTATATAATTAAGCATGTTTATAGTGTATGTTTTGTTTTCATGCTTCGGCTTCATTCTTTAGTTAACATACCCGTTTATGGTGTTTCCATTGCCAGGATGGCAACGAAGGTACATATCTTTTGAAGAAGTTGCTGTGAAGTTTCAAACCTTCTTTGAAGTCTTAGATTCAAATTAGTTAATATTTTGTAGCGTGAAGTGGCAAGAAGTACACATGTTATCATTTTTTATGAATTGCACATTTTTAGATTTACACAATCATGTTTTGTCTTGGATTGGAGATGAATTATTTTGATCTATGAATGCATATTTGTGACATCAAGAAAACATTTTTCAATTTATAATTATTGTTAATTAATTGTCTGTTAAATAGACACAATTTAAAATGAAGAACAACGGGTAAAAGATAACAGGTAAAAAGAGCTGCTAAATTCGAAAATTAACACTAAATAGACAACGGGGAAAAACTGTTGTTAAAACTAGAAAAGACAACGGTGTTAAGATTAAACAACTGATACAAACTGTAGTTAAAATTAACAAAGACAACAAATTATATATGTAATATAAAGTGTTGTTGTTCATAGAACAGACAACGGTTTTTACTTGTAGTTAAAAGAGTACTTTTAACAACAGCACTATTAATAACAGACTTATTTATAACTAGACAACAGATAAAATATGTTGTCTATTTAAAAAATTCTTGTAGTGACGATTAAGAACAAATGTCCGCTTCCCCGGATTGAGGATCTTTTCGATCAATTAAAGAGAGCCAGCGTGTTCTCTAAGATTGACCTTAGGTCGGGTTATCATCAAGTGAGGATTAAGGAAGGAGATATACGTAAGACGGCGTTTAGAACACGTTATGGGCATTATGAGTTCGTGGTTATGCCTTTTGGACTCAGCAATGCACCGGCAATATTTATGGATCTCATGAATCGAGTTTTCCATCCTTATCTAGACAAGTTTGTGATTGTCTTCATCGATGACATTCTGGTCTTCTCACGAGATAGGACTCAACATGAGGAACATTTAAGGGTCACCTTAGAAACCCTTCGCAAGGAGAGACTTTATGCCAAATTCAAGAAGTGTGAATTTTGGTTGGACAAGGTAGTCTTTCTTGGACATATAATCTCAGCCAAAGGAATTGAAGTGGACCCAGGAGTTCTCACGAGAGAAAATTGGAATCCCTAAATGACTGGATCGTTTAAAGAAGAAGGGAAAACATAGGGAACGGGGAACTAGCAGCTTCGAAAGAGGAAAAACAGGAACCTTGGAACCTCGGAACCCAGCTAAAGTAGAGGCAGTCAGTAACTGGAAGACGCCGACCAATGTGAATGAAGTTCGTAGTTTTCTTGGTTTAGCAGGGTACTACAGAAGATTCATCGAAGGTTTTGCGAAGATTGTAGTACCCCTAACACGTCTAACCTATAAAGGTGTTAGTTTTCAATGGACGGATAGGTGTGAGAAAATTTTCCAGGAGCTGAAGAAGAGGTTGATTACTGCACCAGTCCTGACTATACCCGATGGAAGTGAGGGATTCGTTATCTACAGCGATGCATCTAAACTTGGTCTTGGTTGCGTCCTAATGCAAAATGGAAAGGTAGTAGCCTACGCCTCCAGACAATTAAAGAAACATGAGGAAAACTATCCAACCCATGACTTAGAACTTGCTGCTCTTGTTCATGCTTTGAAGATATGGCGACACTACCTCTATGGTGGGAGATGCGAGATATACACGGACCACAAGAGCCTCAAGTACCTATTTGAACAGAAAGAGTTGAATATGAGGGAAAGGAGGTGGTTGGAATTAGTCAAGGACTACGACTGCACCATCCTCTATCATCCAGGGAAAGCTAATGTGGTTGCTGATGCTTTGAGCCGTAAAGGAGGAGGAAGCATAACTTGTATGTTGACTAGTCAAGAACGCTGGTTGAAGAGTTCAATAAGATGAAGCTGGAAGTTGTAGTGCCACCAGCTAGGACTAGCGCTGTCATAGAAGCCTTCGTTGCAAAGCCCACACTTCGAGAGAAGATAGTCGAAGCTCAGTGTAGAGATGAATTTCTGGAGAAGCTGAGGAGAAGAGCCACGGATGGTACCATCAAGGGATTTACGATAGCTGCCGACGGTGCTTTACTATTTTGCAGTAGAATATGTGTGCCAAAGGATGAGGATATCCGTAGAGAGATTCTAGAAGAAGCGCATAGTACTCCATATGCTGCTCACCCGGGAATCAATAAGATGTACCAAGATTTAAGGAAAGTCCTCTGGTGGAGGAGTATGAAGAGGAGTATAGTCTTGTTCGTCCAAAGATGCTTAACTTGCCAACAGATTAAGGCCGAACACCAACGACCAACTGGTCTCCTACAACCGCTGGAGATACCAGAATGGAAGTGGGAACACATCACAATGGATTTTGTCGTTGGATTACCAAGATCGAAACGTGGAAACGACGCAATTTGGGTGGTTGTGGACCGTTTGACCAAGTCAGCCCACTTCTTGCCAATCAAGATGACATTTAGCTTGGATAAACTAGCGCAGATATATCTAGAAGAAGTATTAAAACTCCATGGGGTCCCTGTATCAATCGTCTCCGATCGAGATCCAAGGTTCACTTCTCAATTTTGGCGAAGCCTGCAGAAGGCCATGGGAACTAATCTCAACTTTAGCACTGCTTTCCACCCACAATCAGATGGACAGACTGAGAGGACAATTCAAATACTGGAGGATATGCTAAGAGCATGTGTTTTGGATTTTGGAGGAAAGTGGGAGGAATATCTACCCTTAGTCGAATTCGCCTATAATAATAGTTTTCAAGCCACCATAGGAATGGCACCCTATGAAGCACTTTACGGGAGAAAGTGCAGATCGCCTTTGTACTGGGATGAGGTTGGAGAAAGAAAGATTCTAGGCCCCGAGATAATTGAAAGAACAATTAAGACCATTGAGAAGATCAGAGTGAGGATCAAGATGGCTCAGGATAGACAGAAATCCTATGCAGACCGAAGACGGAAGAAGTTGGAATTTGCAGTTGGGGATAAAGTCTTTCTCAAGGTAGCACCCATAAGAGGAGTTGTGCGTTTTGGCAAGAAAGGGAAGCTACAACCGAGATTTATTGGACCCTATGAGATCTTGGAACGTGTGGGAGAGGTGGCATATCGCCTTGCACTGCCACCCGATCTCTCCGGTGTACATAATGTTTTCCATGTTTCCATGCTGAGGAAGTATGTATTTGACCCGAAACACGTGATTCGCCATGAAGGGCTAGAATTTGAGAATGATTTGTCCTACGAGGAAAGGCCGATTGCTATACTCGATCGAAAGATCAATAAGCTACGAAACCGGAAGATTCCCCTAGTAAAGGTCCAATGGAGTGGCCATGGCAAAGAAGAGGCCACTTGGGAGCTCGAGAGTGAGATTTTGGCCCTATACCCAGACTTGCCAAGATTACGTAACTTCTAAATTTCGAGGACGAAATATTTTTAGAGGGGGAGGGTGTAACGACCCGAATTTTCTAGTTGCATTATTTTATTTGAATATATATTAGTTGCATTATTTTTGTGCGCATTATACTTGTTGTGATTATTTTCTTACACGTGCATAATTATTGATCCTTGTAAGTAATGGTATGAATAATATTTTTTAACGGATCGGGATACGGAATTTTAATTAGACAACACTTAGACGCTATATTACCCAATGATAAGAGAAGTCTACATTTTATGGCAAGTCCTCTCCATAGGATTATTTCCCAAAACGAATGGCTGAATTCCATGGTTTTATGCCCACAAGATTTCCTAAAACTAGTGTCTAAATTCCATGGTTTTATGCCCACAATATATCCTAAAACCAATGGCTAAATTCCATGGTTTATGCCCACAATATTTCCCAAACCAATGGCTAAATTCCATGGGTTTTATACCCACATTATTGCTCAAAACTAGCAGCCGATACTACGATTTCATTCCCACGGTTTTGTGCTTGATAGGTCTATAAATAGAGGTGTGAGGAAGTCTTCATTCCATCACCTCCTCCCACCAAAACATAGCTTGAAGTCTTCCTTTCTTCTCCCACAAAGCATAGCTGGTAAGTCTTCTTTCTTTCCATCTCAAATGTTTCATCCTCAGCCACCGAAATACGGCGAAGTCGCCGGAAATATGACCCGACGACTTTTTAGACTCGTCGGATCAGCTACTGCCCCATTTTCATTTTCGTCCCTTTATCAAAACCCATATTTTATTATATAATATGATAGTTCTTGGCGAGAGGATTCCGGAACAGTTTTCAGAATTTCAATCCGAGCTCTAGAACTCCGGTTATGGCCGGTCAAAGTTTAGGCGAAACCTATATAACCGAACCACCTTCAAAGAGTCATAGCTTGTTGTTCCAAACTCCGATTCTATTGTGGTTGGTCATCCTAGAAAGCTCTTGACGAGAACTTTCCATAGCCGTGTCTTAATTATAATTCTGACGACCGAGTCATCGGTAAAGTTTGGTCAAAATTGCTGCAGAAATTCTTGTACCATTTTTAAAAAAATAAATAAATTAATTAGATATTCTTTAAGGGCTAAAATGCAATTTTTTATTTCAATTTCTATCAGCCTTTTTTTCTGGAAGTCAACAAATCCCTGTATTTATGAAAATGCCACTTCCCTTTTTATACAAATTTGCCACTATTTTTCTAGAAATTACAAAATGGTCCCTCAACTTTTATAAAATTACAAATTTTGCTCCAATTCTTCAATTTATGTTTAAAGCCTAGTACCCACCTATGCTAAGATAAGTATTCTATATTGTAGGACTAAAAGAAGTTGAAGTAGAAGAGGACCTCTGTCTAGAGAAGGACTATACAACCAACTAGTCGTACACACTTCTAGGTGGGGTAACTCTATGTGGCTATTTTATGTTGTCTACTTGTTTTTCATGCAAATTATTGTTATAATGGTTTTTAGATGAATGTTGCTTACGCCTATGTTTATGTGACGAGTATGTGAAATTTATGTGAAACTTGTGTGAAATTTATGTGAAGTCATGGGTAAGCAATATTATGTGTATTGTATACGGGTAATACCGTACTAGCTATGTTAGGACTGCGGGTAACACCGTACAAATTCTCGGGTCGCTCCCGAATATGCTATGCTTTTTAAAAATCTTACGGATAAAACCGTACATGCTACGCTTTTCAAAAACTTTACGGGTAAAATCGTACATGCTATGCTTTTCAAAAACTTTACGGGTAAAACCGTACATGCTATGCTTTTCAAAAACCTTACGGGTAAAACCGTACACGTTATGCTTTTCAAAAACTTTACGGGTAAAATCGTACATGCTATGCTTTTCAAAAATCTTACGGGTAAAACCGTACACGTTATGCTTTTCAAAAACCTTACGGGTAAAATCGCACAGGCTATACTTTTCAAAAACCTTGCGGGTAAAATCATACATGCTATCCTTTTCAAAAACCTTACGGGTAAAACCGTACACGTTATGCTTCTCAAAAACCTTACAGGTAAAACCGTACACGTTATGCTTTACAAAAACCTTACGGGTAAAAACCGTACACGCTATGCTTTTCAAAAACCTTGCGGGTAAAACCGTACATGCTATGCTTTTCAAAAACCTTACGGGTAAAACCGTACACGCTATGCTTTTCAAAAACCTTGCGGGTAAAACCCTACATGCTATGCTTTTCAAAAAAAAAACCTTACGGGTAAAACCGTACATGCTATGCTTTACGGGTAAAACCGTACATGATTATGCTTACGGGTAAAACCGTATATGATTATGCTTACGGGTAAAACCGTATATGATTATGCTCTACGGGTAACACCGTACATGTTATGGATCGAAAGATCACCCTCGGGTCGCTCCCGAATATGCTATGCTGCTCGAGCGGGGCAACACGTGCCCCACCTATGTGCTCCTATGTGTATCTATATAGTATGTATTTATGTGTATATTTATTTTAATTTAGAGTCCACCTTGTTTTCGGGTGTATTTTATGTGTTGATGGTATATGCATTGTTTATGTAACTGTCCATCATTGCAATTCTTTGTATGACATCTAAGTGGGCAACCGAGTGAACCCACAGAGTGTTTTTCTCGAACACTCACCCCCTCCTTTCAGGTACTAACGTGGAAGAGGAATGAAGATGGATGTGGGCCCTCGTCCGAAGTGAAAGTTACTGATAATTGATAAAGAACTTTATTAAACTCTATTTTGTGGGTCATGTAAGCAAACTGTGAAGATTTTGTTACGCACTTCCGCTTTAAACTTTGTTAAACTACTTTTTCAAACTATGCGACCTCTATTTAAAAGTTATATTGAACTATCTTGAAGTAATTATGAACTTCCGCTTGTTTTAAGATTGCTTCAATGTGACTTACAAACATCTTTTGAGTATTTATTATTTCGAGCAAGAAAAATAATTTTTCATCAATTAAAGTTCAATGATTTTTTATAGATCTTAGTGATGTTGCCCATTTTTCTAATAAATATAAGTTTCTTTGAGATGGGGACGTCACAGGAGAGGTCAATGACTTTGTCATTATGCAAACGTTAACTCCCGCCTGATCGGTCCGGGGAGTTCTATGCCTTGTTTCCGAACAAGGGCTTATCTACATCCAATACTCCCGAGTACTAACTACTACCTTATTTGCATCACATAGTATCAACACATTTAAAAGAAAATTGCATCATGCTCAAATGCATCTCTACTCTATTTTATTTTGCAAAAAGAACTCGTCATATATGACATTGATTTTCACTACAGTTTTATTTACACACATACTTTACAATATAACCGCCCTATCTACCTATTACCACCTAACCAATAGTCAGCACTTCGGCGCTGAGATCCGCCCCGAGAGCTTCTCCGCATCCTCCGGGATCTGGAAGTACCCTGGGACTAGGCTCCGGTCCTCTCCCTACTCTGGACTCCTCGAGGGCGAGGACTTGATTGGCGGCCTCTTTGAGGGTAAAGACTTGGTTGCCGAGCTGGCCTTGAAGTGTTAGCCCATCCAACAGGATCCCACTCTGCGGGGGCCATTACTTCGATCTCCTCAGCCAATTTTTGAACCTCCTCCTCAGCGACCACTATCGGGCTCGGTTCTCGGATTATCACTCCGGTCGCCGAGCCCTTTTTACCTCTCCGAGGAGCCTTCAAGGAGTTCCCCCACCTGGAGCTGGCGATATTCTCCTCCGCAGCACGACGCTACCTTCTGCGGCCTTTTAAGTCCTTGTACATGCTGAGAAGTATCTCTAACACCTCCCGCTTCCTAACCAGCTCGGAGGACTCAGTGTGTCCGGCCTCATCAGTACGACAATTTCCTTCTGAATTTTGGCCGTTCGCTCTTCGACCTCCTCGAAAGTTAGCAGGCTGAACTCCGACAATATTCGCTCATATTCTCTTTGGTGGACAAAGAGTCGTTCCACCTCGGCGCACTTGGACAGGTACTTAAGCTGGTGATCCAAGGCTTTCTCGGCAGCCACGGTTCTTGCCTTTTCGGCCTCAGATACCTTCTTCTCTGCTACCGGGAGCCTTTTTTCCAGCTTCGGGACCACCGACATCTTCAGGTCATCTCTCTCTCTTTGCAGCCAGTTCATTGACTGCATCAGCTTCTTAATGACCTCGTGAAGGTCCGCGGTGTCCTCCTGCTGCACGCGTGATATACAGAGAACAATTATAAGGTCACCAGTACCCAACACATATTAATATTCGAGTTCAAGGCATACATTCAAGATTCATTAGCACAAAATCAACAACTTATCATTTATACATTCGCCAGACAACGATTACAGATCAAGTGCTTTTTTACAAATACAATTTCAAAAAATGCCTCCTACTCTACGTCTCCGCCTAAGGTAGGAGGAGAACTGACCTCCGCTGCGGGCGAGGTAGTGGCAGTCGGGTCCACGATCGGGTTCGGTGCCAGCTGAAGAGCTCCGCCCTCCGGGGGAGCTAGTTCAATCGCCTCGAGCTCAATCCACGGTGGAGGGGCCCTCTGCCTTGGCTCTGGCACATGCATACCCATTCGATCTTCTGGGCCAGTGCCTCCACCAGTGGCCACTCCAGAAGTCGCGACAAAGTGTTGTAGTAGGCGGCGTCAATATTGCCCACGGAAGCGTAGTCGTACCCGAAGTCCTTTTTATAGACATCTACCTCCGGGTACACTTCCTTTACCACCTCCAACACCTCGGAGTGTGTGGCCACGTCCCCAACCACCACAAAGTTTGTCAAGAAGTTTAAAAACGTCTCCGTTTGAGACAGCTTCTCGACGAAGGCCCTCAGCATCACCCCTTGGCCATCCCCTTTCTTCTTCAGCTCCTCTCGAGCTGCGGCCAGTTCTCCCCGGAGAAGGGCCATCTCTACTACCTCGCCCCTGAGCCGAGCAGCTTCCTTCTCGGCCTCCAACGCCCTGCCCCGCGCCGTCACCTGGCCACTCTTGGCCTCAGCTGCCTCTGCGTGGAGCTTATCGCACTCCCCGCGTAGAGCCCTCAATTCTTCGCCCAGCGCCTCGGTCTTCTCTTTTTGGAGGCGACGCCCGAACCCAATGAGCCCTTGGCTCAAGGTCCACACCTCCTCCATCTCGGACACCTCGTGGCCCGCCACTCTTGTCTGGCCCTACAAGAAAAATTTATAAGGCATTGCACATCGTCAATAAATTTACTGCATGATAATTATACCTCCGAGGTGGCATCCGTCCGCAACCTCTTAGAGACAGAGGGCGGCGTCAGCGTAGGCCCCGGCCTCCTCTTCGCCCTTGGAGTCGTGTCAACCGGAGTGACAATCTCCTCGGTCCCCTTGCCGCGTCTCCTCCCCGGCGTCTTTTCCACCTCAAGGGTCGTGCTTATTGGGGTAGCCGCTCTCTCAGGGTCCGGAGTTTGCTGTGCACTCCCCTCGGTCTTCTTTTGGAGACTGGTTTTAAAGCGCCCCACTGCACGAAATGGTCAGCAGATTAGCAAGCAATATTATCAAACAGCTGCAGACAATTGTAAAAAGAATCCCTACCCTCCACTTCCGTCCCGGCTAAAGAACTCTCACTCGGGGCTAGCGACGTCCTCGCCTAAGGTCCCTTTGTATAATAAAGGGACAATCCAGCCTCCTCCAACTCTTCCTCGGTGAACACTTGTTTCAGCGTCCCCGCTTGCTCGAACACCTCAACCGACTCCGGTACACCCTTTGGTACCCCGTCTCCAACCTCCTCCCTCCTCCACCCCGGGATTGGCCTCGATTCCTTAATATACATGAACTTTACCTTCTAGTTTTCTACTTTGCTCGGGTTCTGCACCCTGAACCCTCTTTGCGGCCTCGGGTTCATCGAGCACCACCCTTTCCCCTTCCCAATCGATTTCAACTGGAACAAGTACCTGAATAATTCTATGGAGGGCTCTACCCCCGAGGACTTACACACCAACATAAACCCTACTATCTGCCTTACGGCATTCGGCACTAACTGCCCTAATGCAATGTCGTAATATCCTAACAGCTCCACAACAAAATCCCACAATGGGAACCTCAAACCTACCCTCAGCTAATCTATATATACAGTAATAAAACCTTTCGGTGGACAGCAAGCCCTATCACTGGGACCGGGTATTATATACTCTAAATATATTGGGAAATAAAAACTCAGCACCATCGCCTCGATTTGGGCTTCGGTCACCCGAGGCATCCTCGACGCCACCTCCAGATTCGCCTCCTCCTCTAAACAGGTGGGAAACCCCACTTCCCGGGTCCAAATTTCCCTAAGGTCAGCCCTATAAACTTTCCTACTCTCCCTCCTCTCTGGGAAAATGGTTCGCAGAGGTCTAGCATCAACAGGGCTCTCGTCAGTACCCACTACCCTCACACTAGAAGAATCTGAGGATGAAGACATACTTACTTGATTTTTCAAAGAAGCAGGTACGAAGTTGGAGTGATTTTCAGAAATTTGTTGCTTTCTTTCTCGTCTTCCCGCTGGTTTTTTTATCGCAGTTGCAAATGAGGGGAAAGTGCAACTGTCACTTCCTTTTTCCCTCTAATACAAAGATTCAACGGCCCAGATTGCGCCTGTTTGAATTCCATGGCTCACATTAGCGTGTGCATTACACGCGCCCTTGGGTTGTGCACCTGCGTGCCTCACACCCGCCACGCGCGTAATGATCACGTGACCAGTCACATCAACCCAATTCCTTCCCCAGGAAGCTTTGTGTTTCACTCCGGTTGACTCCTTCACCCCGGGGATTTAAATTCAACCCGGTTGACTCCCTCACCCCGGGGGTACTTCAGTTCGACTCCGGTTGACTCTCACACTTCGGGGTCACTTCAGCTCGACTCCGGTTGACTCTTTCACCTCGGGATTACGTCAGTTCGATTCTGATTGATCCTTTTACCCCGGGGGTAGATCAATTCAGCACAAGATTGACTCTTTCACAAAAAGACTACGATATTACTTCAACTCTACTTCGGCTACCACTCATACACATTGACCAACGCATAACTTTTACTAACCGAAGCTCCTACCTCACTCCGACTGGTGGGGGGGGGGGGGACATCTGATAGGTATGGCCCAATCTCCCCGGGTCGGACTAACCCGCCAGCCGGGTCAATTGGGCCCAAAAGCACAAGCCAAACACAGCCAAGCCCATTCGCGGCATCTTTGGAAGTTAGGAAAGGATCCCCATGATCTTTTCCAGTAGCCATGCATATTTGACTGGAGGATTTGTAGGGATTTAGTTAGGGTTTCAATTGTAGAGTATAAATAGGAGAATTACTGATGAGTTTAGGGTTCCGATTTTGAATTCTAAAGTTGTAACTAGCAAAATTGTACTCCGACATCCAAAAGAAAGTAGTGAAAGCACCCCGGAATGTTATTGCCTTCTCCCGTGGACGTAGATCTCCGGATCGAATCACGTAAATCTTTGTGTCATTTAAGTTCTTGCATTTTTTGATTGTTTTGGGATTATTATTGCGATTGTGATCCGTTTGATATCCGGTTTTCGACATTATCAGTCTTCAACAGATCAAGTGGTCAATGCTTTTAATCAATTTAATCAAATAGTTGAAAGGCAATTCAAAACAAAGATTCAATCCTTTCAAGATGATTTTGGTGGTAAGTTTAGACCAGTTTTTAATTTCTTGCATTTCTTAGGAGTTAAAGTTAGACATCCATGTCCACATACTCATGCTCGAAATGGTTTGCCTGAACAAAAACATCAACATATAGTTGAAACTAGTCTTGCATTGCTTGCTAAGGCACCACTGAAATATTTGTGGGATTCATTTGCCAATGTTATGTACATTATAAACTGGTTACCAACACCAATCCTAGAGGATATATCCCCTTTCAAATTTCTTTAAAAAAAACCTGATTATACTTTTTTTAAAGTGTTTGACAGTGCTTGCTACCCTTATCTTAAATCTTATAATAATCGCATACATTTTAGGTCTTCTAAATGCTTGTTTCTAGGTTATCGTTTGTCTCACAAAGGATATAGGTGTCTTAGTTCCTCTGCAAGATTTACATATGTAGAACAGTGGCATTTGATGAGACTAATTTTCCTTACACTGATTTGTTTACTACTGTATCACACTCTGCACATAATCAAAGGTCATTTTTGCCATTGTTGCCCTTACCTATCTTAGAGATTGATAACAACAGTGATGGTCATGTTGCTGCTAAACCGCCTGTTTTACAAACTGATAATAACAGTACTGCTGAACCATCACCAGTTAATAATCATGGTCAAAATAGATCTGCCTCTGCTTCACTTATTTGGGCTAACAATAATAATCAATCTCCTTTGGCTGTTGGAAATTATGAAAGTGCATCTACTCAATCTCTTTCTAACAGCTCTAGTCGGCAAGATTTATTTGTTTCCTAGTGCAACAACAGGTCGGTTACAACTTGCTACAGCTGCCTCTTCACATCACATGGTAACCAGGTCAAAAGCATGTATTTTTAAGCCAAAATCATATCTGTTACAGGTAAATCCCTTAGAACCCTTAACTGTACATGATGCACTTAAAAATAGTAATTGGAAAACTGCTATGGAAGCTGAGTTTGCAACTCTTCAAATGAACAAAACATGGGTTTTGGTACATAGACTTGAGATATGAAAGTGGATCAAATTAAGTGGGTTTTTAGAGAAATAAAATTTTGATGGGTCAATTGAGAGGTTTAAAGCCCGATTAGTGGCAAAGGGGTTTCAACAAAGCCCAGGGGTAGATTACTTTGAGACTTACGGTCTTGTAGTGAAGCCTATAATTATTAGGACAGTTTTTTCTCTTGCTATCACCAAGAATTGGTCAATTCAACAAATAGATATAAATAATGCTTTTTTACATGGCACACTCAAAGAAACTATTTATATGACCTAGCCTGAAGGGTTTGTTGACTCTACAAAATCTTCTCATGTGTGTAAACTAGTTAAATCACTCTATGGGCTCAAATAAGCCCCTAGGTCTTAGACTGACACTCTTAATGACTTCTTATATTCTCTTGGTTTTAAAACTTCTGTCATGTTATAGTCTTATTTTAAGTTTTAATAGTTTTAAACACCTAGTCAATTTGACAAGGGTGTATAGAGTGTATTGTTATGTTATAGTCTTGTTATAGGTTTTAATAGTTTTAAACACTTAGTCACTTTTGACAAGGGTGTAATAGAGTGTAAATAGTAAATAGAAAACTAATTCTTAACAGAAATAGTTAATACATAATTAGCTCAGCTAAAAGCTTAGTAGAGTTAAGGCTAACTTAATACATGTATAAATATCCCCTTATATAGAAAACTAATTCTTAACAGAAATATTTAATACATAATTAGCTCAGCTAAAAGCTTATTAGAGTTAAGTAAGGTAGTTAAGGCTAACTTAATACATGTATAAATATACCCTTATATACATTAAATAATACAATGCAGTATTATATTTTAATAATCCTGTCTTGGCCAAGGTCTTCAAATCAAGAAAAATAAAAAAAACACAGGAGATTCTCTTGTTCTATAACAAGCATATGCGTACATGAACTCGTGTCACCACACTAATGCTAATGGAATATAGTATTCTCGTTTTACGGGTATTCATCGTATGCACAAGTCTTACTAGCTATTCAATATCTTACCTTAAATACCTTCGACTTGGGACTAATTTATGACCAAAGCTTATAGAGCATATTCCATGATTCACATGTATGATCATGCCCCTTACTTATTTTTCTCTAAGGACTTTATCTGATATTCTGCAAATAAGGAAAAAAAAAAAAAAAAAGATGGAGAATAATGCGTTAATTAATATAATTCCCAATAAAACTGTTTACATATAAAATATGAAAGAATACAATAATCAAAGCTAATTGGTGCGTCAGGCACACTACTCTAACACAAACAACACACGATGTAATATAGCTAAAGTGGTTTATGTTTTTCTTGCCACTCACTTTAAGCTTGGTGCTCATATAACCCTTTCACTGATGAAGAGAGAAGCAATGATAAAAGTTTTTTACGCTTTAACTATCTCAAGCTTTATGTATGCAACGGTATGTACGCGGTCAGACATAGCACATGTAGTTGGTGCTGTAAGCGCTACCTATCCAATCGGGGAAAGAAGCATTCAATACATTGAAGTGGATATTGAAATATCTACAAATACTTCTAGTATGAGACTCACCTTCGGAGTTCCATAATTAAGGATAATCTTATCGTTGAACTAAGCTTAATTTTGGTCAGAATGTTCAGAACTGATAGAAGTATATTTAGGACGATGGAGATCGATTTTGATATTCCGAGCATCAGGAATAGTTACAGGCAGAAAGGTAGTTTTTAAGTGAGGTCTTTCTAGTACTTGTTTATTGTCAAGATTCTACTGTCTTGATCATGTCGTGGTTGAAGATTTGTATTGATATTGAAAAGTAGAAAGTTTTGAGACATTTACCAGATGAGGGTATAGTTATGGAATATATATTGTTATTCTCGTAAATTAATAATTTTTTTTATTTTAATTATTTTATATGACCTGAGTATTTCACGGGTACTGCACTAGTTAATATGTATTGAAAAGATCCATGCTTGTTTTGAAAATTATTCATTATAAATATTTTTATTTCATAAAATACAGTATTATTGTACACTGTTAAAATTCAATAAAATGAATAATTAATTATTCAATATTATAAATTTGAAAAATGATATATAAAAATAACACAATATTAAATGATATTTTCTTTAGAATTGGATTTACTCAGTTCTATACATTTTTTGGGCGGTTTGTCAATAATAAAGTTTGAATTGGTTTGGCTTGGATAAGGGCAAATATTTAATGGATAATATCTATTCAAGGTGCTTTGAATGCGATTCGTATTATTTTCGAGACTCGTACTTATCCCTAATTAAAAAAAAAAAAATTTGTGAGTTGAGAATGACGCGCGGCTAATTTTAAATCAACAATTTATAATCATGTGTTGTTATTGGTATATATGGTCACGTTGAATCAATTGGTATGCAGAGTGAAGACAGCGATCTGCAAAATTTAGTATACCGCCTGGAGTTTTGGATTGGATAGCACGAATTGGGTATAAAATTAGGCGGAAGAGAATGATGCACATTTGAAATAATAGTAATACCCAACCCAACATCAAAACAGTTGAAAGAGAGCAGCACAGTAGTCCCTTTTCATGATATCCTGAAAATCCGGCTACATCATATTTTGTCGCTTAGCTCTCGAATCATTTTACCATCACCTCATTAATGGAAAAATTAAAGTCAAATCATTACTAATATTTCTTCTTTTCTAATTTTCCTTTTTTTTTTTTTCTGAGGTCAAAATTTGTTTCACAAATATTCATTTTTGTCGACTTTAAATTTGTGGGTGGAATTAGAGAATAAATGAACGCCTAAGGTGGTTTTTTAATAAAAAGTTTTCTGTTTTGGCAATTCAATTTTGACATTTTTCAAGACAAAATGTTTTGATGATATGTGCATATGATTTGGACTTTTGGCTAAACTCTCTGAATCAGATAGCCGGATATTAATTATATACTGAGTGAAAGTTCGTGTTTTTCTTTTTTTTTCTTAATTAAAAAACGATTATGAATGTTCTTAGCAGGATATACTGCTATCCAATTGTAAAAAATTTGTTGTTACCTTAGGTTGCAATTATGAAAGAAATTCATGCATATTTATGCTAAATCCTGGATATCCAATTTTAATTTTAATTCCAACGCCAATTCCAACGATTTTTATGCCGTTGGAAAAGTGGCTGTTGGAATTTTTTTTTCCAACAATTAAATTCCAACAGAAAAATTGATTCCAACGGCAATTTCAACGGACTTTTTACCGTTGGAATTTTTTTCCAACAGCTATTCCAACGGCATTTTCCAACAGTTATTCCAAAATTCCAACGGCTCATTTGCCGTTGGAATTTTGAAAATTCCAACGGTTTTTATGCCGTTGGAATTTTTTCGTTGGAATTTGGCAATTTTCTTGTAGTGCATTCCATAAATAGATGTGTAATGTGTATGTTATTGTTGGAGATAAAAAAGTTTTGATCATTGGGTCAAATTAGCTAGAATATGATATAAAACCCCAGAAAAGTCTTGGTTAGATGTGAAAATAGGATACCCTTATGATAATTTAAAATGTCCCCACCAATCTTCTTATTTTCTTTAATTTTTTTTTTTTTTTTTAAATATTTGGGATATGTTTGTTATACTGCCAATAATCTGTTGGTAAAGAAGAAAAAAAGAAAGATGCAAATATGTTTGGAAAAAAATACCATGTAAATTTTCTATGTAAAAGAGAGAAGATTCAACATTTTGGGCTCCATTATCTCAATCCCTTTTCCTTCTCTATATGATGTTGCTTATAAATTCACCTCAAATTCGATTGACTCACTATTCAACGACCAAAAGGTCAAATGACTTTAATGTGTAATACTTAGTTGCTCAAATTCCACAATAGTACTCCTGCCCAACAAACCCACACATTTGTTTTTTAATGTGGTTTGGGGAATGGGGATCGAATTAATTTTCTTTTATGTTTTATAAGGAATATATACCGTAGGGTTATATTAATTTGATACTCTCTTCATTTTGTTTCACTTGTCATTCTACACTAAATAAAAAAATTAAGGGATTTGAGGAGTAGACAAACATATCATCAACTAATTTTCTTAACTCCCTTCACTTTTTCCTCATTTTCTTATTATTATTAACACTTTCTATAACTTTAGGGTTAATATTGAAAAAAATGATAACCAAATTAAAATGACAAATACTTACAAACAAAACAAAAAAAAACTAAATTGACAATTAAAAAAAACGAAGGTAGTAATAGATTCGAGCATATTAACTTTTTTCAACCTATAATCAACTAAACTATTCTATTTTTCAACACTTTTCTGAGTCTGAGCACTTTTGGGACTCTATTACGATCGTGAGAAAGGGATGAAGAAAACTGAAAAGATTTTATAATAATTTTTTAATTGGAGTAGTATCCTTGGATTCTCTATAGTTGCGTTCATTTCCCTTCAACCCCACTACTGATTTCATTCTCTGGGTAAATTGTGTGTCGTGGGAATAGGGGTAATTGGGGTTGCAGTCCGAATCCTCCATCATATATTAATCTCTGATCCACCTTAAAATTATGAGGTTACTCTGATCCATTATTAAGGAAATGTGAGACAATATCTTGAGCTTATCAAGCCACCAAGAGTTCTCATCTCTGACTTTCAGTTGCTAGCTAAATCGATAGCTCTTATATCAGTCAAATATTAACAAATATTTCTTATTGTGCATACATATAACTAAATTTTGTTTTTGTCATGCCCTTAAATTCCATGACAAAGGATGAAGTGACAAAAATGATTTACAATAAGATTTTATTGTTTTTTTTTTTTTTAATTGATGTGTTGATTTAATTACTTGAATGTACACCTAAATTCATCATTGTCACGTTAGTTTTCTGATTTGAAATCTCCAATTAATTAGGTCGCGTATGCATATTCCGGCATAATTAGTGGCCGCCGGGGCCTGGTGTTCTTAAATTGGATATTTTTTGAAACATAGTGTATTAATATTGAAATTTCGAAATATACAGGATTTTCTTTTTTTTTTTAGGGATAATTCCTGACATATATGACTAATAATGAGTTTTCCCCAGTAATTACTAACGATGTGTATAAAAAGAAATATTCTCACAAACTTACAAAATTAGTCCGAATCCATATCCGTCATAATCTTTTTCGCGCAATCAAATTCTTGTTTGATTGAAATCAACAGTAATTAAGCCGCTGATTCCGTGAATTCCTGCAGGATGTGAAACTTTTTCTTCACAATATTTTGCACCTGCAATAGCCAATATATGAAAATCATATTCACAATCATTGTAAACATATCATGTATAATTTTATAGTCCTATCTCCTAAATAATTATATTCTCAATATCTTCTACAAAATTATAAAAGTATAATTACGGTCATCCTTACCAACTCGGCGACCATTCTGTTTTATTATATAAGACATCACTTGCGTGACACCCAAGTATCGTCGTTCATTGATAAAAAAAGGGTATCCATATAAATTATTATTATTATTGTTATTATTATTATTATTGTAAAAGAATTTAATTTTGGGAGTTTTGTCAAAAATATATTTTTATTTAATTATTTATTTTACGTGCAGAAAATAGGAATTATGGATAAGGATTGCAAAAGACATGGGAAGATATGGAAGATTTGGAAGAAGATTACAATCTTATCCAGAGATATGTTACTTGGAGAGAAAGCTGTGAACCCCGCTATTTATTAACGAAAGTCAATCAGTGTAGGGGCATCGAATACGTGATTATAGTTCAAAGAAACAGATCAGTATCTTAGTATTCGACAGCGTTATTTTGATTGAGTCAAAAGTTGATTTTCACTGTGTTATAACATAGTCTTCGAGTTGTAATAGTTTGTCAGTCTTAGTGTGTCAAGTAGAAGTATCTTCGGGAGAAGCTACTTCAAGGCGGGCTAGGGAGAGTTCGTCCGACCTTCGGTGGTGTGCCGTGTCAGTGTCGAAGAAGTCGACGGGAGTCGCCGGGCGTTGTTGATGATACAATAGGTTAGATATAGAAGAGTGAGGTCTTCTTGTAAAACATAGCCTATTTGGCTATATTATCAATAACATAAAGTCCGAGGGGTCTGAGGGATTCAGCCCCGCGTTTATATTGTGGTGTGATTTGTTCTGTTTACTGTTTCGTCTGTGAATGTTATAACATTCACTGTAGTTCTCAGAATTTCAATTGGTATCAAGAGCGGGTCCGTATTCTCATACGGCTGATCCTGCGAGAACTACATCAACATGGATTTTCAGAAAAGTGACAGAAAGCCATCTACTTCGGGAAGGAAGCCAGGTAAATCTAACACTGTGAGTTCAAAGAATACTTCTTCATCTAACCCTGCAGGTACAAAAACCGATAGAGTAAGGTGTAGAGTATGCAACGGTTGGGGACATGTTCAAAAGGAATGCGCCACCTTCTTGAAAAGACAGAAGAAGTCATTTGTTGCTACACGGAGTGATGAATCTGATGAGGAGGAAGAAATATCTGACGGAGACAAAGATTACTCAAGCAACCTTGCTGCGTTAACCACATCACATGCATGCCTGATAGGCAGCGTTCACACAGAAAACACAATCTTAACTGATGCATCAGGTATGTTACAACATGATTTACCAAATTTCTGTGAATCTAATGAATCTGATGAAGAGACAGGACCAACCATAGAAGAGATGCAACAAATGTACAAAAAGTTGTCAGTCGAGTGCATTCGCGGGAGCAAAGCAATTAAAAAACTCGAAGGACAACTTCGTGACTCGCAAGCAGAGACTGAAAAGATTTGAAAAGCTGAGGTAGTGTTACAACACACACTAGCCGACAAAGAAAAGGAAGTATCTTCCTTACGGGCGGAACTTCAGAAGAGTCAGGATGACCTGAAAAAATGCAGGGAGTGCTTAATGACAAAGAACCAGACCATCGAAAGATTGAACTCAGAGTTAGAACAATCGAAGCAGGTTTTTAAACGTTTAAACTCTGGTAAGGCTTCTCTAACTGAACTCATAAGTCTAGGAAAGAATCATGGGGATGTAACAGGTCTTGGATATGCAGGGGAGTCATCTAATGCTGATCAGTCTGTTTTTGTGCAGTCTAATGAAAATGTTATAACACATGTTGATCACGGAATATTTGCAGAGAAATCTGGAAATAATCTTAGATATCCACGTCCTACTGGACAGTATAAAAATTACCAACATACTCCAAGAAGAAAAGGTGGTCGACCAAATAGAATGTTACAACATTCTGAGTAGGGTTTCGAAAATAGTCCCCCATTTATTCCCATTTGTCATTATTGTGGTATACCTGGACATCTTCGCCCTAATTGTTATAAAATGAAAGCTGACTATTTGTATACCTTTTCAGGTTGGAACTACAGAGGTCATCCTCGAAGCACACGACGAAGAAAGGTGGATGTGAGACCAGCACAACATTCGAAGACACGCCAAGTTTGGGTTCCCAAAAGTCACGGTTGTTTCAATACCATGTTTTCTTTGAATGTTGCTATTATGGGGGCTTGGTACTTTGATAGTGGGTGCTCTAGGCACATGACTGGAAATAGGTCACACTTGATTAACATAGAACCGATAGTCAATGAATTTGTTACTTTTGGTGATGGGGTTAGAAGTAGAGTAATTGGGAAGGGTACACTTAATTTAAGCGGATTCCCTAGATTGCATGATGTTTTGTTAGTTGAAAACTTGAAAACTAATCTCATTAGCATTAGTCATTTATGTGATCAAGGTCTGCATGTTAAATTCACCAAAGACCAGTGCTTAGTTTATGATGATGAGGATAAATGTGTCTTAACCGGTGATAGATCTGCTAATCTTCTTTACATGTTAAAACATGAACATAAGAGCTACAAAGAGGCAGAGTGTATAGCCACCGGGAGCTGTTGCGCGCAACCTGTAAGGATGAATCAAAAGTTGTCAGTCTATGGTGTTGAGGTAAGTGTTCCCAATATATTCTGTGATAATACTAGTGCTAATACCTTTACCAAAAGTCTGGTCCTACACTCTCGAATAAAGCACATGGATATTAGACACCGTCATTTTCGGGAACTAATAGAAGAAGGAACCACTATCATGAATCATAGTCCAACTGGAGATCAATTAGCGGATATTTATTTTAAGGCCCTGGATTTCAGAGATTTGTCACACTCAAAAAGTCAATAGGTCTTTACTTTAAAAATAAAAAAATAAAAAAAAATAAAAAAAAGAGAAAAAAAAAATCTATGTTATAATATGCATATAGGATTTGCACTAGACATTTTTTATACATCCTCGTGTCATACGCCACATATGAAGGAGCAAGTTTAAAGAGTTGTTTGGCTTAAAACTTAACATTTCTTTTCAACTAACTGGCACACTCATTCCCCTCTTGTCGGAAAGGGCTACGGTCATGAAATGATGTTGAGAGCAGCTATCGATCACAAAGATTGAAAAGAGCTACTAACACATAAAGTGATTGATCTGTGAAAGCCGCCGACCACAAAAAAAAAAAATGTTTGATTTCTTAATGCTTGCTGTCTTAATTGTTGATCAAGGGGTTATTAGAAGAAACCAAGAGCTCGTCGCACCGGGTTTTCCTAGTGCGGTTTTGGCTCGTGGGGTTTGCGAGCTACTCCACGAGAGGGTAAAAGAAGTCGGAGGAATAAGGCACCTTTATTTTAATATTTATTAGCCCTTCTTCTCAAATTGTGCCAGTAATGTCTTGATGTGAAATTTTGTCTAGTTCTTTGCCAAATGCTCTGCTTGCCACAGATTGTGGGGCACTAATTACACGAGTCAATTTATATTATTGCATTAGGCATCTTTTGCATGATTTGATAGGTGTGTGCAAATTCTCATTTTTATATCCATGGTGCCTATGTTTAATCCGTAAAATTAGATCGTGGACATGTGTTTAATTTTTATTTTTTGGTTCCATTATTCTAATCCCTAGATCAGGTGGAAAATATATTGTGGGCTAAAGTAAAGAGTGGTTTGGACTTAAACCCATATCCCCTTCAAAAATCGAGGACCATTGCACTGGGTCATATCTCACTATATTATCTCATAATCTCTCTATAAACCCTAGTCGTCAGAATCATCCACTTATCTCGCACCATGACTAACGATGAATCCACATCGAGGAAGTGCAAGCATACAGTATCTCCCATGATCGGCACAAAGCTCTGTCTCTGTCATTTAAAAATGTCATCCCGGTCACATCATGGTGTTCCAAATATATGTTTCCATGTCTTTGTTTTATGTTTTGGTTAGCATTTTATGTCAAAAAAGGGGGAGAAAATATTGTTGGGAGTTGATTATTTCTGAATTCTGGAAGTGGGATTCCACTTCTATGGCTCGTCCGAAAATGTTATAACATTTACTTCCGAGACATCATTCTGAAAAATGTTATAACATTCACTTCCGAGATATCATTCAGAGGTTCTTCCTTTTATCCTTCAGCGTATTTGTTAGTTTTTTTTGTTTCGAGTTTCTATGCTTCTGTGCAGGGGGAGATTTGTGTCAACAATCATCTGTGTAGGGGGAGTCCATCTTCTTGATTGATTTAGGATGATTATTCTGCATAGATATATTGTTTGTTGGCTCTTGTGTTTGAGTTGTGCAGTTGAGGGGCAGATTATACAGCTAAGGGGGAGTGGTTTTTGAAAAGGGAAGTGTCCTGATTTTATTTCTGCACTATTTCTGATTATGTTGGTTTTTGACAAAAATGCCCAAAAAGGGGGAGATTGTAAAAGAATTTAATTTTGGGAGTTTTGTCAAAAATATATTGTTATTTAATTATTTATTTTATGTGCAGAAAATAGGAATTATGGATAAGGATTGCAAAAGATATGGGAAGATATGGAAGATTTGGAAGAAGATTACAATCTTATCCAGAGATATGTTACTTGGAGAGAAAGCTGTGAACCCCGCTATTTATTAACGAAAGTCATCAGTGTAGGGGCATCGAATACGTGATTATAGTTCAAAGAAACAGATCAGTATCTTAGTATTCGACATCGTTATTTTGATTGAGTCAAAAGTTGATTTTCACTGTGTTATAACATAGTCTTCGAGTTGTAATAGTTTGTCAGTCTTAGTGTGTCAAGTAGAAGTATCTTCGGGAGAAGCTACTTCAAGGCGGGCTCGGGAGAGTTCGTCCGACCTTCGGTGGTGTGCCGTGTCAGTGTCGAAGAAGTCGACGGGAGTCGCCGGGCGTTGTTGATGATACAATAGGTTAGGTATAGAAGAGTGAGGTCTTCTTGTAAAACATAGCCTATTTGGCAATATTATCAATAACATAAAGTCCGAGGGGTCTGAGGGATTCAGCCCCGCGTTTATATTGTGGTGTGATTTGTTCTGTTTACTGTTTCGTCTGTGAATGTTATAACATTCACTGTAGTTCTCAGAATTTCAATTATTATTATTTTACTTAATATAATAATAAATTAAAACGTCTATAAGTAATAAATATATAATTTTCTTGTTACTTTTGTAAGTTGATTATAATTTTCACTATATTGTATTATAATAATATAAAAATATCAATTTTTATTATATATTTATGTTAAATATACTAGTTCTTTTACTAATACATTTTCTAGTTTCTAATGCTTATTGTTTATTTTCTTTTAAAATGCCTATGTTTAATTCTAAACTCCTTCATTTGACACACATGACACAATGAGCTTCTTGTTTAATTATATATATATATATATATATATATATATATATATATAAGAAGATAATGCTAGTATAATGTTATATTGAAGAACAAAAAAGGTTTCCAAAAAGACAAATCAAACCACCATATACAAAAATCAAATCTTTGGTTGAAGCTTTCCCACACAAAGTCCAACCATAATTATCCCATTTTAGGACAAAAGTGTAGAGAATTAATTCTCTTACTAACATGGCAACAACAATACAAGAATATATATAAATATGTGCTTTGATCCTCCTTATTTCATTGAATGGCTCAAGCCATCTTCTTTCTCCACCTCCGCGAATAGAACCATGAGTTTCTTGAAAATTCCTCTGTATTACCATCAACAACCCCATGATGAGAAGTATCTCTATGAAACAATCCAGTGCTTGCCTCTTCTCAGTAGATTAACCGAAACGAGACAAGTGAAAGAAGAAGAAGACGACGATGATGATGGAGAAAAGAAAGAAATATTTAGGGAGATCGAAAGTGGCAAGATTGGAAATGTTACAGTGGCTTTGCATATAGGGTTACCTGATCATGTAGGAAGTATGGATCAGCAAAAAGACGAAGAGGAATATGTGAAAAAGAAGAAGACGAGTTCTCCTAGAAATGTTGAGAGCAGATTTTGGATTCCAACACCAGCACAGATTCTTGTGGGGCCTATGCAGTTCTCTTGCAACATATGCAACAAGACCTTCAATAGGTACAATAACATGCAGGTAATATATAAAATTTATTCATGCATGATTAAGAAGATTCAAGATTGTGTGGTTGTCGCTGCAATTGATCATTATATAGTATCTCGGGGTGTTTCCAATAAGTTGTTAGTGCTAAGATGTATTACAAAAATGCATGTTATTAGTTTGTAACTCAGTTATAAAGTTATTTTTTATTTTCTTTTGTTGGAAATGAAAACTTATTTATTTTGCATGTCTTTTAATCAAGGATTTTCGTATTAGCTTTTGCTACATTATCTTATTTCAAGGATCAACCTCCAAGTTTATCCACAAAAAAAAAAAAAAAAAACTTGGGCATTTTGCAGTCATATCTAATAAAAAATTATTGAAAAGTTCTGTTTAAAAGTTTATACACCTAAAGTAGACAAATCACTTCTCTGTTTATATCATTTATACCTAAGTGCCTTTGCAACTGACCTGCATTTTAAAGTTCAGTAGTTTGTCATCATATCTATACAAAGGTGGCATGTAGGGATTGTTTTGGAATATGGATTGAAATAGTTAGAGTAATTTTTGGATTTGTGTTTGATTACATTGACATGAATGATTTAATTTAGAGTAAATTGGTTGAAGCAGATGCACATGTGGGGGCATGGTTCGGAATTCAGAAAAGGGCCGGAATCACTACGAGGAACACAGCCGGCAGCAATGCTAAGACTTCCCTGCTACTGCTGCGCACAGGGTTGCAAGAACAATATTAATCATCCACGCGCAAAGCCCCTCAAAGATTTCAGGACCCTCCAAACTCACTACAAGCGCAAGCATGGGGCCAAGCCCTTTGTCTGCCGCAAATCCTGTGGGAAATCCTTCGCCGTCAAGGGGGATTGGAGGACCCACGAGAAGAACTGTGGCAAGCTCTGGTATTGCATCTGCGGCTCCGATTTCAAGCACAAGAGATCACTCAAGGATCACATTAGGTCTTTTGGAGATGGCCATTCGTCTCTCCAGGGCACTGCCTGCTCTGAGGACGAAACCTAACTTACCATGCCTGCCTACACCTGCTTTGCTTTCTGTTATGTTTTTGTTTTCGAATAAGGGGATTGTTTAGAATTTCTGAAGCTCATGAATTTTCTTCTAGCGATCGTCTTCAAATTAAGGCCTTTAACAATGGGAAAAAATTTGTCAGCTTCAAACTCGATTCTTGTAATCTTGTCATGTATGTGTTGTATTTCAACACAATCTTTTATTAATTTATGCAATTTTCATCCTTTTCGTTTTGTTGATTATTATGTATGCGCATTTCACTATTATACGCTCCTACTGTATAACAGGCATTACATATACGCATGTAAACTTTTGCTAAAATGTACTGGGGATCAAATTCGAGATACCATATATAGGGTGAAATACAACACTGTAACTAAGGAATATATTGTTAGTTACTCACAACTCTTAAATATCAATTTGCTCAGTTGTTAATTAATTGATCATCATATTTTTACCTCAAGAGCCGCTTGGTACGGGGTAGTGGTGGGTAATGGGAGTAGAAGATGATTCATTCTCATATCTTATGCTTGATACATATGGATAAATTAATCATTATTCTCATTTTATTTACTACTCCTCGCACATCATTTCATAATATAATTTACCTATCATTCGTACTCATTAGAATTACCATTCCTAACTTAATTTGAACGACCCTCAATTTACCTAGAAGATCATAAAAGCAATTGGGCTTTATATGTACAGTTTGTTGCATTTGAATTGTGTATGTGAGTCAGCAATGCGCAAGGAATATATGATTCTAGTAGTAATTAATTGAAATTAGTGAATAAATTTAAAAGAAAATGTAATGATGGTAAAGTTGTGTGGATTGAGAGGTGATTTAGCTAAGTTGGAGTAGTTGTGAAAAAGGTTGGTCCAAGTTGGATGAGTGTCACACTGCTTAATTTTCAGTTGACAAACAAATGACTTTTAGGTATGGAGTGATTACCACATTCATTAACTTCACTGCCTCAGTGTGAACCAAATCTGCCTCAACTTTGAGAAAATATACAACTCCAAAAGCCGATTTCATATTATATATGGTTATGTACCCCCGCCAATTTGATATCAACCCCAATATAAATCGGGGTTTCCTTATCATTACTACTCCATTATTATTCTTTCAACTAGTAATATTTCCCTTCGATGCACGAAAGTTTATTTAAAAGTAATGATTTTAATAAAATTAAATATGATATAATATAATATATAAATATGTGATTATTTTATTCTAATAACATATATATTTTTTAAAATGTAGGATACAACATAAATAAAATTATATGTAATGTAAATATAAGTTTCTCGCACGTCATATATGAATTTAATATAACTTACTTTATATATATATATATATATATATATAGTAGATTAATATTAACATAAATATTAAATATAAAAGAATATTTTTCAAAATGATCATATTTCTTATCTTTGAAATCCAAACACACATTTAGTGTGTGCATCATTCTTCAATTATATGCATAATAGCTTAATTAATTATGAATGTTAAAACAAACATAAATATCTAACTATCAACTCATATTATTAAATAAATAAAGTGGATAATGTTATAAGAAATTTGTTTATTTTTTATTTTTTTTCATTTTACTTTAAATAGTTAAATTTATATAAATAAAGTTTGAAATTTCTAACTATAACAATTTATTTTTAATAAATATTATTTGCAAGTTTTAGTTCTTTACTTGGTATTTTCAATATACAAAGAATAACAAATTAATAAAATAAAATTCAAAAGTTATTCAATAATTGAAATAAAAAAATTAAAACATATGTGTGCTTCAATATTTCTTACACTTTCATATATATGTTGAAAAGTTTCAATTAAATTATACATTTATATTGTAAATAGTATATTCATATAAAGATATACATTAGTTAATGTAAAAAAAAAAAAAAAAAAAAATTGCTTAGGTTGCAAAATTTGAAAAAAAAAAAAAAAAAAAGGACATAATTGAGATTAATTAATGTGACCAAGTATTATTTAGGTTGCAAAGTCTAAAAAACATATAGTTCAAGTTGGTTAATTTTTCTTATTTAAAAGAAGTTTAGTTGAACTTGTATAATATCATAGTATAGGTTGCAAAGTGTAATTATTTATAGAAAAATAACATTAATATATCTAATAGAAAAATAATAAAACACTAAGATTAATTATCATATATAAAATTATATATATGAGCGAAAGTCATAGTTTTGTGATTTAACAACAAAAATAATTATCATATCAAATAAGCATTACAAATTTAATAACTTAATAAGTTGATTATAAATCATTAACTATCGCTTTTAATTTGATAAAGTATGTGTTCAATTATATATACTTTGATTTTGCTCTCAATGTAATAAATATAAAAAACTTGAGATAATTTCTATCAGATAAAACAAACTGATTACTTGTGGTTTTAATGAAATAATCAAGTAAAATAATTTGTAAAAAAGAATTATTTGAATAATTTTTAATTGTATTCCGAACCAATACTATATTTGTTGTACAACCCACAATAAACACTAAAATCTTACTCAAATAATCAACGAACAAATAATATAATATTTTAAATAGAATATGTTATTATTATATACTCCCTCCGTCCCGGCTTAATTGGCCAACCTTGGCCGGGCACGGAGACTAAAGAAAAGCAGATTTTGTGGAATCTTTGACTTTTTCAAAGGTGGAGATTAGAGTGGAGATTTTGAGGGTGGAGATTGTGAGAGAATTTTCCATTTATGGGCTAGGACAATTAGGTTGGGACAAACAAATATGGCAAGTTGGCCAATTAGGCCGGACGGAGGGAGTATATCTTATGGATGCCAAATCAGACATCGTCAAAAACATATATTTGCAACTTTAGAAAGTAAAATAAACTTTGATTCTTACCAAATGCGACAACAACTTATCAATCACCGTCTAAAAGTTTAGGCTGGAAAGCGTTACCTACAGAATTGTCACTCTTGTGGCTTGCTCACACACACACACACACACACACACACACACACACACACATATATATATATATATATATATTTATTTATTTATAAAATAAATTTTAAATTCTAACTATAAATAATTAAAAATAACCATAAAATATATAATAAACGGAACAATGATATTTTATTTCGATATTTCATATGCAATGTAAACTTTAATGTTTTTCTCTTTATGTCCCTGCTTTTATTTTATTTTTATTTTTTAATTTATCTAAATAAACTTTCAAGTTCTAATTATAAACATTTAATTTTTTCTTTATAAAGTTGGATTTTCATATGCAACTTTTAACATTTCATTTGGTGATTTCAAATTAAATAATTTTTATTTAATAAAATCGTATTTTAATAAAATAAAACTCAAAATTTATTTAAGGATTCGAATAACAAATTAAAGTCTTTGAGTTCTTCAAAATATTTGAATATTTCCGTATTTTATTTGGTATTGTAAATTATTTATATAAATGTTATATTTTTTGTTTATTTATTTGAAGACACAAATTGATTAGTGCGAACAAAGTTATTTAGATTGTTAAGAGTAAAAAAGTCAGTTGATGTTGATTAGTAGGACTTTCATTATTTAAACAATGGATTTTCTCCCTGCATGATTTAAATAAAAAATAATTGAAAATTCATGTCAAATAAAATAAATTGATTAGTTGTATATTTATAAAAAAAATACTCATATTTTTTGTAAAGAAATCATTTTACTAATTTTCATTGCAACTAAAACCAAAATATTACAATCCAATTCACAATAAACATCAATTCTAGGCTCTACCACACATAATTAACCAACAAACAATTTGTTTATTCAAATCAAATATCTCATTATAATATATGTGATATGAATGTCAAACCGAAAATCGTGAAAAGATGAATAATTTGGTATATTATGCATAAAAATCAGATTAAGAATGAAAAAGTTATTTGTATTTTAGAAAAATAAAAGAAAGTTATGAACTTACCAAAAATAAGAAAAAATTATTAATTATGGTCTAAATCTTTTGGAGGGAAAGTTGAAATGACATTAGTACCCACCATTTTACTTTTATATATATATATATAGATTACTAGTATCGTACTCGTGCGATGCACGGGAAGATCTTTAACATGGTATCATTAAAAGAGTTTGTACGACGATTTATGTTTTTATCGTTCTTAATTGTGATGTAAGCACTTAATTAAAGTATGAAATAACTAAATGTAAACTACATTGATGATCCGACAAAATATTAAAATATTAAAAATACGCATGAAATACTCATCTACCTAAATAAATATTAAAATGTAACATATATAAACAAAATCACGCTTGCATCTACAAATTTTGAAAGACTTCCTTATACACAACATTGGTGGTAGTTTTTCTTTCTGGATCTTCGTCATCACAAATCAAAATCTTCAAACATTTTCTATTCGTCACGCGAGATACGGCAACATATAACTGACCATAACTGAAAACAGGTTTTTTCAAGAATAAACCAACATCGTAAAGTGATTGTCCTTGACTCTTATTTACTGTCATCGCATAAGAAATAATAAATGGAAACTGGCGCCTCTGAAATCGAAAAGGCATTCTCTTGTCCGAAGGAGTCACAGAAAGCCGAGGGATTAGAACAGTTACACAAGCATTATCCCCTGATATGACCTTTGCCTCGACCACGTGATCACCAAGTTTTGTAATCACTAATCGAGTACCATTGCACAATCCTTGTGAGTGATCTACATTTCGCAACAACATCACTGGAGTACCAATTTTAATTTTTAGCTCGTGATTAGGTACTCCAGAACATTTTATCAAATTCAGAAACTCTGGAGTGTTAAGATCATTCAAAAGGTCAACATTCGCATTGGATTTACACGACGTATCCGAGCTCAAGTATGTTCTACCCTCCGAAGTGTTCTTAGAAGTCATATATTCGTTAATAGAATCAACAACACTTAGAGTAGGTGCCAGTATGGCTCTGCCATGTAGATAAGAGGTGTCATCACCTACTTTTCCAAAATTTGGATACGTACTCTCAACAATCGTTGCAACTGGATTTTCACCTCTTTCTAGAAAAATGTCTTCAGGAATGTCAATCTCCACTTCTCCATCATTCGGTCCACCAATAACACCGTCTCCAATACTTGCTATCCATTCCGAAAACTTTCTCAACTCTTGACGTTCAGTATCATCAGGAAGATTCTGCAAACGCATGTTCTTTGTCAAACGTAATACCTTAAAATGACGCCACAAATATGAAGAATTAATGGTCGCGTACACTATGTCCTGTCTTGTTCCTTTAGGTACTACAGGTAGGATCTGTCTAAAATCTCCTCCCAACACAACACTCTTCCCACCGAACGGGGCATCTTTTTTAGTGATATCGCGAAGCAACTTATCAAGATTTTCAAAATAATTCTTGTGCATCATTGGAGCCTCGTCCCAAATAATCAACTTAGACATCCCTATCATCTCAGCCAAAGGACTCCCTAATGTTATGCTAGACGAAGAATCCTCATGAACATTGAGTAGAATTTTAAATCGGGAGTGTGCAGTCCTTCCACCGTGCAACAATAATGATGCAATGCCACTTGATGCAACATTTAGAACTATTTCACCTCTAGACCTCAAAGCAGCAGACAATGTCCTCCAAACAAAGGTTTTACCCGTCCCACCATATCCATATACAAAGAAAGCCCCACCATTACCATTGTATAAAGAGTCCATAACAGACGAATACACAAACTGCTGTTCATCGGTCATATCGGCCAATAGTTTATCGCGTTCAACACCTAAAGCCTCGCGATCATACAAAAGTTCATCAGCAGCGAACCGATTTCTAGATCCTAGTTGGTTCATGAAATTCGCAACAGGCATCTGATCATAATTTGAAAGACTCTTTCCACGACTCCGTAACATTTTCTCTATTTCCACCAGAGTAAGATTCTTTATTTCTTCATTGGTCATCGTCAAAGCTACAAATAAAGAAACATTTTTTTTGGAATTAATAATTGAAATATATATTTAATTAAAATAATAAAATCAATTTGTACCTTGATTCTTTCTCTGAATACGTTGTCTGTACAAAATGTCATCAGACAGATGTGTCCAACATTGTTCCCAAACATGCTCAGGTCGTCCAATTGAGTTAGAAAACAGAAGTGTGACAAACAACACTCTCAAGTGCTGAGCAGAGGCCCAATGGCTGGCCTCCTCAATAGCATCTATGTATTCTCTATCATCTTCCAATAATCCCCTAGCATAGCAAGCATCTCGATATGTTTCATACTGAACAACGCCAACTTTTCTGATATCAGCGTAACATTTGCAGCCCTTCACAATGTTCAAAAGACATCTAATGTAATACGGGTCACCACATCCAGGTTGTACATAATGAAGTCTGCCAATCGCTTTACCCTTTTCTCTTTTGACCCACTCTCTATCCTTCTGCTTCCACACAAATTTCTGAGGAAACTCAGCGTAGGTAAGATTATTTGCCTCAGGATATTTCTTATTTGCCTCAAACCATCCCAAAAACATGCTTTGACTAACACTTTGTCGATCTAGAATATTTTCCAAGTGATCGCCTTCAGAAAAGACCACAGATTGTTGATTTTCAAGATGAAAACTCAGGCGCTCAACAGGAGGGTACCGATATTGAATTTCAAAACCAAAGATCCTCCAAGCAGCTTCACAGGGAGATATGTAACGACAATCATAGTACATACGAATCTCGTCTACATTGTTTCCATTATCATTGTCAACACTCGCCTTATAAAATCCAGCTGTAACACGATCATGACCTATGTTTATATACTTAAATAAATACTTTATACTCCGAGACTGATTACACGACTCAACATTTATATGTGCTCCATACTTTAGAAGAAGATATCTATTGTGGGGCACTACATATCCATTATTCAAAGGGACACCACTTTTCATAATTGTCCTCCCATCATTTCTGCGTCTATACACCGGATAACCATCATCATCAATAACAGTCGATTCAACAAACCTCTTCGGAAAGTGCTTCGTACATTTGCCGTCCTCATCCATACACGGAGAATTGGGACGTGCTAATCCGCACGGACCATGAATCATAAACTCCTGCATCGCTAAATAGTACTTCGGGTCATCTTTTTCTTCTGGTATTTTAGCAGATATTATTCGATCAATGTCTGACCCATTTGGATACTTATCTTCTTTTGCAAGGAACAGAAGGATATGAGCATGCAGAAGGCCTCGTTTCTGAAATTCAATGGTATATACAACTGCAAGTAATTTGTACAAAAATTAAGCTTAAATAATTTTTGTTAATATTCTATTTGCAATAAGAATCATCAATTATATGAAAAATACCTGCAATAACATTGCCAAAAATCTTCTTGCACCTTAGCTCATTTATTAGAGCATCAAGTTTAATCTTGAATAACAACAATGTCAGGACGATCTTCCGGTCTAAGATTTCTTGGTGCCAGAAATCTTACAATTTCTGGCCACTTTGGATTACACATGAATGTAATAAACAAATCCGGATAATCCGCCCATCTATAAATAGCCATCGCGTCCTGATAACTCTGAATCATATACCGTGGTCCACCAGTGTAAGATGAGGGTAAGACAAGCCTCATACCCATATAAGTAATATCAGTCTCTCCTCGTAAAAGAGCATCACTGAGACCACTATACAACTCTACCCTCAAGACTTTTTGATTAAGCCTTATGAACAAAAGTCGAATAGATTCAATGATTGTATAAAGATCCACCACAATTTGTTGCGTTAGTCTTCGACTATACAGAACAGTTGCCCTTTCGTTCGGCCTCTCTTGCAAACGGAAAGCAGCAAACTCTCGCATGCTAACCTTTTTTCGACCACCACCAGTTGACTCACGACCAGAAGCAAATGGTATGTTCTCACTATATCCATCTTCACCATAAGGGAACAAAAGGGGATATTGCAAACTAAGATAAGATGAATGCATCTCATTAATGCGTTTCAATGATCCACTACGTGTTTCGACAATTATATCACGATCTCCTAGTGCACGATCTAGATCACCGACCACCAAAGCTGCTACTTCTGAAACAGCTTGCAAATTATACCTCCTCCGATCGGTTGTCCTATCATTCACCAGCTTAATTTTGACATCAACACGTCCTTCAGCTGCTATCTTTTGAGCGGCCATCCGAAACGATTTTACCAGGACATTGTGTTGATCAAGCATGGATTTCAATTCCGCAACTAACTCAGTATGAAGAGCTTCCCTTCCCGTATTTTTTCTAACAAAGTAAAAATACGATGGGCTTCAGTTAAAGATAAAATTATAATATCTATATTGATTAAAAACATTATTGTTATATAATTTTAATTAAAAATATAGAAAGTGTAATGCATTATATTATTACCTTACTTCATTGAGTCTATTTGTAATCTCATTATCAGTATCGTAAATATACAGCTGCGCAAATTTGGGAGTTGATCCCTTGGATGGAAGGAGACTTCCAATTAGATGATAATTCTGACCATGTAACTGAAACATAGGAGGTCCACCGCCTGTGTTCATGCTTGAATCTATTCTACCTCCCATTGAGGTGAATGAGAACATGTTATTGTAAGTCCTTATCTTTTCTAAATACTGCTTGCTTTTTGCACTCTCGCCAGCAAGAAGTTCAATTAAAAGTTGTGGAGGATGTGGAAGTAATGGAAGTTGAATCTTTCCTTTCATACAACAAAGACTATAGACGGGATAAACAGACTTTGGGAAAGATGCTAAACGCTCTTCGTACCAAAAACTCGCACCGCAATGACTACAACTATAAGTAGTGTCACCAAAGTCCATGAAGTCTAATCACATAGAATAAAAAAATCCATATTAAATTCAAAATACATATCACATATAATATTTTTAAATTTTTAATACAAAGAATACAAAAATTGAAGAGTTCGTTATTTTTTTTTTTTTACCTACAACAGAAGTATTATTAATATGTGTCTTCCTTGTTCCAGCCGCTTCTATAATAAATCAATAATAATAATAATGTTTAATTTTTATTGACCTTTGTGTACATTTCAATAATATTTAATAAAACGACACAATCAAGATTAAAAAATTCAAAATTCTTACGTCTCGGTGGTGGTTTCCTGATTGTGACTGGATGGCTATTAGACGACGATGGAATAGATGAATCAACAGTAGGATTATTGACAATTGATCCAGTTCTCATGCTTGTATTGATATCATTATTCTTGATGATACCTAATTTCATCAATTTAGAAAAGATTAAAAAAATATATCTGTCAATATATATATTCATCAATATAGTTTTAAAAAATATAACAAAATACGTATTTGGATAGATATGTACCCGTAGTTGAATACGATGTTTCAATTTGAGAATTGAGAGACACTCGTTCATTCGCCTCATTGCAACTTCTTAAATAGACTTGATTATTTGCAGTATAATTCGTAATAATTTCCGAAACACTCTTGTCTTCGATAGTGGAGGACATTTTTACACCATGTTGATTGCACCCTGTGATTCAAAATTTAGATACATATCCGATTACAACGCAATGTCGTTGTTGGATTTGTATACTGAAAGCAAAACTTTTTTATATACAATGTTTCCAGTTATTCACTGTTTATCTCCTATCTGATTATATTTGCATTTTCACTATGTATCTGTCCCCATATCTCTTGCAAATAAGTAGATCCTATGGTGTGTTGAAGATCACAAAAGATCATATGATTGGTTAAACTTAAAGAGATATAAAATGTAAATCACAGCTTAGACAACTTGAGGACGAGTTGTTGGTTTAGGCTGCAGTATTAAGTAGAAATAGTTTATCTTGAATATTTACTTATACTGGTACGTATTTACGTATTGATAGGATCACAGTGAGATATGTTCTTCTGCCTGACCTTAGTGAAGAACTAGAGATCTCGGTGACTTATAATAATCTAAAGCCTAAATAAGATTACAGTTATGAATGCTTGTTTGTGTGTCACTTTGATTTACTATGGGCAAGAGTTAAGATATAACTTTTATACTATGTATTTTGGGTGACAACAACTTGCATACAATAATTGATAATTTGTATTTAAGTAACCGTATCCGTTTAGGATGATGAGATCCCCTTAAGGAGCTCAAAATGTTTATTGTACTAAACCCTGCAGGTTGATTAAGTTCAGGTACAATAATAAGGTTGAGTGGTACTATTTAAGGAATAAATAAGAAATTAATTGATTTAAGATGTCAGAGGCTTTAACTAATTAATGGATATTCGATATCTTAAATACGGGGATTAATTAAGTCTAATTCAAGCCCCGACTCAACTGGGGAATAAAGGGGTAAGTCAGTATTAATTCTCTAGTGGAATGAATTAATATTTATGAATTAATTATGTTCTGGGCTGAACAAGGAAGAATTAATTCATAGTTAGGCCCATCTTTATTTCTTGTATTTGATCCCTGGACTGGCCCATATAGACTCCTAGTCTAAGTAGAAATAAAGAATTAAATTCCTAATAAGGAATTAAATTCCTAATCCTAGAAGGAATTAAACTACCAGACTTGGCCCACACTCAACCATGTATTATAAATACATGGTCTCTCATTCTGTGAAAAAAAAAAAAAGAAAGCAGAATTAACATTAAAAAAGATCATTGAATAGAGAGAAAGAGAGAGTAGGCGACGGCGGTTTAAGGTGTTCCTTCCCACTTGGAATTCTTCAAGGTTCGTCGTCCATCCGGCGTTGATGATTGAGTAGGGGATACAGTCCAGAAGGTTAAGACGGGAGTCAGAAATGATTCAATCAGAAATCGACCTCTTGTGTAAACAACTATCAGGTCGAATGCTTAACTCTAGTGTGTTATAGGCGCATGTTAGGGTTTATATAAATTTATAGATCCATCTCTAGGGTTAATTAATAAAGATACAAATTATGACAACCAAGAAGGGTCTTAGGGAAAGAGATTAATTATATTACTTTCTACAAGAGTATTATAATAGATATAATTCCAACAGTCACACAAATGAAAAGGTCTAAAAAAATGAATATATTGTATTATAGTTTGTATATATACTCATATCTATATCTACATAGGGCTATATTTAAATGGAAAAAAAAAATTACCATTAGTGATATTTGAAAGTGGACTTCTCTGGAAAGGATATGTAACAGTGCTAGAACCAACAACTTCGCCAGATACATTAACCTTGGTGAATTTTGAAGAATGTCCGCTAGTATTCGTGTTGCACGGAGTTGAATTCTCTAATAATGTCCTCGGAAAATTATTCAAATTATTAAATAATCGAGCAAAATAAAACACAAGTTAAAGAGACATACACGATTAAAAAACTAAAAAAATTTAATCCAACATGTGTTCACGGCTAAACAAATATTACTATTTAATTATTATGTGAACAGATATTTATAGATATGATATGCCTTAAAAAAATGAAGATTTTAGTATGTCAAATAATAATTGTCCGCAAATATTAATAAATTATTTATAAAGCCCAACATATATTACCATTTAACTATTGTCTCAACTTCAAACTAAAACAAACAAATTCTTAACAATTTGAAAAAATTAGAATCAGCTTAAAAAGAATCCAAATACAAAACTATAATTAATTTAAATGTATATATATAAACAAAATTATCAAATAATTATATACCAATGTATAACACAAATGCTAGCCCACTAATAAATTAGCACAATTATTATAATTTAGACATCAGAAAAATCTCGATTTTTGTAGCCCAAATAACAAATTTTTGAAAAAAAAAAAAAAAAACCGATGGGCCCAAATAATGGGATGAAATAATATCAGCCCATATATGTGCAATTGAATTGGGCTCAGATAATTAAGTTGAGCCCATAATAATAATAAATTACAACAGCCCACAAATTGGATTGTTGTGCCCTAACATATTAGATAACCCAAAATGACGATTTTTCTTATTTTTATTTGATTTTCCAGGGTTTGGAAACAAAGTTCAACTGTGCATCAACTTTTTTCTTATATGCTGAAACATTTTTTGATTCAAATGAAGCATGCAGTGTATTTACCGTTGTTTATCTAGATTTTAGATTTGAGATTTAGCCGGGAAAAAATTCCGATGATGAAGGGGTTTTCTTGTTCTTTTGATGAACATATGAAAAAAGCTCTTTTCCGAGGTCAAATGAGAAAATCTTTCTCTGTTCACCCTTCCAAACCCTGGAAATTTTTTGTATGTTTTGGATTTAAGTCATAGTCGGGAAAAAGATGCGATGAGGAAGGAATTTTGATTAAAAATTTCGTAAAAATATGGAAACTACACTTTTCGATGATGAGTGAGGAAATCTGACTCTATTTAACATTCAAAATGAATGAAATGTTCTTTTTCTGTTATTTAAGGGTCCAGATGAAAAATAACTTACAGATCTGAAATTTTTAAGAACATCCGAACCCTATTTCTTAGTGATTTGGATCATGCAGTGTTTTGGGGGTGTATTTTTTCAAATTTTAACACTCTTTGTCCAGAAGGACATGAGTTTTCTTTTAAATATCTTATTCTTATGGATTAAAAACTTTTCAGATTTAAGTTTTTGCAGATCTGGTTAAAATGACACCCTTACTGCAAAAAAATGAGGAAATCTGAATCTGTTTACCCTTCGAAAAGGATTTTACTTTTCTGTATGTTTCGGATTTGATATTTATTAGAGAAAAAGATGCGATGATGAAGGAGTTTTATTCAAAATTTCGTAAACATATGGAAAATACACTTTTCGACGATGAATGAGGAAAACTGACTATGTTTAACCTTCATAATTCTTTAATTTTCTTTTTCTGGTATAATAAGGTTTACCAGATGAAAAAAAAACTTACAGGTCTGAAAAGTTTAACAACATCCGAATCCTATTTCTTAGTGATTTGTATCATGCAGTGTCTTGGTGGTGTATTTTTTCAGATTTTAACACTATTTGTTTACCCTCCGAAAGTGATTTTACTTTGTATGTTTTGGATTTGAGATTTATTGGAGAAAAAGATGAGATGATGAAGGGGTTTTTTTTCAAAATATCGTAAACATATGAAAAATACACTTGTCTATAAGGATGAATTAGGAAATCTGACTATTTTTACCATTCAAAATGAATGATTTTTTTTTTTCTGTTATTTCAAGGGTCCAGATGAAAAATCACTTTTGTTTCTAAAATTTTTAACAACATCCGAAACCTATTTATTACTGAAATGTATCATGCAGAGTTTTGGTGGTGTATTTTTTACGATATTAACAAAATAATCGGGAAGGATATGAGATTTCTTCTAAATATCTTACTATAATGGATTAAAATCTTTTCTGAGTTATTTTTTTGCAGATAAGCTATACTCAGTAACAAATTAAAGGTGAGACTAATGTTTTGTGACCTTTTATCTTTAATATCAGAATTATGATATATATATATACATTGACTATTCAGTGTAGTTTAATATTAATTTTATTGTTCAGAATATATATTTTATCTAGATCAGTACATGCAATTAGATATTATACCTTTTTACTGATTTCTTCACAAAGCTTAAATTTTTGAAAAAGTGTATTTTCTATGTTATTTTTTCTTATATGAATTTTACACTAATTAGTAGGAATAGAAACTTAATATTTCCAAAATTTTAGTAGACATGAAATGATTTACATTAAAGTCATATTAGTTACTATTTGCAGAAAAATACACTGACTTAGTTGAAAATTCTTTACTTTAATTACTAATTTATCAATCACCTTATATATTCATTCACTACACGTAGACATGTAAGGATAAATTGAATTTTTTTAACTTCTAAAGTAATAACTATGCCTGAACACAGTATCAACACATATGACAAAATGAGTTAGATCCCTAAGTTAATAAAATTTGACGCATGTAGTAATAGTCTCTAATTTCTCATCATAGTAAACGTAACACAAATGTATTTTCAAATTGTTTAAACCATTTAGATAGACATTCAACTTATGCAAACTCTTTTAATGTTCAATAGTGAGAGTTTGATCATCACTTGACATCTGTTCTCATATGTATTCCATTATTACTTCAATGATGGTATTCTCATATGTATTCCATTGTTTTTTTTTTTGTTTTAACCAATTATGCAAATATGAAGTCAATCTATTCTAAGTAGAAATCTAAAGGTAGCTTCTTGAATTGGATGAAGAACAAAGATCCAAATTACACACAAAGATAAGTGCATAACTTAGTTTCCCCATTATAATTCAATTTGAATCTATTGCATTTAACAATAAACTACATGTTGAATCAGTTCACAACAAAAACAAAAACAAAAAAAAAAAAAACAAAAAAAAAAAAAACATTGTCCCATCTGAATCCGCTTACAAAATTGAATTTTATGTGATTAACATAATAAAACGAACATACCATTTCTAGCATGCTTTTTTCCTATTGTTGTTGATACCTTGATCTTCACCATATGTATAGACCAAACTGATTTTGTATATAAATCTGATTTTTGTGTTCACACTTATACGAATCTGCAAAAAACACACAATAACATACCATTTGATTAGAATATATATTTAAACTATATTGATATTACATTCAAAGATGAAGATTTATGTTCATACATTTGATGTATATATAGTTATATAACAACATTATTTAATCAAATAGATTTCTGAAACGTGAAAAGAACTAATATATGTTATCCAGTAGTTGCATCATATATTTTCTTTTGACCTAAACATGTAAGGTTTCCTATAACTATGCACTGACATACATAATTTAACATTATGGGACAAATCCAATCAACAACTATGTGTCACAGATAGATATAAACCTTGCTTACGGTTTACTGCAAATATATACTTTACTGTAAATATTGGACATCAAAACATTTATGAAAATGACATAATCCATTGCACACTTTCAAATAAGATAAGTATTCACTTTTTTTCCTCTCAAAAATTACTGATGTTCTTGCAATATAAAAACCTTATTAGGATAAATATAAATGAACATACCTTCTTCTCCCTGAATTGGTGTAGATTGAGTTTACAGATTGCACAAGTATATACTTGTGCGCCTTAGGTTTTATAAGTATTGTAGTAAAGCCCAGGTCCATAAAATCAGTAATTTATAGGTATTAGTTGTCACGTATAGTAATATAAAGATTTTTTAGGAGATCGGTTACAGAAATATAATACAATACGTGCAATATATATGAATATATCTTTTTCAATATATTATCATATATTTACAAAGATATGGATATATATTTTACATATTTAATAAGAATTTGATAATAAGATATTTCCTGTACTATTCATTATTTTGTCACAGTCAGTATATTCACGAAATTAAAGATACAAGTAAAATATATATTCTCCCAAAAGAATCACTATTGAAATATTACATCTTTCAAATTCAATAAATAATATAATATCTTTCATAAAATTTACATTTGACTATCACTTTAATATATCACCTCATTTATAAGTATAGTAGTAAAGCCTAGGTCCATAAAATAGGTAATTTATAGGTATTGGTTGTCAGCTATATTAATATAAAGATTTTTTAGCAGATCGGTTATAGAAATATAATACAATACTTGAAATATATAAGCATATATATTCTCCAAATCATTAACATATATATACAAATATATGGATATATATATATATCACCTCATTTTATATAAACTTAATTATTTCGTACAATTTCCTATGGACAAAATAAAGTTACCAAAATTTTTTAATATAATAAAAACATTTCATATTTACTTTTTGTTCTAAATATGCTCTGAATTCAATATAATATAGTTCTATTTTGTACGTATTTTTCAAAAAAATAATCATAAGTACAACAATTACAATTACCTAATCCCAACAAATATAAATTTTTAATTTTATTCTTTTAATTGCAATAAGATAATTATATTCTTTCAAACTCAGATAATTGAAATATATTACCAAATACAGTTTTCTTTATACTTTAAAATACATCAGTTTGTAATATAGATTAAACATTACATATATTATAATAAATAATTCATTGCAATTAGTTAACATTGCTATGCTTATCAAATAATTTAGATTAACTTTAGTTTCCCATTATAATATTTTTTAAATTTTCATTAAATCAACGAATTGAAGCAATCGGATTATAAAGGAACAACTAACATAAAACTCAAACTTAGTATTAATTAAAGACGAACAGAAAGTTGAGACAAAAATATGACATTATAATGCCAAAAAATATAAACACACTATTAGATTAGAACATAGAAACTCCTAATGAATGAAAACCCTAAAGGAAAGGTCCATGAAGTTATCACCCCTAGGAGGTTGTTTTTCCAATGTTATAACATCACCATGACGAATCATACAGTCGTCCATAAAATCCTTGCACCTAGTTATGTAGCAGATTTCCTCTCTCTCGACTTCATCCGGTTCCATTCCTACATTCCACTCTTTCTTGCCCCTTATAAGTGTCACTCTGACGTTGATTATGTGGCCCCATCTAAGAAAATGGTGCCTAAACTGTTCAGCAACTTTTTTAAATTCAAAATAGTTTAAAAAGTGAGAAATAAAAAATATGATCGAAAAAAATTTGTTGTAGAAATTAAATACCAATCTTTCACGTCGAACATCTCTGTGTTTCACATCGATTGTAAAGCTCGGATACTGCACATTGTTGTTGATCAGAACAGATACATTTGAACTCATCCTCCTCCTTTGATCTCGTATACTACGTTTTAATCAAATGAATTTGAACTCAACTTAGTTACTAAGATGTGATATGATACGAAGCCTTTATATAGAGCAATACCATGTATATGGATCAATACCCTAAAACCTATTCTGTTAGTTAGGATACGGAAATAATATTTTTTTTTTTTTTGAGATATGCAGGATATGGTATACTTTTTTACTTATATATATTTTTAATTCTTTAAATTTGGTATATAATATCTCTTTATACTACCAGTTTGAATTCAATCAAATTAATAAACATGTATCAGTATTTATATACAATACTTTATAATATTAAAATAATTAATTTTTTTGGTACTTGTTGTGATTACATTATATGTAAAACAATTATTATAAAGGAATTATTTATAACTATGCAATTTCACATATAAAGCACACTATATTTTTAATTATTTTTTATAAAAAAATTGTCTTGACTTTAATAGTTCTCTGAATTTTTAAATTGAACATATAACTTTAAATATTACTTACATCCTCCTTTTTTAGCTGTTGTGCAGTTTTCCCAAATATGACCTGACCTTCCGTATCCCAAACTATGAATAATGCATTGTAGATTTCATCAATTACCCTAACCTCGAGCTTAAACCTATTGACCAAAAATGCATTACCATTATGACAATCTGGTTTTTTTTTATATCTTGTGAGGATTAACTGTATTATTTGTTTATACGCAAACCTGAAATTCTGATTCTCTTCCACTTCACCACATTGTCTACACATCCACTTCCCATTATCTTGAGCCAACTTACGATGACAAATCAAACATGCCATATACCAAACATTTTTTGGATTTTCGATCTCAGCAATAGTGCAATAAACCCAGAACGATCCATCCTAAATTATAAAAAACACAAGATTTTCAATATAAGTAAACTGATATTACTACAGCATTTTTGCGTCCTTAAAATTAATACCTCTCCTTCACATATTTCTTGAAGGTTCCTCACAACGGAACGGCCGGAACTAAACTCACTAGCCAACACCAAACCCAGACGATTAAGATATCGTAACCAACCTCGAGACTTTCGAAGATTCAGCAATCCTGAAAATAAACAATTTTAAGGTATTTTTTAAATAAGATATTCATTTGAGATAACTTTATATTTAATCAAGTATAAAGCAAGTAACTTACTTTTTTTTGAACTCAGAAATTTCCCAAACGTCAGCATTCACAAACATTTGAGTACAGTTATAAGTGTTAGACACTTTAACTGAGTCTGCATCAAATACAATAGTTTTTTCTTAGCATTTTTTTAAAATTATTTTAACTCCTTCGCTGATTTTTTTCTAACTAACCGTTGAAAATCTTTGGTCGACACAATTGCATAACCACAACAACAGGATCCAATGTAGGTGAATTGTAGAAAGGTAATATCTGATGAACATATTCCTCCCACAAAGTAATTGTTAACCTGCGTTCACTATACAAAAACAAATTTATTTAATTTGCTTGCAAAAAATAGTTATTTAAGTAGATAAAAATACGATGCTTTACATGGTATCAAACACTATCACTAACCTCAAGTCTTTGATCTCAATTTCCATTAGCAGTTTCGAACCAAACTCTTTAGTTTGCATTGTTTGTGGTGCATGCATTTCAACCAACCGACCTATCACATTTTTTTTCCAATAAAGAAAAAATGAGTATAATATGACATATTTTGTTTCGATTAACTAATAAAGTAACAAATGATTCTTCTGGAAATTAGCCTAAATATTAGAGGAAAATAAACTTAAATCTTATCGAACAATAGAGTTTCATCAGAGTCTTTGAGTCTTGATATCCATTCAAATGTCTTAAAGATAAAAAATATGTTGTTTGGGAATGATAGATCACGAATTGCCTTGATCTTAGTTTTTGCATAGAACGAAAAATTTAGTGGATGCGTAGCAGTTTTGTAGCGCAACTCATCCTTAGAGACCATAAAATCACTGATTATATACAATTTCCCTTCTTCAACTTGTTGACGAACAGTGTCAATATGTGGAGCTCTAGCAGAACCCCTGATAGTCGAACCCTGTAAAATAAAATCGATCTATCTTAGTCAACTATGAATTAACATTTCCATTTAAACATATATATGCTTAAATTTTCTAATAATGAACATCGTATTTTTAGTCTAATCAATCCCTTATTAATCTTTGAATAAACAGTGACACAGAAGCAAAGTTCCAATATTGCTATCGCTGACCAGAAGTTGTTCATGTACTACAATCACGGATGACGAAGTAATTGTTTCTGAACAGTACTAAATGTAAAAGTTTTGATGTATAAAAGTTGATAGATGATATGTATTTCTCTATAACGAATGAAAATAGACAATAATCAGATACAGCAAACAATGGAATGAAACCATAAAATAGGATGTATGTTTAAAATTATTACCTTAATATCCCTGAAGACACACTCAAAACTCTGAATCTGTTCAGGGTTTCAGTAAACGGGTATGTTATACGCCCTCACCAGCCTTAGTTTTAGAGCCCAGTCATGCCTTTTAGCATGAACATCCTTAATTTTGCAAAAACAAGAGGCATTTTGTTTCTAAGTAATAATTATCGTGAAAAAAAAAATTATGCCTGATCAAATGAGGAATTCAGCTATATAAATTAGGGTTTAGATGATGGATAGAATTCCAGAAAATCAGGCAACAAAATTATATTATGGATATGCTTCAGCTTTTTTATATGTAAAGATAAGCACACATGTCAATTAAAAAAATTCTGTTTTGATTTGTTTTGGAACTTATACAAACTTCTGATTTTTAAATAACAAATTTCTACTTAATTTATGGGATCACAATCTTTTTCCATTAATTTTGCAACAGAAACGCATCATTTTACAGCTTAGTATATTACCGGATTAGAAAGTGCAAATGGGCGGGAAAAATGTATTATTTCCAAATCGAGCAAAAGTTCATTTTGTTATTAGATATATATAGATTAAAGTCCGTGAATTTTTGTTTCCTCCATTTCTCATATTATTATTATAATTCTTAAGTAATTATTGATTTTAGGGTTAATTATGTAGAAATTTACAACTTTTTATAAGATTTCATTTGCAACATGGCATTTTAGCCGTAATGTAAAAATATATCATTTTTTTTTCAATTCAATATATCCGTGCAAATTGTCGGCTCAATTTACTGACATGGAGCATGACATTGGGTTTTGGAGTCACCCAATTACATACGTACGTATAATTGAACGAATTCTTCTAACCCCTAATTAGATTAAAAAAAAAAAAAGATATTATTTTATTATTAAACCTAAGTATTAAACGTTATCATTTTCATTTTCATTTAATTAGGTTTTTATAAATATTATATGATTACACGTCTATAGTGAGGTAATCAAAATCTCCTTTTCAAGTTTCACATTAGAATTTGGAGTAAAAAAACTAGCTCGGATGCATTGAATTGAAAAAAATATAAAAGGTGATGCATTTCTATGTTATGTTTAAAAAGTCCTATTATAAATGATAATTGATCAAAAGGCCGTGAACTTTCACGTAATTAATCCTTCATTTTATTATGAAGGTCTTCCTAAAAATTTATTGATGTTGTATCATTAAGAAGTAAGAACTAGACAATTAAAAAACATAAGAATTCCAAAAATCGTACTTTATTATTTTTTGTAGGTATAATAAATGATTTACGTTTACAACTCATAAAACATTATAATCATGGGTGTTCTATTCTAAATAGAAAAATGGGCTTATAAGTCTTTAAAATAAGATTATAAACTTTTAGGCCTATTTTATTAAAAGGCAAGAGCTAGGTCTACTAAGTCCAAAATTGGACATAGACATCTAACTACATATTATTTTTAGATTCACATCAGCTACATACTTAGATTCTACTTCTTATGAAGTTTTAACCAATTTAACTTCTTATGAAGTTTTAAATACTTTAGTTTATGAAGTAAAATTAGCTTCAAATTAAAAAGAAGAAAGATCAAAAGAGTTTTTCAATAATATGTTGAAAGCATATATAAGGAAACATGATGGTACATACTCACCACAAGAAAATGCGTAAATAGCGGCGACTTTTTAGCAGCAAATATGGATTGTTTGCGGCAAAATTTCGTGATTTGCCACTAATATTAGCGACCTCGTTGATGGGTGTCGAAACCAACAAATTTCAAAACACACAATTGGTGGATTCGGAGATTTCGTGATGAACAAGGTCGAATCCACATGGAATGGTAGTTAAAAATATTCTTTTGAAAACTATATAAAAAAAAAAAAAGCAAATAACAATTGGGGTATTCGAGAGATTTTTTTATTTCAGAGAGATTAAATAACAATTATAACAAAGGAATTTAAGAGAGAATTAATTTGACAGAAAATCCAACCAAAAGATTATTTTTGGAATTAGTTCACATAATTTATCATAAATGCAATAATGATTCTCGTATTTCAACACTAAATTGGTTATGATTGTTGGTACGACCTAACTCTCTATCTCTCCTTACTGGTCTGGTAATCAGGATACGATCTCTGATTACTTCTCTTACCAATAAACAATTCTCGATACGATCGTAGAATTTAATTTATCAACATTAATATGAGGAGACCACCAATTCTAGCCAACAAACACACATGTAGGTTCATTTACACTAGATCATATATCTCCATCACATAGATTTAAAACCATCGTTGTAATCAAATATGTTATTTACCACAAACATTAGAACAACTAAACAATTACGGATTTAAAGTTTTATTGGTAATAAACTGTTTTGATAAAAGATCAACTAAAAATATCATTCAATCCATCAAAATGATGATTGCATCAGGCACAAAAGATATACAAACAACGAAGAAATAAAAGAACAAATAAAACTAATTAGATCTCACAATTCTGGAAGAACCAAATCCTTCGTAATCTTCTAGTCGTAATATGGAATTTAGACAACCAATTCTATTCAACAAAAACACATTTAGGTTCATTTAGACTAGATCATATATCTTCATAACATAGATTAAAATCACCTATGTAGTTTACCACAAACATTAGAACAATTAAACAATTATGTATTTAATGTTCTAATTGGTAGGCACAGAAGATATATGAATATCGAAGAAATAAAGAACAAATAAAACTAATTAGATCTCACAATTCTGGAGATCAAATCCTTTATAGTCTTCTATTCGAAATATGAAATTTAGCCTTTCAAGGAAATTTGCAGAAATTCCAAAAGAAGAGAAAAGAAGTATATAATCTACGTTAATTTTTGAAGGACTGGGAAAATTCCGTTATCTTTATCTTAAATATGTCTCTCTCCCTCTATCATTATCCAAAAACAAACTTGAAGACCCTCCATGAAGATGTACTAACTACTGAAAACGTGTTTGTAAATAAAAGGGTTCGCCACTTTAAAAACTTTCGCAGACGAATTTTTTAGTTATGGTGTGCCCACGCCTTATGTAAAATCTTCTCCTTAATGCTTCAATTTTTTGAACAATATTGAATTCGTGCAAATCAACCAAATTCAAATCCAAGATGCTCCACTTCATACTTTTACCTTAAAAAACACAATTGTTAGACAAAGATCATTCATGATTAGAGATCAAAAGTACAAAGAAATATTTTATTTATACATAAAATTTTACATCTTATCACCACTTTAACATTTTGACGCTATACATACATCGCTACGAAAACCTATACTTTGTCACTTAATATAATGATGAAAATATATTATTTGTTGCATAGGTAGTGGCAAATATATTAAACTTTGTCGCAAACAAAGGTATTTTTTAAAATTAAATAATTAACTCTAATATTCATCGACAAACTACTTGAATGTCGTTGCAAATCATTAAAATCTCGATATTAATAAATAAAAATATATTTAAATTCTAACAATTTTAGCGATAAATAACTATAACTATTGCGTTGCTAAAAATCTTCTGGATGGGCCCTTTTCTTCGAAAATCGTTTGGAAGCGCTGCACGGGCTGTGCGATTTTATGCTTAGGTGCATGCCCCCCTTCCTTGTGTGGTTAAAGCTGCACCTATAGTCCAATTTCTAAGCCATGTTACGAGGTCTTTAGGTCCGAATTTGGCTTTCATTATTTCTAACAAAGTTGTAGCTCTTTGAGTTGACTATCAAATACCACTAATTTTACCTCATTTGGACATGTATATATCAAGATATGAGCAAAATTCCGAAGGTATGTCAGGATGGAGTTCTAGTTTTTCGCCTTTTTTTTCTCGCTTTAATGTTCATCTCATTTCTATTATTCGTCCTTGTTTGTCCTAATTATCTGCAAACACAATCAAAACCAAGTTTTTCCGACGAATGAAAGAAAATACAATATAAACGATAACCGGGAGTTTAAAATGCAATAATAAGATAATAGTACCACTACTACAAAAAATGTCAATCACAACGCCTAAACTGTTGTCTTTTAGCGCTCAATCGTGGTCGTTATGTAAACCGTAGTGGAAATCAATTTTTTCCGCTAAAAGACGACGATTTTGAAAAACCGTTGTTGTTTAACCGTAGTCAAATTGTTATTTTTCGCTTAAAGACAATGGTTAGTAGTTCCGTTGTTAAAAGACTGCTGTCAATTTAATTTTTAATTATGTTAAATAAGAGAATGATTTTTTTTTTTTGTGTGATCAACGATAATGGTTATCCTAACCGTTGTTACTCGAGCGTTGTCATTACTTAAATTTGATGTCCTTCATTTTTTAAAATACTTCTTTACAAGATTAAAATACTTTTTATTGTTATACAGTTAAACAATGTTTATTATAAGTTTTTTTCAAATTGTAATTTTCTTGATGTCTACTATTTTGGCCTATCTAGTACTTTTAATTTAGTTGTACATTTTTTTTCTGTGTATACAATGTTAATAGATTATTAATTATTTTATATTCATTACTAGCTAAATATTTAATAATATTTTAAAATTTAAAATTTACAAATAAATATTAGTTTTTTTTTTAATATTGAGATTGTTCCGGAATAACAGCAGATCAATATGAAAGTTGTTCGGCGCCAACTAAACCGAACACTATGAAAGGATGTTCTTCCTAAATCATACGAACTATGAAAAATGATAGAAAATAATTTTTTTTTATATGTTAATATTTGTAAATGTAATTAAAAGATGTCATATAATTATTTATTAACATAATCAAATATACAAGTGAATGTCAACGTTAAGATTAAAAAAAAAATTGGCACCACTGAGGATCGAACACTGGACGTGTTGGCATCTATCCCAATCACTAACCAGTGAGGTTGTCCAAACATTCGTGATCTACTACGGTAACAAAACTAATTGTTATGTTTTATAGACGTGAATTAACACTTAGTTAATCTCTTCTCTCCCAAAGTCACGCACACAATTGCAAATAGAGTAAGCCTCCGCCACTGGCCTTATCTGCTTCTCCTTCGCCGCACCATCCTTTTACCCTGCTTCTCCTCCTCCGTTTATCCTGATTCTCCTCCGCATGCTACCGTCGACCCGCATCCGTTTTCCCTGCTTGTCCTCTTCTGCAACGCTGCGTTTTGCCCTGCTTATCCTTCGTCAGAGTGGATTTTTATCGTTTACACTATTCAGGTTTTCATCTTCGTCGAGTTCTTATCAAAACATATATTCCAAAATTATTCACTCTTGGTTTAGCTGCACTTACTGTGGATTTTTGTTTGAAATAATATTATTCAGTCTTAATATTATAATTATACATGAAATATTTTCCGTAATGTGATACGTATGATAGAACATGGTGTCTCATCACAAGAATTGAAATTGGATTCCATCAGTGTACTCTTTTTTTTATAGATCATATAAAACTTGTGTATGAGAGATAAGATTGGGCATCAAATTTATATTTATATAATCATCTTGTATATTATGATTATTATGCACACAAGTTTGTGATACTTTGAATCTATCTACATTCATATTGTCGTTGATTTTTTAATTAAATGACAAAAATGTTAAAATAGAAAAAGAACAGTTCTTGGTTAGCTTTTCAATATGGAACTAAAAGATTATTAATCTTGTATATGCTTGTATTCGTGTTCTAAGATTTTTAATGTCTTTGGGAAAGCAAAATTTTGTTTTAATGTGATGTTGTAAATAAATGACTTAAGTAAGGAATTTCTTCTTTTTCATATCACATGCTTTTAGTATACAACTCCGAGGCAACAATTTCAAGAACTATTAGTAATCTAATTGTCTAATACTCCCCCAAGTTTCTTGGAGCCTTAATTTTGTTTTCGTTGAAGTTATTTTAGGTTATCAATATTATTTGTAGGGCATCAATATTATTTGTAGGGCACAAAAGTAATTTTCAGTTTTTGGAGAATTAAAATTCGACAAACATTGATATAATATCAGCGAAAAGCTAATAGTTATAGTTGATGATGAAAAACTTGTATAATTATATGATAATGGGAGAAAATCAAATTACCACGTTTCTTAACTTTGTAACGTTATAGAACACGTAACAATTTATGATTACATGGATTCCGTTTTCATGAAGCATGTTTTATTAACCGGACCACAGAGCCTGGTTTATATCAAGTCAGTTTTGGAGGTTATTGAAGAACCGGAGTTGTGACGGTTATAACAGAATTGTGCAACGGTTTTGAACCGTTGCATGAGAAACCGATGTTGAAGACGCGTACCAGTTTTTAAAGCAGTTGAAACTGAATTGATTCTAGCTTCCAGAGCTTCTTGATTCGAGCTTAGATATTTCTATACATTTGTTCCACTTGTAAAGACGAGTTGATACACGTAGTTTTCCCTCTGTAAACACTACACAATCATTAGAATTAGAAAGCTAGGGTTCTTGTGCTCAATTCGGATTATGAATTGGGATTTCTAGTTTTCTGAGTTGTTTCTTGTAATTGATTATTCAGTGGAGTGAATTGAGGTGTATAAAGCCTCTGTGGATGTAGATCATATTGATCGAACCACGTAAAAGCTTTGTGTTCTTCATTTTTGTTTCTGGTTTTGCGTTCGATTTTGTTTGGCCGATTTTCAGTGATTTTTCATTCGTTTCTGGATTGAATTCTGTTGTGTGTGTTGTAAGTGTCCTTAAACTTAACATAGAAGATGAATATATGAAAATTGATCCAGAATCTGAAACCATCGTTCCCAAGTTAAGCCGGAAGACAAGCCATCTTGTGATGAGATATTAATGACTGAAGACATTGATCGAGCAGGACAAAGAAGAAAGATTGGCTAAGGATAAAGCCAAGGTTGTTTGCACTGAAGCAAGCTTAGCAAATGAAGCAGCAACTCAAGTCACAGAAGCAGAAGAGAGAGGGGCTTAGGATCTAGCTAATGTTGATTGTACTGAAGCAGGTTCAACAACTGAAGTAGCAGCTGAAGCCACAACATAAAAGAATTGGCTAAGGAGCAAGCAGATGCTTACTATACTGAAGTAGGCTCAACAGATGAAGCAGTAGCTCAACCGATGGAGGAACAAGGAGTATTGTCGAAGAAGCAAGCAGATGTTTGTACTCACGCAAACATCATCAATGAAGCAGCAACTCAAGATAAAGGAAATGTTGTAGTAGGAACTAAGTAGCCTCCTCAGTCTATTGAACAACCCTCTACACAAGTTGAGGGGAAAAGCAATCAGCTGAAAGGGATGCAGCAACGTGAGCAAGCCACTTCTGATGGTATGTGGTACACGTGGTAGTGCACACACTTTTAGGTCAATTTAAGTGTCTTTTTACGGACTTTTGTGTGCATATTCATGAGTGTTTGTGCATTTATTTCTCATTGGGCAATTTGACGTGTTTGGTTCATTTCCATGTCAAAACAGGTGAATTAAGGCTGAAAAATAGGTTCGAAGATCTCAAATTGACAAATTGAGCTCAAAGGAAGAAGAAAACAAGGAAAAACAGGGTACCATGCCCGAGGTGATGGTGCCACGCCCGTGGCTCAAGCCACGGCCGAGGCAGTCCAAAGCCACGGCCGTGGTAAATCCTCCAGAGAGGGCCAAATTGCAGCTCAACTGCCATGACCGAGGCAGCCAACGCCACGACCGTGGCGAGCCAAGCCCCACGACCGCGGTCAGGATAAGCCGCGGCCGTGGCCAATCCACCAGAAGAAGGGTATATCCAGCCCAAACAAGACCACGGCCGAGGCGGCCACTGGACCACGGCCGCGGCCCCAAATTGGGCCCAAAACCCTTATTTTCACCACGCCCGCGGCCAACTTTGTACCACGGCTGCGGCAGGGTTCCCTGTTTTAAAAACCCAAACACGTTTTTGCCTAAATTTGAGCTAACACTTTCTCCCCTATATATATATATCCTCTAATTCGAAATTGACCTACTTTAGAACACAATTCCAGCCACTTTTGAGCCTCCATCCTCATCAAGAACACATTCGGAAGAAGATTGAAGGCCAATTCATCCTCAACCCAAAGTTCTAGGTTTAGTCTTCCAATTTATCATGTTTTCTTATATTTCTAGTTGTTTCCTTATTGTAGTTAATATGGGTGGCTAGCACCCTTTAGTTCATCCTTGATCATTGTGGAACCTTGAGTTGAAGACATTGATGTGATTTTTGCGGTTAATGTTATCGAGATTATTGTGTATTCAAGTGTTTTGTGTTATTTGCTGTTATTGAGTCACATTTATGAATTGATTATTGAATTGATCACCCTTTAAGGGATTTGTGAATGTGTTGCTAGAATAGGAAATTACTATCCGTAATTGTAGGATTTCCGATTCCCGTGTAGCAAACAATAGATTTATTTATTGGTGATAACACAAAGTTCAACCACTAAAACCGAGCTTGCGAGTTTTATGTTGAATTTATCTCGTTGTCCTAGTGTTTAATGCATTTGGTTATTGAATCTAAGAGAGCTTGTTCGAGGATTCGATTAAATTGAATAGGGTTAGTCGAAGAGCTTATTTTGATTAACTAAGATTAAGGGACAACAAGGCTATTAGAGCTTGTTAATAGCCTTGAGATAAGGGCTTGAATCACAATTTAATCGGGCACTAACATAGTTGCATCAATCGTCCAAGACTTAGGGAAGCATGATCAAGGGTGGATCGTTTTATTACTTGAAAACCAAAACCGAAAAAGATCTCTTCTATTGTCTTTGACTATTTGTTTCTTTGAATTCGAATGTTAAATGCTTTTGATTTCGTTTAGTTGCCTTTATTTGTTATTAGTAGATTGTTAGTCCCTTATCAAATCCCCCAACCTTTATTGCTTTCTTAAGTATTTACTTCTTGCATATTTAATCATAAACTGCTTGGCATCGGAATCAAAACTGTTCGGCCGTTCCGTGTGGGATCGACCCTTATTTACCATTCTACTAAGTAGGATAGTTGGTAAGGTTTAGTGTATTCTTTATACACAATTAATTTGGTAAAGCGACACACGACAATCGCGCTACCAAATTTTGGCGCGTATGCCTACTTAACCAACTTATGAAGAACATGACATCGCTGTTGGAGAAAAATAAGTTGTAGGAGTACAAGAGCCGCAAGTTCCCTCTCTAGCAACCTCAATTGAAGGAAGTCCAAAAAATACTGAGATTAGAAGGAGAAATCCATCAAGCTCTCATAGAGAATTTCACTCATAGAAGCACTTATGCTTCTTTCTTCCCTATCACGGAATGCAAAGAAAAGGCACAAGAGATGGGAGGAGAAGTCTCTTGAGAGAGAAAATGAGGTCAGAGTGGAAATTAGAAAATCTCACATGGACCTAAATCTGCAAATGAATGTTGTGATGTAGGATGTGCTGGAAAGATTCGAGCCTACGATATCAGCAATGAGCAATCAGTACCACATCTACGCAAAGATCTGAGCAGCAACGCTTCTGGGGTTAGTAAAGCTCTTAGATCGATTTGTGAAGAAGTAACTTTACTTCCAAAAAGCATAAAGGACTTGAAAAACCAATTTGTGAACAAAGCAAAAATTGAGAGACAATGGATGGAGAACGTTGTCATCAAATACAGTGGTTATGTGAATGGACAAATTGAAGGTCTCGCATCGGAAGTAGGTGAAAAGCTGAAAGAGCAAAATACAGGACCACTGTCCTTATAGGAAGAAATATCCCATCTCCAGGAAGAAAGTAAAGCTGACAAAATGATATTGATCAATATCCAAAGAATGTTGGAAGCATACACTGGGATCAATATTGATGATTCGATAATTAGGGAAGAAGAGTTAACGCAAAGGCATGTTGAACACCATAAAAAAGAACATCATAAGGCTTTTCTTACTGAGCAGTGGGGACAGGAACAAGAGGCCAAGGAAAGAATAAGAGAGTGGAAAACACCTTAACAACAAGAGTTTGATAGATCCATGGAACATTCACAAGCATGAACAGAGAGCGTAGTTGAAAAATCCAATGCTAATTTGCATGAGATATACCTTGCTACAAGAATGGTCCCTCCTGATGTTCCTACACATACGCACCTGCCCCCTCAAGTAGAAAGGATGCCACTCCAAATTTATCAATTCTTGCAAGTATGAATAGTGTCTTAAAAGTTGTTCACATGAGGAACTAGAGGATCTTCGAGCCAATCAAATTCCAAGCAGAGAAAATCCCTCAAGTATTGAGAGCCCCCTCAAGTAGACAGGATGCCGCTCCAAATTTATCAATTCTTGCAAGTACGAAGAGTGGCTTAAAAGTTTTTCACATGAGGAAATAGAGGATCTTCGAGCCAATCAAATTCCAAGCAGAGAAAATCCCTCAAGTATTGAGATTAATAAATGGAGAACGACTGAAATTCTTAGATTCTTCAAGTACCTACTGGATGAAGGGAAGTATAATAATGTTGAAGGTCCAACTAGGCATCGACTGCGAGCTTACTCAGAAGATCTACATGTTGGTAGACTTCCATTCCATATTGAGTTGAAAGGAACAAAGTGGGAAGGATAGAAAATATCCCATTCGGATTAATGATGGTTGATGGAAGATCTAACACCATAAGTGCATTGACAGTATAGCCACTTTGAATAGAAAATGTACAATGAATGGTGCGAATACACTGTGAATGATCCTAATAGATCCTGGGATCTGAAAGGTGAAGATAGAGTAAGAGGAAGAGGCAAGAAGTATACCAAGAAACATTTCAAGAAGTGTCACTATAAAAAACATAACTAAAGTGAACTGCTACTGGGTAAAACAATTTCATACCTCTTATACTCTTGATGTAGGATTCGTTTTTCTATGGCATGTACTTACAAATGGTTCTGCTTAGTAAACAAGAGCAAGCAAGATTGCAACAAGCAATCAACAAGTGAAGATTCAAGTTGCAAAAACTTCTCAAGTAAAGAAATCTAGCTCTAAAGTTTTGTCTCGATCATAATCCTTCCCATCTAGGAAGTGTTCCCACATCTCAACTATTATTCAAGTTTAGATCCATCTACCAAAAGTTGAAGAAGGATTTTCATTAAACCAGTTCCCACGAGCGGTTTTGAATGGGGAGTCTTCATTAAATCCGGGACTCAAAGTAGACTAAGTGTTCTGAGGAATATGTGTATAGTAGAGTAGCCTTCCAAAGATAGGCGAAAACTACTGTAAGGAGCTAAGTTGGACTAGACTTCAGTATAACTAAGTTCGTACTGTGTGAACATCTTATTGAATTTTCCCTGTGTGAAAGGGAAGAGAATGAAGGTAGAAGGATTTCCCCCACATTCGAACCACTATGAACTTTTTGTCTATTTTCTTATTGTTTTTATTATGTTTTTGGCATACTATATACTTCTTGCATTGCTTTGTAAGAAAAGGGATTTGGTTATTCTGCTGCATTAAACTCTACCATGATTGCTTACTGTAGGCATTTTAAGATTAGTCGGCTCCAAGTCTACCGACTTAAGGTTGCTTACTGTATTAGCTTTGACGTAAGGACCAATTTCTTACAGTAAGCAGCATATCCAAGCTTAAAGTATTTCAAAAGAAAAATCGGAAGTTAGAGGTTTATGCACCCCTCTCACATCTACACTTGGGATCGACAAGGTCAATGTGTGAAAAGTTTAATGAGGTTAGCGCATGAAATGTGTAGTAGGGTCAATGTGTGTAAAGTGTAGTAAGTGTGAAAAGTGAAGGCAGCAGCAACTAGCGTCTCCAAAGTGGGAACGTAAATGAACATGAAAGATCTTAATAAGCAAGATTAGCCACCTTCGGACGCATAGGATGCCACCAAGTAAAAGCAATATGTAGTTTGAAAGTGCGTTTTTCGGATGATTCCCCTCATGAAAAACATATGTGACCATAAAACCCATAGAGGACAACTAAAAACAACACAAAGTAACTGAAGTCGGCTTATGAGAAAGGGGTGGTACCCCCAATTCCCTAAGGAAAAACCGATCCTTCATCGAATTAGCCATGAACCTGATTCGAAGTTTCCCTACCCCATGCATCAGTGCTAAGCCCGTGTCACCACCTGTTGAACCGTGGAAACACGATCCTCAAACACAATGCCACTTCAGGCATCCCAAATAACCTAGATTGTTGAAACAAACGACCCCGGCCAAAGTGACAACACCTGCGTACTAAAACTGAAAGACATTCATTTGAAATACGTTTAGGTTCATTTGGACAGGGGGATTTGGATATGAAGGATTTGAAGGCTACAATCAGATTCAGTCAACTTATTTGACTAGGGCAGAATTTTGAAAAGAGTCTCTGGGTTGAAAAATCACTACCATGTCCTAGCAATGAGATTCTTCACTCAAGCAACCCCATCCTTTTCTAGATTGTGTTTCAGATTGTTCAATGGTGTTCTTAATATTTTGAGATCGGTGTGATCGAGGGGTTTTCTGGTGGGGTTCAAAGTATAACTAAAACAAAAAAATAGAAGATTAATTAGGTTTCTTAGTCGAAGCTCAATTTGGCAAAAAATAGTTTTGGCTTTTTTACAACACTTTTTCTAACCCCTAGTATTACCGCAAGTGAATGGTGCTGGTGTAGATAGAAGTGAGTAAAGTCGATCCCACATAGAATGTGTTCCTATGTTAAGTTAATACCGTAATTGGAATAATCCAAAACTATCTAGACTCTCGAATCATGATGATTTGTGTGATTAAACAAAGACTAAAATCATAAAGAAAATAAATATTAATTAAAACGCTCAAAGAAGACAAGTAATTAATCACGAAGGAATAAACCAGATAGAAGACGTATTCTAGGGTTCGATTTCAGTTACAAATTCTTATGTATGATTTTTTCCTAATATTCTAGACCTCTAAGCTGAATTGGAGTATTTCTTAGGAGATCACTACTCTAGTTCTCCCTTCTCTTGGACAACACTAACGTGTTGATTACGTACGAGTAATTACCCTCTCGGGCAAACTATCACATACCCAACTCCGAAGGGATCATAAGATCAATGCCTACGCAAATATATCACTCCTCTCGGACGACTATTGATACCTATGTTATACGCCATAAGCCTAGTAATAACCCTCCCCTCTTGGGCATCGAATTATTAAGCATGTAGAATAAATCAATTGGCCAAATAAGTTAATTCATAAAATAAGAACAAGCGTATAAGATAAACACATAAAACGAAGTCTAGAATAAAAAAATAGAAGAATCAAAACATAATAATCGCAGCCTACTTTCTAGCCTTAGAACACATACGTGTTTAGCTACTCATGTCTTTAATTAAAACCTAAGAACATTCATGGACAAACATGCTAAAATCAATGAAATAAACAAAGACAACAAAACCCAGAATCATCTTGAATCTTGATCTTCTTCACTTTGCGCTTCTTGCTCTTCAATTCAAGCCTCCAAGGTGAATTTTATGATATGTGATGATGATTTACAGACTTGGACAACCCTTATATATAAGTTGGGAAAGATTGGGATTGAAACGGGCCGAAAAACGTCCCAAGGGGCACAAAATGTGTGAATCACCTCATGTCATCCAGTCAGATCACCTAAACCAATCTAGCTGGATCAAACCCACTAGATTTATCATATTTTTGCCCAGATTGACGAATCCGTACATACTGAAAAATCCAATCTAGCCGGATGGCTTGCGTTGTGCATATTTTTTTTACTTCCAAGCCGTTTTTAAGGCCTTTTGGTCGAAATTTTACCTTGGCCATTCTGGGCAAAGTTGTAGTCCCTTGAGTTAACTTTTCAATGCTACTAACTTCACCTCATTTTAACATGTAGAACTCAATATATTAGTAAAATACTGAAGGTATGTTAGGCTGGATTTCTACATTATTGCCTCTTGTTTCACCTCGTCTCTTGCTCATTTCTTCTCCAAACTTTGTCCTAATGGACTTTTAAGCCTAACACAGTACCTCTTTACTGAAAATATCAACAAACACATAATCCGACTCAAAAATGGTTAATATAAGCATATAATCGCCGAATTCGTATGCAAATGCTACCAAAATACTTGGATAAATTGGCCAAAGTGCACGCATACACTATGTGTATCAATTTTGGGATTTTAATGCCTTCAATCTATTTTCCAAGTAAGTTTGGAGTAATCTTTCTTTTCCTGATTCTCTATTACCTCAAATTCTAAAGGTCAAGTGTTCCCCTTTTTATCGTTCCTTCTCCGTTCTCTTTATTTTCGATTTTTATGCTATGTTGCTTGATGTTGTTGATCTTTGTTTATACATTGATGATTTGTGAGTAATTTCCCTCCTTGCTATATTTATTTGCTTTATGTTGTTTAGCTTAATTTCCACTGTCATCGAAATCTCGCCTAACTTACTTGAACATGCTTAAGCCGGTTCTCATGGAATAATCTCCCTATGGTCCGATACAAGGTTGTCAAACTCGCAATTTTAAGCAGAATCGATGGTGTGTCAGTAAAATCGGATCGTAAAATCGAAACGTAAAATCGTAAGATTCTACTATCTATACAAAATAACCATATATTTAAATTATTCAAAATATATTTTAATTACAACAAGTTTTGAATAGATATTACTTATAAAATATACATATATTATATACACATTTAATCAAAGAGAAAAGAAATACAATATGGAGAAATGCTTTAGGCATCATGATTCATATATATATTTAGTAAATCATTTTTAAATTGTAATTATGGATACTTTAATTTTAAGAGAAAATTAACAAATAACTTTAGTGAAATTAACTACTACATAAAAGATATAAGATATGTTTTTATGAAGCTTAGATTTTAAATTGGTATAAATTCTACAATTCATATTATATGTTTTTTAATTGGTAAAATAGAGTAAAAAACAGTATGTTATAAAATTGTTAAACTCATACACAAAATCGTAAAATCGTAAAACTCGTAAAATCGCATGAGCAAACTCGAGAGTTTACTCCGATTTCATCAGATTTCGATTTTATCACGAGTTAACTCGTTTAGGGAGAAATAACTCGTAAACTCGTAGAATAGTAAGAGTTGACTCGAGATTTTGACAACTATGGTCCGATATTCTTTATACTACCTCTGTCACAAGCCGTACAATTGTGGTTTGAAAAGCGCGTTATAATCCTAGTGGTTTAGAGTAAATTTCGCAATAAGTTTAGGGTGTCGTTCTCGGGGAGGATTTCCTTCCCTTGGAATTAGCTAAAGCACAAGTAGAGTTACATTAGGAAATTTTTATTTTTCCTTGTAAAAAAATTAAAAAAATGGACCTTGATCACTATCTATGATTAAGAGTTATTCTCTCACTCCTTACGAAGTGAATGCATTGCCTTTTGTGCTTGGTAATGGTGCTCATTTAAATGCTCCCATTTTTTAAAATGTGGAATTAGAGAAATGTGAAGTTTATGGGGAGGAGGGTCATATATCTACGAATTGTGATTCTTTTAATCATTTTTCTTCACAAATGCACTACCCTCCAACCAACCTTCCCAATCCATGGGTTACAATTCTTTTTCAAATAATTATGAATAGAGATGGGAGGATGATAAAAAACTTCCCTCCTAAAGTCATCCAAGTCTTTCCAAATTTCTTCGATCAAAGCATTGAAAGAAGAAATGAAGAAAGATATAGATGAGTTTAATCAAAAGCTTGATGAACTTTGGCACACACTAAGATTTTGGAAGCCCATCTATTCAAACGTGTTTTGGATAAAAATCGAGATGAAAGTGTGCTATTGAGGGAAAGCAAGAAAGAAGAGGAGAGTGAAAGCCTCCTTGACAGGCCTAATTTCTAACCCTAAATACCGCAAGTATATGGATGTAGATGTGTATAGGGAAAGTCAAGGTCGATCCTCAGAGAACAGGTTAACGCAGTTTGATACCCCAATTTTCTGGGATTATCCTAACTAGACACTCGGATTGCAAGATTGATTTTTAATAAACTAAATTATTTCAACTAATTACTAACTTGACTAACAAGGGAATTTCCAATTAACGAGAATGTATCCTTAGGCATCGATTTCGTGAATTACTTCAATATTAATTAAGTTTAACTTATAGACTTTTAAACCAATTTTAGTATCTATTAGACGATACTTAAATAACTTAGTCCTTCTCTCGAAGCGACTAAGTCGTGGATTGATTAGGATAACCATCCTCTCAAGTCAATTAATCCAAACAACTCACAAAAGACCCTTAACCTTTGCCTACGCAGTCATAGACAACTACGCTATACGTTGTACGTCTATTAACAATTCCCTTCTCTCGAAGCAGAACTGCTAAACGTGTAAACTAAGACTAAGTGATCGATTTATGCTCAGTTATGGAATAAAACAAACATATAGATAAATACTTAAAACTGGAGTCTATAAATCAAAACTTTAAATCAAATATTGTCATAAAACACTATTCTCTGACCCTAGGACACAAGTAGTTTAGCTACTCATGCCTAGTTTGAATCCAATACAATAATTCATAGAATACGTTGTAAAGAAATAAAGACTAGAAAAGAAATAATTAAACCCGGCTATGTCGGCTCGTCAATCTTCGTCTTCTCGTTCTTCAGTTACTCTAAGTATTCTTCAATGTGTGTATGATGTGATCTCTATGATGTTCTCCTAAAAAACGAGCATCGCTTGTCCTTTTATAAACTTCAGAACAATCCTGGGGGACTTTGGAATCCAACTCCTACTTGAAATAGGAAAATCTTCAAAAACGAGCATTTGGACGCGAACGCGTCAAGTGCTTCTGGAATTGCCCTTATCCGCATTTTGATGCGACCGAGTCAATCAGTGACGCGACCGCATCACTTACTTCTGGACTCGCCTTTCAACTACCTTACTATGCAATCGGGTTACGCTCCGACGCGACCGCGTTGCCTGCTTCTGTCGTTGGGCCTTATTTTTTGGCCCATTTCATGCTTTCTTCGACTCGTTTCTTCGTGTTATCTCACAAAGTCTTCATTTTGACCTAAAAACTATGAAAACACTACAAAACAAACCAATACACGTCAAATGGTCCAAATTACATAAATTCATACAACTCTTGACCAAATATGCATGTAAATGCTATAAAATACTATCCTACTTCGACCTAAATACATGCATAATTAACGTGTATCACTCCTCTCCCATGAGCCATCCTTAGAGAATAGTGACCATTATTCCAAACAAGACAATGTATGCTCAATAGCTTGAACAATCCTTGTAGAACTTCGATAGTCACAAGCTCCTGAATAATCTTCGAGTTCTCCACCAAAGATGGCTTCCTCCTTGAAGAGGAAAAAGAACCGTAACCCAAAATCTAGTACTAGAGAGAAAAGAGGGGAAAAATTCTAAAGAGAGAGTAATTAGAATTATATAATTTATTCAAATTTAATTGTGTTTCTAAAAAAGAGGAGAAGAGACACTAATATAGGTGACATTTTCCCACCCTTCTCCCCACAAAATCTGCAGAAATTAGACCCCTAGTCGGGTATATAAGTAAATTACAAAAGAGAGTGCTTGACCATTTAAAATATTGAGTCGAACCCTTCAATCACGCTCCACTCGTCTTTCTAGGAAATTATGATCAATATACGTCTGGAGTCAGTCTTTTGTTCCAACTAGAAAGTTGTAGATGTTTATCCTGGTTTCACATGGCAACTTAAATTACTTTGATTGGATATTAAATGAGGAAGTTATGGCCAAAATACGGAACTGCAATGGCCGATGGAAATATGCCGGGCGATTTTCGTACCCGTGGGCGTGGTATCGGGTGCGGTAAGGTGCTACTATATGGGGACCGGTGACAGGGGCGGCTGAGCGCCGATTCTTTCTGCTCCCCTCTTCGCGTACTTCTTCTATTCTTTGTCTTCTTTTTACCTTTTTCCAATCATTTTTTCGACCCGAATTAGTGACAACTTTTGTTCACGACTCGATGAGTGGGGAATCGAGTGCAAATGACCTCCTTCAGCCATTCTTCACTGTTTTACGATGTTTTTGTTGGGAAATAAGCAAACTAATCGAACAAAGCAAACGAATGATAACCGTGCAAGAAAAAAAAATAAAACGACACTAAGAATTAACGCGGTTCACTAACAACTTGTTAGCTACGTCCACGGCCAAAAGGGAAGGATCCCAAATCAAATTCAATGAGAGTTCAAACAAAGACCAATAGTCGAGTATCTATCAATTGATACTTGACCCAAACAAACTATCATCGCTTGAACAATCAAGCCAAAAGCAATTCTACGACTCTCTAATCTCTATAAACTCTCTATATATCAAAGGACTCCAATAGGACCTATATATAAGCTACCTAAACCTAATCCTATACATGAAAGGAATCAACATTGGCCTAATTCCCGTAGGCCCATGAAACTCACCACGGCCGCATTCGCTCTCCTGACGCGACGGCGTCGCTTCATTCTGTCGCCTCCGTGTTCAACCGGTGACACGACCACATTACCAGACGACGCGACCGCGTCGTCCCATTCTGGCGCGCCCCGTTCCAACAATGATGCGACCGCGTCGATTCCTGACGCGACCGTGTCGTTCTTCTAGCTTCAGTTTCCAATTCCTCCACCTCGATACGAACGTCAATTCAACCCAATAAGATTCAAGGCACAAATCCTAACAATAACCATGATATGACTAGATAATCGAATAAAGAAAGCAATAAAATCAAGCACAAAACACAACGATTTGATTACCCAGTTCGTTACGATGTGCAACTACGTCTAGAGGCGATACCAGGCCAGGACATCTACTAGAATGATTGATTTTCGAAATTACATCAGCTATGAAGGAAACCATTATTTATAATAGTTCTATGGGCCTAAAATCCGACCTCAGCTTGAGGCCCACGAAAAAACCCTCGCAACGTCGACGCGACCGCGTCGGTCAACACTGCTCCGCGTTGCTCCTTGTGATACGACCGCGTCACACCTTAACTTCAACCCGACGCGACCGCGTCGCTCGTCACTGGCCAATCCAACGCCAATGGACGCGACCGCGTCCTTCCACCGACGCGACCGCGGCCATCCCCTGACGCGACTGCGTCAACGCTTTTCGGTTTTCGGCTCCATACTTAACAATCTCTCACTTGGAGACTAAAACACCTTCAAAGCAAACATCCTCCTTTCCGTTTCCACTTGGTACCGCCATCTCCTCTTCTTCTTCACGTTCCGAGGCCAATTGAAGTTATGCACAACTTCAACTTCTCTAAGGTGACAACCTTAGTAAACATATCAGCTGGATTCTCACTCCCGAGAATTTTCACAAGTCGCAAGGTTTTCTTCTCAAGTAGGTGCCGGATGAAATGATACTTCAATTCGACGTGCTTCGTTCTTGAATGAAACGCCGGATTACTTGCCAAGAAAATTGCACTCTGACTATCACTGTAGAGTACACTATTTCCATGCTCTTTCCTAAGTTCACCCAAAAAACTTTGCAACCACACCATCTCTTTAATTGCCTCCATCACGGCTACGTACTCTGCCTCCGTGGTGGACAATGCAACCACCTTTTGCAACTTTGATGTCCAAGAAATCGCTATACCACCAAAAGTAAACACATACCCGGCCGTACTCTTTCTCCCATTAAGATCGTTCGATGCTAGATCCGCATCAACGAAACCAACCAACTCAGAATTTCTTCCATCAAAACACAAAGCTTTATTTGTGGTACCTTTTAAATACCTTAGAATCCACTTCACCGCTTCCCAATGCTGTTTCCCCGGATCACCCATGAACCGGCTCACTACTCCCACTGCATGTGCAATATCCGGGCGAGTACAAACCATGGCATACATGATACTCCCAATTGCTGATGCATATGGCACTTTCATCATTTGAGTACGCTCCTCCTTAGTACTCGGCGACTCCTTCTTCGACAGCTTAAAGTGTCCCCCCAAGGGCACATTAACCGGCTTCGAATCCTCCATGTTAAACCTTTCCAGGACCTTCTAGACATAGTCCGCCTGCGAAAGATACAACAAATTTTTCGCCTTCCTCTCGATCTCATACCCAAAATCAGTTTTGCTTCTCCAAGATCTTTCATGGAGAACCTCTCGGACAATTGCTTCTTCAACCTTTCCAACTCCCTTGGATCGGCTCCTACAATCAACATATCATCAACATATAGTAATAGGATAAGATAGCTATTGTCAAACCTTTTATAGTAACAACAATGATCGGCGTGGCATCTATGGTAACCAATCTCCATCATGAAATTGTCGAACTTCATGTACCACTGCTTCGGAGCTTGCTTCAAGCCATACAAGCTCTTCTTAAATTTGCACACAAGGCTTTCCCTTCCGTCTACCTCAAATCCCTCCGGCTGTACCATGTACAACTCCTCCACTAGATCACCATGAAGGAAAGCCGTCTTCATATCCATCTGATGCAATAGTAGGTTTTCCGCAACCACCATACTCAACACCATGCGAATTGTAGTCAACTTCACAACAGGAGTAAACACATTCGTATAGTCAATACCATACCGTTAACCCTTTCACAACTAACCTTGCCTTGTAGCGCTTGCTACCATCTGCCTCATTCTTGATTCGATAGACCCACTTGTTGTGCAACGCCTTCTTGCACTTGGGAAGCTCGGTCAGTTCCCAAGTGCCATTCACACGAAGAGACGCCATTTCATCTTCCATGGCCGCCATCCATCTTCGTCTATCACTAACCTGCTCTGCCTCTGCAAAGCTCTCAGGTTCACCACCATCAGTCAATAATAAGTAATAGTTAGAGGGCGAATACTTATCTGGTGGCCTTCGATCTCTGACTGGTCTTTGAGGTGGTGGTGGTGTTCTTGGTTCTTCCTCAAGAACCTCCTGATCGACCGAACTCTCCTTTCTGCAATTCGAGTTTAGATCATCTATCTTCACAATACTGGGTGTTCCATCATTAGTACCCAAATCCTTCAACCTGTCCTTGTACATGACCTGTTCATTGGATATCACATCCCGGCTGCGAATCACCTTTTGGCTTTGCTCATCCCATAGCCTATAGCCGAACTCCTCACCTCCATACCCAATAAACGTACATTTGACAGACTTGGCATCTAATTTATTTCTATCAACAGGATCCACAAGAGCGTAAGCAACACAACCGAAAATGCGTTAATAAGACAGATTTACCTCCTTTCCAGTCCATTCCTCCTCGGGTATCCGATTATCCAAGGGAACCGATTGACCTCGGTTGAGTAGGAATGCAGCTGTGTTTACTGCATCCGCCCAAAATGACTGCGGTAACCCGCTCTTTAGTCTCATGCACCTTGTCCGCTTATTCAGTGTTCTGTTCATCCTTTCGGCCACTGCATTCTGCTGGGGCGTTCCACGCACAGTCCTCTCTGTACGAATCCCATGCTCAGCACAATAATCCTTGAACTCCTTGAGTTCGTATTCGCTCCGTTATCGGAACGCATGCACTTCACTTTCAACCTCGTCTCAGTCTCAACCAAGGCTTTCCACCTTTTGAAAAATTTAAATGCATCAGATTTACTTTTCAGAAAATAAATCCATACCTTGCCAGTCGAATCGTCGATGAAAGTCATGTAATACTTCGATCCTCCAATGGACGCCATCGGAGCTGGTCCCTATAGATCGCTATGGACCAACTCTTGCTTCTCCTTCCTCAGGACTCTGCCACTCCTCGAGAAACTCACACGCCTTTGTTTCCCGAAGACACAGTCTTCACACATACCAACCTCCGCGGTTTGTAAGCCAGACAGTCTTCCCTTCGAGCAAGCACATCACCTTCATCCCTTTCTCGCTCATGTGGCCCAATCAACAGTGCCACAAATTCACATCACTATTACCATTCGCAAGATCAAGGGAATCCTGCGAATTACTAGTCATATACAACGTTCCTTCCTTCTTACCCCGAGCTACTACCGTAGCCCCCTTGGTAATCTTCCAGTTACTACAGCCAAACGTTACCACGTAACCTTCCTTGTCAAGCTGTCCAACTGAAAGCAAGTTTCTCTTCAATCCAGGGATATGTCTTACTTCATTCAACATCAATTTCGAGCCATTTGATGTTTCAACCCTTACGTTTCCCTTCCCCAAGATTTTCAGGGGTTCATCATCAGCCAGATACACCTGTCCAAAATCGCCAGAAACGTAATTTTGCATAATATTAAAATTACCGCAGGAGTGGAATGACGCGCCGGAATCCAAGACCCAAGACTCCATGGGACTGCACACATTCAAGACCAACGCATCGCCATCATCCTCATCCGTGGCTGCGTTCGCTGTCTTCCTGTCTGCCTGTTCCTTCTTGTTCTTCTTCGGCACCTTGCACTAGTATTTGAAATGACCAACCTCATCACAATTCCAACACTTCACAGAAATCCCTTCCTTCTTTGTCTGACTCTTCCCTCTGGATTTCGACCTCCCCCTAAACTGCCTTCGCTTCGGTCTGCCTCTGTTCTCGGCATTCAGTGTTGACCCTGAGGACGATCCTGATCCTGATTCGTTTCTTCGAATCTCCTCCCTGATCATCAAGTCCCTCACCTGTCAAACTTCAGCTTAGCGTCTGTGGTGCTAACGAGTGTCACTGTACCGGCCCAACTGTCTGGCAAAGAAGATAGCATAATTAGGGCCCGAATCTCATCATCAAATTTTATGTTCTCCGAGTCCAACTGTGAGGTCAACATGTTGAACTCATTCAAGTGCTGCTGTACTAATGTTCCTTCCGTCATCCTCAGATTAAACAACCGTCTAATCATATGAACTTTGTTTGTTGTCGATGGTTTTTGATATATCTCCTCCAAGGTTTTCAGCATCTCCCGTGTAGATTTCGCGCCTGTGGTATGGTAAACCACTTCCTTGGACAACGACAGACGCACCGCGCTCATCGCTTTCCTATCCAATAATTCCCACTCCTCCGCAGACATCTTCTCGGGCTTCTCCTTGAGGGGCTGGTGCAAATCCTTACCGTAGAGGTAATCTTCGATTTGCATCTTCCAAAATCCATAATCAGTCCCATCGAACCTCTCCACCGAAATCTTTCTGTCGTTCATCGTGTGTTCTCCCAGGAAACTAACCTGGCCTTGAGGATGATCCTGATCCTGATTCGTTTTTCCGAATCTCCTCCCCGATCATCAAGTCCCTCACCCTATCAAACTTCAGCTTAACATCTGTGGCGCTAACGGCTGTCACTATACCGGTCCAACTGTCTGGCAGAGAAGATAGCATAATTAGGGCCCGAATCTCATCATCAAATTTTATGTTCACCGAGTCCAACTGTGAGGTCAACATGTTGAACTCATTCAAGTGTTGTTGTACTGATGTTCCTTCTGTGTTCAACCAGTGAAGCGACCGCGTCGTCCCATTCTAGCGCGCCCGCATTCCAACAATGACGCGACCGCGTCGATTCATGATGCGACCGTGTCGTTCTTCCAGCTTCAAATTCCAATTCCTCCACCTTGATACGAACGTCAATTCAACCCAATAAGATACAAGGCATAAATCCCAACAATCTCCACCTTGCCTTGAATCCCCAAACGATGCAGCTTCTGGTCAACTCCTTCACGACTTTTCCTTGTAACTTGACGAGCATCAAGTCAAGCCTGACCTGGCCCATGTGGGGCTCTTTTTGGCCTCGGTTTGCAAGTCGGAGTGAGGAAATTAGTGCAATCTACCTTCTTGATCTTCCGAATTTTCCTAACCTTCAAAACATGACTAAAAAACACCTAAAAATGCATTAAATCATATCTAAAGGGAAATCCAACCCAAAAATACAATAAAACACGTATTTGCACTTAAACATGATAAACACTCGATTTCACAAATAAATATGAACATAGACAATATGAAAGCGATGATGTTTTCACGTTCATTACTACCCATAGTCGAATTAATAAAAAAATAAAGAAAACACTGTATGCAAATAATAAAGTAAATACTACTTAAACCAAAGAAATTGTGATGGCGTGGCCCAGTTATTTTGCTACTACTTCTTCGTACCTCCCGAAACTGTACTTTACTTCTCTCTCATGCTCTAACAAAACGTAAAAACTTAATTATATAGTGTAAAAATGAATGTATATGAATATTATAGACTTACGATATTTATAAGAGTGCACAAACTGAGTTAACTTGGGAGAAAAATCAAATTTGTAGCTGAAAAGGTGTAGGATGACAGAGACATCGGCTTGGTTGAGTGTTGACACGACTCGATCGAGTGCCAAAACACAAGCTCTTAGTCGGCCGAGCCCTGGCAAGGCCCAATCGAGCAATGACATGCCTCTCTATTCACGAGTCTTCTTCATTGTTTTGGACCAATACAAGTTCATTCTCGAGCCCAATTACTTTAATTATCCTTGTTGGATCTTTTCTTCACTTTATTCTTCAACTAGACTTCACAATTAACCCAAAAAAATTAATTTTTCACTAAAAAATGCTACAAAATCAACAAACCCGTGAAATATTTACAACACATACAATGTCAGGCTAACAAGTGTAGTTTCAGATACTTTTATATATTTTTGTATGATTTTATACCTTAAAATCCTTAAAAATACCAGTGACAAATGACCAACTCCAACCTCAAGAAGAGCATTCTCAATGCCTCAACAAATTGTGTAATTATGATCATGTTTTAGTTAATGATCCATTTGTTGAAGCATCATGTAGTGATCGGAATGTAAGTTTTGATTTGTCATTTCTTTCATATTTTGAAAAATTTGCATAAATTATGGACATTGAGCATCTTTTCTTGCATAAATCTTATGTCTATAATGTTATTCGTGATCCATCGTGCCATATCTATGTGGGTGGATCAATTCTCTTTCTTGAGCAGACAAAAATATGGCATGATTAACACTTGTTCTTGGATCCCGGATAACACTTGTGAAAGTTGGGCCGTCAACTTTAATCCAAGTGCTTCTTGGAAGGCAACCCAAGCACTAGTCTACTTTTCTCTTTCGAGATTTGATGATTTCTTGATTTATGTGAATAGGTATTCGACCCTTGGGATACAAACGATGCAAAAGTGCATAAATCTTAAATAAGATCCCCAAGCAATGGTGATACCAAATGAAGATGAGTAATCTTGGATGAATTTCAAAGAGAAGATAGGAGACTTGTGATGAAAGTGTGAGTTTAAGCACTAGAGGTCACAGTTGGGGCCCCAACTGCAATTTCCAAGCCTTGAACATTGTTCCACTTTATTCACTCGTGAATCCCTATAGCACCCTAAATGAGCGAGCCACTGGTTGCAACTCAACTACAAAGCCAACTTCAGTAGCCAAGCTCACTCATACCGGTGCTAAGGAGGACTCGTCTTGAAGCGCTGAGGATGCTCGGTTTGCTATTTGTTTTCTTTGCATGTATAGTTTAGACTTACTTGATTTGTGCTATCTCTTGAATTTTCTTGTAGGTTGTCATGTTGGATTTTTGTGAATTTGAGTATATGCTTGCTTATCTTTCAATGCACTTGATTTCATATCATTACTTAAATGGCATGCTTGCATTTAAGTTTATGGGGGAGGAGAGACATTGTTTGCATTAATAGATGTTCTTTCCTCATATTTGCATAATCAATCATGAAATCTTGTACCTAAGCAATTCTTGAATATTTTAATCTTTGTTGGAATAAATGGTTGATTTGGAAATGGGAGTAGTTATGAGCTTTTTGATTGATGATTTTTTGGGAAATACATGTGTTCCACCTCTAATTTGCTAGTTATTATGATCTATGTCATTCTACCGTATTTTTTTTATTTTGTCTTTTTGCTTTAATGAATAATGGTTGCTTGGTTGAGATGTGTTGATTTGATTAATTGATTGGTTCGTGAGGAAGACGTATTAGAAGTGTCCTAAACAATTTCAAAATGAATTCTCTAAAAGTTGAACATAGAAGGGATATCCATACTTACCGGTCGGATTTAATCGAATTTTTTGGCTTTTTCGCCCCCTTTTTTGACCCGACTCCAAATTCGCTCCAAATCCAAAATTACTCGGATAGAGGTGTGTATGGTGATGCGGGTGAGTGATTGTGTGAGTTTGAGTGTTTTTGATTGAGTATAAATGGTGGATTTAGTGTGTGTGTGTGTGAGTGTGTGCTACGAAAATTCGCGAGACAGTGGGTTTAAAGGATTTTGAGCATGATTGGCCTCGGGCATGGTCTGGGAACACCACGGGCGAGGCTCATCTTCGGCGCGGTCGAGGTCTTCTCTTTCCTCGGCCGTGGCATTTTGTCCAGTAAACTTGGTATTTTTCAGCTCCTTAGGCCACGGGCGCGGTGTGTACTCGCCCGGTCGAGGCATGATATCCACCACGGGCGTGGCCCATCTCGTCACGATCATGGTATTTCATCCAGTGGATTCGTGGATTTTCAACTCCTTATGCCACTGTCATATCATGGAAAGGCCTCGGGCGAGGCATGTCTTCTCCTCGGGTGTGGCATAGAAACACCACGGCCGAGGTAGATTGTCCAGAATGGCATCACATTTCTTCATTGGAGGCCCTCGAGCGAGGCGTATTTGACCTGAGCCGTGGCGATTTCTCTAGTGTAATACCTCCATTTTGGACTGCTTCACCCCCATTTCACACTATCTCTTGAATGGCTTGTTTAGTACCTACACATATTTAAACAAAACAAAAGGAAGCACTTTGATAATAGTAAAACTACTACTAAACTACAAATTCAAAATGCAAAAACAAGTAACCGTCGGGTTGCCTCCCGACAAGCGCCTTTGTTTAACGTCGTTGGCTCGACAAAAGCTCTTTCCCTCAGCGTTGATTCCAAGGTAGTTTCCACATTGGTCAGGAACAGTTCAAGCACTTCACTTTATGCAGCTTCTCACTTTCCTCTTTGTGAAGTTTCAAGAATGTGGAAATGTTCGACTTATTCCTGCACCTTATCTCAAATTCTTCCTCGACAGGAGGGTCAACAATATCATGAGGAAAAATAGGATGGGAATCTTTGGGACACTACTCGGCATAAAAAATGTTAAATTGCACGGTTCTTCCATCAAACTCCATCGTAAGTGTGCCTCCAGGAACGTCTATCTTAGTTCGGGAGGTGTTTAGAAACGGCCTCCCCAATAAGATAGTCGTAGAGATTGATAAATCCCCTCGCATCTCCAAAACGTAGAAATCGGTCGAAAACACTAAGTTATCAACTTCAACTAGCACGTCTTCAATCACTCCATCGGGGTATAAGCGCTTCGATCGGCTAGTTGAATAACGACTTGTGTTTCCTTGAGTGGCCCCAAATTCAAGGATCGAAAAATAGAACGAGGCATAACATTGATTGATGCTCCTAGGTCTAGCATAGCATTTTCAATTTTTTGGTTATTTATTTTGCAAGGAATGACAAACATACCGGGATCCTTGCATTTTTGTGGAAGCTTCTTTTGAAAAATGGTTGATACGCTTTCACTCATGAACACTTTTTCATTCCCTTGAAGCCTCCTCTTATTGGTACATAGGTCTTTCAAGAATTTGGCGTACCGTGGGATCTGCTTCACGGCTTCAATCAGAGGAATGTTGATTTCTACTTTTCTGAACACCTCAAGAAGCTCCCGGTCTTTACTTCTATCTGCCACCTTCTTGATTTGACTGGGAAAGGGGAGTGGGGGAGTAGAAGTGTGAATTTTTGGATCTTGAAGTACCTCGGCCGATATTGGAGTTGCCTCGGTCGAGGTGATCTTACAGGGCGAATTCCCTGCAACATGTTGCAATTGATCTCGGCCGAGGCCCTCATCCGCCTCGGCCGAGGTGAGTTTACAGGGTGAATTCCCTTCCAAATGATGCAGGGCACCTTGGCCGAGTTTAGTGTGTGCCTCGGCCTCGGCCTCCTCTTCAGCACCAACTTCTTCACTTTCAACTTTTCTTTCCCCCCTAGAGTGATGTCCAGGCTTTTTAGGCTCTCCAAACATCACCCCGCTCCTCAAGGTGATTGAATTGACATTCCTGAGATTTATCTCTGGCTGTGCGGGCAACTTTCCACTCTGAGCACTTTCCAAATGAGATACTGCTGATGCGATTTGACTGACTTGGGTCTCAATAGTTTGGAACCTCGAATTCGATTCTTTTTTAAGCTGAAGGGTACTGGTTGCCAAATTTTTCACTATATCAGACAATGATGGATCAGAGTGTATTGGCTCGGTGGGATGTCTCTGCCGGAACATCCCCTTAGGTTAGGGGGGGTCGATTATGCCCACTTTGTTCACCTTGTTGTTGCACATTTGGATTTTGGTTCCTGTACTTGAATTTGGGATGATCTCTCCATCCCGGATTGTATGTCAATGAGTATGGATCATACTTTCTGCCGGCATGGTTAGGATAGAAGTTGTGTACTGCATTCGCATGAGCCTCCATCTCCTCTTCGAGAATAGGACATGTATTAGTGGAGTGTTCAGTTATTTGATAGATTCTGCAAGGCTTAGGAGTAGGAGTGCTACCCGAAGCCACTTTCTTCACTAGGTCGGTGGTACACGTGTTCCGTGCACGCACTTTAGGGCACTTTTAGTGTCATTTTAGTGTCAATAACGTGCATAATTATGTGTATTTAGTGCTTTTATATTCTAATGGGCAAAATAATGTGTTTGAGCTATTTTTGTATTAAGACATGTGTATAAATGGTCGAAATCGAAGATTAAATGACCGCGGAGTCGAGGGAATGATCGAGGCAAGAAAGGAAGGGCCAACTGAAGATCTCGGCCGAGACAGGATGTTAATCTCGGCCGAGATGAGCCTCCAGGGGTTTTCTGAAGTTTTGCAAGACTGAAGATCGGCCGAGATTCAATCTCATCTCGGCCGAGATGAGGCTCCAGGGAATTTCTGAAGAATGTCAAAGATGAAAGTCTCGGCCGAGATGTAATCTAATCTCGGCCGAGATGAGTCAAAACCTAAAAAGCCCTAGTTTCCCCTTTTTCACGTCTCGGCCGAGATGCAACCCAATCTCGGCTGAGATTGACCTTCGACCCAAAATTCTTGAAAACCCTTTTTCACGTCTCGGCCGAGACGGGCACTACCCTGTTTTAAAATCCTGAATACATTTTTGCCTATTTTTGTCTAGCACTTTCTCCCTTTATATATATATCATCCCATTCGAATTTAACCTAACCTTAGACAACTTTTGGATACCTTTTTTATACTTGGAGAGCACTATTTAGCCACCAAGGAAGGAGATTGGACAAGGGATTGAATGATCATCTTCTCCTATTGACATCTTTGGATTCATCCATATCAGTATCATGTTTCTTTATTTTCCCATTTATTTTCTGATTGTATTAGTTAATATGGGTGGCTAGCACCCTTAGTTCATCCTTGATCATTGTGGAACCTTGAGTCGAGACATTGATGTGATTATTACGGTTAATGTTACCAAGATTATTGTGTATTTAAGTGTTTTGTGTTATTTGCTCTTATTGACTCACATTTATGAATTGATTATTGGTTTGATCACCCTTTAAGGGATTTGTGAATGTGTTGCTAGAATAGGAGATTACTATCCGTAATTGTAGGATTTCCGATTCCCGAGTAGCAAACAATAGTTATTTATTGGGGATAACACAAAGTTTAACCACTAAAACCGAGCTTTCGAGTTTTATGTTGAATTTATCTTGTTGTCCTAGTGTTTAATGCTTTTGGTGATCGAATCTAAGAGAGCTTGTTCGAGGATTCGGTTAAATTGAGTAGGGTTAGTCGAAGAGCTTATTTTGATTAACTAAGATTAAGGGACAACAAGGCTATTAGAGCTTGTTAATATTCTTGAGACAAGGGCTTAAATCACAATTTAATCGGGCATTAACAATAGTTGCATCAATTGTTCAAGACCAAGGGGAAGCATGATCAAGGGTGACTTGTTTTACTATTTGAAAACTAAAACCGAAAAAGACCTCTTCTATTGTTTTTGAGTACTTGTTTCTTTTAATTGTGTCTATTTGCTTTTAATTGTCACTAATAGATTGTTAGTTTCCCATCAACCCCCCATTATTGCTTTCTTAAGTATTTATTTCTTGTATACTTAATCATAAACTGCTTGACATCGTAATCAAAATTGTTCGGCCGTTCCCTGTGGGATCGACCCTTATTTACCATTCTACTCAGTAGGATAGTTAGTAAGGTTTAAGTGTATTCTTCATACACATTTAATTTGGTAGTAGGAAACGACACTACCAAATTTTGGCGCCGTTGCCGGGGAACGGTGATTAGAATATTGTTGATTTGTTGATCAAGCATTATGATTAATTACATATATAGTTATCTTCTTGTTTAGCTTAGTAATTTCATAATCTCACTTTGTTTCCTTATTTTTGTTTACTTGTAGTGAATGTTCTTGCGTTCGCAAGGAGAAAAAGGATTGCTATTTGAACCGGATATTAAGGAACGTGAATGTGAATTGAGAAGGAGAGCTCGAGATTTGGAGCAAGTCCGAGAAAGAATCGAAGTGCTGAATTTAGGGGGTGAAGAGATTATTAACTTGGAAGAAATGGTTGAGGATCAAGGTCAAGAAAGAACAATGAAGGAGTTGGCTAACACAAGGGTTGCTCAAGAGCCATAGGAAACGACACTGCTTTCGAGTTGAAATCCGGACTCATCCACCTACTACCTTCCTTTCATGGACTGTCCGGAGAGGACCCTCATAAGCACCTCAAGGAGTTCCATGTGGTTTGTTCAAGTATGAAGCCATCAAGGGTGACGGAAGAACAGATCAAACTTCGAGCATTCTCATTTTCCCTGAAGGATCTTGCTCGGGATTGGCTATATTACCTTCCATCCGGATCAATCACCACCTGGGAGCAGATGGAAACCCAATTCCTTGAAAAATTCTTCCCAGCTTCTCGAGCCACCACCATTCGAAAGGAGATCAGTGGAGTGAGGCAGATGCAAGGTGAAACATTATATGAGTATTGGGAACGTTTCAAGAGACTTGTCAGAAGTTGCCCTCCACATCAAATCACTCCACAACTGCTGATTCAGTATTGGTATGAAGGACTTTGCCTGGCAGATCGAAATATGATTGATTCGGCGAGTGGAGGGGTTCTATCTGATAAGACACCTACTGAGGCTCGAGCACTGATATCCAAAATAGCTGCTAATACTCAACAGTTTGGATGCAGAGAGCCGGTGAGACGGGTCAAGGATGTGATAGACTCAACTGTTGAAGAGAGGTTAGACCAACTCACCGACTTGGTGAAGAAGGTAATCTCGGGTGGCACACCTACTTCCAAGCCTTGCAGAATTTGCCAAGTCACTGAGCATTCCACTGACACTTGTCCGGTCCTCGGAGAAGAAATGGAGGCCCATGCCAACGCGGTTCACAACTTTAATCCCAACTCATCCGGGAGGAAATATGATCCGTATTCACAATCATACAACCCGGGTTGGAGGGACCATCCGAATTTCAAATACGGCAATCAGAATCCGAGCAATAATCAACAAGGTGATCACAGTGGGCAAAACCGACCCCCTTTTCCTAGGGGAATGTTCCAGCAAAGACAGCAACCCGAGCAGGTACCCTGTGATCCATCTCTTTCTGATATAGTGAAAAGCCTAGCCACTAGTACGCTCCAATTACAGAAGGAATCAAGTTCTAGGTTTCAGAGTATCGAAAATCAAGTCAGTCAGATAGCATCGGCGGTATCTCGTTTAGAAAATGCACAAGGAGGAAGATTACCGGCTCAACCGGAAGTCAACCCGAAAAATGTGAGTGTTATTGTTGTTATGAATGAGGAGTTACTTGGAGAGCCTGAAAAGCCCGGGTATACTTCACAAGGAAACACTGAGGACGTGGATGATGGTTCGAGGAAAGAAGAGACTTCCCATGTGGTTGAAAGTAAAGTTCGGACACCTAAGTGGAAGATTGCCAAGGAGTTGCGTAAGCAAAAGGAGGCATTAACTTCATGCTTCCCCGACCACCTATTGCCTTTTCCTACCATGAAATACTCTCCACAAAGTGAAATTGAGAATGTCAGTGTGGGGATTTTGAGAAGCGGGAAGGTCCTTGAAAAGGGGAAGTCAAGTGAAGGAGCAAGTAGAGTTGGAAGTGAAAGGAAGTGTGCAAAACACAAAATCTCGGCCGAAACATATCAGGATCTCGGCCGAGATGTCCCACCTCGTCCAGAAGACCAAATTCTCTGCCCACCTGTCTCAGCCGAGACACATAAAGATCTCGGCCGAGATTCCCTGAAGTCCAACAAAAATTCTGAAATGCCCCCACTTCCGTTTCCGAGTCAAATGAAGAAGATTCCCGACAAAAATAGAGACAAGGAGATAATGGAGGTATTCAGGAAGGTGGAAATCAGTATTCCCTTGATGGACGCCGTAAAATAGATTCCGCGGTACGCAAAGTTTTTGAAAGATTTATGCACCAACAAAAGGCGTCTACATGGGAATGAGAAAGTCTTCATGGGAGAAAATATCTCGGCGGTTTTTCAGAAGAAGATGCCACAGAAATGCAAGGACCCGGGAATGTTCACCATCCCGTGTAAGATCGGTAATTGTCTGATTGAGAGAGCTATGCTTGATTTGGGGGCATCGATCAATGTGATGCCCCATTCTATTTTCAATAGCTTGAACTTGGGTGCACTGAAAGACACGAGGGTAGTCATCCAACTGACGGACCGAAGCACCTCGTTTCCTGACGGGGTGATTGAGGACGTGATAGTTGAGGTGGATAACCTCATCTTTCCAGCAGATTTCTATGTACTTGACATGCATGGAAATTCGCCCGATTCCACTCCAATCTTGCTTGGGAGGCCGTTCTTGAATACCTCCCAAACAAAGATTGACGTGCGAGAGGGAACTCTTAGCATGGAATTTGCTGGCCAAGTGGTGCAATTCAATATTTTTGATTCAATGAAATATCCTGAGGAATTGCATAGTGTTTATTCTATTGATGTCATTGATGTTATTGATCCCCTTGTGGAGGGAGTGTTTGAGTGTTATTGTAGGGACAAAGAAGCAATTGAATTGGCGGCCGATCTAGAGAAGATAGAGCCAATGGACACCAAGAAAGAGTTTGTGGGGATAGTGGAAGAATCGAAATCATCCAAGCCTTTCCGAACCAAGCCCTTTCCCAAATTCTTACCCTTGCCTGAACCTCAAGAAAAGCTGCTACCTTCTACCATCAAGGCATCAACCCTTGAGCTCAAAGCCCTTTCCCCCCATCTCAAATACACATATCTTGGGGAGGACGAATCCTTACCGGTGATTATCTCATCAAAGCTCACATCCACTCAAGAACAAGCATTGATCGGGGTCCTCAAGGTTAACAAAGAAGCTATAGGGTGGGCTATTGCTGATATCAAAGGCATTAGTCCATCCCTATGCATGCACCGGATATTGTTGGAGGATAATGCCAAACCAAGTCGGGAACCCCAAAGGTGGCTTAACCCACCTATGATGGAGGTGGTGAAGATGGAGATCATCAAGTTACTCGATGTTGGGATTATCTACCCAATATCGGATAGCGAATATGTGAGCCCAACACAAGTCGTGCCCAAAAAGTCGGGAGTGACGGTGGTGGAGAACAAAGACGGGGAAATGGTTCCCACCCGCTTGCAAACCGGATGGCGAGTGTGCATCGATTACCGCAAGCTAAATGCCATGACCCGCAAAGATCATTTTCCTTTGCCATTCATTGACCAAATGCTTGAGAGATTGGCCGGGCATTCCTTCTATTGCTTCTTGGATGGATACTCCGGATACTTTCAAATAGCCATCTCTCTAGAAGATCAAGAGAAGACCACTTTCACATGCCCCTTCGGTACCTTTGCATGGAGGAGGATGCCATTTGGGCTATGCAAGGCCCCGGCCACCTTTCAAAGGTGCATGGTAAGTATTTTTTCCGAATATGTTGGGAATATTATTGAAGTTTTCATGGATGATTTTAGTGTGTATGGTGAGTCTTTTGAAAAATGCCTTGATAATCTTGCTAAAATTCTGAAAAGGTGCATAGAAACAAATCTTGTGTTAAATTGGAAAAAATGCCACTTCATGGTGGAACAAGGAATTGTGTTGGGCCATGTCGTTTCTAGTAAGGGAATAGAAGTAGACAAAGTGAAAATTGATATTATTTCTTCTCTCCCTTACCCCGCAAATGTGCGGGAAGTGCGTTCTTTTTTTGGCCATGCAGGATTTTACAGGAGGTTTATCAAAGATTTTTTGAAGATAGCTGCTCCTTTGTGCCGGTTGCTTCAAAAAGATGTGGAGCTTGATGTGAACAAGGAATGCAAGTTGGCATTTGATGAGTTACAGAAGAGATTGGTTACCCCTCCAATTATTCAACCGCCAGATTGGGAATTGCCTTTTGAGCTAATGTGCGATGCTAGTGAACAAGCCTTGGGGGTAGTTTTGGGACAGAAAAGAGGAAAGGTGACCCATGTCATCTACTATGCTTCACGTACTTTGAACCCAGCTAAGATGAATTACACTACCACAGAGAAGCAGCTGCTAGCTGTTGTGTTTGCATTAGAAAAGTTTCGGTCTTACCTTGTTGGGACAAGGATCATCGTATATACCGACCACGCAGCATTGAGGCACCTCATGGCTAAAAAGGAGGCGAAGCCTAGGCTTATTCGCTGGATATTACTTCTCCAGGAATTTGACCTAGAGATCAAGGATAAGAAAGGGTCGGAAAATTGTGTTGCAGATCATCTCAGCCGAATAACCCAACAGGAAACGGACTTGCCTCTCCGGAAAAGCTTTCCAGACGAGCAATTACTAGCAATGACAGGCACGAAGGTCCCTTGGTATGCCAACATGGTGAATTATTTGGTGTCCAAGAGATTTCCTATTGGGATGAGTAAACCGCAGAAGGATAGGTTGAAGAGTGAGTCGAAGCATTTTGTTTGGGATGATCCATACCTGTGGAAATATGGTTCAGATCAAGTAATCAGGAGATGCATTCCCGAAGACGAAGTGCAGTCGGTGTTGAATTTTTGCCACTCACATGCTTGTGGAGGCCACTTCGGGCCGAAGAGGACGGCATACAAAGTGCTTGAGAGTGGACTGTTTTGGCCCACCATATTTAGAGATGCCCTTGCTTTTTGCAAGTCCTGTGACAACTGTCAAAAGACGGGAAATGTCTCTCAAAGAAATCAAATGCCCCAAAACCCGATTGTAGTCTGCGAAATTTTTGATGTTTGGGGTATGGACTTCATGGGACCGTTTCCCTTGTCTTATGGGAATTTGTACATATTGTTGGCTGTTGACTATGTGTCCAAATGGGTGGAGGTGAAAGAAACCCGAACCAATGACTCTAAAGTTGTGTCCGAGTTCGTCCAATCCAACATATTTGCTCGGTTTGGGATACCAAAAGCCATCATAAGTGATAGAGGCACACACTTTTGCAACCGAACAATCGACGCATTGCTGAAGAAATACGCTGTATTGCACAAAGTTTCGACGCCTTATCATCCACAAACCAATGGGCAAGCCGAAACTTCGAATCGGGAAATCAAGTCGATATTGGAGAAGACCGTGCAACCAAATCGCAAGGACTGGAGTTTGAGGCTCAATGATGCATTATGGGCGTATAGGACTGCCTATAAAACTCCAATTGGTATGTCTCCCTTTCGACTCATTTATGGAAAGCAATGCCATCTCCCGGTGGAACTTGAACATAGAGCATACTGGGCTATTCGGAGATGCAACATGAACCTTGATGAAGCCGGTCTACACCGAAAGCTCCAATTGCAAGAGCTCGAAGAAATTCGAAATGAAGCCTTTGACAATGCCATGATCTACAAGGAGAAAACGAAGGCTTTTCATGACTCGAGAATTACCCGGAAAACGTTTGTGGTTGGGGAGAAAGTGCTATTATATCACTCTCGGTTGAAGTTATTTCCGGGAAAGCTCCGTTCGAGATGGGTAGGACCCTTTGTTGTCACTAAGGTGTTCGATCATGGAGCCATCGAAATTGAAAGTGGTAAAACCAGAAAAATCTTCAAGGTCAATGGGCATCTTCTCAAGCCTTATCTAGAGCATATTCAAGAAAGCCCCGGTGAAGAAGAACGAGTGGAAGACTCACCACCAAACTGAAAAAGCGTCCGTCGAGCCAACGACGTTAAACAAAGGCGCTTGTCGGTAGGCAACCCGGCGGTTACTCGTTTTCTCGTACTTTAAATTCATAGTTTAGTAGTTTTACTATTATTTACATATTTTGAATTGTGTTGGTTAAAATGTGTGTAGGTACCAAACAAGCAAATCCAAGCCAAGACATGGTGTAGAATGGGGGTGAAGAACACCAAAAAGGTGGAAAAATGCAGGGGGGACCATCTCGGCCGAGACACAGAAGAAATCTCGGCCGAGACTCCATGTGAGTGAAAAGGGCAAATCTTCCCTGGAAGCCTATCTCGGCCGAGACACATGCTTCATCTCTGCCGAGATCCAAAGATGCCAAAAACTGGAAAATTTGCTGGAAGATAATCTCGGCCGAGACACTACATTATCTCGGCCGAGATTCAGAAGGGCCCAAAATGAAGAAATTTCTCTGGAAGCAAATCTCGGCCGAGACACTATAGCATCTCGGCCGAGACAGGTTTGAATGGAAATTGAGCCAATTTCGCTGGAAGAGCATCTCGGCCGAGACAGGGCCGAATCTAGGCCGAGACGGGGTTGTCCAGAATGGAGGCAAATTTGCTGAAAAACAATCTCGGCCGAGACATACATGCATCTCGGCCGAGACGGGGTTGTCCAGAATGGGGGTAAAAATGCTGAGACTTCATCTCGGCCGAGACACTACAGAATCTCGGCCGAGATCCCTTGCCGGGTCAAGTTTTCCTGAAAGCGTAGAACGCATCTCGGCCGAGACACAGAGCCCAAATTCGAATCTCGGCCGAGACAGAAAACAGGTATAAATACCCCCTGCGCGAAAATTAGGTCAGTTCTTCCCCAAACTTGCGATTTTCACACACTCACGCACACACTACTCCAATAATCACCCTTGCACTCTATTTCCACCTCTCAAATTCACACCACACCTCACTCACATCACCACACCCACTCTCCTTTGAAAATATTTGGATTTGGAGCACATTTGAGGTAGAGTCAAAAAGGGCGCGAGCAACCCAAATTCAAAAACTTTTCGATTAAACTCAACTGGTAAGTACGGCTATCTCCTCCTTTCGATTTATTATTGCGTATTAGTGTATACATTGTTGAGATTGAAAGTTAATTTTACGTTTATATGCATATTCGTTGAACTTGGTTATACATACAAGTACTTGTATTGATTTTTTGCCAATTGATAGGTGTTATGCATTTAAATGATAGAATTAACATGATAGTTCATATAGTTGCTTGATGATTGAGTGGGTGGATTGTTGAGTATAGTCTTGTGAGTTTTTGAAAAGGCTAAATTCGTTGTGGCATATTATCAAGCATGTGCTAGGCATTAAATTGTTGTGCCTAGGTTAGCTAAATTCGACTATATTCTCTGGTTTTTTTTTTTTTTTTTTAAGACTAATTGTTGATATTGTCGTAATGTTGACCTTATTTAAATATGATTTGGTTGTCATTGCATGGTTGATACATTTTACCTTGTTTTTGTTAGAGAGATAGTCGGATTCAAATGAACCTAGGCACCTCTTACTTGCACTTGAACTAGTTATTTTGCCACAAGTTTTTGATAATTGAATTGTTGATTTTAGCTACCCATGGCACCTCCGAAAATCACAAAAGGCAACACTCAAGAAGGCACCTCTGGCCGAAGAGTCACGCAAAAAATCTGAAGAAGCCAAGCCAAGGGCAAGGAGAAGGCTGTTGAGCCTACTCCGGAGGTTCCTCCACCGGAAGTTCCACCGACTTCCAATGATAAGTCCACTAAACCCATTGATTTTGATATCGTGCTGGAAACAGAGGAGCAAAGAAAACGGTTTGACAAATTGATGAAGAGGGGGGTTTCAGCTACCCGCTATGGCGATCCCAAGATTTTAGACGCCATGGGCATCCGGCAAAACGTTCTAGAACTGTTAGACACAGCAGGTCTAGTTCAGTGCCTCGCCCCCCGCCCAACCTTCCTCAAATTTGTGCTCGAGTTTTTCAGCACACTCGAGATCGAGGAGGAGGTCATTTCCGGCTCTTCAGTTCATCATTTCAAATTCCAGCTTCTTAACGAAGAGAAGACACTACGCCACGACACTTTAAAAAGCATTTATGGCTTCAAGAGTCCAGCTGTTGGTGATAGCCGTGTGTTGAGAGAGTTCAACGTGCAACAATTCTGGGGGCAAATCACTGCCGCCCCTGGAATAGTTGCACCTCAGGCATATGATCCAAGGAGCTCCAGGCTCACCTCCATTCGAAGCCCCGTGGTGAAGTATCTACAGAAGCTGCTGAGTTCCACCATATGTGGACGGAAAGAAATCAGCTCTCCTCGGTTATACGAGATGGAAATTCGTTGGGGCATAGTGGACAGGAAGCAGAGAAACTTCAGGCAGGACCTAGTATCATGTTTTCAGAAGATAGTGAAAGAATTGAGGACGGAGAGGAAAAGAGAAACGAAAATGCCCGACCCGATCTATTATGGGGCGTTGATAACCCCTATACTCGAGCACTACCATGTTCCCCTTCCAGAGTACACACCTATCACTACTAATTATTATTTGGATTGGGAGGAGATGGAGAACATGCGCATTTCCATGCTCGGGTACAAAGAAGGTATATCAGGTCCGGATGTCCCTTACGTTCTCCAAAACGAGGGACCTTACCTCCGCCTACCCAACCCCGGACTGACTTACATCACCAACTTGGAAAGCAAGCTGAATTTGCAACTGAGCTCCGAGGCACACCTTAATGCCTCCTTGGAGCCAAACCGAGAAGAATTGACCAAATTCAAGCGAACTAAAAAGCCACGTCCGATGGCACGGGTTCGGAGCGTGGGGGTTGAAGGGGAAGGAAGTAGCCAGCCAGAGCAACCGTCAAGGAAAAGATCATCTACTGCCATTCTAACTCAATCTGAGTTCCAGGAACGGCAAGAGGGCTTGATGGCGGCCATGGGGGACGAGATCAAAGGCGTCAGAGCCGAACTGGTGGAGCTGCGAGCATCTATTGGAGCTGAGCTGAGAGGGATCAAGGAAACTATCCAAGAAAATCAGACCAAGATTCTCGACCTTTTCAAATCAATCAAAGGATGCTTCACCAGCTCGAATCCCCGACCTTCCCGCTCGCTGTGAGTAGAGCGACCGAGAGGTCTTACCTGTTTGTCCCAAACTTAGTTGAAAAACTAAGTTTGGGGGAAAACAAAGAGATAAGACCATTTCGGCCGCTCGAAACCCCCTACCCCTCGTTTTTCTTCTTTCATTATCTTTACTGTTGGCCTGTGAGCCACTTGGCATGACTTGCTTGTTGGATTTCTTGTGATGGTCTGTGTGCCAATCTGATTTGTATATTGATTGCTTTTGTGATATATGTTCATTTTGATTGTTGGTAATATTGCCGGCCTGTGAGCCAATTGTCATATTTTCTTATTAGCCTTGTTGGTAATATTATTACATATTCAATTGGATGTTTCGGATTTTTGAATAATCATTGGGTGCCTTAAAGTCAAATTGTTTGTTTGTGTTGATAAGTACACACACATTTTCCCTTTATTGTTATAGGAGTAGGACTCTTAATAAAGTAGTTCATTTAGTTAATGTTTGTGAATAAAGGTGAAATAAAATGGTTAAGTTTGGCGAGCCACCAATTGTACTCCTCTTTCTCCACAAACTAAGTTTGCAACTAAGTTTGGGGAGGGGGTGGGATTCGTACAAATTGGCAGCTCGAGAAAGCAATTGGATGAAGTTTAGGATAAAAAAATGTGGCATTGATTAATGATGAATTTTTTTGACAAATATCTTTGAAAGAAGCACATGGTAGAGCATGATAGACTTTTTGAAATAAAATTGAACATACACTCAAAACTTTTGATCAAAAAGTGCAACCGAGTGAGTTTTTGAGCTTTAGAAGATACTCCCATCTTTGGAGTAATGTAAACTTTCTTTCGGTGTGAAATTCATTGAGTGCATTTAGTTATCTCTAGAACTTGCCTTGATTCTCTATTTTGCATGAGTCGGTGCATTGTGTGACATTGAAAATGATCTTAGGCAATCCTTGATTTGAGCCTACTTTCAAGCTTGAAAACACATCCTTTTTACCTAATTTGATATTGTCTCTAGTTGAGCCCCTTGAGCTTTTAGCCTCTTGTTTGACATCCCAACTCTACAAGCCGAAACCCTTTCGATTAGCCTTTGAACCTAATTGGACTATTTGAGTATGAGGGAGGTGGTTGGAAGGTAGTCGGGTAATTTGAGATTGAAAGGGGTAATTTATGGGGAATATTGAAAGGTGAAAAGAGATGAAACACTAGGAAAAGAATCGAGAACACTAGTCCTCTCCAATATTTGTTTAAAAAAAAAAATTAGTCGTATATACTCAATTGTTGCTTTTGATTTGGAGAGGCTAGTAATATAAATACCTTTCGATAGATGTTCTCAAAGTGGTAGAAATTCAAAGAAAATACACTCCAACGGAGAATTGAGAAAACAATTAGGTTGTGGACTTTGTGGTAAGGGGAAGAAACCAATTTTGGGATTGGTTTACTAAGAAAGTAAAGAGTGAGGTAAAGTGATTGTTGTTTGAGGGGTGGGTGAGATTAGCTAACTCATTTAGTCCATTTTATAGTCACTTATACCAGAAATTTTCCCACCTTACCCCAAGCCAACATTACAACCTATTAAAGACCTTTTTGATTCTTTGTCACACATGTCGGTATACATCGAAGTTTAGATGATTGGCAAGCTTATGGTAGGCATTTTATGCATTTCAATGTGAGCGTATACACTTCCCTTTTGATACACTTGAGAGTCGAGAGTTACACTCACCATGTGAGGATCTTAAGTTTAGAGTGTTTTGTCTCGAGAGTAGTGGATCTAGTCTATCACACATGCTCACTTTTATCATGATCTCTTACTCTTTTTCATGAAAATTCTGAAATCAAATGCCACTAAACTTTGCCCTAAACACGTGTTCTTTTGTCTTTCTCTTTATTGTTCGGGACGAACAAGTTTTAAGTTTGGGGAGATTTGGTACACGTGTTCCGTGCACGCACTTTAGGGCACTTTTAGTGTCATTTTAGTGTCAATAACGTGCATAATTATGTGTATTTAGTGCTTTTATATTCTAATGGGCAAAATAATGCATTTGAGCTATTTTTGTATTAAGACAGGTGTAAAAAGGGTCGAAATTGAAGATTAAACGACCGCGGAGTCGAGGAATCGATCGAGGCAAGAAAGGAAGGGCCAACTGAAGATCTCGGCCGAGACAGGATGTTAATCTCGGCCTAGATGAGCCTCCAGGGGTTTTCTGAAGTTTTGCAAGACTGAAGATCTCGGCCGAGGTTCAATCTCTTCTCGGCCGAGATGAGGCTCCAGGGAATTTCTGAAGAATGTCAAAGATGAAAGTCTCGGCCAAGATGTAATCTAATCTCGGCCGAGATGAGTCAAAACCTAAAAAGCCCTAGTTTCCCCTTTTTCACGTCTCGGCCGAGATGCAACCCAATCTCGGCCGAGATTGACCTTCGACCTAAAATTCTTGAAAACCCTTTTTCACGTCTCGGCCGAGACATACTCCCGTCTCGGTCGAGATTCACTACCCTATTTTAAGATCCTGAATACGTTTTTGCCTATTTTTGTCTAGCGCTTTCTCCCTTTATATATATATCATCCCATTCGAATTTAACCTAACCTTAGACAACTTTTGGATACCTTTTTAATACTTGGAGAGCACTATTCAGCCACCAAGGAAGGAGATTGGACAAGGGATTGAAGGATCATCTTCTCTAATTGACATCTTTGGATTCATCCATATCAGTATCATGTTTCTTTATTTTCCCATTTATTTTCTGATTGTATTAGTTAATATGGGTGGCTAGCACCCTTAGTTCATTCTTGATCATTGTAGAACCTTGAGTCGAGACATTAATGTGATTATTACGGTTAATGTTACCGAGATTATTGTGTATTTAAGTGTTTTGTGTTATTTGCTCTTATTGACTCACATTTATGAATTGATTATTGGTTTGATCACCCTTTAAGGGATTTGTGAATGTGTTGCTAGAATAGGAGATTACTATCCGTAATTGTAGGATTTCCGATTCCCGAGTAGCAAACAATTGTTATTTATTGGGGATAACACAAAGTTTAACCACTAAAATCGAGCTTTCGAGTTTTATGTTGAATTTATCTTGTTGTCCTAGTGTTTAATGCTTTTGGTGGTCGAATCTAAGAGAGCTTGTTCGAGGATTCGGTTAAACTGAGTAGGGTTAGTCGAAGAGCTTATTTTGATTAACTAAGATTAAGGGACAACAAGGCTATTAGAGCTTGTTAATAGTCTTGAGACAAGGGCTTAAATCACAATTTAATCGGGCATTAACAATAGTTGCATCAATTGTTCAAGACCAAGGGGAAGCATGATCAAGGGTGACTTGTTTTACTATTTGAAAACTAAAACCGAAAAAGACCTCTTCTATTGTTTTTGAGTACTTGTTTCTTTTAATTGGGTCTATTTGCTTTTAATTGTCACTAATAGATTGTTAGTTTCCCATCAACCCCCCATTATTGCTTTCTTAAGTATTTATTTCTTGTATACTTAATCATAAACTGCTTGATATCGTAATCAAAACTGTTCGGACGTTCCCTGTGGGATCGACCCTTATTTACCATTCTACTCAGTAGGATAGTTAGTAAAGTTTAAGTGTATTCTTCATACACATTTAATTTGGTAGTAGGAAACGACGCTACCAGTCGGTAAGCTGATCCAACCTCTCTTTAATATTCGAATCGATGACTTCCTTAACATGTCTCACGAGCTCTCGACACCCAAGTTGTTGAGTATTGGTTGCCATTTTCAAAATTAATGCTCGGGCTTCAGTAGGGGTCTTGTCGACCAAAGCTCCACCATTGGCTGAGTCAATCATGTTTCTGTCAGTCAGACAAAGCCCTTCATACCAATATTGTATCAAAAGTTGCGCGGTGATTTGATGTTGTGGGCAACTTGCCAAAAGTTTCTTAAACCTTTCCTAATATTCGTATAAGGTTTCTCCTTGCATTTTCCTAATGCCACTGATCTCCTTTATGATGTTGGTGGACCGGAATTGCAGGGAAGTACTTCTAAAAAATTGTGTCTCCATTTGCTCCCAAGTGGTAATGGTACCGGGTGGCAAATAGTATAGCCAATCTCTTGCAAGGTCCTTGATCAAGAAAGGGAACTCCCTCAATTTAATTTGCTCCTTGTTTACTCTTATCGGTTTCATACTTGAGCATACCACATGGAATTCTTTCAAATGCTTATGCGGGTCTTCCCCGGATAACCCGTGAAATGATGGCAAGAGATGAATGAGTCCCGACTGAGTTCAAAAGTAGTGTCGTTCCCTATCTCCGGAAATGTAATACACAAGGGTTCATGTGCAACCCTTATATTCCCGAGCTCTTTCATAGTCATCTCCCGAACTTGTTCATCATCCATTTCTTCCAATTCAGTGGTTTCCACACTCTCGATGTTCAAATCTTCATATTCTTTCCGGATTTGTTCCAAAACTTGGGCTCTTCTTCTTGACACCCGCTCACGTTCAACGATATCCGGTTCAAATAATAACCCTTTCTCCCCTTGTGAGCGCAAGAACATCCACTACAACTCAATCAAACAAAGAACCAAAGTAAGTATCAAAATTACTAAATAAACACGCAAATAACTATCTATGTAAATAAAGATAATGCTTGAACACCAAAATAATACTACTCTTAACACCGTTCCCCCGCAACGACGCCAAAATTTGGTAGGTGTCGTTTCTTTTACTACCAAATTTAATTATCCGAACTCTCAACTCTACTACGTAGAGTGGCAAGTCGGATCGAATCTACAGAGAACGGAGGAATATTATTATTTCGAGTACTCAAGCAACTAGGAATTTGAATTAGAAATAATAATAAACAAGCAAAAGCAATAAAGGTTGGGGGGGGAGGGGTTGGTGATTACTAACTAATCGACTACTAATAATAAACAAAACCAACAAATAAACTAAAAAATAATTAATACTAAGATTCAAATAACAAGCGATCAAAGGACAATTAAGATTTTTTGGTTTTTCAAATATATAAAAGGATCCATCCTTGATCTCGTTTCCCTTTGGTCTAATTGATTTACACGACAATTGTTGATGCCCAATCAATTGCAATTCAAGTCCCTATCTCAAGACTATTAACAAGCTCTAATAGCCTTGTTGTCTCTTAATCCTAGCTAGCCAAAACAAGCTCTTCGACTAACCCTATTTGTTTTAATCTAACCTTCGAACAAGCTCTCTCCGACTCGATAACCAAACGATAGAAGCACCAAGATAACGAGATAGATAAGACGTAAAACTCACAAGCTCGGTTTTAGAGGTCAAACTTTATACTATCACCAATGAATTAATCATTGTTCGCTACATATGAATCGAAGACCCTACAATTACGGATAGTGATCCCGATTTCTAGCAATAAACTTATAAGCTTCCTAAAGGGTGATCAATCCTAAATTCAACTCATAAATATAAGTCAATAACAGTAAATAGTATAAAACACTTGAACACACAATTAAAAGGTAACATCAACCGTAATAATCAGATAAATAATGTCGACTCGAAGTTCCACATTCCATCAAGGGTAGAAATTAGAGTGCTACTCACCCATATTAACTATTATAAGCAGAAACTTGATTAAAATGCAAAGAAACATAATATTAAGATAAAAGAACCCAAAAATGGTGATTGGAGAAGATGATCTTCAATCCTCTTGCCCAATCCTTCTTCTTTGTGGAATGGAGGCTGGAAATGGATGATAAAATGACCCAAGATAGGTTAGAATTCGAAATGGAGGTTATATATATAGGGGATAAGTTGCGAGTTAGATTTTAAGCCAAAACCGCGTTTGCAGTTTGAAACAGGGGGTCAGATCTCGGCCGAGACACAAGTCGTCTCAGCCGAGATGAAGAAAATAGGGTTTCTCCCCGAAGGCTGGCCTCGACCGAGGTATGTACTCGTCTCGGCCGAGGCGGTAAAGAGGGGATTTTCAGGGTTTAGGATTAAGGATCACCTCGGCCGAGGTATGTACTCACCTCGGTCGAGGCCTTGAAAACTTGAAAAACTTCATTTTCCCCTGGAAGGTCACCTCGGCCGAGGTGAATACATGTCTTGGCCGAGGCCTTGAGCTCTGATTTTCTTCCTAATTCCCCTGAAAGGTTGTCTCGGCTGAGGTGAATACATGTCTCGGCCGAGGCCTTGAAATCTAATTTTCTTCCCAATTCCCCTAGATGGATGTCTCGACCGAGATCTGTGCTTGTCTCGGCCGAGATGCTTCCTCTGCCTTATTATCTGTTTACTTCGTTCGATCTGTTAACTTTGTGATCTTTGATGCTCGTTTTTTGTCCAATTGTACCTGTTTTGACATAGAAATGAGTTGAACGCGTTAATCTGCTCAATAAAAAATAAATGCCCAAAATACACGTGAATATGCACACAATTATAACTAAATTGGCACTTAAATCAACCTAAATTGCGTGCATGATCACGTGCACCAACGTAATTTTAATTGTACGTTAAATGACAGCCATAACAAAATGTCATTGTACAACGATAGACTTCTTTAAGGTAGGGTGTGTGATATATCTAGTCACTACATCAAGAAGTGATCTATAATTGTTTCTCAATTTCTTATGTTGGATACACTTTTAGGAGTTGTGGTAGATAGTATCTGACTATTTGGCAATAATTCCGTATAAGCATGTGAATTGAAAAAGGTGTGGAAGTCCTAAATATAATTATCTGATTTATTCATATGCTTACTCAACTGAACTTCGATTTTGCCAGGGTATGAGAAAATTTAGTAGTAGGATGATGCCCATAAAGGTTACATTATTAAAGCCTCTCAAGCATCAACTGCTCATCTTGTTCTGGATGCAACATCTAGGTGCACTTTTCCATACAAATATATGTTTGATATTAAGAATCTGGATAGCTATTATCTAGAACCAATTTCCTTGATAAAGTTCCAGATGAAAGGTAAAGCTCTATTAGAAAATTTCAATGACACTATTGTTTATAACAAATGTACTACTAGGAAATAGATGCTTGAGACCTTTGTGTTGATTGGCAGAGAAACTAACATTGTTTCCTCATTCCATTTAGATCTAATGAAAGTAATTATTAATGATTTTTTTATAATTCTATTTTTATTTGGTTTTGTTGCAGGATAAAAAGATATAGAAGAGAAGATGGATTGCAAATATTTCGATTAAGTCTAGAAAAGTTGTATTTTTTTCTCCTTTCTTGACTTGAAACTTATAGTAACTTTGATATGTAGTAATATTTTTTTTTTCTATCTAATCTTTTCTTTTTTTATGTGATATTTTATTATAGACTAAATAAGAAATATAAATATTATATATATGCATATATAAGAATTATGATAGATAATGTAAACAATAAGAAGAGGGACTACGACAACACCACCTTCTACAACGGTTCCTGAACCCCTACAACAACGATTAAAAACATTTTCCTCGACATTAATGACAACAATTACAAACTGTTGTCGTAAAAGGGGCATCAACCACTATGCCATCTACGAAAACAGTCACAAAACCCTGACAATGCTTAAAAGTGTTATCTTTTAGCTTTATTATTGATGGGGTATGATTGTATTAGTGACGATATTTGTCGTCATTAAGAAGACTTTCTAGTGACGGTAATTCTACTGTCATTGTTTACTAATTAGTGACGAAATATGTTCCCCGTCATTATTGACTTTTTATAGTGGAACTGTAGCCAAGGGTGATGACAGGATATTTCCCGTCGCTAAATTCTTTTGTGACGGTTTTTGGAGTTTTAACCACAGGTTTCCTCTCACTAATTTTTTTTTTTTTTTATAGTAGAGTGTTTGGACCTTTACAGAGTTGAGTCGAACCCTTTAATCGCGCTCGACTCATGCTTCTATAAAATTATAGGCAAAGTACAGAATCAGACTTCGACACCAACTAGAAAGTTGTAGACCTCAATTGAACATTGAATAAGGAAGTTAAGGCCAAAATACGGAACTACAACAGTGGAACGTAATCCTCCGAGCAATTTCTTCACCCATAGGCACGATACCGGGTACGGTAAGGTGCTGCTATGGTGAGTGCTGGGCATGGTACCGGGAGAGGTATTGCTCCCAGTGCTCGGGCGCCGGGTCTTTCGGCTTCCTTCTTCGATGCCTCTTTCGTTTTTTGCCGTTTGACCTTTTTCCACTCATTTTCTCGACCCGAATTCTTCATTACTTTTATTCTAGACTCGATGATCTTTGATTTGGGCCTGACTCAGGCCCAATTCGAGCTTGTTTGGGCCTCAATATGTGGGCCGGAGTGGGGAATCGAGTGCAAACAACCTCCTTGAGCCGTTCTTCACCGTTTTGAGGCCTTTCCACCTAATTTCTTGGCTCGACTCCTTCACGAGATTTGTACTTGACTTGATGAACTTCGAATCAGTCCTGACCCAGGCTTAAGTGGATCCCATTTGGGCATCAGTTTCAGGGCCGAAGTGAGAAAATGGGGGCAATCAACCTTCTTGATCTCCTAGATTTTCCTAACCTTCAAAACATGACTAAAAAACCCCCAAAAGTGCATCAAATCGTATCAGAAAGGAAATTCAACCCAAAAATACAATAAAACATGAATTTTCACTTATACATGGTAAATACTCGCATTTCACAAACAAATATGAACGTAGACAATACAAAAACAACGAGTATTTTCACGTTCATCATCCGCACAAACTTGAGTTTTGCTCATTGGTAGCGTCGCTTCTTGCTACCAAATTAATGTGTATGAAGAATACACTATACCTTATCCTACTACTCTAACTAGTAGAGTGGCAAGTAAGGGTCGATCCCACGAGGAACGGTGGAACAAATTTTACTTTATGTATTAAGCTATTATGATCAAGAAACATAAAGTAAATAAGCTAGAAAACAATAAAGAAATGGGGGGATTTTAATGAAATAACAACTAACAACTAAGTAAACAAAGACAAATAAAGATATTTTTATAGGTTTTTGGTTTTTTAATTAAAAAAACGATTCACCCTTGATCATGTTTCACCGAGGTCTTGGATGATTTATGCAACTATTGTTAATGCCCTATTCAATTGTGATTCTAGCCCTTATCTCAAGGCTATTAACAAGCTCTAATAGCCTTGTTATCCCTTAATCTTAGTTAATCAAAACAAGCTCTTCGACTAACCCTATTCAATTTAATCGAATCCTCGAACAAGCTCTCTTAGATTCAATAACCAAATGCATTGAACACTAGGACAACGAGATAAATTCAACATAAAACTCGCAAGCTCGGTTTTAGTGGTTGAACTTTGTGTTATCACCAATAAATAGATCTATTGTTTGCTACACGGGAATCGAAAATCCTACAATTACGGATAGTAATTTCCTATTCTAGAAACACATTCACAAATCCCTTAAAGGGTGATCAATCCAATAATCAATTCATAAATGTGACTCAATAACAGCAAATAACACAAAACACTTGAATACACAATATTTTCAGTAACATTAACCGTAATAATCACATAAATGTCTTGAACTCAAGGTTCCACAATAATCAAGAGTGAACAAAAGGGTGCTAGCCACCCATTTTACCTAATACAAAGATAAAATAACAGAAAATTAAAGAAAACATAATAATAGGATAGAAAGAACCAAAAGTTAGGGTTGAAGATCAAGATCTTCAACCCCCTTCCATTCCTTTGCTTCCAATGGAGAAAAGTGGCGGATTATGTGTGGGGGATGGGTTCTAGGTTAGGTCAAAGTCGAATTAGAGGATATATATATATAGGGGAGAAAGTGTTAGCTCAAATTTAGGCAAAAACGTGTTTGGGTTTTTAAAACAGGGAACCCCGCCGCGGCCGTGGCACAAAGTTGGCCGCGGGCGTGGTGAAAACAAGGGGTTTGGGCCCAGTTTGAGGCCGCGGCCGTGGTCTAGCTCCTGCCTCGGCCGTGGTCTTGCTTGGGCTGAATTTGCCTTTACTTCTGGAGGACTGGCCACGGCCGCGGCTGATTCAGACCGCGGTCGTGGGGTTTGGATTGCCACGGTCGTGGTGATTGTTTGCCTCGGTCGTGGCAAATGATGCTGAAATGTGGCCTTCTCTGGAGGAATGACCACGGCCGTGGCGTTGGACTGCCTCGGCCGTGGCTTGAGCCACGGGCGTGGCCTCACCACTTCGGGCATGGTCCCCTGTTTTTCCTTGTTTTCTTCTTCCTTTGAGCTCGATTTGTCAATTTGAAATCTTCGAACCTGTTTTTCGGCCTTAATCCACCTGTCTTGACATGGAAATGAACCAAACACGTCAAATTGCCCAATGAGAAATAAACGCACAAAACACACGTGAAAATGCACATAAAAGTCCATAAAAAGGCACTTAAATTGACCTAAAAGTGTGTGCACTACCACGTGTACTACTCATCCTCGAGAAAATTTAATATTCGAGCACAAACAAGAAAATGAGGTTGGAAAGCAATCGGAATCCCGTTAGATTTGAATTTCTCTTTTTTATTGAGTATTTTTCCGCTTTTTGTTTCACCAGTCTTGTCTTAGTGGTTTTCTCTCAAGGAATTTGATAAACACGTAAAGAAATAGAAAGACATAAGAGTTAGGAAATTAAGTAGTATTTTTACTTCACTTAGTGCCCTAGGCCACGCGCTAACAGTTCTCACTCCAACCCCAAAACGTGCATATGTGAATTTACCTTGGACGACTCATTATCTTTCAAAATCCTCGACTCTAGGTGGTTCAGATCGGTTTTTTTTTAGGAAGATGCCACACACTCACCCGTTGTAGGTGATGCGACACTTTTCTCCCTCGAGCAAACTAATTTTCATTTTTATCTTCCAATTTTTCCTTTTTCCGCCGGGTTAGGTCCAAAAATAAATGAATGCTAAAATTATATTTTTTGTGCTTTAAGACTTCAACAATCTTTTCAAGTTACACACAAGATTTTCAATCATTACAACACTCGATTTAGAGTATACAAATGTCAACTAGAATCTATCAAACAAACAATGAACTACTTTTGCCCAAATTGAATTGTTAATGCCATGATGGAGCTGATCCAATAAATGTACAATCTCTTTGTGGGAATTGATGATTGTTAAAATCCAACGATCTCTGTGTATATACCATGTAACTATACATTAGAAGAGTTGATTGACACAATTATGGTTAATGAAATTAAGATATATTAATTAGCAGGTGCTTACCCAACATTACATGGCACCAACACGAGTTGATTGTGAGTTGTACTCCTCATCCTAAACGCCAATGCCTTTGCCCTCTTTCCCATCTGTTCATCATCAAATTTTTATCTTTTCGAGTTGGTCGTAAATATGCTACAGTCTCAGGATCCACAAATATGTAGTTGTGGTTTATCTCGTCACGCACTAGTTTTTTTATACAACAACCTAATAATATAAAAGCATCCAAAATTTTCATCATAAGCAATCTGGGGAATACCAAGTTAAACAAAGTGCCTTAAGTTATGTTACAAAGCATACCATATGTAGACACTTATACATGTTCCGGAAATTGGCAACAATTGGCAGAATTGTTTAATATCTTCAAAATGAACATAGAGGGTCTTCTCGTGCCCGAAGACTACATCAGCTAGCATTATGGATATGCTCCCATTTATCTCTACATTCGCTTTAGAGTATACATAGATCATGTACAGACTCCTAGGTATATCTGATTTGTCGACTGTGGACACTTGTGTTCCTTGATCTTCTTTTTCGGCTTCTTTTGGGTTTACAAGAAAGATACAATAATATGTTAAAATAGTATTACAATTTTTAAAATGAAATTGTAACTTACAATCTTTACTTGTTCTCTAACTTTCATAAGGTGGATGAGCCAAGCCACGTATGATCCAACTGCATCGCCGAAACTTTCCAACTCACTAGTTGGTATTGGCAACTTGGCATTTTTATCTACTGCTTCATTAATTGATACCCGGATGCAGCGATCGGGTAACTTATTTCCATGAATGAGTTTGTTTTGTTCATTAGATTTTGGAACGACACCATATGCAGCAACTTTTGTCGTTGACTCAAGTGTCAATGCTACAGCTTTACCCTACATAATCACATTTGATCATATAAGCGCAATTAAACTTTTAATTAAGTTCGACGTAAAATAATTTAAAAAACTAATGTATTTGTCATGTGAGAAACCTGTAGGTATTCTTCATTTTCAACAAACTTCACATCCTCACTCCCGCTATCGTCGTTAGCATCCTCAATCTCTTTTTGTGTAGCCTCATGGGTCTCCTCATTTGCATCTTCGCCGAATTCCTGTTGGACTTGCACGGAGCAACTAGCCTTATCCTCAGGGTCAACCCCGAGCCCGACTAATTTGCTCACTGCTGCTTCCAGTTTTACTAGTCGTGCATTATTAATGGATTTTTTTTTCCTTTCTTCCAATAACTCCATCTCTGTTGGTTTGACCCGCGCCAGGGGCCCCGTTCACCTGGGCTATTGGGCCCGGTCGAAGGCCGCCCAACTGTGCTGTCTCAATTATAGGAAGTGGGCTATTACGGGAGGCCCATCTCCCATAATTAGAAGCCCACCTCTCCCCCTATAAATACCCCACCAAGTGTACCGGGTACACTTGATGGAGAAAGTGAGAACATTTTCTCACTTACGTGTGAAACATAAAGGAAGAAATCAAAAAGTGATTTCTCCCACACACCCAAAAAGTACTTTTCCAAAAGCCACCGGAGTTGCTAATGGATTGTGGATCGTGGTGGACTTCTGTTCGTGATTTCCACCCCGACCGGAGAGTACAAATCATCGAGGTGAGGCCGTGGTTCGACCCGTATACGATTCAGGTTCAAATATGCTGCAATCAAAGGTACCCCGACCCTAAATCCAACATTGGTATCAGAGCCAAAAGGTTAGAATATGGCTCTCGATGATTTTTTGTTTCGATACTGTGATTAAAAAAACCGTGCTGTGCAATCTGCCCAATTTTGTGATTTTTATTTTCGAGATTGTGCTTGGTATTGATTTGATGTTGTATTACTTGTTAATAGCTACGTTCTCCAACTTGAATCACTCGATTCTGTTAAGAAACGGATTTTATATGATTTTTTGAAGTTGGACCTGTGAATCTGAAAAATGTTGCGAAAAATGATTTATTGAATCTGTTCGGGTGCGATTTTCATCAAAACTCTGTTCTGATTCTTGTGTATAATTGATATAATCATGTTCTATGTTGAATGATCTTTCTATAGACGTATTATGCGCTTAATTTCGTTGAGAAACGAATGAGATATAGGCTTTTAAAGATTGGATGAAAATCACATGAATCTGAAAATTTTCCAGAAAACTTGAAGATGCTCTTGTTTCTCTAAAAACCCGATTTCAGCATGTTAATGCCGAAATAACACATGTATGTGGTATGTATACGTAGTTTATCAAATGAGCTTCGATTTGATATATTATTTGTGATAATCGGACCTGTATAGTGTTAGATAACATGCTTTGAAAATGAAAAACGGATCTAATGTGTTCTTGAATTGTTCTTGATGAAGAACAATGTTCCTCACTTGCCAAGAACATATTTTCTGATGTGAATACATAGTTAGGATTTTCGGATCGAGAAACCGATTGCACCGCTGGACTCGAATCGAGGAGGGGTAGCCGAAGCGCCGCCGGCCGGTAACGCCGGGAAGGCGGCGCGTGGAGCCCACTCTCCGGTTAGTGAGAGTGGGCCTCACTTGGTCTAAGGGTGACACACCAGTGCCTAGTCAGCACACGTGGACGAATGAAATCGTGCCACGTGTGCCACATCAGCAGTTATTCAGCATCACAATCATAAGCCACGTAAGAGCCACGTCAACACACGTGGACGAATCACATCGCGCCACGTGTACAAGACATGGCTGCATAAGCAGCCACATGGCGACACGTCATCTAGAGTGCACTAATGGAGGGCTAACACGTGGCATAGGTGCCACGTCAGCCAACCGGTTCGATCCGGTTCGGCAACCGGTCCGAGTTTAGCCGAACCGGTCTGTCGCCGATTTAAGTCGGTTCGGCACCGCGAACTGGTCGCCAGACCGCCAGTCCGCCGCCGTGTCGTCGCCGCCGGCCACCATCGGCACATGCCGGCGCGTGAGAGCACGTTTGATGTGCGTGGGGCTCGTCCGGACAGTGTATTAGTGCGTATGTTCGTGTTTTGACACGTACGATCGCTTTAGGCACGTGTTTTGTGCTTATGAATACGTGTATGTGCATGTACAGGTGCATATGCATGCATGTGAGCGTGTGATGGATGCAACGGAAGCGTGGTGATGTGTGACAGAGCGTGTACTGGTTATGAACATGCGTCAGGGGCCATGTTCATGGAATTTTCACCTGAAAACCTCTGTGACGTTTTTTCACACTCTATTTTTCTGTGATTTCAATTATCCTCCATGGATTTCAAATTTTGGAAATTTGAATCCATATAAGTGTTTAATCAAAATCTAGAAACTCGAAACTGGGTTGGGGTGTGAAAATGATACACTATTTTCCGGGAGAAATTGGTGAAGTGTACTCATGACCTTAAACTTGTTAGTACATTCAAATGGAACTAATGAGCAATGAATCACATAGGATTATTGGTCATTTTCCTTAGTGAGTGTTCTGAATAAGTTTACAATGACTTTTTGATTGGATATGTCTAATCTAATCCCACCCTTATCGTTCGATTTTTCGAGTAAGTTGACTTGCCTCTAAGCTGACTAAGTGTTAAGCTTAGATCAACGGTGATCACAGGGCTAAGTCAACATTCGGATAGATGCGACATCAGCCGATTAATGAAGATGGACTTTATTATGATACTGATACGAGTGTCTTTACAGATGCTTCGTAAGCATGTAATGGGAAAGTCATCTGTCATAAATGGGATAAAGTTAAGAGCATTAACTTGCTTTCAAACTTAATTTCTAACCATATGGACGGTACATATTTCATGATCCTTAACATTCAACTATGTGTTGAACCCCATGTTATGTGTGATCAACTTGTTGTCTATATAACTTGAGTGTGATCAACATAGTAAAATCGTGTTGAGAACATGATTCGTTATTCTAGTGGGGGTTATGGGTTGGAAGAATCCTCGCATTCTCACCTATAACAGTTGTAGGTTTTGTTTCCTTCAGGATTGAGTTGTGATAATACGACGGTTGGATATGGGTGATGATTGGGAACATAGTGAACTTTCGAGGTCATACCTTCCGTTAAGTTACCACAATATCAATTCTAAGAACAAAATCTTATGTACATTTAGTTTTAATATGCACATACATGTGCAATCACCTCACTTACACCTAGACCATGGCGTAGAACACAACTAGTTAGTTGCTTCTTAGTTAACCTTGTCTTTAGCGATAAGTAGAATATGACTGTGAGGTCATAATAATTAGATATGTACTAGAATTAGAGATAGTCTTGAATGGTTTCAACCAAATCATATGAACCCTAGGAGGGTGTTGGTGTTAGAACAGAGAAGAAACCAGAAACGGTTCTAGTTAGATGGAATTAAAGGTGATTCCTCTACTGACGAAACCTTGGATAATCAACAGACTCTAGATTTGGTAGTAATTATCATTTAATGAGAAAATACTTTAACTCAAGATATCAGGGTATATTAGAGTAAAAGTTTGGTATCTCTACCACCACCAATCAGAGGTTGTTACTCCAAGTCCTCTCTGTGAACAATAGATTAAGACTTAAGTTATAGTCTAGTATCTTCCTGTTGAGTGGGGGCATGTAAAAAACAATCATGCCCACTGGGACAACTCGGGGTTTTTAGGGATTCCACTCATATTAGTGATTATAAGTGGCTAAAAGCTACTAAATAGTCAGTTACAAGTTCCCCGTTAAGAATTGGATTCTAAACATAAGAGGAACTTGGTAAAGGTGGAAGATATTGACAGTGATTTTTCAGAAGAACGTCTCGCAGTAAAGACAGATGGTTCTTTTTAGGAAACACAAAATTCTGAGCAAATGCAGTACAGTGTTTTTTACTCAACACATATACTGAAACCAATTGGAAAGACACTTAATCGTGCTAATCTAAAGTAATTTTCTTAGTTCTTGACACACCTGTCATAAGAGTCGACAATGAGGGTTAGGCATATAGCATTATTCATTAAGTGTGGTAGAAGATACCTGAACACTTCTTGAGAAGGACTTGATAGTGAACACTTAACTTGAATGATTGCAAATGCTAGATAGTGTCAGACTTGTCAATTAATTCCTTTACTTCAAGAAAAAGGACTTAAGGCAGTGAATGTCATAACTGGAAATTTCGTGGACATGTTTTGTCTATTTCAATAGGATTATAAGGATGAACACGGGAATTTATGCTATGATTGATGACTTAGGCATTTATCACTGCAAATTTGATTTGTAGCATGCTGAAGTTTATGATTAGGCTCGATCCCTTGCAATTCGGAATTGCATGATGATTTAAAGTTTTTCTATCAGTTATCCTCAAGAATCTTGAAATAGGACGAATTTTGGTTTCAGTTGGAGTTCTTCTAAAGATCTGGACTCGGCTTGAGATAATGATAAATTGATTGGCTGATAAACATTAAGACAACATTGTAGATGGACATAACGATAATGTTTCGTGTTGTTGGATAAAGTAAACATATGTGTATGCACTGAAAGTGGACTGATTAGTGCGAAGGTGCACTAGGCTAGTTTATGTTGGGCATAACATGATGCTTCAATTAACTGAAAAATGCACTCGAGGAGTAATTTTCCAGAATTGATAATTCCAAGGGGGATTTTTCCACTTTATCACGAAACACTTGAACATCTTTAAGACAATTAGTATAATTTTTCTATTGCGATTAATCCATTGTGATGCTCTGTGATTCAACGATGTAATGGTTGATCATAGAGCCTAATCTCCTGATACATATGAGGATCCCTCACACGAATTGGTCAAATTCATTTGATTCGCTGAAAGTCTAGACACTGGAGTGTTTAAGACAACGATCAAATGAATAAAGCATAAGTGCTCTTAGACTAATTATAGGTGTGGAAAGTCTCATGATCATCTTATGATCAATGTAACGGAGAAATTATCAAGCAATCATCCGGTCTTCACACACATTTTGTGTGGTGAAGAGGGGGGAAAGAGATGTTGCTAGATAAATATCGAGGTCTATGAGGGTGCAAATCAAGTAGTTCATTTCATTGGAAAAAAACATTGATTACGACCCATACCTTGAATCAAGGTATTCATTGAATCAGTAACTTAAATATCTCATAAAAACTTTTGGACTTCTAGATTGTCAGACCGGGACAAATGAAGGTTCTAGGGGCCAATGGGGATCCTAGGGATCAATTGCTTAGGCGAGTGACATTTTCTAATTAATTTTGGAAAGCTGAAAACCTCAATAGAGGAAATGTATCCCTAAGGGATACTCTGTCAGTCCAAAGGTTATATGTTCAAAGATGAACAGTTGATAAGTTTGTTACTGAAATAGAATCACAAAACCTAGTATTTTGGAGATATTTCTATGAAATGATCAAATGAAGATCTGCATCCAACTGAACTATGAGTAGTTCAAAAGGATATCCTGAAATAAGATTCCAGTGGGGGTCAACATTCAGTGAAACTAGAATCTGTTTGAATTTTTCGTTGGACCAAAACCAGGAAAATGCATGCTTGAACATATAAGATTGCAAAACATGTTTTAACTAAGAATCTCCAGAATTTGAGAAAGAGTTGGACTCTGTATCATCCTTGGATGGATGAATGGATGAAAGAAAATGGATAGTTATCTAATTGGTGCAGTTGAAACCAAGTCCAGGAACTGGTTGATATCTATTGGACACAGAGAGATTGTGAACTAACGGTTCTTTAAAGGTTGTTAAACTGCTAGAGGTAAAGATCTCAAATTGGTTGGAAAGTTACACTTTGAGTGTAAGACTTGTCCGTGAGGACGTTTCCTACCAATGTTGAGTTTTACCATGACTCGTCACTAGTTAGCCAACTTAGAAGTTGATTTGCAAAAATTTTAAAGTGGTTGAGTGATTGTATTTCTCAGTGGAGAACTTGACTGATAAACAAATATGTTTACCAAGGACGTTTATAGTCAGAGGCCAAGAAATCAATTTCATGGCCTGGTACAATACTCATGTCAAAAGTATATGAGATTTTACGAAAGTATTAATCTCATGTAACACCATAAGGAAACTTGCAATCTAAATTTTTTCAGTGAGAAAAGATATTGAGTATTATGACCATTTATAAATGGGCTGTCTTACAACTCGGAGTTGAAATAAATAGATAAGCTACTTATAGGATAAGTGAAGGTTCCAAGGGATCACCGAGATGACTACTTGTGATTGTATGAGCATCACTTGTAAAATTCTTAAAGTGATTCCATGTGGACGCCCATGTATCCACTAATACTCTTATTGGCTATAGACGAAGTTTTGAAGCCACTTAATGTGTCCAATAACTTCTATAGAGAAGTTTACAATATCCATCGTACAATATTCTAGTACTGTTAAGAGCTGCAAATAACTTTGAGATGTGTGTGCCTTAGTGTAGGCTTTGCCATGGGTCTAGTAATTGAGCATTAATCAAATCCTAGTAAAAGTGTAGGAGTACACTTGAAAGGGTTTTTGTGATGTCTAGGATGCATTGTATCATTCTCCTCAGTGGATGAACTATGATCTAGTTGAAATAATACATAACTGATACTCAGTACGATGATGCAGATCAGAGACTGCATCTATGTAGTTACGCTTGCAAAGTGGCAGGATCATCTCGGGGAGATGAGAATTGGAATAAATGTATAGATATCTACAATCAGAGCAAAGCCTGGAGCTTCTGCCTATACATTGTGAAGTTATTTTTGGTTGAGTGATTTTGGAGTGATAAGCAGTTCAGTGGGGGCATTGGCAACCCACAACCCATAAATGGGGCATAGCTTATGAGAGACGCCAAACACAGACCAAGTACATTACAACTTGACTTTATCTAGGATATTGTCACATAATGCGAGGTGATTATGATACTTATGTACACTTACAAATTGACAGTATATTCAAAAGTATGTCGGACAAGTTGAAATTGATTGGCTCTCTCACACGAGCAATCACCTCCAATGTCGAATAACATAGGAGATGGGATCAATATAAAATTCATTCAGTTGATTCTATGAGTGTCGCCTTAGTACGTTAAGATGAGATCCGGTAACCTACCCCTTAAACATCCATTCCTTTTCCATTTCGACACTATATGATCCCTAAAAAAAACAACAAGAAATAAATGCATACGAGTTCATATGCTTCTAGAGAACTACAAAACAATTACACAATCTTGTCTTATTCCCAAGTCCTTGAGAATTCCTTTGAGCGACAAAGCTTCCTTGATTGCCTCAGTTAAGGCAATGAACTCTGCTTCAGTTGTTGACAATGCAACCACTGACTGTTGCACACTTTTCCAACTTACAGCTATCCCATACAAAGTAAAGACATACCCTGTAATGGATTTTCTAGTATCCAAGTTCCCAGCAAAGTCTGCATCAACATATCCAACCAAAGGTATACTACTAGCTTCTTGTCTCTGAAACTTTAACCCCACACTGACAGACCCTTTCAGATATCTTAAAACCTGCTTCAAGGTTTCCCAATGTGATTCTCCAGGACTTGACATATACCTGCTTACCAGAGACACACTATAGGCCAAGTCTGGTCTACTACATATCATTCCATACATTAGACTGCCAACACCACTGGCATATGGAACATTCTTCATGTGAATCTCCTCAGCTGCTGTCTTAGGGCACTGATCCTTGGACAGCTTAGTCTGTAAATTAACTGGAATACTTACTGGTCTTGACTCATGCATGTGGAATCTCTCCACAACCTTTTTGCAGATACTGCTTCTGTGAGAGCCATAATGTTCCAGCCTTTCTTCTTTTAATGATGTCCATTCCCAGAATCTTCCTGGCTTCCCCAAGATCCTTCATGTCAAATTCTGAACTCAATTTTCCCTTTAGTTGTTGTATCTTATCACTGCTCTTACTGGCTATGAGCATATCATCCACATATAATAGCAGAAACACTTGTTCAGCTCTTGAACCTTTGTTAAAGTATACACAGTTGTCATATAAGCTTCTTATGAATCCTGCACTCATCATGAACTCATTGAACTTCTTATTCCATTGCCTGGGACTTTGTTTCAACCCATAGAGTGACTTCCTGAGAAAACAGACCTTCTCTTCATTTCCTGGAATCACAAAGCCCTCAGGTTGCTTCATGTATATCTTTTCAACCAGATCACCATGCAGGAATGCTGTCTTGACATCTAACTGCTGTAGTTCCAAATCTTCTTGAGTAACTTTTGATAGAAGTAACCTGATAGAGCAATGCTTCACTACTGGGGAAAATACCTCATTATAATCAATGCCTTCTCTTTGTGTGAAGCCCCTGGCCACCAGTCTTGCCTTATATCTGATTTTATCAGCTTTTCCAGCCTCCACCTTTTTCTTGAAAATCCATTTTGAACTAACTAGCTTCTGCCCTTTTGGTTTGTCTACAAGCTTCCAGGTTTGGTTTCTCTCCAGAGATTCCATTTCCTCCATCATGGCACCTATCCAGTGTTCACTCTCACTGCAGCTTACTGCTTCCTTGAAACTACTAGGCTCTTGAAACTCCAAGTCTTCTGCCACACTTAGTGCATAATATACACTTCCAGCTAGTCCATAGAAATCAGGCCTTTGGATTTGTCTTCTTGGCCTGTCTCTTCCTATGCTATAAGTTCTGAGATTTGCAATCTCAGTTTGACCTTCCTGATCTTCTGATGAACTGTCAATTTCTTGTTGAGCTTGAGTATCCTCCTCTGGTGGTATCTGCTCCTTACTAAGCTCCATCTGAACAGAAATTCTCTCAGGTTCCACAGCTCCATCAGCTTCCTCTTGACTTCCAGTAGAGTCCTATCACATCCTCATTGAACCTTACATCTCTACTTATCAAGAGCTTCTGGTTTCCCTGTTCCAAGCACCACAACCTGTAGCCTTTTATACCCTCAGGATATCCTAGGAATACACATCTTTGTGCTCTTGCCTAATGTGAGCATAGGCTAGAATAGTTTGGTATCTTTCCACTCCACACTTCTTCTGGGGTTTTAAATCCTAGAGTTGATGATGGTGACCTGTTGATCAAATAGCATGCAGTGTTTATAGTTTCTCCCCAGAATGATTTAGGTAATCCAGCATCAATCAGCATACATCTAACTCTTTCCAGCACAGTTCTGTTAAATCTTTCAGCAACCCCATTTTGTTGGGGGTTTAGTGGGACAATTCTGTGCCTTGTGATGCCCTTCTCTTCACAAAATCCTGTGAATTCAGTGGATAGATATTCCAAGCCATTATCTGTCCTAAGATGTTTTAGTTTCTTCCCTCTTAGGTTCTCCACCTGACTCAACCATGTTTTAAACTTAAGAAATGCATCACTCTTGTTCCTCAAAACATATACCCATGTTTTTCTAGTGTAATCATCAATGATGCACATGAAGTACCTTCCCCCTCCATGTGTTTCTGTTCTTGAAGGCCTCCAAATATCAGAGTGTACATAATCCAGGGGTTCTTGGGTAGAATGTATCCCTTTAGCATAAGGCAGCTTCTTGGCCTTCCCCAGAGCACACTTGTCACAGAAATCCAGTGTTCTATTTCTGTGAGGGAAGTGTTCAATCTCATCAAGTGAGCTATATTTTGAAATAGGGTGTGTTGGGAATGTGGAACCGGGATCAGGAGGTGAAAAACCGGATGGATGAACCGGGTTTCAGCATGAAGAAGTAAATCTGTTCAGAATAAACCGGGTTCGGGGTTGTTGGGGATAACCGTCATTTGTGACGAGTCTGTTTCAGATTTGTGACGGGAAAAACCGTCACATTTGTCCGGTAGCAGATGCCAACTTGATTCAGTTAGAACTTCTTGGTCAGTTACATTCGAGCTGCAATACCTATATCATTGGAAAGCTCTCTTCCTGGAGAACAACACTACGTCGAGCAATTTCCTTCTTTCATAGATTACAGAGAGAATTTGAGAGTGATTGTTTTCTGCCCTAATTTGTTCCAGAATTGGGCGTTTTCATTTCTGAGTGTAATTTCTGTAATTGATTGGATATCTTAGTGAATTGAGGTGTGCCTTGCCTCCGTGGATGTAGTTCATCTTGAACGAACCACGTAAAACGAGTGTGTGATTCATTTATATTTCCAGTTCTGCGCAAGTTCACCTCGGCCACAACTCTGGCCGAACTAGTTGTGTGTTTTCAAACTGTTATTCTTCGAACTCATTCCAGATTCTTAGTGTTGTGTGATTAGGAGTTGATTTTACTAACAAGTGGCGCCGTCTGTGGGAATCAGCTCGCACAGTTTGAAGAAGAGAAGGAATGGCTGGTATGAAGATGGATTTTGAGAAGTTTACTGAAAGGAATGATTTCACATTGTGGAAAATCAAGATGAACGCAGTACTGGTTCACAATGGCCTTGATCTTGCATTGATACCTCTGGAGTCATGGGAAGAAACTGAGAAACCTAAGTTTGCATCAGTGGATAAGAAGGCCCTAAGTCTTATCTTCTTGTGCTTGGGTGATAAACCGTTGAGGAAGGTTTCGAGGTGCAAGAGTTCCTCAGAAGCATGGAGGAGATTGGAAGAACTGTATCAATCAAAGTCAGTTTCCAACAAACTGTTCCTTAAGCAGAAGATGTTGGCCTTCAAGATCACTGAAGACAAGGTAATTTCTGATCAACTTGATGAATTCATTAAGATGATTGAAGAATTGGAAGATCTGGATGTGAAATTGGAGGAGGATGACAAGGCATTGATGGTGTTAAACATTCTTCCAAAATCCATGGAAAGCTTTAAGGATGCCTTGATGTATGGGAGAGATGATCAGCTATCCTATGATGGAATAGTGAAGGCTCTAAGGTCTAAATGTTTCCAGACTCAAGGTGATAAAGGCTTGGTGCAACCTGGAGAAGGACTGAATGTTAAATTCAAGAAACCTTGGCAAGGCAAGAAGGGACAGAATGCTAAGGATCCAAAGTCTGGGGATTCAAATCCTAAGAAAGGGAATGACTGGGTTGAGAAGAGGAAATGCTTCAAGTGTAAACAGCCAGGTCACTTGAAGAAGGATTGTCCTAAGAGGAATAAGAAAGCTGGAAATCAAGGGGCAGAAGCTGCTGCCATTGATCATCAACAAGACCCTCCAGAAGTGTTAAATGTTACTGATTCAAGAATGGTAAAGGAATGGGTCCTGGACACCGGGTGTTCCTTTCACATGTGTCCTCATCAGTCATGGTTTAATGAACTGAAGAAAGAAGATGGTGGAAATGTTCTCCTGGGAAATGACCAATCATGCAAGGTCAAAGGAGTTGGATCAGTGAGCATAAGGATGTTTGATGGTGTGGTTAGAATCATCTCAAATGTTAGGTATGTTCCTGGCCTTAAAAGGAATCTTCTATCTCTTGGTTCTTTGGTAACCAGTGGATGTCAGTTTAGCTCAGTAGATGGATTCTTGCATATCACAAAACATGGAAAAATGGTGATAAAAGGTAGACAGCATAATGGACTATTTATCCTGATTGGTTCACCTATTGTTGGGAGTGTGGATATGGTCTTGAACAGCTCTGAGATGGTTAAATGGCACAAGAGACTTGGACACATAGGAGTGAAGGGATTGAAGGAATTGTCAAGGAGTGGAGTAATTGGAAATCTGGGAAATCAAGAACTGGAGTTCTGTGATCAGTGTGCTCTGGGCAATGGAAAGGGAGTTCACACAACTCAAGAACCATTAGATTATGTTCACTCTGACATATGGGGTCCTGCAAGAACAGAATCTCATGGTGGTGCAAGGTATTTCATGTCCTTGATTGATGACTACAGCAGAAAGGTGTGGATCATGTTGATGAAGAACAAGAGTGATGCCTTTCATAAGTTCAAAACATGGTTGATCCAACTGGAAAATGTCAAAGGGAAGAAGCTGAAGCATCTTAGGACTGCTAATGGACTGGAGTATCTCTCTACAGAGTTTACAAACTTCTGTGAAGAAAGAGGAATCAAAAGACACAGGACTGTACCAATGAATCCTCAACAGAATGGAGTTGCAGAAAGGTTTAACAGGACTCTTCTTGAAAGAGTGAGGTGTATGCTGTTGGATGCTGGGTTGCCAAAGGTGTTTTGGGGAGAAACCATTGCTACAGCATGCTATCTCATCAACAGGTCACCTTCATCAGTGATTGGGTTCAAAACACCAGAAGAGGTGTGGAGTGGACAGAAACCAAGTTATGAAGGGTTAAGAGTGTTTGGGTGTCTTGCTTTTGCCCATGTCAAGCAAGACAAGTTAGATGCAAGGGCTCTTAGATGTGTGTTTCTTGGATATCCGGATGGAATGAAGGGTTACAGATTGTGGTGCTTAGAAAAAGGAAATCAGAAGATAATCACAAGTAGAGATGTGAAGTTTAATGAGAATGTGATGGCTTACACTTCTACAGGCTCTAAGGAAGAGTTTGATGGTGCTAAAGAGACAGAGGAGATATCAATTCAGGTGGAGCACCCTGCAGAAGATGATCACACACCTCAACCACAAGAAGATTTACAAGAAAGTGATTCATCATCCGAAGAAGAGGCACAAACTGGACCTTCACAAAACATCAGGGAATACAGCATTGGAAGAGATAGGCCTAGAAGAACAATCAACAGACCTGATTTCTATGGCCAAGCAGGGAGTGTCTACTATGCCTTAAGTGTTGCTGAAGACTTGGAATCACAAGAGCCTAGTAGTTTTCAAGAAGCACTAGACTGTGAGGAAGGTGAACACTGGATACAGGCAATGACAGAAGAGATGGAATCCCTGGAAAAGAATAAAACCTGGATATTGGTGGAAAAACCAAAAGGTCAGAAGCTTGTAAGCTCCAAGTGGATATACAAGAAGAAACTAGAGACAGCATGATCCAATCAGGTGAGGTTTAAAGCAAGATTGGTGGCTAGGGGCTTTACACAAAGAGAAGGAATTGATTTCAATGAGGTTTTCTCTCCAGTAGTAAAGCACTGCTCAATCAGGCTGCTTTTATCAAAGGTCACACAGGAGGACATGGAACTACAACAACTGGATGTAAAGACAGCATTCTTACATGGAGAACTCAATGAGGAGATATATATGAAACAACCAGAAGGCTTTGTTGTTCCTGGGAAAGAAGACAAAGTATGTTTACTGAAGAAGTCACTATATGGACTTAAACAAAGTCCAAGACAGTGGAACAAGAGGTTTAATGACTTCATGATCAGTGTTGGCTTTGTAAGAAGTCTTTATGACAGTTGTGTTTACTTCAACAAAGGTTCAAAGCAAGATAAAGTTTTTCTTCTATTGTATGTGGATGACATGCTAATTGCCAGCAGGAACAAGAACAGAATACAATGGTTGAAGGATAGACTTAATGCTGAGTTTGACATGAAAGATCTGGGAGAAGCCAAGAAGATATTGGGCATGAACATTCTAAGAAACAGAGAAGCTGGAGTACTTTGGTTATCTCAGAGACAATACCTACAGAAAGTACTGGAGAGGTTTCATATGCATGAAGCCAAACCTCTCTCTACTCCAGTTAATCTACAGAAGAAACTTTCCAAAGAACATTGCCCAAAGACTGAAGAGGAAATCATACAGATGAGCAATATCCCTTATGCAAGTGGAGTTGGAAGTCTTATGTATGGAATGATCTGTAGCAGGCCTGACTTGGCATATGCTGTATCTTTGGTAAGCAGGTTCATGTCAAATCCAGGAGTTGAACACTGGGAAGCTTTGAAACATGTGATGAGGTATTTAAAAGGATCAGTGAACATGTCACTGAAATTTGAGAAGAAAGAAGATGGAAGTACTGTTGCATTGGAGGGGTTTGCTGATTCTGATTTTGCAGCAAACGTGGACACAAGGAAGTCAATTTCTGGATTTGTGTTTACCTTATATGGGACAGCCATCAGCTGGAGGAGTGCACAACAATCTGTTGTGGCACTATCAACTACAGAAGCAGAATATATTTCTTTAACTGAAGCTATCAAAGAGTCAATCTGGTTGAAAGGGGTGTTAAGAGATTTGGATATCAAGCAGAAGTGTGTAGTAATCTGCTGTGATAATCAAAGTGCTTTACATCTTGTGAAACACCAAGCATTTCATGAAAGATCAAAACACATTGATGTTAGGTTACACTTTGCTAGAGATATCATAGATTCTGGGACTGTGGAGGTGAAGAAGGTACACACATTGCATAATCCTGCTGATTTTCTTACAAAGGGTGTACCTGGAAACAAGGTGGATCATTGCTCGAGCTTGCTGCAGCTTGAGCAATATCAGGAAGAGCATTAACAGAAAGGCAGTGATGAGGCAGGAAGAGGTACACTTGATTCATTGAGGTGGAGATTTGTGAGGGAAGTGTTCAATCTCATCAAGTGAGCTATATTTTGAAATAGGGTGTGTTGGGAATGTGGAACCGGGATCAGGAGGTGAAAAACCGGATGGATGAACCGGGTTTCAGCATGAAGAAGTAAATCTGTTCAGAATAAACCGGGTTCGGGGTTGTTGGGGATAACCGTCATTTGTGACGAGTCTGTTTCAGATTTGTGACGGGAAAAACCGTCACATTTGTCCGGTAGCAGATGCCAACTTGATTCAGTTAGAACTTCTTGGTCAGTTACATTCGAGCTGCAATACCTATATCATTGGAAAGCTCTCTTCCAAGAGAACAACACTACGTCGAGCAATTTCCTTCTTTCATAGATTACAGAGAGAATTTGAGAGTGATTGTTTTCTGCCCTAATTTGTTCCAGAATTGGGCGTTTTCATTTCTGAGTGTAATTTCTGTAATTGATTGGATATCTTAGTGAATTGAGGTGTGCCTTGCCTCCGTGGATGTAGTTCATCTTGAACGAACCACGTAAAACGAGTGTGTGATTCATTTATATTTCCAGTTCTGCGCAAGTTCACCTCGGCCACAACTCTGGCCGAACTAGTTGTGTGTTTTCAAACTGTTATTCTTCGAACTCATTCCAGATTCTTAGTGTTGTGTGATTAGGAGTTGATTTTACTAACAATTTCCCATTTCACCAATGATGCCCTTCTTGGATAACTCCTTCAACCCTTTCTCTCCAATATGACCCAGTCTTCTATGCCACTTCATAACATCTTCTCTGCTTATCACAGATTCAGCACATCCTATCACAGGTGATCCAATCAAAATAAACAGGCCATTGTGTTGCCTTCCTTTGATTACCAGCTTATTGTGTTTAGTGATGTGAAGATGACCATCTAGGGAATTGAACTGACAGCCATTTGCCACAAGAGAACCAAGGGATAGGAGATTTATTTTCAATCCAGGGACATACCTTACTTGAGAGATAGTTCTGATGACTCCATCATACATTTTTATTTGAACTGATCCCGTGCCTTTAACTCTGCAGGAGTGATCATTTCCCAGTAATACACATCCACCATCCTTTTTCTATAGATCCTTGAACCAGGATTCATTGGGACACATATGGAATGAACAACCAGTATCAAGGACCCATTCCTTTTCCATTTTTGTGTCTGTGATGTTTAAGACTTCTAGGATGTCTTCTTGATGCTTTGTCATAGCCACTTCTGCCCTCTGATTCTCCTGTTTTTTCTTCTTTTGTGGACAATCTTTCTTTAAATGTCCAGCTTGCTTGCATTTGAAACACTTTCTGGTTTCAACCCAATCTCCTTGTTTCTTTGCATTCTGAGCTCTAGATTTGTTATCTTTGACTCCCTGGAACTTCTTCTTTTGGAAATTCTTTTTGAACTTAATGTTCAAACCTTCTCCAGCCTGTGCAGAGCCCTTCTCTCCCTGATTTTGAAAGCACTTTGTCTTCAATGCTGACAGGATGGATTCATAGCTGATTTTTCCATCTCTTCCAAACATCAGTGCATCTTTAAAGCTTTCCATGGACTTTGGAAGAACATTCAACACCATCAGAGCCTTATCATCATCCTCCAAGTTCACCCCCAGATCTTCCAATTCTTCAATCATCTTGACAAACTCATCAAGTTGATCAGAAATAACCTTATCGTCAGTGATTTTGAAGGACATTAATTTTTGCATCAGAAATAATTTGTTGGATATAGACTTTGATTGATAAAGTTCCTCCAGTTTTTCCCATGCCTCCACTGCGTTCTTGCACCTTGATACCTCCCTCAAAGGTTTATCACCCAGACATAAGAATATCAAACTCAGAGCCTTCTTATCCAATTCTGGAAACTTGGATTTCTCAGCATCAGGCCATTGATCAACAGGAAGAAGTGCAGAGTCCAGGCCATTTTGAATCGGTACTGCATTCATTTTGATCTTCCAGAGTGAGAAGTCATTCTTACCTGAAAACTTCTCCACATCCATCTTTACTCTAGCCATTCTTTCTCCTTCTTTGAATGTATGTGTTGTTGTTTCCCACAGACGGCGCCACTTGTTAAGTTTAAGGACACTTACAACACACACAACAGAATTCAATCCAGAAACGAATGAAAAATCACTGAAAATCAGCCAAACAAAATCGAACGCAAAACCAGAAACAAAAATGAAGAACACAAAGCTTTTACGTGGTTCGATCAATATGATCTACATCCACGGAGGCTCTATACACCTCAATTCACTCCACTGAACAATCACTCACAAGAAACAACTCAGAAAACTAGAAACCCCAATTCACAATCCGAATTGAGCACAAGAACCCTAGCTTTCTAATTCTAATGATTGTGTAGTGTTTACAGAGGGAAAACTACGTGTATCAACTCGTCTTTACAAGTGGAACAAATGTATATAAAGAGCTAAGCTCGAATCAAGAAGCTCTGGAAGCTGGAATCAATTCAGTTTCAACTGCTTTAAAAACTGGTACGCGTCTTCAACAACGGTTTCTCATGCAACGGTTCAAAACCGTTGCACAATTCTGTTATAACCATCACAACTCCGGTTCTTCAATAGCCTCCAAAACTGACTTGATATAAACCCGGCTCTGTGGTCCGGTTCTTCCCAACCCAAACCCGGTTCCTGATTCTACTCAACCTCTACTACAAGACATGCTCACTTGATGATATTGAATTAACATCTACATTCCAGTTGATAGTCTTCTTCCTCTTTTGCTTCACTCTTTGAAGGAGTATGTACTGGACTATTACCGTAATCCAAAAGTTGTTCATCTTCAATTTGTTCAACTGACTTAGGATTTGGAGTTTCTTCAGCGTTTGGTACTCCTTCAGCAATTTGAACAGGGTCAGTAGCACTTGGGGTTATAACTTCAGCAGTGGTACTTGGTGTTTGTTCTTGCTCCATTTCTACTTCAGTTGCTTGCTGCCTTGGTGAAGTAGCTACTTCATCTCCTGCTACTTCCTAGACCCCACCTTGTGTACTTCCTGGCTCATGTACACTTGGTGTTGGAGATATAATCACTGCCTTGTCTATTGCAACCTCTTCTACAACAAATTCATCGGCGATCTGAGAAGTGTTTATAGCCTAGTCTACGACCACCTCTTCTATAGTAGATTCATTAGCTACCGCATCACATGCCTTAGCTATTGTATCCTCTTTTATAGTAGCTTCATGGGCACTTTGAGAGTTACTACTACCTCACCTATTGCGTCCTCCCTTACAGTAGGTTTCTTGGCTGCCTGTTGAGTTCTGAATATAGCAGATAGTGGGTTTGATCCTCATTAGAACTCTCTACAACAGTTGGCTATATTGTTGTAGAATCATCAATAGGTTGTTGTAACGTTCTTTCTGGTCCTTACCACAGGAAGTTCATGCGTCCGATTGAAGTCTCTTAAACTTTTCTCCATTACTTGATGAAGTTTTTTATGCTCATCAGTTTCTTCTTCATCACCAGAGTCATCGTCATCTTGGCGTTTTAAGTTTACCTTCTTCTATATGCATCGTCATCATCATAGTGTTTTAAGGATACCTTCTTCTATATGCATACCCTTCTTAATACCCTGATGTGTTCACCAAAGACCCTGGAGGTCAATTCAGCTATGACCCACTTTTCTTCCTTACCCAGATCGGGCCGGTCCAAGATGGCGGGGTACATCCTTACCCTATTTGCTCGCCATCTAGTACCTTTCCATCTCCTTTTCTAGTTCATCTCTTTCAGGCTGGGGAGGGGCAACATTTTGTTCGGCAATAACTATAAGTTCATCCCCTGTTGTACATTTTCCATCCCCTACTACACATACCTCACCTTCAACTTGTGTAGCGCCTTGGGGGTTGCTTGATGGTGTCTCTATCGGAACCAGAAACTGTGGGGCCAATTAAAAGCTTCTTCTACCACCTCTTTTGGGTTGTAGGGGTCATAAGTATCAAGTGTAGTACATTCTTTGTCCTACATGACGTGTACCATCTCACGATCAGTAGAAGATGATCGTGGAGATTAGGGTATTTTTCCAGGCTCATCAAAGTGTTGTTTAGTGCTTTGTTTGATGTGTGCCTTGACTAGCTTGCATCTTTTCTTCTGTAAGGGTTGCTCTTCCGCACTGCTTCCTTCCACTTCCTCCTATATGGCTCTAGAAGAAATGATTAATTCCTTCACAATCCTCAATTATTAAGATCTCTTCTTGGAAAGGGCTTTAAGGCGATGGTCTTGTTTTTGCTTATCACATCAGTTGGCGCTAGGGTGACCACTCCCTCTTATCTCTTATCTTGGAACCTTCCCTTGTACCTCCAATCCACTTGCCCTTGCCTAGTTCTACGCCTCCAGTAATGTCGATACTGAGACTATACAGAACGTAGTTAAGTACGATTCTATAGCACCTGTGTTCCTTTGTCTTAGTGATTTCCTTCACTAGACCAACTGAAGAGGAACGGTGGCCAGCTCATTGGTTCCCCTTTCCAACTACTATCATCATCTGAAATATGGGACTGATATACTTGTCATAACTCTAAATTATGCATTATATGATGCGGTTAAACACCATGCAAAATCTCAAAATCAAGGACAAAAGTGGCCTTGGTACAAGATTCATGCACGTTTGCTACTTGCTGGTCGCCCAAAAATATCCTCTAGCATTCTAGCAGTAAATCTTCACCGTAGATCTTCGCATGCATCGAATGAGCTCTACCTCTGAAATTTTATAGATCTTGGGGAGTGTGGAAGGAGTGATCTCAACCCTAATCTCCTCCATAGTGCATGTTATGGTGGTTCGTTCACCTCTTCGGTCACAGGTCACTTTTGCAGTTTTATAAAACTGCTCCACCAAGCTCTCTTGGTATCTTGGTTTATGGGCACACCAAGAAACAAACTCAGATGACTCGGCTCAAGATTGTGTCGTATTGTCTCAATCAAACAAGATCTCCTATTTCTCTCAGCTATCTGTATCCAAAGATACTTGAACTTGTCTCGAAACCCCCTTGAAAATTATCAAGTTAGGAAGGGTTTCCTTAGTCCGCAAGTGTACGGATTAAGATAAAGGTAGTATAAATTGAACCCACAAGGAGAATATCTCATAGGGAACACTAAAAGGGTGAAAGGAGGCTGAACCAAGCCAGTTTGGGGCTTGGGCCGGAATGGGGAAACACGTGCGATTTACCTCTTCTTTTGTTTTTCGCTATTTTGAGGCCTTCCCACCTATTTTCTCGGCATAATTCCTTCACAGTTTTTGTTCGTGACTTGGCAAATTTCAATTCGGTCATGACCTAGCCCATTTTGGGCCCCTTTTGGCCTCAAGATATGGGCCAGAGTGAGAAAATGGGCGCACTCCACCTTCTTAATCTTTCGGGTTTTTCTAACCTTCAAAACATGACTAAAAAACACCTAAAAGCGCATCAAATCGTATCAAAAGGACAATCAACCTAAAAATACACTTAAACACGACATCAGACTTAAACATGATAAATACTCGCAATTCTCATAAAAATATAGACGTGAAATATACAAGAAAAAAGGTATTTCCACGTTCATCATCCCCACAAACTTAAGAATTGCTCGTCCCCGAGAAAACTAAACAATTAAGCACATAAGAAAATGAGTTCGGAGAGCCAATGAAAGTCCACAAAACTTTGAGGTTCTCTTTTATTCTGAGCATTTTTTACATTTTGGTTCACCATACTTGCCTACATCAATTTGTCAAGGAATTTGATAATAAGTAAGGAGGTAGAAAGGCATAAGACATAGGAGAACAAGTAATATTTTCATTTCATTTCACCCTAGGCCATGCACAAAGGACTCTACACTTCAACTACAAAATGTGCTTATGTGTGTGACTTTGGACGGATTGCAATTTTTCAAAATTCTTGATTATAGGTGACTTGACTCGGTTCTTTTTTAGGAAGATGTCACGCACTCACCCAGTGTAGGTGCTGCGACTCTTTTCTCCCTCGAGCCAATGGATTTTTACTTTATCTCCCAATTTCTCCTTTTTTCCACCGAGCTTAGTCCAACAAGATGAAATTGCTATACTAGTTTTGTTCTTCTCTGACTACACTACTCTTTTCCAGTTACAAAAGATTTTCAATAATTTCACACTCGATTCTTTGATTTGAGCTTCTAATTTCTACATTTTATACAATGCATTTTTTTATGCTTAACGCAATAATTAGAGTACACAAATGTTACTAGAATTTATTATAATCAATGAAATACAATGACTTTACCCGGTGACCTAATCCACCTTATGACTCCTCCTACATCTCCTTCATTCTTCCACCTATAGCCAATTCATTCGATACTTCACTCAACGCCCTTAGTCGTGTATTGTGCATTTTGGAATCAAGGTGATCCCACAAGAAACACAACGTCCGGGTAAGTTATTTTATTTTAGACTTCTAATCCTATTTATTATGCCAAATTGTCTCCCTACTTAGAAATCACATTAACCATCCTCGTGTCGAATTAGGTAAGAATCCCTCTAGTTTTCATTGCTCAACTTCTTGGAGAATTCTATTTCTTTATTTGCATGACGAGTGGAACACTTCTCTTCTCGGGCATAACCGATTCGTCGTTGACATAATTCTATAACAAATGGGACTCTCCACAAAGACCAAAATTTCCCGGGAACATCGAGAGTCGCGAATCGAACAATAGGGCTTTTTGGCCTTGTTTAAATTGTCTCACCTGAATGTTTCTATCATGCCACCTTTTTGTTCCTTCCTTGTAAATTCAAGAGTTTTCATAGACGTTTAGCCTATGTTTCTCCAACTCAACAAGGTCTAATTTTCTCTTCTCTCCGGCCTCCTTGATATTATAATTCAGTTCCTTGATTGCCCATAGAGCCTTGTGCTCTAACTCGATCAGAAGGTGACATGATTTTCCATAGACAAGCTTGAAAGGAGTCATCCTTATTAGTATCTTAAAAGCAGTCTTGTACACCCAAAGCGCAATCTCTTAGCTTGATAGCCCAATCTTTCCTTAACTTCGAGACTGTCTTGTTCAAAATTATTTTCAACTTCCTATTTGAGACCTCGGCTTGTCCATTGGTTTGGGGATGGTGTGGGGAAACTACTCGATGATCGACTCCATAAGACTTCAACACGTTAGTGAACACTCTTCCCACGAAATTCTATCCTCCATCACTAATGACCACTTTGGGAGTTCCATACCTTGGAAGACTCGTGTTCTGGCGACAACTTCCACCCACTTGGAGACATAGGCAACGACCACCGAAATATATTGATTTCCAAAGGAGGAGAAAATAGTCCCATGAAGTCAATGCCCCAAACGTCAAAGATTTCGACTTCCAACATAAGTTGTTGGGGAATTTCATTTTTCTTCGAAAATTTTCCCACCCTTTTGCACGGATCACACCTTGCTACGAATCTAACGACGTCACTTTTTATTGTAGGCCAGAAAAATCCCGCCATTAAAACCTGCTTGCAAGTCTTTTCTAGGCCACCATGTCCTCTCCAAGAAGATGCATGACACCTATCGAGGATTGCTTTTTTTTTCTTCTTCGGGCACACATTTTCGAAAAACCTTATCTTTCCCCCTTTTGTAGAGAAATGGATCGCTCTAATAATAGTGCTTCACATCTAAAAAGGACTTTCTTCTTTGTTAGTGATCCATCCCTGTGGGGAGGTACCCTTCTACAAGATAATTGGCAAAATCAGCATACAACGGTGCATGAGAATACCCTACTGAACAAAGCCTCTCATCGAGGAAGCACTCATTAATCTTGGCATTGTTTGAGCTCTCTTCTTCATCTAATCATATCCGAGAAAGGTGGTCAGCCACTCCATTTTTTGTGTATTTTCTATCAATAATCTCAAAGTTGAACTCTTGAAGTAGGAGCACCCATTAGATTAGTCATGGTTTGGTGTCCTTCTTGTCCATCAAATATTAAATGGCCGAGCGATCATTGTGAACCCTCACCTTTGATCCAATGATGTATGCCCTAAAGTTATCGGCGGCAAATACTATGGCCAAAAGTTATTTTTCAGTGGCCGTATAATTCCTTTGAGCTTCATCCATAATCTTGCTCGTATTATAAATGGCATGCAACTTCTTATCATTTTTCTGCCCCAAGACAGCCCCAACTGCGTAGTCACTCGCATCACGCATTAGCTCAGAAGAGAGTTCCCAATCATGGGGTTAATGATAACAGCTTAACCAAGAGCTTCCTTTACCCAATAAAAAGCATCAAGGTAAGATTGAGCAAAGACAAAGTCTACATCCTTAGCTAATAAATTACATAAGGGTTTAGCAATCTTTGAGAAATATTTTATAAACCGTCTATAAAAATTGGCACATCCGAGAAAGCTTCGAACATCCTTGACGTAGATTAGTGGTGAAAGTTCCTTTATCAATGAAAGCTTAGCTTTGTCCACTTCAATTCCTCGTTCGGAGATTAAATGTCCGAATACGATGCCTTCCTGCACCATAAAGTGACACTTCTCCCAGTTAAGCGCCAAATTTACCTCTAAACATCTCTGCAACACCTTTGTTCAATTTTTAAGACAAGAAGCAAATTCAGTGCCATTAACGGACAAGTCATCCATGAATACGTCCAAAATTTTTTCAATTAGATTGGAGAAGATGCCCATCATGCACCTTTGGAAGGTGGTCGGGGCATTAAAAAGCATGAAAGGCATTCTTCTCCAAGTAAATGTACCAAAAGGGCATGTGAAAGTGGTTAAGTGTTGATCATTGGGGTGGATGAATTTTTGAAAATAACCTGAATATCCATTAGCAAAAGTCTGAGTGCTTTGCAACCCGCTCTAACATTTGATCTATGAAGGGTAAAGGGAAATGATATTTTTCCATGTATTTCTTTAGTTCCCTAAAGTCAATACAGATTTTCTACCTGACTACCATTCTTGTAGAAATCATCTCATTGTACTCATTGGGCACCACAGTGATACCCCATTTCTTCGGTACCACTTAGGTTGGACTCACCCAAGTTCTATCCGAGATAGGGTAAATGACTCCTACATCAAGAAGCTTAACCACTTCCTTTTTCACTGCATCTTACATGTTAGGGTTCAAACGGCGTTAGGATTGTTGTTTGGGCTTATGGTCCTCTTCAAGCACGATGTAGTGTGTGTAATAAGAAGGGTGTATAACCTTTAGGTCTTTTATAGAATACCATAAGGTGTGCCTATATTTCCTTAAGAACTCAAGCAATTTGTCATTTTCCTCTCCTTCTAAATAAGCACTCACAATCACGGGGTAAGTAGATTCGGGGTCGAGAAATCCATACCTTAAGTGTGGAAGGAGAGATTGTAAATATACCTTTGGCAGTTCCGATTCTTCTCTCAAGATCACCTCACTTACTTCCAAGATTTCTTCCCTTATGAGTTCATTTTTTTACATTTGACCACATGCTCCACTAGGGATTTACTTGGTTCACTCGCGAACTCTTCCTTCCACCCCATGTGCTCCACAACCTTCTCCCACGTTTCACTCTCGAGAATTGCACTTACTTCTTCTTTAACTACATTTTCAAGCACATCAATCGTGAAACAATTCTCATTTTGTGAAGGTTGGTTAATGTAACCATTAAGGGTGAATTCAAGCCATTGGTCACCGAGCTCAAGGGAAACACTCTCATCTTTCACATCAATTATGGCACCGACATTAGCCATGAAATGTTAACCAAGAATTATGGGAGTTTTGGGATCCTCGTCCATGTCAAGAACGATAAAATCAACCGAAATATCAACTCCGTTGATTCGAACAGGAATATCCTCAAGAACTCCCATAGGCTTCTTAATTGACCTATTGGCTACTTGAAGTGAAATGAAAGTGTTTTTTATTTCATAATCTTTGAGTTGCCTCATGATAAAGGAAGGTAATAAGCTAACACTAGCACCTAAATCAAGTAAAGCCCTATCTATTTGAACGTAAAAAATAGAACACCCAATAGTGAAACTACCGGGATCTTTAAGCTTAGTATAGGACTTGTTTTGGATTATGGTACTAATATCCTTGACTAGATAGAGCTTCTCTATTTGTCCCTATTCTTTCTTGTTATTTATGATATCTTTTAGAAATTTTCCAAATTGGGGGATGGTGACAACCGTTTCAGCGAAGGACAATGTTAGAGTTAATTGATTTATAGCATTAAGAAAACTTTGAAATTGACGATCAACTCTACGTGCCCATTCACGTTTTGGAAACGGTAATCGTGGTGAGGCATTAGCGGGGAGAGGTTGACTTCCAATGATAGGAGGGTCATCTCTCTCTCTCTCCTAAGAATGGTTCCTCATTTAATTTTTCCTTACCCTTGTCATTAGAAACCTTTCATCTCCCTCTCTCCTAAGAATGGTTCCTCATTTAGCCAAGAAGTGACTTCATCAACCTCCTTATTAAGGAAAGATCCTTCCGAAGCTATATCTAAGAAAAACACATTTATCAAGAGTTAATCCGATGTAATAATAATAAATGCATCATCAAAGCCGCGGTGCGGCTTTAAATAAATTCAAGAGTTTTCAAAGCTTAAAACCAATGCTTGTCACTTTGTTGAATAAAGCCTGAGATGTCATATCTTATTCTTACACTTTTTTTGGCCGAGAAGAATTTATGAAGGAAGGAAGTGGAAACATCCTCCCATAAAGACGAGGGGTTGAATGACTCTTCACGAAACCATTGTTTCGCGACTTCTTCAATTATGAATTTAAAGAGATTTATCGAGTATTCATTTATGAGATTGTTGGAAATTTTACACATTCACGAATTTGTAAAAGTTCCTCTAGATGCACATATGGATCCTCTTCCTCTTTCCCACTAAATCTCATTCCCCAAGCTAAATTTACCATAGCCGGGGTGACTTCTACTCCCACGCAAGTTTTTGTGGGCTCGATAAGCCGGGAATAGGGAGTCGTGATCCCGGTGTAATGGAATTTACCCTTTCCATGATCCATAGTAGCAACAAATTATATGTATTTTATTTCGAAATTTTTTAAAGAAATTAAAACAAACACACAAATTCACAACACTAGCAACTAAACAAGAGAATACAACGTATATATACAAGCTTAATCTTAACACACAATTAACCCTACAATAGCTCTACAAGGAAGAAAGCCTCTCCGACAACGGCGCCATGAACTTGTCTAAAAAACCCCTCGATAACTATCAAGTTAGGAAGGGTTTCCTTAGTCTGCAAGCGCACGGATTAAGATAGAGGTAGTATAAATTGATCCCACAAGGAAGATATCATGTAGGGCACACTAAAGGTCTTTCGTAATATTAAATTAGGCACGATGGAGTTTGAAAGTTTAATAGTTACTACAAATCATAAATTAAGCAACTAAATAAATTAAAGGATCTCTCTACTAAAATGGATTTACTTCTAGTGAAAACTGATTAAATTAAGGGTTGTGTTGGAAGAAGGTCATGTTAGAAATTAGAAATCAGAAATCCAAGTGGGCAAACAAGTGGGATTCACCAAATTAGCTAATTATACCATAATTACCCTAATTCCAATTAGTAAAGACTAATAACGGAATTACTAGACCAAGGGCAAGCAAATCAAGAATATAAATCAAGCTAATCCTAAAATTCCCACCCCAAGTAAATATTGTCAAGGGAGCAAGGCCCTAGGACATCCATCTAGAACGATAATTGTGATTCGGGTTCTCTCGTGTCCCTTATGGGCCCTCGAGGAGAAACGCTATACCCTAGGTTAGCTACGCCTAATATATAACCTATACAATGCCACAACATCAATTCCAATCACAAATTACCCCATAAATAAACCAATAATATACCAAGAAAACAAACCCTAGGGTTAGGCTAGTCCCAGCCCTATAAATCACAACCTACTACTCACATCTCATAAATATCATTAAATCATCATCGTTAATACAAGACTTAAGTATTAAATAGAAGAAGATAAAAGTAATAAATTCAAAATACAATACACGAAGAGAGAGAGAGAGAGAGAGAGAGAAATTTCTTAGTCTTGAATGGGTAAATAGGAGAAATAGTCTTCAATACTTGTTCATAGTGACACGTCGGTTTTCTAACCTAGTGTTCCGCAAGTGTACGGTTGTAGGTGTAGTAGTGGCAGTTAAGGTCGATCCCACAAGGAATAGATTTTAGGTAGTTCGATACCTCAATACTCTAGGATTGTCCTTACTAGATACTAAATTGCAAGAAGTTGATTTTACCAAAACTAAAGAATTTAACTAATTAACTAAATTACTCAAGTAACTATGATTTAACACTTGGCAAACAAAGAGGATTAACAATCAGTGAGAAAAGGTATCCTAGGGCTTCGATTTCAGGATATTACTTCAATGTTGAATATGATTAACCTATATATTTACCAATTCTAGTGTTTATTAGGCGGCACGACAATAATCTAACCCTTCTCTTGAAGTGATTAAATCGTTGATTAATTAAGCTAATTACCCTCTCGAGTCAATTAAACCTAATAACTCCCAAACGATCCTAAGCCACGGCCTACACAGTCCTAGACGACTGCGCTCTATGTCATAAGTCTGATAACGATTCCCTCCTCTCAGAGTGGAATGGCTAAACTAAATTACTAAATCTAGGTGATCAAGCTAAATTTAGTTATAAGCATAAACATAGAGATAAACACATAAAGAACGGAATCAATAAATCAAAACATTGTCATAATAATCCCTACTCTCTAACCCTAGGACACGAATAGCTTAGCTACTCATGCCTAGCAATACAAGATTCTACGGAAAACATTGTAAAAGCTTAAACTAGAAAAGTACGACTAAACCCGGATGTATTCGTCTCGATGATCTTCGTCTTCTTCGTCTTCCAACTCATTTTTTACGTCGATGATGATGTACTGATTCTCCTTAAAACTCAATCTTGGGGTCCTTTTTATAGAGTTGGGGACGAATCTTTGGGAAGATAGGATCAAAATCCTACTAAAATTAGGAAATTTTCGTAGAATAGGACTTCTGACACGGCCGCGTACAAGATATGATGCGGCCGCGTCCATTTGTACCCAAAATACCTCAAAACGGGTGATTTTGATGCGGCCGTGCTGGTCTTTTGACGTGGCCGCGTCCCGTTTGAGCAGGCGAGTTTTCAGGTCTGACTTTCAAGCCATTTTTTAGGGTCTTCCGGTTATTTTTGGGATTTGTCTCCTTCAGGAAATGTTGTAGCCCTTTGAAACAGCTTTCTAACGCCACCAATTGCACCTCAATCGGAGTTGTAGGTCTCAAGATATGGCGAAAATACTAGAGGTGTGTCAAGCTGACAGAAAACTTCCCTTTCGGGACACTTTTTGACACGGCCATGTTGGTTAGGCAGTGTATTTTCCATGTTCTAGGCCACTTTTGATGCGGCCGTGTTGTGTATGTGACATGACCGTGTCATTTCTGCTCTGGTTTGTCCTCTTTTCGTCTGTTTTGACCCTATTTGACTTGTTTCTTCTTCGAACTTCATCCAAATGGAAAAAATTACCTAATTAACTTCAAAACAAGTGAAAACACGCCAAATGACCCAATGTGATAAATATAAATGAACGCCGGCCAAATATGCACGTAAATGATATAAAATATGATCCTAAATCGACCTAAATACATGCATAATTAACGTGTATCACATACAATCCCTAATTTCACTGCTTATCAAAATCCCCAAAACATTCTCAAGAATAATTCAACCCTAGTTCTTTTTCGTCGAAAATCCCAAGAACTCTTTTTCTACAAGAGAAAAAATAGAGAGGAGTCTAAGAGAGAGTGCGGGAGTCTGGGAATAAATATATGGACTATTCTCCTAAGTCACACACAAAAAATCTGCTGAAAAGTACACATCCACAAGGTTAAATGGGTAAAAACATAATTAAAAGGGCTTGAAGTCTTCAATTTTTGGTTTTGAGATCCGGCTGTGCTCGACTCAGATTTCTTGCAAATTCTAGGATACATCAGTGCAGAATAAACTATTGGTTTGAACATGAAAGTAGTACATCTTTCTCTCGCAGTCGTGTAGCATCTTGACTCTTTCAATTCCAAGTCCGGATGAGAGAGTTATGATTGAAAAACGAAAGAAGTGTGCTGAAAACGGGGCAACTGGGCAAACCACGCGGACCGGCAGCCGGTGGCAGTGCTCGGTACCAGGTTAGTGAGTGAGTATAGATTGGCTTTGCATGTACTGCTGGACCGGCAGCCGGCAGCTAGCTCCGGTACTGACCTGGTTCGGCCTCCTTTCATCCTTTTTTAGGGTGTCTTCGTCTTCCATTGCCGTTTTGGGATTCTTCCTCTCGTCTTCTCGACCTAACCCCTTCACGGATTTTGTTTTTGACTCGATGAAATTTGAGTTGGACTTTTGTAGATTCTGATTTGAGCCCGTTTGTGCCTAGGATTCGGGCCAGAATGGGGAAACACATGCGATTGACCTCTTTTTTTGTTTTTCATCGTTTTGAAGTCTTTCCACCTATTTTCTCGGCGTGACTCCTACAGGACTTTTCTCTGTGACTTGGAAAACTTCTATTTGGGCCTGACCCCGGCCTATTTTGGGCCCATTTAAGCCTTGTGATGGGGGCCGGAGTCGGAAAATGGGCGCAACCGGCCTTCTTGATTTCCTAGGTTTTCCTAACCTTCAAAATATGACTCAAAAATATCCAAAAGCACATCAAATTATATCGGAAAGGAAAATAAACCAAAAATACACCTAAACACAAAATCACACTTAGACATGATAAATACTCGCAATTCTCATAAAACATGAACGTGCAATATGCAAGAAAAAAGGTATTTTTCACGTTCATCAATACTCGAGAGAAGCAAGATGCCCTTTGATGATATTAGGGCTCTTCTTAGTTGGAGTGGATTCTCACTTGTCGTTGATCTCTTTTGAGAAGAAGGTTTGAAGATCTAGAAAATGGATCTTTAGGGTTTCTTTGCAAAAATATGTGATAAAAAAGTCTTTTCTTGTTGGAAAATTGGTTTATTAAATTGGTTTTGACCCGGGTTTAAATCGACTTAGTGAATTGGAAGACTACGCTTCACGAGGTTGATCGTAGCTTTGGAATTTCACAAAATCGATTTTTGGTGAGTGGGAGATAAAAGGTTTATCCCATCTTTGGAAGTTTAAAAAGCCACATATGTGTGGATGAAGTTGTAGAGTGGGAGATAAAAGGTTTATCCCATATAGAAGGTTTAGTATTGATAAACCTCTTTAAATATGTAAGTGAGATAGGAGTTACAAGTATTATACACAAGTGGGTCATCAGCGCGAAGCCCACACGCATGCATGCTCGCTTAGCTCGGCCTCTGTAGGGGCCAGGCCAAAACCTTTGGTCCGGTCCGGCTCAGGGAAGTCTAATTTTGTTAGACCAAATTGGATCCGGCCCGATTTATGACTCTTGAGTTCAACATGGCGGTTACAAGTTGTCTTAACACCTGAATGAAAGTCACCCCCACTAACTTGTATTAGTAGGGAGGTTACTCACATTTAAGGGACCACTTGAGGTAGTGGGGAGGTTATACCTCCAATTAAAGGTCACTTCTCAAGTGGGGAGGGTACTCAATTAAGGGCACTACCCTAAATTTAATTCCTTGCAAGAGTGGAGACCTATAAATAGGTCCTAGGTCCTGCAATTGAAGAACACAAGCTAAGAGCACAAAAACATTCTGCATATCCACATTCTCACAAAAAGTTCACATTCGTATCCAATTCCAGCGTATCTTCTAGTTCGCCGGAGCTTTGAGATTTGGAAGTGCTACTATCTCGAAGACATAGCCGTTTTATCTTGGGAGATATCATGTCAACACCGTGAGCACTAATACGGGACATGTTTATCTTGTGGAAAGAGTTCAAGTTCAATTATAATAGCTTAGTTCGGTTCGAGTTTATTTGCATCTGATTCGCTGTTGGATTGTACATATAATTTGTAACAATCACAAGATAAAATAATCCTTCTTGTCCAATGGCGTCTACTTCTTGCACCACCATTCCTACTGATACTGTACAAGCCGAAAAGCTACAAAAGTTCTCCAGAGCCGACTTTAAATATTAGCAACAAAAATGTTGTTCTACCTTACTACTCTGAGTCTGATAAAATATCTCAAGGATGATCCGCCAGTGGTCGACGAGAACGAGACTGGCGCTGAAAAGCTTGGTGCATTCGAGACATGGGGTTAAGGTGACTTCCCGTGCTAGAACAATGTCCTAAACGGACTTAGTGATTCACTATACAACATCTACTGTGGTGCGAAGTCCTCCAAAGAGCTTTGGGAGTCTTTGGAGAAAAAGTAAAAAACTGAGGATGCTGGAGCTTAAAAGTTCGTGGTGGGGAAATTCTTAGAGTTCAAAATGGTTGATTCATGAACCGTGATGGAACAAGTCCAAGAATTTCAATTAGTTCTGCATGAAATTAATACGGAGTGCATGAAACTACCGGAAGCCTTCTAAGTGGTTGCTTTGATCAAGAAGCTGCCTTCGGTTTGGAAGGACTTCAAAACTTATCTCAAACATAAGAGAAATGAAATGAGTCTCGAAGACTTGGTGGACCGGTTGCGAATTAAAGAAGACAATCGGAAGTCTGATTCGAAGCCCAAGAGGTTTATATTTGAAGCAACGGCCAACTTGTTAGCATAGCTCGTCCAGCAGGAAACATAAGCAATAATAAGACAAAAAGGGTAAATAAAATGGCAAAGTTCAAAAGTTTACGGGGAATTACTTCAATTGTGGCACGCCAAACCACATGGCTAAGGACTGTTGAGCAGCAAAGGACAAAGGTAAGGGCAAGCATTCGAGTGTTAGTGTGGTAGCATGACAACGGGAATCGTGAGCTAACCAACATGGACATGTCAGCAATGGTGTTTAAAACTAATTTAGTTGATAACCCACGAGAGTGGTACATTGATACTGAAGCTACTCGTCATGTCTATTCTGACGAGGATGCTGATACACGCTAATTGTACATGTGCATCTATTTAGGTTGATTTAGGAACATTTTCATAACATTTACATGCATATTTGGTCAAGAATTGTATATATTTGTTATATTAGGCCATTTAACGTGTTTTGACTTGTTTTGAACGTTTTTAAGTGTTTTTAGGTTGAAAAGTCGTATTTTAAGACTATGGGACGAAGGAATAAGTCAAGAAAGGAAAGATCGATTTGAACTAGTCTAAAACAGAGTTGGACCAGAATAAATCGTCACCACCGCGTCACTATTGGTTGCAGCCACCTTAAAAGAAGGCCATAAAGTGAATTTTTTGAACTAATCGCGACCGCGATAAGGGCCCCTCGCAGCCGCGACAAAAGTGAATTTTTAAGCGTATTTTGGAGAACCGTGTGACGAACACGACATAGCTTGCTCGCGGCCACGATAGAAGGCTGACTTTTGAAGAGTGTCCTAATTCAATTAGGATTTGGATCCTTTTCCCAAGATTCATCCCTATCCTTATAAAAAGGACTTCAAGCTCGAGTTTTTATCATACAATCTCATATACTTACATACTGGGAATAGCTTGAGAGCAAAAATCGAAGATCAAGGAGCAACACGACGAAGATTGATGATTGAAGATCCGAGTTTAGTTTGTTTCTTATTTTGTATTCAATTTTCAATGACTTGTCTATGAACAAGTTTAATAGTTTCGCTCCAAGAGGAGGAAATTGTTAATAGACATACGACACATAGCGTGATTGTCTATGATTGCGTATACATTGGTTAAGGGTCTTTTGGGAGTCCTTAGGTTTAGTCGACTTGGAAGGGTGACTAAGTCTATTAGATCAACAATCTAATCACTTTGGGAGGAAGGTTAGGTTTACTTGAGTGTCGTCTAATAAATACTAAAATTGGTTTAGAAGTCTAGAATTTTAGGTTAAATTATACATCAGGATCGTAATTGAAATCTATACCCTAGGATACGCTTTAATTCATCTAAGTCGTTCTTAATCATTAATTCTTTGTGTTTCAAACTATTTCTGGTTTATTTAGTACTTTTAGGTAAATTAGTATTGAGTTTACAAACAACCTTCACTAATCTAGAGTCTAGTTAGGAGAATCTTAGAATATTTGGAGTATCGAACTACGCTTATCGTCAGTCCCTGAGGATCGACCTTGACTACCGCTACCTACACCTACAACGTATACTTGTGGAAAATTAGGGTTAGGAAACCATTGACAAGTTTTTGGCACCGTTGCCGGAGACTAGTTATAGCATCTTCGTTTTTATTCTGATCAATTGGACAACACTGGACTAGACATTATTTTTCTATAATTTAAATTTAGTTTATTTATTTTTATTTACTTTTCTTATTTTTTGTTTTACGTGGTATTGTTTCTGTTTGTGCTCTCAGGTGGTGTATGCAAATTAGATCGAAAGGAAAAGCTCACCTAGTTCCTCTTGATCCGGAAATAGAAGCAATTGCCCGAAGATACCGAACAAGGAATAATACATTGTTTGAGATGGTTGAAATTACATAGAACATCACTCAAGAAGATATGATGAATCGAATGCTAGGGATCATATGAATGCTAGAGTGACTTCACGATAATCCAGATGATGATACCACACCAATAAGTGATTGTCTTCGTCCTATGACGAATCCGCCTATTGGAGGAGTCATACCACCAGCATTGAATGCAAACAGCTTAGAACTAAAGCCAACTCTGATTAATATAGTTCAACGGAATCAATTCCGTGGAAGTGCACAAGAGGATCCCAATGTTCACTTGAACAAATTCTGCAAGTTGTCTGAGACTATAAAGATAAATCATGTTCCACATTAGTAGGTTAAAATGAGACTATTCCCATTCTCGCTGATAGATAAAGCACTGCAATCGTTTAATTCACTGGAAGATGTTACTGAGTGGGAAGATTTGAGCACAAGGTTTCTACTGAAGTACTTCTCGCCGAGTAAGATGTTAGATCTGCAGAATAAAATCAATTAGTTCAAGTAATGAGATGCATAACCATTTAGCGAGGCTTGGGAGTGATTTTGGGATCTTATCTAGAGTCGCCCTCAACATGAATTCACCAAGAAGCAGTAGATATGCAAGTTTTATAATAGACTGCTCGCATCAGCAGGGGGTAGTTTGATGTAAAAGAACGTGAGGGCAGCATTCTCTATCTTACAATGGCTAGAACAAGTTATCAGTGGCCTAATGAGAGAAGTCATCCGAGAAGAGTGGCTAGTGCGACAGACGTAGAGCCGAATGATACGGTTACTTCTCATCTAACCGCACTGATAAATCAAGTGAGTATGTTAACTAGCTTAACTTTAGCCCAACAAACTGACTCTTCATTGTAGTAGCCATCTGGACAAGAAGAAGTTGAAGATATTAATTTTGCCAATTAAATTAACTTCAACAACTTCCATTCAGAGGTACAATCAGTACCCACAAGGAAATCGAAACCACCCCAACTTCTCTTATGGCAATCCCGAGAATTCACTCAATCCAGCACCAGAATTCACTGTCACTAATGGCATAATTCATGTCGAACGAAAGCCAACTTAGGAGGAGTTAAGACAATCGCAAATGGCAAAGTTTGAGGAAAAGTTAGCTCAACTTGAAAAGAAGATGGATAGTGAATATATAAAGCTGAACAAACATGTAACTAGTCAATGGGCCGACCTCAAGGAGATCGCATCCAATGTGAGTCAATTGATAAAAATCGTAGGAACTCAACATAAACAAGGGCAATTTCTGAGTGATACAGTGGTAAATCCGAGGGAGCAATGTCAAGCAATTCAGTTGAGAAGTGGAGCTAAGTACGAAGGTCCAAAGATGCCAGTTGACCAAGAAAAAGCTATCGAGAAATAGCAATAGGAAGAAGAGAGAAAGCCACAAGAAAAATAAGAAGAGGCTTTGAAGCCAAGAGAAAGGGGGATTACTATAAAAGAAGGCCTGAAATATGTCCCTCCTATTCCATTCCCACAAGCCTTGAGAAGAAAGAAAGTTGATGAACAATTTGAAAAGTTTTTGGACATATTCAAGAAGATACAAATCAACATCCCTTTTGTTGATGCATTACAGCAGATATCAAACTATGCAAAGTTCCTCAAGGAGGTGATAACAAGGAAGCGAAAGCTTGAAGATTATGAAACTGTTAACTTGACAGAGGAGTGCAGCGCGGCGATTCAAAGAAAGCTACCATTGAAGTGAAAAGATCCAGGTAGTTTTACGATTGCTTGTAAGATAGGTAATGAAGTTTTTGAAAAAATGTTATGTGATCTAGGTGTTAGCATTAATCTTATGCCATTATTTATTTTTAAAAAATTAGGAATAGGCACAATAAAACCCACTACAATCGCCCTTCAAATGGCCAATCTATCCTTGACTTATCCAAGGGGCATTGTACAGGATGTTTTATTACAAGTTGGCAAGTTCATAATTCCGATAGATTTCGTAATCTTAGATATGATGGAAGATAAAGAGGTTCCCTTAATTTTTACGTCATCCGTTTTTAGCAACAGGCAGTGCGTTAATAGATGTATAAAAGGGGGAATTGACTTTGAGGATGAATAATGAAAAACTGACATTTTATATCTATAAGGCAATACAATTGCATGATACGGAGGGAGTTAATCAAATTGAGACATGTAGTTCTATACAGTGTTTAGATGCTACATTACATAGAGATCTTCTAGCCCCTATTAATAAAGATGCATTAGAAGTCTGTCTATCGAATTCAATCTTTGTTTTAAATGATATTGATGCTATTAACCTTGATCTTGTGGAAAGAGTTAGTGCATCGAACTCTCTACAAGAAGCACCCAAAGATAGCTCGACGAAAGTGGACATAAATAAAGAAGTTTTGAAAGAAGAACTAAAAGAGAGTGCAAGTGGGCATGAATTGAAACCATTACCGGAACACTTGAGGTATGAATTCCTTGATGATGAGAAAAAGAAACCGGTAATTATTTTTGTATATTTGACTGATTCAGAATATGAGAAACTGTTAAGAGTACTTAGGGAACACAAGTCGGCAATAAGATGGGCTATCTATGATTTGAAAGGGATTTTCCCGACTGTGTGTATGCAGAAAATCCTAATGGAAGATGTTTATAAACCGAGTGTCCAAAACCAGCGTAGACTAAACCAAATGATGCAAGAAGTGGTTAGAAAAGAGGTACTTTAATGGTTACATGCAGGTATTGTCTTCCCAATTTCTGATAGTAAGTGGGTTAGTCCAACTCAAGTGGTTCCTAAGAAAGGGGAGATGACCATAGTAAAGAGTGACAATGATGAAGTCATAGCCACTAGGTTAGTCACGGTTAGGCATGTTTGTATTGATTATAGAAAACTAAATGCAGCCACTCGTAAGGACCACTTTCCCCTCCCCTTTTTAGATCAAATACTTGATAGGTTAGCAGGGTATGAGTTCTATTATTTCTTAGATGGTTATTCGGGGTACAATCAAATTATGATTACCTCGGAAGATCAAGAGAAAATCGCGTTTGTATGTCCTTATGGAATATTTGCTTTTCATAGAATGTCATTCGGGCTATGTAATGCGCCTGCTACCTTTTAACGATATATGATGGAAATTTTTAGTGGACTCATAGATAATGTTATGGAGGTTTTATGGATGATTTTTCCATTTTTGGGTCATCTTTCGATCATTGCCTCGATAACCTTTCTCTAGTGTTGCAGTGATGTAAGGACACTAACTTAGTTTTGAACTAGGAGAAATGCCACTGCATGGTAAGAGATGGCATAGCATTAGGATATAAGATTTATGTTGCAGGTTTAGAAGTGGATAGAGCAGAAGTAGCCACAATCGATACCACCTCCAGCAAATGAAAAAGCAATAAGAAGTATTCTTGGCCATGTAGGGTTCTATCGAAGGTTTATTCGTGATTTCTCTAAAACCTCTAAACCTTTATCTCGTTTGTTAGAAAAAGATACTGCTTTTCTCTTTGATGATGCATGTGTGCAGGCTTTTGAGCCTCTAAAGAAGGCATTAGTATCTGCTCCAATATTGATCACACCGGATTGGTCTCAAGACTCTCAACCATTCGAGCTGATGTGTGATGCAAGTGACATAGCTGTTAACGAAGCTTTGGGCTAAAAAAGAGATAAAATCTTCCGACTCATGTACTACGCCAGTAAGACCTTTGATTCGGCTCAAGCCATTTACACCACTACGAAGAAAGAGATGCTAGCGGTCGGTATGCATTTGATAAGTTCCAATACCTGATTGGAGCTAAGACGATAGTGTACACAGACCATGCAGCTATTCGGTACTTCTTCAACAAGACAGGCTCGAAGCCAAGACTCATCAGATGGGTCCCTTTATTGAAAGAATTTCGATGTCGAGATTAAAGACCGGAAGGGGTGTGAAAATGTGGTTGCGGACCATTTGTCTCGAATCACAAATGAAGCTGACAAAGAAGGGCAACAAGAGGTAATCAAAGAAACATTCTCGGATGAGTGTTTTTTGCCGTAGACCGGTAGACGAGATGCCTTGTGTTTCAACCATCAGAACCGTAGAATGGGCTTTATTCACAGTAGATAAATGATCCATGAGTAAAATCTGACTCCTAACATTATCAAACGATTCATGCAAACTCATTGACCGCACTATCGCGATGCGGTAAAATTTTGGCGCCGTTGCCGGGGAGCAGTGCAAGATTAAATGTGTTTCTAGTGTCAATCTTATTTTCTTCTATTTTAGTTACGTATTTTCATCTGTTAATTAGTATTAGTTATTTTCATTACGGTTCGTAATCTTTGGGTCATCTTATGTGCTTGTCGAGTTGCTACTTTCTGTAGGACTGTTATTGTTTCTTTTGATGTCATGGCGGAACAAAATTCCAATATGGCATTGGAAGATATGATGAAAATCTTGATTTCTAACACTCTGCAATTTCAGGAAGAGACACAGTCAAGAATAAGGAATCTTGAGACTCAAATGAATCAATTGGTTACCGTGGTAAGCATGTTAGAAAGCCAAGAAAGAGAGAAATTGGCATCGCAACCAGAGGAAAATCTGATGAACGAAAATGCCGTGATTTTGAGGAGCGAAGAACATCCTAGAGAGGATGAAAAACCCATGCAAGTGTTGCAGAATGAAGAGGGCATCGAAAGTCAGGCTGAACAGACGCACATTGGATGCGAGATGCTCATTGTGTCATCCAATGTGCCATCAAACAGTGTGTTGACAGACATTGTATTGAAGATGCACACTGGATCATCCAGTACCCTGCCATATGTGTTACATGCAGTCTGTGAAAAAGAATTAAAGTGCGGGTATAATTTGAACATGGCTTCAATTGGAGACCTGAGAAGGAAACGAGTCAGAATGAAAACTCATACGGTAGTTGAGAAGCCACAATCATCAAGACCAACCCGTAAACCTCCTTGGTGTATTTTCTAGAAGGGAAGTCTTGAGTCGGGCCGACGACGTAAAACAAAGGCGCTTATCGGGAGGCAACCCGACGTTTATCGTATTTTTATTTTAAACTTTATATTTTATTGTTATTTCCAGTTTTATGTGTTTCTTATCGTTTTTAATTAGTATGTAGGAACTAACATGGTTAAAAATCAACACAGCAATGGAGTATGGTGGAGAAAACACGACATCTGGTGGGGCGCGATAGCCAAATATTGGAGCATGCATAACTTTCAATCACCACTTCAGTAGCATTGTAAGTAAGCACTAAGCTGTACCACTCTTTTCCCCACAAACTTTGGTTTTCAACTAAGTTTGGGGGAGGAGGTGTAAGTGGGACGACTTGGCCGCTTTTAAACTTTAGTTTTACTTTATGCTAGCTACTAGTTTGGTGTAATGATTAAATTGTATGGCCTGTGAGCCAATTACTTGGTTGATCGTCGGGCCTGTGAGCCACTGTCGTTTTGAGTTGGGTCATATTTAGTTGTTATGTACTTTGCTGTTTTGTTGAGTCTAGGTCGAGTCTAGGATAGGAAAAGAAACAGGAATATGCTGTTGAGAAAAGAAAATATACACATTAAGGTGATAATAAGTTGGCAATGAGTTAATGATGAATTCTTGTGAAAACTTGTTTTAAAATAGCACATGATAGAGCATGATGAGTAATGGAGATGAAATTGAGCTTTGAATTGAAACATTGATCATAAATTACCCTGTGAGAATTTGAAGCCTATAATTGTACTCCCATTCGTGGAGTAATTTGTATGAATTCCTTCGGTGTGATTTTCATTGTTTATGTGCAAATAGACTCTAGAACTTGTCTTGCATCTATGTCGTGAATAAGTCGGTATGTATTGTGGCTTAGAACATGATCTTAGGCATTTTTTTTATTTTAGCCTATTTCAGAGCCTCAAAATAATTACCCTTTTTACCAAAATTTTGAAAAAAAAAATTCCTTTAGTTAGCCCGTTTGAGCCGTGAGCCTGTTATTTGTTAGCCGAATATTACAAGCCGAACATCTTTCAAATTGGCCTTTGACCTTATTGGACTAATCTAGTTAAGAGGGAGGCGAAAGGAGAGGTAGTCGGGGATGTTATTCGGGATTACTATGGGCTGAAAAAGGGGATAAAATAAAAGATGAAAAGGGAATTGGTGATAGAAAAAATCAACAAGGTTTACCCTCCTATGTGCTAAAATTTTAGACTCTTTGATTTGTACAATGCAAAAGTAGGGAAGAAATGGGTCGAGTACACATGAAGCATGAGTTGAGGAGGGGAGAAAAAAAAAAAAAAAAAAAAGTGCTTAGTGAAAAAAAAAAAGAGAACAAAGAAAAAAAAAAAAAAGAGAGAAGAAATTCGGGTAGTCCCAAAAACATGTGGTACCCAAAAGAGAAAAAATAGTGAGAAAAGAAAAGCACTTGGTTGTAAAAGAACTTTCGTGGGGAGAAGAAGTCATTCCTTGGAGTGATTTACTGAAATTTGGAGAGTGAGATGTGAGAGATTGTTTTGAGGGGTGGTTGCGTAGGAATAACTCGGTTAGTCCACATTTTAGTCACTTTCATCCAGATTTTATCCTACCTTACCTAAGCCTTTATTACAACCGAATTAAAGACCTTTTTTATTCTTTGCCACACATGCTGAGCACTAGGTCCGACTTAAATAATAGGCAAGCATATGGTGGTCGTTGCATATAAGTCAGTGTGAGTGTAGTACTTTGCATACCTTAAACACTTGAGAGAAGAGTGATACACATTCCCGGTGAGGATCAATTGTTGAAAATCATAAGTGTTGAAAGTAGTTGAAGTTGCTCTGTCAAATATGCTCGTTTACATCATGCTGCTGTGTTTTTGAAAAAAAAAAATTTTCTGAAACTCATACTTGCCATTTAATGTGCCTTAAACTTGTGTCTTGATTGTTTGTTTGGTTTAGATTTGTTCGGGACGAACAAAGGTTTAAGTTTGGGGGATTTAACCGCACTGTCGCGATGCGGTAAAATTAATTAAACCTAGCTACCCTTCTAGCTCGTAGAAGTGGTAAGTAGGGTCGATCTCACAGGGAGCAGGAAGACTCTTAGTGTTTAAGTAAATCCTAATACTAGCAACATATATAAATATATAAATAATGGGGGTTTATGAATTGATGTATATTAACTAAGGACCTAAAACAGAAATTAAGCAAATTAACTATGACTTGTTCTACTTATAAAATAACGAATCCCAGCCCTTAATCTTATCTCCCCCTAGTTATTACTACCCTGTGATAAATGCAATTATTAACCAATTTTATCCTTAAAACTCCTACCCCGAGGTTAGCAACAAGCTCTGCTAACCTCGTTATCCCTTATGTTTAACTAACCAAAACAAGCTCTTTGGTTAGTCTATCCAGTTGAGTGACCTCAGAATAAGCTCTCTGGATCTCATTAATCGGACGCCTAGAGAACTAGGATAACGGAATAGACACGGTGTGGACCTCGTAAGCTCGGACCCATACAGACCGAGCTATATACTATCCTAGCGATATCACTCACTATTCGCTACTAAGTGGCTATAGGTTCGTAACAATTACGGATTACGATTATAACCTAGCGTTACTTATGCAATTATTATCCTAGGTGATCAATCTAGCAAATAAATACACAAGCATTGAAGGATAAGTGAATAGTATAACAACGTTTTAAGAATTCAACCGATTAATAATCACCGTAAATACCACAAAATAATAACAACTAGGGTTCGACTCGACTAAGGACTGAAATAACCTACTAGCCGCTCATGGCGGTGACAAAAGACATAATTCTAATAAAAAGCCTAAACTAAAATAAATTAGAAAGATGAAACCGAGAATGCCGAATCTTGATTGCTCGTCCCCTTCGAAGTGCTCCAAAATCCCAATTCCAACTCCCCCTTGATGTCTAGAGTCTTAAGATATTTATAGGAGTACATGTCTAGGATAAAGAGGGGAACTAAACCTAATTGGAATAGGAAAATAAGTCAAAAACTCGTTTTTGAGCTTGTGGGCCAAGTAATGGGCCGACACTGCATTACTTTTCCAACTTCAAAGCTATTTTTGAGGGTCTTCTGGTCATTTTTGGGTTTTTCCTCTCTCAAGTAAAGTTGTAGCTCTTTGAATCAGCTTTCCAACGCCACTAATTTCACCTCAATCGGAGTTGTATATCTCAAGATATGGCCAAAATACTAGAGGTGTATCAAGCTGTCAGAAAATTCGGGAGGCTTTTGGCCGCGGCCGCGCACGTAGGCCGCGGCCGCGGAGAGTTTCCAGCGCTTTTCAGCCTTTCTAGGCCACTTTTGACGCGGCCGCGCATCTAGGTCGCGGCCGCGACTAGCCTTTTTGTACTTGGCTCAATTTTCTTCCGTTCTGGACTTTCCGGGACTCGTTTCTTCACTCATCCTTAGCCGAATGCAATTATTTGGCCTTAAATCACCTGAATATCTCTAAAACAAGTCCACAAACATCAAATAGCACAATAATACGAATATAGGCCAATCACGATCGATTATGTATGCAAATATCACTAAACGGACACTTAAATCGACCTAAAATGCAGACATAAACACGTGTATCACTCATTAAAAATTGAATCAGTTTAGTTTGAGAATCCATAAGAATAACATTTCGGCCAGTTTCACAAGCACATAGTCAAATGAAAATAACTAGCAAACTGACCCCACAATTTCTTAATCTTGGTAAAAATAGATTTGAGCAAGAATCATTTCCTCTTATTGTTGATGTTGCAGGATTTCCGAACCGCTAGAATTCCACAATTTATCTCACCGAGGTAGGGAGTGTCAACTATTTGAGTGCCTCCAACTGGTGGATCTTTCAAAATAAACTACGATGCTTCTTACATTGAGGAGGGGATACAAGATTGGTAATTAGAGATAAGAGGGGGATGGTGGTGATGTCGGTGTCTATTCGGTAGCCGTGAGTATTAGGGATAGCAGAGACGGAGGTACTAGGAGGGTGGGAGGGTTGAAACTAGTGCAAGAACTGGGATTGAGGAGGTTACTTTGGAGACAGACAATTCCACCCTCTTTCACGGGTAAAGGTGCCCAGAACGAGCAATACATTTCAGTATAAACAATGATAAATTTTCACAGATAACTAGTATTGCACCGTGCACCCGGTTAGGGTGGGGGTTGTGGAATTAAACTCCCTTGTCAATTGACCGGGTTACGAGATGCTCTAGCAGCTGAGCTAGTACCAATTCCCCAAAGGGGAAATTCGTAAAAATTCCCGTATATTCCGACTACTTAGATAAGTGTCCTTTATGTTTTGCACTTTATATAAATATCCTCTATGTTACAAAATGTTGCTAAATGTCATATGACCGGCTATCACGGGCACACTAACCGGTCAGAGGGTGATGTGGTAGTCAAAGGGTAATATGTGGCATTTTTTCTTGACATGGCTTTAAATATTCCAATTTTATTGTTGATTTGACTTAATTAATAAACTTTAATATTTTTTTGAATACGTTCATTAAAAATATATTAAAAACTTAAAAAAATATAAAAAAGGAAAAAAAAAAAAAACAAACCTTTAACCAAACTTGTACTCTCCAAAACCCCATGAACTCGACCTCTCTCCCCGCCACCCCCAACTTAATCTTCTTCTCCATTCCACTGTAACCCCCACCCCAAAACCCTCCAACCTGAAACTTTAACTAGCCCTTGCCCTCGCTCCCACCCCCAAAACCTGATTTGCCTCCTAACGTCATCGTCTTTCCTACCTCAACTTGACCCCACCCCTGCCGCAAAATACCAACCTAAAAGGCAAAAAGATCAATGATAAAACACTGAGGATCCATGCTTCATTGGTCCTCCATGGACCAAGCTAAATCTAAATGGCCTCACAGATATGAGTCCAAGGTAAAAAAATGTCCGATGACTAAGGTTTTGGTGCTACATTTTTCGATTTTAATGTATACATATATTGTTAGTTTCGTTATTCTTCCTACAGCGGCTAGATGTGGTACATGGGTTGGAAGTGGGCGACGTTTAGGGCAGACATTCTTTTAAAAATTATTTTTATTTTTATAAATTAGTTTTTAGAATTATTAAATATCTTTAAGATTTATTAAAATAATTTCATAATTAATTTATAAATAAATTCTAAATTTTTAATTTAATATTAGAGATTTTTAAATATTATATAGATTTAATTATCATGTACATACACATATCTATATTAAAATCATTTCATAATTTTTTTTAATTCTTTATATATTTTATAATCCATATTATAATTTAAAATAATATATTAGTAATACATTAGAAAAAAAGTCTCCACATCACCCTCTGACCGATTAATGTACATGTGATAACTGGTCAAGGTATTATTAATAATTTTTTATAACATATAGAATATTTATATAAAGTGCATAATTTAAAGGGTATTTTTTAAAAAAATAGTGGAAACATGTTGGACATTTTAATAAATTTTCCCATTTCCCAAATAAGCCCATCTTCTTATCTTCTTATATAAAAAAATAAAACCGTCCCAATATAGAAACCTTAAAAAAATTTCGCCCAAATTCCAACCCCCATTTTTTAAAATAATTATTTTTAGCATGTATAATTATTTTTGGTCCAATCAATTCACATATGGTAATGAATTATTTGCAATCAATCAACATAAATTATCCAATCACTTGCACATGGTAATGAATCATACTTTCCGCAATAAAAAAATATGGAAAGAATTGCATATAACGATCAATCAACATAAATTATTCAATCACTTGCATATTAATGTAACGGATTCGAAAGCCCCCACTTGATAATAACTTCTAAAAATATGAAAAAATTGCATATGACAATTAATCAACATATATTATCCAATTACTTGCATATTAATATGGTAATATCATAAATTAAATAGGTTTTCCATATATTTATAAGAATCTATATCTATCTTTAGGGTTAATAAGATTATTTATTTTACCCAGAATAACAGAATCAATTATATCAGAATCATAAGGAATTTTCATAAATTGGAGACGATTACCTCCGGCGGCTGCCTATTTGTGCGTCTAATTAGGCGAACATTTTCAAAATGAAGGTATCGTTGGCGATTTCAAATATCATCAACCACGATCGATGGTGTCGGATTCATGATCGACTTTGTTCGTCACAAACTATTAGCATAGACGTGGATTTTGATTTAACTAATTTTCTGTATTTAGAGACATAACACTTTAGATTATATCTCTGTTAGAGGACAATCATATAGGTTGCTCAATAAAAAATGGAATCTAGGAGAATATCACTTATAAGAGGGGCTAAATAATTTAGGCCGCGACGGAGGTTAGCGGAGTTTGCACCAATAGTGCCGGAACTAATTGATGCATGACGGAGTCAGCAGTTTCTGGCTGTGCGTTTGAAATGTATATGGCGCCGCGACAAGGCCGGAATCCTTCTTCGACGGTGGTGTGTTGGAATAAGTTGAGGGCTGAAAATTTTCTGATCTTTGTTGGCGTCGGGTTGATGGTCGTGGCTTGGTTCGCAGTTTGGGAGTGGAAAGAGGGTGTGCTATTACCCTTAATCTATGGTGACTTTTCGTTTACCTTGTTAATGGATATTTTGGAGTTGCATTTTTTTATTAAATTTATAATTCTTGCATTTAAGTAGTAAAATTAAAAAAAAAAATGCTTTGTACGTATTTATAATTTTAAATACATTTGGGACGTGAATTAGATGCAAACAATGATATATAATGTTTGACAAATACTTTTTTATTATAATTTTAATGTATAAAAGAAAATAATTCTAAAATAGTTAAAAATATTTACACATCATTTGTCTTTATTTGTAATGATAGGCGTGTTTTTGAGAATTGAGTGTAAGGTTTTGAATCTAGTTAAGATCATCACGAATTTTGGTTGCAATCGTTTGAGACTTCTTAGAAAATTTGGAGTAAATCGTTGCATTTTCATTAAGGCGACGGTGCCCATTGTTGAAGCGGGAGTTGGCCCTTCATTTTTCGTGGCGGTGATGACGTTGTAATTGTATATTGGTTGAAATGTTGAGTTTTTTGGTCACTCAAGAAATGGTGGGAATATAATTGGACACGTGTCAAAAATCACTAATCTAAGTTTGATGAATTATGTTTTATAATATGAATGATTATAATTTTTATGGATTTCATATATTAAAAAACTGTAGTAGCAAATTTGTTTCTACAAAGATAATTTAAGTTTTTATAGTTTTCGTAAGTAAATCATAATATGCTTTTATTTAATTTTGAACAACTATTTAGTAATTATTTATTTGATGATAAAATAAATATCTGATTACAATTTTTTGTATGGTGGAGTAAATTTTTTAATATTCTCCTTTTTTAAGTAAGAAATGATCGCCCTTTTTAATATTCTCTTTTTTTTTTTTGGTATATACCAATAAACGTTGCATACACATTTTCTTACAGTTTAAAGATATTTTTTGCCATGACAGTTAATAAAAGTCAAGGACAATATTTGTCTCATAATAGATTGTTCATGAAAAAACCCGTATCCAATCATGGTCAACTATACGTTGCAGTTTTACATGTCACGGATTGCCAATGATTGAAGATATTGATTTGTGATGATGAAAATAAAAGTTATAACAGAATACCGAATGTTTTGTATAAAGAGGTGTTTAGAAATGTACAAATGTATATATACTTTTTACATTTGTTTAAATAAATATTACATCAATAGTGCAGTCTTTTTTTGTAATTAATGATCCTAATATATATTTCTGTATGTTGTCCACTCATTTTGTTTTTTATATATCAACAAAAGACGTAAAACGCTTAACTGAAATTTATTATAATTAATTATATATTCTCGTATTATTAAAATATTTTATAACCATGATGATTTACTAGTTGTCATTTACAATTAAAAAACAAAGAGAAAAGGAGAGAAGGGGAAAAAGGAAAAGGGGAAATGAATTCCTGCAGCCAACAGAACGGGATTCCGATTTCGGGTCAATAATTTTCGTTTCTTCTTCGTCAAGCGTGTATAATTTCGCAGCCTTTTCTCCGATACCACCAATTCATCTCCAAAACTAAAATAAAAACCAAACCTCCTTAAGAGAATCAACAAGAAGACCCTTAATATTCCCTTCTTCAACAACCAGCTGAGCTAACTGTCCGATCTGCAACCAATCGAAGACCCTCAAAATAATTTATAATTTAGACAAAACTATATTTATGATCGGCGACGATGTATAGCAATTTCAAAGAACAAGCAATCGAGTATGTACGGCAGGCGGTGGCGGAGGATAATGCCGGAAACTACGCCAAAGCCTTCCCTTTATACATGAACGCTTTGGAGTATTTCAAAACCCATCTCAAGTATGAGAAGAATCCTAAAATTAAGGAAGCCATCACGCAGAAGTTTACAGAGTACCTGAGGCGCGCAGAGGAGATTCGAGTCGTGCTCGATGAGGGCGGGTCGGGTCCCGCATCAAATGGGGATGCGGCTGTGGCGACTCGGCCAAAGACAAAGCCCAAGGATGGCAATGATGGGGAGGATGGGGATAAGGAGAAGCTTCGTTCTGGATTAAATTCTGCTATTATTAGGGAAAAACCTAATGTTAAGTGGAACGATGTTGCTGGATTGGAGAGTGCGAAACAGGCGCTTCAGGAGGCCGTGATTCTTCCTGTGAAGTTCCCGCAGTTTTTTACTGGTATAATAATAATAATTTGTTTTTAGTTCCTTGTATGATTTCGTCGTGGATTGTTCATTTCATCGTATAGAGTGACCATATTTTATGTGTATGTAGACGTGTATGCCGGATGGAAAGGGTTCGATATATGTTGAAGTTTATTGCGTAGTAGTTAAACATGATTTATTTTTGTTGTTATGTTTTTTATGATTTAGACTATTACTTGGTTTGTAGATTTTAATGTTATATTTACATGGTGCTGATATAAAAAGAAAAATGGCATATTGCCAATGGTGCAGTATAATTATAATGCAGATACTCATAGGTTGATCTCTTTTATTGAGTTCATCTTCAGCACTTCTTAATGGATGATTTTTGCTGTCAGAGTGTAGTTTATTTTCGCTAGAAGTTAATGTTTCCCCAGAGACAGCTGGTTTTGGTTCTGAAGAGTAAAAAATAAATACACTTTACATTATATGCTAGGCACTTGCATGATGATGAGGAATCTTGAATAAGACACTCTGTGAGATGGTTATTTTCTCTGTGCAATGATTTAATGTCTACTTCTCATATCTTTATAGTGCCAGAACTAGTATTAATACACTCAGAGAGAGGATTATCTTCTGAGTCGCAAGACCTGGAGAGGCTTCAGTAATTGTCTATTCCGCTTATGTGAGATTATTGATTATATAAACTGTCAATAGACATCTCATAGGGGATGCAATGTGTGTTTTGGTTGGTAGTGAACTTGATTTTCTATACTTTAGGATGTTTGGAATTCCATTACTGGTAGTCACTAGAGAAGTATGGGAGAATTCACTTTTTTGTAATGGTTAGGCTAGTGACTGAGATTGAGATTGTTGATAACGTCGTGATTTTACAGCTGCAATCGTATATGAATCTTAGCTCTCTCTGAAAATACATAAATCCTTATGTGGAACCTATCTAGCACTATGGTGCACCTAGGTGTATGTTGGTCTAGTACTTAGCTCTGGAAGTGCAAGTACGAATGTTTCCTTTTGTTTAATCAATAAAAGAGAAGTATTACCAGTTAGTTTGGGCTGTTGGTAATTGAGAATTTTTTTTCAACTTCTGGTGACAATTATTATGCCTGTATCTCGGGAAAATCTTATTTATTAAATCAGTTTAGTTGTTTTTGCCTATGCCTCTTTATACTTATTGCTAATTTGTTTGATAGTTTGCTCAAGGAGCTTCTCGAAATAAATGTTAAGTATCTTTCCTGAAGTTGGAAACAAACTGTGGAAAATGAAGGTGGAGATTCGGGAAGAAATTATCTTAGAGTTTGAAGTACAGGTTTCTGTAATTATAGCTGAAAACTTATTGTAGGTTTGATAATACTATGAGAAAAAGGAAATAACAGGCCTTTTGGGGGATAAGGGTAGACTGTTCTGGCCGTGCAAGACCTAATGAGGCTGTGCGGGCACCTATTCACTTGGAGGCCAATCTTATCTCTCACTTTCAACTGTGTTATTCGCTTCTTTCCTTTATAATTTATGAAAGCCCTCTTTAGTCATCTTCTTTCGTAGTGCTCTATGTGATCCTTTGTGATTCTGTGAAATTTTGGATTTCCAGCATTTAACTGTTTTTATCAATATTATCATAATGGATAGAAATTTCTCATTAACATAAAGGCTTACAATTTATACTGCCTTGTGGTTGTTATTTTATGTGATGAACATTGAGCACATTATGCCAGTACTCTCTGCAGAGGTCTGCATTGCTTCTAAAAAAGATTTAGCTTTTCATTTATTCTGTATGGTCTTCAGAGCTTCTGTGTTTGCTTCCACATTTTATTAGACATGTCCCCATCGCTTCAATTATGTAGAATTGTCTCCCCTTAATTTGATGTAAAGTTGGCTCTACAGTCATAGAATTGGACCTTGGAACCATCCCCTTCACACACAAAGACAGGAGTAGAAAGGAAGATAGAAAGAAGGCAAGAACTGAGACTAAAAGTAGCTATAGGTGGAAAATGCTGAAAATATTGTTTATGCCAGATTATATTGTCATCTCATATAGCATGCATATCTGTGTTACTGTTTCATTACCTGAATGCTTTTCTTCCTTTTAGGCAAGAGGCGCCCGTGGAGGGCATTTCTTCTATATGGTCCTCCTGGGACAGGAAAGTCATACTTAGCCAAAGCTGTTGCTACTGAAGCTGATTCAACTTTTTTCAGGTAGCTTATCTGTCAACACTTGCTGGAATCTTGTATGCAGAGTACACAATTAATTCCTTTTGTTAAGGTTTTTTTGTATAGTCTAATTAACTTATTTCCCATAATTTATGTGCTTCTCAGCTTTAGGGTTACAAAGTTGTTTTTTTCCCTACCTGTTTGATATCTTTTAATTAAGGATATCATTCTTTATGTTGTATTCACTGCGTCATTTAGAATTGGTTTGCAAGAGCTTCATGATGATATTGTGTTTTTATTTTTATCTATTTTTATATATTTATATACTCCCTCCGTTCCATATTAATAAGATATTATGCTTCATAGTGGTGATAATCCCATTAAGGCGATTGTTGAGAGTACGTATCCAGATTTTGGTGCAGTGGGTGATGATACTGCATATCTACATGGTAGAGCTATATTGGCACCAACTTTGAATGTTGTTGAGTCAATTAATGAGTATATGACTTCAAAGAACACTTCAGAAGGTAGGACTTACTTAAGTTCGGATACACCGTGCAAATCAGATGCGAATGTAGATCTTTTGAATGATATTCAAACACCTGAGTTTTTGAATTCAATTAAGTGTTCCGGACTCCCGAATCACGAGTTAAAGGATAAAATGAAAGAATTAAGGATTGAATATTTTGACAGATATACCCTCAGCTAAATATTTGACCAAATCAAAATATCTCTTATAGATTGAAAAGTAGAGATATTTTCGGATTGATTTCAGGGAGAAAATTGGTGAAATTGGTGAAAAATATGTAAAACGTCAATTAATTGAAAAAGAGAAGAACATCCTAAAACGTCAATTAATATGGAACGGAGGGAGTATTATATATATATATATATATATATATATATATATATATATTTATTTATTTATTCTTTTTCTTGTCTTTGTTTTTGTTATTATTCTAAGAACATGATTCCTTGTTCAATATGACCCTTCCAAGAATATGATACAATTTCAAAATGAGGAAATGAGTTAACTTAATCTTATATGATGTCAGAATGTCTTGAAATTCAAGCCAATATTGCTTGGAATAACTCAAAATTCCCTAACCCGGGTTTTTGTTCTTCTATGCATAACCATATATGCTTTTTATTGCTTTTTTGAACTCGATAGGATTTCTGTGGTTTTAATTGCTTGTGTCATGAATGAGAAAGAAAAGTAGCAGTAGCAGAATTAGTCTTGGGAGGAAATCAGGGAGAATGATATTTGATATTGTCTCATTATCAAAAGAACAATATTAAATTATTGCTGGGCTTGTTGCTCATTGTTTCAAGTGTATCAGTAATCATTATCATTGTATTCACACTGATCTTTATGCGTTAAAGTGGCATGGGCTTCTGAGGGCTCTTGTTTGGAGAGGTTGTAAAAAATGTTGTAACTTTTTAAGGGCACTCTCTTGGATTGCTAGTAATTGTAACTAAAGGTACCAAAATATATGGTCGGAACTTGTTTGACTGGATTAAAACGCAGTTGTGCTTTAGCTTCTTAGGATTTCATTTCTTTGACCTATTTTGCTTATTACTTATACTGTAGAAACTGATTGCTTGAGCTAGTGGGATCAGGTATAGTAGCTGATAGTAGCTGACATTGAAATTTATTTCTACAATTATTCTCCATCCTAACATATCATTACTTTGCCAGACTTCTCCTCCATCCTAATATATCATTACTTTTCTACAATTATTCTCCTTCGTTTTGCCCTCACTTCCCAATAAATCCCTACTGAAATTCCCTACTCCCGCAGCCATCGTGCCACACAACTTCGTGTCTGAGATAATCCTGTGATAAAATCATCATGTAGCACGATCTTGTTATATGATACATGATCTTGTTACATGAGAAACAGTCATGGTTGTCCACCTGCTTCTTTTGTTATGTTACCTTGGGTCTTTGCAGTTAACAAATGGTTAAACCACTTTTTTCTTATCAAGGTGGGTAGAGAAGTTGTTTTGTTATCCATAATCAGCAAAAAGAACTATTTTCAGAATCTCGGTTTCCAGTGAATATTTAACAGTTTTGATATGGATTGCATTTACTCAGAATTTGTTGACAGACACTTGTCAAGAGGAGACTATCTTTCTTTATGCATGTTTTCAGTTCTTTCTCTTTTTCACTTTCAATGATTGAGTACTTAGGGTGTAAAGTTGGCAAGCGCCAACTGCTTCTCTTTTTCAGTATTTCTTCTTCAGACTTGGTTTCCAAGTGGATGGGTGAAAGTGAAAAGCTAGTTTCTAATCTTTTCCAAATGGCTCGTGAGAGTTCTCCCTCGATCATTTTCATTGATGAAATAGATTCCCTCTGTGGCCAGCGTGGAGAGGGGAATGAGAGTGAAGCTTCAAGACGAATCAAAACAGAATTGTTGGTCCAGATGCAGGTAATTCTGAAGTGTCAGATGGTGGGAGCCATTTCTTACATATCCTTTTGAAGTTGACTAGTTGGAGACACGTGCGTTGCACGTGATCAATAAAATTTACAAAAATAACACATCTAAATATTCTAAATAGGTAAACATAGAAATTGATGGTATTTTATGAAATAAAAAAAAAAAATAACAATACATAGTATCTAATTGATTTAAGTATAGACTTTAATATATGAGTTTTTATGAACTATTTGTATTTTTTTCTTAAGAAAAATATTTTAGTACTTTAAGTTTTCGACAACTACGAAGATATTATTTGTCTATACTTTAGTAATTTACTGACAGTTTCTCAACATAGTCTTACACGGTTTAGGAGTTTAATCCGCATTACACCTAAGAACCCCAAAACTTTTTAACAAGTATAAACACAAACTATTTGTTATATATACGAAGAATATAACCCAATTAAAAAGAATTATCTATATAACAAAATTATTTGATGCACAAATCAATAATCTCAATATATTTTTTCTTATTTATTTGATTGATACACAATGTTTATCATTTTTGAAGATAACTTAGTCACATGAATATATATTAAACCTACTTCTATAGTCTGTATGTCCCCAAAACGTTAAGATCGGTAGATGTCTAACATTAACGGCTAAACCGATCAATACATGAATGTAAATGGAAGAAAGAATAGATTATTAACAACTCTAACTCTATTTCAAATATTTTATATTTTGTTTGTTTGATATGCATTTAGATGTAACACTAAAACTTCTATAGTTGTAATATTTATTTATATTTTCTTTATTGCAAACATTATTGTTGCATGTAAATATTTATTTGTGTAAATAAATTTTTTTTAAAGAAATATCAATGAAGGAATGTACAAAGAGAATTTATTAATCATGACATTTCTTTTCTTAATCTTAACAAATTAGCAGGAAACTTATCATAGTTCTAAAAAATAACATTTATTTCCTTTTTACTATTATCTTCTTATATTTGTCAATGAAAAATATTATTTTTATATTTGATATCTAATATGTTTTTACGTAAAATTTATAGGTAAGATTACGAAATTTATAATAAACACAATCCTATTAAATAAATTATTTTGAATGATTTAAATTATATAGTATGATTTTTCATATTTATTCTCATCGCATATCATTTAGGAGCTTTTTAGATTTATTTTATTATGAATCTAATTTCCTTGTACAAATTCAAAAGTTTAAAAGTTAAGAAATTAAAGTATGTGGTATTTTTATGAAGAGTTATATATATAAAAGGTATTTTTATCTTTATACTTAATAAGTGAAAAATAAATAAATTTTCAATTGATTAACTACCTATAAATAGTTAATTATTATTTGTACTTTATTAATAGAATAATTGAGATTGTATTATAAATTTAATCGTTCCAAATTTCTAATCGTGCTAATTATGTACTGTTTTTTATAAGATATTGAATCCAATAACTATATAATTTTCTACTAACTTCATTATATATAGTTATTGATACTTTAAACATACATTTTCACTTTTAGGTTTTAACTGAACTTTATTTTACTATGTCAAATTTATTCTAAGTTAATACATTATTATGTGCTTCGTACTTTTCACTTGTAAGTAAAATTGCGTGATAAATGCAGAAGAAATTAAAAATCACGGAGAATTTTGTACAAAAGTTTATCGCACTTGTATGCCTCAAGTTCACGTAATTCTAATTTATATAACAGACCTCAATTTTTTTATAATTACTTTATTATTATTATTTCCTATTAAAATCTATGTTCTCAGATCTTTATACATTACTATGTAATTCAAGGATTAAACATTTAGTTGAATTTTTTTACCTAAATAATTTGAAACAAAATTAAGTAAAAAATAATTATTTTGGATATTAATTTACACCATTTTTTCTTTAAAATAATTTTTTGGAGTACAATAATTGATTGATCACCAAAGTTATGAGTTATGATATGCAATTTACTTTTATGTCCTTCAATTATAGTTATATAGAGGGTTATTTATGTCTACACATTAATTTGTAAGAAATACTCATACTTTTATAGGTAGGGGATTAGCAGCCAATTCATATAAGTTTTTTGGGACTTGGGCTGAATGTTTTATGTTCACTCGGTCTTGTATCTATGATTTAAGTGCTATAAAGTTCATTAGTTCCATATGTATTGTTTAATCCTTTATATATGCCCCCCGCTCCACCCCCATTAAATGAATTATACATCTCTTGGGTCACTTATACTTTAATTAATTGTTCATCAGCTGTTATTTAACAGTTTCCTTGTCCATATATTTTATTACCTTGTCTTAATTTGGTGTTAACATATATGAGTGTCATCAGAAACCTGAAGGTCATTGAATATGTCTCTCCATTTGTTTATTTTTGAATTGCTATGGCTTTTCTCCGAGTCCAATAAAGATGTGAAATTGGAGAGCCAATTACTGCTTTTCCACCAATAGCCAATTTTCTTGTATGGTTACTTTTCTGATGTGACAATACAGATTGTAGAAGTTTGATAGTTCTGTTATCTTCACTGATTCATCACAGAAAATTGCGGATATGCATCTATGTCTAAATCTTTATTCGATAAAAATAAATTTATGTTATGCTGCTCTAGCAAGGAAAGACTATTATATAAACTTAGCATTGCAAATGTTACCATCTGGATATCTTGGATAAATTTAAGACAGAGAATCAATATGGAGTTCAGCCTGATTTTGAGTTTGAAAAGGTGCAACATCATTATAAATGAATTCAATTTAAAAAAAAATTAACCTTTCAAAGCCAGCTTGCATTTCTTCTGACTAGGCATTGTGGTTTCACTTTGACATATGCATTGCAATTGAATTATTTACCATTTTGATTGTATTGCAACTTTAAATCATTAGGGGGTGGGGCACAATGACGATAAAGTTCTAGTTCTTGCTGCAACAAATACTCCGTACGCTCTTGATCAGGTAATATCCAATTTTATATTGCCAGCTTGTGGTGTAGTCCATGGTGGTTGTTTAGCTAACATACAATTTCGGTTTCTCTAGGCCATTCGGCGAAGGTTTGATAAACGTATTTACATTCCTCTCCCAGATCTGAAGGCTCGACAGCACATGTTCAGAGTAGGGAACTTTTTTAAAGAGAGAAAACGAAATTATTAATTCAAGACTGATATGGTATCATTTCTCCTGTCACTCTTATGCAGGTGCATTTAGGAGATACCCCTCATAACTTGACTGAGAGCGACTTTGAAGCACTAGCTCGTAAAACTGAAGGTTTCTCTGGTTCAGATATTTCTGTTTGCGTAAGTATGGATCATTTATCCACTGACTGCAAATGTCTAAACATGAAGCATTGTAGAGCGCTTCTGCTCCCTCATATACACCCATACACTACTTTATTGTGATTCTATCTCTTACTACTTACGTAGGTCAAGGATGTCTTATTCGAGCCTGTACGTAAAACACAAGATGCTATGTTTTTTACCAAGTCTTCTAATGGCACATGGATGCCATGTGGGCCCAGGCAACCTGGTGCTGTTCAGATTACCATGCAGGAGCTTGCTGCACAAGGACTAGCTGCACAGGTATTTATTATTTGGTTTAACCTTGGTTTGTACAAGAGAATTTCTCTTAGGTTGTGGTTGGATTGAGGTATTTAGCTATGGATTTGAGGGGATGGATTTGAAATCCACAATCAAATCCATTCTCAACTTGTTTGGCAGAAAATTAAAATTAATAGATTTTAATCCTTCTAAATTTATAGTACAATTTTGATAAATTTGAAACCCTTTTTCCGTAACCTAGTCATTTGAAATTTATCATACTTCACGCACACTTTAAGCAGAGACAATACACACACTTCACCGACACACTACACCTCACATGCACACACTCTACGTATACATTTATACTTTTATTATCATCCTCTTTTCTTTTAGGATAAAATAAACTGAGAAAAATCGAACGATTTAAAAACATTCATTTAATCCAAACATTCAAATAACGGAATTGAAATGAGTAGATTCCAAATACTAAGGATTTTAAATCAATTCTTATGCAATCACTTTGGGGATGTTTGATTATGTTCCCATCTCCAATTTTTTATCGGATTTTATTTGATATGATTTGATAAATATGATTGATGTTTAACTAAATGTGACTAATTATTGAATAATATTGTTGGATAATGATATTTTATTAGAATAGTTAGTAAATGGTAGGTCCCACTAAATAATGATTATTGAAATTTATTTTATTATATTAGATGAATTGATAGTGATGGGACACAAAAATAAATATTTAATTTAGATGTAACAATTGATTTGGAAAAGAAAGGAGCTGTATTAAATGCATTCCTTAATTTGTGGGACGGATGGAGTATATAACTTGTAGTAATGGATGAGTGGAATAGTGATGTTATTGTATGAATTAAAAATGTTTTGTTGAAGAACAGTATTCAATGGTGAGACAACTGATTAAATGCCTGTTGACAGATCATTCCACCCCCGATTTCAAGGATGGACTTTGATAAGGTGCTGGCGAGACAGAGGCCAACCGTGAGCAAGGGTGACCTTGAAGTGCATGAGAGATTTACAAAGGAGTTTGGCGAGGAAGGTTGAAGGTTGGTTTTTGGTTTGTGTCATTATCATGGTTGCATTCTGGCTTTTCCCGAGCTAACTCTTGTCCACCATGTATTTATTACTTTGTACAACTTGTTCAACACATTGTTAATATGGTATATGCATGCATGTCGAACTTTATGATGCTTTTCTCTTACCCACCACAGATACTAGTTGTATGATAAAATGTGGTTGATAATCTTAAGATCAGGTTGCTCTATTCCAAAACCACACAAACAGAAAATGTGTTGACGTACAGCATAACCCTCTCCACTTCTTGAATCTCCGACGTTTCAAATACCTAACCCAAAAGACAGCTGTTTTGGGGAAGGGAAAACCAATAATAAAATTATATACTAATATAAGTAAAGTGATATCAAGTAAGATATGTACAAGAAAAAGTCCAAAATAATCTACCAAATGTATTAGCATTTATTAAGAAAAAAACTCTTTCAACTAAATTTCAAATCGAAGTACTTTGTATCCCTGAAACATAAATCTTCTAAATTTGATACAATCAATCTGATATTTTTCTTTAATATTCTTATAATGTATTTTGGATGGTAGGCACACAAAAGAATTTGTCATTGAGATACTCGTTAGTTCGACCTTGAATTGATAAAAAATGCGACATTTCTCACTTGAAGAGCAGATGCGATTGTACAAGTGTATTACTAATTATTTCTCATTTTAATTAAGTTCCTAAAAACATCTTATAATTAATTATTTTTCATTTTGGCTGATCTTATAAGTTCTTAAAAATATCTTATAAGATGTTTAGGAGCTTATAAATTCTTGCAAAGTATTTGGCAGAAAAAGATATTTAGGAGCTTATAAGACACAAAAATAAGCTCCAAGACTCTATATGATCTAAAAAAAGTAAGTTGCTATACCCATCTTATTTCTATATTATTTTTTAAGATCTTAATTATTACACTCAAATTTCACACACAATTCACACTTACACACATTACACACAATTCACACACTACACACACTTCACACACTACACACTACATATACCACACATACTACACATACTACACATACCACACACACTTCACACATTTCACACACTTCACCCACTAATTAAAATGTATATTTAATGTTAACTTTAAATTAGACCCCAAATTTATAACTAAATCACTATATCCAATTGCAAGCTTATAAACTCCTTTATCTAAACACTTTGTTAACTTATAAGCTCCTTAAATATTACATCTTATAAGTTCTTGAAACAACTTATAAGATGTTGGAGCTTATAAGATAAAATAAGCTTAGCCAAACATCCTCTAAATGCGACACCAGTAAGTAAGGATCTCATGCTCCGACCGTCCCTTCAGGGTTGTTGCTGGGCATAGAGCCGTCCCGTCTCAATTTGTTGTTTACAGTGCATATTTGTAATTGGACATCGATATTATTTACCTCGCACACTACAAGAATAAAGGTCTTTTGCCACAACAAAAAGTTGTCACAAATAATAAGAAGTTGTCACAAATAAGTTATTTGCCACAACATGTGGTCACTAATTGGTCGTGTCAACAACCCCGTCGCAAATAATATATTTGTGACCACAAGAGGTGGTCTCTTTTAATATTATTGGTTTTTGTGACAACAAATTGTCACAAAAAGTATGTGGTGGCAAATAATACAAAAGTTTGGTCAACTTATATTGAGTATTAGTGACAAAATTGTTGTGGCAAATACTCTAGTTTTTTAGACCACATTTTTGTGACAAATACTCTCTATATATAAGTGACCACATAGTTGTGGCAAATACTCTAGTGTTTTGACACTACATTGTTGTGGCAAATACTTTATATATGAGTGACAACATAGTTGTGGTAAATACTCTAGTCATTTGACACTACATTGTTGTGGCAAATACTTTATATATAAGTGACAACATAGTTGTGGCAAATACTCTAGTTATTTGACACTACATTGTTGTGGCAAATACTTTGTATATAAGTGACAACATAGTTGTGGCAAATACTCTAGATTTTTGAGACTAGTTGTTGTGGCAAATACTTTAAATTTTTAGGACAATATATTGTGACAAATGAACATTATTTCTACTGAATTTTTCCTATTTGATTCCAATTTGGGTACGCCAATACTAAATTATTTTATAAGAAAAACGTAAACAAATGCAAAAACATATATGTATATTATATATAAAGTCTCTCCCAAGTATATCAATAACATCAATCAAGTCACTTATATGAAGGTTAAAATATATCCATCCATAATCACATATATGAAATCTGAAATCTTCCTATACTCAATCATCTAAATCAGTATCCACATCATCCTCGTCGTCCTCACCACCGATAGTAGCACTCGATGATGATGGAGCAATTGGAATATCGGGCAACTGAGCATGAGGGGCCAAGTGACGTACCACATCGAGCATTTGTGCAAGATACGTCCGTAGTGTATTAATCTCACTTTCGCACTTAGCATGCGGAGCCGTAGACCCCGATTGAGATGACCGTGAATGTCTTCTATGTGAAGAGTGTGATAGAGTGCGACCTATTCCAGCCGTATGGCCTCTCTGTGTACCCAACACTTTGCCCATAGCAGCAGCCTCATTTTTTGCAGTCGAAACCGAAGTTGAACCTGATGTCGAACATGATGTCGAGCCTGATGTCGAATCTAAAGTCGAACCTGAAGCTGACTCTGCTAGTAGTCTCTGAAGCTCCTCCTCCATCTTATACTAACATAGTTAAAAAAAATAAAAAAATCAACAAAGACTTAACAAAAATATTTGTCATAAAAGAAAACAAATTCTTACATATGTCTCCTCTGCATCCTTATTAGCCCAGACTCCCTCACGCTGATGCATTTCTTTCCAGTTTCTAATGGCAGAATACAACTGACGTGTTTCAAGATTTCCCTGTTCAAGACAAGCAACTATTTTAACATTTGGTAAACATTACTAAAATCTGTTTTGAGTATAAAGGAACTGTTGTTAAAACGACGTGCATATTGAGTCCTCATTCATATTATAGTATTAGTATTCACCAAATCTTCAAAAAAATATCCCTTTTAGCATAATTCACACTTACAATGCCCAAACTGCCAAAAGGAACACATGTACTACAAAACAGTAATACAACAAAATGAACACTTGAAATTAAGCTTCAACTATAGTCCAGATGCAACACACACTCCAAGCTCCATATATGTATGTATTTACACCTAAAGCATCATTTAATTGAACTCATATCCACCACCCAGTCCTCTGCACCAATCTTTGTCCTCCCACAATTTCATCTAATACTATGAAAGGTGACTAGTTGCCACCTAGACATCTGATAATATCTAGTAAATACACAGCCACGGAGCAAAGCACATATAAAGTTGTCCAAAGAAAACGTCAGAAACAGACTAATTGCAAATACTCAACCTAACAATTTACCTTTAGTGCTCGATGTTGCATGTATGATCTTCTCCCATGGTAGCTTTTGTACTTATGCTTTGCACGATTTTCTGAACCTTTCTTAGATTTTCCCTATTTATAATAAAATTAATTTTCACGTTAAATGATAGATAAAACTAATCATAGCAAAACATCAAAGATTGAGACTTCAATTAGAATTAGTCACTAAATAAAATACCTTAATAGCTTCCGATGCAAATCTTTCACAGCAGCGATCCCACAGAGCTTCATCTCGTACACTGGCAGGGCGATCACGTTTAGCAGCTTCTAAAGTTTTTGATTTCTTGAAGTGTTTGTTCAGCTTATGCTTCCAACCATTATAACATATGTTGGCATCTCTATCCACCACATCAAGGAAGACACCATCTTGGCCCTCAAAATCAATGTCAAACCAATCCTAAATAAATTTAACATGTTAATGTCTCACATATACATAAAAATAATTACCACATAATTATAACCTCAACTCCAAACCAATATATAAAAATGTAATAATTACCACAAAATTTACCGCTCTCCAAAAATCAAACCAAAGAAAAACAATAGACTTTCTCCAGTTGGAATCTAAAACTAACCACTAGAATAGAACCTTACCAGTAATCGCTCCCGTACTAGTGCTTTCTGTAAGGGTGGGACATCTTTCCAATTGTCATGAAATGGTTCGCAGCAATCTCGAGTGTGTATGCCAACTGCGCTCTCCCACCAAGCAGCCAGATTACCGATCGCCTTCCACGTATCTCCTTCCTCATCAAATGTCAATGTGATTTTTCCCTTTCTAATTACCCAATCAGCAATGCCATGTCCCTTTGCCTTGCCTCGCCCTTTTCGTTGTTTCTTCCTTGGATTATTTGCAGTATTCACTACAAAATATTGCATTAGAGTCAATTAATTGGCAACACAATTTAAACATAAATACCCACACTTGGCAATTACACACCGTTACTACTCAATAATATAGAGGCTACACACAACATATTCATGCATTAACTACACTATTTTCCAAGGAAACTTTTCAATAGTTCAACTTGCATTAAATAGTACCAGACTCGCACTGCGAAGGAAGTGTATGTGGACCAAGTGGAGGTTCTGCTCCTCCTGAGGATCCAGCACAAGTGGCAACTGGGCCCGCCATCATATGAACCTGTTTCGAACGAATTTATCAGCCAAGAAAGCATATCAAGAATGTAACTTTGCAAGCCCCAAAAGAACTCATCTCCCAACTCTTCATCCTAAAACACAACCAGACACATCTCAGTGACAAGAATTAATCTTACCAAAATCAAAAGGATGGTAGAGAAAATCATCGTGCAGAAGCAAAGTTGAAACCACCAAAACCCTGTACAAGAACGAAGAAAATTGCAAAACATCAATATTTCCATAACTTCAAGTAACACATGCACTACATACACTTAGTGCAACCTAAAAACATGTTTAGGAAAGGTAAAGTGTACACTAGAATAACATATACCCAACATTTATTCATCTTCACTATTAATGTCTCTCATTTCCTCATCTATATCATCGTCATCATCATTGTCATCTTCATTGTCATCATCAAACTCGACCACGTCGTCCTCAATATACTCATCTAAAATATCATTTTCATCATCATTAATGAAATCATCATGTACATGGGACTTAACTCTCAAGATTTCATCCACATTGGATTTAACAACATTTGATGGCACATTTGATTGACTGCACATCATTGAATCAATGTCCGGTATTTCGATAGACAACTCGATGCCCGATGACTCTACATCCTGAACTACTATCACATCATCCGTTTCAAATGGTGGGAAGTCCCAAATGTGTCTATGCCCAAAATGCTCAACAAGTCTCCAATCTGAACCATTAAACAAGTCTTGTACATAAAAGACTTGTTCAGCTTGAGATGCAAGTATAAATGGTTCATCTTCATACCAAGATTCCTTAACGCATATACTTACTTGGTTTTTGTATTTTCGCACTCCTCTTCTTTTTGAGTTAGTGTTAAACCACTTACACTTGAAAAGAACAACAGAATTGTTTCCCCGACAAGTTAGTTCATAAACTTCTTCTAATACTCCATAATAGACTTCATTATTCGGTCCTTTAACTGAAACCCCACTATTCTGCGTTGTTCGACTGATATCTCGATTGTGTGTTAGAAACTTAACGCCGTTGACCACACAACCTGGATAGCTTTTGACAGACAAATTTGAACCAAAGGAAAGTGAAACTAATTGCTCGGTCGCCTCTGGTGATTTAAGTTCATGTAGAGCAAACATCTGCAAAATATAAACATATATTGAGTACATATACCTTAATAGCCTAGTTTATATCATTCTTCAAGGGGCAAGTGGAGGAAGTTACCTTCCTTTGAAATCATTTTGGAAAATCTCTAGATTGCCTATCAATTAATAACCCCGTCGAGCAATATTGCTCCATTTCTTTCACATGGTCACTGCATGATTACAAGTAGGTGAGAATTATAATAGACCAAATGACTATAAATTAGATTAAATATACAACGTACTTACCAAATATAATGTTGAATTTCCGGACAATTGTTCAGTATGTACCACTCGGCTTTATTCCGCATATTATTGTCCAAAGCAACTGGAGTCATCTTTCCAACAAGGCGAGAACAAGTTTTAAACACAGAAAGCTTACTTGCATTCTCATCTACATCAACCCAATTTCTCTCCGGTTTGTTAAATTTTGTGCCAATGCCGGTAAGATAAATTGAACAAAACGTCAAGGTTTCATTAACAATGTATGCCTCTGCAATTGAACCTTCAGGACAGGCACGATTCCTGACATATTTTTTCAATTTACCAAGAAATCGTTCAGTAGGATACATCCATCTTAATTGAGGAGGGCCTCCTCGAATGGCTTCTTCTGGCAGATGCATGACCAAGTGAACCATTATATCAAAAAAAGCCGGTGGAAAGATTGTCTCTAACTTACATAGGATAACAACAATGGCTTCTTGAGCCTTTTCTATGTCATCTATCCTCAAAGTCCTTGAACATATTAATCGGAAGAAATTACTCAACTCGATGATGACATCAACTATCTCTTTCGTCATAAATGGTCGGAGTCCAGTAGGTAATAACCGTTGCATTATGACGTGGCAATCATGAGATTTTAACCCTGTAATCTTACTGCTTCCTTCGATCACATTCTTACTCAAGTTTGAGGCAAAACCGTCAGGGAATCTCACATGTTTCAAGAAGTCACAGAACTTCTTAATGTCATCTGGGACAAGTGTATAGGCTGCTTGTGGTTTCATCCAATAATTACCATCTTTATACAGATGCAGCTCTTTACGTATGCCCATATTTTGTAAGTCGATTCTCGCCTTATCCGTGTCCTTATTTTTCCCTTCAATGTTCAATATGGTGCCCAACAAACTTTCACACACATTCTTCTCAATATGCATAACATCCAAATTGTGGTGTAATGCTAATGAAGACCAATATGGCAATTCCCAAAATATACTTTTCTTGGTCCAATTTAGCTCGATTGTTGGTCGTTTTCTTTTCTTGCCACCATACTGTACATGCTTACCTGGTAGTCTAAATCCAACATGTTGAAGCTGATTTAATATTTGTTGAGTTGATTTACGAACTAGAGGATGTCGTTTATCAACTTTATTATCAAACTTCTTGTTATTCCTCATCTTATGGTTAATATGAAGCCATTGTCGATGCCCGACGTAACAAACTTTATTTGTAATCCGCATGGAGGGGGTTGCATCATTGCATGTTGGACAAGCGAAATATCCTTGACCACTCCATCCAGATAAACTACTCCGAGCAGGAAAGTCACTGACCGTCATAAGCAACATCGCTCGCATCTGAAATAGAGTGTCTGATGCAGCATCTCGCACAGCCATGCCTTCCTTCCATAATTCTTGCAATTCATCAATAAGAGGTCTCAGATAGACATCTATATCCTTTCCAGGAGCATTTGGTCCGGGTATCAACAAAGTTAGGAGGTTGTACGGGTCCTTAGTACATAACCAGGGTGGTAAATTGTACACATTCATAACCACCGGCCACATACTATATGAAAGGCTTCTATTCCCAAAAGGGTTAAAACCATCTGCAGCTAATCCTAGCCGAACATTTCTCGGTTCACAAGCAAAGTCAGGGTACTTCTCGTCAAACTCCTTCCATTCTTTACCATCAACTGGATGACGCATTATATTTGGATCTGTCGATCGACCTCTCTGATGCCATGTCATTTCCTTTGCAGTGTAGCGTGAAGTGTACAACCGTTTCAGCCGATCTTTCAGTGGAAAATAACGAAGTACTTTTTGTGGCACTTTCTTTCCCTTCCTGTTTATCCAACGACTTGTTTTGCAGACAGGGCATTCTTGTAGATCAACATTCTCCTTCCAAAACAATACACAATCATATCTACATGCATGAATGGTTTCATAACCCAGTCCCAACTTTCTCAATAACTTCTTTGACTCATAATGAGACGTAGGCAGCTTGTTGTCACCCGGCAGAGCATCTTTCAATAGTTTTAGCACTGCATCCATGCATTCATTGGACCACTTGTGAAGAACTTTCAAGTGCATCAATTTTGCTAAAAAATTCAACGATGAATACTTAGTGCAACCAGGATACAATTCCACTTGGAGGGCGGATAACAGGTCCGTAAATTCATTTTCTTGTGGATCATCCTCATCCGTTTGCACATCACCAAACTCATGTGCACCCGCTGCCCCAACATCATTCAACACAGCACCCATCTCATCAACAACTTCATTTACAATTGGAGTAGTACCCAATGGTATGTTAGATGTTTCACCATGAAAAACCCATCTTGTGTATGTTACGTCAAATCCATATTGAAAGATGTGTGCATCTACCACGTTCACTGGAAACATATGCCCATTTTTGCAATTTTTACAAGGACAACTTATGTTTCCCTTATGATTTCTGTAGTTCTTTGCATTCTCAATAAAAGCCCTCAAACCGTTCTCGAACTCGCTTGACAACCGATTCCTTATATGTCCCCAACTTTTGTCCAAACTCATTTTACTATTACAAAAAAATCATATCAAATTACAGCAGCAAATTACATAACAATAAAGATTTAAAGAATGCAGATGTAAGAGGGCATGCATCAAAGTATTTCTAGATCCCTAGGATGCTCCTATTTATAAGTCTAGGTGAAAAATGTAACTTAAAAATCATTAAGTAAAAATATTATTATAATTAGTGGGATGTTACAAATAATTAATGCTCCAATTTTAACTTTCACAACCACACTGTTCACGTCTCATTCTCTAAACTTAATTACTACTACTATTTTATTGTAAGTAATAATTACTCATTATGAGACAAACACTCCATTATTAACACTATCATATGGATATGGTATGAAAACAAAGCTATAATCTGATGTAATACAAGCAAACATACAATTAATTAACAACTAATGTACATACTTAAGGAATTTGATTCTTGAAAATTCGTGATGCATATATATAGATGAAATCATACAGTATACTAGCAATCATTTCATAGTTGTCAAGATAAGAAATACATGTGAGCTAGCAATCAACTTTTTCCTGTTTGGTTAAAAAAAAAGGTACATCACATTTTAGTGCAAACCTCTCACCTGTTTTCGCTATCGTGCTAGTTAATTTAAATTTATTTAACTGTGTGGAATTTTACTCCAACTCCCAAAATAGAGTTTAAGGTGTTACAAGTTCAAAGTTGTGGAAGTACAAAAAAATGAAACTTCCGTAGGTGAGCTACTGTTATCTATTAACGTACTTACACAGCTTATATACACTTCATATTTCACCCACTACACACACTTCACACACTACACATATTTCACCTATTATATACACTTATAGCTAAATCATTTTATTCAACTGCCAGTTAATAAGTTCTTTTATCCCAACATTTTTAACTTATTAGCTCTTTAGAAATTATATCTTCTAAATTCTTTGAACAACTTATAAAATTTTGGATCTTATAAGATGTTTGAAATAAGCTTATCTAGACACCTTCTAAATGACTTGTATAAATTAATATTTCTGAGTCTGGACTATATCATTATCCTACCTAGTGAGTTTATATAATCACTAAATCAGTTATATATCATGAGAAGGAAAATACCATTTCCAGAAAATATAAGAAGCGTCCAAACAATATATACATTAGCCAATACACTACTTTGCCTAGGTTACTGACATTAGATTGCACATAGACGTCATATATCCACTATTAACTCATACACAAACTGAGTGGCACATACAGATACAGATACATAAAAAATGTGTTCTCATACAGTCTTCTAACCAACTAAAAAGTCAATAGAAACTAAGAACAACGTACGAATGTAATGGCAGAATCATACCTTGATTTCAGAATATGCAGCTGGTTTTCCTCCTCTTTGGTCTTAGCGTAAGCGTACCTTTCAATAACTGATCTTAAGCTGACAAGATCAAGAAAGTGGGGAGTATCAGGGTAGTAACTAAATGCATATAATCTTGTTAAAATGGACAAGCACTATCAAAATCACACTCGCAATATACCATTGATAATTTCAACATGCTGCTTTTTAGATTTACTATCATTTTCTGTTTATTTTAATATTTTTAATTAGTCTATAGTTATTATTACTCGTGAGTTGTTGTCTTTTAAGCAATGGACAAAATACATAATCGATTATGAGTAGATTCCAGATAATTTATAAGACTCATAACTTCATTTTAGCATGATTTTTCTTGTTTTATAATATCTTGATTCATGGACTGGGGAAAAAAAAAATTGTTTAGTACAGAATGAAGCCCAACTTAATTGAATTAAAATCATATAGAAGAGGTAGATACTATCTATAATAATAAAGAAAAAATCAAACCATCTAGAAATTTTACTGGTGTTTGCTGCGACACTAAATTCATGAAATGCAACACGAATTCAGATGAATAAATCATAAAAACGATCCTAATTGAACATCATAAAGATCAGAGAGCCGATACCAGTTCCATGAAATGCAGAACGAATTCAGTTGAATAAATCATCTAAACTATCCTAATTCAACTCTGTTTCTATTGGGGGGAAATGAGTAAGCAACAGAGAAGGAATACACCTCATGGATGTCGGTCGAATCTCGGCGAGTAGAGAGGCCGACGACAGAAGAATCTCAACGAGCGGAGCGGCCGATGGCGGCGGAATCTCGGCGAGTAGAGTGGCCAAGAAATCTCGACGAGCGGAGCGACGGATGGTGGATGAATCTCGACGAGCGGAGCGGCGAATGGTGGATGAATCTCGACGAGCTGACCGGCGAATGGTGGAAATCGGAAATGAGTGAGAGAAGACGATGGTTGAGGTGAGAGAAAGAGGGTTCTGTTTTGTTTTGCATTTACAACTAGGAGAGGGAGGGTTTGTTTACTGGGCTCATAATATAATTAAAACATTCCATTATTAAAAGTTATTTGCCACTACAATAATAGTGTCAAAAGATATAGATACATTTATTTTATGTTTTGTAACCACTTTTATGGTCTCTTATAATCTATTTAAAAAATTATTTAGTAAAAATACTATTTGCTACTATAATTAGTCTCTAAAGATGTAGACTAAATTATTTCATCTTTTGTAACTACTATTATGGTCTCTTATAATATAATTAAAAAAAATTATTTATTAAAAATATTATTTGTCACTACAATTATGGTCTCAAAAGATATAGGCAAATTATTTTATCTTTTGTAACCACTATTGTGGTCTCTTATAATCTAATAATAATAAAAAAAGATTAAAAACTATTATTTGTCACTACAATTATTGTCTCAAAAGATAGAGTCAAATATTTTTTATCTTTTGTAACCACTATTGTAGTCTCTTGTAATCTAGTAAAAAATTATCTATTATATGCACTATTTGTCACCACAAATGTAGTCTCAAAAGATAATAGGCAAAATTATTTGACACCACAAAAGGTGTCTCAAAAGATATAGGTCTTATATTTCATCTTAAGTGACAACTATTGTTGTCCCTAATAATATACAAAAATAAAATATTTATTGTAAAATTATTTGAGACTACAAAGTGGTTGCTTTTAATATTTTTAATAAAATATTGGAGGAAAATTATTAAATGTCTTTTGTGACCACTTGTTGTCCCATAAACTTGACTATTTGACACAACATTTGTTGTCTAAAAAAAAATGGTGTCAAAAGACCCTTTTTCTTGTAGTGGCAGAAGTGCAAAATAAGATGAATGAATTTTTGAGATAAACAATTCGTGGAAATTTTACTCTCAATGTATTTGTCTTTTTCCCCCCGGTATATTCTAAGTTATCAACCTGGCAGCATATTGTATTATCCCTCCTATCTTAGCGTCGGGGCAATTGGGATTAAAACCCACCTCTCTTATCAGACTAAAATACAATGTTTTTATGTTCTAATCGCAAAAAATAAACAATAACAAGTAGCTAAATAGTAGATATTCTCACAAAGTTCTCCTCTCAAAGGAGGTTAGGGTTTCTGCTCTCGCAGCCTTTTGCGTTCACTTCTAGAAGTGTTAGGTTATCGGTACTACGGAGATCTCTTTCATCCCTTTTCTGTGTGTTTCTGTCCTTTCATCTTTATTTTTCCGTCCAGGTTTTCTCCTTTCGTTTTTGTTTCTTATTTGGAGTTTTATTATTGTTGATTCCTTGGTGTGCATTTTTCTGATTGAAGGGGTGACATCTCTTTAGTCGTGCATCTTGATCAAAATTAGGATTGAAGGGTGTTCTAGACTGCATTGTAGGGGATGGTGGAGGATAGAACAGAAAGAGAATAAGAGATGCGAAAGTGGTTGACTTGGATGATACTAGTGATGCATTGGTATCGCAGATTCCTCTCACGACATATTGTGTTGTAAGAAAACTTTAGACGGTGAAACCCCATACAAATTTTACTTATTGGAAATCAAGACTAAGGCATGTACGGCGAAGAAAAAAGCTATTAGTGACAGAGTGGGGTAATGGGTCCTTTCTGTTTATGTTTGAAGACATAAATGAGAGAGACTGGGTCATGGCCAAACAACTTGGCACTTTAGTGGTTTTCTATTTGCCATTAAAGGTCGTGAGCAACATTATATAGTTAAGATCACATAAGCAACTTTTTCGATGCGGGCGTATGATGTCCTAGTTGTAGGTTTTAACGAGAGATTTCTTAAGGCTATGTCTATCCAGGCCGTGCGTGAGGAATGGGATTTGGGTAATGATGAAACTTTGGGCAGATTTCTTCGATTCAAAATCAGCTTTGATATCAAAAAACTAATACTTTGAGGTACTACAATTAGGTTTCAGGGAGAGAATATGTGGATCCCATTAAAGTGTGAAGCCCTCCCAGTCTACTGCTACTTTTGTGTGGACTGATTGGACATTGCTATAAATCATGCGAGACTACGACATAAACCAATGCCTAGATCCATCAGATACAAAATATGGCCCGTTTCTGAAAGCCTCCCTATTGAGACAACTACGTAACCCATCATTAGCAACCAAAATCCCCAAGCCCTCTATCAACAAAAACCTATTCCCAACCCATATACTCCCGCTCTATGTAGAGAATGATAACTCTTTACCTAGAACCATTATACGAAGCCATGCATAACCAAATGCCACATCAAATAACCCTACCATTAACCCTAACCTTATACAAAAGCTCTGATGCATCTGCATTACTCATTCTAAGATGTCTCTCCTCCACACAACTTGTGGTAACACATAATTTGATCAAGAATCCTGATCACCATACCACCATCATTGGTCCGAACTTAGCCAAATTGTGGGAGATCTTTCTAGCTCCCCTAACGAAGTTTTCGTCCTTACTGACCTGAACCTTATTCCTACCACAACTCCCTTGAAAAGTACAATGACTAAACACTCCTCTCGTGCATCCGCCCACTAAAGTAACTATTAATCTCCTATCCTATCTTTTCGCACTAAAGAACTCACTAATCCCAACAACTCCTCAACTGTATCACCACTACTAGATAAAAGCCTCTCAACTGCGCAATTATTACCAGCTCATCACTAATTATACCTTGCAGCATAAACAAAATATAAACAAATGCACCAACTCGGCACCCAAAACACTTCCACTACCAACAAAATAGTTGAATCAAAGGAACTTACTAAAACAAAAGCCACCTTGGAAAAGAATCCCCAATTGAGCAAACATATCCACCAAAGCTAATCCCATCTCCACTACACCTTGAAGCATATATAGAATGAGCCAATTGATGTCTTTAGATGAAGCGGAAGGATACATATAGAATTTGCAGAAATAGAAAGTTGTCTTAGTGTTGGATGATTCATGTTCTTTTGAATTACGAACAACGGAGGTTGCACGTCTGCAACCTGGTTGGCTCTCATGGATTCTTGCCGCTTGCTAGATTTATGGTTGTGCCAGCTAAGGTGCTCTAGATGTCCAAAATTCAGTGAGAGGGTTTCTCCCTGAGCGCCAACAAGCATGCATCTGTTTGACCTATCTTCCCGAGGGAAACGACAAACTCCGACCTCTAGGTCCTAGAGAAGTTCCAAGGCAGAGATGGAGCTAGCAAGGGGCTAGCGGCGGCGCCCCCCTCCCTCCTCAAACTTTTCAACAAAGTTATTCTGTTTATACATATACAATATAATTGTAGTTAAATAATGGATCTCGCCCCCCTCAAATATATATATATATATATATATATATATATATATATATATATTTTATAAATATCTCAAAAAAATAGTTCACCCCCTCATTACAAAATCCTGGCTCCGTCCCTGTTCCAAGGATAGCGAAAAAATCTTTCACCGCGCCGCACTATTCTTTCGCGAACAAATAGTAGGCAAAGGCAAGGCTGACTCGACTTCAACACTTTCCAGATCTCGAAACTAGATCGTATGAAGCAGAAGGCAAACAACACTCACTGCTTCCTCGCCAAATTCTTCTCAAGCCCAGCTAGGCGGCACTTGGCCAAAATTCTGAAGATACAACGGTCGCGTATGATACTAGGACCAATCGGTCATGGAGAAAAAAAAAAAAGCATGGCATGAGATAGACAGTGGCTTACGACTTCATTCACAATAAAGTGGAACGAAGTTGTCTCGGATGGAACTGTCAGGGAACTGGGAACCCCCGAACAGTTCAGATGCTGAAATAAAATATCTTAAGCAACGATTCCACCTTTTTCTTCTTATCATAAATAAGACTATTTTCTTTTGATTTTGAATGTATATCTACAGAGCTTGGTTTTGAATATTTTTTTGTTGTTGAATGTGATTCAAGTGGAGGGGGTCGGAGTTGCGGGTTTTCCTTGTTGTGGAAAGATTCAACTGAAGTGACGGTGGTGCCCTCTTCCCCTTATCATATTGACATAATCATGGGGAATATAAATTCGCTGAAGCACTGGAGATTAAAAGGCTTCTGCGGATGGCTGGAGGAGGAAAATAAGCATCTTACTTGGCAATTTCTTTGTGATTTGCATTAGAATCCAAATTAGTTGTGGTTGTGTATGGGGAATTTCAAGGTCATGTTCGGGTTTGAAAACAGAGAGGTAGGGATTGAGAGCTGTAAAAACTAGAGGCCTTAGAATCTTTAGCACTCTGTGAATTAGAGGACTTGGATTATGAATGATATAGCTTCACATAGACGAATAACCAAACCCAGAGAAAGGAACATACAAGAATGACTGGATTGGAGTATGGGTAGTATTCAATGGATTTCAAAGTCGCCATCTTACAAGGTTGAAAACTTGGCCAGACAAGAATCCAATCATTACCGGGTTTATATTTGCTAGGAAAAGAGCTGAATGGGAAGAAAGTTAAAATGTTTTGATTCGAATCAATTGGCTCCAGGAGGGTTCTTGTAAGAGGGTAGTTGAAGAATCCTTGGAAATTATGAATGAAAAATCATTTTTTCAATGGAAAATAACATATCTAGTGAATTGAAGAAGCAAAAGGAATATCTGGAGAAGTTATGACTAATAATAAGGCAACATGTAGGGAGATTGAAGTGAAGGTTTTTCTCATGAAGGAGGATCTATGGTACCAAATATCAAGAGTCAATTGAATACGAGGCGGGGATAATACGCCTTCTTTTCATAAAGTGGCGAATGGAAGGATAGAAAGAAACACTATTAAATACATTGCTGATGGGAGGGAAGGAGGTGAAATGAAGACCCTGATATCTCTAGAGTCTTGTAGGAGGAGTATTATGTGAACTTATTTTCCTCTAATCTCAATCTAGAGATGGATAGTGTGGTCAAAGCAATTGATCATAAAGTGAAAGACGAGATGGAGACCATACTGTCTGACTCGTATACTGGGAAGAGATCGTAGCGGCTCTTTCTCAAATGCATTCGACAAAAGCTCCAGACACAGATGGTATGTCAGCTATTTTCTATCAAAAATTCTGGCCCATTATCCGTGATGATATCATCCCCTGTATTCTTAGTATTTTGAATGATGTAGTTAGCCATAACTTTCTTAACCATACCCACCTTGTGCTTATTCTGAAAAAGAAAACGCCAGAATATACTTATGATTTCCGTCCCATTGGCCTGTGTAATGTAGTGTTTAAGTAATTGCAAAAACTATTTCTAATAGGTTTAAAACGTGTCTCTCGTCTCTTATTGATACAAGTCAGCCTAGCTAATGCCTTTATAGCTTTCAAAATCTTCCACTGTATGGAAACAATGAAGCAAAAAAGAAAGGCTCATCTGCATTTCAGCTAGATATGAATCAAGCATACGATAGAGTTGAATAAGGCTTCCTTGAATGAGTTATGCTGAAAATATGATTGGGTCTCCGTCTGATTATGTTGCGTGTTTCTTCGGTTTTATATTCGATATTGGTACATGGCCAACCCGGTGATAAATGTCTGCCTTCAAGGGGCCTCCATCAAAGAGACACATTGTCACCTTACTTTTTTCTTGTATGTACAGAAACTTTTCTTCTCTTCCCAGGAGAAATGAGGTGATATGCAAATTGAGACGCATAAGCATATGAGGAAGAGCACCGTCAATATCCCATCTCTTCTTTGCAGACGACAACATTAATTTTGGGCAAGCGAATGTCAAGAAATTCCTATTATACGTGAAGTCATAAAGAGCTATAATGGGCCTTCGGCCAATCGATTAATCTAGAGAAGTCGAAAATAACCTTCCGCAGTAGGGTGAAAAGTAGTGCGACAAAGATAATGACAGGTATCTTAGGCATGAGCATAGTTGAACAACATCATATTTACGTGGGCCACATGTTGGGCGATTAAAGTCCAAAATTTTTCAAGGTGCGGTTAATAGAATGGGAAAGAAATTAAACGGTTGGAAGAGTCAAACGCTCTTGCAGATGGGTAAGTTGGTACTTGTGAAATCATTTTCCTAAGAAATCCCCACATGTTACGAGTTTCTTTCTTTTTCCTAAAAGAGTAATGAACACATAATTTCTATCATAGCTACATTTTGGTGGGGACAGTAAGAAAATGAGAGAATAACTGATCACTCTATATTTTACGTGATACTTAGACATATATTTATATTTAAAACAGTGCATTATTCCAAAAATTAGTACTTCCTCACATATAATGTCGTATGTTTGGTGGATTTTACTTGTTTTGTTGGCTTTGTAGTGTTTCAAATACTTGGAGTTAATGCTGAAATCACAAGCCTAAATGGATAAAAAGAAGGCTTGGAAGGAAGGAAATAAAGAATTGGGTTCAAAAGAGACTTTTGATAGGCCAAAATTGGAGGGGAGAAGCTGAAAAGACGAGCTAAAAAGAGAAGATATTCGAGCAGCATTTGCTCAACCGAGTTCAAATTAGACCTGGTTGTGCAAGCATCACAAGTGCGAAAGTGGACTAGATGAAGAGTAGAGTAGCCATGAAACTCATTCGTTCATCTCGCGAAAATGCTTAATGTGCGTAGATGAAGAGCATTTACTAGACCGAGTAGCTATGCAACTCGGTCGTGCAAAATGTTATCATTTCTGACGACCAAACGCATTTTGAAGGGTTTATCCCATTTGATCCCCACTTGAACCTATTGTTGTGTACTCCTACATATACCTAGGTCTCTTATCAGCATAGAGAGATTTTTTTTTTTTTTTTAATCATAATATTATACTATATCATTAGTTTAGTAGCTTTTAGTTAGAGCAGTTGTATAGGAGCCGGAGAAGGAGATTCATCCGACATCTTCGATCGGTGACTATAGTATTCTGACTCTACTTTATTTTCTGTTTATTGCAACTTTTTGAACATGAGTTTATTTATGAAATTTATTATTTTTATAAAATTTTCTATGGAGCAGTCAATTCATATTTTAGGATTAGAAAATAGGTTTAATTACAAATCTCAATGTTTACATATGATCCATAATTGCATGTCCCTTTTTTTTTTTGTTGAGAATTGATTGTTGTTAGGGTAGACTAATCACCTAGTTGACCATGCTGTCAAGGCACACAAAATTAGATTCCTAAACTTTCCTATTCTAATTTGTAGAAGCGGTAAGTCATGGTCAATATCACAAGGAGCAGTCGATTTATCGTGTTTTATGTATTAATTAAACGAAATGAATAAGAACAATAAGGTGGGAGAGTTGATTTGATTTTATCTAATTAACTATTAATCAAGAAACGAAACAAGTAAATAAGCACAAAAGTGATTTCAAACAATTAAAAAGAGATCTCAGCCTCTAATCTAGTTATCCCCCCTAGTCTGATTAGCCATTGTAATTAATGCAATTACCCTTGAAATAATCCTAGAACTTCCCCCTAAATCAACAATAAGCTCTGTTGATCCGAGTTATCACTTAATTTTATTTAACCAAAATAAGCTCTTTGATTCATCTATATAACCAAATAATCTAAAATAAGCTCTTTAGATCTATATGACTAGACGCTTAAAGTGTTAGGACAATAGGGTAAATAGAGTGTTGGACACACAAGCTCGATCTAATTAACCTTGATTTATGTTATTTAGCGTATCAATTCGCTATTTGCTACCAATGGGTATGGAATCACAACAATTACGTTTTATGAACCTACCCTAGCTGCTAATACGCAGTCAATTAATAAAGGTGATCAATCTCAATTATATCTCCTCATATAAGAATGATTGAATAAAATAACATAAGAATTTCCAGAATATAATCCCAAAAGTTACTACCGTAAGAATTAAAATTCGATCAAGTTAGGGTTCAAACATAACTAGGGACTGAAAATAAACTACTAGTCACACATATTGGCGTTCAAAAACATAAATGATATGTCCAACATTAAATTAAAATCATAAATTAAATAAACCGAAATAGTCGATGGTCGAATCGCCTCCAATGGCAAGAGATTGCTTCTTGCTTCTTTTTCGAAAGTCATCTCCAATCTCTTATGTCACAAACATGCACCCATATTTTAGTTTAATAGCCCTTGCATGGGCTTCTTCTTTCCTCTTGCTAAAGAAAAAGGCCGCCACCTTCCTAAGAATCATGGCCCACTTGGACTTAAATCTAAAACCCATAATTTATGGACCTTCCCTCATGGATTTAATTTCCAAAGACATCCGGTGCAACTCGTATATGGTTGGCTCATCTTTTAGTTCGGCCATCTCAATGCCGGTTGGGTTGTGACACTAAGTCGCCCAGTGTAAGGCCCAACTCGATACGTGTCCCTCCGGAAATCCAAAGACTAGCCTTCTATGGGCAAGCAAGAAGTGTGTACTATGCACTGAGCATTGCTGAAGACATAGAGCATCAGGAACCACATAATTTTAAAGAATCAATTAGTGGTAGTGAATGTGAGCACTGGATAAGTGCAATGATGGAGGAAATGGAATCTTTGGAGAGAAATTGCACTTGGAAGCAGGTAGATAAGCCTAAGGGGCAGAAGCTAGTGAGTTCCAAGTGGATCTACAAGAAAAAGATTGAAGCTGGAGACACTAAAGGATAAGATACAAGGCAAGGCTTGTTGCAAGAGGTTTCACTCAGAGAGAGGGCATTGATTTCAATGAGGTTTTCTCTCCTGTGGTGAAGCACTGCTCTATCAGACTTCTGTTATCAAAAGTGACACAAGAGGACATGGAGTTACAACAACTAAATGTTAAAACTACATTTCTGCATGGTGATTTGATTGAGAACATATGCATGAAACAACCTGAAGGCTTTGTGGTTCCAGGAAGTGAAGAGAAGCTATGTTTTCTCAAGAAGTCACTCTATGGGTTAAAACAGAGTCCAAGACGGTGGAATAAGAAGTTCAATGAGTTCATGTTGAAGGCAGGATTCATCAGAAGTCTGTATGACAGTTGTGTATATTTTGATAAGGATTCTAAGGCTGATCAAGTGTATCTCTTATTGTATGTTGATGATATGCTTATTGCAAGTAAAAGTAAGCATAAAATACAGCTGCTGAAGAAGCAGTTTGGGTACAAAATTTGACATGAAAGACATAGGGGATGTAAAGAAGATTTTGGGCATGAACATTTTAAGAGATAGGGACTTTGGAATTTTGTGGTTGTCACAAAGGCATTATCTTCAAACAGTGGTGAAGAGGTTTCATATGCATGAGGCCAAACCTCTGAGTATTCCGTAAATCAACAACTTAAATTGTCCAAAGAACAAAGTCCAAAGACTGCAGAAGAAGAGAATTACATGAGAAACATACCATATGCAAGTGGTGTTGGCAGCTTGATGTATGGCATGATCTGCAGTAGGCCTGACTTGGCCTATTGTGTGTCTTTTTGGTTAGCAGATACATGTCAAATCCTGGTAAAGCTCATTGGGATGCTTTAAAGTAGGTGATGAGATACTTAAAAGGGACAGTGAACATAGGATTGGAGTTTGAGAAACAAGCTGATGTTAATATTCCATTGGTGGGATTTGCAGATGCTGATTTTGCAGGAAATATAGACAATAGAAGATCTATTTCATGATATGTATTTACACTATATGGGACGACTTTTAGCTGGAGAAGTGTGCAACATTTAGTAGTGGCCTTGTCTACTACAGAAGCTGAGTATATTACATTAACTGAAGCAATCAAGAAAGCTGTGTGGTTAAAAGTGATTCTCAGGGATATGGGGATTAAGCAGAAGTGTATTACCATATTTTTTGATAATCAGAGTGCACTTCACTTGGTGAAACACCAAGCATTCCATGAAAAATCCGAACATATAGATGTAAGATTACACTTTGCAAGAGATGTGATAGATTCAGGTTCTGTGGAGGTCAAGAACGTTCATACACTAGACAATGCTACTGATTTCTTAACCAAGGCAGTTCCTGGGAACAAAGTTGTGCATTGCTCGAGCCTAATCAGGCTTGAACAATGTGTTTAAGCTATTAGAAGAACAAGGCAGTTTGGGGTAAGGACATGCACTTGAGTTCATTGAGGTGGAGATTTGTGAGCACAAGATCAATTTCATCAAGCGAGGTCTATATGAAGTATAAGATGTTGGGAGTCCAGAACCGGAGTTGGAACTTGAAGAACCGGTCCAATGAACTGGGTTCAGAGTCAAAGCATTGAGAAGGGTTAAGAGGAAACTGGGTTTGAGTTGGTTGTAACTGTCGTTTGCAACAGTTTAAATCTGTTGCGCCAGAAACTGTTGTGAAAGCCGCGTTCAGCAACTTACAACAGTTGGTTTTCAATCTGTTATAACTTCTTCTTCACATGGATTTGAGCTACAACACTTATACAGAATTAAATCACTTGTGATTGCGAGAATGTGAGTCAAGTTTTCCCTCTGTAAACATTACACTAGTGAGAGAATTAGAGTTATAGGGTTTATGATCCCAATTCGGATTGTGAATTAGGGATTTGCTAGATTCTTGTTGATTCTTGTAATTGCGTGTGTAGTGAAGTGAATTGAGGTGCATAGAGCCTCCGTGGATGTAGATCATCATTGGTCAAACCACGTAAAGCCCTTTGTGTTCATTTTATTCTTTGATTCTGCGTTCTCGTTTGTTCAGGCGATTTCTGTATTTTTCGTCCGAACAGGGATCTTGTTATATTGTGTGATTCTGATCTTCTCATAACAGGAAATGTATACAAATGACTTCTTGAGCTTCTGGATTTTTCAAACCTTCAAAATACAACTTAAAAACACCCAAAAGTGCATCAAATCATATCGAAAAGGAAAATTAACCAGAACATAGTTTTTTTTATACAATATTGCACTTAAACAAATCAAACAATCGGAATCCTCAACTAAATATGAACTTGAAATATGTGATAAAATCGATCATTTCAATGTTCATCATCCCCAGAAAGTTGAGCTTCGCTCGTTCTCGAGCAAATTTATCAATTGAGTACATTAAAAACAAGATTGTAAAGTTAATAGAAGTCCACAAAATTTTAATTCTCTTTTTGGTTGAGCATTTTTTCTAACTTGTCGATTCACCAAACTTGCCCTAATCATTTGATTTCGAGGAATTTGATGGACAAGAAAGGGAACAAAGAAATAAAACTTAGGAAAGAAAATGGTGTTTTATTTCACTTAGTGCCCTAGGCCAAGGAAAGGGCAAAAACAGTGAAGACTCGGAAGAATTGGATAGAAGGTTCAATCCGGCCGGATCATGTTTTGAGAAGAAACAATGTTGGAGTCCATAGGACTCAATCCGGATGGATCCGTTGAAGTTAATTAAATGGTTGGTCCTGACTAGGCAATCCAGCCGGATCACTTTGTGTAATCCCGCCGGATCAAGTAAGGCGGTTCACGGGTTTTTCACCCTTTGGGCCGTTTTTTGGCCCGTTTCAACCCCAATTATTCCCAACTTATAAATAGGGGTTCTCCAAGTCCTAAAGTCATCATCACATATCATAATATTCATCTTGAGGGCTTGAATTAGAGAGCAAGAAGCACGAAGCGAAAAAGATCAAAATTCAAGACGATTCTAGGTTTCATTGTCTTTCCTTATTTTATTGCTTTTAGAATGTTTGTCTATGAATGTTCTTTGGTTTCAATTATAGACATGAGTAGCTAAACACGCTTATATTCTAGGGCTAGAAAGTAGGTTGCAGTTAATTAAGTCTTGAGTATTCTATTTTATTCTAGACTCCGTTCTATGTGTTTATCGTATGCATTTGTTCTTATTTTATGAATTGATTGATTTGGCCAATTGATTTATTCTACTTGCTTAATAACTCGACGCTCAAGAGGGAAGGATTATTAATAGGCTTACGATGTATAACATAGGTATGAATAATCTTTCAAGAGGAGTGAGATATCTGTGTAGGTACTAGTCTTAGGACCTCTTTGGAGTTGCGTATGTGATAGTTAGCCCGAGAGGGTAATTATTCATACGTAATCAACACATAAGTGTTGTCCGAGAGGAAGGCTAACTAGAGTAGTGATCACTAATAAACACTTGAATTCGATTTAAAGGTCTAGAATAATAGGATAATCATACATAAGAAATCGTAACTAGAATCAAACCCTAAGATACGTATTCTATCTGAGTTATTCCTTCTTGATGAATTGTTTGCTTCTTTGAGCATTCTACATATTTTGTTCATTGTTTTTATGCACTTTTAGTTTAATAACAACAATCACCTTAAATTAGACTCCAGATAGGAATAGAAACAAAGTCGCTGGTTTTTCTTTGTTTGAGATCCTAGGTAGTGCATGCAAACCCGATCTAAAGGAAAGAACAATCTTGCCCCTTTTGTCCCAAAAATTGAAGCAACTGCTCGAAGATACAAAACAAGAAACCTATTATAGAGATGGCTGATTTACCGGAGAATATGAGCCAAGAGGAGATGATTAGGTGATTATTCGGGGTAGTGATACAACATAATACTAGTATACAAAATTTACAGGCTCAGGTGAATAACATGCCTCAGCAGCTCTTGGTACAACCACAACTATAGCCTCAGGCCGATCTTGAAGAAGATCAAACACCTATACCACATTGTCTTCGTCTCGTACCCAATCGGAACTACGGAGGAGTCGAATTGCAACCAATAAACGCTAATATATTTGAGCTAAAGCTAGCACTAATCTCCATCGTCCAACATAGTCAGTTTTGGTAGGGGTTACTAGAAGACACCAACATATACATAGGCCAGTTCAAGCGAGTTCTAGAGACACTTAAAGTGAATGGAGTTCCGCATGATAAGGTAAAAATTAGGCAGTTCGCCTTCTCTCCTTGGACAAGGTGCTAGCATGGTAGATGCACTAGAGTGTGTCACTACATGGGAATATTTAAATACCAAATTCCTATTGAAGTATTTCCACTGAGCAAGATGCTTAAACTACAGAGTGAAATCACCTAGTTCAAGCAGTTTGATGCAGAACCTTTGCATGAAGCTTGGGAGCGTTTCGGGGACCTTCTCCGGTAGTGCCCTGATCAAGGATTTACTGAGAAGCAGCATATTTGCTCGCGAGTGTAGCCAGCCAAAAATAGTGGCCAGTTGTGGGACTATGATCCAAGCAACAAATCTTCATTAATGAAGGTCATTGCAGTTGACCATTGTCTCATAGGATAACGATGAGAATTGTTGTTGCATTAGCTTCATCTAACACTATTTTTCTTTATTGGGCTAGGTGCATGACTTTTTCTCCGAATACAAAGAAATCTTCTATTGAATGCTCCACCAGCTGATGATATTTGCAATACTTTGGGTCATCAGTTCACCTAGTTTCTTTAGGTCACTTCATTTCAAGAAATTCGATGAGATTTTCTTCCATCACATAATCAAAGAGTCCAAGAATGGATATTATTTTAGTTTCATCTCCTTAAAAGTTAACTTTCTTTGCCCCCTGTCTTGAATGATATATTTTCCTTAATTAATTTTGTCATCTTCCTTTCTACCAAAGTTGATGGGCATTGAGGCTACTGCCAAGGACTCCTTGTTTGTAGGTTTGGTTGCTCCTCCCCCCCCCCTTCCCCAGTGTTATTTATTGTTAAACTTATGTGGCTCACTAATTTGCGACCCTTCTACTCCACTTGCAGCCATGCTTATTTCCATATTGTGGGCAGCTAAATACAAATGTATATGGTCCAATTCCTTGCAGAATATACCTAAGGCCCCATTGCATTCTTGGTGTCCATATCTCAATGGTAGAAAATTTGAAAAGATTATCTTTACAACTAAGGATTAAATTGTTCCATCGATTGATGTAGTTGACTACGGGCTCTTCTTTCTGTTGATGTGCGTTGGTCAATTCAATCGCGTTGATGGTCTCCCGAGTACTATAGAAGTGATTGAGGAACTCTTGCTCTATTTGATCCCCACTATCAATTGAGTTTGCATCTAGGTCGGCGCACCAAATGCATTGCCTTTCAGAGTGAACAAGTTATTCAAGTGGTTACCATAAGTTCTTACATCATTGCATGTCTCAATGAAGTGGGTGACCTGTTGTTTAGGGTTTCCCTTTCCATCGAATTGTTGGAACTTCGCTGGTTGATAATACATTGGCATCTTCATACTGTCGATTCTTTGAGTATATTGCTTGGTGTATACAAAAGATGACTTTGAGCTTCCCTCGAATTTCTCTTTGATAGTTTCCATTATGATCTCCTAAAGTTGGTTAACCAAAATCACACTAACATCGGATACTTAAAGCTCTTTTGGAGTCTTTTCCTTGTCAATGGCACCACGCCTTGTAGGTGTTTCAACTTCATCTTGATCTTTGACTTGTTTTCTTTTGTGACTTGAATCACTGTTGTCCACCTTACTCACAAGCTTGGAAATTTGAAAATCTTGCTCATGAACATGCTTTGTGAGCCTTTCAATGACCCTACTCAAACTTGCAAGTTGTTCCTCAAGAATCAAAGCATTATTCGTAATACCCGTAACTACTTCTAAACTTGATGAAACACAAAGAGTAGAGCATGCTGGATTACCCTCCTCACTTGTGATATTAGCAGCAATAGGTAGCGAATCTTTCTCAACAACTTTAAAAGATGATGATCTTGATTGTAGTGCGTTGGACATACTTCTTGTGACGATCCAACGCTAGAACCTAAAGACTTTGTGGAATTCATCTTGATCGTCTGAACATTATGAGTGGCCATTGCTAAACTTTGAATATTTACATCGAAGAGTGAGAGATGAGACGTAGAGATAGTAAACCGGGCGTGCCAAATTCTTAATAACAAATTTTGCGTATTAATTAGATAAATACGAAAAATATGTACAAAATCGAATGTTTGGATCAAATGAATAAAGTTTACAACTTTGTGGTTTCTATCTCTACCTCTCATTTGATTCTTTTCTTCAGAAATAATATCTTCAATCTTTGGAGTGGATTTATTAGCTTTGATCTTCTCCGCAGCAATTAGTTCTTCAATAACATTGATTCAAGGCTTCAAACCTTAATTTCAGATTGAACGTAGAAAATCTCAAGAACTTGACTAACAAGAATTCTTGAGCTTGGAATATTTTATGAATTTTGGTCTTTTGATCTGCACCAAATTTGATTTCTTTAATTTATAACATTAAATTCAAGGACATAAGTTAAATCTAGAATCAAACATTATTTATTCGAAAAATAGCTTAGAATGCCTTTAGAACAACATAGAACGACATATAACGCCTTTAGAACATCATAGAATGCCTTTAGAACATCATAGATCACCTTTAGATCTCGCTAGAGCGCGTTGGATCTACTTAGAATGCCTTTGGATCTTTGCTAGAACGCCATGGCATGCTAGAGGTAATCCGCTTAATTCTTGAACTTGTGTAGGGAATTGTTATAGAAAATTAGGCCCTAATAGTTTTAGCATAGAGAATCATAATGAACCTCAAATCCGAATTGAGCAATTTGATTGGTCCTCCATAATATTGTATTGATTAAAAATCATTGAGATAATTATATTAATTTGATAATCTCAATATCTTGACAACTATTGCCTCTTTAAAGTCGACAATGTGAGGTTTTCAACAAGTAATTTTTTTAAAACTTTTGATATCTTCCAATCGTTTAAAGTGGCGGCTTTGTTAATATATTTTGAAATTCACGTGGATATGTCACATTTTTTTCCATTTCGACGAAGGATCCTTGTTTATTATAGAGGTTTATGATTGGTCCACCGTAATTTGATATTTATCATAATTTTTTGGATAATTATAAATTAATAGGTTGAATTTAGTAATATCATCTTAACCCATGGTGGCTTCCAAAAGGTCAAAAAAATATATTGTAAATCATAAATTAAATTTATTATTTAATATAGGAATTTTATTAATTAACTCATACACGATAATAATCAATAAAAATTAATTTTAATATATATTTTATTACATGATGCATTTTAATTAGATACAAATTTGCGTACCTACAAATCCCTCGTCGATACTTGTTCTCAAACGATGTTTCCTGGAGTGGATGAATCCCAAACTAACTTCTAGAGTTTTCTTTGAACATATTGACATTTTTATATTCTTATCAAGTAGTTCTTGAATTTATAATTGGATTTGATTTGTTTTTAACTTGTGTTAAGGAACCTTGAATTTGAATTTGGGATTTGTGATAATTTATACTCGTGACAAGAAGTTCTTGATTTTGAATTTTGAATTTTCAAAATAGTGGATTTGGACAGATCGACATACTTGACTTGGAAAGGCAAATTCAGTTGAAGTTGAGCTTGATGACCCAATTTGACGAAATCAGATAACTTAATAGATTCGAAGGTTGGATATCTAAACTCGAAGCAACGTAAGAGAGGGAAACACAATATATGATTGAACTTAGGATATTTCTAAGCTGCCCATGTACCCCAATAAAAGGGATCAAGCCATAAGGTAGTTCAAATTGCCACTTTGTGTTTAGGGGGTGTCGTACACAGTTTATACTCATGCCGGCCAAGAGTAACTATTCTTTATTCACTTTAACCAAAGTGGGGGTAAGTGAGTCTTTTAACCACATACTTTACTTTTGTGGTTGCCGTGCATAGTTAATTCTCATGCAGACCAGGAGTTTTTTTGTTATTTTTTAATTTCTTTTTTTGTTTTATATATCTTATTGTTCGTTTTTTTTTTTTTTTTTTTTTTTGGGTAGCAGGCTTATGCATAGTAGTATTTCAGAAACTTCATGTTTATGGGACCAACTCGTATACCATCTTCAAGTTTAAATAGGGTTTTTTCAACATTTTCCTTTTCTAGCAGGCTTAGGCGTAGTAGTATTTCAGAAACTTCACGTTTATAGGACCGACTCGTACACCATCTTCAAGTATAAATAGGGCTTTTTCAACATTTTTCGTTTCTATATGTCCATCATCGCAAAAAGAGATATGATTTTTTGCGGCAACGTCTCCATCTACCTCTTCAAACTTTCCAAAATCTTTACGTGTTCTCATTTGTCCATTCTCTTACTTTATTTGGATTGTGTTCATACACCAGTTGTCTTGTTGATGTAGCCACCTAATAATAGAAAACTATGTATTATTTAGACTGCTGAGAATGTGTTTTTAATGCATTTTATTATAATACATTTGTTATTTTTCTACTTATCTACACTTTGGCACCAATTATTCCAATTGTTGACTTTTCATTTTAAATCCAGTGAATTTAAAGTGATTTTGGACTCTATTGAAAGATTCTGGGCCGAGAGATAGACGGTAGAAGATATTGGGTTATAAAAAGAAATATGGGCCAAAACATTTAATCCATGGGCTGACCTTAGATAACCCAGTGTCAACCCAGGCCCGTGAAATATACATCAGGCTTCGGATATGGAAGAAAGGTCATTGGGCATTGTGGGAGAAAAGGGCCAACATGCTTGGAATTGATTGGAAAAGGCCCACAACACTAAAATTGTTTTAAGGGCATAAGCCAATGAAGGCTTATAAAGGGAATTCAACGTGAGAAGCTGACAATCCAAGAATCTAGGAATTCACAAAGGGGGGAAGAGGATGAAAACTTTCAAGATTGTTCTCCATACTTCGTTTGGTTTCTTTAATTTCATTTATTTCAATTATGTCTTTGCTTTATCAGATTTAGAAAATATTTTAATTATGTGTAGCTAAGTTATTTTATACTAGTTCGTAGAGACGTTGAACCCTATTAATATTTTATGATTAATTGATCTGTAATTAGATTTTGATTTCTATCCAATCACTTATTTGTGTTACTTGATCATATGACCCATGATATGTTGATTTCTTGATTTGATAGGGCCCGTCGAATTAGGTTATTAATTTATCAATGCTAGATTATAAAATTGTAATCTGTAATTGTTATAATTTTATAATCGCGAGTAGCAATAATGATTAACTCGTTAAGGGTAACACAAATCTAAGCCATCCGATTCGAGCGTATGTATTTGGAGTCTAGTGTGACCTATTATCCTAATAATTAATGTGTTTAATGAATTAAACCTAGAGAGCTTGTTCTAGACTGTTCAATTAAATAGGGTTAGCCAAAGAGCTTGTCTTAGTTAACTATTATTAAGGGATAATTAAGGCCGACAGAGCTTGTTGTCGGTCCAGGGTTAGAAAGTTGTGGGATAGATAATCAGGTTTAATTAGTTAATTAATTCGTATACGAATAGGGGGATATTAAACTGAGAACTAATATTAATGTGATATTGATTTAAGTCAGGTTATTATTTGTTTAATTGAGTATTTTGAGTCTTTAGTATTAATTGTTCATTTGATTAGTTTAGTAAGTAGATTAATACAAATCAAACCCCCCCTCCCCCGATTTTATTTACGTTTATCGTCTAGTTATTAATATTAAGAAAAATAATTACTCCAACCGCTCCTTGTGGGATTCGATCATTGCTTATCGCTGTTACTAGTTAGCGGAGGTAGAAAAGGTAGTTAATTTGACATGTCTTGACAGCTCGGTCACCACCTCTGATTAATGAACAATTTTCCTTCTTATATTTTATTCAACGCTTTGAGAGCATGATGAACGCCACTATTGATGTAACACGATGAAGCTACAATCTCTCTATCATCTTCATTACCAGCTTGAGTTTGAGTGATAATGGTGGTTTGTATTTTAGTTTTAAGGACTTCCCCACATGATACGATCAAGATGTTGTGGCACTTCATGCGAGATGGAATCAAGCTCCAAAGCCTTCGCGTATACGGGTACCTAATAACTGTACTTATTTTGGTGTGAATGCGATGCCTATTTTGGTGGTTCTGATAGCATAATCACTCTTCTTAACCATCTTTTGCATAGCAGTGAGCCCATGTTCTTGATGGTCAGCAAGTATGGTAGGCTTCCCTAATGTAGAGTCTTCTTGCAAATCAAAATCAGCCCTAACAAGAAGCTTGAATGCTTTTCGATCATAACACTAAGCAACTTCGGGTGTTGGAAATCTTTTGTGTTCAATCTTGGATCCGTTGATTTGAGGGACAAATCGCTCAAAGAGTGGAACAAGGTTTTCTTGCATCAAGTTGAGTCAAAAGGAGTGTGAGATTTTTTTATGGTTTAACTTCAACACCATTGTTGACTTGAGCTAACGACTTGTCCTTCCTATCTCTTTGATCGTCTTTGAACTTCTCATTTAATTCACTTTCCTTGACCTTTATCACCTTCTTGTATTCGAAGAAGTAATTTACATGGGTGAAGTGAGCTTCCGCTCCAGTGAAAGGTTTATCGTCACCAAACACTCTTTTGGCAATGCCTTGATGAAAATACTTGAAACATGAGTGTAAAGTAGAAGGAACCACTCCATTTTCATGTCGTCATGGTTGACCCAAGATCATGTAATATGATTCCTTGGCGTCTATGACATATACTAGTACATTCGAAGACATGTTATCTATCAAGAGGTCCAAGTTTATGATGCCAAGTGTCCTCTGTCCTTCTTGGTTGAATCCTTGAATCATTAAACGACTGCTTGAAAGCTCTTCCATTGAAATTTCCAACTTTGTCATCACTGGTAAAGGAGGGATATACACAGATGAACATCCATCGATGAGAATCTGATTAACCTTTTGCTCGCGAGTGTAGCCGGCCACAAATGATGGCCAATTTTGGGACTGTGATCGAGCAGTAAATCATCATTGGTGAAGGTCATTGCAGTTACGCAGTAAACATGAACTTTGGTTTTGGACTGAGCTTCTTCTTCCTTGTTTGTCTGGCATATAGCATGAGACGTCACCATGACCATCATCTTCTAGGTTAGCAATGAGATTTATTGTTGTGTTGCTTTCATCTAACACTATTTTTCTTTGTTGAGCTAGTTGCATGACCTTGTCTTTGAATACAAAGAAATCTTTTATTGAATGCCCTACCAACCATGATACATGAAATCCTTTGAGTCACTAATCCGCCTAGGTTCTTCAGGTCACTTCATTTCGGGCAATTCAATGAGATTTTCTTCCATTAAGATACAAATATTCTGGAGACATCAGAGTCCAAGAATGGGTATTGTTTTAGTGGCATCTTCTTTCAAGTCGACTTTCTTTGCCCCCGGTCTTGAATAATAATTTTTCTCTTTGTTAGTCTTGTCATCTTCCTTTCTATAAAACTTGACGGGCATAGCAGCTACACCAATGGAATCTTTGTTTGTTGGTTTGGTTGCCCCTTTTGTTCTAGTCTTATTTATTGTTAAACTTGTGTGGCTCACCAATTGGTGACCCTTCTACTCCATTTGCAACCATGCTTAGTTCCGTATTGTGGCCCCGAGTAGCTAAATTCAAATATATATGGTTGAATTCCTTGCAGAATATAGTGAATGCCCCACTGCAACCCAGTGTGCACATCTCAATGGTAAAAGCTTCAGTAGGATGATCTATGTAATTAAGGATTAAATTCCTTTATCGGTTGATGTTGTCGACTAAGGGCTCTTCTTTCCATTGATGTGTGTTGGAAAATTTAATCATGTTGATTGTCTCCCGAGTAATATCGAAGAAATTAAGGAAATCTTGCTTGAATTGATCGCAGCTATCAATTAGGCTTGCATCTAAGTTGGTGTACTAATCAAATGCATAGCCCTTCAGAGATAATTGTTTCACCAAGTGATCACCATATGTTCCAGCGTCATTGCATGTCTCAATGAAGTGGACGATGTGTTGTTTAGGGTTTACTTTCCATGGAATTATTAGGACTTGGCTGGTTGATAACCTATTGGCATCTTTAGACTGTCGATTCATTGAGTATATGGCTTGATGTATGTAAAAGATGGCTTTAAGCTTCCCTCAAATTTCTCTTTATTAGTCCCCATGATGATCTCCTTAAGTTGGTCAACCTAAATCACACTAGCAGCAGATACTCTAAGAACGTTTGGAGTCTTTCCATTGTCAGTGGCACTACTCTTTGTAGATATTTCAACTTCGTCTTGATCTTCGACTTGTTTTCCTTTAATCTGACTTGAGTTACCATTGTCCACCTTGCTCACAAGCTTGGAAATATGAGAATCTTGCTCATGAACATGCTTTGTGAGCCCTTCGATGGCCCTAGTCAAACTTGCAAGTTGTTCCTAAAGAATTGAAGCATTCCTCGTCATACCTGGAGCTACTTCTAAACTCGATGAAGAACAAGTAGAGCATGTAGAATTATCCTCCTCATTTGAGAATAGTAGGAGGTAGCAAATCCTTCTCGACTTCAAAGAGATGATGTCGTTATATGATGTTCTAAAGGTGTTCAATAACGTTATTTCGTGTATTGATTCTCCTTGTGAGTAGCCATTGCTAGACTTTAATATTTGCGTCGAAGAGTGAGAGATATGAGGTATTGATAGTCCATCGAGCGTGCAAAATTTTTATCAACAAATTTTGTGTATTAAATTGATAAAACATAAAAGATGTACAAAATCGAATGTTTGGATCAAATGAATAAATTTACAACTTTGTGGTTTCTGTCTCTACCTCCAATCTGATTCTTCTCTTCAAAAATAATATCTTCAATCTTTGGAGTATATTTATCAACTTTGATCTTCTCCGCATGAATTTTTTCTTTAATAACTAGAAGAAGATGAGTCTTGGAATATTTTGATGAACTTTCTTCTTTCTATCTGCAACAAATTAATTTCTTCAATTTATAACATTAAATTAAAGGGCAGAAGTCAAATCTTGAATCAAACGTTATTTCTTTAATAGAATGACTTAGAATGCCTTTAGAACATCATATAACGACATTGTACGCCTTTAGAAACGTCTTTAGATCTTGCTAGAGGCCTTGGGTCTCCTTAAAACGCATTTGGATCTTTACTAAAACGCCTTGGGATGCTAGAGAGAATCCTCTTGCTTCTCGAACTTGTGTTATTAATTGTGATGGAAAATCAGGTGCTATTTACAGCTGTATGATGGTGAATCCACTACAACATAAATGAGCTAATGTAACATCCAAAAAATGTTACATATATACTAAAATATGTTACTATAGACTTTAGGTAACACTTTATTGGTGTTACATTTGCCGGTGCTACCTAAAATCTAATGTAACACTTTTGATGATTTTTAGTAACACTTTTAATAAGTGTTACATTAGATTTTAAATTGTAACACTTTATGGTAACACTAAAAAAATGTTACATATAACCCCTTTATGTAACACTTTTAATTGAAAGAAAAAATAAAAAAATTGTCATTGCTGGGTTTTGAACCTAGGTTTCTAGATTGCAGGAGCTTAAGCGCAACGTCTTAACCACTAGGCTACAATATTTTTTTTAGTTATTTGTTTAAGAAAAATAATATATACACAAGATTTTATTGTAACATCAATAAATACACTCAAAATTAAGTTTTCATCAAACTACAATCTAACTTAATTTTATTTAGGTTATTCATATCAATTTGACACAATGTTTCCTTTAACTTTTTTTTTTCATTTTCATCCACTTATATATATATATATATATATATATATATATATATAACTTATTTTATATCACATTAATTTTATACATCTAGTTATTGTATATAAATCTTATGACATTATCATTAATTTTAATTACCATAATTTTATGTATTAAGACACCTTAATTGTTGTGTTCTATAGATTTTAAATAAAAAAATGAACTTACAAACATGACCAAATGTCCCAAATCTAGGTTCTCAAACTTAATATGTATTCAAATTCTTAAAGGCTAAAGCTACAAGTCTATTTTGTAATTGTTTAGTAATAATATATGTGTGTATATTTATATACATACACACAAAAATAAGTCACAAATAAAATTTAATTTATTTTTGATAACGAATAAGTAAATCTTTAGGCGCTTTAATAAATTATTATTTTTGTAGGTCGTCTGAGTCGATCATTTTCACCACTTATGTTACAGATATTCTGTTGTGATAATTAAGATGTAACACATGAGACAAATAAAAATTAAAGTCACATAAAATAAATAATCCCCACAAATATTTAATTAGTTTAAAATAAAATAAATAATTTTATTAATTATTTACAAGTGTTACTTATTTATAAGTGTTACATAAAAGTGTTACTTATTCAAAAGTGTTGCATAATAAGTGTTACTTATTTAAAAGTGTTACCTAAATGTGTTACAATTTGAAAGTGTTACGTTCAAAACGTTACATATTTCAAAAATGTTACACGAAAGTGTTACATATTCGCAGATGTTACAAAAGTGTTACATGAAAGTGTTACATATTCATAAGTGTTACATAAAAGTCAAAATTTTGAAAGTGTTACAAACGAAGTGTTACATAAAGTCATTTATGTTGTAGTGATCCTTGCACCTGGAATTCGAATGGAGCAATTTAATTGGTCCTCCATAATATTATATATAACTATTAAACATCACTGAGATAATTATCAAATTAATTATATTAATTTGATAATCTCAATATCTCGACACAACTTTCCGCTTCAAAGTCGACGATATGAGGATTTCAACTAATCAAATTGTTTCAAACTTTTGATATCTTCTAATCTTGTAAATCAGTGGCCTTTCTAATCTATTTTGATATTCACATGGATATGCCACGTTTTCTCCGTTTCGGCGAAGCATCCTTATTTAATACAGAGTCTTCTTATTGGTCCATCATAATTTGATAATTATCATAATTTTGTGGGATAATTACTAGATTAATGTGATTTAATTTAGTAATATCACCTTCACATGTGGCGGCTTCCAATAGGTCAATAAAATATTTAGTAAATCATCAATTAAATTGACTATTTAATATAAGAATTTCATTTAATTAATTCCTATACTAAAATAATCAATATAAATTAATTTTCAATATATTATTTATTATGTGCGCATTTTATTTAGATATAAATTTCTGTCTCAACAGTAATGATGCAAATAAAGAATAACAAAATATGCCTTTGCATAGAAATAAAAATAAATCAATTATGAAAATCCAAACAACTATCATATTACTGTAATTATTTATGATCTATCAACTACGAACTAGTAAAAATAATTAACATGAGTGAATATTACAAAAAAACCTCATATTCGTTAAATTGGAAGTCAGCAAGATCTCTAGTATTCTGCACAAATGTGGCTCTCAAGAATATATTAGGTAGTAGTAATTAGATTTTTCCAGAAATGGTACATTATATTTATATAAATGGCGGAATGTGAAAAAATCTTAAAATTACTTTACTCTCCCTAAATAATTTTTTTAATGAGAAATTTAAATTTATTATGTAGTTGTAAAATTACTTCGCCCTAAATAATGTCTTCAATGAAGGATTTGTTAGGTAGTTCAAATTTTGTTAAAAAAAAAAATAAAAGCCTAAAATTATTTTGTCATCCCTTAATAATGTATTTCATGAACGGTTATTAGGTAGTTTAGATTTTGTAGAAGACATCCAATAAGGATTGTCATGTAGTTGCAAAATTACTTTGTTAGTCCATAAATAATGCCTTTAACAGGGCCGCTCCATTATTTTTGGGGGCCTTGTGCAGGAAAATTAAAAGAGGCCCCTTAAAATTAAAAAAAGCTAAAATATTTTCACGAGAAAAAAATTCATCATCGGACAATTATGATGTATATAATTATTGAAAAGATAGTGTTCCAATAAGTAAATAATAAGTTTAGGAAAAAAAATTCAAAAGAAATATTATTTATTTTATGGTTTGAAATGAAAGACAAAGAATTAAGACTTGAAAAAAAAAATTGAATTTTTAAATTTAATAAAAGTAATCTGATTGTATAAATGAGAAAAAAGAAAACAAAATTATAGCTGAATAAGTGAATTGAAAGAAAGTTATGTTTTACAAGTTATACAAAACTTGAAGTTAATATCATAAAATGGCAGCAAAAATAGAATCGGCCCGTGACCTCGCAATAGGAGAGCAAATGCAATTATAACACAGCCAACAAAGTTGTAAACAACTTTGACACATTAAATATATATTGATAAATAACTATAAGTATATAAAAAATCGAGAGGCCCTGGCAGGGGAGGATGGAGGATATGTGTAGAATTCCTTGAAACAAAGCATCTTGAATCTGAATATTGAAATCGGTTTTACAATCTGAAGAAGTGAGAAGTACATAAGTGTTCTCTCTCTCTCTCTCTCTCTCTCTCTTTTATACCTAATCTCAGCTTACATGAAGATATTATAATTAATTAATTAACCTCCTTCTAACCAACTTCTAATTAACCTACTTCTAACTAACTTTTTCTTCCCTTTTTATACGCCCCTCCCTCCCCCTAAAAATGGGAGTGGGTATTCAAGAGTCCCATTTTGGATTTGAAGTCTTGGAAAAACGCAGGCCTTAGTGGCTGTGTAAGTATATCTGCAAGTTGTTCTCAGTTGGAATTTGAATGATCTTTAGTAGTCCTTCCTTTATTTTCTCCCTTGTGTAGTGATAGTCAATTTGAATGTGCTTGGTCTTCTCATGCAACAGTGGATTGTGTGCAATGCAAAAGGCTACTTTGCTATCATTGTAAACAATGGCTGGTTTTGTTAAGTTGACCCTCAAATCTTGTAGTATGTATGCTATCCCATTGCAATTTTGACGTTGTTGCCCCATTGCTTTTTAGACTTCCAAGATATGAAAGAGTCACCAAGATAGATTGCATATCCTGTAATGCTTCTTCTGGTTTGTTCATAACTTGCCCAATCTGAATTTGTGAATGCTTGCAGTTTATAGTTAGTTTGAGATGGATAAAACAAGCCTTGTCCAATAGTAGTCTTAAGATATTTTAAGAGCCTATGGACTAAAGCCAAATGAGCCTCAGTAGGCTTACTCATAAACTGAGAAGGGTCTGCATTGCATAAGCCAAGTCAGGTCTAGTTATTGTTAGATACAATAACTTGCCTATAAGTCTTCTATAAACAGACAAATCTATAAGTAAGGGAGATTCATTTTGTGTAAAACCTTGTTTTGAATCCATAGGAGTAGTATAAGGCCTACTACCTAAATAACCTGAATCATTTAGAAGATCTAGAGCATATTTACTTTGGCACAATTGAAGTCCAGCTTTAGATCTAGCTATTTCAATTCCAAGCATATACTTTAGAACTCCTAATCTTTAACTGTAAACTTCTGATGTAAGAAAGATTTCACCTTATTTATTTCATCTTTCCTGACAAAATTATGTTATCTACATAGCATAGAAAAACTGTAAATAAGTAACCTGTAGTTTTAGTGAAAAGAGAAGTGTATGCCTTTGATTGGGAATATCTAAAACTTATTAAAGTTTCTGTAAGCTTATCAAACCATTGATTGGATGCCTGTTTTAGGCCATATAGTGATTTGTTAAGTCTGCAAGCTCTATTATCACCTGGTCTGCAATAGCCTGGAGGAGGTGTCATGTAGACTTACTCAATTAAGTCACCATGTAAGAAGACATTGTTTACATCACATTAATGTATATGCCAATGTTGTGAAATAGCTACAGAAAGTAATATCCTAACTGTGGTTATTTTAGCTACAGGTGAAAAGGTGTCAAAATAATCCAAGCCTTCTTGTTGTGTGTAGCCTTTGGTTACTAACCTTGCCTTGTACCTTTCAATGCTACCATCAGGTTTGTACTTAACCCTATATACCCATTTACATCCTATGGTATGTTTATTTTCAGGCAATGGTACTAAGGACCAGGTATTAGTCCTTTCTAGAGCACTTAATTCCAAATTCATAACATTCTGCCCATTTATATCCTTACAAGCTTGATTATAAGTTTTTGGTTCAACTATTTGTGAAATAGAAGCAGTGAACACTTTGTGTGCATCAGAAAGTTTATCCACAATCAAATAATCAGCAATAGGATATCTAGATGAATTGGTAGTCATATTTGCAGAATTATGACTCGATGAAGATGGTAAAGTGGTATCATATATACTTAAGTAAGCAGGTGGAACCTTTTGTCTAGTTGACCTTCTAACGTTTTCATTTTGAACATTGTGATTAACTTGATCGTTGGTACATGTGTTTAGCATGATAGGTAGATTTAAGTGTCCATTTAATAATATTTGCATGCATAATCGACTATGATTGGCTTATATTCGTATTATTCGGCTATTTGACACTCGTGGACTTGCTTTTGAGTTATTCAGCTGATTTAAGGCCAAATAGTTGCATTCGGCTAACGATGGACGAAGAAACGAGTCGTGGAAAGTCAACAACAGCGGAAAATCGAGCCAAATACGAAGGATCAAGTCGCGGCTGCGACCTACATGCGCAACCGCGACAAAAGTGTGCTAGAAAGGGCTATTTTATGCTGGAAACTCTCCGCGGCCGCACCCAAAAGTCTTCCGAAAGTGAAGTTTTCTGTCAGCTTGACACACCTCTAGTATTTTGGCCATATCTTGAGATCTACAACTCCGATTGAGATGCAATTGGTGGCAGTGGAGAGATGATTCAAAGAGCTACAACTTTGCGTCAATCAGGCAAAACCCAAAAATGAACAGAAGACCCTAAAAAGCCGCTTTAAAGTTGGGAAAGCAATGCAGTGTCGGCGCATGGTAGCTCGTCGTTCTCACCACCAAATTAAACGTATATATATAAGAATATGTATACGCGATACCTAGCCCACGACTCTAACGAGTAGAGTGGTAAGTAAGGGTCGATCCCACAGAGAACAGTGGATTAGTATTGTTCGGATATTACAAGCAACTAATGATTTACGATGGATAGGGTAATAAACTTAAACAAGTAAACGAGGGGGGGTTTTGGATTGAGTTAACAAGTAAATGCTAACAGGTGATCAACTAAAGTTCTAGATAAGCAATAAATATTTTTTGTATTTTATATCAAATAAAGAAGGACAAATAACAAATGTTTTTCGGGTTTTAGAATATGATAAAAGGTCTACCCTCAATCTAGTATCCCCTTTGAATCCGACTACCTAATGATTATCGTTGATGTCCCAAATTCAATGCGATTTAAACTCTTATCCCACAATCTACAAGGTCCGCTTATGTAGACTGTGTTGTCCCTTAATTGTGGATAAATCAAAGGTACGCTTATCGATTTATCCCTACCCAAATCAATTAGTGATCCAAACAAGCTATTTTCACACTAATTGATATTGGGAGGTCACGAGCTAGAACAACGGGATAAATAAAGCATAAACCTCGACACGGTCGGGTTTAGAGGCCAAACTCTATAATGCCACCAACGATATCAAGCATTGTTCGCTACTAAGGGAGATTGAAGCTTCAACAATCACGGAAAGTGAAGTTCAATCTCTAGCAACATACAATAAATGCCTCCCAAAGGGCGATCAATCCTAAAACAAGCATCTAGGCAAGAGACAATCAAATCAAGCGTTATAGAACATTTAAGTTGCATAAATAAGGTAACATCAAGAGTCAATAATCATATTTCTCATCATTAATCAAGGTTCAACATGATCAAGGGTAGAATTTAGGGTGCTAGCCACCATTACACCTAATACAATCGAGAAATTAAAGAAAATACAAGAATTCATAAAGATAGAGTGATAAAACCCAAGGATAATCAATGGGGAAGATGATGTGACTTCTTCTTGCCCTTCTCTCCTCCTTGGATGTGATGGTGGCTGAATAGTGCTTCCAAAAGTATCAAAAGGTTAGGTCAAATTCGAATGGGATGATATATATATATATATATATATATATATATATATATATATATATATATATATATATATATAAGGGGAGAAAGTGTTAGTAAAAAATAGGTAAATCGCATTCAGGATTTTGAAACAGGGTAATTAATCTCGGCCGAGATGCAAGTGTGTCTCGGCCGAGACATGAAAAAGAGATTTTTCAGTTGGTGGGTCAAAGGCTGATCTCGGCCGACATTCAACTTCATCTCGGCCGAGACGTAAAAAGGGGAAATTGGGGCTGGCTAGGGTTTGACTCATCTCGGCCGAGATTGGATTTCATCTCGGCCGAGATCTTGTTCCTTTGAAAATCCTGAAATCCCCTGGAAAATCATCTCGGCCGAGATGCAAGGAATCGGCCGAGATCTTCAGTTCTGCGAATCTTCATGTTTACCCTGGAGACCCATCTCCGCCGAGATTTTCATCCTGTCTCAACACAAAAATAACACAAATGCATTATTTTGCTCAGGAGAGTACAAAAGCACTAAATACACGTGATTATGCACATTATTGGCACTAAAATGACACTAAAAGTACCCTAAAGTGCGTGCACGGAACACGTGTACCAAAACTCCCCAAACTTAAAACTTGTTCGTCCCGAACAATAAAGAGAAAGACAAAAGGCCACATGTTTAGGGCAGAGTTTAGTGGCATTTGATTTCAGAGAATTTTCATGAAAAAGAATAAGCGATCATGACAAAAGCGAGCATATGTTATAGACTAGATCTACTACTCTCGAGACATAACACCCTCAACTTAAGATCCTCACCGGGTGAGTGTATCTCTCTCTCTCGAGTGCATTAAATGGGTAGTGTTTACACATTGAAATGCACACAATGCCTACCATAAGCTTGTCAGTCATCTAAACCTGAAAGAGTACTTGACATGTGTGACAATGAATCAATTAGGTCTTTATGTAGGTTGTAATGTTGGCTAGGGGTAAGGTGGGATAAAATTTTAGGTAAAAATAACTATAAAACGGACAAAATGAGTTGTGCACTACCCATCTACCCCTGAAACAATGGTCACTCAACCTCATTCTTTTAATTCTCAATCAAGTCGAACTTAAGATTCGACTTCTTCACCTTATTCCTACCTTCAATTCCCATATTTATCAATCCTTTCAATAATTGTGCTTCTTAAGAGTTTTCTAAATAAGGGATTGTAATCACAAAATGATGTGATTTTCATTAACCTCTCCAAAAGAATGGTATATACACTTTCTCTTTCTTTCTTTTTCCTGGTTTTTCTGATTTTTTTTAGAGGTTAATATTCTCGATTACAGCCTATTTCGCGTTTTTCCTTTCACCCTTCTTTGTTTTCCCACTAGTTTACCCAAATGCAGTCCTAATTTCAAGACTAACTACCTTCCAACCGCCTCCCTCATACTCAACAGTCCGTTTGGGTATCAAAGGCTAAATGAAAGGTAAATTTGCTTGTAGTGTTGGGCATTAAACAAAAAACACTTAAGCTCAAAGGGCTCAACTAAAGACAATGTCAAATTTGGTAAAAAGGAAATATTTTCAAGCTTTTGAAATAGGTTTGATCAAGAATTGCCTAAGATCATTTTCAATGTCACACAATGCACCGACTCATTTAAAATAGAGAATCAAGACAAGTTCTAGAGACAATTAGATGCATTCAATGACTTTCACACCGAAAGAAAGTTTAAATTACTCCAAAGATGGGAGTATCTTTTAAGGCTCAAAAACTCACTAGGAAACAATTTTGATCAAAAGTTTTGAGTGTATGTTCAATTTTGTTTCAAAAAGTCTATCATGCTCTACCATGTGCTTCTTTCAAAAATATTTGTTAAATTTTTCATCATTAATCAATGCCACATTTTTCCTTCCTAAACTCATCCAATTGCTTTCTCGAGGTGCTGACTTGTACTATCCCACCCCCCTCCCCAAACTTAGTTGCGAACAAAGTTTGTGGGAAAAGAAGAGTACAAGTCGGTGCTCGTCGAAATCAACCAATTATTAACCAACCAACTAACTAACTGAACAAAAATAATCTTGCTCCTAAAAATATGCAAGGTATCAAAATTTAATAAAGACAATATCAACATAACCAAAATAAACCAAAGATAGCAATTGGCTCACAGTGGGTCTCAGCCGAGATACGTTAGCGTCTCGGCCAAGATATCGTTCCAGAGATGTTTGCCAGTTTGGGCTCTCCTGAGTCTCGGTCGAGATTCTGTATGTTTCTCGGCCGAGATGTGCTTCTAGGGAATTGCCCTGTTGCGCCTTCACAACGTCTCGGCCGAGATTCCTCGTGTGTCTCTGCCGAGATGGCCTTCCCTGCATTTTTCCTTCATTTTGCTCCCCTCACCCCACTTCATGCTATCTCTCGATTATTCTAATTTATACCTGGATATTTTTCAACAAAAACATCAAATATGCCACAAGGCATTTATTAAACTACTAAACTATGAATTTGAAATGCGAGAAAACGAGTGACCGCCGGGTTGCCTCCCGACAAGCGCTTCTTTAAGGTCATTAGCTTGACCCTATCATCCTCTTGTTGGTCAAGGGGGCTCGAAGTAAACGTTCTCGTCTGAGCCTTTATAGCTTTGCCCTTTAGCGAATCTCCAACGAGTCACTTTTCTTGATCCATGGAATTTCCATTTCATCATTTCCCATATGTTCTCCACCTTCCGTCTTTCCTTTGGCTTCCTTCCCTCCTTACAAAAAGGTTTCTCAACAAGAACAAAGTGTTTAAGCGTAGACAATGAATATATGATTAAGTTCTCATGATACTCTTTCGCAAATGAGGGTGTTTCAATTTTTACCACAAGATTTTCTTCCCAATTTGAAAGATTTTTTTAAAAAATGCCAATTTTCAAGAAAGTCAAGTTAATTGGTGAGGAGAAAATTTCCGTCCCAACAAAATCATGCTTGGCAATTTCTAAAAACCCTTCCATGACATCTTGTGGTAAATATGAAGGGGCGGGGATGCAATTCAAATGCCTCGAAGACAAGTTGTCAAGTCTAGGGGTTCCACATTTTCGTGAAAAACATTTATCGCTCTCAAATAGGGGTGGTACCCCACAAACCTGAAAATCAACATGGGTGGAGGGTGTTTCATCAAAGACTTTTTGGAAATGAGGAATTCTCAAGAGTTGAAAATTTTCCCAAAAGATGACGTTATCATTTTCTAAAGTAAACTCGAAGGATTCACTCAAATCAATGCTCAATTCATCACGAATGCCCTTAATTTGAAAATTTTCCCAAAATAAGACGTCACCCTCTTCCAAAGTACAAGTGAAGGGTTCACCTAAATCAATGAATGCATCAAGGAAAAAAATTTCATTTGAAAGATGTTTGCAAGAAAATTCATTCATCAAAAAGTCATTAAAGCAAACATATTCCACATCGTAAACTATGTCAAAACCTTCACTAAGACCACTTCCCTTGTTGTTAACCTCACTCTCAAATTCATCAACCACTTCAAACAATTTTTGAGATTGGAATTCTACCTCTTAAAGGCTTGGGTCTTCTTTGGTGAGGGCTTTGATGGTAGAGGGTAACACTTTCTCTTGAGATTCCGGCAATGGTATGAACTTGGGAAAGGACTTGGTTCGGAATGGCTTGGAGAATTGTGATTGTTCCACTGTCCCCACCAACTCTTCCTTGGTGTCCACTGGCTCTGTCTTCTCTAGATTATTCGCCAATTCAATTGTTTCTTGGTCCCTGCAATAATACTCAAGCACTCCCTCTACAAATGGATCAATAGCTTCAATAACATCAATAGAATGCACACTATGCAAATCCTCAGGATACTTCATCGATTCAAAGATGTTGAATTGCACCACTTGGCCATCAAATTCCATGCTAAGTGTTCCCTCTCGCACGTCAATCTTTGTTTGGGAGGTGTTCAAGAACGGCCTCCTAAGCAAGATTGGAGTGGAATTTGACGAATTTCCATGCATATCCAATACATAGAAATCCGCTGGAAATATGAGGTTATCCACCTCAACTATCACGTCCTAAATCACCCCGTCCGGAAATGAGGTGCTTCGGTCGGCTAGTTGGATGACTACCTTCGTATCCTTCAGTGGACCCAAGCTTAAGCTATCGAAAATGGAACGGAGCATCACATTGATCGATGCCCCTAGATCCAACATGGCTTTCTCTATTCTAGTGTTACCAATTTTGCACGGAATGACGAACATTCCTGGATCCATGCACTTCTGTGGCATCTTTGTCTGGAAAACCGCCGAGACACTTTCTCCCATTAGGACCTTCTCATTCCCTCGTAGCTGCCTTTTGTTAGTGCACAAGTCTTTCATAAACTTTGCATATCGAGGAATCTGTTTTATGGCCTCCACCAAGGGGATATTAATTTCAACCTTCCTGAATACCTTCATTGTCTTTGTCTCTATTTCTATCCGAAATCCTCTTCATTTGACTCGGAAACGGAAGTGGTGGAATTTCAGGATTGATTATGGATTTCTGAGAATCTCGACCGAGATTGTCTTGTGTCTCGGCCAAGACAAGCGTGCAGGGGGTTTCCTCTTCTGGACGAGGTGGGCCATCTCGGCCAAGATCTTGATGTATCTCGGCCGAGATTTCGCTCTCAGCAGACTCCCTTTCACTTTCGACTCTCCTTTCTCCATCTCTCGACTTCCCCTTTTCAAGGACCTTCCCTCTTCTCAAGACTCCCACACTGACATTTTCAATTTTGCCTTGTGGAAAGTGTTTCTTGGTAGGAAAAGGCAGTAGGTGATCGGGAAAGCATGCTGCTAATGCCTCCTTTTGTTTTCGCAACTCCTTAGCAATCTTCCACTTAGGTATGCGGACTTGAACTTCAGCAACTTGAGGAGTTAAGGCCTTTTCTTCATCCAAAATGTCATGTGGGTTCTGTCTGTGCATGTGAAGGCTGCCCGAGCTTCTCAAGCTCTCCAGGCATTACCCTACTATTGATGCCAATTGCACTCACATTAGCCAAGTTTTTGGGGTTGATTTCAGGTTGTGCCGGTAGCTTTCCACTTTAAGCACTCTCCAGAGGGGATACCGCTGATGCTATTTGACTAACTTGATTTTCAATACTCTGGAACCTCGAACTTGATTCCTTCTGCAGTTGAAGCATACTTGTTGCTAAGCTCTTGACTATGTCAGAAAGGGATGGATCAGAGAGTACTGGCTCAGTGTGTTACCCTTGCTGGAACATCCTCCTAGGATAGGGGGGTCGATTGTGTCCACCTTGATCACCCTGCTGATGCATATTTGGACCTTGATTCCCATATTTGAAATTGGGGTGATTTCTCCACCCCGGATTGTACGACTGCGAATAGGGATCATACTTCCGGCCAGCCTGGTTATGATTGGAATTATGAACTGCATTAGCATGAGCTGCCATTTCTTCTCCGAGAATAGGGCAAGTGTCAGTGGAGTGCTCGGTTACTTGGCAGATTCTGCAAGGTTTTGTAGTAGGAGTGCCAACCGAAATCACTTTCTTCACCAAGTCGGTAAGCTGGTCCAATCTTTCTTCAACAGTTGAATCGATAACATCTTTGACTCGCCTCACTGGTTCTCTACAACCGAACTGTTGAGTGTTGGCAGCCATCTTGGAGATCAATGCTCGGGCCTCAGCAGGTGTCTTATCAACAAGAGCCCCTCCGCTCGCCGAAGCAATCATGTTTCGATCTGTTAGACACAACCCCTCATACCAATACTGGATTAACAACTGCGGAGTGATTTGATGTGGCGGGCAACTTCCTACAAGATTCTTAAACATTTCCCAGTACTCATAAAATGTTTCCCCCTGCATTTGCCTCACTCCACTAATTTCTTTCCGGATGGTGTTGGCTCGAGAAGTTGGGAAATACTTTTCAAGAAACTGTGTTTCCATGTGATCTCAAGTGGTGATTGATCCGGATGGCAAGTAGTACAACCAATCCCTAGCAAGATCTTTTAATGAGAACAAAAATGCTCGAAGCTTAATTTGTTCTTCAGTCACCCTCGATGGCTTCATGCTCGAACATACCAAATGGAATTCTTTGAGGTGTTTATGCGGGTCCTCCCCGGATAGCCCATGGAATGATGGTAGGAGGTGTATGAGCCCCGATTTAAGCTCAAAAGCAGTATCATTTCCTATTGTTGGGAATGTAATACACAAAGGTTCTTGAGCAACCCTTGTGTTGGCAAGTTCCTTCATGGTCCTTTCCTGACCCTGATCCTCAGCCATTTCTTCCAATCCGACAGTCTCTTCACTCTCTAAGTTCAAATCTTCAAATCCTCTTCGGGCTTGTTCCGAATTCCGGGCTCTTCTTCTCAACTCTCGTTCACGTTCCACAATATCCGATTCAAATAACAATCCTCTCTCTCCTTGAGAATGCAAGAACATCCACTATAATAAACACAATTAAAAGAACAAAAGTAAGTTTTTAAGACTACTAACTAAACAAGCAAATAATCAACTATGTAAATAACCATGATGCTTGATCAATAAAACAACACTATTCTTATCACCGTTCCTCGGCAACATAATAAACACAATCAAAAGAACAAAAGTAAGTTTTTAAGACTACTAACTAAACAAGCAAATAATCAACTATGTAACTAACCATGATGCTTGATCAATAAAACAACACTATCCTTATCACCGTTCCCCGGCAACGACACCAAAATTTGGTAGCTCGTCGTCTCACCACCAAATTAAACGTATATATATAAGAATATGTATACGCGATACCTAGCCTACAACTTTAACGAGTAGAGTGGTAAGTAAGGGTCGATCCCACAGAGAACGATGGATTAGTGTTGTTTGGATATTACAAGCAACTAATGATTTACGATGGATAGGGTAATAAACTTAAACAAGTAAATGAGGAGGGGGGGGGGGGGTTTGGATTGAGTTAACAACTAAATGCTAACAAATGGTCAACTAAAGTTCTAGATAAGCAATAAATATTTTTGGTATTTTATATCAAACAAAGAAGGACAAATAACAAATGTTTTTCGGGTTGTAGAATATGATAAAAGGCCTATCCTCGATCTAGTATCCCCTTTGAATCCGACTACCTAATGATTATAGTTGATGTCCCAAATTCAATGCGATTTAAACCCTTATCCCACAATCTACAAGGTCCGCTTATGTAGACTGTGTTGTCCCTTGTGGATAAATCGAAGGCACGGTTATCGATTTATCCCTACCCAAATCAATTAGTGGTCCAAACAAGCTCTTTTCACACTAATTGATATTGGGTGGTCACGAGCTAGAATAACGGGATAAATAAAGCATAAACCTCGACACGGTCGGGTTTAGAGGCCAAAATCTATAATGCCACCAATGATATCAAGCATTGTTCGCTACTAAGGGAGATTAAAGCTTGAACAATCATGGAAAGGGAAGTTCAATCTCTAGCAACATACAATAAATGCCTCCCAAAGGGTGATCAATCCTAAAACAAGCATCTAGGCATGAGACAATCCAATCAAGCATTATAGAACATTTAAATTGCATAAATGAGGTAACATCAAGAGTTAATAATCACATTCTCATCATCAATCAAGGTTCAATATGATCAAGGGTAGAATTTAGGGTGCTAGCCACCCATTACACCTAATACAATCAAGAAATTAAAGAAAATACAAGAATTCATAAAGATAGAGTGATAGACCCAATGATGATCAATGGGGAAGATGATGTAACTTCTTCTTGCCCTTCTCTCCTCCTTGGATGTGATGGTGGCTGAATAGTGCTTCCAAAAGTATCAAAAGGTTAGGCCAAATTCGAATGGGATGATATATATATAAGGGGAGAAAGTGCTAGTAAAAAATAGGCAAAATCGCATTCAGGATTTTAAAACAGGGTAAGGAATCTCGGCCGAGATGCAAGTGTGTCTCGGCCGAGACGTGAAAAAGAGATTTTTCAGCTGGTGGGTCGAAGGCTGATCTTGGCCGAGATTCAACTTCGTCTCGGCCGAGACGTTAAAAGGGAAAATTGGGGCTGGCTAGGGTTTGACTCATCTCGGCCGAGATTGGATTTCATCTCGGCCGAGATCGTGTTCCTTTGAAAATCCTGAAATCCCCGGGAAACTCATCTCGGCCGAGATGCGTTCCTTGTCTTGTCCGAGATCTTCAGTTCTGCAAATCTTCATGTTTACCCTGGAGACTCATCTCGGCTGAGATTTTCATCCTGTCTCGACACAAAAATAACACAAACGCATTATTTTGCCCATGAGAGTACTAAAGCACTAAATACACGTGATTATGCACATTATTGACACTAAAATGACACTAAAAGTGTCCTAAAGTGTGTGCACGGAACACGTGTACCAGCCCATTACTTGGCCCACAAGCTCAAAAACGAGTTTTGAATTTATTTTCCTATTGCAATTAGGTTTTCTCCCTCTTTATCCTAGAGATGTACTCCTATAAATATCTCAAGGCTCTAGACATCACGGGGAGAGATTTGGGAGGATTCCGTAGAAGACGAACAAACAGAGAATCGGTATCTGTCGGGTTTTTTCTGTCTAGTTTACATTTAGGTTTATTAATTCAATTATGTCTTTTGTCGCCACCATGAGTGGCTAGTTGTTTATTTTTCGTCTTTAACTAATGTTGAACCTTAGGAGGATGTTTTCGTAGTTCTTACAATAATTCTTTTATTGAATTATGTTCAGGGATTATTTATGTTATTCGGTTTATTTATATCTTTTATGCTCTTTGTTATTTGGTTTGATCACCTGGTTAATAATCACATAATTGTTGCTAGGCCATAAATCATAATCCATAATTGTTATGAAATTATGTCTACGAGTAGCAAATAGGGAATTAATTCGCTAGGATAACATAAGTCGCGGTCACTTGTACGGAGCTTGTGAGTACAACACTGTACCTATTCTAGTGCCCTAATACCTTATCCGTTCGATTAATGGTGTTTTAGCGATTGTATCCTAGGACCACTTAATTGGATAGATTAATTGCTAAGCGTATCTGTGATTAATTACACTTAAGGGGTAACAAAGGTTAGCAGAGTGTACTTGTTAATTCTTGGGATAGGGGTTTCAGAACTAATTTTTCAAGCAGTTGCACTAATTGCGAGGGTAATCCAGACTAGGGGGATACTAGGTTGAAGGCGGGAATTCCTTATCATACTTAAATTCATCTTAGTTTACTAATCTATTTGTTATTTGCATTAGTTAATTAATTCTAATCAACTTCCCCCTATACTTCATTATACATAATATATAGTATTATAAGTAGTCGCATAATTTAGTTAATACGATAAAACAGTAAGTTTCCCTGTTCTCTGTGGGATCGACCCTGTCTACTATTAGAAAAGGAAAGCTAGGAATTAATAACTAATTTGACCGCATCTAACAGTGCGGCCAATTGTCAACTAACTTTTATTCTCAATACCAACCTGATGAACATTTTCATCTATAACAGCTAGTTGATTCACAAATTCAATCATCTGTAACAGCTGGTTGATCAACAGTAGTAGGAATAATCCCATTAACAATATCAGCAACTGAATCACTTAATTCTTGTTCTAAATCATCATGTATAATTTCAATAGAAAGATTTGGAACAGAATTATCATCAATCTCACAAAATATATCATCATCAGGATACTCATTAGGATTTAAAACCAACATATTCATAACTTTTTTTACAGCAAAAATTAACAGCATAAGGAAATACATTTTCAAAAAAACTTACATTCCTAAACATAATTATTTTCCCAGAGTTCAAATCAAGTAATTTGTATCCTTTAGTTCCCAAAGGATATCCCATAAAAATACATTTAGTTGCTCTAGGGTCAAATTTCTACCTGCGAGCAGTTAAAGTACTTCCAAAACACAAGCACCCAAATACTTTCATATGATTATAGTCAAGCACTTTCCCATACAACTTTTCAAAAGGTGTTATGTTTCCTAATACAAAAGAAGGTGTCCTATTGATTATGTGAGCAACAGTCATTACACAAAAATTCCAATATTTTAAGGGCATAGAGGATCCAATGATCTAGCAACCTGTAACAGGTGCTGATGCTTTCTTTCAACAACACCATTCTGTTGTGGTGTTTCAACACAAGTAGTCTGATGCGAAATTCCATTTTTATGATAAAAATTAGTTAAAAAGAATTATGTACCATTATCACTTCTAACTACTTTAATCTTCTTAACTGAGTGTTCACCATATTGTAAAAAAATTCTAAAGAAACTTTAACATCAGATTTAGGCTTAAGCATATGTATCCAAGTAGTACACTTGCTATAATCATCAACTATTGTTAAAAACTATCTACCACCATCAATAGATACAATATTAAAAGGACCCCGTACATCGACATGAATAAGATCAAAAGATGCACTAGAAACAGAAGTTGAAATAGGAAAAGAACTTTTCTTTTGCTTTGATAAGATATGTGTCCAAGCCTACTATGCCATACATCATAACTAGCCACAGAGATAATAGAATTAGCAAAAGAAAGTTTTATAGGTTTTGGAGCTTTCAAAAAATAAAGGCCTCTATCTTGTTCAGCAAAACCAATCATCTTCTTTGATGTATTGTTCTACAAAACACAGTGTGAAGATAGGAAACTAACAGTACAATTTGAGTACTTAGTAAGATGTGAAATAGACAATAGATTATATGTAAAATTAGGAACATATAACACATCATACAACACAATATTATTATTCAAAACAATATCTCCAACAAAAGTTGTTGTAGCTATGGAATTATTAAGCACTTTTACTCTAACATTTGCTGGTTTTGTATTAGAAGAAAACAGGCTAGAATCATAAGGCAACAGTAGAAGGATCTTGCACAAAAGCTCCAACAGCTAAGTGAATAGATTGATTAGTAACCTTTTGAGTCTTGGGAAAAGCCAAGAATTGTTCAAACATATCTTGTGAAAAAAAATGGGTTAGAAGCAACATAAATATCATTATGTGCATTTTCAGTGTTCACATGATTAGAAGCATTCATGTTATTAGACAAATTTACATTGTTTGAACTTGAATCAATCTTTCTTTTCTTGCCCTTAGGCCCTCTCCATCCAGGGGGATAACCTATAAGCTGAAAATACCTATCTATGGTGTGACCAAGCCATCACAATGAGAACACACCATAGGCTTCTTTTTATCCTTATAGAATTTAGCATTTTTAGCCAACATAGCAATGGAATCAGTATCTACAGAAGGTAAAAAGCCATTTAACTCTCTCTGGGATTCCTCTTGCAACAGTATGGAGTAAATCTTGGTTAAAGAGGGAAGAGGAGTTTGAATTAACAATTGACTCCTAATAATAGAGTAAGAATGATATAGCCTTGTTACAAACTTCATAGCACAATCCTTTTCTTGAATTTGACTAACTATCTTATGCAAATCGCATGTAAAATTACCACAAGTGCAACTTAAGATTGGCCTATAGCTAACATTCTCATCCCAAAGAGTCTTAAAAGAGTTGTAATAGGAAACTAGAGACTTAGAACCTTTAGCAATGGAACTAAGAGATTTTTCCAAATGGTAAACATGAGTTCCATCAGAACGAGTGTACCTGATAAGAAATTCATCCCATAATTCTTTTGCAACCGTAAAAAAATCCAATGACTTCTTGATATCTCCATGAATGGAATTAAGTATCCACATCAAAACCAAGTCGTGTTAGGAATTAACCCACACATGATCACGAATTGAAAGAAAGAAAAAGCGAGAAAAATACAATAATTTGGTTACCTAGTTCGTTACTATGTGTAACTACGTCTTGGGGCGATACCAAGTCAGGGATTCACTCGCATATGTTAATTTTTGGATTACATGATATAATGAAGGAAACAACTATTTATGATAGCTCAATGGACCTAGGATTGGAGTTTTACTTAAAGCCCACGCAACTTGTTCCGCACTACCGACTACGGCCGCGCTCTGACTATCGCTATAGAGTACACTATTTTCATGCTTCCTCCCAAGTTCATCCAAGAAATTCTGCAACCACACCATCTCTTTGCTCGCCTCCGTGACAGCTATATACTCAGCCTCTGTGGTGGATAGCGCAACAACCTTCTGCAACTTTGATATCCAAGAAATTGTTGTACCACCATAAGTAAAGGCATACCCAGTAGTACTCCTTCTCCCATCAAGATGATTTGATGCCAAGTCTGCATCAACATAACCAACCAACTTGGAATTTCTCCCATCAAAGCACAATGCTTTATTCGTGGTACCTCTCAAGTATCGCAGTACCCATTTCACAACCTCCTAATGTTGTTTCCCCAGATCGCTCATGAAGTGGCTCACTACTCCCACTGCATGTGCAATATCCAGCCTTGTACACACCATATAATAAATTATACTGCCAATTGCCGAAGCATAGGGTACATTCTTCATTTGGGCACATTCCTCCTTAGAACTCGGCGGCTACTTCTTCAACAACTTGAAGTAACTTCCCAACTGAACACTCACAAACTTCGAATTTTCCATGTTAAATCTTTCCAGGACCTTCTGGATGTAACCTTCCTGCGAAAGATACAATCTATCTGCCGCTCTATTCCTCTTGATTCTCATACCCAAAATCTGCTTAGCTTCTCCAAGATCTTTCATGGAAAACCACTCAAACAACTGCTTCTTCAACTTATCTAACTCTTTTGGATCAGCTCCTGCGATCAACATGTCATGAACATACAATAGAAGGATAAGAAAGCTTTCGCCAAACCTCTTATAGTAACAACAATGGTCGGCGTGGCACTTATGATAACCAATTTCCTCCATGAAATTGTCAAACTTCTTGTATCACTGCTTCGGAGCTTGGTTCAACCCATACAAGCTCTTCCTCAGCTTACACACAAGTTCTTCCTTTCCCTTGACTATGAATCCCTCTGGCTGAACCATATACAAATCCTCCACTAGATCACCATGAAGGAATGCCGTCTTTACATCCATCTGATGTAATAACAAGTTCTCTACAGCAACCATACTCAACAATATGCGAATAGTTGTCAGTTTCACAACAGGAGTAAATACATCAGTATAGTCAATACCGAATCGTTGCTCAAACCCTTATACAACCAGCCTAGCTTTGTAGTGCTTGCTACCATCTGCTTCATCTTGATTCTGTAGGCCCACTTGCTGTGCAAAGTTTTCATACCCTTGGGAAGCTCACTCAGTTCCCAAGTGTCATTCACACGAAGTGACGTCATTTCATCTTCCATGGCAACTCTCCTCCTTCGTCTATCAACAACATGTTCTTCTTCTGCAAAGCTCTCAAGTTCACCACCGTCAGTAAGCAATAAATAATAGTTAGAAGGCAAATACCTATCAAGTGCACGTCACTCTCTAGCCGGTCTGTGTAGCAGAACAATCTCCTGAGGTGGTGGAGTTCTTGGCTCATCCTCAAGAACCTCCTCTTCAGCCTGACCCCCTTTACTCCCCCTTGAGTTTGAGATGTCTAACTCGACTACCTTGGGATTAGAGCTGTCAGAGCTCGATCCCTTCAATCTATCATTGTACATCACCTGTTCATTAAACACCACATCTCTACTGCAAATAACCTTTTGGTTCTGCTCATCCCAAAGTCTATAACCAAGCTCATCGCCACCATAACCAATGAACGTGCATTTAACGGATTTACCATCCAATTTACTTCTATCAACCGAACTAACATGAGCATAAGCTATACAACTAAAGATACGTATAAAGGATATGTTTACCTTCTTTCAAGTCCATACCTCCTTCGGTATCCGATTCTCCAGTGGAACCGATGGGCCTCTGTTAATCAAGTACTCAACTGTGTTAACATCATCACCCCAAAACTTCTTTGGCAACCCACTTTTTAGCCTCATGCATTCAGCATTCTGTTTATCCGTTCTGCTACTCCATTCTGCTGGGGAGTTCCACGCATTGTCTTCTCCATGTGAATCCCATTATCAGCACAGTAGTCTTTGAACTCCTTGAGGTCATATGTACCTCCACTATCAGACCTCAGACACTTCACCTCCAGCCCTGTATCGATTTCAACCATAGCTTTCCACCTTCTGAAATTATCGAACGCATTAGATTTATTTTTCAGAAAATAAACCCATACCTTTCTCGTGGAATCATCGATGAAAGTCATGTAGTAAAGTGCTCCTCTAGGGCCGCCACAGGTGCTAGTCCCCATAGATCACTATGGACAAACTCCAACTTCTTAGTTATCAAGGCTTTGCTGACTTTTGAGAAACTCACGCGCCTCTTGTTTCCCAAACACACAGTCTTTACATTGGCCAACTTCCTCATATTTCAGGCCAGGCAGTCTACCTTTCGAGCACATCAGTTTCATCCCCTTCTCACTCATGTGGCCCAACCGATAGTGCCATAAATTCACATCACCTGCTGCGACAGCAAGATCAATGTGATCTTTGGAATTTGTTGTCATGTACAATGTACCTTCCTTCTTACCCCGAGCCACTACCATAGCTCATCTGGTAATCATCCAATTGCTGTAGCTGAATGTCAACATTAGCTCATCTGATAATCTGCAAGATATACCTATCTAAGATATACCTGTCCAACATTAGCTCCTCTGATAATCTTCTATAGCTCCTCTGATAATCTTCCTTCTTACCTCGAGCCACTACCATAGCTCCTTCAGTCTGGGAATGTGTCGGACTTCTTTCAGCACCAAAGTGGATCAGTTCAAGGTCGCAACTCGTACCTTTCCTTTTCCACGATTTTTAGGGCTTCATCATCTCCAAGATATATCTGTCCAAAATCGCCAGAAACATAATCATTCATAATGTCAACATTACCACATGAATGAAATGACGCTCTGGAATCCAACACCCAAGACTCCATGGGACTAGACACGCTCAAGACCAACACATCACCATCATCTTCCTCTGTGGTTATGTTCGCTATCCCCTTGTGTGCTTGACCCTTCTTGTTCTTCTTTGGTGTCTTGCACTGATTTCTAAAGTGACCGAACTCGTCATAATTATAGCACTTGATTTAGCTCGTATCCTTCCTAGATAGGCTCCTTCCCCTGGATTTGGACATTTCCCGATTCTGTTATCTTTCCATCGGTCTGCCTTTGTTCTTGGTGTTCAGTGCTGACCCCGAAGTAGATCCTGATTCTTTCCTACGAATCTCCTCGCTAATCATCAGATCCCTTACCTTGTCAAACTTCATCTATCTTCCACGGTGCTAACTGATGTCACTGTACCGACCCAACTGTCTGGCAGAGACAAAAGCATAATTAGGGCTCTTAATTCATCGTCAAATTTAATCTCCATTGAGTTCAACTGCGAGGTAGTCATGTTGAACTCATTCAGGTATTGCTACACCGGTGTACCCTCCGACATCCTTATGTTGTACAGTCTCCTAATCAGAAGTACCTTGTTCTTTTAGAGACAAGTTCAGATATTTACCGTAGAGGTAATCTTCTATCTGCATCTTCCAGAATCCGAAGTCAGAACCATCAAACTTCTCGATCGACACCTTTCCTTCCATCATGATACTCCTTTCGAACCCAGAGCTCTTCATGCCATTTGTTAGGAACTAACCCACACACGATCACAAAATTGAAAGAAAGCAAAAGCGAGAAAAACATAATAATTTGGTTACCCACTTCGTTACTATGTCTAACTACGTCAAAGAGTGATACTAAGCCAGGGATACACTCGTATATGTTAATTTTCGGATTACATGATATAATGAAGGAAACAACTATTTATAATAGCTCAATGGACTTGGACTTCAGCTTAAAGCCCACGTAACCTGTTCCGCGCTACCGGCCGTGGCCAAGCAGTCCTGCCGTGGCCGCGCTCAGCTTCGCCATTCAGGCTCCATCTTCAACAGGTCGTTGGCACGCGTCCAGGCTGACATAACCACTGGAGCCTCTGAAATGAAAGGCCACAACAAACTCATATCAATTAGGGCAAGCTTGTTCTTGATACTCAAGGCCCGTTCCACCGCGTGGCTCGATGACAAGAAATTCGAGCCAATGAATAGATCGAGGACGATGGCTACGGCGGGATTATCAATATGATTAAGGGTAAGGAGTGAAAGAGGATTCAAAGTCGGATTTAGCTCAAGAACCATCGTGATCACAATGGTCCTTCGAAAAATCAGCAAGATCAATGAAACAACCAGAAAATTGATTAACAAGAACTGTTAATCAACAAAATCACTATTAGTTGAGGAAAAACTCTCAATCGATCGGCCAAAATTAGACGAATTGATATTGAATTCGTCGAAAACAGAAAAAGAATGCGGAAGCAAGAAATCAATTAGGATCGGGAATCGATTGATCTATCAGCTTGACCAACTGATGCCATGTAAAATTCCTTGACACAAAGCATCTTGAATCTATATTATTGAAATCGGTTTTACAATCTAAAGAAGTGAGAAATAAAGAAGTGTTCTCTCTCTCTTTCATATCTAATCTCAGCTTACATGAAGATATTAGAATTAACTAATTAACCTTATTTTAACTAACTTCTACTGTATTAACCTACTTGTAACTAACTTTTTCTTCCCTTTTGTAATATGCATTAATGCATGTGTCTAGTTTTTTAGTAGTGTTTGCTAGATTTTAAGCGAACCGAACTCGAGCCGAGCCTGTTAATTTGGTGTTTGTTAATGTTCGTGAACGTTAACAAACACCACGTTTATTAACATTTTGTGTTAGTAAATGCAAATATTATATATTATTCTAGTTCCACACCAAAAAATTCTTGTTTTTCTATTCTGTCAATGATAAATTCATGGGCATTTTAAATAAATGAGTTGCATCAATAATATAAAAATATTATTAGTATTATTAATTTTATTATTATTATTTTATACGAGCCTTTACCGAACGCTCTATTCGTTAACCCTAATCTTAATATAGTCAGTGTTGATATATGTGTTGGAAATCAATATGATTGTCGTTTTTAGCAATATGCATCTATTTTAAATTATGTTTGACCTTGTATTTCATAACTTTAATATGTATTTTAATGATGTTACTCTGTACACATTGCATGTAGTAGAAATTTTGAAATATAAGATGAAATATGATTTTACATAGAAAATCTCATGAATACTTTTAAACCTCAATAATCATATAAGTGTCATTTTAACAGAGCGATGAGTATATAAATACGTGTTGAAAATAGGCATATGAGCGTTTTCCATATAATATCCGTAATCATAGTTGGAATTTGTTGTATTTTGTCCAATGGCAAGAGGGAAAGCGGTTAATGTTGGTGCCGCATTGCAGGTGTATCACTATTTGCATTTCAATTTTTGTCGGAAAGTAGATGTTAGCTGGGCATTGCCGCCTATTTATTTCCTTGGTTGGTCAACGCTGCGGTTCTAACTCATTACAGTAAACTACTACCTCCATAAATTAATATTTTTGGGGTAAAAACATTTAACAGACATGTATTAATTAATCTATTTTATTAATTTAAAAAGTACTTTTTTATGATGAATACAAAATTATTTTTATAAAAGTGAGTGCATTTAATTAAATGGTCCCAACGGTGAAAAAGATATTCAAGAACTAAAGATAATGATAGGTGATCTCGATTACCACAACAAAATGAATGTTAATAGCATATTGGATTATCCGAATGTAAATGATACATGTCCTAAAATTTAGAACTTATAAGAAATTGTAGCAATCATCATCAAGAATAATGGGAAGACTAACGGGGAGGATGATAAAATACTTTTGGAACCAATTACGAGAAAGGAAAATACTTATAACATCAAGAATACTTCATAATTATTTTAGTGCAAATTGAGAACACAACACCAGAACTATTGGATAAGATAAGAAAAGTTAGAGATGATATTCAAGTAGATTTAAATTTTAACAAGAAGCAATCAATAATAGATTATTGTTTTACTAAATTGTCCTAGTTACTCTTGTAATTGAAGAAATTATTATTTTATGATATTGATGGAACCACTAATTTATATAGGAATTTTTTGAAAAATTATTATCTCATTAGCTTATGAAAAGTGATCTTTTAACTGACCCAAGTAGGGATCAGAGAAAAATATTATTTTAAAAAAATTATTAATTTATAGAGTATTAATTTATAAAAAATTTACAGTAATTTTATTTTCACCGAAGAGAAAAATATTTATTCCTTAAAATCTTCAAAAGAAAAATTATTATATTTTCCTTAAAACCATCAAAAGGAAAAAGTACACTCTTATCCTCGTTGAAGTGGATGTGAATTAAATGATCCAACAGTACTGGATGTTCACTCAATTAATTATACATTCGCGGGTGGCAATCAACTATTCAAAGTTTGACACAATCATTTATGTAGTCAAGATTTTTATAATTGCGAATAAGGAAGCTACACGAGTTTCACACTTTTTAAGGTTATGTTCTCTTCAAATTACGGAGGGCTGAATTTAACTTGGTCGAGGGAATTAATGAATTTGTTTTATTAGAATTCGATTTTTTTAATGAATTGAGGGAAATCATAAGTAAACACACCCTAATTTTATCCTAATAACTAGTAATAAGATTAGATTAAAATTCTACCTACCTATTGCGAGCACATAATAATGTGTATATACCTGATTTGTAAATATTTTAACTCTAAATTTTAGATAAATTATTAATTTCCTCTTGTAATATTTTGAAGTATGGTGGATCCACTAACAAATGTCCAAAGTAAATATAGGAGTTGACTCTCGAAATTAAACGACATAATAAGAAAAGTAAGTCAGGTAGCCCAATTCAAACAAATTAAACCAGATTTTGGCATCCACATCAAGAGTAGGTCAACATTAGAAGTTCTGACTGCTCCCTAAGAACGCATCCCGAGCTAATATCCAACATATTTTTGCACATGTCAGTATAATAAATGAGATTTTTTTTTTAATATTTTTTAGACTATAAGTATGATTATTAATAATAATAAGTTATTTGTACTTACTTGTCATAAACTTTTTTATAAATTATTTGAGATCATTTTAAAATTACTAGAGATAACTAGTTGTTGAAACAAATATTTGACACTTTTTAAACTACTTTTGCGGGCACAAAAATATAATTTGTGTCCGAGTTATTGAGACAAATAATAAGTGATGATATGTTGTTTCTAATAATAAAATTATGACAAATACTTATTATTTAAGATTATTTTTTATTAGCGTGTGCAGAATATAATATACTTTCCCGGTGAAAGTGGTTTCTTTTTGAAAGAAAAGTAGTACCCAGTTTTTAAGAAATAAATTGATTGATCACAAAGAGGTGTAGTTAAAAGTTATAGTGCTTCGGGAAAAAAAGGAAAAGAAACTCTGAATAATTTAACAAAGTAGTAGTTTTAAAATAAAGTATAATATTTTATTTTATTTGTAGAAAAAAATTAACAAAAAAGTATATCTTCAGTAAAAGCTAATATCTTCTTTTTTTAGGGTAAAAAATCATATCATAACATCAAGAAGCAACAACTTCTTTCGCAACAATGTATTCGAGTGAATTTGGCACAAACCTAGTCACCCTAACAGTTAAATGCGAAGAAAAAGCAAATTGTGCTAAGTGGTTAAATAGCTACTTGCATAAATTAAAAAAAAATGAAAACAAAGAGCAACAAAAAAGAGTAGCAAGCCCTAAGCTCTAAACAAAGCTAAAAAGCTAGCAAGAAATACAACGCTACACAGAGCGAGAAAAACCAAACCTAATGCCAAAACACGACAATTGGAGAAAACTGGAACTACCACAAGCCAATAGGTAACTAGAAAACAATATGCGCATATTGTGTGTGGCAGCAAACACGCGGGGGAAGAGGGCAGGAACGTATGCACATGAAGTGCGAGTCCAAACACGCATAGGAGCAGAGCATGATCATAGGTACCCCGTGTGCTAGGCTAGAATACATCCGATATGAAAGTCGGCATAAGAGCATGGCATGCTGAGCAAGAACAAGCAAGTCCAATGGTAAGTGATGAGTGAGAGAGTTCGCCGATCACCTAACAAGTAAAATAGAAATAACATCAAATTCTGAAAACAACAAAATATTGCTAGAAACAACTGTAACCAAAACTCGTAAGAGACTATTCCTTATTTCGTGCATATGATAAAGAGCCGAGTTGTCCATTTCAATTTCCAAACATCGTATCCCCAACTTAATAGCCCGGTATAACATTCCTAACACCTGATTGCCTCTGTTGCGTCCACCGCACCTGTCTGTCGCATTAACACCACCACTGAATCAACCACATGCCTGTGACAGTCCTGCAACACCACCCCTAGATCTGTATCAATGCCTTCAACAATGGAGGCATCGAAATTCATCGTCACAATGCCAGTTACAGGAGGCCTTCACGAGACTGCAGTAGGTGCCGCCGAAGCATAAAAACGCGGTAGCTGGGCAGACCAGAAACCGTCCAACAAGGTTCGGGCAATGTGGCAAATTGCTTCATGGGTATCCGTATCATCCTCAAACCTTAGCTTGTTTCAACCCGCGAACACGACCACATCAGCATTACAAATAGAAATTGTTCATGTTCTTCGAACTTCTGCGAGATGTGTTGCATCCAATCAGACAAAGAGGGCCCCGGCTGAAGCAATTCGTCTATAATACTTAAGGACGAGGCCTGCCAAAAAAAAATCACCCACGCGCAATCCCATAGTGCATGTTCCACCGTCTCCTCCACCCCCACATCGCTTACACTCCCCTTCAATGTCCACGCTCCGTCTCTGTAATCTGGATTCCACTGGAATTATAGTACGACCGATCTTTAAGAGGAACTCTCACTTTCGGTGTGATATTTAAACTCTAAATCCACTTCCATAGCTTCTCCATAGCCCGAGAGGAAGAAGATCCTGCACAATTCACATTTTTCGTATTAAAGGCATGAAGGTAACATGATTTCACGGTATATATCCTTTTTTTTTTTAAACAATTCCAGATCATCCTGTTCCGGCCAAAACAACAATGTATGGGAAATAGAGCAATAAAATCCGCCTCCTCAGCTGAAACTAGCAATCGAATAAGATTCACATTCCATGAACCATCATCCTTGTTAATCGGCTCCCTTACCATATTCAGACTGCCATCCCCCCTTCTTGCTTGAACTCGGAAATTTGGATGTTGAGGAACCCAATCCCAAATATGCACCTTCGAATTCTTACTGACCTTCCAGATCAACCCTTTCATCAACACCTCCCTACCCGCAAGGATACTCTGCCAATGGTAGCTCAGAGAATAAACAACCGCCGCCTGTATAAATGATCCATTGGAAAAATACCTCGCCTTAAGCATTTTGGATAGAAGGGAGCCTTGATATTTTATCAATCTCCAGCCTTGTTTAGCTAGCATTGCTTCATTGAAACACTAGAAGTCTCTAAAGCCTTCTCGTCCTTCACTCTTCTTCTTACACAATTCATTCCATGAACACCAATGAATTTCGTCCCATCACTCTTCTGACCCTATCAAAATAGAGAAAGATAGAATATATGCACGTAATGACTGCTTGAGGAAGGTGAAAACATGTCATCACATAAGTAAGAATGGTTTGAGCCACTGCCTGAATAAGTACATGTCTCCCTGCGTTCGACATTTCCACCCTTTCAACTTCTTTTCCACTTTAGCCACCAAACTATTGAATAAAGCTCTACGGGACCGGCCCACCCTATCCGGGAGCCTCAAATACACCAAGTGACTCTCCTCTAAAGTAACCCCTATACCCCCGCCAATTGTTGTCTAGTTTCCTCTGGCACCCCCAGCTAAAGCATATCTCTGATTTCTCCTAAGATATTAGTTGTCCCGAAGTCACCTCATAGCACCAAATAATATCTTCTACAACCTCTACTTCTCGGATGTTAGACCTCCCAAATATGATGGGTCGTCTGCAAAAAATAAATGTGAAACAATAGTGCCTCGTTTGCAGATTCGAACCCCATGAAGAAATCCTGTATTTTCCGCCTATCTAATCAACGACGAGAAAGCTTCTACACAAAGTATAAGAGATAAGGGGTTAAAGGGTCCCTTGATGGAGCGCTCTAGAGGAGTACGAAGTTTCACCAGGATTGTCATTAACAAGCACATTAAAGAAAACAGTAGAAACACATTTCATAATCAACCTCACAAACCCACTATGCATTCACAATCGCAACATAATATTCTGGAGAAACGACCATTGTACTCAATCAACCCATTTATGGGACCGACTTGTTTCCCATCTTCAAGTGTAATTAGCATCTTCCTCTTCTACATGTCCATCTTCACACAGGATGATGTGATTTGTTGAGGCAATGTCCTCATTTACTTCTTAGAATTTCCTAAATCAACACATGTTCTCATTTGCCCATTCATTTGCCTTATTTGGATTGTGTGCATAACACCATCTCGTTCGTTGATGTAGCCACCTTTGATTAATTGAATGATTTTCCTTCTTAGATTTTCTTGAATGCCTCGAGGAGCATGATGAGGGGTACTCTGAGCACCACCACTGACGTAATTGGATGAAGCCACACTCTCTCTATCATCTTCACCTTGTGTTTGTGTGAATATGATCGTTTGCATTCTAGCCTTCAGCTCTTTGTCATATGACACAATCAAAGTGGTGCACCTCCTCATGTGAGAAGGAATTAGGCTTCGAAGCCTTTGATTGACTTTCCATTTACCGCCTCCTTTTAACTTGGAAATGATTATCCTTCAGCGAGTGCTTCTCTCGTGTCTTTTCATCGGACCAAGTCTTTCAAAGATGGAGACTCTCCGTACCGTCCGTCCATGTTCATCAGTTGCATCATCTGTTGACGAGACTTCTTCTTTATTAACATAACTAGATGTCCACCCGTGCGATGCACGGAATGAATACTTTTTTTTAAATTACAATTTATTATTATTTGAGAATATAAAATCGAGAGTTGATTATTTTTGTCCAATTATCTTTCTTCCTCCTTACATATCTTTTTCAACATGTGATTTTTTTTTAATATCTAATATCTTCCATTATTATCACAAATCGAAACTACTGGTTAAATTTTTATTAATTTTGACTTTTCTATTCTCTATATTTTTACTTTTAATACATTTCATTATCACAAATTGAAACTACCAATTATATTTTCATAATTTTTTGAATTCAATTATTTAAATGCATGATCTGATGATGCTGAGTATTTTAAGTACATTTTTAAATCCAAAGTTGAAATTTGATTCATTTATCTCCCTATTATTTCAGTTACATATGCATATAAGGACTAAAAAATGTCAATTATTTTGAATAATTATCGTTTGAAAGCCACATATATTAAATAACATAAAATTAGTATAAGAAATCACAAATATATTAGTTATTTAAATATATGAGCGGTAAACTATATTATCATGTCATATTCAAATAAAAAAAAAATTGGCTTATTATTTTCGTACATAACATAATTTTTCTTTTCACAAAATATAAAAAAATAATAATAAGCAAACTAATTCAATTAACAAATTACTTTAAAAAAATATTTGAGCTTTTTTTCTATTGTAAAGTGTAAACTTAATAAATTTAGATTTTCTTATGAACTTTTTTAAAACCAAATACTTTAAACTATCCAAAAGTTATTAAGATAAAAAAAATTAAATTAAATTAAATTAAATAATTTTAATCTTCTTAAAAAATTTAATATGTTAATAAAATATTATTTTTGGAATTATATCATATTTTAATTATATATAAAAATGTTTATAAATCAGAATATATTATTATCATCCTAAAAAGGTATTTTACACTTAAAGTATAAATATTTTAATTATAATATATGCATTATGGGTGTTAAATCGAAGATCATTAAAAGATGAATAATTTGATATATTTTTTATAGAAAATAGAGTTGAAACGAAAAATTTATAAGACCTTAATATTTCATTAGGAAAAGAAAAAAAAAAATTAATAAAAAAGGCAAATAAAATTGATTGGAGGAAGAACCACAAAATAAGGTGGATGAGACACGTGTTTTCCCCTATTTTCTTGCAACTCTCTTTTAGTATTAAATGTAGATTGCTTTCGGCTCTTTTGATGGCAATACAGATAGATCTTGTTGGTGTGAATCTGACACCTGTCTTGGTGGCTCTGACAGCATAGCCACTCTTCCTATCTTTTGCATAGCAGTGAGCCCATGTTCTTGATGGTCGGTAGGTATGATAGGCTCCCTTGATGTAGAGTCTTCTTGCGGATCAAATCCGGCCTTAAATAGAAGCTTGAATGCTTTAGGGTCATGACACTTAGCAACTTCAGTTGCTGGGAATCCTCCGTGTTCAATCTTGGGTCCATTATCTAGACGGACAAATCCCTTAAACGATGGATGGCATGGTTTTCTTGCATCGAGTGAGTCAAAGGGAGTGTGAGATCTTTCAATGGTTTAACTCCGGTGCCTTCCTCAACTTGAGCCATCGACGTACCCTTCTTTTCTTCTTGATTGCCTTTGGGTTTCTTGCCTACTTCACTTTCCTTGATCTTTACCACCTTCTTATCTTGAAAGAAGTATTTTCGCATTGGCAAAGTGAGGTTATGCTTCAATAAAAGGCTTGTTATCACTAAACACTCTTTTGACAATGCCTTGATGACAATACTTGAAACATTGGTGCAAAGTAGAAGGAATCACTCCATCATCATGTAGCCATGGTCGACCCAGGAGCATGTTATACGATGTTTTGGCATCTATTACATAGAACAACAAATTCGAGGTCATGTCATCTATCAACAGGTCCAAGTTTATGATGCCAAGTGCCCTCTGTCCTTCTTGGTTGAATCCTTGAATCATCAATCGACCGCTTAAAAGTTCTAACCTTTTCATCACCCGAAAAGGAAGGATATTCATAGCGGAGCCTCCATCGATCAGGATTTGATTAACCTTTTGCTCAAAAGTGTAACCAACCACAAACAATGGTCGATTGTGGGATTGTGATCCAATCAGGGAATCTTCAGCTGTAAAGGTTATTGCGGTTGTGCAGTCAACATGAACTTCAGCTTTGGACTGGCCTTCTTCTTTTCCTTGTTCTTTTGTCGTATAATAGGAGCCATTACTGCCGCCATCATGTTCCGAGGTACCGATGAGATGTGTAGATGCATTCCCTTCGTCTAATACTATTTTTCCTTGTTGTGCCAGCTGCATGACTTTGTCTTTAAATACAAAACAATCTTCTATTGAGTGCCTTACCAATCGATGATATTTGCAATATTTTGGGTCATCGGTACTTCCAACTTCTTCTGGTCGCTTCATTTCAGGCAATTCGATGAGATTCACTTTCATCAAGTCATCAAATATCCTGGAGACATCAGAGTTTAAGAATGGGTATTTTTTTTGTTGCATCTCCAAAGTCAATCTTCTTTGCCCCCAGTCTTGAGGGATGTTTCCTTTGCCAGTCTTATCGTCCTCTTTTCGGCTAAACTTGATGGGCATCGCATCTACCGCCATAGACTCTTGCTTTGCAGGTTTGGTAAAAGGTTTGACCCCTCTGTTCCAATCTTGTTTATTGCTGAATTTATGTGGCTCTTGAATTGGTTTTCCTTCTACTCCACTTGCAGCCATGCTTAGCTCCAAATCGTGGGCTCGAGTAGCTAACTCTTTGAATGTGTGTGGCCGAATTCCTTGGAGAATATAACAAAGATCCCATTGCATCCCTTGTATGCACATCTTGATCGCGGAAGCTTCAGACAGACGATCTTTGCAATTGAGGCTCAGATTCCTCTATCGAATAATGTAGTCAACTACGGCCTCCTCTTTCCATTAGCGCATGTTGGTCAGTTCAATCATGCTGACGGTCCTCTGAGTGTTGTAGAAGCGATTGAGGAACTCTTGCTCTAGTTGATTCCAACTATCAATTGAGCTTGCGTCCAGATCAGTGTATCAACCGAACGCGTTTTCATTGAGGGATCTAACAAACTGCTTCACTAAGTAGTCACCATAAGTTCCAGCATCGTTGCACATCTCAATGAAGTGGGCCATATGTTGTTTGGGATTGCCCTCGTCATCAAACTATTGGAACTTAGGTGGCTGGTAATCCATCGACATCTTCAAATTGTCAATTCGTTGCGTATATGGCTTTGTATAGGTGAAAGAGGACTTCAAGTTTCCATCTAACTTCTCCTTGATCGTCCCCCTGATGAGCTCCTTCAGTTGATTAATGGGGATCAAACCTTCAGCAGACAATTGGAGCTCTTTTGGAGACCTATCTTTATCAATGGTATCTCGCCTTTCAGATATTTCGTCTTCGCCTTGATCTTCAGCTGGTTCTTTCCCAGGAGCACGACTTGTATCAGCATGGTCAACTTTCCTCGTCAACTTTTCAATCTTAGAAACGTGTTAATGTTCTTGTTGAAATCTTTCTATATAGTGGACCACAACTAAGTTGCATAAAATCTTCATAAAAACTATTGTCGGCAAAGTTAAAAGGTAAATATTTTATGGAAATTTTTTAACTAGATTTCTCAATTTTATCTCACTATATGAAAATAAAGGAAGAGCAGAGTTAGAATCCGAACCTCCAACGAACCTGCCCATTTGCGTTTGCGTTAGGTCGAGTCCGGCCTTTTTGGGATGATGATTTTTTATGTGCTTTGATAGTGCTCCATACCCCCCCTCCCCCCTCCGTGCTTGAAACTATAATTCTTGCCACAATAGTTGCAAGTGGCAATGAAGATGTTTGTTGAGCCCGACTTTAAAACTTTTGAAAAGTGGATAGTAAAGATTTCAGATTTTAAGGCTGGTTGTGTGCCTTGTGAAGATCTACGAGCTTTTCCTCCACCTCAACCTTGATTTTGGCTCTCTTGGGTTGGATGTTGATTTTCCTTCTCTTGTGCGGCAAATGCGACGGTGACGTTTTCTCCTAAATAAATTCAAAGAAAACAAAATATTAGCATGAACTACTTTACTAGTATTTTACTAATAGAAATTCGTACAACATATAATACTATAATAGGATTTATATCGAGTCAAAAACAACTAATAGAAATTTATAAAACATATAATATGATTTGACTAATAGAAATTTACTAACTAATAATACAACTAAACTAAAAAAAAAAAATAATATGGCTCAAAAATTAAACTCACTTAGGCAAGCGGCTATGTCATCGGCATCCAAATCAATTGGAATCTCATCATCATTGAGGTCGAAGATGGTATGAGCAGGAGGAAGTGGTGGAAGTGGAGCATACTCCTCCGCGATTTGATTCTTTCCTTTGTCGGCAAGAGTGCAGGATGAAGGGTTTGAAAATCCTCCCCTTTGGCATGCCATTTTTTTTTTATATAAAATGAAAGAACAAAGATGATAATTGAAAAATATAATTGAAGAACTTGAAGAAGTAGATATTTTTTTGGTAGAACTAGAGATTATTTTGAACACTAAAATTAAATTAGCAAATAGCTAGAGAATTGAAAGAGATTGAAAGGTGTGAGATTTTGGGTTGAAATAAGAGGTTTTTATAGGGGTTTAGGAGTTAAAAAATTCAAAAAATAAAAAATAAAAAGTACACCCCTCCTTAAACCCTTGGAAAAAATATTTTCTAATGGCTAGTAGATCTAGGTCGTTGATTTTCAAAGGCCCACAGATCCTGGCCGTCGATTTAAAAAAAGGAAAAAAAAATTGGCGCTTGAATCGGCAGTCTGTCCGATTCGGACCCCCCGGTTTTATGCAACGGTGAGTATATCTTGACCATCTGTTTCAAACAGACCCTTAACCAGATAATGCCACGTGTCCCGTTTGAATTTCGAAAAAAAAAATTATATCGAGAACCGGCGATTCTCGATTGCACGCTATCCCGAACCGTAACCGCACTGTATAAACCACAATTGCGGTTCCAGTTCCAAACCGAAACTGGGTCAATGGTTTTGGAACCGTTGACCTCCAGTTCGAACCGGCCCGGTTCCCCGTTCTCGCAACCGTTTGCCACCTCTAGGAGCTGCCACTTCAAGGTTCGGTTCCATGCAGTTTCAAGCCCCATTTCATTGATTCTTTAGTTTTTCTGTATTATAAATTTAATTCTTTAAGATATAATTAAAAAAGTAATTTTGTGCAAGCTCAATATGTAGTTATTTAATTATAAAAATATTGAAATTAAATTTAGAAAATATAAAAATAAAAAAAAAAGAAGCAGTAAAGTTGAAGTTTGGAGGTGGAATTGTAAGCATATATATCCTCGAAAGTAGGTACGTATAACTATGAAACGGTGAGATGGAGAATAGAAATTAATGATGACAATTAAATGATGTTGTAGTTGTGTGTGATGCAAATGAGTAGGTTAGAACCATGCATCTACCTTGATTATAGAGAATTAAATGGATATAGTTTAATTTAGTATTTTGATTTTGAAGAGGTGAGAAAGTGAATATATCTACAATCTACCAAAACTAAATCTACTCATAAGACTTAGTTGCGTGCACTCAAACTAGCTAGGTATTTGTATATTTGTATTCCCACACAACTGTATCTTGGCAGTTAGCTGTTAGCCCTTAATTCCAAACTTTAATTTGCTTCTACCATTGTACATATATATATAGCCTCGTACTGTCCTTCATACTTCCACACTCACTTTCACTCTCTCTGTCTCTCTAACACGTTCTTCAGCAATGGAGTTGGGCAGCATTCTTGAGTTCGTACAGAATAGATCAATTCTTGTAACTGGTGCCACTGGCTTTCTTGCAAAGAGTATGAATATCAATTCTCTCAAGTAGCTAGGACTTGTAGGAGTTTGTTAATTTTGTTGATACATTGTTTGCAGTTTTCATTGAGAAGATACTGAGGGTGCAACCAAATGTGAACAAGCTATACGTTCTACTAAGGGCTCCAGATACTAAGTCAGCTATGTTACGCTTCAACACCGAGGTAATTCTCTCTTACTATATACATACCCACGTATTTCCCCTGTATATAAAACAAAAAACAAGTTATATTTTCTTCTTATAACTACAATTCAATTTTTGCTGGTTTTTGAACTATATTAATTATTTATTAAGTATCATTACATTAATATTATATTAGATCTAGAATTCTTACCATCAAAATTTTCACACATACTAGTCAATTCATAAACTTATACCCTTAAGTATCTGGAGCTAAATCAATATATAATACTAGAGTTCTAGATGATACAATTAATTAGATGATCAATATCTGTATATAAAAAGTTCTGAATGTTAAAAAGTATTTTTTTTTAATGTGAAATCTTATATGTATATTTAATATCAAACAACAAAGGACAATCCAAATAAATATATATTAATTATGCACCATTTAGAATTATGGATTTGAATATTGTTTAATCGGATCCATTAATGAAGAATTAGGTAAGAGCATGATATTAATTATTGGGTCCTATATATAGGTGATAGCAAAGGATTTATTTAGGGTTCTGAAAGAAAAGCATGGTGGAGATTTAAGTTCAGTGGTTTCAGAAAAAGTAAGAGTTGTTGCTGGAGATATTAGTTTGGAGAATTTGGGTGTTACGGATTCAGATTTGTTGGAGGAAATGTTTAAGGAAGTTGATGTTGTCGTCAACTTGGCCGCAACTACCAACTTCGATGAAAGGTATTTAATTCATTTTTAACATCTCATCTCTGGTTATATAAATTTGTCATTTTAATTTTTGCATGTAGATATGATGTTTCCCTTGCAATAAATACAATGGGAGCCAAGCATGTCTTGAATTTCGCGAAAAGATGTGATAACCTAACGGTGCTCGTCCACGTGTCAACTGGTTAGTACATTTACTATAATGCCACCGTACATAGTTTGGTGACCAAATTAATAATAAGGGACCTAGTGAGCAAAACTAGAAAAATGTTTAATTGCATCTCACTTTGAGAGAAAACATGTCTCTACCATTTTGTCCAATAAAATTACTGTTAACTAAAACATACTGGAAGTGATACAAGGTGGGTCCCATGCAATTTTTAAGTAATTAGTATATTGTATTTCAGCGTATGTAGCTGGCGAAAAAGAGGGGCTTATATTGGAAAGCGCACACAAAATGGGGGAGACGCCTGGATTGGACATTGACTCAGAGAAGAAGTTAATCAACGATACTTTGAAATATCTGAAAGCAGACAATTGTTCTGAAGATTTCATTAAATCAACCATGAAAGATTTGGGAATTCAAAGGTCAGTCATTAATCATCGCGGTGCAGCCATACCGTCATCATATGGGTGGATGGGTTTCAGTAGATAACATTTTTTAATACTTCAATGCACCAACTATCCCATCCCCAACAAAGATATATAGTAGTTAAACAAAACTCCAAACTCAACATTTATAACAATAAGACAACTTCCATAACATGTGGTAGTTTAACAAACTATTATTCACTAGCTAAGCTGGTACGCTACCCGTATACACTGCAACAACAAAAGGTAGTTATGGACATCGCATAATTTTTAGATACTATTGTCATCTATAAAATTAGTCTATGTAAAAATTATTCAAACCAAATTATTTAATTCCCTTTTCATTTTCGTTCCAAAATTTATTACTTCTTTCAATTTTGTTTCATAATTAATGAAACTCTACGTATTTGGACGTCCAACTCCACCCTTCATGAGCAAATTGATCGGAAAAGCGCACGTGAATTTCTTTTCGTCCCATAATTTTCTACTCGTTAGATTTTCGTCCTATAAAACAGTAGCATCGTTGCCAGATCATGATGCCTAGGTGGTATGTAATAAGTTAATAATGTCATGTGTGTGTCGGTATGTTGAATTTTTTTTTTCTTTTTTCTTTTTCTTTTCCTTTCTAGTAATATTAGGTTCTGACCGACATCTCCAATTTAGCATGTGGATTATTTTTCTTCCCTTTCTTGAAAGATATAGATGTGGGCAACGATGGATCCAAGATTTAGGACGAGAACATCAAAATAAATACCTCGAGAAAACCATTGTTAATTTTTTTTTACTACACATGGAAATGGATACTCCCTACGGTCCAAAAAAATTCAATCTTACCCTAAACAACTTACGTAATTTAGTTGACGATATTTCCTTATTCCACATAACATATCACAATTAAATGATTGTGCATTGATATATTTGTCAATTTCACCATCCTTAATTTTTCCAAAAAAGTGTAAAATGACACTTTTTTTTTTTTTTTTTTTGGTACCGAAGGCAGTACTAGTTATAGAATTAACAAGAAATTTGATTTTTTTTTATAGAAAATTCAATAAAATAATTAGTAAATAAATTTGAATGAACTATTAGGCATGACTTTGGTTTGAGATACTTATAAGTGGGATGGAGACAAGAAAGTGGAAAATAAAATTAAATGGGGTGGGCTTAGTAAAAAAGATAGTGCGAATAATAACTAAAATAATAAATATTATAGTATGATATTCAATAAACTTTGTCGTGTGCTGGAGCCCGGTATTGGCCCCTAATATATCCACCTATGGATGTGGGAAAGAAAATATAAATTGCTATTATGGAGTGTTTTACCTTAGCATTTGGAGAATAATTAATATACATTTTTATTTACTTTAATCTTGAGATGCTATAAATATATAACTGATTATATGTACCTATTACCGGAATATTCTTAATATGAAATTTTAATTGAACAGAGCAAGAAAGTTTGGGTGGCCAAATACTTATGTTTTCACCAAGGCTATGGGTGAAATGTTGTTGGGACATTTGAAAGAAGAGATGCATGTTGTTATAATTCGTCCTACAATTGTAACCAGTACTTACAAGGAACCTTTTTCTGGTTGGGCTGAAGGAGTCAGGTAATCCATATAACCACCTTTCTTAAATCAATAGATTAATTGAATTAAAGCAATCATTAGTTTTGGAGGATGGTCGATTCTTCATTTACAATCCAAGTCAAATATTTGTTTGAATATGGGCAAAAACCAAGCAAAATATCCTCGATTGTGCTGAAACACAAACATACATGCATACTTACCTTATACGCCACATGTTTAAAGTTTTAATTAGTGTTTACTTTGTAATTAATATATTTATATGTTGATTGAACTGTAGAACGATCGACAGCTTAGCAGTTGGATATGGAAAAGGAAGAATCACATGTTTCCTTGGCAACCCCAGGACCATACTTGATGCCGTGAGTTTATTATACTTTTATTGTTGCACGTTCAATATTTATATAAATCATAGTAATAATAATAAAAACATATAACATAGGAAAAGAGATTTCTTGGTTCATTTTTCTATCTTAACCACTAAAGTATTACACTTAACGTTTGAAATAAAATACTGTTTTGTTATAAATTAAATGTTTTAATCTTTTTTCGATACACGTTCATAACTACGGCCCGAAACTTATATATTGGTGTATATATCGGAAATCTTCAAGAAAATCTGTCGGATTACCTTGGCTTTGTTCTGAGCTCGGAGAAGTGGGCATTTAAAAGTGTGGGTAAAAAATATTTCATCTTATTCATGTTGGATATGCAGATTCCTGCGGACATGGTGGTAAATTCAATGATTGTAGCCATGGTTGCTCATGCAAATGAGGCTAGTGAGACCATTTACCACATTGGATCTTCTGTTTCTAACCCCCTGGAAATTGCTGCCCTTCAAGATTATGGTCAACGCTACTTCATCAACAACCCTTGGATTAACAAGGAAGGCAGGCCTGTCATTGTTGGCAAGGTCAAAATTTTGGACACAATGGAAAGTTTCCAAAGATACTTGGCTTTTCATTATTTGCTTCCATTAAAGGTCTAATATATTAATCTACGTTTTTCTTTTTAACATTAAAATCAAAGAATAGCAAATATATATATTTTTTTTATTATTACTTTCAGGGATTACAAATATTGAACACGGCGTGCTGCCAATACTTCCAGGGCATGTATGTTGATATGTGCAGAAAGATCAAGTTTGTGTTGCGTTTAGTCGAACTTTACAGACCTTATTTGTTCTTCAAAGGATAGTAAGTATCGTACCACTTCAAAAATATCATAATTACGAGACGGATCCAGGGTTTTCAACCTGGTTGGTGATATTTTATTTTAAATAATATATATATGTTATGTACCGCCACTACCAGCACTCTCCCTAGCTTCGTCTCTGAGTATTTAGGAAATATATTTATCTATTTTGACCTATTTTTCCTTTTTGTCCCTCCTTTTGGTGATGCAGTTACGATGATATGAACACAGAAAAACTAAGGAGGGCTGCAAAAGACGGTGCAGTAGAGACTGATATGTTCTATTTTGATCCGAAAATCATTAACTGGGAAGATTACTTCATGAACACTCATATCCCTGGAGTAGTAAAATATGTGTTTAAATGAACCAGAATAAATTGCATATTATTTGCCTATTGGTACTTAAACATTGTGAAATTATGTCTTAGTAAAAGGATTATATCATTCATTACAAGTTACCTAGTGAAGATCAAATGTTACTGATCAAATTTTAAATTGTAGTTATACGTGTTTGGCATATATATGTAAAACTTTCATTGGGGATACCCGACCATCCTTGTAATTCTTTTTAAAAAAATTAAATAATTTATCTCCATGTTAATATAATATTATTCAAAAATGCTCACCTCTATTGCTTATTTCTCAAGGTATATCATGTACATTTCAAATAAGAGAATAAATTATTTTTTCAACGATTTTGGCACACCAACGATGAATACTTTAACATGTGCGCACATCAAATTATAGTTTTTTAATTTGTTATGAGAAGCAAAAAGACGATCAAGTCCTCAACCTTGTCATTCGGGAAGATTAAAGAAAGAGTAAGCAAAACCACTAATCCACGCAGAATAACATCATAATAAAATTGAAATAGACACAAACCTGTGTTTCGGAATCCTAAGACGTAACATTATCGCCAACCAAGCATCGCAACTAATTCCCTAATGAGCAATTAACCACCTCTGTTTTTTCCATCTGTCTGTGGGTGGCAAGCGCTGCTGAACTTTAACTCGATCTCAGCCACTCACTGTAGCAAACACTAAGGGTATGATTGTGCTGGGATGTAGCAAGCTGTAGTACATCCGGGCATATACGTCCAAGGATGTACACGTCCTGTGAATAGTATAAAGTAATGTTTGTTTAGTGATGGGGTAGAGTAGGATGTGTACTGTAGCGGTCAAATCAATTGGTTAGTTGTTGGTTGATTGTTATTATTATATTAGAAAAGGTGATGTTGTTAATGATTGGTTGATTGAGTAATGATTAAAAATATGATTATGATTTGTAGAGTTATGATTGGTAAAAGTTAAATTTGGGTTTAGTAGGAGAAAGTTTATGAAATATAATATATATACATATATATATATAAATTATTAAAGTATTTCATGTAGTTTTCAGGTGAGGCACGTGAATTGATTTCAATTTTTATAAAACAAGTTCATGTAGTTTTCATGTATTTTATGTAGTTTTCAGTTTTCAGGTTAGTTTTCTTCCTATGTTCGAAAAATTATTTTAATATTTATAAAACAAGTCCCAACATAATTAGTGTAAGATAATTAGTGTTAATACCGTGAAGAAGTTAATGAAAAAATGAGTTGTATTTCCAACTCTTATAATAAACATAATACACAAACAATGGAGAAACAAAAAACTAACATAACATAACCCCAACAAATCGAGTACATAAATAGCGATGATAAAAATTGCAACAACCAAAGCAATCCAAATTGAAAATACAAAAACAAAAACAATCCAAATTGTGTAGCAGTTAGAAGCTGGTTAATAATATATGCCCAAATAGTCAGTCAAATAATTAAAACATACACGAAAGTACTTGATTTAGATCTCGTTTAGGTCGACGAGATGATAAAAGCCAACAAATGTAATCCAAATTGTGTAGCGTTCAGAAGCCGTTTAATAATACATGCTCGAATAGTCAGTCACATAATAAAGGGGCACACACAAATATTATACTCGTTTAGATCAACGAGAGGATCCAAGCTTGTTTTTCCTCCGGCGTGAGGCCTATGAACATTTGACGAGTAAGGCTATTTTGAAATTGACCCATCGCCTTGACGATTTGTGTGGCTGATACGCCAGGCATGTTACGTACAAGTCCGAAGCATAACTCATACTCTGGATCATTCTCGGCAATAAGATCTCTACGGAACATATCCGTAAACAGATTAAAGTTAGGGAGGCCACGCCGAATAATGCTCCGAGTATCCGGGTGTTCCTAAATATGCGTCCAAACACATTAAAAATATATTTATATATGATTTAGGAGTGGTTAATTGCCAATTAAATTTACCACATTAATTGAGAATTAAATTTACCGCATAGATCTGCTCCATCACCTCGGGATTTCCCATTACAGTCTCCCTCTCTTCATCCCACTGTATTACCGGTGCCCTTCGTTCTCGCAGCTCGTACAACACTTCCCAAGCGCCTTTTATATTTCTCAGCTTTGACTTCAAGTGACGCAGTCGATACACAGAATGGTCAGTTGTCATAGCATTGAGCCTTGCACCAATTGAGAGTAGATTTGAGTCCGAGAACGATACTTGTCCGGGTAGCATTTCTGCGTGTTCATAGTGACATAAAAAAATGAACATTCGTTCATTGTCCATTGACCACGCAGCACGATCATTGATTCTTGGTCTATGCATCTGTGCTCCGCTTATGAGACACAGATAAAAACTTGCTTAAATTTATAAAAAAGAAAGAAAAAAATTCCAAAAAAACCCTTTACAAAGATAAAAGCATTTCCTAATTATTACCAAACGCCATTACAAACAACGAGCTGAACATTTCCTAATTACTACCCAAACGCCATTATAAACAACATATACTGGCAAACAAGACCAATCAACAAATTTCATATATTAATCAAAGTTTAGCTTGGTTGAAATGCAAAATAATAAACCAAATATCTTGGTCCTAAATATCTTGGTCCTACCTTTCTCCAGGAGCCATTATAATCAACATATACAGGCAAACAAGACCAATCAACATATTTCATATATTAATCAAAGTTTAGCTTGGTTGAAATGCAAAATAATAAACCAAATATCTTGGTCCTACCTTTCTCCAGGATAGTAGTATGTCGGCAAGAATGGCCCGTTGAGAGCTCTTATACTCTGTTTATATCAGTTTTGATTTTAACCAACCTTTTCCTACTATATATTTATAGAAATGACAAGGGCTCTCGTCGTGTGGTGTCTTCCCCTACAGATACTGATACCAAATAAAAAGCAACCTACAAACCTACAATATCTCTGAAACTCCCTACAATATCGTAGCATGTTCTCTCTAACATATCCTATTGTAAAATAGATCATATCATAGCTTTGGAGGCCACTATATATAGGGTTATCAGAGGGAAGATAAAAGATGTTCAGACGCTTCAAACAGAGACGTAAGACGTATGAGACAGAGAATATATTCTCTAACAACACATCAACATGACACAGAGACTTACCCGTTAACTAACACCGTCTACTCTTGTAGAGTTTTTCTTTTTCCATTAGATAGTGACGACGTCGTCCATACTTTTTTTTTCGTTAACTCAAATAGCGATGTCAGGCTAGAGTATGTTTTGCAGTAGTCGAAAATGGGTTGTTGAAATTTTCTGATGCATTTTGGATAGATAATGCTCTGATTACGTTTTATGTATAGTAGGTGGAGAGAAAAGATAGTTGTGATGTTGGGTGTTATTTGCGGCAGCATAGAACAGGAGGAAGGGTGAGTTGTCTAGTCTTGATAAAATTGATTGTGAAGGAAGGGTTTAGATTTTAGGCGGATTAGATGAAAACAATGAGTCAGGGCCCATAGGTGGGGAAAGGGGGTTTTATTAATAGCAGCAATTTTTTTTTCCTCGTTTTATCTAAAACTTCACATTGGTACTATATTTGTGGCTTCGGTTGAGTCGAAGAAGTTTAGGTTTTTTATTATTTTTATTTTATAAATTATTCGATAAATGTACCTATATATGTCAAACCAAAATTTATAACAATTTTCCAAATCATAATTTGAGTTTTAAATTTAATAAACAAAAAATTGAATATAATTACTCTTTCTGTCTCATAAAAATTAAACAATTATATATTACCAAATTTTTTAATCTGCGGTTCAATTAATAATATCAGTTATTTTTTTAAAATAGAGTAAAAATCTACTCTTACGGTTCACATAGGGTGCGGCTTTAATTTTTATTTTGATACCAAAGTGAAAAATAATAAAATAAAATTGAAAACATGTACACAATTCCCTAAATACTAAAATTAAAGTAGTCGAAAATTTGTGGAAAAAATCTAGCCCAAAAAAATCTAGCTTTTATTTTTTTGTGATATTAATAAAGGACATTCTTGCAAAAATTAAAGTGGTATCGAAAAAGGAACAAAATCAGTCCACAAAAGGTGTGGCTCTTGCTTTTTTTGCTGAGATCGAACGTAAAAGAAAAATAGGGAAAAATTATATTATTGTATATAGGGGCTACACAAGAGGGTATAAATTATTTACCTCGAAGTATATATCGTTAATTACTTAAAATATGTAAAAAGATATCTCATATACTTTTTAATCTTGAGAAGATATTATATCTACACTCAAATTGTTAAATATGATTATTCATTGTATTTCAATATGATTAGTCCACATTTCGAACTTGGTAGTTATTTGGCGATGAATATAAATCTTAGAAGATTTACTTTTGATTATGTGTTATATATTTTCTAGATGAGCGTTCATCTAATTGTTGGGTAGGGGTTAGATCCTATTTCAGTCACTTTTACTTTTTTATATCAATGTGTTAATCACACGAACAATGGAGATTTATTTCATCCTAAAACACTAGTTCATATTTTGATAACATTAAAGATTTCTCCGAAGAATTTCTTTAATACTAACTGTATAAAAATTTTGCCTAAAATTAGACAAAAATTCGCTTCCCACTTCCATCTGCTGGTTGTTGGCTGTATTTGTTTAATCTTATTTTCAGCAAATTAATGGTATAAAAAATTTAGCACGTTATCAATTGAATATGATTGTTAGCTTAGTTGGGCAAGTCCTTCATTGTGAAGGAGGAGGTTGTGGGTTCGAACCTCTACTGCTCCAGATTTTTCTTTGTTTCTATAATACAAATTCATTTTATATATAATATAATATATCGAATCTACTTGTTGGATGGTGACTTGATCAGGGTAGTAAAGTTTGCATTGACGTGAGTGTGAACACCATAGTTCGAATCCTACCTTCAACCATTTTAATTTTTTTTGTTTTATGCGATTGGATTTTTTCTTGAACTACAAATAAGGTAGTGTTTATTTAATTAAAACCTGCTTTCAACTATTTTAATTTTTCTCTGTTTTATGCGATTGGATTTTTTCTTGAACTACAAATAAGGTAGTGTTTATTTAATTAAAAGAGGGGGTAGCTTGTTGGTGAATGTCTACTACTACGGGTGTGGTAGTAGGGCTTCAAATCCTACATGTTTACCAAATATATATATATATATATATATATATATATATATAGATATATATATATATATATATATTGTTTAATGTCTTGGATTCGTGTTCGACAACTTGTCGTTTGTGTAAAAGTTATAATAAAACATAAATAAATAATAAGGCTAGATCACGTTTTTTAGAAGACACATAAAAAGATACAAGGACCAAGACCCATCAAGGTTTAGTAAAAGTGAAAATAATATTACAACATGCGCACACAGTTCTTACTAATGTTACATATTTAAATGGTAAGTCACAAACACGAGTTTTATGCGATCTCAACTAATGCGCATCGTCCCACATTGCTTGAGCCATAGCTTCCCTCATAGTCATTTGAGCTTCAACGAGCTGCGGGTTCGGGTGTGTCCTCGGATACCATATCAACTCGTCATCGGCGTAGTGAGGATGATTTTGCTCAAATAGGTGATCTCTTTGGCCCTGTAGCCTAATAAAGTTGTGTATTACACAACATGTGATGACCAGTTTTGCTTGAGTGACCAACAGGTAGCTCGGCATTCCATATCTAAGTATAGGAAATCTACTCTTCAACACCCCGAATGCGCGTTCAACACAATTTCTAAGCCGAGCGTGTCGGTGATTGAACATCTCATGTGGGTTCTGGGCCTGAGCACCGGTTGCATTCCATTCGGGTAAGTGGTATCGAGTATTCCTGTAGGGGGCCAGAAAAGCATCGTAGTTTGCATAACCAACGTCTACGAGATAGTAACGACCTACTTAGCCAATTAAAAAAGGAATTTCCAGAATTTTCATTTACATATAATATGCCTCGAATATTTTTGGTCTTCTACGTGATGATCATGGGAGAGATCTTACCTACAGGTGGCCACAAGAATGTGTGGTCTCTCCGAAGTGTACTAGATAGAATTTGGGCATCGCTTGCACTGCCTTCCCAACCCGCCAATACGTAGTTGAATTTCAGATCAAAGTCACAGACAGCGAGGACGTTCTGAGAAACTGTCGACTTACGAGAACGATATGCATTTTGACGCCGAATTGGTACCCAAGCTGGAACAAGCGTCCCATCCATTGCACCGACAACGCCTAGCAGATGTAAGGGTGAGACACCAAAATCAATTAAGAATAATTTATTTACCTAACGGTACATTATAAGATGTATCATAGTAGTAAGCTACTGACCTCGAAATATGGGAAGAAATTCACGTTATCTAGGACACTGGGGTGGATATGATTATAGTCAGGTGCCGTTATATATAACGGTGCAATGGCGACGAGGCCTTCTAGAATCCTCATAATATGCTGATCGATAGTCTCTCCTGAGTGTTGAAAACGTTCCATGGAATCTTTTTACCTCACGTGCATGCATACTGTCCTAAAAAAGATAGCCACGGACTCGATACAGGAGACACGTATCTGGGGGCAGTCTTGTACTATTCCTCTAGCTTCAAGCATACGAACTAAAGCGTGGAAAGTCTGACGGATCATCCTCATGTTATCATAAAATCGACCATCATGCCCCATTAGTATCGCTCCTATCCAATCACTCCCAGGCAATCGAGACGTATGACGAAGAATCCGCTCAGGTCGTATAGTAAGTGGCAACACTACAATTGCCATAAAACCGGATATGATAAGTTTTTCTTCGGACCTGCCATCGGAATTATAGTTACCTTCGTCGTCTTCCATTTCCCTAAATAACAAAAATCTCATATAAAATTAGGTCTTTATTACAATAGAGATATAATATGACAATTGATGACGAAGCAATGAAACAAAAATCAGATGATCTTGGAAAATTGGCTGAACAGCTTATTTTTAATATTAATAATTATGCAGGTACTTAGGGGCCTGGCACACATAGAAAAACAAAAAACATATCCGAAGTTAACACAATAACATAACTAGGGAAAATAAACTAAATTCATTCAGTAAGAACCAGCATTACTAGTACATACGATTATTTCCTAAAATACAAACGGGATTTCCCAATCAGTAGAAGGGTGAGTACTCCTAATAGTTAGGCAAGTGAGATGACCCAGAAACGCTGCTGAGTGGGCGAGAATTTGAGGAACATGCGACGTGCTGGCCCACTTTGAAGTCGCTTTCCAGCCTTTATCATTTGTTCGGCTGGTACAACATCCATCGCGCTCACCATGTCAAAGCACTGATCGTACTCCACCTTTATTTCTTCCGTCCGAGCATGAATATCGGTAAGATAAACCATTGAAGTTGTCGATACATCGGGTGAGGACAGCTTCCCGCTCAGCAGCTCCGAAAGAGCGACTCCGAGTGGGGATACGTGCCCCCCCAACCCCCTCTTGGTTAACCATTTCGGGAGGAAGTTCGCTATCGTCAGGAGGAGGAGATGTTTCATCTTCGTCCTCGGGCTCGTCATGGAGGCCACCACTGGATCGAGCCCCATAACCCGTGGCTGTGTTCTTACCAAACATATATGTGCACTGACTGAAGTTCAGAAGGCCACGTCGGATAATACCCCTATTATCTCGATGCTCCTATATTGGTATTTCAACAAAAAATAAATCCAAAGTTGAAGATAATCAGAGGGGATCTGTATGTTAGCAAAGTAATGCAAACATACCAAGTAAATTAGCACGAGCACGTCATTCGGGCCTATGATAGTATCCCTAGAGTCATCCCAAGCCAAGCCGGACCTTCTCTTATAGCGGAGGTCATACAAAAGTTTCCACGCCTTCTTGAGGTTCTTCCATTTAACCCTCAAGTGTTGAACCTCATAGAAAGAGCGGTCGGTGCTCATCGCGTTCAATTTTAGACAAATAGAACTTAGTGTTGGGTTGGAAAATGTAGTTGTAAGAAGTTGACCATTACAATATTCCTGATGACACAGAAAGATAAAGTTTGCCTCGTTGTCCCGAGATCAGGTGACTTTTTCGGCAAGTTCGCGGTCGACATCTATTAGTATACAGAAAGGAGTTAGCTTCACAAATATATTTTAGATTTGTATTGAGTATTCCTAATAGAGATAGCCTAATGCAATCAATATTTTTTTTGTATTATTTGTTTATTTTTATTTTTTTTGTGGAAACTGCTTGCATTCCAAAAAACATAGTTCTTATGTACAATTTTTTTGGCTGTCTAGCTGTTAAATTTGTCGATATATAATATAATTAGATGTGAAGATGTAAAAATTATTAGACCCAAAACAAACGAGGGAATAGGGCCTAACAAGTAGTGGTGGTCTTGTATTGCAAATATAGGTTCATAATCATGGTTAGACCAGTAGTAATGGGTGAAAAAAACATGACAAATGGGGGAACATGAAACAATATTTATAATTTTGCAGTTAAATTTGGTGTACTCAGGCACAAATACCGATATCCAAATTGAAGATAACCTAAACCGATATAGTTTCTTCTTTTTAAAATATTGGAGTCTCAATTTTTTTTTAATTTTATATATATGATATTATTTAAAATACAACAATACATGTACAGAAATATCCAAAACATGAAAACAATTATGTCCAAATGCAGACATAACAATATCGTAAATAAATTTTCTAGATAAAATATCAAGTGGGTCATATTTAAACATGAACAATATAAATATAGAAGATTGTAATTAGTCTAATCATAATACACAACAACGCCTAAGTACAACATATACATCCATTTACAGTAAAGGCTCATAACTAAATATGGATCAAATATCGGATCATCAAGACTATCTTTAATCAATATGGAGGGCTGTTAAAAATAGTAGTTTGTTGACGGATCCTATTTTGTTGTGTGTTGACATAATATGCAAGCAAATGTGGGACTCGATACAGAACGAAATACACAAGAAAAATTGTAAAAAAGAAAAATGATCACTTTTGCTTATACTGATAAACTATTCATTATTAAACACAAAAGTATTGCTTTTAATTGAAAATCATTTGTTGATAACAAAAGTATTGCTTTTAAACACAAAAGTATTGCTTTTAATTTAAATTTAATAGTTTTCAAAATTAAACCACAAACAATTTTCCTTGAAATTACAGAACAAAAAACATAAAAAAACGAATTCAGCAGATATCGCGACATAACAACAAAGTACGTCAAAGACATCAATCACCAACTAATTTGTGTATAAAAAAAACGGACGAAGAAGCTTACTACAATATGTCATTAATGCATTAAACATGGCTACACAGATTCAATACAAATAAAAACATGACTTATAAACTGTAAGCCGAGTTTATCAAGTCAACATTACCCGATATAAAATAAAATAAAATAAAATAAAAAATCCAGCAGCAAAAAGACAATTCTAATCAAATATATATCCAGGCTTCTTTCAAATAACATGAAACAACAAACACACAAATTTCAGATTTGACCACAAGCACACCCAGTTTGTGCATAAGCAAACTGATTTACCAATTTGTTCATCATGCCTATTATAATTAGTATCAAAATTAATGAAACTTGAGCACACATATTATTGATAAACAAACTACCAAGTTTGTATATTTTAATATTTATACTCATTTTTTGTTCATCATGCCTACTAATAAACTAATGAGCACACATGTGTGTCTTCATTTTCGTTCTTCTGCCACATAAACAATGCACCCAGGTTAACCTTATATGCAAATTTGCAGGAAAATTTTGAAATTAATAAACTTGAACTGTAATGCATCTTTTGTGCCGCTTGTACTGCACAAGGCCTAAACGTGCATCAAATATTTTTATTTCTTTTTTTTTTTTTCATATAAACAGAGGCACATTAAAAAATATAGCACATAAACTGGGTGCAAATAAAATTGCAACAGAAAACCTACCTACACAAGGCTTAAGACCCAAAAAACACGAGTGGACCACGAACCTTTCTCTACTTTTTGTTAGGCAACAAACTTGACTGCACTGACTCCTCCGACCTTGAACGCTCTACCCTTTTCCACTTCTCCTTCAGAGAAGAAATGCGAGGTTTACCATTATTTGACTCAATTGTGCACAGTGTGTGAGAGGTGTGAGAGGGTTGAGCTTCTAGCCTCATTCTTACTGATAATATACTACATGCAGACAACTACCGCCTTAACTACAAAAGGCGATGAAAAAATAAAATAAAAATTACAACACATCTCTGAATCACAACATCTACGAAATAGGGGATTGTTGGCTTCGCCCAACACTACCCCACAAATAAAAAGATGATTTATATTCTCTGCCAATATACCCTAATTTCAACAAAGTATTTACTTTCACACAGAAATCAGAGACAGTTGGGGGCTACAAGCATTGAATTGTAGACGACGACGAAGCCTCTGCCATTAATTTGCAGAGATTCTTGAGATAAAGCCTGAATTTTTCATGTGAAATTACTGTAGGAGGTAAGAGAAGGAGATGAGAAAAAAAGTGTAGAGAGGTGTGAATGAATCTGCAGGAGCAATAGAAGTGATGTTACAGGGGAGTCAGTATTTATTGTCAGCTGTAAAATAGGGCTGGATGGGTGGATCCCCATCTCCATCTCTGTACAAAAATTAATTACTGTTGGGCCCATCCCCCATCCGGATGGGTCCAACCCAGCACAATCATAGCCTAAGTGACTAAAAAAGCGAGTATCTCTATCCATCTTAGTAGACATGGGCAACCCATATGTAAATGGTACACCTCACAGAAGAAAAGATAGGCAACATGAACAACATCAGGAGTGCGCTTACATGGAACAAAATGCACCGTTTTGGAAAAGCAACAACAACTACGAATATGGAATGCTTACCCTATTGGGTGTGAGGCAAACCAAGGACAAAGTCCATTCTTATAGCAACCCATGGTTGAGATGGGACAGGAAGAGAATGACAAAAACTAGCGTTAGAAGTTGTGCCCTTTAAAACTTGGCAAACTCGACAGTGTGCAACATACTGGGTGACCGTACGATGCACCAAAGGCCAAGAAACGTAGCAAGACCAGCTCCATAGACCTTATCATGCCCCAAATGACCAGAAGAATGAACATCCGCAATTATTTAGCGTGCAAACTGCATGAAAGCACATCTAACCTACACCATAGAAAAGAAAACCTTCATGAATGGTATAGTCAGGGTCCGTCGTTAAAGATATGCATAGATAAATAGGAGCAAAAAACACATCGGTCAAGTACTGGTCACAAAATTCGTCAAAGTATGGCACCATAATACACATAACCGATACTAAGCTTTGACGTCGGCTCTAGGTATCAGCTACTCTTTTTGTGCTGTCGGATGATGCTTGACTAAAAATGTCAACTGCTGAAGAAATCCCGCCATTTTGCATGTTGCGCAAATAAATAATCCTAATTCGCAACGTGCTTAAGGGTCTCATGGTCAGTATGCAATACAAATTCTTGCTAAAACAGATAATGCCTCCAATGGCGGACAACCCCAACATCTATGTAGAATTCCACATCATACATGTTGTAGTGAGTTTAGGGACCGCTTAATTTCTAATTAAAGTACGCCACAGGGCGAGCTTCATAGCTCAAAGCTGCTTTTATCCCCACCTTGGATGTATCATAATGTAACTCGAATGATGCAGAGAAATCCGACAATGACACATGAGTTAATTTTTACTTGATCTAATAGAATGCAATATCAGCCGAAAGAGTCCAAGAAAAAGATTTCCCATGCATAACATTGGTAATGGGCGCCATAATAGAACCGAAATGTGGGATGAAATGGCGGTAGAATGAAGTCAAAACCGTGAAAACTACGAGTCGCAGTTATCGTAGTACGGGTAAGCTATTCTCGAATCGCTGCGACCTTCAACTCAACAACACTAAACCTCGTGGAAGATATATGGTAGCCCAAGAATAAAACTGAATCGACAAGTAATTGCATTTAGCAGTCAAAACATAAAATATGTTCAGGTCGTAGGATGAGAAAAACTTCGCGCAAGTGCACCAGATGCTTTTCGACCGCTCATTGTACACTGATATGTCGTCGAAATAAATGACAACAAAAGAGCCAGTTACCGAAAGTAAGTGTAACACCCGAAGTACATTTAAGCACGCATAACACGTTTTATTGATATGTTGTCTGTCATTGCATGTCATTTAGCTAATTAGGATGAATATTATGTGTCATTTCATTATCTTAAGTTAGTGTCATTAACTTTTTGCTTAAGTGCGTAGGAATATCCGTACGTACCAGTCACCAGTGTGGAATACGATAAAGATTAAAAGTAATAAAAGTTAATAATTGGATAAGCAAATAAGGTTAGATATCAAACAAACGATGCATAAAATGACTAAACTTATTCGACTGAATAAAATAGTGATGAAATTACATGTTTATATGCTTAATGATGTTGAAATTTATATGATTATTGTTTAGGATTTCAGTTCCAGCTTCAGTTTATGGTTATTGTTTATAGTTACTTTATTGTTAAATTAATTTTTAAAATTTATCTTTAGTGATTTATGTGAGAGTGTTGATTAAGATGGCATGTTATATAATTAAGATTGAAATGAATATATATTCTTGTACAGTATATGTTTGTACCATGAATGTGATGTACTTCATGAAACCTATACTTTGAATTAACTAAGAACTTATATATGTGTTGTACTTTGAAGTACATGTACATTATCACACATGCCTATCCACTTAGACATATTTTTGTTAAAACATGTTAGATAAGTTTATGGAAAGGATTCGAGACCCCTAGGAGGAAAATGAAAAATTTGAATGTTTTATACCAATAATAATTTGAAACATAGGTTTGTGAAACAATATGATTTATATTATCATTTTATATACATTTAGGTCACCTTATTGCACAATTAGACTTAACTTAGTACCCCAATAAATTTCGAATAAATACTTGGGACTATTAGGCTTGAATTCTTAGAACTCCATCCTCCTAGCTTAGAAGATTAACTTCTTTTTCTCCGCTTTTCTTCTTCTTGCTTCGGCAAGAACAAGCCCTCAACCACCCTTCATTCCCTCTTCACCACAACAAGCTTCATGCCTTCCCTCTTTACCTATAAGGCTCGAATTCGGTAGGAGGGGGAGCTACGGGTCACGTACGAATTCACTACCAACTCCACTTGCAAATCCACACTTCACTAGAGGTATAGGCTTAAGCTAGAATTAGTTATTTCAGTTTATGTTTTGGGTGGAAATGTTGTAATGTGTTTCTTTAGGGGAGGAAGTGAGTATTTATATTGTATTTAATTTGTACACAAGCTTACACACCTAAAGAAAACCTACATGCATGCATTCAGACTACGATTATACGGTAATTATGATGATTTTATTCTGTTGCATGTGATAATTAGTTTAACTTTTACATGATTAGGGTGAAAATTATGTTAGAAATATTTTGAGATGAATGCATGTTCAATTCGAATGATTGCATGTGATTTTTGGTGAAGATGTTGCTGAGATGTGGAGCCAAAACACGCCGGGAATGAGGCCGTATCGGGTATATGACGCGGTCGCGTCAAATCTATAGTCAATCTGGAGTTTGGAATCGCCGAGATACTTTTATAGAGCTGGAATCACCGTGGCCGAGGCGGATGGCCGTGGCCGAGGCCTATTGCACGAATAGATTTCGTGGGCCTCAAGTTGGGGCAGTTTTGGAGCCCAAGGAGCTATTATAAATAGTACTTTCCTTCATAGCTTATTGTATTCCGAAAATTCATCATACTAGTGCATATCCTGGCTTGGTATCGCTCCCAGACGTAGTTACACATCGTAACGAACTGGGTAATCAAATTATTGTGTTCTTTTGTGTGATTTATTATTTTTCTTTATTCGATTATCTAGTTGTATCGTGGTTGTGGGTGGGTTAAATTTCCAACAACTGGTATCAAAGCCAGGTTAGTTTTTCCTAGGAGTATTCACGATGAACGACGGAAAGATTTAGGTGGAAAAGTTCGATGGAACTGATTATGGTTTTTGGAAGATGCAAATTGAAGATTACCTCTACGGTAAGGATTTGCACCAGCCCCTCAAGGAGTAGCCCGAGAAGATATCTACGGAGGAGTGGGAGTTATTGGACAGGAAAGCAATGAGCGTGATGCGTCTGTCGTTGTCCAAGGAAGTGGCTTACCATACCACAGGCGCGAGCTCTACAAGGGAAATGCTGAAAACCTTGGAAGAGATGTATCAAAAACCATCGACGGCTAACAAAGTCCATCTGATTAGATGGCTGTTTAATCTGAGGATGGCGGAGGGGACACCAGTACAACAACACTTGAATGAGTTCAACATGCTAACCTCACAGTTGGACTCGGTGGACATAAAGTTTGATGATGAGATTCGGGCCCTAATTATGCTATCTTATTTGCCAGACAGTTGGGCCAGTACAGTGACAGCCGTTAGCGCTACAGACGCTAAGCTGAAGTTTGACAGGGTGAGGGACTTGATGATCGGGGAAGAGATTCATAGGAACGAATCAGGATCAGGATCATCCTCAGGGTCAGTGCTGAATACCGAGAACAGAGGCAGACCGAAGGGAAGGCAGTTTAGGGGGAGGTCGAAATCCAGAGGAAAGAGTCAGACGAAGAAGGACAGGAGTTTTGTGAAGTGCTGGAATTGTGACGAGGTGGGTCACTATAAATACCAGTGCAAGGCTCCGAAGAAGAACAAGAGGGAACAGGCAGACAGGAAGACAGCGAACGCAGCCACGAATGAGGATGATGGCGATGCGTTTGCCTTGAGTGTGTGCAGTCCCATGGAGTCTTGGGTCTTGGATTCCCGCGCGTCATTCCATTCATGCGGTAATATTAATATTATGCAAAATTATGTTTCTGGCGATTTTGGATAGGTGTATCTGGCTGATGATGAACCCCTAAAAATCATGGGGAAGGGAAACGTAAAGGTTGAGACATCAAATGGCTCGAAATTGATGTTAAATGGAGTGAGACATATCCTTGGATTGAAGAGTAACTTGCTTTTAGTTGGACAGCTTGACAAGGAAGGTTACGTGATAACGTTTGGTTGTAGCAACTGGAAAATTACCAAGGGAGCTATGGTGGTAGCTCGGGGTAAGAAGGAAGGAACGTTGTACATGACTAGTAATTCGCAGGATTCCCTTGATCTTGCGAATGGTAATGGTGATGTGGATTTGTGGCACTATCGATTGGGCCACATGAGCGAGAAAAGGATGAAGCTGATGTGTTCGAAGGGTAGATTGACTGGCTTACAAATTGTGGAAGTTAGTATGTGTGAAGATTTTGTCTTCGGGAAACAAAGGCGCGTGAGTTTCTCGAGGAGTGGCAAGGCCCTGAAGAAGCAGAAGCTAGAGTTGGTCCATAGCGATCTATGGGGACCAGCTCCGGTTGCATCCATTGGAGGATCGATGTATTACATGACATTCATCGACGATTCGAGCCGCAAGGTATGGATTTATTTTCTGAAAAGTAAGTCTATGCATTTGATGTTTTCAAAAGGTGGAAAGCCTTGGTTGAGACTAAGACGGGGTTGAAGGTGAAGTGTTTACGCTACGACAATGGAGATGAATATGAACTCAAGGAGTTCAAGAATTATTGTGCTGAGCATGGGATTCGTACAGAGAGGACTGTGCGTGGAACGCCCCAGCAGAATGGTGTGACCAAGAGGATGAACAGAATACTGAACGAGCGGGCAAGGTGTATGAGACTGAAGAGCGACTTGCCTCAGTCGTTTTAGGCGGATGCAGTGAGCACAGCTGCATTCTTGATCAACCGAGGTCCATCGGTTCCCTTGGATAATTGGATACCCGAGGAGGAGTGGACTGGAAAGGAGGTAAACTTATCTGACTTACGTATTTTCGATTGTATTGCTTACACTCTTATGGATCCTGTTGATAGAAACAAGTTAGATGCCAAGTCTGTCAAATGTACGTTTATTGGGTATGGAGGTGATGAGTTCAGCTATAGGCTATGGGATGAGCAAAGCTTAAAGGTGATTCGAAGCCGGGATGTTATATTCAATGAACAGGTTATGTACAAGGACAGGTTGAAGGATTTGGGCACTAATGCTGAGAAGCTCCGCACTGCCGATTTACCTGACTTAAACTCGAGTGGGAGTAAGGGGATTCCGGTCTATGAGGAGGTTCTTGAGGATGAACTAAGAACACCACCACCACCTCAAAGACCAGTTAAAGATCGAAGGCCACTAGATAAGTATTCACCCTCTAACTTTTACTTATTGTTGACTGATGGTGGTGAACCTGAGAGCTTTGCAGAGGCAGAGCAGGTTAGTGATGGACGAAGGTAGAAGGCTGCCATGGAAGATGAAATGGCGTCTCTTCGTGTGAATGGCACTTGGGAATTGACTGAGCTTCCCAATGGCATGAAGGCGTTGCACGGCAAGTGAGTCTACCGAATCAAGAACGGGGCTGATGATAGCAAGCGCTACAAGGCAAGGTTAGTTGTGAAAGGGTTCGAGCAGCGGTATGGTATTGACTATACGGATGTGTTTACTCCTGTTGTGAAGTTGACTACAATTCACATGGTGTTGAGTATGGTGGTTGCGGAGAACCTATTATTGCATCAGATGGATGTGAAGACAGCTTTCCTTCATGGTGATCTAGTGGAGGAGTTGTACATGGTACAGCCGGAGGGGTTCGTGGTACACGGAAGTGAAAATCTTGTGTGCAACTTGAAGAAGAGCTTGTATGGGTTGAAACAGGCTCCGAAGCAGTGGTATATGAAGTTCGACAATTTCATGATGGAGATTGGTTACCATAGATGCCACGCCGATCAGTGTTGTTATTATAAAAGGTTTGACAATAGCTATCTTATCCTATTACTTTACGTTGATGATATGTTGATTGTAGGAGTCAATCCAAGGGAGTTGAAAAGGTTAAAGAAGCAATTGTCTGAGAGGTTCTCCATGAAGAATCTTGGAAAAGCGAAGCAGATTTTGGGTATGAGAATCGAGAGGAAGGCGGCAAATTTGTTGTATCTTTCCCAGGAGGATTATGTCCAGAAGGTCCTAGAAAGGTTCAACATGAAGGATTCGAAGCCGGTTAATGTACCCTTGGGGGGTCACTTTAAGCTGTCGAAGAAGGAGTCGCCGAGTACTAAGGAGGAGCGTACCCAAATGATGAATGTGTCATATGCATCGGCAATTGGGAGTATCATGTATGCCATGATTTGTACTCGTCCGGAAATTTTTTCCATGCAGTGGGAGTACTGAGCCGGTTCATGGGTGATTCGGGGAAACAACATTGGAAAGCGGTGAAATGGATTCTAAGGTATTTGCGAGGTACCACAAATAAAGCCTTATGTTTTGATAGAAGAAATTCTGAGTTAGTTGGTTTCGTTGATGCGGACCTAACATCGAACGATCTTGATGGGAGAAAGAGTACAACCAGGTATGTTTTTACTTATGGTGGTACGGCGATTTCTCGGACATCAAAGTTGCAAAAGTTGGTTGCACTGTCCACCACGGAGGCGGAGTACGTAGCCGTGACGGAGGCGAGTAAAGAGATGGTGTGGTTGCAAAGTTTTTTGGGTGAGCTTGGGAAGGAGCATAGAAATAGTGTACTCTACAGTGATAGTCAGAGTGCAATTTTCTTGGCGAGTATGTTGGGTGTCGAAACCAACAAATATACAATTACTTGTTCTAATTATAAACTTGTGATAGTGGAAACAAGGTCGAATCCTCAGGGATTGATAGAGATGTATTCTTTTGCAAGATAATTGAAAATAAATTAACTAAAGATGGGGGGATTTTGAAGATTGATATTGAACAAAATTAAATTAACTAAAACAGTATTGAAGTGTGTTAAAGATTAATAATTGACAAGTAATCCGATCAAAGTCTAATTTCAGACATGGTTCTCATATTCGATCATAGATGCAATAATAAATTCTTCAATTCAACATTAAATTGGTTATGGCTATTGGTACGACCTAATAACATGTCCCTCCTTACTGATTCGATAATCAGGATACGATCTCTGATTACTTCTCTTGCCAATAAACAATTCTAGATACGATCATAGAATTTAATTTATCAACAGCATTAAAAAGAGAGAGACCACCAATTCTAGCCAAAAAACACACATTTAGGTTCATTTAGACTAGATCGTATACCTCCATAACATAGACAGAAAACCTATTTTTGTAATCAACTATGTTATTTATCACAAATACTAGAACAGTTAAACAATTACGGATTTAACGCTCTAATTGGTACTATACTATTTTGACAATTAAACAATTGGCCATATCATTCAATCAATCAAAACAGTAATTGCATCAAACACGGGAGATATACGAATAATAAAGAATTGAAGAACAAGTAAAATAATTTAGATCTCACAAATATGGAAGAACCAAGCCTTTAATTATTCTTCGATCGGCGAACGGAGTTTAGCCTTCCATGGAGTTTTTTACAAAAGTACTTTTGGGTCGGAAGAGAAAAGAGAGAAGACAGAGAAGAAAAATAGCGTTCGTCTTTCTGTTTTTGAACTTCTCCCCTTATATCTCTCTCCCTTTGACCTTATCTAAAACTATTCTAATAAAAGTCCAAATATATTAAAACTAATTTCAAATCTCCTGGAGAGAGAAAGATAGGAGTCTCCTTTGTAAAAATTCCGCAGGTATACACTTTCAGGTAAGGCGTGCCCACGCCTTATGTTCAAAACGCAATTTGATATCCTGCTGGTTAAGGCGTGCCCACGCCTTATGTTCAAAACATCTCCTGGAAATGCCATCTTTGTGGAACATTCTTGAATTCTTCGGAATCAACCGAATTTACATCCAAGTTGCTCAAATCATCCATTTATCCTACAAATACAAATTTTCATCAAAATACAAGAGTTAAGCATAATTTTTACAAATAAAATATGAGAAAATATGATGCATAAATGTGAAATATGAGTCTTATCAAATTCCCCCACACTTAAACAATGCTTGTCCTCAAGTATATGACTCAATTCTTATCAATGACATCATCTTTTGGTTAATCCTTCTTCTTCCGTTGCTCAAAGTCTCCTCTTTTTTTTTTCTTTTTTTTTTTTTTAATAATAAAATTGGCAAACAATTCCCCCCTACCAAATAGTCAATCACATCAACAAATTGAAATTGGAATGCATAAAATCTGACTCCCTCACAATGGATTCACTCTTTACACTCAAATGTGTTTAGGCTTCAAAAATATAACAATCAACTCTCATGTCAATGCATAGAAGACTTTTACCATAAGCTTGCAAATATATCACATCTCAATTACCAAATGACAGAAATTGAATGCAAGAATATTGGGTAGGGATGTAATTGAAAACATGTAGAAGGCTTGGGTTGGTAAGATGAAGAGGATTTTTGGTTAATAGAGTCAAAGGAATCATATGTTATTGCCACATATAGCAGAATTAAATGATGATACTAGACTGCTTTGGATTATTTTACACGACTCTATGTACAAACACTTTTACTTTCTCAATTTTTTTTCTCTCTTTTTTTTTCAATCATTTATTTTTCTTTTCTTTTTCTTGTTATTTTTTTTTTTGGTTTTGTTTTTTTTTCTTTTTTTTTTTCACTTTCTCTTCTTTTTTTTTTCTTTTTTTTTTTACTCTACTTATCCTTCTCTATGGAGGAAGAACATAACTCAAAAACTTCACAATTCTCACACTTAAGCAGTCATCTGAATTAGAATCAAGCAACTAAGCATGAACAAGTCCATATAATCCTTCAACTCAAGGTTCAAAATGGGGGAAAATCAACAAAAAGGTTATCAAGGCTTGTAATGTGGTTAATTAGCAAAGAAAAGGTTAAAGCTCAATATGGGTTCACTAGGGGTAAATGAACAAGGGTAGACTAGAAGCAAAAGGCAACGATAACAAGAAATGGGTTTAAACCTAAATACCCTTATTTTATTCAATACATTCAACTCATCAATTGGCATAATCAAAACATGCATAACAATGCAAGTTCTAGAAAAATCAATTATGCATGACAACCACACAACAAAGAAATTGAGCGTGTTATATAGTGAATGCTCATCGGCTCAAATCTCACAAAATATAGGTGTATGTGAGTCAAATTTATGCAAACTTTTTTTCAACTATTGACAACAATCAACCACAATGCAGCTAGAGGAGAATACGTTTGTTTTTTTTCTTTTTTATTCTTTCTTTTTTTTTTTTTTTTTTGAAATAAAACCCACAACACTCATGAGCATTAGAAGAATCAGAATTTAGGGCGATGACAATCATGAACAAGAATTAAGTATCGAAGAGTTAGGACTCATAAAATGAATGACAAGTGAAACAACCTAGCATGATAGAAGCAAAAATTTTATCCATAAAGTCTAGCATGAAGCAACAACAATCATGACCTATTCCCCCCACACTTATTCACAACATTGTCCTCAATGTAAAGAAACTAGATGCTCAAAATATAATAAAGAGTTAGAAAACGTCCCTGAAAAGTAGAGCATCGTAGAACTGGACGGCATCTATTGTTGAGGAGGTGGAAAAGGTGGATCGAAACCCTGACGTTGGAAGTACGCCATTTGGTTAAGCTCTATTCGTTGCAATTGTTCCCGAAGTAGTCCAAGCTGTTCCTTGCAAAATGTTTCAAAGGAGACATTTTTTTTTTTTAATATATATTAAACCTAGAAGTAAAGAGAACATGTAGAAGGAAAATTCAATTAAGGCGTGGGCAAGCTCTATTTTATATCATCTTGATCTTGAAAGTATCAGAAAAAGCGTAAGGCATGCCCACGCTTTAAACTAGAACGTCCCCTGGAATAGAAACACTAATTTTTTTTTCTTTTTTTTTTTCTTTTTTTAAGAAAACAAAACTAATCCTTAAAATACTGTAATAAATTAAACTACCACTAGGAAAGATAAACCTTGGGTTGCCTCCCAAGAAGCGCTTTTCTTTAACGTCTTTGGCTAGACCTTACCAATTCATCAATCATGGTATGTGGGGTTTGCAAGATCAATAGTATCAACATTATGTACCGGAAAGCCTTCATAAAAGACCTTGAAACGATGACCATTGACTTTAAAAATCTTACCGGTTTCCTGGCTTTCTATTTCAACTGCACCATGAGAAAAGACCTTAGTAACAATAAAAGGACCTAGCCATCTAGAATGCAATTTTCCAGGAAACAATTTTAACTTGGAATGATAAAGCAAAACTTTTTGACCAATGTAAAAATCTTTCCTAGATATCATACGATCATGAAAAGCCTTAGTCTTTTCTTTGTAAATCCTCGAGCTTTCATAAGCATCATGGCGAATTTCTTCCAATTCTTGCAATTGCAGTTTTCTTGAGTCACCCGCTTCATCCAAACTCATATTACATTGCTTAATAACCCAATAAGCACGATGTTCGAGTTCTACAGGTAAATGACAAGATTTTCCAAATACCAAGCTGTAAGGTGACATACCTATAGGAGTCTTATAAGTCGTTCGATAGGCCCAAAGAGCATCATCAAGTCGAACACTCCAATCTTTCCGGTTTGGATTAACGGTCTTCTCAAGTATGGACTTGATTTCCCTATTGGATATTTCAGCTTGTCCACTCGTCTGCGGATGGTAAGCAGTGGAAACTCGATGAGTGACACCATATTTCTTCATTAAAGTTTCAAACACTCTATTGCAGAAATGAGTTCCACGATCGCTTACAATAACCCTTGGTGTTCCATACCTAGCAAAGATATGAGACTTGACAAAATCCACCACAACCTTAGCATCATTAGTCCGGGTGGCCTTAGCCTCCACCCATTTCGAAACATAATCCACAGTAAGAAGAATGTAGACAATGCCAAAAGAAGATGGAAAAGGACCCATAAAATCAATTCCCCAAACATCAAATATCTCACAAACTAGAATGGGATTAAGTGGCATTTGATCTCTATGTCCTAGGCTTCCAGTTTTCTGACATTGCCCACAAGTCTTACAAAACATGTATGAATCTCGAAAAATAGTAGGCCAAAACAATCCACATTCTAACACCTTACGAGCAGTTCTTTTAGGACCAAAGTGTCCCCCGCATGCATATGAATGACAAAACTGTAAGATAGAAGGAATTTCATGTTCAGGCACACATCTCCGAATAACTTGATCAGAACAATATTTCCATAAATAAGGTTCATCCCAAGTATAGTACTTAGCATCACTTTTAATTTTATCTCTTTGAGCCCTAGATAAAGTACTTGGTAATGTCCTAGTTACCAAATAATTAGCAATATCGGCAAACCAAGGACTCTTCTGATGTAAAGAAAAGAGATGCTCATCTGGAAAATCATCTTTCAACGGGGATGCACTTTCGCTTGTGAGTAACCTGCTAAGATGATCGGCAACTAGATTCTCAGACCCCTTTTTGTCACGTATCTCTAAGTCAAACTCCTGCAACAAGAGTATCCATCAGATAAGCCTAGGCTTTGATTCCTTCTTTGTGAGCAAATACTTGAGCGTTGCATGATCAGAATAGACAATTATTTTAGCACCAAGTAAATATGAACGGAATTTCTCTAAAGCAAAAATAATTGCTAAAGAAGTTCTTTTTCCGTTGTGGAATAATTGCTCTGTGCACTGTCAAGTGTTCTCGAAGCATAGTAAATGACATGTGGAGCTCTATCAACTCTTTGTCCAAGAACAGCACCAACAGCATAATTGCTTGCATCACACATGATTTCAAATGGGAGATTCCAATTTGGAGGTTGCATAATCGGTGCTGAAGTCAACTTATCCTTTAGCATATCAAATGCATCCTTGCATACTTCATTGAATTCAAACACTGCATCTTTTTGCAACAGCCTAGACAAGGGAAGAGTGATCTTCAAGAAATCTTTGATAAAGCGACGATAGAAACCTGCATGTCCAAGAAATGAACGGACTTCCCGCACACTTGCGGGATAAGGCAAAGATTTGATAACATCTATCTTAGCTTTATCTACTTCAATTCCTCTAGCAGAAACAACATGACCTAGAATAATACCTTGATCAACCATAAAATGACATTTTTCATAGTTCAAAACAAGGTTCTTTTCTATGCATCTTTGAAGGATCTTTGTAAGGTTAGTAAGACATGCATCAAAAGAATTACCATAGACTGTAAAATCATCCATAAACACTTCTATGATGTTCTCTACATAATCCGAGAAGATACTAACCATACACCTTTGGAATGTGGCAGGTGCATTACAAAGTCCAAACGGCATGCGTCGGCATGCAAAAGTACCAAACGGGCATGTAAATGTTGTCTTTTCCTGATCTTCCGGTGCAATCAGAATTTGGTGAAAACTTGAGTAACCATCAAGGCAACAATAATGAGTACGACCGGCTAATCGTTCAAGCATTTGATCAATAAAAGGAAGCGGAAAATGATCTTTTCTTGTTAAGGCATTTAACTTCCTATAATCTATACAGACTCGCCACCCATTTTGAACACGAGTTGCTACCAACTCACCATCAAGATTTTCTACCACTGTTATACCTGTTTTCTTTGGAACAACTTGAACAGGGCTTACCCATTTGCTATCCGAAATTGGAAAGATCATACCTGCATCGAGAAGTTTCAGAATTTCTAGCTTCACCACCTCCATCATAGGTGGATTCAATCTACGCTGGGCTTCTCTAGAAGGCTTACATCCTTCCTCCAGGAGAATTCTATGCATGCATACATGAGAACTTATTCCCTTGATGTCAGCAATTGTCCATCCAATAGCCTCCTTGAATTCTTTAAGCACACGAATCAACTTATCTTCCTCGGTGGCTGAAAGTTTACTAGAGACAATGACTGGCAAGTGTCATCCTCTCCCAAGAAAGCATATTTCAAATGACTTGGAAGAGTTTTCAATTCCAATTTGGGTGCCTGTATGAGAGATGGAAGAAGTTTAGTGTGTGAGATAGGCAACTCAACATAAGAAATATTGCACCTCATTGATGGAAATGAGTCCAACTCATGAATTATTTCCTGCAAATCAGAATGTAGCTCAAACTTTTTCATGACTTCTTTGGACTTTTCAACAGTGAAACTCCTATTAAGTGATACTTTCAATGTATCATCATACATCATCGACAACAAAAACAGATGACACATCGCTTGGATATCTCATGGCTTCATAGATATTAAATTTAGTAATCTCACCACCAAATTCCATTGTGAGTGAACCATTATGCACATCAATTTTTGTCCTAGATGTTTTCAGAAAAGGTCTTCCTAACAAAATCAAAGAATGAGATGACTCCTCCTCATCCATGTTTAGCACATAAAAGTCAGCAGGAAAAATCAACTCATTTACTTGCACCAAAACATCTTCTAAGACACCCTCGGGATAAACATTAGATCTATCGGCTAGTTGAATTATCACACCAGTATCTTTCAACGGTCCAAGATTCAAAGATGAATAAACAGATAATGGCATGACATTAATTGAAGCACCTAGATCTAACATTGCTCTTTCAACTCGAACATTACCAACTTTGCAAGGGATAGTGAACATACCTGGATCCTTGCATTTAGGAGGCAACTTTTTCTGTAGAATAGCTGAAACATTTTCACCCATACTGACATACTCATTACCTTTCAATTTCCTCTTATTGGTGCACAGCTCCTTGAGAAATTTAGCATATCGAGGTACCTGTTTAATTACATCAAGTAAGGGAATATTCACTTCGACCTTACGAAAGGTGTCAAAGATTTCTTTTTCCTCCGCTCCTTCTTGGATTTGGACAATCTAGATGGGAAAGGAGCACTTGTCATAACCATTGGTGAAGGCTCTGCACTAGACCCTTGAGATTGCTCGACTTGAACTCTAGGAACCTCAACTTCCTTTTCAGCTTCTTCCTCTGGATTTCTTGCTGGAGATGGTTTAGTGAGCTCTTTCAACTCCTTTCCATTCCTTAAAGTAACTGCATTTGCATTTTGCTTTGGGTTGACAATTGTTTGTGATGGCAACTTTCCTTGAGATTCCACTCGGCTCACAGCTGATGCTAGTTGGTTCATTTCATCCTCAATCTTCTTGATATTTGTTCTCGTCTCTTGTTGGAATTGTTGTGTATTGACTGCAAGCGACTTAACAATATCCTCAAGAGACGAATTTGAACTCGATGATGGTTGTTGTTGAGGTTGAACAAATTATCTTGGTTGGAAATTTTGATGTTAAGGTCGTGGACCATAACCGAAGTTAGGATGATCCCTCCAACCCGGATTGTAGGTATTTGAGAAGGGATCATACTTCCTTTGTACTGGACCTGGATATCCTCCAACTGCATTAGCTTGCTCCTGAAGTTCATCGTGGAGTGTGGGACACATGTCAGTCGGATGCCCTGGAGCAGCACAAATTCCACAAGCCTTGACTTGTTGCACATTTCCTGTGGCCAATTGCTGAACAAGAGAAGTTAGATTAGCTATTTGATTTTCAAGAGAAGAAGCACTTACCACATTCGCTCGTCTATAAGATGAGTCTTGTCTAAAACCAAATTGTTGAGAGTTGGCGGCCATAGTGGTGATCAATTCTCTTGCCTCACGAGGAGTTTTGTTCACGATAGCACCTCTGCTTGCAGCATCCATCATTCTTCTCTCCATGGGAAGAAGTCCTTCATAGAAGTATTGCATAAGCAGTTGCTCAGAGATACCATGTTGAGGACAACTTGCCGACAATTGCTTAAATCGTTCCCAATATTCATGAAGAGTTTCAGAATCTTTTTGCTTAATTCCACATATTTCTCTCCTAATACTTGCAGCTCTTGAAGCGGGGAAAAATTTATCAAGGAACAACCTAACCATCCCCGTCCAGGTTGTTATAGAACCAGGAGGCAAATAAAACAACCAATCTTTTGCTCTGTCTACTAGGGAGAATGGGAACGCTCTTAATTTGATTTGATCTTCAGTAACTCCTTGTGGCTTCATGCTAGAACACACCACATGGAATTCCTTTAAGTGTTTGTGAGGATCCTAATTCTCCATGCCATGGAATCTTGGAAGCAAATGAATCAACCCTGACTTCAATTCAAAATCTCCTTCCAAAGCTGGAAATTGAATGCAAAGCGGCTGCTGATTTATATTCGGTGGTGCAGCCAGTTCTCTCAATGTTCTTTCTTCATTAGCCATTTTCGGTTCAATTTCAGAATTACTTGAAGAATCAACCGGTGAAACTTCCAAATTCAGTGCAGAAAATGAAGATGACACAGCTTGTTTCCTCAATTTAGTATTCTTCCTCAATTTTTTAGCAGTCTTTTCGATTTCAAGATCAAAATGAAGTTCACCTGTACGAGAAGAACGTGGCATCAAAAGAAACACAACAATCTTAACTAGAACTAAATATGAAATTAAAAAAAATAAAAGAATAATCTACTTGACACCAATCCCCGGCAACGGCGCCAGAAATTTGTTGGGTGTCGAAACCAACAAATATATAATTACTTGTTCTAATTATAAACTTGTGATAGTGGAAACAAGGTCGAATCCTCAGGGATTGATAGAGATGTATTCTTTTGCAAGATAATTGAAAATAAATTAACTAAAGATGGGGGGATTTTGAAGATTGATATTGAACAAAATTAAATTAACTAAAACAGTATTGAAGTGTGTTAAAGATTAATAATTGACAAGTAATCCGATCAAAGTCTAATTCCGTACATGGTTCTCATATTCGATCATAGATGCAATAATAAATTCTTCAATTCAACATTAAATTGGTTATGGCTATTGGTACGACCTAATAACCTGTCCCTCCTTACTGATTCGATAATCAGGATACGATCTCTGATTACTTCTCTTGCCAATAAACAATTCTAGATACGATCATAGAATTTAATTTATCAACAGCATTAAAAAGAGAGAGACCACCAATTCTAGCCAACAAACACACATTTAGGTTCATTTAGACTAGATCGTATACCTCCATAACATAGACAGAAAACCTATTTTTGTAATCAACTATGTTATTTACCACAAATACTATAACAGTTAAACAATTACGGATTTAACGCTCTAATTGGTACTATACTATTTTGACAATTAAACAATTGGCCATATCATTCAATCAATCAAAACAGTAATTGCATCAAACACGGGAGATATACGAATAATAAAGAATTGAAGAACAAGTAAAGTAATTTAGATCTCACAAATATGGAAGAACCAAGCCTTTAATTATTCTTCGATCGGAGAACGGAGTTTAGCCTTCCATGGAGTTTTTTTACGTACTTTTGGGTCGGAAGAGAAAAGAGAGAAGATAGAGAAGAAAAATAGCGTCCGTCTTTCTGTTTTTGAACTTCTCCCCTTATATCTCTCTCCCTTTGACCTTATCTAAAACTATTCTAATAAAAGTCCAAATATATTAAAACTAATTTCAAATCTCCTGGAGAGAGAAAGATAGGAGTCTCCTTTGTAAAAATCCCGCAGGTATACACTTTCAGGTAAGGCGTGCCCACGCCTTATGTTCAAAACGTAATTTGATATCCTGTTGGTTAAGGCGTGCCCACGTCTTATGTTCAAAACATCTCCTGGAAATGCCATCTTTGTGGAACATTCTTGAATTCTTCGAAATCAACCAAATTTACATCCAAGTTGCTCAAATCATCCATTTATCCTACAAATACAAATTTTCATCAAAATACAAGAGTTAAGCATAATTTTTACAAATAAAATATGAGAAAATATGATGCATAAATGTGAAATATGAGTCTTATCAGAGTAATCCGGCATTTCGTTCAAGAACGAAGCACGTTGAATTGAAGTATCATTTCATCCGTCACCTACTAGAAAAGAAAGCCTTGCGACTTGTGAAAATTCTCGGGAGTGAGAATCCAGCTGACATGTTTACTAAGGTTGTAACCTTAGAGAAATTGAAGTTGTGCATAACTTCAATTGGCCTCGGAACGTGAAGAAGAAGAGGAGATGGTAATACCAAGTGGAAACGGGAAGGAGAAAAGAGGAGGATATTTGCTTTGAAGGTGTTTTAGTCTCCAAGTGGGAGATTGTTGAGATGTGGAGCCAAAACACACCGGGGAATGCGGCCGCGTCGAGTATATGACGCGGTCGCTCAAATCTGTAGCCAATCTGGAGTTTGGCGCTAGAACGTGGGCGCGGCCAAGACGGGGAGTCTCGGTCGAGAAAGTTATGGAGTAGATTCTTCTCGACCGAGACAGGAAGTTTCGGTCGAGATACTTTTATAGAGCTGCCGAGGCCATCCCTGTTTCACAAACATATTTCGTGGGCCTCAAGTTGGGGTCAGTTTTGGGGCCCAAGGAGCTATTATAAATAGTAGTTTCCTTCATAGCTTATTGTATTCCAATTTATCATACTAGTGCATATCCTGGCTTGGTATTGCCCCGAGACGTAGCTACACATTGTAACGAACTGGGTAATCAAATTGTTGTGTTCTTTTGTGTGATTTATTGTTTTTCTTTATTCGATTATCTAGTCGTATCGTGGTTGTGGGTGGGTTAAATTCCCAACAGATGTAACCGTGATTTGGGAGTAATTATGCGTTAATTATATGAAATTTTGTTGAAAATATGCATAGGGGTGATTCGGCTAAAGATTTTTCTAATTGCATATTGATTTGGTGCAAAAAAGATTATAAGTGCCTAAATAATGATTTAGAGTAATCTTAGTAATTTTATACGAAAAATTGGATGAAAATGAAATTGAGATGTTGCGGTTGAATTTGGAGGAATTCACATGTTGATATATTGTGAATTTTTTTGTGAAAATTTAGGTTGGACTTGAGTAAATTATAATCATGTTCCAATTTTGAAAAATCTAGGGTTTGATGAAAAATGATTTGAAAATAATTTTTTGAATTTTTTTATCAACATTCGGCAAAAGTTGGGATTTGTGGTTCAAGTGATAATTGGGTGTTGATTTCATTATTAGCATGCTTGATTAATGTGTTTCAGTATAATATGCAACTTATTGAAATTAGAATGATGATATGATTAGTTTGGAATAATTGGAGCTTAGGAATTATTTTAGTTGGTCTTATAAAATAATGTTGGACTCATATAGATTATTTGGGCCAAATAATTAAAATTGGGCTAGGCTAATGTACTTAGAAATAAATTAAATTTGTCCTAGAATAATTAAGTTAGGCTAGAAATGATAAAAGAATGGGCTTGAGCCTAATAGGTTAAAAAAATGGACTTTGGGCCCAATGGATTAGATAAGTGGGCCAAATAAATCGTTTGAGCCTAAAACAAATAGAATTGGGCTTAGAACGTATAGAAATGGGTTTAAAATAAATTAAAATGGGCCTTAGGCTTGATTGAGCCAAAATAGAACCCTAATTGGGCTGAAACATGGATTTCGGGCCCAATGGACCGCATTCGGGCCTAGATGGGCCGGGTCAGGCCTTAACCAAACCAAAATAATCAAGTTAAGTGATAATTAGAATTGAAATGAGTAATTAGGTGATATAAGTGTAATTAGAACTAAATAGTTTATTAATAGGAATGATGGTGATAATTGAACATAAAATGGTAAGTGAAATAGAATTAGGTTATAAATGATTAGTGATGAAATTGGACTTGGGTGAAAATGTACAAGTGATAGAAGTAAAATTGTAAGATATAGAAATAATTAGGGTTCCAATTCGAATTAGGGTTTTATGTAATTTTGTATGATTTTATGTGAAATCTTATGATGTTATGTGTTAATTGGACAACTTGTACCATTATTATGATATGTTAGACTAATTAAATTGTGCAATTTATTGGATTATGTAAGCATGGGCTGATGATTTAGATTTATAAGTTAAACGATTTGGATTATTATGAGTTTATGGCATTTTTTATTAAGCATGCCTTGTATAATTAAGTTGAAAGAATAAGATAAAATATAGGAACGATACAGGAATAAAGCGAAATAGATTGATTTGGAGAATAATGACTTAGTTATAAAATAAGTTAGAATAATAGTGGAATTATGTGCAAATGAATTCAGAAACTAAATGATAATAATGTTGATTATGAAATGATATTACAAGTAATATGTTAATGAAGATGATATTAAGAGATGATAAATGATATATATGAGATGATGACGATGTTAAGATGTACACTTTGATCAAATGAGTGATCAAGAGATGATGATGTGATCTATTGAGATCAAGACAAATGAATCATAAGATTGAGTTGATATTTAATGAACAAGTAATACGCGATTCACTATTGAGTTATTAATATTTAGATAACACTTGTGAAATGGTAAGTAACATAAACACGACTAAATAAAGAAATAGTTTAATAGTTGAATAAAAATAGGTTCTTAATGAGGTGGGATTATGGCGCCGATAGTTCCATGCAGTCAAGCAACACAACTTAACCTTGGAAGTGGGTAAACCTGTTATTTAAATTTCTTCTTTATATCTATGTTTATAAGTATGAGCCTCCATAAGGGCCGTAAGTAAGGAATTAAGGCTACTAACACACAAACTTAGTTTTGCAACTAAAATTGAATGCCCGCAAGTGTACGGCGTCAATAGTAGTACTAAGCGAGTACAAGGTCGATCCCACGAGGAATCAGCTCGATATCGGATAGACAAATCGAAATAAGCATTTAAATGGCTAACTAGACGATCAAGTGGTTGGTTTTTTTTTTTATATTTTAAGAACTAGTTAAAATAAACAAGTAATTAAAACTAATAAGATAGACTAGAGAACAAATTATAGGGATTAAACAATTAATAAAGATAATCTAGGATTAGATTTCAATTAAGGGTAATTAACAATTATTATCCCGATCAATTTAACCTTTAAGCCGAATGCTATGTAATAGGAAACGATCACAATTATATGCAAGACCCCCTCTCGGAGCGACTTACGTGTTGATTGTATAGGATTAATCGCCGTCTCTGGTCGATTAATCAAATACAACTCCCAATCGATCCTAAGACCAAAGTTCCCATAATTAGCTCAAACATCTCGGTTCTATTGTTTAATCATATCAATTAATGTGATCTCGAATCAAATCTTCCCTCTCGGTTCCAATTTAATCCTTAATAAATTGCTAAACAATTGTCCAAATCATTTAACAAACATTATAAATAATTAATCAACTAATATCATAACACGGGATTAAATTAATCGGGTAAAAATCATATTCACATATAATCTACTTTCTAAACCTAGATTAAGGAAATTTAGTCAACCATGATCATAATAAGTGATAAACACAAATATATAGACATAATCATGTTCATACAAATATTAAATGAAAATGGAAAGATAAAACCTATTTTAGTGTTGATCTTAATCTTCAAGTTCAATTTCCCTTCTTTGCTCTCTAATTTCTCTCTCTAGAAACTATACAAATGATGAATGGTTTCTATACACATTTGGGGGCTTTTTTAAGGTATTGGGCTTAAAAATCACATAAATGAGCTAAAGCCCATCCAATTCCGGAGGTCTTGCATGGTCCGTGCAAGGGTCACGATCATGACCGTGCAAGACCCCAAAATTAGTGGATTTTATGTTCTATTGTGGTGGAGTACAAAGATTTAAAGTACTTTGGGGAATTCAATTGAAGAATTAGGTGTCTTCCACTTTCAACCACCCTCAACATTTATGGAGTGCAAGAATACACAACATCGATTCACAAGATTCAATTCAATTCAATTGTTGTTTTACGCTTCATTTCGGCTACCATAAGAAAAAGAAAAAGATTAATTATTTTGAGAAAACATATATCTATTCACACCCACACCATAAAAATTCTTTCGGTCACCATATTCTTTATTGGACAAAGATGGGCACTAAAATGTCATTTTTGTTGAAGTAAAAACACAAATAGCGTGCCAGTCAAAAGTAACTAATGAAGCATAAGTTAGGTATTCACTAAACATTATGTAGTTGCGAAACCCTTGTATTTGATACCCTATATATATAGATTTAATGAATGAGAAATCCCTAATGATTTTGCGTCTCTCTTTTCTTCTTTACTTTTACGTTTTCCTACAACACGTTATCAGCACGAATTTGCACTAAAAAAAGGACAGAAAATCATTACAAAAATTAGAAGAAAATATCAACACGATCTGTCCAAGAAAGTATCAATGCTATCCATCCCGCAGACGGCATACGCGAGCCTTTCCAAACCGACAAGGTTAGTTATTTTAATCAGAGTTGTTAAGGTTCTCCGTATTTGCTATAGTCAATCTGATTTAGTTATGCAATTGGTATTACATACCTCAAAATGACAAATTAGGTTTAAGATTTAACCCATTAGAAATACATATAATATCATGGTATTAATGAAAAATGTTATGATTAATAGCTAGTAATTATTTTTATGGAAATCTACTTCAAACTCGCCAATAAGAAAACCTTGTCATCAGAAAGAATTGGATGTTGATTCCATGTCACTAAGTGGCCGGTCCACAAATCTGGTTGGGAAGAAAACTATGATAAATTGCTCTTTAGTCTGTTATCCGACAGAATTATTACATTGGATTAGATTTGCAAGTATTTTCTTTTCCTTTTGTTAACTCCAATAAAATTCCTTTTCTGAAACATGAAATTACTAAAATTCTTTTGGTGCTTTGAATAGTTCCAAAATCACCAGACTTACTCATTAAATATGTGGCCAGAATTTGTATACATCATTTTTATTTTGAGGGAATCTGATGGTTTTATACAAGCAATATATTTACTTATATGATATTCCCGCTAGTTTTTATATACCACTGCTGGTTTAGATCAAATCAATAGTGATTTTTGAGAAGTGAATAAGGTGATATACTGTATATGTATGTTGGTAGGGAATCATGTGCACTGGCATAATAGAAATCTCATAATCTATAACACTATTGAAAGGATAATTTCGTAAATTCTGCTATCATCAATTTCACTGACAAATTATGACACCTTGTGATTTTGTTTGTTTATTCTGAGGGACAAAAATGATTGGAAGTGTGTGGTTTATCATTCCTCGCAAAGATTGAGAATTGTCATAGGAAAGAATCGTGTATTTCCTGCGAGGTAATTCGAACCACGTTATTTTATGAAATAAAGAATATTTGCTTGCAATAACATGATGTGAATTTGCTTATATACGATACAAATTCGTATATTTTTTATTACTTAAATATTTTTGTCAAGTAAGCATGAGAAATTACATAAGTACATGTTTCTCTAGTTCTGGCAAAATTGAGATATATTTACATGAGCATCTGATGATGGAATTTTGCATGACTTAATTGGTTTTCATGGGGTCTATGTGTCGAATTTGTTAATACTTTCTTACGAAATTGAAAGTTGCGAATTATTTCCTCTTAGAAATTTGATAATTATGAGTCGATAGTAAACTTATTTGCATGATTATGATGAAATTTGATCACTATTTCATATATTAGTTTAGTCATGCTCGATAAATTCTATATTTCCATGATAATGAAAGTTTATGGGCATTACCAATCATACAAATAGATTTCCTGATAAAGTATCTTCACAAAATATAAACAAAGAATAAGAGAATATTTAGTGCTGGGAAATAGAAATTTCTCTAGCCTTACTATGACAAATAAAATAGTGGAGAACCCTAGGATGTTTCAGTCCCGTCGATGTGGCTATTATACATCACGGGTAAGAACCATTGGGTTCATAGAGGCTCTCTTAATATACCCACCCACCAAATGGACATGGTGGTACTGGACGTGCTTGTTGTGGCTCCAAGATGCAAAATACATCTCAATCCCCGAACAAAAAGAAAAAAAAAAATTGGTAAATGAACTTTACTTCTGTAGAAATACTACACATTTGTATGAAAACTGCTGGAGCAGTTAACATAAGAGATATAGGATGTCCAAAGAACAGAGACTCACTATAAAAGAGGGAGATCCTTATGTCTATCTCATGATTGTGGTTTCAAGTGGAAATAAGTACATTTCTTAATTTATGAAAATACATTTCTCAATGTATCAAGAACGTTGTAAACGTACACATATTCATCTGTGAGTATAATGATTAGACCATCATTGCATCACAAGTACTAAAATGGCGAGGAACTGCCAAATTCTAAATGTTTAATGGCATCATGGTTAAAGTCACAAAAGCTCTGTATGCGTCAAGAGCTATCTAAACTTTATTAAATTAAGACATTTGTGTCAAAGATTATCATTTATAAACTAAATTGAATATATTATGATACTTCTAATGAATGCGAAAGGAGGCACGTCTTAGAGAAATTAATGAGTTAATCTAGTGGTATGTACTCCACTACTATGATGATCGTTGGATCAAATATTGTCATCCAAAACGGACTTTGGGACACAAAGTTATATATTATTACCCACAATGAACTTTGGGATGCGGACTCATATGTTGTTACCAATAATGGACTTTGAGATGCTGACTTCGTGTAAGCTTTGGTACAAGGGCTTTAGATATTCAAGTCATGATATGATGAACCCATATTTAAGAAATTACATGGACATTCTTTCCTTCTGGAGTGAAATATAAAAAGAATGAAAATCTGATACTATGCACAGTGTCAGTGCTAATTTTATTATAACAAAGTCAATGCTTTCTAAAGTACTAAAAGTACGGTAAACATCTCACTCTGCCTCATTAACTGTTTTAGGGCACATCACTCATTCTACCAAGTCTATTATTTAGTAATAAGTAGGATCGAGACCTTCCTATGCCTCATATATAAGGAAGACATTGCATTCTTACTAAAGAACACAATATAAATATGTGGACCTATCAAACCAGAAAGTGGGTCATTAAAGTATCTATGGTTCTGGTAAATGCTTTGACACACTAACTGATCATCACATTATTGTCCACAAGCAATGTTGCATATGAAAAACTCCTAGAAAATATTATATAAGGGCTCACCCCGCACTTCATAAAGTCTATAAGACTTATTAATGCTACAGAGTTTCCATCAAAAGGATATGATGATTATTGCAAATCTATCAAGATCAATGAAGAGCATCCTTTAAGCCTTGTGCATACACAAAAAGGTCCCACATATGCCACCATCAAAAGAATATAGATGGAGGATTAGGCATTGAAATGCACACTAAAATGCTTATTTGATATGGGATTATGCAATATCATTGCAACTTTACTTTATTTGTCTCAGGCACTGCTAACCAATAATTTATTCATACCAGCTGGAAACTGAATTCAGCCTGATATTTTTATATTTACACATATTTGATTATGCAGCATATGTGCCTATTGCGCCCCCACAGCGCACCAAAATGGATCTTTAAACACAATTAAGAATTTATGCTGGATATGGACCCGCTATATGAAACCTTTGACAGGCAAGGCTATTTACCGCAATATTAGCGGATTGTCACATTAATGAGATAGTCTTCCCGTCGTTAGGGGGAGATAAGAAAAATAATTTTCTAAGGGAACAACAGGAAGTGTTTCCCAGTATGTCTTATTAGGATCCCCACACTTCATAATGTAAAGTGAAGTAAAATGAATTATCGATCTTCAAAGTATGGAAGATTTGATTGCTGATGCATTTGCTGAAATTGCGAAAGTGACAAGATCATATATACTAGCTGCAAATGTGCCTGTAAGGTTAAAAGTTCCCAGTAACACCGCAGATAAAGGTGTTGCAACCATACTTAGTGGAGGTGTGATTAAAATCGTGGCTCTCAAAAGGAAATGGGGGATGCCACGTGGTTCGATAAAGACCTGTCCAAGGAAGGTGGCAGGTATGGCACAATTCGAATCATCAATAAAAAGAATTACTCTCAAATTATCTCTGATTAATTATGTCCATGAATCATAATTGGAGGATGCTAAGAAATTTAATATGATTCTAGAGATAATGAGAGTGCATGTGAGTTAATGGAAAAATCTTTCACGTGCATGATGATGTATATATTGTTGCTCAATGAATTATAAAGCACAATAATATCGAATAACGCTCTATTGTAAGATATCAACAAAGAGCATATTGGTCTATATGGAATCAATCCAGTTAGAACTTAATTCTGTGACAAAACAACAGGTATTTAGTTTGATAGTGCTTGCCTCACCAAGTGTAAAGCCTATAGAACATAAAATATGTTTTGTAATTAAGCGCAGTGAGAAGAATAAAGTCATGAGATATAAATCTTACATTAAAGAACAAGGTTTCTCACAAAGTCCTGGAATTGACTACGAAGGGACATATTCTCCCACCGCGGACGTCATAACATCTTATTGATAAATTTCTGAAGGATTGGGAATGCAACATATTAATGTAGTCACAACATATCTCTTTGGGGATCTTGTTATTGAGATATGTGAAAGTGTCAGATGGACTTGCATTGCCCAACTCAAGTGGCTCTAGACCACGGAGTGCAGTTATAATATTAGACTGAAATTATCACTTTGATTGAAATAAATCTGGACGAAAATAGTATACCCGTCTAAGTGACTACTTGATTGGGTAGGGAAAGAACAAGTAACATTGCCTCTATGCATTTATAAGGAAAACAAGTTCTATATTTGCAACTATAGTAGCTTATGTCGATGTTAAGGACATAATAGGTACTCTTAATAAATTAGAGAAATTGTGATGTATTTGAAATCAGAATTGAGAAAAAGGATCATGCAAAAACTCGGAACTGGCTATGCCTTGTAAAAAAGAAGACCGAGTTTGTGGAATATTAATTCCTCAGTTTGCATATATCTAAAAGATTATCAGGCGATTTAACATGGATAAAGTGCAATATGTTAGCACTCCTATGGTTGGTCGAAGTGTGGATATAAGAAAAGATCCATTTAAGTCTAAAGAAAATGATGAATGAGCTATTGGGAGATGAAATTCCCTGCTTAATTGAAACGTGTGCATTATTGTACAAAAAGCTCAATGCACTCAACCATGTATTACTAATTTCTCAAAGAACTTTTTGGTTATATTTTACTCAGGACAACAGAATATCAATGGAATGATATCACAAAGTATTATGATATCTAAATGAAATCATTGATATGAATTTGTTCTTCCCATATTAGAGACACAAGAGATTAAAAATGCAACTGTAACCTCTAAGAAAATATCAAATGCTCTCGTACATAGAGACAAGAAGGATTGCAAATGAAAATGTAACTCCTAAAGAAAATGTTGAAGCTACCCCCTACTCAAAAATATCAAATATTACCGTAGTTGCTTTTATTGATGTTGGTTATCTTATTGGCCAATGTAAAGGTCATTACCTAACTGGTTATATATTACTATCAGGAACACGACGAAATCTTGAAGAAAAACCAATCACAACTGCTCTAGCTACCTCATCACATCACTCATGGATGATATCTCAATAAGTTCATTAACCTATATGGTCAAAGTATTAATGACTTGAGCTATACCACTGAAGAGCCTACCCGAAGTTATAAAGATGAAGTTATTCACATCAAAGGTGACGAGACCAAGCATGTACCGCCAACACTTTTCTATAACCAACAACCACATAATATCCTCATGATTTATGTAAAATTGAGGATGAAGATATTTTCAAAACTCTCTTGATAGATGTACGTATCAAGGGAGAGATGTAGACTTCAGGGGGAGTCTCAACATAGATGCGATGCACTCTTTTTCCCTTCGATCAAGGTTTATTTTTCCCACCAGATTTTGTTACTTGGCAAGGTTTTTAATGAGGCAACAAGTTACGCACCCATTCCCTTTTCACTTGGCACAAGGTGGAGTGTTGAAGGAAAAACACAATTAGTGTGCCTTCATCAAAAGTAACTGATGAAGGGAAAGTTAGGTATTCACTAAACATTATGTAGTTGTGAAACCCTTGTATTTGACACCCTATATATAGGGATCTGATGAATGAGAAATCTCTAATGATTTTGCGTCTCTCTTTTCTTCTTTACTTTTACGTTTTCCTACAACAATTTTTACCTCTTTTTTTCCAAAATTTAGTTTCAAAATTAAATCTCTCTCCCTCCCAATTTCAATTCTTGGAACCCTAATTCACGAATTAATTCCACAAATTTTTCTTACAAACTCACAAATCAAAGACACACATGATCAACGACTTAACGATATGAATATTGTAATTCTTATCTAATTCTTTTTTCTGCTTGAATTCGCGATTGTTGTAAAATTATAGATCGAGTATTTTCTTCATACCTGCATCGCGTGCCAATTCGATGGCTAAAGATTGAACCATTATAAAAATTTTGGTACATAATTGTTAGAATTGTGATAATATTCGGTCATTGCTTGCCGAACTAAATATTTTTGCTTCTTGTTCTTCCAAATCCTTTTTCAAAGTGAAATTAAGGAAGATAAAAGTTTGCTCAGAATGGTATGTGAAAAATATTATTTTAGTCTGTTATGTTTGGCCTAGTTACAGTTTTGGACTACTCTTTGTTTGTCATTTTACAGTTCCAGTCCTCTAACAATAAAAATTTTCAGAATTTTAGGATATCTGTTGCTAGAACCGTTCAAATCCGTGTGCCGCACGTGCACATACCCGACAAGGCCAACAATTTTTGGCGACAAAAGTCCTAAAATCGCATAAAAATTTTATTGTTAGATGATTGATGTTAGTGAATTCAACTCCTTTACACACAACTAGACAGAATATGGAATTCACACAAAGATCAATCTGAAAAACACACACTCAGTTCGGCCAAAGTTATGGTCGAATTGAACTTACGCAACACAGGAACTGAAATTGAATCACACACAGGTTTTACGTGGTTCGTTCAAGATGAACTACATCCACGGAGGCAAGACACACCCCAATCCACTAAGAAATCCAATCAATTACAGAGAATACACACAATAAATGAAATGCCCAATTCTGTTTACAAATTAGGGCAGAAACGTTCTATCTCAAAATACTCTCTCTAATCTAAGAAACAAGGAAATTGCTCGACGTAGTGATGATCTCCTTGATGAGAGCTTTACAATGATATAAGAATTGGAGCTCGAATGTAACCGTACAGAAAGTTCTAACTGAATCAAGTTGAGCTCAGCTACCGGACAAAAACGACGGTTTTCTTCGTCACAAACTCTGAAACTAATCCGTCACAAATGACGGTTATTCTCAACTGCCACGAACCCGGCTCATTCTGAACAGCTTGACTTCTTGATGCTCAAACCCGGTTCAAACCTCCGGTTCTTCACTTCCTGATCCCGGTTCCACATCCCCAACACACCATACTACAAAGTATAGCTCACTTGATGAGATTGAACACCACCTCACAAATCTCCACCTCAATGAATCAAGTGTGCCTCTCCCTGCCTCATCACTGCCTTTTTGTTACTGCTCTTCATGACATTGCTCAAGCTGCAGCAAGCTCGAACAATGCTCCACTTTGTTCCCAGGTACACCCTTAGTAAGAAAGTCAGCAGGGTTATGCAATGTGTGTACCTTCTTCACTTCCACAGAACCAGAATCAATGATATCCCTTGCAAAATGCAACCTAACATCAATGTGTTTTGACCTTTCATGAAATGCTTGGTGTTTCACAAGGTGTAGAGCACTTTGATTATCACAGTAGATTGCCACACACTTCTGCTTGATATCCAAATCTCTCAAAATCCCTTTCAGCCAGATTGCTTCTTTGATAGCTTCAGTTAAGGAAATATATTCTGCTTCTGTTGTTGACAGTGCTACAACTGATTGTTGTACACTTCTCCAGCTGATGGATGTTCCAAATAAGGTTACACAAATCCAGAAATAGATTTCCTTGAGTCTATGTTTGCTGCAAAATCACAATCAGCAAACCCCTCCAATGCAACAGTACTTCCATCCACTCTTTTTTCAAATTTCAGTGACAAGTTCACTGATCCTTTCAAATACCTCATCACATGTTTCAAAGCTTCCCAATGCTCAACTCCTGGGTTTGACATGAACCTGCTTACTAAAGACACAGCATAGGCCAAGTCAGGCATGCTACAAATCATTCCATACATAAGACTTCCAACTCCACTTGCATAAGGGATATTGCTCATATGTATGATTTCCTCTTCAGTCTTTGGGCATTGTTCTTTGGAGAGTTTCTTCTGTAGATTAACTGGAGTGGAGAGAGGTTTGGCTTCATGCATATGAAACCTCTCCAACACCTTCTGTAGATATTGCCTCTGAGATAACCAAAGCACTCCAGCTTCTCTGTTTCTTAGAATGTTCATGCCCAAAATCTTCTTGGCTTCTCCCAGATCTTTCATGTCAAATTCAGTGTTAAGTTTATTCTTCAACCATTGTACCCTCTTCTTGTTCCTGCTGGCAATTAGCATATCATCCACATACAATAGAAGGAAGACTTTATCTTGCTTTGAACCTTTGTTGAAGTAAACACAACCATCATAAAGACTTCTTACAAAGCCAACACTGATCATGAAGTCATTGAACCTCTTATTCCACTGTCTTGGACTTTGTTTGAGTCCATATAGTGACTTCTTCAGCAAACAAACTTTGTCTTCTTGTTCAGGAACAACAAAGCCTTCTGGCTGTTTCATATATATCTTCTCATTGAGTTCTCCATGTAAGAATGTTGTCTTTACATCCAGTTGTTGTAATTCCATGTCCTCTTGTGTAACTTTTGATAAAAGCAACCTGATTGAGCAATGCTTTACCACTGGAGAGAAAACTTCATTAAAATCAATTCCTTCTCTTTGTGTAAAGCCCCTAGCCACCAATCTTGCTTTAAACCTCACCTGTTTGGATCCTGCTGTCTCTAGTTTCTTCTTGTATATCCATTTAGAGCTTACAAGTTTCTGACCTCTTGGTTTATCCACCAATATCCAGGTCTCATTCTTTTCCAGGGACTCCATCTCTTCAATCATTGCCTGTATCCAGTGTTCACCTTCTTCACAGTCTAGTGCTTCTTTAAAACTACTAGGCTCTTGTGATTCCAGGTCTTCAGCAACACTCAAGGCATAGTAAACACTCCCTGCTTGACCATAGAAATCAGGTATGTTGATTGTTCTTCTAGGCCTGTCCCTTCCAATGTTGTATTCTCTGACATTTTGTGAAGGTCCAGTTTGTTCTTCTTCTTCAGATGATGAATCACTATCTTGTAGATTTTCTTGTGGTTGAGGTGTGTGATTATCTTCAGCAGGATGCTCCACCTGAATTGATATCTCTTCTGTCTCTTTAGCACCATCAAATTCTTCCTTAGAGCCTGTAGAAGTGTAAGCCATCACATTCTCATTAAACTTTACATCTCTACTTGTGATTATCTTTTGATTTCCCTTCTCTAAGCACCACAATCTGTAGCCCTTTATTCCATCCGGATATCCAAGAAATATACATCTTAGAGCTCTTGCATCTAACTTGTCTTGCTTGACATGGACAAAAGCAAGACACCCAAACACCCTTAACCCTTCATAACTTGGTTTCTGTCCACTCCACACCTCTTCAGGTGTTTTGAACCCAATCACTGATGAGGGTGACCTGTTAATGAGATAACATGCTGTAGCAATGGTTTCACCCCAAAATACCTTTGGCAACCCAGCATCCAACAGCATACACCTAACTCTTTCAAGGAGAGTCCTATTAAACCTCTCAGCAACTCCATTATGTTGAGGATTCATTGGTACAGTCCTGTGTCTCTTGATTCCTCTTTCTTCACAGAAGTTTGTAAACTCAGTGGAGAGATATTCCAGTCCATTATCAGTCCTAAGGTGCTTCAGCTTCTTCCCTTTGACATTTTCCAGTTGAATCAGCCATGTTTTGAACTTATGAAAAGCATCACTCTTATTCTTCATCAACATGATCCACACCTTTCTGCTGTAATCATCAATTAAGGACATGAAATACCTTGCACCACCATGAGACTCTGTCCTTGCAGGACCCCAAATGTCAGAGTGAACATAATCTAATGGCTCTTGAGTTGTGTGAACACCCTTTCCATAGGGCAGCTTCTTGGACTTGCCCAAAGCACACTGATCACAAAACTCCAGGTTTTGATTTCCCATGTTTCCAATTACTCCACTTCTTGACAGTTCCTTCAACCCTTTCTCTTCTATGTGTCCAAGCCTCTTGTGCCATTTAACAAGCTCAGAACTGCTCAAGACCATATCAACACTCCCAACAACAGGTGAACCAATCAAGATAAACAACCCATTATGCTGTCTACCTTTAATCACCACTTTACCATGTTTAGTGATATGCAAGAAGCCATCTACTGAGCTAAACTGACACCCACTAGTTACTAAAGAACCAAGAGATAGAAGATTTCTTTTAAGGCCAGGAACATATCTTACATTTGAGATGACTCTGACCACACCATCAAACATCCTTATACTCACTGATCCAACTCCATTGACCTTACATGATTGGTCATTTCCCAGGAGAACATTTCCACCATCTTCTCTTTTCAGTTCATCAAACCATGACTGGTTTGGACACATATGAAAGGAGCAGCCTGTGTCCAAGACCCATTCCTTTACCATTCTTGATTCAGTAACATTTAATACCTCTGGAGGATCTTCTTGATGATCAATGGCAGCAGATTCTGCCCCTTGATTTCCACCTTTCTTATTTCTCTTAGGACAGTCCTTCTTCAGGTGACCAGGCTGCTTGCACTTGAAGCATTTCCTCTTCTCAACCCATTCATTCCCGTTCTTAGGATTAGAGTCTCCTGCCTTTGGATCCTTAGCATTCTGTCCCTTCTTGCCTTGCCAAGGTTTCTTGAATTTGACATTCAAACCTTCTCCAGATTGCATCATGCCTTTATCACCTTGAGTCTGGAAACATTTAGACCTCAGAGCCTTCACTATCCCATCATAAGATAGCTGCTCATCTCTCCCATACATCAAGGCATCCTTAAAGCTTTCCATGGATTTTGGAAGAATGTTTAACACCATCAATGCTTTGTCATCCTCCTCCAATTTCACATCCAGGTCTTCCAATTCTTCAACCATCTTAATGAACTCATCAAGCTGATCAGAAATTACCTTATCTTCAGTGATCTTGAAGGCCAACATTTTCTGCTTCAAGAACAGCTTGTTGGAAACTGACTTAGATTGATATAGATCTTCCAATCTCTTCCATGCTTCTGAGGAACTCTTGCATCTTGAGACCTCTCTCAAAGGTTTATCACCCAAACACAGAAAGATAAGACTGAGGGCCTTCTTATCTACTGATGCAAACTTGGGTTTCTCATTGTCTTCCCACGAATCCAGAGGTATCAATGCAAGATCAAGGCCATTGTGAACCAATACTGCATTCATCTTGATCTTCCACAGTGTGAAATCATTCCTTCCTGTAAACTTCTCAAAATCCATCTTCATACCAGCCATTCCTTCTCTTCTTCAAGCTGTGAGAGTTGGTTTCCCACAGACGGCGCCACTTGTTAGTGAATTCAACTCCTTTACACACAACTAGACAGAATATGGAATTCGCACAAAGATCAATCTGAAAAACACACACTCAGTTCGGCCAAAGTTATGGTCGAATTGAACTTACGCAACACAGGAACTGAAATTGAATCACACACAGGTTTTACGTGGTTCGTTCAAGATGAACTACATCTACGGAGGCAAGACACACCCCAATCCACTAAGAAATCCAATCAATTACAGAGAATACAAACGAAATGCCCAATTCTGTTTACAAATTAGGGCAGAAACGTTCTATCTCAAATTACTCTCTCTAATCTAAGAAACAAGGAAATTGCTCGACGTAGTGATGATCTCCTTGATGAGAGCTTTACAATGATATAAGAATTGGAGCTCGAATGTAACCGTACAGAAAGTTCTAACTGAATCAAGTTGAGCTCAGCTACCGGACAAAAACGACGGTTTTCTTCGTCACAAACTCTGAAACTAATCCGTCACAAATGACGGTTATTCTCAACTGCCACGAACCCGGCTCATTCTAAACAGCTTGACTTCTTGATGCTCAAACCCGGTTCAAACCTCCGGTTCTTCACTTCCTGATCCCGGTTCCACATCCCCAACACATCATACTACAAAGTATAGCTCACTTGATGAGATTGAACACCACCTCACAATTGAAATAGCAAAGTGACAAGCAAAAAGTCCAAAACATGCAACTAGGCCAAACATAAATGACTGAAAAATATTTTTTCCAATTGATATCTATCAAGTTGTCCCTGTTTGTGCATATTCCCGACTGTTCCTTTTCTTTCTTTCTTTCACATTGGTGGAAATCCTTCTTCTAGTTTGATTCGCGTTTAGGAAGGATAAAAAAAAGTCAACAAATGTGATGTGTACAGAAAAATTTGTAACTTTATTGTGGTGTGTACATAGTGTTTTGTGGTGTGAATAGAAATGACCACATGTGTATTATATGAGATCACTTGTTACATTATGATGTTTCATTTTGTGTGTCACCATATTCACCAAACAACACATGTATTGGGTGATGTCATTAATAAATATCGATCGTATATTAAATTGAGTGTAACAAAAGATAAAATAGCTAATGTAACAGATGATATAGACCGCATATATGTATGTATGTATGTATTTGTGTGAGTGTGTGTGTCTGTATGTGTATATGCGCATATTTTATTACGTTACATAATTTTAAAATTGTAACCACCCGCTTCCAGGTTTGACGGACTGCCCCACAAACCAACATAAGTATCATGTACTCCCTCCGTCCCGACCTAATTGTCCAACTTGCCATATTTGTTTGTCCCAAGCTAATTGTTCAAGCCCATAAATGGCAAGTTCTCTCACAATCTCCACCCTCATAATCTCTACTTTTAATCTCCATCTTTGAAAAAGTCAAATATTCCACAAAATCTGTTTTTTCTTAGTCTCCGTGCCCAGGCAAGGTTGGACAATTAGGTCGGGACTGAGGGAGTATTAAATTGAGTGTAATAGAAGATGAAACACCTTGTGTAATAGAGAATCTGGACTGCATATATATATATGTGTGTGTGTGTGTGTGCGCGCACGCGCGTATTTTATTACATATGTTAAATGATTATAAATTGTAACAACTTGCTTTCAAATTTGACGGATTGTCCCCACAAATCAATACAAGTCTTTTCTAACGTGTCTTGTCCTCAGTCACGCTCACTCTGAGAAACTTACGCTTAACCTTATAGGTTTTCACTGAATGGGCACCGAAAAGAAGATGCGCCTTGTTGGTATGAGTAACACTAATCAATTCTTTAAGCTCTCTTCAATTGTACAGCCTCATACATGCACAGTCTCATAATGCGCCTCAAAACTCGACTACACGGTCTCATACCCGCACATTCTCAGGATACCCTCTTTTTTGGTGTGGGATCAATTCATTCATGTTTCCTTTCACCTAGAAGTCTGCCGCCTGCTCATTGTCTGTGACTTCTTCTTATTGCACCGGCGATCACGTCGTTCCCGGGCATCAAAAAAATATATAAATTTATCCCTAAAACTTATTACCTAAGTTTAAGTTAAACACTAAACTATTTTTATGTCCAAATATGCACTTAAACTTTTTTATTAGGGAAAAAATTAGCCTCTTAACCTTTAAAATCAATGGAAATAGAGGAATAGAATCCTCCTAATATCAAAATAATTATATACATTTGAAAAATATTCAATAAACTATAACGTAGTGAATTAAAATGAAATGAAATAAATTAAAAAATAAAGATAGATATAATAGAATCCTTGGAAATTATTTAAGTGATTTGTGTAATGGAGTAGGTGCTGAATGAGAAAGTCATTAACTAAGTTTTTAGGGTTTATTTCATGTTGTGAATTTACTTGCCACATATTATTCTTAGTACAACTTTATTTGCGTAGCCATATCTTAATGTTGATTCGGAGTAGGTATTTAATTATTTTGTGTTTGCAATTTCGTGAACGAAATGTGAATGGATAATGTTACTCAATTAAAAAGTTAGAGAAGAATATAATTATATACAAGACTAATTATAGTAAAAACAAAATTTTGTTGGAGTAGTCTCTCTTTTTCTTTTTTGAGGTACAAGTAATCTCTCTTAATATATCCCTCTTCACATTGGCTGTGACTCATAATATATTTTTACCAAACAACAACTTATAATCTTAATTTATTTGATCTTATTGAGTTTCATGTCTTTCAAATAAATGTTCAGATCCTATACAAAAAACTCAACTGCAGATTTTACAATTAAGATTTGCATGGTAACAATTTAATCATTTCAAAACGTGTACTTTGGCGCTCAAATGATTTTATTATTCGTCAGACTTTGTAAGACTCTGAACTCGATATTTTAACTCAATAAAGGATATATATAATTAAAACCTCAATAGTCTATCTACATATTAGAAATAGAACTATTTAGATTGGGAGGGAACTTAGTAAAAACTGAAACAAAAATATAACAATTTATAGGAGTCAAATATATAAAATATGTATACTAAAGTATAAATTTTTAATCAGACCCTTTGTCCCAAAAATAAAAAATTGATGTTTAGCAAATGTACAACTTTTAATTTATGTATAACCTTCCAAAACTTATGAATTGTTACTTATACAACTTTGTTTACATTTTAATTTGATTTATTCCATCATATTAACTTATTCATGAATCTAAAACTTCTTTTTTTTACTTTGACTAACAAATGAGGCTGTCTTTTTTAGGACAAAATATATTCCAAAACTAACTATATTTATGGAACATATTGATTATATCATTTCAATGTGAAGATGTGCAAGTTCGTACTAGTTAGGCTGCTCAACATTATATTAACACACATGAGATTACATGTTATATATGTATTTTATTTGAATTTCATCATGTTCACTAAACGACATATGCACGGACCGATGCAACCTTTGCGGGAGGGGCCCCCAAGTTTTTCTGTAAGTATACCGTATATATTGGTTGTACTTTTGGCCCCTCCCAATTATGAGTTAGTAAATAATGTTATGGGCCACAACTGTGTTTCCTCGGAGCCTATAGACCATGGACCATGCCATTAATTTTAGCATTTTCCAGCCCATCCTTCCTAGAAATATATAACAAAATCATTTTTCTCCTCTTATTTCTTCTGAACACATACCATGAGAAAAAGAAACAAACAATTTGTCCTTATTCTTCCAGCTTTTAAAAAAAAATTGTTCAATTCATTTAAAGAATTTCTCAATAATCAATATATCAGTCGCGAATTCGACACACTCAATTTTCAACTTTCAGGTTCTCTTTGCATAATTATTTATTTATGTGGTTTTTTTTAGGGTTAATTATAAAAAAAATCACGATTTTTTGTCCAATTTTCACTTGCAACATGACTTTTAAAACTTATCAATGTTGGTCATAACTGTATTAATTCTTTTTTAATTACAACATCTGCTAAATTTTTTTACACTTGATTATATCGACATCACCATCGTTAGATGCATCTGGACAAGACTGTCATTTGCCCTCGATCAATTTCACAATTCGTCAATTACCCTGTCGTTAATTGAGAGTAGAAAAAGTGACATATAACTTCAATCACTGATTAACGACAATGAAAACGACAAATTGTGAAATTGATCAAGAGTAAATAACGGTCTTGTCCAGGTAAATCTAACAGTGGTGATGTAGACACAATCAGGTGTCAAAATATTTAGCCAATAAAATTTATAAACATGTTGCAATTGAAAATTGGACCGAAGGTCGTGATTTTTTTAAAATTCACTTATGTTGTATTTATTTGTATTGTAGTTTCAAATTTTGGAGCTCAAGTCCTTCAGAAAAGGGTTGAGAAGGCTGTCTAAACTGAGGAGATGTTCAAAGTTCTAATTTATCTGCACTTCAAATAATAGGTTATATATATGAATATATTCTTATGAAATATAAAATTTATGTTTAGTAAGTATTCAAATATTCGAATTCAATTATTGCCATCCTCGTTCCATTCCTGAATACATATATTCTAATTAACATGTGTCATGCGTTAAATTCAGCGTAACAGAAGATTAACACCTAGTGTACCGGATTGATATAATGTGACTCATATTCTCCATAATCCATGTGATGCATAGTATTCTCATATTCGTTCAAGACTATACTTGTACACGTAAAGTAAGTATGACATGTTATGGTCCAAGTACGACAAATTATGGTTGGGAGAAGCTTTTCAAATCATTTTTGAGGTTTTACACTAAAGTTGGGACAGCTAATTTATCATCTCTGTAACCAATTATATGAACCTACACCGGACCGCACGGCACGTATCTATTCATGATTTTATGTTTGGCAAAATGGTTCAAAACTTATCTATCACAACCATTAATTTCAATTTGAGGAACATATCAATTATTTCTTTAAATAAAAACTTGCGTTTCTTTTACTGTTTATCTTTATGCAGTAAAAGGAGTACTACTTTGTCCTTAGTGATAAACGTGTCATTAGCATTTAACTTGTAACCCTCTCAAGGTACAAAACTCATGAGCATCAAGTCTCGTAAGATTTACTTAATTGTAAATGTAATGTTTAAATTTCTCAATAAATAAATATTCATTTTTTACATCTTTAAATTTTAGTTAAATTCTTAATTTACAACTCTAAATTCTCAATATATAACTTACAAAGGTACAATCACATCTTTTAAACTCCAAAATCTGAAAATTAAGATAAAAGAAAAGTGAAAAAATAAAAAGGGAGAACCGGCGGTACCAAATCGAAACGGAAAGCGCACATATAGACGGTTCGGTTCCGGTTCCACGCCTCCCCGGTGCCCAAACCGGCGGTTCCGGAACCGGAACCGTGCACCAGTTGGGCACCTCTAAGTGAGGGGTGGTAATCCCTGACCTGATCCATTTGGCCTGACAAATCTGATCCAATTCGACACGAATTTATTGAGAAAAACTCGCAGTAAACCTGACATGAATCGACTAACTCGATTTTGACCCGAATAAACCCGAAATCAATATTTTTCCTTAAAATGTAATAGTTATATGATTCAAATCATTTTTAATATGTAATCCGTCGACCCCAATTGAACACGAACCCGGCCCGATGACCTGAATTGCCACCCCTCACGTATAAGGCTCATGATGACCATTTAGTTGATACCATATTGGTCAATTTCGCAGCATAGGTAGATATGGACATAGTTGGGAAACCGTAGAACCAGGGTGGTTCGAATAATTGAAAATGTTGACCACGTTTCCGGTTTCGAACCGGCACCGAACCCCCATATAGGTAGGGTCGGTTTCGATTTATGTTATGCCCAAATCGTGTACCGACGATTAATCCACCGATTCATGATAATTATTATTTTTTTATTGAAAATTACATGTGGACGGCTGAGATTAGAGAGACGTTAGCAGTCAATGGCTTAGATGATAGAGCCGTTAGGCTGAAATCGGCAGTACGGAACCAGAACCGCCGGTTCCTGAAATCGCTGGTTCGGCGCGTATAATTGTTTTTTTAATTTTCGACAGCCAGGATAAAGTGGCTGCTGAAATCCAACGGCCGCAATCAACTGGCCGTTTTCAAATGGTAGGCGCGCAGAATGGGTCATGGGGGTTGTTTTTTTTTTTAAGAATTCTATCTTAAAAACTCTATAAATGCCCCTTTTCAATCCCAATTTTTTTCACACCTCACTCTCAATCTCTTGCATTCTACCTATTTCTAGTAAATTTCTTGCAAGATTTTAGTATTCTTCAATTTTCAATTTGTTTATAGTTTCTACTACTATTATCTTCAAATAGTTTCTACTTCAACAAAAAAATGTCAAGCAGTAGAGCCGGATCATCATCTGTCCGGCAACCGAGAAAGGGAAGAGTCGTGATACATCTTCACTTCCTCCGAGCTTCTTCAACCTTATGGATGAGAAAAACATCAACTTGGACGACATTTTAATCGACTTGGATAGAGGATGCTTAAGATATTTTTAATTTTTGTTATTTACTTGAAATTGTAGTAGTAAATTTGACACTTTAATTTTGTTATATTAGTAGTTGATTTTAAAATGATTTGGACTAGTAGTCAAATTTAATTTTTTTAGCAAAGTTTAGTAGTAGTATACTAGTAGTAATGTTTATATTATATTTATCAATGTTGTCAAAATCAGACCGGATCGAATCGGTCAGTTCAACGGGTTGAACCGAGGACCCGCCATTAATCCGGACCGATTGGGTATACAAAATCAGAATTGAAGTTTAACCGAAAAGAACCGGTCAATGCCGGTTAAAACCGGCTAATAAATCACCAGGAAACTAGATCGGGGAAAATAAAAAAGGAAGAGAGAGAAGGAAGACGAAGGGGGAGAAAATTGCCCATTCTTAAATCTCTATGTGACGTGATGTCAGGCCTTCCATGCCATTGTCATTTTCCGCACGAGTGAAATCAAAACACAGAAGTGAGAAACCATTATTGTTCTTCTTGAAATTCTTAAACAAAAAAGTAATCCAGTCTCAATCTTGGCCAGGGTTGAAATATTTTGACTGAAACTCGTACGTATATAATAGTGAGAGATCTGGAATGAGATCATTCTGGTGCAAGGTTTGCAGTGGAAGGGTAGAGTTTCTCCAATGAAATGGGGCATCGGGTTTCTGCAGTGAAATGAAGAATGATTGAATTGGGTGGGGTTAAATTTATTATGGGAGGTATAACTTTTTAAATTGAAAATGAAAACTCCTCTTTACATTGGAAGAAGAAACGTGGTATTGGGGGTGGGATGTTTGGTGAAGGAATTTATGTTAGGTGGATGACAGTCAGTAGTATTTAAATTGATTCTTAATATATTTTATAAAATATATAAAAAAAATATTATTTATTTTTATTATACCGGTTAGATCGGCAGTTGAACTCATTTGACCGGTTAAATTGTGAAAGGATAGCTAAGCCGGTTCAATGCCCGGTCCGATTATAACAACAATGATATTTATTGATAACTAGTAATAAATATTTTTATTGTTGTTACATTTTACAAATTTTAGGTAGTATAATTTAATTGTAATAGTACTTTTTAAAACCTAATTATGCATGTGTATTAATATCGAAGGAGCGAATGCCGCGGCTTATGCCTCCCTTAGCGAAGAGCGACCATCTCAAGAGAGCCAACAAGGAGGTGGAGGCTGGTCTCAATCTACCGGCTCTAGAGACGTGGCGGGAGAAGTCATGGTACGCCTCAAGGGCTCAAGTGGCTTCGAAGAGCCCAATATTCGTTATTCACTTCACGAGGACCTACATTGATGTCTCGGAAAACCCTTGGCTTTACAAGGTGGTTTTTGGAACTATTGTGGCAAAGACTATACAATGTAACACGGTGGTGGCTATGGCACATATTCCAAGCATCTTCTCACAAAGCACCCCGACAAAGTCAGGATAGAAACTTCCCATACCCAAATTCGAGGACATATGGGGTCCGGGTCCTCGCATGGTACGGATCGTAACTCTCTTTTCCATTACAGTGAAGCAAATACACATCGCCATTTGGCAAAATTTATTTGTGTTAACCATCTTTCATTTTAACTTTGCCGATGATGAATTTTATGAAGATTTCACTAGATTGAGTTTCAATCCTCAATCTCAACAAATCTCTCGAAGCATACTACAATGTGATATTGCAAAAATACTTGGGGAGTTCAAAATTATTTTGCAAAATGTGTTTGCTTCACTATCACATAAAGTTTCAATTTGTGCAGATCTTGGGGTGATCATTGGCAACATCATCATTAAATGGGCATTACCTGCCATTGGATTGATGATTCGTGGACAATGCAAAAATGTTTAATTGGATATAGAGAATTCGATACTGAGCATAATGCACGAAATATTTGTCAAAGAATTATCATAATTCTTCAAGAATATGGTTTGGTTGAAAAAATATTTTCCATTTCTTTTCATAACGCTAGTGCTAACAATGTATTTTTACCCTCTCTCATTAACTATTACCAACCTTCTAGTGGTGGGAGATTTTTGCATATTAGATGTATGTGTCATTGTTTAAATTTGTGTGTTCAAGATGGGTTGGCAAACAAATCTCAAGTTGCTCTTATTAGGGAGGCTACTTCTTGCATTATTAGACATTCTTCTTTGTCCAAAAAGTGGGTAAAATTTTTGCAAACAAAAAGACATTCGTCCCAAAAATAATTTCATATGATGTGCCTCATCGTTGAAACTCTACTTACAAAATGTTCAATGATTCTTATTATTAGAGAGGCTTTATATGAATTTTTTCAACACCACCCAATGAACAATTTTGTTTTATTTCCTCAACAATTGGATGCATGTGCCAATTTGATTTCACTTCTAAATATTCTTGAAGATGCAATAGAGGACCGCTCCGGTTGCTATTACCCTACTTCACCAAATGCTATTGATCATTGTTGCAAAATTGTTGGCATTTTCCACGATTTCCAAAATGACCTGGTTTTAAAAGATTAAATTGCTTCTATGAGGGTAAAGTGGGTGAAATATTTTATGCAAATCCCCGACTTATTTTTTATTGCTAAAATACTAGATTCAAGGATTAAGAAAGATGGCCTAATTTAAAGATATATTATGAAGCATTGCATCCGAATAGCAATGATCACCCACATGCCATACTAATTGTAGATAATGTTAAAGATGTTTTATTTGATGTATTTCGGGAGTACAGAATTCCACATGGCAGTGATGAAACTAGTGGATCTAGTGATTTTGGTACTTTTAACAATGGTAGTTCTTCTCAATGTGTTTCAAATTCTAGTCTTGCACGTCTTCAAAGCTTCTACGAAGAGAGATCACCAAAAACGTTCAAGGGGTTCTCCGGCAAGCAACCCCTATCGGGAGGTTGAAAAGTATTTCAACACCACATTTGAGGAGCTCAATCTCACTCATTCTAAATCTCTCTTGAGGTGGTGGTCAAGAAGATCAAAACACTTTCCTATTCTTTTTATAATTACAAATGAGGTTTTTGTTTGCCCCTCTTCAACCATTTTCGTCGAGCAAGCTTTTAGTGTAGGTGGCTACACATCGGACGATCGAAGGTCTAGATTGATCGTCGAATATTTAAAAAATTAACTCTTGCTTGAAGATTAGATGAAGGTCGACAAAAGAGAACAATACCCCGACTTTGATGAAGATGGAGAGGGTGATTTCTTAGCTATGATTGTTCAACCTCCTCTAGTTCTGAAGCCGGCACACCCGCTTCTCAAGGAAGCGATTGATCACCAACCGAAAAGAACCGTCCATAATTCCGAAAGATAAGCAAGGTAAGAGAAGAACGTGGGTTTTGATTCTCCACCTTAATTCATAAGGTGAAGGATACGTAGACACTATTATTCTAAGTTAAAAATTAGGAAGTAATTTTTAACTTAGAATAAAACTCAAGCCCTTTCTTTTTTTCCTCTTTTCCTTTTCAAATTTTCAATAATTAGTTAGAACTAGCTAGTAAGTTGTAAATTTAGATTATTGAATATTTATTGATTATTTATGTAATTTTCGCCTTAGTTAGATTAGAATTTAGTATTATCAATTTGTAATTGTAACCTGTATTATTGTAAGTTGTAAATTATCAATTAATTAAATGAGTATATTCTCAAATCAAATCTATTACAGCTTCACAAGATTTGTTTTAATTAAACACACTAACCAAAAAAGTTAATCGAGGGACCGGCGGTTCAACAGCAGGTTCCGGACCGAACCGCCGGTCTTCATCCAGTTCCAAACTGTAACCGAAACCGCCATATAGGTGGTTCGGTTCCGGTTCCTACCCCTTATGGGGCGGTTCCCGAACCGGGAATCGGAACTGGTTGGGTACCTCTAAGCATAGGGATCATTAAATACGAATTAGTCATTTTACCTTCTGATATAACAATGAATTTTAGTTCCCGGATAGTTTGGAAGGAAACTTGTGTTATCCAATAGACCAGTAGGTAACCGATTTATTATATAAACTATTGTAGTGAAAGCATCATGCCAATGTTTTGTGGGTGCATGAGCATGGAACAACAAAGAAAGTCAGATTTCAGTGATGTGTCGATGTTTTCATTTAGCCCTACTATTTTTCTGAGACGTATCTGGACAAGAGAAACGATGCAAAATTCCACGCAAAGCAAAAAAAATCATGAACTCGTGTATTTGTGTACTTAGTTCTACCATCACTTTAAAAAACTTTAATATTCGTGTTAAATTGATTGCAGATTAAAGAAGTAAAGCGCTGAAGCACATCAATGAATTCGGATAGTCCATGCATAGGATATAACCAAGAAAAAGGGGAAAAATCATCTACAAACACAACATAGTAGTGAAAACCTTTTGTAGATTCAACAGAAGAAGATCCCCACAGCTCACAATACACTAAATTCAGAACATTTAAGGCACGTTCTTCATTCAAGGGGAAAGATCTCTTGCTTTTAGCTAATCGGCACGAGGAACAAACTTTTAGTTCAGGTAAAATAGACGTAACAGCTAGATGACCCAATTTATTCAATAATTGAATAACAAAATTAGGAACATGTCCAAAAGAGAATGCCACAATTCAAAAGAAGACTTTAAAACACTAGAATGTTGCCACTAAAGCTAAAGTTCCACGTTCCGAAGCATATAGACCGTCTTTACACTTGCCTCTTGCCGGAGTCTCTTTGGTCGCCCGAGTCTAAATGGTAAACGACGGATTAGAGAACACGACATCAACCAGTAAACCTGCCATCGATTTACTTATAGAAATAATATTTTTTTTTTGTAATATGAGGAGCAACCAAGACGTCCAATAACGATAATTTAGTATTAACAAAACGAGAGCCCAAATGAGAAATATCAAGAGCATCACTATTGTTGACGATGACGTGACCATTATTGGTATAAGGAGCAAAGGTGTCCAGATTCGAAGTGGAGGACATCATGTGAGCAGAAGCTCTAGTATCAACGTACCAATTAGACTTCTTCAAAGGAGAAATCAAACATCGAGCTTCGAAAGTATGTGCGAGATGAGCAGCCTGCGAGTTGTTATCACCATCAGTAGAATCCCATGAGTAGCGATCGGGACAATGATTTGCATAACACGGACCCGACAAATTTGATATCGAGGAGTGAATTGCTTCTTTCCTAAGTTTGAACCACCAGTAGTAGTAATATTGCCAAAGAGCCATGGCCAAAAACATTGCGACCAGAGACCAGGTGCTTAGAGTTGTTGGAGTACGAATGGGATGAGTTACGATTTGCATAGAAAGCAGCAGGACACGGAATCAATAACCTCCATAGCCTTATCGTGGAGCTCATAATTTCGAGCTTGATGCACCAACTCATGGAAAACGGGCATGGGAGTGAGGGCCATTCGAACATCTGCAAATGCCTGGAATTGTGGCTCGAGACCACGAATGAACTAGTGACACTTATCAGTGTTGGAAACAGGCTAGCCAATAGTCGTAAGTTGATCCCAGAGGGCCTTGAATTTTCGATTGTAATCCATGACCGAAGAGAAACAACGTTTGAGAAACTGTAACTCATCACGCATTGATGCGTGCGAGAGGGAGAAGCATGGCTGAAGGCAGCCTCAAAAGTGACCCAGAGGTATGTCTAATGACTCCGGGCATGGACTCCTCTGTGAGAGCAATGAGGAGTAGACTGTGGATCCGACCATGTTTGTCGCGCCAAGTAACATGATCGGGATTAGAGATGTCTTTCCCAACATCATCATTGATTATGGAAGTCGGTTCCACAGTGGTTCCGTCAACGAAAGAGTACAAATCGCCGAGACGAAGCATAGCAGTGACCTGACTTTTCCAAAGGAGATATTAGAGGAGGTTAACTTGATGTTTAACATATGAATTGAGGTGTTTTGGGGAACAGAATCAGCCATGGCGAAGGGGATGACGTGATGTGGGAGAGGAGGAGGGGAAGAAGAAGAAGAAGAAGAAGAAGAAGAAGAAGAAGAAGAAGAAGAAGAAGAAGAAGAAGAAGAAGAAGAAGAAGAAGAAGAAGAAGAAGAAGGGGATGACGTGATGTGGGAGAGGAGGAGGGGAAGAAGAAGAAGAAGAAGAAGAAGAAGAAGAAGAAGAAGAAGAAGAAGAAGAAGAAGAAGAAGAAGAAAAGAATTGAGGGTTTATGCGGTGTAATCTACTGATACCATATGAGAATTGTACTACGCTCACCATGAATAATGGTGAGAGGAATAACACTATAAATTGGCAATTATACAATAGATTTACATGGAAATAGGATCACAACAAATCTACACAATATATAAAAAGATGAATCTATTTGAAAACAATATCTCTAGAATATTCCTTGTTACGTAGATATATAGGAGGGAAAATGAAATCTTAGTCCTGTAAGTATTGGACACTTGGACTTTTGGTCCTATCCGATGAGCATTTTGCAATACTAGTCCCTTAGTTCATAATTTTTTCGAAATTTAAGGACAAATTTTGCCGAAAATTTTCAACCATGCTGGAGAAAGTCACATGACTAGCATGTGAGTTTTAAATTTTGGGATAATCTTCGTACACATGGTGCGATCTCCCACTACCTTGAACATAAATTTCCACCTCAGTTTTTCACATAAAAAATTAAATTCCACCACACTTCCACATAATCAAAATTATTACAAAAATAAAATTATCATAAAAAACGAAGGAAAAAATTAAAAGACAAAAACCCAATTATCCTCCCCAACACACCCTCAAATCTGCGCCACCCAGAATCTCCAGCCCGGATCTCAACGCAGGTTGCGTCGTCCTCGTCCCCGCCATCCTTGATGATGAAGATACGAAAATGATATAAAAATTAGAAGTTGTTCGCTTGAACGCATAAGCTTCTCGGAGAAAGATGATTTTGAGGGCCAAGTTTAATGTTCCAAAAGGATTTGTAAGTTTAAATTTTCTAGTCCAATCTTGTCTCTATTTTCTGTTGAAACGACGTCAAGAGAATGGGAGCCCGCTTTTTCTATAAAGTATGTTAAATCTGCTAGTGTATCATTCCTTTGGCTGAAAAGCTTTTGAAAAAGTTATGTGGGTAAAACAATTTCTGCATCTCAGTTTTGGGTTTATGTTGGAGAAGAACGTAGAATATGCAGGGAACGTTGGATGCTTAAATAGACCTAGTGTAGATTTCGGATGAAGATTTGTTGATGGTGGATGAAGAAAGAAGTCCCAGCCAAGCATAGGGTTCTCAAATATGATGAAGAAAAAGGCCTTGAATTTTTTATTTTACTTTTTTATGGGATCTCAAATGTGACAAAGAAGAAGACCGTGAATTTTCTTATTTTACTTCTTTTCTATAATTATGGGTTCTCAATGTAATATTTTCTGGAATATTTGTATGTTGTAAGTTTATTCCTGTGTATATTGATGTGCTCCCTCCTATTGCTCCTCCTCCTTATTTTTGGAATGTTTGTTTAATTATCTCAATTTGATCTGGAAGTGGTAATGAACTGGAGAATACTTACGACTCTCTGTTGCTGAAAAAATATGTAATGATGTGCAAATGATGTATCATATTGTGTATTTGATTGATGAAAAAGACGAACTTGAGTTTTTCTTTTTTTTTAACTGTATTTCTGGGCTCAAATGTGATGAAGAAGAAGACCTTGAATTTTGTTATTTTACTGCTTTTCTATATCTTTTTTTTCTTTTATTTAGTTTAAGTCACAAGTAACTTTGTACCTAATTTTCTAAAATTCGGACTTTGTCACAAGTAATTTTCTATTATATTTATAATTCGGATTTTTATTGTTTTGGAAATTCTAATTTTTGTATTCCTATATTTTTGTTAAATAATATGAAAATAGTTGCATAGGTGTTATTTAATATGGTGTGGAAAATCAACTCTTTATTAATATTTGAATAGGTGAGATGTTGTCACATAACGTTCAAAGACAAAGATCCTCAATTTTATAGGTGTAACACCCCAACCCACAACCAGATGAAGGGTTGTCACTAAAATATACTTCTACTAAAATATTTATCGGCGGAAGACCTTTAATAAAAAACGAGTTTGAAAATTAAATAATCGTTCTGGAAAATTCATTAAAATGCCAACAAAATAAATTAAAATACCAACAAGAATGTCAGCTACTTATGTTTTGGGGTGTTACAATAGGTCATGTGCTAGTTATGTGGCTTTCTCCAGGGTTCGAAAAATTCTTGTCAAATTTGTCATTAAATTGTGAAAAAATTATAAATCAAAAGACCAAAATTGCAAAAGAATCATCGACAGAACCATAATTGCAAGTGCTCAACATTTACGGGACTAAAAGTGTAGTTTCCAAAAATTGTATGTTTTTTGGGTTGGAGTTGCAGACTAACGGAAGGTCTGAGCATGCTGACCTCAATTTGAGTTTGTAGTTCCAATGGCATTTTCAGTTTGATTCTAAAGAAGTTCCACTCTAATTTTCAGTTGTAAAAGCAGCAGATGGGACGGTCTTGGGGGTACCAACAAATGGCAATTGTGTTTTTCCTGATGTGGAACTTGAAAAGTCGATCTATCTGCACATCTTGTTTTTATTGTTATTCCGCATATCGTTTAAGGGGAAACAGGTAGGGGGTGTGAGTTTATGACAAATGCATTGAATTTGAAGAGGTATGGGGAAAATTATATGTATATGTAGTCCTGTTATACCTGAATGGGGCGGCATCACGGTTGGATGAGTTCACATGCATCAAAGATTAAAAAGGAACAGGAAAAAAAGCAAGAGTATATGATGGCTTTACTATAATTAGCTAAGGAATCAAAGGAGCAAAGAGTGAATGCCACCGGGACCGACTCTTAGCTGGCCTCGAATATGAAATGCACGAGTTAATGTCTACTGATTTATTATGCACTTCCGATCTTGTCCTCTTTCTTACCATAGATACTTTAACACCTTTAGCTCATATATATGGTATGACATATAAAAACAGAAATTCATCATAATTACTCTAGTTATATCATCAAATTGGTTGGATTACTTACGGAGGTTTCTACAGTATTTTCTACTCGCTCTAAATTTTATAAGGTTACCAGACAGATGTTCAATTCCGATAAGGAGTGGACCGGGAGTGTTCAATAAGCTCGACTTAAATGAATTACTAGAGAACATGAATGCCGGTAATCTTAAATCTCAGTGTGAAATATGCATAAAATTTGCTTTCTAGTAATTTATTGGCAATCAATTGAATAATATTTTACTATGCGTTGAACAAAATTTTTGCACCCATCTTGCTAAAATATCCATCTTAAAAATATCTCTTTAATCTTATATATCTACAAAGATATTGCAAAAGGATGCATGCAAGTTTCTGTTTTTTAATGGCATGAATATAATTTGACAATCTATCCATTCAGAGTATTATTGCAACTCCCTAGATGTTTGGCCGGGTTAGGCCATCCAGATAATGGATGAACCCGGTCGAAAATACATTTGTTGTAAGATGTAGTCATTCATGCAAAATACGGTCTAGGTACTAGGTGCCTCCAACCCACCTTCAAGTATGTCGAATCAACCTCCTTAGGCTTTTTGGGGATAGGTGGCGCTTAGGCAGCCGCTAAGCAGTTCTAGGCATTTTTACATTTTTTTATTTTTTATTTTATTTTTAATTGAAAACTTCGTTTTTTGAACTTAAGACAATTGGTTAAATTAAAAAGATAAATCTTAAAAGTTAAAATCCTTACTTTCCTCATTCCAGCAGCAAAAGTATGAAACAAAAGTTAAAACACTCTTCCCCTCACTTCAAGTTCCTCCATCGCCCCCTCTATTCCTTCCATCTTGCATAATTAATTAACTATATGAATCTTTGTTATAAAGTTTGGTCTATTATCAGTATAACGTATAACTTAGACGTATAAAAGTTAAATTTAGAAAGAAAGAAAAAGGAGGAATTCTCTAAGCGTCGCCTAGGCAGTCCCAAACCGCTCTACTTTCCGCTTTCTGCAACCATAGTAGATGGAAATTAGTCTATTCCTCTTCATACAAAATACTACTCTCCTTTACAAATCTCAACAATATTTACTCATTATTAATCAATCAATCATTAAGTATGTAACATTTTCATACTAAATTATATAAACTTATCAATCTCAACACCTTTAATCATTAACCATTAATTCTTGCAATTTTTGTTATCATTACTTACTACCATCATGTTTATTAATTTGACATTTACTATACATATTTTATCATATTATATCACGATACAAACATCACCCTGTATTATTCAAATGGTCGTGAACATCGTGAAATGTCCAATTGAATATGCTATGTCCACTTACATCGCAATCCAAACATTTCCTTAGTTCGTTAACAAAATTATTGTGGTACATCTATACTGATATAAAAGAGAAATCCTTAAAAAATAGTAAAGTCTCCACATGTGGAAATTACTTCTGAAAATTATCTTTGAAGAAAAAAGAAAAAAGAAGTGGCGCCATCTCTTACAAAGAAGGCACTTTTCCTTTTCCTTTATGTCCTAAAGTTATTTAGGAGAAAAAATTCAGCCTTCTAGACACAAATAACGTTTATATTCCTAATACATTTATAATATATAATATAAGATATCAAATAAATTATATTTTCCCGATCTCTAAATTGACATTCATATTGAATATATTAAAATAAAATATAAGATCTGAAATATTGATTTTAATTTTTTTGAGTTGAATTATTTGTGTTGAATTCTTATTTTTTCATGTTTATTTTGGCTATTAAAATATTTGTATTTGATGCAAATAAATAAATAAAAATAATTTTAGGTTTATGGGAGAAAATTTTCAAATAGCACGTGCGCATTTTTTACTTATTTCATCAAAGTTTTAAAATTACTATAATTTTTTTATTGTATAGGGATCAAGAATAAACTTATATATGCATGAGAGTTGTGTGCCTGTGATTAATTAAAAAAAATATTATTAAAATTAAATATTTGCAAATTTAATAATTTAATGATCTCATTAAAAATCAAATATAAATTTTTTATTTTAATTTAATAAGGCACGTGTTATACATTGATTTTTTTCTCTCAATATAATAAATGAAGAACACTTGCCGGATAAAATAATTTGATTATTTGTGGTTATAATGAAATAACCAAGTAAAATATTTTTTATAATTAAGAAATTATTTGACTGATTTTAGTTGTATTTCAAACCAACACTATATAATACAACCCACAATAAATATTAAAAATTTAACTCAATAGTCGACGAGTAAATAATATAATAATTTAAATTGGATATGTTATTATAATATACTCCTTCCGTCTCGGCCTAATTGACCAACTTGTTATATTTGTTTGTCCCAACATAATTGTCCTAGCCCATAAATGGCAAATTCTCTTTCAATCTCCACCCTCAAAACCTCCACTCTTAATCTCCACCTTTGAAAAAGTCAAAGATTCCACAAAATTTGTTTTTCCTTAGTCTCTGTGCCCGGCCAAGGTTGGCTAATTAGGTCGGGACAGAGGGAGTATGTGATATGTGATATGAATGTTAAATCAAACATCGTTAAAAAGGGATTCATTTGACATATTATACATGATAACTCAACTAAAACTGAAAAAAGTCTATATGCAACTTTAAAAAAGTAGAATAAATTTTGATTCTATCAAATGTGACGACTTACCAATTACTCCCTCAACTCCAGCTAACTTGTCCCAATTTCCATTTCAGTCCATCTCACTTCACTTTTTACATCCTTAAAAAGGAAATTTCTCTTACAATCTCCACCCATAAAATCTCCACACTCAATCTCCACATTTAAAAAAGTCAAAGAAAAAATATTTTTTCCTTAACATCCATGCACGATCAACTGTGACAAGTTAGTTGGGACGAAGGAAGTATAATCCAAAATATTAGGCTAGAAAGTGTATATTACAGGATCGTTCTACCGTGGCGCATATATATATATATATATTTGAAAATAATTTTTCAATTATAACTATAAAAATTTAAAATAATCATGAAATATATAATAAAATAAGTAATAATATTTTATTTGAATATTTCACATGTAATATAAAGTTTAACGTTTTCTTTATGTTTCTTCTTTTCGTTTATATCTCTTATATTTTTTAATTTATCTAAATAAACTTTTAAGTTCTAATAAGAAATATTTAATTTTCTCTTTATAAAGTTAGATTCTCGTTTGCAACTTCTAACATTTCACTTGATAATTTCAAATATGCTTAAGTACTTCTTATTTTTCAATAAATCCTTACTTTAACAAAATAAAATCTAAAACTTATTTAATGATTCGAATAACAAATTTAAGTTTGTGAGTTCTACAAAATACTTGAATATTTTCATATTTAATTTGGTATTGTAATTTATCTATATAAATCATATATTTCGTATAAATAGGTTTTTTTTTAATTTAAAGATAATAAATGATTAATGCGGGTAAAGTTATTTAAGTTGTTAAGAGTAAAAAACACATAGTTGAGGTTAGTTAGTGCGACAAAGTATTGTTTAGGTTACAAAGTGTAAAAAACATACTTGAGGTTTAGTTAACGTAAAAAAGATACTTGAGGTTTAGTTAAAGTAAAAAAGATTGCAAAGTGTAACAAATGTCGTAATTTCGATTGCAAAGCATAAATTCTTTAAAAATGTAATTTTAACAAAATATATATTATAAAAGATATAATGATAATTTTAATACATAATTATATTTATGTTCAAAGCTACCGTAATTATGTGATAAATTAGAAGTATTAGCAGATTTGATGATTTAATAAACTGACTATAAAACATATTTATATCCTTACCTTTGATTGAATAAAGTAGGAATTCATTATTTGAACAATGAATTTTCTTTCTGAGTAGAATGAAAATATTTGGAAATCCATGTCAAATAAAATTAATTGATTAGTTGTATTTTTATAAAATATACTTAATTGATATTTTTTATTAGGAAAATATTTTACTAATTTTATTTGCATCCAATTCACAATAAACACTCAAAATCATAAATAATTGTCCAAAAAACTATATACTTTTTCAAATCTAATATCTCACTATATTATATGTTATATGGATGTCATACTGAAGATCGTAAAAAGATGAATAATTTGATATATTATGCATAAAAAAAGAATTAAAATAAAAAAGTTATTTGCATTTTTAAAAATGAAAGAGTTATCAAATTATCAAAAATTACTAATTATAATGTAAAGATTTTGACAGGAAAGTTAAAATATTGATAACTCCCTCTCGAAAAGAATTTTAATTGAAAAAAGGGTCATAAACTATGATAGCTAAAAAAAGTTATTCAAGACAAGAAAAGTTATAGAAGTAGACATTAAAATTATAATCAACATCAACCATAAAACTACACCCACTAAATTTTTTGTTACTTATTTAGGGAAGGCAATGTGCGGGTATGTGGGCGGATTTGACTTTTCGCAAGTATCCGTTCTACATGGAAAGAATTAAATTTGTTTTAGATTTGTAATCTATTTCGTCCCACCTTCTCAAAAAACCCGATCTCGCCCCGCTTTGCTAATCCGCCTCGCCCCACCATACTATTTTAGTTTATTTTTTCTAATATATACAATATTGTTGTTACTATTTTTTAATATAATGATTTCATAATTGAATTATAATATAAAATATACATTATTGAACAAAAAAATTATTTATCAAAATAACTAAATAAGTTCTCGAACTAAATCAAACACAATAAAACAAACAAAAGCAATATAAATGTGAATATATTGGTAGTAAAAAATAGTAGTAAGTGGAATATATTACTGTATTAAATTAAAAATATACAAAATATTAATATAAATAATATATACGGAGCAGGTTAGGGGCGGGGTTAGCAAAATTCACAACGCGATTGAAATCCAGCATTACCCATTTGATCAGGTCTGAACTCGCCTGTAACCCATTTAACCGGGTTTTTATATGCCCCATATAATACGGATTTAAATTTCAACCTGATTCACTGCCATCATTATACTTGTTCAAGAATAGAAATAAAAACGGGTACCCGAATCAAACAGATACAATAATAAAGTCGAGTAAGAACCCCACCTATAATGTGATGCGTGAATGCACTTCGAGGATTTCATGTGGGAGTAACACTTGTGTGCATGTGCTGTACAATAGATTTATTGTACATCACTATAATTTAACACATGGACTCCAAAAAATCGCTGAAATATAATTTATAAAAGATTCGCGTCCGCTAACTGGGTCAGCGCGCGGGTCGCGCCTTTTTTTAAAAAAAATTCTACTGCAAGAACACAATAAATCTACTGTAAGAACACAATAAGTCTACTCTAAACACAAAATAATTATACTGCAAGAACACGATAAGTCTACTCTAAACACAAAATTACTAAACTATAAGACTCTAAACACAAAATTACTATACTACAAGATCACAATAAGTCTACTGTAAGAACACAATAAGTCTATTCTGAACAAAAAATAACTATACTACAAGAACACGATAAGTCTACTGAATAACACAATAAGTCTACTCTAAACACAAAATTACTATACTACAAAAACATAATAAGTCTACTGTAAGAACAAAAAAAATAAACCTGAAAATCGCGCGCGGGTCGGGCCAACAGCAACGTTTGGCGTGTGGATCTCAATGTGGGCTGGTGTACAATAAGCCTATAGTGCATCATATGCACACAAGTTTTTGCCTTCATGTGGATGTGCATATGCAGATTATGATCATAATCCTTCGTCTCTCCATATCGTCGTCACCATAATATTAATATAATATTTTTTTTTCTTAGGTTGGACTTAGGAATAAATAAATAGAAATTTCAGAGCTTGGACATGATTTTAAAAGGTGGGGAATAATTTATAAGGAGGAAAATCATAAAATTTTCAATATGAATATTTAACTCATATATTAATACCATATTTAAATTTCATTATTTTTTAAGAAGTAAAAATATAAATTTTGAATTTTTGAAAACGTAATAGTTGCAGCAGTAAATAGTGCGTGGCAATGGAAAAACCTTTATAACTTGAACATTAATCAATGGATATCTTTGAAATTCTACTGTAAGATATAAGACATGTACATAAAATACATATCCAAAAATCATAATTTTTGAAGTAATTTAAATACATTATAAAACAGAATAGAGAAGTTTTCAGATTCTGTACAGCCGTGACAAAATATTTATAATTAAATAATTACTTGATGAATTATCTTGAAATTGTTACAGGATACACAATACATATTATACAACAATATATCCAAAAATAATAAGATTTGAAGATATATAAATATATATTACGAATTTTCTAGATGGTAAACCAGAATATTTAAAATCTTAATCAGCGGAGATAGAAAATTAATAAAAAATAAATTACGACTCATATGGGGTTGAAATTTTTAATGTAACTTTAGAACATTACATGGAATTACATATTAAAATTTCACTGAAAAATAATATGTACAGATATAGTTTCCGAATTTTATAAAGAAGATACCTGAAATTAGAGTGAAAGAGGAAACTGAGGTTCGGACGATGATGTTAGCTTCCCGAAGGCCCCTACTGTGTTTTGGACGAAATTTCTAATAAAATAGATGATTTTTATTGTGATTTTTATTTATGATATAAATCCCTTATTTATAGTTTGCAAAGAGAAATCTGTTCCATTCTATTTCATTTTATTTCGTATGTTTAAAATTGAGTTTTGTTAGTTAATAGTTGTTTGTCAAAGAGAAGCGTGTTTCACTTATAGAAACACATCTCTTAATTTTGGGCTAGTATTAAACGGTGCCGTTTTGAGGCAATAGGCTAGGTGACGTCGTTTCACTTCTATTTCACGTTGTACGCATGAAGGTACAGTATATCACCTCTCATGCATTTCTGTTTGAGATAATAGAAATTAATCAAAAATCTTCTTCTCTCTCTGTTTCTGCGTATCTCTTACGCCCTTCTCACGAGCACGAGCTCGTATATGTTACTCGCTGTAACAAGTGGTATCAGAGCCACGTTGTTGCATCGCGATGGCTACTAAAACACACGGCCAAAGGATCAACGTCCTGGAGCAACAGGTGAACGAATTACTAGAGGGACATACGGCAGTACTTCAAAGCCAGGCCAACGCCGAAAGCCCGCTTGGATGCAAAACTAGATGGCATTAGTAACCAGCTTCTGAATGCTATCAAGGAACAACAAGCTGCTGCTGAAAAAGGTAAGGATTCAGCTAACTTTTCATCCCCTAATATTGTATTTGGTTCTGGGAGTAGTAGTGGTCTCAATGGGGAGAGATCTGAAGCTGGTATTCTATCTCTGACTCCGGTTAATAGGGTGAGTGACCAACAAGGAGGTCAAAAGCAAAATGGGGGGACAATGCCCAAATTGGATTTCCTAAAATTCAATGGGGATAATCCAAGGTTGTGGCTTAGTAAATGCAACAGATATTTCTTGTACAATCACATGTTTGATTTTGATAAAATCGGGTTGGTTGCCATGAATTTGGAGGGGAAGGCAGATCATTGGTTTGTAGATTACATTGATGGTAAAGATAACATGGGGTGGGATGATTTCACCAAGTTGGTCATGGGGAGATTTATGAACCCGACTGGGGGTAGTTTGACAGCTCAATTTAATAAACTAAAGCAAACTGGGACTGTGCAAGCTTATATTGATGAATTTGAGGAACTGAGGGCATTGATGAAGGAGAAAAACAAAATGCTAGATGATGAGTACTTCATAGAAAGTTTTATTGGTGGGCTAAGGGAGGAGATTGGTAAGCTGGTTCAAGTTCAAAAACCAACAACTCTTCTATCTTCCACTCAATTAACTCTCATGCATGAGGATATTGTGCACATATTAACCAAAGGACAGAGGATGAGCCATAAACCTGCTTCTAACAAAAATACTAGAGGGTGGAAGACTGATGCTGCTCAGTTTAAACCCAAATTTTCTCCAAATGGCCATGATAAACTCCCTGCTACTGTCAAGAGGTTAACTCCTGAAGAGATGAAAGCCAGAAGGGAAAAGAATCTCTATTTTAATTGTGATGAAACATTCCATATTGGTCACAAGTGCAAAAAGTTGTTTATGATGGTTTTATCTGATGGTGAGGAGGATGATCCAGTGGCTACCTTGGAATTGGAAGAAATAGAGGATAATCAAAAGGAACCACAAGTCTCTTTGAATGTTGTAGCTGGCCAAACACAAGCTGATACTATCAAATTATTGGGCAAATCAGCTAACAAAGAGTTGATTATATTACTTGATTCTGGTAGCACTCACAGTTTTTTGGATCCTGTAACTGCGGAGAAGATGGGGTGTGTTATTGAATATACCACACCAATGCAAGTCACTGTGGCAGATGGCAACAAGATTGTGAGCAATTCCAAATGCCCACAGTTCGAGTAGGAGATGGGTGGGTGTAAATTTAGCACCTCAGTGAGGCTTCTGAAATTAGGGAGGTGTGACATGGTTGTTGGTGTCGATTTATTGATCCAATTTGGACCAATCATAATGGACTTCAAAGAGCATACAGTTTAATTCCATATCAAAGACAAGTTGATTACTCTGAAAGGCATCCAGTCAGAAGCAAAGGTGAATATGCTGACTGCAAATCAATGGAGGCAAGAAGTGAGACAGTGTAAAGGTGATGTCCAAGCTTACCTTTGCCTAATCTTAACTCAGGGCTCAGAGAGTGACAACCAATGTGCTTATGAGATAGAGCCACTGCTGCAGGAATATGCATCTATATTTGAGATCCCAAAAGAACTACCTCCAAGGAGAGTGAAGGACCACAAAATTCCCATCAAAGAGGGAGTAGAGCCCATCAAATAGCACCCATATAGGTACCCAGTAATCCAGAGGCAGGAGATTGAAAATTGATCAAAGAAATGATGAGTACAGGGCTCATTAGAGCAAGTAACAATCCATATTCATCTCCTGTACTACTTGTCAAGAAGAAGGACGGGACTGGAGGTTTTGTGTAGACTATAGGAAGCTCAATTCAGTAACTGTGAAAGACAGTTACCCAATTCCATTAATTGAAGACTTGTTGGATGAATTAGGGGGAGCTAAAGTCTTCTCCAAGATTGACTTGAGAGCTCGGTACCACCAAATCAGGGTAGCAGAAGAAGACATCAAGAAAACTGCATTTGTGACAGCATCATGCCTCTGTAAATTTACTGTGATGCCTTTTGGGCTCACTAATGCTCCTGCTACCTTTCAAGCAGTAATAAACCAGGTGTTCTGTGAATTTTTGAGGGATTTTGTACTAGTTTTCTTAGATGACATACTAGTATACAGCAGAGATATGATCACACACTTGGAGCATCTCAAGAAAGTGTATGATACACTACGGCAGAACCAACTGGTTGCAAAGAGATCCAAGTGTATAATTGGACAAAATAAAGTTGAATACATGGGGCACATAATTAGTGACCAAGGAGTGATGGTTGATCCAGAAAAGGTTAGAGCCATGACAGAATAGCCTCAACCAAAGTGTGTCAAGGCCCTGAGAGGATTCCTAGGGCTCACTGGTTACTACAGAAAATTTATAAGAGGATATGGAGTATTAGCCAAACCCCTCACTAATCTGACCAAGAAAGGGATGTTTAAGTGGGATGAGGCAGCTGAGAAAGCTTTTTGGGCTCTCAAACATGCCATGACTAGTGCTCCAGTGTTGAAGTTTCCAGATTTCAGTACACCATTCATTGTTGAGACTGATGCATGTTATCATGGACTGGGAGTTGTATTAATACAGAATCAACATCCCTTAGCTTATATCAGTAAAGCTCTGGGAGCTAGGAACCTTAGTCTGTCAATATATGAGGAAGAATTCCTAGCCATCATGTTGGCAGTGGAGAAATGGAGAGCATATTTGTTACATGCACCTTTCATCATAAAGACAAATCAAAGAAGTCTTAAGTATTTGTTGGAGCAGAAAATTTCAACCCCGTTGCAGCATAAATACCTCACAAAATTGCTAGGATCTGATTACTAGATTGAATACAAAAAAGGGACAGAGAACAAAGTAGTTGATGCATTGTCTAGAGTGGAGAAGGAGACACGCAAGTGTAATGCTATCACTCATGTCAAACCATTGTGGATGAAAGAGCTTCAGTTGAGCTATGAAAATGACTCACACACTCTATCTATCATTAGTGAGTGTGTTACTACTCCTTTCAATGTTTCATACTACAACTACACTGATGGAATACTGAGGTACAAGGGAAAACTAATGGTGGGATCCAGAAGTGAATTGAGAAGCAAAATAGTGGATTACATGCATTCCTCTAGTTTAGGGGGACACTCTGGTGAAACAGCTACATATCAAAGAATTGCTGCAACCTTTTGGTGGCCTGGACTCAGACAGCAAGTCCATCAAACTGTATCTGCTTGCCACATCTGTCAACTTAGCAAGCATGAAAACTTGAATACACCTGGTCTACTACAGCCTCTTCCTATCCCAGACCAGGATTGGACTCAAATTTCCATGGATTTCGTAGAGCAGCTCCCTGCATCAGCTCACAAAGACACCATATGAGTAATTGTTGATAGAATAACTAAATACAGTCATTTTATAGCCCTGACTGATCCCTTTTCTGCCTCAAAATTAGCTACTCTTTTCATGGACCACATATATAAATTACATGGTTTGCCTCAGAGTATAGTCTCTGATAGGGACAGGATCTTCACAAGCAACTTCTGGCAGCAGTTGTTTAAGTTGATTGGAGTGGAACAACACTTAAGTATAGCCTACCATCCCCAAACTGATGGCCAGATAGAGAGAGTGAACCAATGCTTGGAAACCTACCTCCGATGCATGTGTAGTTCAAATTCCAAGAATTGGGCTGCTTGGTTACCATTGGCTGAGTTTTGGTATAATACCTCATTTCACACTGCCTTAGGGATGAGCCCTTTTGAAGAACTTTATGGATTTAAACCAATTCCATTATCTATTGGTCCATATATTCAGAGCAAGGTGGAGGGCGTTATAGAAATTTTGATAGACAGACAGAAGGCACAACAACAATTGAAAGAGATGTTAAGGAAGACTCAAGAACGGATGCAGTTGTATGCCAATAAGAAGAGAACTACTAGGGAATTTAATGTGGGAGACTGGGTGTACCTAAAGCTTAAGCCGTACAGACAGAAATCACTCCACAAGAGCAAGGCCATTCTAGATTGCTCAGAAGGTAGGAAAAGCTACTTATAAACTCACTCTGCCTCCCACTGCCAAGGTACATCCAGTATTTCATGTGTCCTTGCTAAAAAAGAAAGTTGGCCCAGTGACTACTGTCTCGAGAGAGTTACCAGAGTTTGATGATGAAGGGAAAGTCATCTTAAAACCATTGAAAATCCTAGCTAGAAGGTTGGTGAAGAAGGGAAATTCCCCTGCCACTCAATTGTTGATCCGATGGGCTCATTTGCCTGATATTGAGGCCACATGGGATTTTTATGAGGAAGTTGTGGAGAAATTTCCTGCGCTGCTGAGTCTTGAAGACAAGACTCAAGGAAGGGGGGAGTAGTGTTGCAAAGAGAAATCCGTTCCATTCTGTTTCATTTTATTTCGTATGTTTAAAATTCAGTTTTGTTAGTTAATAGTTGTTTGTCAAAGAGAAGTGTGTTTCACTTATGGAAACGCATCTCTTAATTTTGGGCTAGTATTAAACGGTGTCGTTTTGAGGCAATAGGCTAGGGGACGTCGTTTCACTTCTATTTCACGTTGTACGCATGAAGGTACAGTATATCACCTCGCATGCATTTCTAATTGAGATAATAGAAATTAATAAAAAAATCTGCTTCTCTCTCTCTGTTTCTGCGTATCTCTTACGCCCTTCTCACGAGCACGAGCTCGTATCTGTTAATCGACGTAACATATAGATTACATTTCTAGGGTTTAGGACTCCTAATTAGACTAGAAAATTGTTTTCTTATTCCTTAAGTAAAAATCATGGGTTTGGACTTGACTAATACATTGGGTTTATGTCTCAATTAAATATTTAAAAATCTAATAACTTAAGATATACTTTTAGCTTTAAATTAAGATAATAATTGACATAATTAATAATTAACAAAATAGAATAAATATTATATGACAAAAATAAAATAATTAAATATGATAAATGGTTAAATAATTTACGGGGTGTTACATATTACACCGTTGGAAAAAAATTCGTCCTAGAAATTTGCTAAAATACAACTTAATATTATTCTATAAACTTCCTATTCTTATGCTTAAACTTTACATATGTCATGGATGTATGCATTATGAATGCGGCACAATATATCTTAAGCATGTGAAGTTGTAAATGCATCATACTTGTCATGAATATAATTAATTAACCATACTTATCGTGAATATTAATGTAAAGTGAAAATAATCATAATTAAAATGTACTACGAGCTGTGCGACGAAGCGGAGGTGGCGTAAGCATATGATACAATTCTAACATGTATAATTCAAATAAAGTTTTCTAAACAAGTCTACAAAAACATAAACCTGCTTTAATACCACTCTGTAATAACTCGATTTTCATAAATTCTATTTTAAGGCATTTTTCAAAGACAAATAGTTCTACCAATGAAAATCCTTCATTTTAATATAAATTATTCTTTATCAGGCCGTTAAAAATATTTTGAGCATAAACAATTTCACACTAACTATACAAAATAACCTTATTTCCTACTCACATACAAAACATGTCACATAGTCCAAATTTTATAAACCTTAATTCATAGCAGTTGAAAAATAATGAAAATAATTTTCTAGTTGAACCTATTAACTTATCCCAACTAAAAAATAAATCTTATTCTCTAGCAGCGGAAAATAATTTTCTAAGTAATCAATAACAATTAAAATAACTAAAATCTCCAAAAGTTTTAAAAGTAGCTAGGGTCATACGGATCAAAGTATAAGTACTTTTCAAATAATCCTAATAACTACTAAGACAATTTATAATCCAACAATAAACACAAAAAAGAAAAATAAATAATGCTATTAAACATAAATATCCCTAAAAGTTTCATATGTTCTACCGTCCGCCTCGACTGCCATCATGCAACTCCAAGTCAACCTGAAAATGCTAATTGTGGGGGGTAAGTTGCCACTAGCCTCTTACAAGTCCCAACATAATATGAGTAGCAGTTAACTTATAACATAAAATATGTGTGCATAGGTTGCCCCCGGATCACACCAACTTATAACATATGTATGCACAGGTTGCCCCGGATCACACAAACTTATAAGGGGATTGATCAATCAAACATACAATGCAACTTAGGTCTTACATTTCATAAACATATAATGCAACTTAAGTCTTGCATTTCATAAGATAACAGTTAATCCACATAAACGGATCAAATAGATACAATTAATAAAGACGAGTAAGAACCCCACCTGTAATGCGACGCGTGAATGCACTTCGAGGATTTCATGTAGATGTGCTTATGCAGATTATGATCCTAATCCTTCGTGTCTCCAAATCGTGGTCACCATAATATTAATATAATATATATTTTTTTTCTTAGGTTGGACATAGTAATAAATAAATAGGAATTTTAGAACTTGGACATGATTTTAAAAAGGTGTGAAATTATTCTGAAAGTAAATAAAAGTTCTAATACTTTTATATATAGTGCGTAATAGTGAAAAAATATTTAACATCTCAAAATATATAAGGAGGAAAACTCTAAAATTTTGAATATGAACATTCAAATCATATATGAATACCATATTAAAATTACATAAATTTTTAAGAAGTAAAAATATAAATTTTGAATTTTTGAAAACGTAATAGTCGTAGCAGTAAATTCTGCCCGGGGATGGAAAAACCTTTATAGCTTGAAAATTAGTCAATGGATATCTTTGAAATTCTACAATAATATATAGACATGTACATGAAATACATATCCAAAAATCGAGCTTTTTGAAGTAATTTAAATACATATTTCTTTATAAAACAGAGAAGTTTTCAGATTCTGTACAGCCGTGAGAAAATATTTATAATTAAATAATTACTTCATGGACTATCTTGAAATTTTACATGATATAAAATATATGTTATGGAATAACATATCCGAAAATCATAAGATTTAAAGACATATAAATATATATTACGAATTTTCTAGATGGAAAATAGAATATTTAAAATCTCAATCAGCGGAGATAGAAAATTAATATTAAATAAATTACGAATCATATGGGGTTGAAATTTTTACTGTAGCTTTAGACCATGACATGTAATAACATACTAGCCTGAAAATAGAGTGAAAGAGGAAAATGAGGTTCAGACGATGATGTCGGCTTCCCGAAGGCCCCTACTGTGTTTTGGATGAAAATTTTAATAAAATAGATGATTTATGTTGTGATTTTGATTTATGACATGAATCCCTTATTTATAGATTACATTTATAGGGTTTAGGACTCCTAATTAGACTAGGAAATTGTTTTCTTGTTCCCTAAGTAAAAATCATGGGTTTGGACTTGACTAATGCATTGAGCTTATGTCTTTAGGACTCCTAATTAGACTAGGAAATTGTTTTTTTGTTCCCTAAGTAAAAATCATGGGTTTGGACTTGACTAATGCATTGGGCTTATGTCTAAATTAATATTTAAAAATCTAATAACATAAAATATACTTTTAGCTTTAAATTAAAATAATAATTAGCATAATCAATAATTAATAAAATAGAATAAATATCATAAGACAAAAATAAAATAATTAAATATGATAAATGATTAAATAATTTACGGGGCGTTACAGTTCCCAACTAATAGATTTAGTTTTTAGGTGCACAGTGATTTCTTTTTAGGCATATTGAGTTGGTTTTACGTTGGTTCGGGTGGTTTATTCTGACCGCGAGGAGGTTCCTGCGTGTTGAGATTTTCAACATTTGGGATAATCTCAAGAATTTCACTATGATCCCTTTGAGGTGGGTTTGATACAATATCTTGTCTTTGATGCATCCCATTCTCTTGAGGTAACCCTCTAAGAGTTATTTCCCCTCCCAATAGATCATCAAAACTCCCACTGAGTTCTTGTACACTCCATTGGACAATACCTCGTCCTCCATTTTATCTTGTGGTCCTTGAATTTCTTCAAGATCTACCTCGTTGTGACCTTGTTCCTTGGAGATATAAGTATCTTCAAGAAACATCACATTCTTAGAAACTATCACCTTGTGAACTCCAGGACATTAAAATTCATATCCTTTAGTTTTTTTAGGATATCGCACAATATAACATTTATTCACTTTTAGTTTCCAACTTATCAATCATCATCTTCTTAACAACAGCAGGACAACCACAGGTCCACATATGGTTAAGACTCGGTTATTACCACTCCATTACTCATATGGTGTTTTCTCGACCGATTTAGAAGGAACTCTATTCAGAATATAAACCGCGATCGCCACCCTCGCCTACTATTGAGCCGACCACCCAATGTCAACAGCGGAAGCGTGGTAGTGAAATGTTGCCGCCTTTCTCATCGGCGATCGCCACCCTCGCCTACTTCTTGAGCCGACCACCCAACGTCAACAGCGGAAGCGTGGTTTGACCTGGTGTTGCGCAGATGGGCCCTCAGGCAGTTTTGGTTTCAAATTTTTTAGTTTGTAAACGTTGAAGCAACAATTCTCAAATTGCAACTTTTGCAGTTTTGTTTGGAAACGATGATGCTATAGTCCAAAATGCAACTATTATTAAACCAAATTTCATAAACAGTTTCCAAAATTTCTAAATAATTTCCAAATAAATCCACAATTTTAATTTTATCAAAAAAATTAATCCACAGATAATTGAATTTAAACAATTATATATTGAGTCTTGGGCTCTGATACCACTGTTAGAAATTCTCAATTCCATCTAATGTAGGAATATAATCGAGAATGACGATCTAGATTTTCAATTGTATTAATGTTCAAGGTTAATTACGCAAAAGATCGAATACTTACTTGTTGCGTAATTAACCGGAAGGAATTGCGCGATTAAATCTACCACCGCAAATATCCACGCATATGTCGTCCGATACAGGAACAATTCCTAGTACACTTATTCAATAAGAGATTGCTATGAATTCCCTTATTGAATTCTACGATCTCTCTTCGTGATAAAAAAATAGGTGAGAGAAATATTACTGACATAGTTGTGCTAAGTTGTTATATTGTCATAACTCAAGTTAATATTAATTTTATCAAACTTGTTACGAATGATTTATTTTTACGCTAATGTTAATGTTAATTTTTATACTAATACTTTTATTCTATGCTAATTTAATTAGGGGTGGCAAAAATTGGCAAGACACAAAAGTCCGACATGAACCCGCACGATAATTTCGAGTTTGGGCCGATGTCTATCGGGTATGGGTTATTATCAAATTAATCAGATAAGACACGATAAGATTCAGGTCATATTGGCCAACCCGATTATGGTCCAATTAGCATTTATTTATTTATTTATTTATTATCATTATTATATTATTATTAGTATTAACATCACTACTACTGCTACTGCTACTACTTAGTAATAATTTGTTTGGAAATGTTAGAGTTTATTGATCTAGTACAAAAATTCACTTGAGGAGCTTGAAACATGGGGCCTAACCGCCTAGAGGTAATGTTGATTAGGGAATTTGAAATAATTCTGTTTAATATCTATATCCACTGTTCTAGATCATTATTTTGGGCTTTTTCTTTCTCTATTTTTTTTTTTTGCTTTTCATCTATTATGTGAATGGAGATTAATTATAGAAATAGATGTGCTACTTATTTGCATTTTTTTTTATTTTTTATTTTGTTTCATCTATATCCAATGTTACAACAAATAAGGGAATTAGGGACGATTTATTTTGAGACGATTTTGAAATCGTCTCAAATAGGTTGCTTTTTGGGACGTTTTGCACATATTGTCCCAAATAAATTATTGTGTGACATTTTTTTTATAACGTCTCTAAATGGTAATCTATCTGTGACCTTTTTTTAGAAACGTCCCAAAAATGAGACATTATTTTGTGACCTTTTTTGTAAATACGTCCCAAATAGTGTATATTAGTGACGTTTTTCTTAGATGTCTCAAAATATTACATTATTTTGTGACATTTCTCAAGAACGTCTCAAAAGGATATATATTAGTGACCTTTTTTTAGAAACGTCTCAAAATGAGACATTATTTTGTGACATTTTTGTAAATACGTCCCAAAATGGTGTATATTAGTGACATTCTTCTTAAATGTCTCAAAATGTTACATTATTTTGTGACATTTCTCAAGAACGTCTCAAAAAGATATATATTAGTGACCTTTTTTTAGAAACGTCTCAAAATGAGACATTATTTTGTGACATTTTTGTAAATACGTCCCAAAATGGTGTATATTAGTGACATTCTTCTTAAATGTCTCAAAATGTTACATTATTTTGTGACATTTCTCAAGAACGTCTCAAAAAGATATATATTAGTGACCTTTTTTTAGAAACGTCTCAAAATGAGACATTATTTTGTGACATTTTTGTAAATACGTCCCAAAATGGTGTATATTAGTGACGTTTTTCCGTCAAACGTCACAATACCATTTTCTTTTAATTTAAAAATTACTTTATTACATTATGTGACGTTTTCCCCTAAAACGTCACAATATCATTTTCTTTTAATTTTAGAATTACTTATAATACATTTTGAAATATCATTTTCTTTTAATTTTAGAATTACTTATAATACATTTTGTGACGTTTTCCCTTAAAACGTCACAATATCATTTTCTTTTAATTTTAGAATTACTTATAATACATTTTGTGACGTTTTTCCCTAAAACGTCACAATATCATTTTCTTTTAATTTAAAAATTACTTTATTACATTATGTGACGTTTTCCCCTAAAACGTCACAATATCATTTTCTTTTAATTTTAGAATTACTTATAACACATTTTGTGACGTTTTCCCCTAAAACGTCACAATATCATTTTCTTTTACTTTTAGAATTACTTATAATACATTATGTGACGTTTTTCCCTAAAACGTCACAATATCATTTTCTTTTAATTTTAGAATTACTTATAACACATTATGTGACGTTTCCCCCTAAAACGTCACAATATCTTGTTCTTTTAATTTTAAAATTACTTTATTACATTTTGTGACTTTTTCTTTAAAACATCACAATATCATTTTTCTTTTAATTTTAAAATTACTTTATTACATTATGTGACGTTTTTTCCTTAAACGTCACAATATCATTTTCTTTTAATTTTAAAATTACTTTATTACATTATGTGACGTTTTTCCCTTAAACGTCACAATATCATTTTTTTTTTAATTTTAGAATTGCTTATAATACATTTTGTGACGTTTCCCCCTAAAACATCACAATATCATTTTATTTTAATTTTAGAATTTTTTTTTCATTTAAAACTACATAAGCACATTTTTTATGTTTTTATATAATATAATAAATAACAAATTGTATAAATTATAAGCAAAATTTTTAATTTTAATTCTTTTAAGTGCGTTTTTTTTTTTTTAAATTAAGTAGCCAAGTAACATTATCTCAAAATATATCAATTTTCCCTCTTTATCTCTCTTAATTTTTTAGAACCCCAAATATATCAATTTTTCCCAAATAGAAACTCCAGCTCCAGCTCCCTGCAAAATCATTCACTCCAGTCTCCAGCTCCCTGCAGAATCACACTCCAGCCCGTCGACGATCTTCAACCAGAATCGGACAAACTCTCCCTGCAGCTCGTTGACGATCGCGCCGGAGCTGCCGTTCCCTTCTCCTCGATCGCACAAGCGAGCTCTCTCCAGCATACTTAGCTGCAGGAGCTCTCTCTCTCTCTCTCTCTCTCTCTCTCTCTCTCCCCTCTCGTTTTGCTTGTTTCGTTTTCTAAATCTGCAAATTTCTCGAATAGATTCAGTATAGGAGGAGTTGATATAAGACAAAGTTGATTTCTACTGGTGGAAAGAGGCTGAAACCTACAATTTGGGAAACAAGTAACTCAATTGTAATTCTATTCGGTGTTATCGCAAGTTGCATGTCACATTTGCCTGAAATTTCTTCGTGTATGAAATTATAGTAATATGCCTCTCAAATGCTCATTTACCTCAGATACTATAAAGCATTCTTGGTCACCAACTGTGAAATCGAAAGCCGTAATATCAATCGGGTAGATAGCTTTAAAGGAAGACCTGGGAAATCACCAAGAGGTAAGATGCTCGCCTATTTGAAAGCGTTTAAAATTTGGTTTATATGTTTCTCTGTTTAAATTCTGGGATGCAAATGTCCTTTTGACTGGGTTATTGTGAAAAAGAGCATAATCATATTATTATCTATCATTCGATGTGTTCACTACTCAAGTTTAGCTGTATAAATAGATATGGGAAGTCAATCTATTTAATGAAATTTTGATTTAATGATATTTCCAATTCTGATTTGAATAGTACTGTTCGGCTGTGGTTTGTTTTATAATACGATATATTACTCCTCGTTGTCAAGTGTCTTATCTTATTGGTTGTATTCTACAGTTTACCTCCCTGCATTATTTTTCTCAAGGGAAAGCAGTTCATAGTATGATGAGAGAGGTAAAATCCTTTAGCTTCTCTTGTTGCAGGCATAGAAATAAGAGGAGCTGCTCTTTCACTGCTAACCCAATTTTAGATGTGAGTCAAGGATGAAGCCATAGGATAAATTTCTGAGTGATAAACCTGCAATGCAAGTTAGGAGCAAGGCACAAGCATTAGCACTTACTGACTTTGGTTAAAAGTTAAATCACATGATCATAGGTAGGGTGAGTGAGGTGTTTAACCTTGGTTCACCACCACCTTTTCTTCCCTTCTTTTTCCTCTCCTTTTCCTCTCTCTCTTTCCCCATTCCAACCATAAAAAGAGCTGAAACAACCAAAGTGAAATGTTGTACTTGTATATATGTATATGAGGAGAGAGAGAGAGAAAATATTTAAGGAAAAAGTAAGTGGACTTCAGGTTTCTTGGAAGAGAGGTGTGTACATTGCCTATGTATGTATGTAGATGCGGGAAGGAGCATTCGATGACTTTTTTTTATCCTAGTTTTTCTGTCAATCTTTTGTGTTATAGCTTCCTTAGTTAGGAAATTAGTTTGTTTAGAATTTTAACAATTTGATGTCACAGCAGGTATGTCAATTAACACTGAGGATCACTGACGTTGTACAGACACATATGTATGTACATAAGAAATATGAACATTATCATTTATGATTTCTCCTATACAGCCAATTCAAATGACATGAGCTAGCTCTGCTTATTGTAATACATCATTCTGCATTCAACTCCCTCTTACGATTCTAACAGTCACTAGTTGAGCATGATCATAAGCTTTATGTGGAAATTCCAAAAGTCAATACTACTACTAATAATAATACTTCATAATTTCATAATAATAATAATAATAATAATGTTAAAGATGAATATAATTTTCTGAGATAGTATGACAGTTTTTTCTACTATTTATCTGCTCTGGATCTTTACTTGCACTGAAACTTCTGAAGACACTAATTAAAGTAATCTGGTTTAATTAGTTGTGTAGTCTATTTAAAGTCTGCATTGAGGACTTGTTTTGTTGGCAATGCTGCTTCATAATATCGTGTTTTTGTACTATTCCTAAGTTGATAAATTCATTTACCAACTCCTCCCTGTCTCAGGAGTGGATAATATGAGGAAAACAATGATCTTGGGCAGCCCAGGTAGAGGTAAGTTAGGAATGAATTTGGTGGGAGTTGATCTACTATCTGTTTGATTTGAATTGTGAATTTGGGTGATTTCTGACATCCTTCCAAGGGTGATTTCTGAATTGGAGTATCTTATTTCCTCCTCGATTCACAAAGGTGCAATTTGCTTCTTTAGTTGGAATTTGACTAAGAACATAACAAAGAGCTCTAAAATTCAGAATCGTTTCAACTTTTCATTGTATCATGAACTTCTTTTACCAGTTCTAGTTTCTTTGGGTATAACATGTTTGTTGCTGAAGAATTACATTCTCAATTATTTGATGTTAGTAGCAGTAGCACGCAATTACTGATTTTGTTTTATTTGACTAATTCATGTTACAAAAAAGGAAGATTGCACATCATAATTTGTCTTAATCTCCAAGCATCTTTCCCAGTTTCTTGATGACTGTGATCTAGAGATAGATTTCATAAAGTGTTTGGTGTAGTAGGTGGAACAATAGGAATAGAAAAAGTTATATGAGAAGGTCGTACAAAAGGAACCGATTTATTTGACTTCGTGTACTGGAGAGGAAGAGTAAAGAGAGTGATAGGGGAATTCCTTCTCATTGAAACTTAATGTCCTCTACCAGAAGGATGAAAGCATTTATAACCCTTGTGTGAAACACTATATCCCAGAAAAAGGCATTTGTCACTTCTGAATTGTAGTTTAGAGCTATTGTAGGGTCTGAGAAAAGAGTAACATGCACACCCAAAGGTTTGAAGAATACTCCGGAGCTCTAGAGTATTGTGTTTCATAGGGTGATAAGTTTTTGAGAATAGGAGCTGGTAGAAGGTTAATAGTGTAAGCGGCTGCTGAGAAAACATCCCACCAGAATTTAGTAGGTACGGTTGCTTGTGCTGGATGAGTAAGACCAATTTATATGATCAATATGAGTTTTCCTTCTACAATTCTACTCTTCCATTTTGCTAATGAGCGTGTGGACATGACACTGTAAAATTAATTCCAAGTTTATCAAATAAGGGATTGAGAGTTCTGAATTCCCCACCCAAGTCAGATTGAAAAAGGTTCATATCTTAGTTTGGAATTTCCTTTCTACTAAAGTGTTGAAATGAGTAAAGGCTTTTTAAGCTTCAGACTTTAAATGTGAGGGATGTAACCGAACATATCTACTAAAGTTATCAAGAAGCATCACATAGTATATGTACCCATCAGAAGAAGGAATATAAGATGCCCCCCCAAACATCACTATGAATAAGTTGGAAGGGACTTATAGAGTAAGTTTTCAACAGAATAGAAAGTCATGGAATGCATCTTGTCTAATTTGCAAGGTTCACAGAAAGATAAAGCCAATAATCTTGCTGAAGATTTAAGAGTTTTGAGACAGGAGCTAAGGTAGCATTACAAGGACTTTATGATGGCATCACATTTAACATTATGAGTAACCAATCTCAAACCTTCTTCCATGCACCTCATATAGTATCTGTAGTTAGAGATATGCATAAGCTGTATCAAATCGAAAAGATAATGAGCATCATATATCTTCATCTACCATTAGGGTCGACTCCCACTCAACTTTATGAGGTTATAGGATTCGATAATCTAATGTAAAAATTCAAAATGCTTCAACACATCCTTGTCACTTACCTCAGCAAAAACTCTAGAACCTACAATCTCTAGTCCAACATAACATATTTAGCTGTACATAAGTTTGGTGTTAAATAAAAATCGGTTATTTCTTAAGAGAGGAATACATTTGTCAAAATGGGATTGTCCTATTCCACTCCAACCATGCGGACCAACAGAAAGGGGAACAATCACTCTCAGTTAAACTTTGCCACTGCTGCGGTAGTGTCTAAAAATCCACCCTTAATCAATTGTAAAAGATCCAGCATGATTTTATAATTAAGAACAGGTACATGAATCTTTATGCAACATTACTGTTGCAAAACTAACTTTGGCAATATCATTATTCACGTTTCAGTTCCAGTATCAGTTAAGTAGTTTGTAATAAAGAGGACACCCTTCATTCTAACAAAAACTTTTAATAGAAGTGGAGATGTTAAAGTTATATCTATGCTCACATTGTTGCCCTGCGCACAAATAATGGTTCAGACATCAGAGCTATTTGTCTCACAGAATCTAGACTCATCACAGAATCCTAAATGGCACATTATTTTGTTTAATCTTCTCTGGAACTTTATAGGTTCTCATTCAAGACTTCAATTGTGCTTTGCAAGAGAATTTTCTTCTTCAGGTAATTAGTTATTTATGATTTGTTTCTTATTTTCACTTTTTGCTAAATCTTCAATCTCAGTCATTGCTTGTACAAATTGTATTTTCCTACAGTAACAGACTAAGCCTTTTGTCATCTGGTCATTCTCACTGTCGAGTTTGGTAGAAACACACAAATTATATTTTCTTAATTATGTACTACTTTGCTGGTTGTTCTGACTCTGTTCTCTACATTATTGCACAAGTAATAAAGCTAGTGCTCTCCTTATGGTACATATCATTTTTATGTATTTCGAAGATATGGATTCCGTATTCTGTTTGTTTATTTTCTTGTCCTAACTTGGAAATCAACTTTTGGTCATGGATTATTCGTGTTAATGTCATAAACTAGTTACGGGCTGGAGAATTTTGGATGGGTTATTATAGACTTTTAACTTCAATTGCAAATCACTTGGGCTCATGATTATGATGTTCAATAATCAGTTTTGGGCCTATAACCCATTAGTGATCCATTACATCATTACTATTTTCTCTAGTGGAGTTGTTTACAAGTTATTAACTATTCAAAGTGTGATGATTAGAATTTAATTATTCAAAATAGATAATGACTTCAAAGTCCTCATTGTATCTCATCATTAGTGTTTAGAATAAGATTTAAGTTGCCAATTACTCACTGCCCTTCAGCTTTAACATTTTTATTTTATTTTATTTTTACCTACTCTTGCCTCTCTCCTTTATTTACCAACACATATACACAAATTTCTTATGATTGGAAATAATATTATAATAGGAGTTGAAATTCAATTTCACAGCAAACATATCAAATTTATATGTGCATCATGATTTATTGATATTATGGCATTTACATGGATGGTAGTCACCATTGTGCTTAATTTTTATTAAAATCATGTTTTGCCCTTTACAGAACTTGTGATTGCTAACAGACTGACCCTTTTTTAGTAATTCATGTTACATAATCAGGCACCATCATTGCTTGAGTTTTAAATCATTTATTAAATTATTGGTTAGCTGGTGTATGTAAATATATTTTTGTTTCCTATTTCTTTTTAAGTACCACAAATATGATTGATTTGCATATTGCTTCCATATCTAACTTTGCATCTATGACTTTCTGATCTGAGGAACTAAAAATGATTGAGTTCTAATTTGGTATTGCTCTCCCTTGATTACAGGATCAAGACAGGCCATTTTTTCGTTCTTGTGAGCTCGACCTGAGGATAGGAAAATATTTTATAATAATAACTGTCGTTTTATTAGCCTTTTGTGGACGAGTTGCTAGCTTACGATTTATTTATTCCTACTGAATCACATATGCAAATGGGTAATTGTTTTGTATTTTGAATGAAATTGCTTTGTTTTTAGATGGATTAAGTTCAGAACAATGGTCATTTACATGCAAATTGTTATTGAAGATTCACTTGTGTGTTGGTTATTGTTCTCTCTTTTATTATGTTGTTCTGTTATTAAATGTACTATCAGGTATTGTAATATATAATATTGAGGCAATATAATTTATGCGTTACCACAAAAGATCTTTTGAGACGAATAAAGAAAACGTCACTAAAAAAGATCTTTTAAACTATTAAAAAAAACGTCGCAGAAGATTTTTTTTTAAGACAATTACAAAAAAAAGTCACTAAAAGTGATCTTTTGTGACAATAAAAGAATGTCACTAGAAGAATTCTTTTTGAGACAATTAAAAAAATCGTCACTAAAAGAACTCTATTGAGACAATTAAAAAAATGTAACTAGATTTTTTTTGAGACAATAAAAAAAATGTCGCTAAATGAACTATTTTGAGACAATTAATAAAAACGCCACTAAAAAAACTATTTTGAGACAATTAAAAAAGCGTCACTAAAAATATTTTTCTTGAGACAATTAAAAAAACGTCCCTAAAGAAATCTTTTGAGACAAATATAAAACGTCACTAAACAAAATCTTTTGAGACAATTAGAAAAACGTCACTAAAAATAATCTTTTGAGACAATTAAGAAACGTCACTAAAAAAATGTTTTAGAGACGTTTTGAAAAATTCGTCTCTAAATACTATTAGCGACTAGGATATTGTGACGTTTGATGTGACGAAATAATTTCGTCCCACATAACTATTAGTGACATTTTCATCACTTTTAGTGACGTTTTCCATTCGTCCCTAATTCCCTTATTTGTTGTAGTGGTTCTAGACCATTTGTGTTGTACTTCTTATAAAAACCAGTAACAGAAATACGTTTGGTGAACCAAAACAAAATAATAAGACATATATAAATATGTATACAAGTATTGACGGACTTAACAAGTCGAGTGAGTTATCGACTTTTTATTAGTTCGAATTCGGATTAAGATTTTCAACCCAATAAACTTATTAGGTGGGCTCGAATTAGCCCTTTTAACGGTTTGGGCCTTGCCACCACTAAATTTAATGTCATTGTTGATTTGTAAGAAGAAAATTAAAGGAGGAAAAATATGCGGAATTGGAATTCCCTGGTAGAGATGAAAGAAGCAATGATAGAAGTCCAATTGAGATAATGTGAAAAGTGGTGTGAGTTGGAAAAATTGCAGACAAACCGGTGAACAAACCGGCCAAAGATTTATTGGTCACGTCAACAGTTGCGACAGAAAATGGGTAAATGAGAAACCAAACACGTGGCAATACTAACAATAATAGTATTAAATAATTGGACGTAAGCTTATATAAAGAGCGCATGTATTACGACCTTGGACATCAGCTACCATTTCTCAATCTCCCAAAACCTCTCTCACTACTCATCATGGAACAAACTAAGCTTCTTCACTACTTTGAGGGCAAGACCATTTTCATCACTGGAGCAACTGGCTTTCTTGCCAAAAGTGAGTTCTCTCTCTCTCTCTTCCTCCTCTATATCAAAACTAGAATACAAATTGCAATGGTTCACTTAATTATTTGTTGTTTACGATCGATTTGTCAGTTTTCGTAGAGAAGATACTCCGTGCTCAACCCAACATCAAGAAATTATATCTGCTAATCAGAAAGACTGCCGAAAAATCAATCGGACAACGCTTGCAAGAAGAGGTACCAAAGCAACATTACTTTCTCTAGTATCTACTCTCTCTCTAATTACGTATGTCAGCATTATCAATATTATTACACATAGAGATGCAAAATAATATTGCAGTTGAACCAATTAAGTATCATGATCAAATTGTGAATTACAATATGCAAACTCATATATATATATATATATGATGTGTGGAGGCTTCACAGTACAGCTATATCAGTCATCCGTACAGTAGAGGTCACAATATCATGTTTTCAAATACTAGCTACTTCATATCCTATTTTAATGTTAGCAATAAAAAAAGTTGGAGGGCATGCATGCAGGGGCCATTGATCTAGACCCTAAAAGTTAGAAATGATGAGTTCCAGTGGCTATTAAATCTATGGAGATTATCTCACATCACGTTCTTTAGAAACCTCCCCTCTTGATCATGGTTTTGTAGGAAAAATGAAGTGAATTTCTTACATTAAATATGTTTTATTGGTAGGTTGTTGAGAGTGAGCTATTTGGGGTTGTAAGAGAAAGGTGGGGAGGAGAGATGAAGCGTATCGTATCGACAAAAGTTGTCCCAGTATCAGGTGATGTTGCTTTTGAGAATTTAGGGATAGTTGATCCTGAATTCAGGGAAACGATGTGGCAAGAAATCGACATTATTGTCAACTCAGCTGCAACTACCAAATTTGACGACAGGTATTGTTGGTACACCCATTTTATTTTTTTTCATATGTCAATCTTAAATTTCATCGTATTTATTTCCAGTTGAGTTGACTTCCATCAGGTAGATCCCCCACCCCCCTACCCATACCCCCCATTCTCTACATGCCATACTCACTTCATTTATTGCTTTAACTAATATCATAAGTATTTTATATCTACTTGTGTTCCATTCAAAATTCAAAAAAAAAAAAAAAAGACTTGGACCTGCTTACTTGGAAAAATAAGTATTATTATTCAATTTTTTGGAAGGATTAAAATCAATTCCACCCTAAATCATGCAGTTTTTCTGTTTATTCCTTTTTTTAAAAGAAAAAAATCAAATAGCAATCTATACTCCATGGGTTTATTAATTTGCAACCTTTGGTGAAGAATTCCGGCAAGGAAAATAAAAAATATATTATTAAAAAATCTAAAAATTATTTAAACATCTGAAAAATATTTTTAAATTCTAAAACTCATTTAAAATACCACAAAATTTACAGATAAAATCGGATTTAGAAAAGGTTATTTTCGTAAATGTTGGAATTATTTTTAAAAAAATATTTTTTTAAATATCTTAAAATAATTTATAAAAATATAAAAATAATTTATATTTAGAAACTGATATTTCTTAAAAAAAACTAATTTTATGAAATAATCAAGATTTTTTTTAAATTAAAGAAAATTAAAATAGTAATTCTGAAAATCCTTAAATTATTTAAAAATAAAATTTCAAATTATTTAAGAATTTAAAATGGCTTTTTTCTAAAATTATTTTCAAGAGAATTTCAAATTATGTGGATTATCGTATAATTATTTATTTTTTAAAAAATCATAATCATATCATAAAATCTGAAAATTATTTTGAAATCTCAAAAATTTCATTTAAGATATGTGAAAGTATCTATGAAATGTTGAAAGTATTTAAAAAAAAATCAATTTTTTAAAAGGGTTTAAACTAATTTATAAAAAGAAAATATTTCAAATTCAAAAAAATACATTTTAAGAAAATCTAACTTTATGAAATAAGTATATTATTTTAATTTCAGAAATCTTTTAAATTTTGAAATCCTTTTAGAAAATTAAAAGTAATTGGAAAAACATATGAAAATTTCAATTTTTACGAAAATTAATTTTTTAAATAATATTTTTTCAATTTATTAATTTTTAAATATTTTTATCTTTCTTGCCAGAATTCTTCGCTGAAGGTTGCAAATTGACGAACCCACGGAGTATAGGTTACTATTTAATAAAAAAATAGTTTAGGTATAAGACGGAAAAGAAGCCATATGGTTCAAACTGTAAATTGATATTAACCTTTCTGGAATGCAGTGCAGAAAAAAGAAGTGAGACATTGGGTTCTCTTGTGGAAATATTTACTTTTTCTATGTCATTTGATACGATCCCTTTCCTTTCATATTTGTCTCAAAATGTAACCCACTTACTAAATACATAATGCATTTACTTGTATAGTCTACTTGATCAATTTAATGCAATAGGATTTAATTTGATTAGGTGTAGCATTAATGTGCAGTTAAAGAGAGCATGCAATTTAAGGGCGTTGGGTGAAAATTATTTATGCTCCTACATTTTAAGATATTATTAATTATTACTTAGTTTTCTAAGTTTTGATTAAATTCTCAACAGATATGATGTGGCATTTGGAATCAATGCCTGGGGAGTCACCCATGTCAAAGACTTCGCGACAAAATGCTCAAAGTTAGAGATGCTTCTCCACGTGTCCACCGGTTAGTCACTTTTTCCTACGTTTATTTTGCAAAAGAATATATGTACATATATGTGGGTGTTTACGTACAAAAAAATAAAATAGTTATGATCTTCCAAGGAAAACAAAAATGGAAATAGATAAAATTTAAAGTGTAATATCCTAATCCATAATCTCTTTAAATTAAATAGGTGAGAAATTGCCCACTAGCTTTTTAATTAATTATTATATTTAAATTTATGTTATATATGTAGCTTTCGTACATGGTACAAGGGCAGGATTGATACAAGAGAAGCCACTTCGAATGGGTGAGACGCTTCCTGGAGCTAAACTTACCTATTTGGACATCAACTTAGAGAAGACTATCATTGAGGAGACATTAACACAACTTCAATCTCAGAAGCTTTCAGACAAAGAAATCACCAGAGCTATGAAGGATTTGGGCATTGAAAGGTTAATTTAAATTAATACTCTTAATTGTATCTAAATAGAATTAGTTTCCTTTTTTTTAATAAACCTAGCTAAGTCATACACTTCCATGCCACATGTTTTCAAGTAGCTCATAAATTGGGTCAGTTGAAAAACATGAATTGGGACCTTATTTTGATGGCCAAAAAATTAGTTGGGCCAAATAGGTTTGCAGTAAAGTGTGTTGGATGGACCATAAAATTTAGGCAGCAATCTGTAGACCCAAATGCAATTAGGCCGACTTGGACCTACACTATGTGTTGTCCGATAACAATAGACTAATTGATACATAGTGACCTAAGTTGTGCCTAAGAATTTTTAGCCCAGGGTGAGATTGTGCCAACCTAATTTGACCCCTCACAATGCTTTAGGCAGGTGGGCTCAGGCCGGCCTGAGATGTAAGTACTAGGCCTGACTCCATGCCTTAGCCCGACAAGTATGGGTGTGGCTAATTCAGACGACCAAAGTTGCTAGCTCTAATGAAATAATATTCAACTATATAAAATTGAAATTGAGTGTCTTCATTGGTACAAAATGTATGGTCATCAACCAATTTCATACTTGACCAGATGAACATAAATAGTATAATAAATATACAAGTTGCGTAATATAAAATTGAAATCATGTATTGTTGGATTAAACTGAAATTTGCATGCTCAGGGCAATGTTACATGGGTGGCCAAACACGTACGTGTTTACAAAGGCAATGGGGGAGATGCTATTGGAGAACTTCAACCAAAAGACTAATGTAATCATATTGCGTCCAACTATTATCACTAGTACTTTTAGAGACCCTTTTCCTGGTTGGATTGAAGGTGTAAGGTACATGTCTTACTTTTCTAATTATCTTTCTCAACATACGTTTGTGTATCTTTTAAATTGATTGTTTTTTAAAGGTTGTACTTTCAAAATTGATAGTTTATGTACTATATAAAATTTGTAATCCTAGTTATGTAGTTAATACACCGGACTGATATACAAGTCAATACATTCGAGACTAATATTAGGGTTTTGCACACTTAAAGACTAATTTTACAATTTTCTCTAAACTGATGGTTGACCTTATGACCATTTATCTTGAGACGATTGTTATAGAGACATAAAATTCTTAACAATTGATGTATATGGTTTGTCATATTTTACTTAATTCTAACTTTTTACCTATATTTCTTCCAGAAAATAAAAAGAACATTTTACCAATATCTTTTGTCCCTTCATATTACTGTGCAAGACATGTTAACTTGTAACAGCAGATTGATGCTCTTGCCTCTATGTGATGACAGAACTTTGGATAGCATCTTTGCTGCATACGGTAAAGGCAAATTGAAATTTTTCGTAGGCGATCCAGAATCCACACTAGACATGGTAAGATCTATAGTTTCAATACAATTTTGGGAAAAAGAAAAAAAGATTATTTTTATGAGACTTTACCTGTTGAACATTATAACATCAAACCAATACAATCATAATCAATTGTTTTGAAAATAATTTATTGAGTTTGGTATGAGATATCAACTCTCAATGTATGAAATCAATCATTCATCAAGCAAATAGTATTTATACTTTTTCAACGTACTATAACTCCAAAACCTTAGATTCAGTCACTTGTGCAAATGTTATTTTGAAATTAAAATCGAACATATAACTTAGTTCACTTAAGATACCAATTAATCATGATCTTCTTTACTTATAGTAACTCTAAAAAGATTAATTAGATTCCTTTTATTCTTTAAATATAGAATATTGATTTTACTTTGGACTAGATAGATCATTCTAAAAAGATCTTCTTTAGTAGGGTTTGTGAAATGCCAAATCTAGTAGACAAGTCCCCACGTCTTTACAAGTTCATTGGACTGAGACACATACAATAAAACCTCTGACTTAACAGTTTTCTCTGGTTCATACACGGACCTACATGTTATGTTAATATTTCTTTATTTTCTAAAAAAATTACATAATTATATAGTCGCTATGATTATATAAACTAACCGTCTAATAAAATGAAAAATATAATTTATACACTATGACATTCTATCAAAATATCACTTTGTTGTAACTTGTATTTCTTAAAAATCTAAATCTAATTGCATGTCATTTCGAATAATTCTTATTACATCTACAAATTTTAAAGTTTATTTATCGAATTTTAACAAAAAATATGAGGTGTTGTTTAAATTGCTCCCCTGCAAAACAAGATCGATTGGTGTTATATCAATTCTCTTCTTGTATCATAAATTACAGACACCTTATTATTTAAAATACTAAATTGGTTATTATAATTAATTATCAAATTTCTTGTTTAATAAAGTTTTAAGAAGTCGCTCTGCAAAATCAGAATTTATTAATTTATCAATAACTTAATACTTTTTTAAATAATATGTTTTGTAGTGTCAATATTATTAACTAGCGAGGTTTTCCCATAACCATAAATACCTCAATTATAGGGATACTTAATCCATACGTCATCTTTACTACTTACACAGCTAAGTTGCTTCATATTTATCTTAATCTCCTATATGATTAATAATTGTAAGTCATTTAACATCTATTTTTAATAAAAGAAAATGGAAATGAAGAGAATAAGACATGCATATATATTCTTCACGCTTCTCCAACATCAGAATTTACAGTGTTACATATGTTAAAATTTAATAATTAAAAAATGATCAATAAAGTATTCTTAATTTTTGGCAGATTCCGGGTGACATGGTGATAAACTGTATGCTTGCGGCCATGGCCTCACATTCTTTGAATGGTCATAAACACGAGTTAATAGTGTATCATGTTGGTTCGTCACGACAGAATCCGGTGACATATGAGCAAATAAAGTGGATGATGCATCGTTATTTAACTAAAAATCCCCTACTTGATAATAGAGGCAAGCCTATCAGAGTAGGGAAACCTACTACCTTGAATTCCATGGCCAGCTTTCACACTTATATTTCTATCCACTATATGCCATTCCTCAAGGTCAGTTCTTTAATTTTCTATTATATTAGTTTTTTAAGTTTTTACTATATATATATATATATACACACACACACACACACACACGTTTGTGCGCACAATCTCTCACTCTTTTAATTGTTAGTTAATTTGTATTTTATTTATAGAAGCAGTCCTAGTTTTTATCAAATTTCATTACAAAAGATGTATTTACTCATTCCTTCCAAAATCATGTTTATTTGTCTATTTTGACTAATAAAAAGATTGAGATACCTATAATGAATCTTATCAACATTTTTAACACGTAAGAGTTTTGGCTTGATGGGCAAGATAATAAAAGTATGTCTAGAGGTTGAAACTAAAAGTGGTTCGATTGTCAGTACCGACATTGGGCCTCAAAAGTGGGCAAGCAACAAGCGGTTTCTTTAATTGGTCTCGCTCATTGGACCGACTTTTGCCCCTATTATCATTTATAATATTGTTAAATTAGTGTAATTCATTAAAGTATCTCGCTTCTCTCTCTCTCTCTCTCTCTCTCTCTCTCTCTCTCTATATATATATATATATATATATATATATATGTATATTAATGATTTTATGGACTAATTTAGTGATCGTTGGATGTTGTTCAGATACTTAAATTAATAAACATGCTATTTTGGAACCATTTCGAAAGCGTATACACCAATGGAAGGCGAAGCATTAGTCGTGCAGTGCGTTTAGCGGAACTTTACAAGGCTTACTTGTTTTCGCAAGCAATGTATGTTTTTCTTTCTCAAGTTTCATGGATTTGAATATTCACTCCAAAATTTCTGTTATTTAAAATAATTTAATGCCGCTAGATGATAAAAATAATTCAAATCTTATAATTTACTTTATTAGTGCATGTCACGTGAACAATATTTCATCATTGTAGGCAACTCTGGTGTGTACTAATAAAATGAGTTATCAGATTGCAATATGGTATATGTCAAAAGTACACAACTGTAAGGTTAAAATGAATAATACAACTCAAGATGACAACTTTATTATTTGTGCTACTTTATTTTTCTTATTGCAGATTTGATGACACTAACACTGAGAATTTGCGGATGAGGATAAGAGGAAGCTGCAACGTGAACGAGGAGGTGCTTAATTTTGATCCAAAGTGCATTTTGTGGGATCAGTACTTCATGAACACTCATTTCTTAGGCCTCACCAAGTATGTCTTGAAGTGATTGTCATAATAAGTATTTGTGTCTATTTATCTTTGTATTTATATTTGAACGTGTAATGCCAAGTGTCATGTATTTTACTCCTTCCATCCCTAATATGTAGGCGGAATTTCGCTCATTTTTTCTGTTTCAAATATATAATCTTGTTCCTATTTTTAAGAATACTTATTCTTTTGGTTTAGTAATACATAATTTTTTAATATATGTATATACATTCTTCAATTTTAAATGTTTCTTATGGACCCACAAGTGTACAAGTGTATCAATATATAATTAATTGTATATGCGACATATTAGTTGAGTAGCGAGCTACTAAGCTACCGCTTTAATAGTATGTTAGCTGGGCCAAACCACGTACACTTGGAGTGCAACAAAGAAAATGAACTGTTGAACTATATGAAAGCATATAAATGCTAAAAGAACATTCCAAATTTGTTTTTAGTTGCTACATTGTTATATCCTATAGTTAAAGAGGATGGTTTAAAAGAATTGTTATCCATGATGCTTTGTTTCCTACTAAGGATGATGACGCCAAACCCATAAAAAAATTGTTAACACTAAAAAACATCTATATGATCTTTTGGAAGAATATAGAATTGCATATGGTGGAGGTAGTGATGTTGTCGTAGTAGTAATAGTGGTAGTGAAGGTGTTGGTAGTAGCTTGCTCAAGGGGGTTCCAATTCAAACCTTGCACGACTTCAATATTTTTATGATATGCGATCACATAAAATGTGTGCAAGGCATTCCTCTAATCCCTACAGAGCGGTTTATAAATTTTTATAAAAAACTTTTGAGAAAACTTGATTTCAAACTCTAACCGACTTTTGCATTGGTGGTCGAAGAGGGTTAGTAGTTTTTCAGTTTTATCTGTAATTGCAATTACGTGCTCCGCTTCAACAACTCCCATGGAACAAGCCTTTAGCATGAAAGGCTACACTTTGGACGTCAAAAGATCTAGATTGAGCGTTGAAAAATCTAGAAAATCAGCTCTCACTAAAAAAATGGATAAATGCCTAAAACACGAATACAAGAAGTTAAATTTGATGAAAATGAAGAAAGCAAGCCAAGTGTATGTTTTTGGCACCTCCGGTTCTCGAGGAAGTGACGAATGAGTACTACAATTGGAACCGGCTAATCTCTCCCAATTCCAAATGTAAGTAAAGCTAAGAAAATTATGTGAGTTTTCATTCCTTCACCCATAAGCCATAAAGTCAAGAATACGTAGGCAATTTTATCATAAGTTAAACGTTAGTTCTAATTTTTAACTTAAAGTAATACGCAAGCCCTTTTTAATTAATCTGTTCCTTTTCATTCTCTATTAATTATGTAATTTATCAATTTAAGCTGTAAGTTTGTAATTTTTTATTTAAGTTGTAACATTATTTATATTTTAAATAATTTTTTTAGTTAGTTAGTGTTACTTTTTAGTATACTCATTTTTGTAACATTTTTGTATAGGTTATAATGTTATAAATTGTAATGACAGATTGAATATATATTCATTGTAAATTTGTAGTCTTTATTTTATCTATTTTATATTCATTGTTTCAGTCTAATTTTGTAATTTGATTTGTATATTTTAATCACTCCAATAATCAAATAAAATTGCACTCTTCTAGACTTCAGGTTTTAGCATTAATAATTTCAAATTCACAAATTTTTTTAACAAAAATTATGCCTTATAAAAAAATACCAAAAAACCTGCAGTTGAAACTGATTCATCGTTTTTAACCAGTTCAAAATCGTGACCTAAACCGTGAATATCACAATCACTTTTGGTTTGATGTCTCAAGGTTTTCTGAACCACCAGCTCGGAACCGAAATTGGAGGTTCGAACCATCTGAAGACCTCTAAGTACATTAAAATTATCCTAAATAGTCAAGGCAAGGTAAGAACTTTTGAAACACACACACACACACACATATATATATATATATATGCTTATGTCTTATACTGATTTATCATACTTTGCACACACTACACACACTTTTCACACACCACATAAACTGCACACACTTCACACACTAATCAAAATGTGTATGTGATAGTGACTTTTAAATTAGTCCCTAAATTTATAACTATATCACTTCATTCAGTTGCAAACTTATAAACTCTTTTGATCTAAACACTTTAATAACTTATAAGTTCTTGAGAAATTACAATTTATAAGCTCTTGAAATAACTTATAAGATGAAGCATATAAAATATTTGAAATAAGCTTAGGCAAAAACCCTCTAAAGAATACAATTCTGCTTGCATTTAGAATCACCTATTTCTTTAAAATAACGAGTAGTCTCTTGTTAAATTAAAAAAATACCCATTTTTCATTAAACTATATAATTATAGCGCTTCGGATCCCCTGTTACCCTTCCGTGTTACATCTAATGTTACACCCCTAAATGAATGTCACGTCTTAATCTCTCAAAAGCACTTAATAGAGACTCACATCGCTTTTTTACGGCTAATTCCCGCTTCACAAAGGAAACATATCATCCATATTGCGAGACTTTCGAAAATCTTCCAAAATCGAATCTTGAATTCGCAGCACCATGATTAGAGATTTATGGCGCCCTTCCATTTGGTTCAGGATTTCAGAAATAAGAAATATACAAAACAACAAGAAGAGCACATAAGATTACTCTATATTTTTTGCTTCAGCAGTCTCCGGTATTCAAATTCGTATAAGAAAACCAAAATTTTGCTTTTGTAGGTAAGCAAACCTCTTTCAGTCTTACAAAGTGAGATTATGATGAACTACTCACTAATTTATAATGAAGGCCACAAAGTGTTTGAGAAAATTTCTCAGCCAGAAAATAAGCTAAAATTTCCATAAACGATTTTAAGCTACTCTTTCTCGCAGTTGATTTGTTTTCGTATGAATTACATTTACATGCTTGAAGAATTACTTTTGTTTATGTCTATTTCTTTTGTTTATGCCTATTTCGTTTGATGTATGAATCTTGTTAGAATGAGAGAATGTTTGTGACTAGTTAGGAAACTGGTGGAATGTGTTGGGTTATTTGCTTAAACTACATTGATGAGCCTTATGGAATTACTGAACTACTTATTTGGGTGTGTAATGTGGTTTTAGTGTTCTCCTTATTGGATGTCTTTCAAGTTGAACTCAAACCTTTATTTTGGTCGATAACATATCATTTTGCGATCTCCGCTTATATTTTCTTGAATATTTTTAAATTATCCTCAAATTCCTTGTGTGTGTGTATGTGTTTTATGTATACAATCATCGTTCAATGAATGTGGAGAGACATAAAAAAGGATACTTAACCTGGCCAGTTGCTTCAATGACTTGCTCTATTTGATTTCTTACTACTTTCCTTACTAATTCCAGCAAGATAACTACTACTTTATAACTTAGGAACATTAACTCGATACTCATATAATGATCTAGTATGATGAATAAAAGGGTAAATAAATATAAAGCATTTTCTTATGTTTATGTTTGTGAATGTTTATTCATAAGTTCTTATTATATTTATTTTACGTTCTTTTTTTTTTTTTTTTTACCATAATGGACAATGATATTTGTCTTGATAATACTCCAAGGCGGAAATTGGATTTTGATGAAGCAAAAAATGAGAAATATGCAGTTGAAAATGTTGCAATTAGTTGCTCCTCAACTATTCCTCACGATAAACTTTCAAAAATTGGCATGAAATTTGAAAGTGAAGATTTAGACTACAAATTTTACAATGAATATGCCAGGATAGCAGGATTCAGCATTAGAAGAAGCAGTGTACATAGAGATTGTAATGGAAAAATTCTCGATAGGGTACTTTGTTGTGACCGCCAAGGGCATAGAGAAAAAGATAAAAGAGATGCCCTAGTTAAGTCTCATCATGCAGAAACAAGAACAGGTTGTGATGCAGAGATGAAGACCAATGGCAGAGGACATGGTAAATACAGAGTTGTCAAATTTGAAGCCAATCACAGTTCACGAGCTTGCAACTCCAAAAAAAGTTCACATGCTAAACTCTCATCAGAATATAACTATTATCCAAGCCTCCCGAGTAGATGATTTGGAAAATTCAGGATATCACCCAGAGCAAGCTTTACATTAATGTCAAAGCAAGTGGATGGACTAGCTAATGTTGGGTTTACAATGGTAGATTATATTTGCGTTCAAGAGAACTATGGAAATGCAAGATGGTGATACTGGAGGGGTACGAGATTAATATTTACAACAAAAGAAAATAAATGATCCAAATTTCTTTTATGCTATACAAGTTGATGAAGATGATTTGATAGCTAATATCTTTGGGTTGGCGCTCAAATGAAGTCTGATTATGCTTACCTTGGGGATATCGTAAGTTTTGGCACGACATATAGGAAAAATAAAGCTGGACATTTGCTCTATTTTTCGATGTTAATCATCACAAACAAATAGTTGTATTTGGGGCAACATTGTTGTATGTTGAAACAACGGAAACTTTCGCTTGGTTGTTTGATATGTTTTCTAAAGCCATGTCGGGAAAGCAACCCAAAAATATTTTGATAAATCAAGATGTAGCAATAGCATAAGCTTTGATGGACCAATGGCCTAAGACTTGTCACCAGTTGTCTATATGGCATATATTTCAAAATGCAGCCATCCATTGGAGTCATGTTTTCTCATAATTTCCAAGTTTTTCGACGGATTTCAATTCTTATATATATGACTATGAAGAGGAAAAATAATTCATAGATGCACAACATCAGATGTTGGAAAAATATGTACTTCAAACTAGTGAGTGGTTGGGTAGGTTGTTCAAGATAGCAGATAATGGGCACTCATTTATAGGAAGCAGTCATTTTGTGGAGATATGACAATGACTCAACATAGTGAGAGCATGAACAATGTTCTTAACAGATATGTGAGCTACAAAAACAACCTGCTATAATTTTTCCATCACTTTGATAGACTACTGGAAGAATGCCACTATGTAGAGATGAAATCAAAGTACAATGTATGTCATACTATACCGGTAATTCCTTTCCTTGTTCAAATATTGAATCATGCAGCTAAGATTTATATACATCCAATATTTGAGTTGTTTAAAGAAGAGCTACGTAAATCTTATGACTCTATGATATACTTGTGTGGTGAGACTGGAGAAATTTTAGAGTATAATATTACCCCTTAGGGAAAACGTTATCATCACATAGTCAGGGTCCAGTCATCTCAAGGTGAAGTTGCATGTAGTTGCAAAAAGTTTGAGTTTGCAGGAATTTTATGCTTACATATACTTAAAGTGTTTTCTTGGAGAAATATCGTGGAAATTCCTGAGCTCTACATTATAAAAGGATGGACAAAAAAATTAAAACAAAATGATGTTCATGCCCGGTCTATAGGAACTAGTGGAGGATCTTCTGATGCCGCCAACGCAGATGATGAAAAGAAACTGATTGATATCCGCTAAAAAGAATTGTGTAACTTAAGCCATCAGTTAGCAACACGAGCTGCTCTTACTTCAGAAACATTTGATATTGTAAGAAATGGTCTTTTTTTGGTTGATTGAAGAAGTTGATGCAAGTTTAGAGGATATAGTTTCTGTAACACCGCCTTGTGTAACCAAAAGTGGTGTGGATAAAGTTATTTCGTTAGAAGTAGTGAGCAAACAAACTTATGTATAAAAAGTATGTGGCACAACTGGTGATATCATTGTCGGAGAATGGAAACCCAAGGAAAAAAAATTGTAAGATCCACAGAAAGAGATTAAAAAGTGGACTGGGGAGAATAAGCGGGGGAAGAAGCAAAGCAATCCAATCACATACGTTGAAAATAATGACAAGGTTTCATTTTTTGCTTTAACATGACATAAATATATTTTCTTTATGTTTACATGATATGTTCCATTATTATCTCTGACATTTTTCATTTGTATTATTATAAAATATCAAATTAACAGATATCGTACATTGACAATGGAATAATACTTCAAGAATCGATGCTTTTTTCGATATAATTTCTCGTACCCCTCATTGCAATTATCACAGGTATGTGTGTTGCACATTCTTCACTAGTCAAATAATACATTTATCTATGTAGATTGGATATATGATTTTATTTGTTTCATATGTAATTTGCACGGCCATGACCCTAGAGCATCCAGTTGGTAGAACTAATGCTGGAATGACTTTTCCTGCTTAAGGTTCTCTATTGCCATATACACAGCCATTCCAATTTCCTCCTGTAAATTGTTGTACTAGTATTCTTTTGTTATTTGAAGAAATGTAGAAGTATTATTATGAATGAGATTTTGTGGTACTTTTTTATTGTAGGTCTTCAATCGAAATATTCATGATCAATTTAACATTGCTCATTACCTTTCAAGAAATCATGATCAAAGTGGAATTAGTTTAACGCAGTTACTACAGGTAACAAATCATAGTTGATTAACTATATGATTGTCATTTCTTAAAACAATGTCTAATTTGTTGTTGTACTTTGTACAACAATAAGTAAATAATTCACGAGGATTTGAAGGGCTTCAATTGAATACTTGCACATCTAACGGTCAACATGAGAAAATCAACATGGAGCACGATGATGCATCTAAAGGATGACAAATTTGGAGTTCATGCCTTAAGTTCGATTTTTTTTTTCTATTTGGAATTGATTTTCTGATGGAATTTTAGAGACCTTGAACTCATTTTGGTTGACCAATTTTTATTTTGTTGGTCGATTAACACCTCCTTGTGCATAGTTTATCAGAGCTTATGAAAAGCTATTTTTTCTTGTTAAATTAAGATGGGCTGGAGTTGATCTTGCTTCATTAGTTAGTAGTTTATGTTATAGTTCTTTGTTTGGTGATGAAGTGACGATGTTTAGAGGGGTTTGATGAACTAATGAATGGGATTTTTTATCTCTGTTATTGTGCAAACATTTTTTTATGTAAATCTATGATTCTCGAGCTTTTATTGTGAAATGTATGTAGATTTGTTGGTAGAACACTATAAACAAATGTATTTTTTATTGACTTATAAGGATAATACTTATTTTCTATTAATACTATAACTCCTTTAAAGTTAGTTACATGGCTTTTCATGCCTTTGTTTATACCATTCTTTCAGATTTTCAATACTTGCTTCTGGTATGAAATTCTACATGTGCATTAAGAATAAAAAACTCTACAACAACTTAGATGTGGCTTTTGATAAGTTTTTTCTACCATACCCTCTTGGGTAATATCCAAGTGGGTTAAATACCACCTATATCGTAAAAATATCCGACTAGCTCCAACTAATCCTCACCTAGGTACTAGACTTTTATTGGAGGCATATGATTTTTTCCTCATTTCGCCCCGCCTAACCACACTTATTTCCCATTCAGCCCCCGAGAGCCCAACTAGGCTCTAGATCCTAGTCTACGACCGGATTAGTGCCCAATAACTTTTAAAACATCGCACACCACCCTACCTTCTTGGGTACCCAAGTCCATTACACCTTACTTCTATTACACTATATTTGGGTTGGCTTTCAAATTTATTGATTCTAAATCCATACACTTTAAATCTATCAATTCAAATGCACCCTTCATATTATTTATTGTGATGCATAAAAGGTTAAATGCATATTGCATTATGAGATCAAGGCGATACGACTGATAGATCCCCATAATTTGAAGACTATAAGAGATTTAGCAATAGCAATAGAAAGCATAATCTTGAAGCAATACCCACATTTCCGAAATATTGACAACTTTAATTTTGATAAATGCAATTTTAGTATCACTCTTGTTAACCAGTCAAAATAGATTCCATCTTACAGTAAAACAATAAGATATCAATAGACTGGTGACCATATCATTGATGAATATATAGGAAGCATTATATTTATAAGTAATTGACAATTAAGTTGGCATTTTCTTTCCTTTTGATAAGTAATCGACAATTAAGTTGGCATTTTCCTTCCTTTGATTCTTCTTCTTCTTCTTTTGAGGCAATAGGTCCAAAGAAGAACAAGATCATGGTTATGAGGGATTTGCAAAAAATATGGCAATGAAGAAAGAGAAATAACAACCGAATCATAATTAACTGGTGATGCTAGGAATCGAATCCCATGCCTCTCACATACAATGCGGGCGCTCTTCCATTCGACCTACATCCCCTAATTATCATAATGATTATTTTGAGCAATTTCTAATACGGGCCGTAATATAGTAAATATAAGGATCTTCAAAACCAGAAGCGCAAAGAATATGGACAGTGATATAACAAAGAAATGATATCCGAAACCAAAACTACAACGATGAAATGATACTTGGCGTCAATGAGATTAAACTTTATTAGGGAATAGATGCTAAGGATCAGCCTTTAATAAACACGCATATGAAAATCTAAACCCCCTTATCTTCCCAATTCAGCAGGCTTCATCACCATTCCTATTAGCCAAAAGTGAATAAATTGTACAACTAGTCCTAATAGAACAAGAACATACATATTATTTTCTGGTTGAGGAATTTTATCAAACACTTTGCGGGCTTCAATATAAATTAGTGAGTAGTTCATCATAATCCAACTTTGTAAGACGGAAAGAGATTCACTTACCTACGAGAAGAAAGATTTTGGTTTTCTTGTACGAATTTGAATACTGGAGACTGCAGAAGCAAAATTGGGAAATATAGAGTAATCTTGTGTGCTCTTCTTATCGTTCTGTATATTTCTTATTTTTGAAATCCTGAACCAAATGGAAGGGTGCTATGAATCTCTGCATCTCTAATCGTGGTGCTGCGAATTTGAGATTCGATTTTGGAAGATTTCCGAAAGTCTCGCGATATGGATGATCTGTTTCCTTTATGAAGCAGGAATTAGCCGTCAAGAAGCAACGTGAGTCTCCATAAGTGCTTTTGAGAAATTCTGACGTGACATTCATTTAGGGGTGTAACATTAGATGTAATAGGGAAGGGTAATAGGAGATCCGAAGCGTAATTATAGCTGGATTATTTATCATTATTGAAAAACTAATGACTAATGAGCCCAACAACCGGGGAGGGCGAGTGACTTTGGGCCAAGCCATACCCAGCCCCCTTAAAGTGGGGCTATTAATGGGCCTCGATCTCAGTCCGTAACGCTCATCTACAAAGCAGTCAGCAAATAAGGGCAAATCGGTCTTTCAAATATCAAAATTCGAAGCGCGGGAAAGTAATCTCTGTGCTGTACCCTCCCGCCTCTCTCTCTTGCCTCACCTTTTGTACTTTTTCTCTCTCTACAAAACCATCCCATCTTGTAGTTCATACTTTCTTTTCCACTAGAGTTATACAAAATTATCACCTGGAATTAGACAAGTCCATTCGGAGAAGATGAATGGCAGTGATAATCGAAGGAGAGATTGGAGGGATTCTCGGATTTCAAAGAAGCAGAAGCTAATTCTGAACGCGGAGGAGCAGCTTGAGTCGAAGCTCGGTTTCGATCTCTTTACTGAGGGAGATAAACGCCTTGGCTGGTTACTCACTTTCGCCTCTGTGAGTGTCCTCATCCTCTCCTATATCCTATAAGTCTTCATTTTGATAAGATTTACTTGAACAGCAATAAATTTATCTGTCGTTGCTTCAATATATGTATATCATCTTTCGTGAGAAATTTGACTTGGTTCTCCGTAATAGTCATCCTGGGAGGATCGGGAAACGAATAAGGTGTACAGTTGCGTCGATCTATATTTCGTATGCCAGGTGAGTTTCATTATTTGTTAGAGGAACTACTAAGTAATTCCATTTGGGAATAGGATTTATTTGTTTCTCACTATAATTCTGTTGCCTGAAGGATGGTTCAATGTTTAAAGCAAAGTATAAGTTCCGGCCTTATTTTTATGCCGCTACCAAGGTAAAATAAATCTGCACCTGAATCCACACCGAAGATTTCTGCAGAGAGTTAGTTCTCTATCTTTGACTAATTAATTATGTGGTTTATGATGCTTTCATAGGATAAAATGGAAATGGATGTCGACGCATACTTGAGAAGGCGTTATGAAGGCCAAATTGTCGACATTGAAATTGTGGAGAAAGAAGATCTTGATCTTGTAAAGCATAGCTATTCATAACCATATTTTCTTTTATGTTCTTGTCGAAAACTCATTTGTTGAAGCTAAAATATGTGGGGTATATTCATCCATTCATTATTTGTCGTAGAAAATGCATCTCAACTACTACTACTACTACTTGTTACATTTCTTTTGCTTGAGTTTTAATACATTAATGTGTAGTAATATGGCTATAAATATTGTTAACTTGGTAAGTTGAAGCTTTTGTTACTATTATAATAAAGGTTCTTAAACTATGTATGAGAACTGAGAAGAAAATTGATATCTGAAGTGCTGGAAAAGATAAAATTAATGTCCACGAGAAAGATAATGATGGGGGTTCACTGGTCCGAAAAAAACTTGTAAATTTATATTTTATTAAAATTCTTCTATAACATGTAATATTTGATGCACTGTTGCACCATAAAAAATCGACTAGGTTCTAGTGCTCGATGTAGTTTAGTGAAAATCTATTGCTATAAAAATAAAAAAACTGCAAACTAGTGCTTGTAGGAATTTGTGTACTAATATAATTGCAAATGATACACATATGGATCAGTGTGCGTATTGTATATCACTGAAATTGGAATAGACACAAATTGACATTAATATAATGGATTGCAAGTGATATTACATACCTGTATATGATTGATCTACGTATCCAGGATTAAGCTTGCCTTTGAACCTTGTATAAACACCACAAACACTCAATTTTGTGGTGGTTGATAAATTTAAGACTAACCACCTAGTTTTATACCTCAGTTTCTTGGATTTCTATGGTTACGCTCCAAGAAAAAAAAGTAGAGACAGATGGTATATGGAGAAAGCATTTTTATGATGAATGTTGATTGATTAATGTGATAGTCACTTGGTTAGAAAGGAAAAGGAGAATCTTTGACGAGAGCGAGGAGACATTAGAGGAAGTTTGGGAGGGGAATCAAATATAGAGTAGCCTTGTGGTTGTCGTGCCATAGTCTGTTTAAAGTCTTTTCTGTATCTGATTTAGCTAGGAATCGGAGTATTTCCATGTAGCTATTATATCTTCTGTATCTATTTCTGATCTACCAGATGAGGGATCTCTCATCTCTCTTTTTAATTGCAATAAAATTATGTGTTTCTTGTAAGAAAAAGATTAATGTGACAGTCACTTATAGAGTAAGGAGTAGACTTCTCTTCCTATACCAAAACGAGATTCAGTTAGAAAAACTTGATTGTCATACCTTCGTCCAATTCATCTGAGATGTGGATGCCAATTGGATAAAGGGACGTAAGCTGACCAGATTTCTGACAAGTTCTGGCCACTTTAGCATATAATGACAAACTTGAACTTTCTCTGGCCAATGTATTGGATTGTAATGAAAGCCATCACTCCAAGAAATACTATAGCCGGTTGCCTGAACTATTCTCCTTAAGTCTTCATTGTTTTCTTTTTGCTCAATTATTCTGGATGATAGTTAGTTCCTTAATGTTTTGAAATGACGATGATTTTTATCCTATGAAAGTGAAAACATTGCAGCTACCAAGCATCCTGCTACAAATTTTGATGGTACCTTTGTTGGGAGCTTAACATAATTATTGCTACCATTGTCTGTTAATGTTTCATCAATCAAGTAAATAGATTGTGGTCTGGAAATAGGACTCCATATTTTGGACACAATCTAGCTAGATATGATTTGCTAGTGACTTTTGTGTTGCTAGATAAGTGTTTGCTAGCTTTTAATTTGGTCAAGTCATCTAGAAAGTAAGGGAAAGAAAAGTTTGTCTAACTTCTAGTATGTTGTGTAAGACTGAATTTGCAGTACATTACATTTGAACTTAAGTTGGTTAAGCATTAGATGGTCTTCATACAGTCACCGTATTCTCTTCTTGCAGTTGCATGTAGATGGTTCCTGTTTTAGACCTCAAATCCATCTCAGTACTTGACATCTGAAACTTCTGCTGATGCTTTCATCTACAATTTGATATACTACTGTAAAAGAAAGCTTTTGGCATATTGAGGGCAAATATTGGAGGTTGGACATATGCACAATGCATGATTGCTTCTGGAGGCGATAAGTTACATAAACAGAACGCACAGCAAGACAATACAATTTTACACCATACTATCAGTAAAGCTGGAGAAAACACTCTTTAGAGTAAAAAATGTGGTTTCTTGTCATCCTTTTTTTAGGGAATGGAGATACTTTTTAACATTAACTATGTACAACATGTTGCAGCATTTTCTTTTTATACTCTGACATAGCCTCATCTTTTTCACTTCTCTGCTGTTGTCATTTACCATTTCTTCATGCTCAAAATGTTGAGTATGCACCATTGATCATCTTGGCAAGAATATGCCCTGAATTGTTTATCCATTTTCCACAGAAAAATCACCTTTCTGGTTTGCACAAATGTTATCTGAAGATATCATTTGATACTGTTCAACAATTGATGCAAGTGAAGAATGATCTCATGCATGTTGTTGAAAGAAACCAAGCGAGGTTGGATGCTGAGGATGCATATGAGTCCATATTGACTGGGAAAAGGTAATGTAATCTACTTCTAGCTATTCACTGCTCATGTTACTTTTCTCCTTCCTCTCTCTTTAAATATAAATATATATATACACACACACACATATATAAAATATTTCCAAACATGCTATTCTATTAACTCTCAGTCATTGCTCAGCTAACTTTGGCTTAATCTGATTTTCTTTTTTTCTTTTTTGTTTGACAGCAAACAACGTCCCCAAGATTTCATAGAATGTATTAATGATCTTCGGGAATTTGATGTACCTTATCATGTTCGTTTTGCCATTGATAATGGTAATTTGTTTCTTCATATATGGAGTTCCTTTTTCTTATTCTTCCTGTGGATTCCTGTGCTAGAAAATATTCTATGCTTCTCGTCAATATAATATATATGTGTATATGTATCTATGAATATTCATCTGATGCATTCTTGAGTTCACATAAACAGATATAAGGTGTGGACAGTGGTATGATGTAAGTGTATCCAGTACTGGGATTACAGTGGAAAGAAGGACAGATCTGTTGCAACGTGCTGAAGTTCATGTCTGTGCTTTTGATATTGAGACCACAAAGCTTCCTTTAAAATTTCCAGATGCTGAATATGACTCAATTATGATGATTTCGTACATGATTGACGGCCAAGGGTATCTCATCATCAACAGAGAGGTAAATGAACAGGCTGAGTTATCACTGCTCTAGACAAGCATTAATATCATCATCGACATCAGTGTTTTGCATGCACAGTCTTGGGTTAAGGATATGGCCATTCTCTCTTTATTTCTTCTGCTGGAGGAAAAACTAGTATTAACATATCTGAGTTCTATAACAGACGCAAACCAGTACTCACAAATTTTTGTTCGAGATGAGATTATGGATGTGGTCAAATGGCTGGTTCAACTTATTTTATATTTCAAATATGTAATGAAGACTAGAAGATAATAGAGTCTATTTTGTGTCTATTTTATAGAATTACTATCGGAATCTATTGGTTAAATAGAAGATCGTCATGATGTATGATTTTAGCCTATTCCAATGGCACTCCTGTAATTTGTGGGATCAAAAATTATTTTAGAGAACACAGCCAATTAGCTTGTAATTTTGTATGATTGATATATTTGAGAATTAGTTGCATGTTCGAACAATTTGCAGTGTGTTGGGGAGGATATAGAGGACCTAGAGTACACTCCCAAACCAGAATTTGAGGGTTGCTTCAAAGTGAAAAATGTGAAAGATGAGGTAAAAATCATCTTCAAGTTTGTTTATGGATAATTAAAAATAAATATGTATTAAACTTTTACTCTGGAATTTGTCACAGAAAGGACTTCTGAGACTATGGTTTTCCCATATGCAAGACGTAAAGCCTGGTATATACGTCACATACAACGGTGACTTTTTTGATTGGCCATTCATGGAAACCAGAGCATCCCATCATGGTTACAACCTGAGTGAAGTAAATCTCTATCCTTGCTAGCTGCATGTAGTTTCTTAAGCTATCTTATGTTAATATGCCCTGAGAATTCAAATTCAATGTTCAAACCTCCTTTTATTAACTTTTTCCAGAACAAATTTTATCTCTATATGTTGCAGAATTTTGTAAAGCTTTGTGCATATATAGCTCACGTGTTATATGTGATACTCAATATTCGTTGCATGATTTTGGGAATGCACAAAATAGAAACCAGTTACTACTGTGTTCATCATGCTCTCTCCAAATCCTCAGGTGCTACTTGTTGATGACTGAATCGCTCCTTCGTTTAATTATTAAGATTTCAATTTTTTCGTGTAAAAAGTATACAAAAAGTTTCAGATCAACATTTATTTCTGATATAAGCATTGCTTACTTGAGTATATTTTGTGTCATTTAAGGAGCTTTTGTACTGTAATTTGAATAAGCTATTATGTCACTTTATTTGCAAATTACCATTGCCAGGGGGTAATGAAAATGATTACAGGCGGTATGTTTCATGTTCCCTTGTAATTGTTGAATTGCAGGAACTTGGATTTCGGTGTGACAAAGTTCAAGGTGAATGCCGTGCCAAATTTGCTTGCCACCTGGATTGTTTTGCATGGGTTAAGCGTGATAGTTATCTGCCTCAAGGGAGCCAAGGCTTAAAGGTGCAATTCTTTCTTTTTGAACTTCTGATTCAGATTGTTTAACTTGTATTTCCTATTTGCATTAGATTTTTCATCTCTAACAGACATTAAAGTTAATAAATTTGACATTTTTCTTCCTTGTTTTCATTTTTCTACTGCTGGTTTTCCATAGTAATTTTTTTCTACTTTTGATTTCCTTTGAACTGCTGAAGTTAATCCGAACACATTCCCTTCATATGATGACATTTATAGAAATCAGTCCTCACATGTGATCTCTGTTAGAAAATGAATTTTTTGTTATGAAGATAGCAAAAATAGGCTTGTGATACTGTACGGTCACCTGGATATGGTTAAAATGACATTAGATCATTTTCTGATTCTTCGGTACTCGTAAAGGAGTTGCTAGAGAATGCAATCAAACTTAAAATATGTTAGATATTACATTTCTTTTCTGTGATTAGATCTAGTGAGTTGCTGATTTGTGTTGTGAAATTGAGTTTTGTGTTTTGTTATGTGTAACAATAAGTTATGTTCTTTAATACCTAGGATAATGGCTTTTATATCTTTAACCTTATATGGTCTTAAATGAGTGACTTTGCATAGCCTGATTCAGATATGGTTCAGGATATTGGAATCCCATCAGATCTGTGTTCCAATTGCGTGCTTTGTGTGTTATAAGTTTATAACTTGAAAATTTATTGGGTGTGCTCAGTTTCAGTCTTATTTTGGTTTGAGATGGTCATTTTCTAGCATGCTTCTCTTTGATAATCTGTATATATGAGCGTTGTTGTATTTGTGGCTGTGTCATAACCCAGACTGGGTTATGATCCATTGTAAGTCAATCTTGAATCTTGATCTATACGTATACATGTGTGTATGTGTATGTGTATGTATCTCAACTGTTTATAATATTTCAGGCTGTGACAAAAGCCAAATTAGGTTATGATCCATTGGAAGTCAATCCTGAGGATATGGTTCGTTTTGCAAAAGAAAGGCCCCAGGTTTGTTCTATTTGGCTACAAGTTTTAACCTCTGGTGAATTTTATAATATAAGACGCTCAAATTGACAATCTTATGTGGTCCTGATAAATTAGGTTTTGATTGTTGTAGCTGGTTCAGGATAATTGTGCAGAATTATTAAAACGTATGGTGTAACTGGATGAGAATTACAAATTTAGAGCTAGGCAACAATAGTATGAACTTTTTCTCCTGCAGTGGTTGATCATAGACAACACAAGTGGATCGAATAAACATGCATGGAACTCATAAATTACATATTGAAGCTGGTTTGCTCTTCTGGATGGTCATGGGAAAGGAAGTATTGTGATTTGCGATGCTTTTACTTTCATACAAACAACTAAGTCCGCAGTTGAGGAAGAGAAATTAACATCACCTGCATAGGTTCTTGGGCAGCTTAATGCTGGTTTCCATTATTAAATCCAATGGGTGCAAGGTTCTATAGACTAAGGGTGACGTACTGCATTGCTAGTGGTTGCTAAAACCTATATGGACTACCAATGATCAAGTTAAAGATTATGCTCAACCAGATTTGCCATTTTCAAAGTTCAGAGCATCTATATCTATAGAACAAGTGCTACGTTGCATAGAGGTCTCATCAGGTTCAACTGTTCTTTATGCAAGACCTGTTATAAAAGGTCAACATAAGTATGCAGATTAGGGTTTAGGGTATTCATTATTGCATGAGGAATATGCTTGACTACTAAAAAACCTAAATTTTTTTCATTGATCAATTCTTACTAAATATAGTTGCTCTTGACTTCTGTTTGACATATGGTACAATCAGCGAAGCATTTCATGTGGTCTATTGTCGGAATATTCCACTGATGTTAACTACTCTTTCTACATTGTTGTGACTTTGCAGATGATGGCTTCATATTCTGTTTCTGATGCTGTTGCAACTTACTACCTTTATATGACTTATGTGCACCCCTTTATTTTCTCCCTAGCAACCATTATTCCCATGCCACCAGATGAAGTTTTGAGGAAAGGAAGTGGGACTCTCTGTGAAATGCTTCTTATGGTCCAGGTGAATACTTGAACCCTATAAATTGTTCCTTTATGTTGAAAATTTATTGTTCATTGTTATTACTAAACTAATCTTGGTATCTCATTAACTGTCTTTAAACATTGAATTATCTGGGCTATTGACCGCTCTAGCTATTTCGTTTTCTAAGATCATTTTGAACCAAAAAACAATGTAATTTATTATAAATATAAATAGAAACAAGAGGAAACAAAAGATCATCTGCTTTAGCTTCTCTAACTTCATTAACACTTTATAATTACGCCTTCAGTGTTTTGTTTTTATGTTGCTTGCAGGCATACAAAGCAAATGTAATTTGCCCGAACAAGCACCAATCTGACCCAGAGAAGTTTTACAAAAATCGACTCCTTGAGAGTGAGACATATATTGGTGGTCATGTGGAATGCCTAGAAAGTGGGGTTTTCAGATCTGATCTTCCGACAAATTTCAAACTTGACCCAGTTGCTTTTGAGGTACCCTTTTTCTTAACTCCTTCAATTAAGATTTTTAATTTTTTCTGTTATAAAGCTTATATTTGGAAGAAAACAGGCTAGAGCAATCTTAAGTGAATTTTATTCAAAAGAAATGTAAGTTATCTGGTGCATTTCGTCAAAGAAATCTCCATAGGCATTCTTCGCAATCCAAGTTCAACTTCATTCGTTTGTAGAGGAAACCTCTTTGCATTAACCTTACCTACACATGGAATGTTTCACTACAATGAATACTCTGTGGTCGTTTGAGTCATGAAGGCTTGTGCCCTACTGGACTTTCTTTGCTTGTTAAGTGAGAGTGCTTTATCCTTGCAGCAATTACTTGATAATCTTGATCGAGACCTGCAATATGCTATCAGAGTGGAGGGGAAGATGAACCTAGATTCCGTATCAAATTATGATGAAGTAAAAAATGCCATCAGGGAAAAGGTAACATGACCACCTTTATATAAAGCCTGAAGTCTTATTTAACTGTTTGTATGAAGCAGAGACATTTAGACTAATTTCCTGAGTTCGTAATCCCCAGTTGTAGATGTTATGTTCTTCAAATTGGAGGTCGTCCAATGTATCATATTTATATGTATATGTTGGCGGACATTTGCTTGATCCGGTCATAAAAAATTATTGGAAGCTGAAATTGCTGTGTATATAAAATTGGTATTATAAATCATTATTTCTTATTACACACAGGTACATTCCTGTAGTGATAGTAAGTGGATAAATTAAGCACATTCTCATTTAGAGTCTTGTGCTAGAGCTAGATTTCTTCTCAAATCTCTAAACGTCGTCCCTATCCTCAAGCTTGCAACATTTCGTGTAAGCATACTATACTGCCTCATGACTTGTAATGTATGTCTGCTTCTGCCTTTGATGTGCAGTTGGTGAAATTGAGAGATGACCCAATACGTGAAGAATGCCCTCTCATATATCATCTTGATGTTGCCGCAATGTATCCGAACATTATTTTGACGAACAGGCTTCAGGTAATCAACCAAACTGACTTCATTTAACACATCTCTAATCCTAAAACATGATATCCACAAGCAGCTTATTGTTTACACAAAAGAGCAAATTTAGAAGCCCACCGCACTTGGTTTATGATACTCCTTTCTAGACTAGGGAAATGAGCTAATAGAACTTTAGCTGCTAAGGTGATAGATAAGGTACTGTGATTTTTCATTATGTAATGTAAGGCAGAATGAGCCACAAACTGAAACCTGTTCTACTTTCCCCATTAGAATGCTCATACACAAACATACGTATGTACATTTGTAATAGCAACTAGCAAATAAATATATATATTGTAGCAGGCACTAAGCAATCTCTTAACCTGAAATGTTTTAAGTATTATGTCTAGTGGAACAATCTTCAAACTCTTAGCCCAATGTTATGTGATTTCTACTTGATTGTATAGTTATTCTGTACATTAGAGTTTCTGCTTTTATGGATAACCAACCTACTCATTTGGAAAGTTCCAGATCTTTGAGCTCACTTAGGCAGAACCTACTTCATAAGCCATCTTATGACCATATATATTCTTAAAAGTTAGCTTCTTAGATGGAAATAGTGCAATTAACTTAAATTTCTCCTCTCTCAATTTATAGCCACCCTCAATAGTCACAGACGAAATATGCACTGCATGTGATTTCAACCGTCCGGGAAAAAACTGCCTCAGGAAGCTTGAATGGGTTTGGCGTGGGGAGACATATATGGCAAAGAGAAGGTATAATTCTTACTACTCTGTTGCCTAGAGAATTTAATTATGCAAGTTATTTAATGAACTTGGTGGCATTTTAAATGCCAGTGATTACTATCATCTGAAGAGGCAAATTGAATCTGAGCTTGTTGATGGCATGAATGGACGACTATCCAACTCTTTCCTTGACCTACCTAAAGCAGAACAACAATTGAAACTCAAAGATCGTCTAAAGAAATACTGCCAAAAGGTATGTGTCGGTCCTTGTCTGGACCCCTTTATTTGATTTAGAAAACAAGTGCTTGGTATCTTATTGGTGCTTCATCTTTTAGGCATATAAAAGAGTACTAGATAAACCTATTAGCGAGCTTCGAGAAGCAGGGATCTGCATGCGTGAAAACCCATTCTATGTTGACACTGTCCGCAGGTTCACATCGAGATTATCTGTGATCATGTTCCTTTAATTAATTATTATTAATTAATTTCTTAACTGTTTCGAAGAACTAGTCATGTTCTTAGTAATTTTAATTTGACATACCTAAGATTGTAGCCTTTTGTTTCTTAAGCTTTCGAGATAGAAGATATGAGTACAAAGGGCTCAATAAAGTTTGGAAGGGAAAGTTGTCAGAAGCAAAAGCCAGTGGGAATTCTATTAAAATCCAGGAAGCACAAGTATGGATATCTCTCAGTCCTTTGTACAATAACAAAAGTCACTGAAATTGAACTAACTTCAATGAGCTTACTTTTGCAGGACATGGTAGTGCTTTATGATTCATTGCAACTTGCCCATAAATGTATTCTCAACTCCTTCTATGGATATGTCATGCGCAAGTGTGTTCCCAGACTTCCATTTTCTTGTAGTCCAATCTATCATGTGAGTCTGTTGGGTGATATTTGCTAAATTTTGTATTTTCAGGGGTGCAAGATGGTATTCCATGGAAATGGCAGGAGTTGTTACATATACTGGAGCAAAAATAATTCAGAATGCTCGCTTACTGGTTGAAAGAATTGGGAGGCCTCTTGAATTAGACACTGATGGTATCTGGTGTGCACTACCGGGGTCATTCCCTGAGAACTTCACATTCAAGACAAAGTACTTGTTCAACTTACTGCTAAATTCGACTATTTCGTCACAATATGAACGAATTTATGAACTACAGATCATGTTTTGACTAGTTGTTTGTCTATTGAGTGATTAGGGTGTCAACTTGCTTTTCCGCTGTTTGAATATGTTCTTGAGAGATACTGAATATATTTTGTCAACATTTATGTCAGAGATGCAAAGAAGTTGACAATATCATATCCTTGTGTCATGCTAAATGTTGATGTGGCTAGAAACAATACCAATGATCAATACCAGGTTAGCTAACAAATCTTTTCAGTAGTTCTATAAGTCCCTATCTTCATATTTATCGACATAATTCTCCATGAAGTCCATTTGATTTATCACTAACCTTCAGCTTGAGAAGTGAACTTTAAACCAAAAACAGACTAAGTGCCACTTACTATTTCTTGCAGACACTAAAAGATCCTGTCAGTAAGACGTATACAACTCACAGTGAGTGCTCAATTGAGTTTGAGGTGGATGGACCATATAAGGTGATGCAGATTGCACATATGAGATAACTTAAGATATTTCATTTTCTTTTTTTGAATTTTTATTGGACCACTCTTTCTGATTTATTTGATCATATTATGCTATTCCTTAGATGTTTGAGTGAATTTCATGCTTATAGGCAATGATTCTACCTGCTTCCAAGGAGGAAGGGATTTTGATTAAGAAACGATATGCAGTCTTCAATGATGATGGTACCCTAGCTGAACTGAAAGGTTTCGAGATCAAGCGCAGAGGTGAGCTGAAGCTCATCAAAGTTTTCCAGGTATTGCCCTAATAAGCGCCTCTTGCTATAATAATCTTTCTGAAGCCATAGTTTTTTCTTCTGTTCCACATCATGCATCTTGATTCATTTCTGAAACAATTTTCATGTTCTAGACTTCTGGCAGCTTAAATTTTCACTACCTGATTGCAACGGTTTCTATTTCAATATTGTGGTTGGATAGAAGTCCCTTGGTATAGTGCCTCATTCGAAGATACATTATCCCCTAGTAAAGTTGTTTAATATCTTTTAAAGCAGCCAGCTTCTCTTCTCATGGATTTTGCTTAATTTTTTTGTTAATAAAAAACTATCCAAAAGACGGAGGATGAGGCTTGTCCCCAACCTATATATTGACAAAATTCGAGGGGATTTTACATTATTTTTTTTGCACTGATGTATGCTGTCTATTTGAGGATTCCTCATCCCTTTGTCTTTCTTTTCTAATCAAATTCTTTAATTCTTATTAAAAAGGAGGGTTTTTTACATCATATATGACCCATGATGAATAATTATAGTAAAAAATACAACCAAAAACTAGGAAAATCTAAAGTTTGGATATTCCCATGTATCAACTGTCAAACTTCCTTTGAGTAAGCAATTTCGTCCAATCTTCAAAAACTTTAGCTTGTCTTGTAGAAACAACAAAATTGACCAACTTATCAGCAACAATGTTGCCTTTTCTATGAATATGTGAAGTCTTGGCATCAAGTAATTTTTGGAAGTGAAGGAAAGCAGCAAGAAGATGTAATTTCGAATTCCCTGGATTGTTTTGCTTAAGGATGGAAATGATGGAAAGAGCACTCTTTAACCAAACATTGAGTAGTCTGTTTCCCCAACCTAGTCTTAAAACCCTCAACCACCGCAAACATCTCAGCAAAAATATTTCATATAAATCAACCAATGATAATATTGACAATTAAGTGACCATTAAGTCACCCAATCACAGGTATAGGATCAGGCTGTTAGTCATCCAGTCAAACTTCAAAAAATCCAATTTTATGCAACTTTGCAAGTGAAGCAGTTGAGTTAAAAACAGATTTTGTTGAACCTTATGAGCAGAGGCAGAAATATTTTGGAACTTGGATAAAGTTCAATCCAATCTAAACTAAATTGACTTTTTTTTGCAGGCTGAGCTATTTGATAAGTTTCTTCATGGCTCCACAATAGAAGAATGCTATTCAGCTGTTGCTTCTGTTGCAAATCGTTGGCTCGATCTTCTTGATGTATGTTACTAACATTGATAATAGCTTTTTTATGAATTGAAACAAACTTCAACATTTTTCGCCAGCATTGCTTTTGATCGAAATACTTTCTAAATCTTATTTTCATCATTGAATAGGCTGGAATTTTTAATTTCTTTTAAAAGAAATTTGGTATGTTGTGAATGGTAGAATAATTTCCTCTGAACCCTGAAGTATGTCCCCGCTCATTTCAAGTTCACCATAGGAAAGTATCATCTTGAAGAGATTGTGGTATTTTTCTTTTAATTGCCTCATCAAAATTGATTGAGCAATGTCAATACTCATGCATTTCTTCTTTTATCTCACTAAAAGCTGTTATAACTGCAAGACTTCCATGGGATGTGATCATCCAAATCTCGTATAATTTCAGAATCAGGGAGAAGACATTGCAGATAGTGAGTTGCTTGGTTATATATCAGAATCGAGCACAATGAGCAAGTCTTTAGCAGACTATGGTGAACAAAAGTCATGTGCAGTGACCACAGCAAAACGCCTTGCCGATTTCCTTGGGGATGCGATGGTTAAAGACAAAGGATTGCTTTGTCAGTATATAGTTGCATGTGAACCAAAGGTATGTAATTGCTTCAGTTTGGTGTATATACAAGTTTTGTCTGCTTATAATTTTATGCTGAAATGAACACTATGAGATGGCCTTCACTACCGAAAAATGCTGGTTTCTATTCATCGCTTGCTTGTAGTATATGTACATTTGTATGTGGAAATGTAAACCCTAGCATCATTCAAGAGTTGATCCAAATGCTGTGTAAGATTGTATTGATTTCATATACACTTATCAGTTGATAAGTTAAGTTTCCTTTCTACATGATCTTTTCATTATTGAAATAGAAGCAAAACATAGAAGATGAAGAACTGGTGAAACTAAAATCATAAAGGAAGCAGATTCTGATTTACCCTGTCCTGATAGCACACTTGGAAAAATTGCATCATACTTGCATTAGACTTGGGTTTTAGAAATCCAATGGCTGTATCTTGTCTTCGAAGACTTATAGCATCATACACGAGGACAAAAAGTCATGAACATGACCTGTTGCCTTGTTGAAGCTGTAAATTATTACCGCGCTCTTTCTAAATTTCTGGTAAACATTTAATTATATGTGTACACTGCACTATTTGTCCTGGTAATGTGACAGGTGTTTCCCATTGATATTCCATCTTTTCAATGCTACAAAGTATTTTGGTCTTTAAGCTTATTTACTAGTCACATTTAACAGGGAACCCCAGTAAGTGAGCGTGCTGTTCCGGTTGCAATTTTTGAAACTGAAGCAGGTCAAATTTAATGATAAAATCTTATTTTTTTCTCATCATAACTGTGACAAAGATCAAGTTCTTATGCTGGTAACAAAATGGCATGCAGAAATTATGAAGTTCTATGTCAAAAAGTGGTGCAAAGTGTCATCAGATGTTGGCATCAGGTCGATCATTGATTGGTCATACTACAAACAAAGGCTGAGTTCAGCTATCCAAAAAATTGTGACGATTCCTGCAGCAATGCAAAAGGTGGAGATGTGTTGATTAGTCTTGTTTCCATTTTATTTTGTTTGCTTCTGAATTTGACTCACATTTTTATCAGGTTGCAAATCCTGTCCCGAGGGTTGTTCATCCTGATTGGCTGCACAAAAAGGTTCGTGAAAAAGAGGACAAATTTCGTCAGCGAAAATTGGTTGATATTTTCTCCCGGAAACAGACAGATGATGCTGTGAGAGTGAGTGACAATCCAGACACCAATGATCCGGCAACAGTTGGATATAATGTTATAGACATGGAAGACTTTAGGAACATTGAAAAAACTCCTCTTGTGAGGCCTCAACCTATTGTTCGTTCCTATGGGATCAGTGATGAACAGCATCAAGTCGAAACAAGTACTTCTGTTGAAAGTGGAAAGCAAAATGATAGAGGCGAAAGTGGCTATAAACAGTCAAATCATCCGTTGCAAAAGGCTTATGAAGAGAGTATTGACAGGGCTGTAGATTATCAAGGATGGCTGGAGTTAAGTAAGCGAAAGTGGAAAGAGACTCGGGAAAAGAGAAAACGTCAAAGGTAATACTTACACAGATTATGGGGGGAGGGAGGAGCTAATGTCTAGCACAAGTTAATGCTTTTATGTTTCCAATCATTGCTTTTTTCAAAAGTGAATTTATTGTGATATCACCCTTAATGTTCTGGACATGGATTTTTGCCAGGGTTGACAACTCTAGGACGTCCAACATTAATGATGCTGAGGTGGCCCGCAGCATCAATTCCAAACAGGCTCAAGGCAGAGTTGGTGTCAATTCCTATTTTCAGAAGCATGACTTAGCACTCACCCGGTGTCACTGGCAGGTGATACATTCTTTTAAAATTTAAGTGTTTTTTTGTAATTATTTTGTTACTTTTATTTTCTCAATGAGGTCTTGGTAATTTTTCATTTTGCATCAGATTGTTCAGCTTGAACCAAGTCCACAGCCCGGCCAATTTTTCGCTTGGATAGTTGTGGAAGGAGTAATGCGTAAGATTCCCATATTAATTCCTAGAGTATTTTACCTTAACTCTAAAGCCCCTGTAACAGAAGAATTCCCTGGAAGGCGCGTGAACAAGATTCTTCCCCATGGACACCAAAGCTACAACCTGATTGAGGTACACCATTTACAGATCATAAGAAAATCATTTTCCAATTTCAGAACTAAAAGCTTAAAGTAATGATATGATAATTTAACCTTCTTCGTCCATAAAGGTTACAATTGATGAAGATCAATTTAGGGCTGAAAGCAAGAAATTGGCTGCTCACCTTGCAGATCCTGAAGTTGAGGTACCTTCCCCCCCCCCCCCCCCCCAAGATTCATAAGCAACTATTATTTATTTATTTATTTTTCTGAACATTTGCTTGGACGCCTTAGTGTACAACTTTTTGATACAAATGAATGATCTATTTCACTTTTAAAGTTTTTCTGAGTGCGGCTTGACAACATTTTCCTCGCACTAAATTTCCTCTGCTGTAGTTACTGGCAAGATTCCGGTATGTAAAATGTAACTGAATAATCATATTGTCACTTCATAATTAAAAGATTTAAATGGCCTTCAGTTGATAACTAATGGTTGTTTCTTTGCATCCGCTTTTCTTGTTTTCTGAACTTTCAGCAGTATTAGAAAAGCACACTTTTCTCTTATGCAATCTCTTTGTACATCGAAACTGGTACAGAAATCAAGTTTTAAGTTTAGAGGAAGGGACTTCCCTTCAAGTTGGGGCAGCATTGTCCTCACCTGATCCTGTCGAATTCTTCTGTGGGCCCGGCTCTTCAGACCCAACATTTTGCTGAGTAAACGCATTTTTTTTGGGACAAATCTACCCTTGTGCTTTTATTCTGTTTGACCGGGCATTGTCGAACATGTTCCAAATGTTCGCTCTACATCGGTTGGAATCGGGAGACGTTCGATCGACATGAACCGAACGTCCCTATTTTTCTTTTTTAAGTTAAATATGGAAATTATAGTCAATATCTTATAAACTAGAAAAAAATAGGAGAGTATTCGATAATGTTGAGGAATCCTCAGAAGAACCATGGGACAAAGTCAAGATTAGGGTTGCATAGTCGATTTCCACCCATAAGGAATTTAGGGGTTTTCACATTTCTGATATCCTAAGAGATATGAGCTTTGTACTATAGCCGTAGGAGTTTTGTTTGTCTTTGGGGGATTCCTCATCCCTCTGTAATTATATATTTTATTAATAAAAGTTTCGTTTCTTATAAAAAAATATAAACAAACTTAACCATATAATTTTAATATGAAAATTATTTATATATAATTATGCGAAACGATTAACATAATTTTCATAGTTTTTCATGTTTATTTTGCGATTCTAAGTATTAACTAATTTAAAATTTTGGATTTACTTATTAAATTCTTAGTTGGTATTTTACATCTAATTAGATAATTTTCATATTAATAGTCAGGTTCAAATATTTGTAAGATTTGAATTTAATTTGTTCAATTAATTTAAGGACATTCGGTCAATGTTAGTTGAACAGTTCAAGAATGTTCGGCCAGCCACAGTCGAACGTCTCTAGATGTTTTCGACCGATATAGAACGAACGTTTGAAACATGTTCGACAATGCCTAGTCAAATAGTGCAATATTATAAAGGTAGTTTTGTCATGAAAAAATGGAAACGTGTGTACTCAACAATTCCTTGGTGTGAATAGCCGCCTTCTTCTTCTATTTAGTATATTTTGTCTTGTTTTTTGTTTCTTAATTGAAGTGGGGATTGGGAGGTTTCATCCTATTTCATCAGATCCGGGGTGTTAAGTATCCACTTAACTAACATCATTCTAGATCCTGATGGTTTACCATGTTTCAGCTTTCTAAAGCACGTCGAAAGATCATGGAATAAGTATATTTAATTTATTACTGTCCCCTGTATGACCCCCATTAGCTTCTTTTTGTCCACAATGATTTTCTTTTTTATGTCTAAGAAATGTTATTTTGCTGTTTACCTTGAGCAAGTCTGAATTAAAGTTTTGCATTGTGATGAGAGGATGTGAAACTTTGACAGGGAATATATGAAACAAAGATTCCGCCGGAGTTTAATGCTATCCTTCAGATTGGATGTGTCTGTAAAGTGGACAAGTCAGCAAAAAAACGAAATTTTCAAGACGGTTGGAGCTTGAGTGAATTGCATATGAAGACAACAACAGAATGCCCATATCTTGAAAATTCAATTTCTTTCTTTTACTTGTATCATAGGTAAATTTCATTGTAAAATAAGTTATTTAGCATATCTAATGGGACAAGTGTCCAATGATTATGGTATATCCTTGATATCGCATATTGACATTCTATTCTTCAGCATCTGTGATGGCCGAGCTATGTATGTGGCATATTTTCCGGCATCCAGCCGAATAGCTGTTGTGGTTGTCAGTCCTTTCCAGAGTAAGGAATTATCACCTCAAATGCTAGAAAGGCAATTCCGTGAAGCAAGCCAAACATTATCCTTTCAACCTCCCATGCCAGATGAAGGCATTACATTCAAAGTAACTCGCGTAGCATAAAAATAAAATTTACCTTATTTTGATAGTGCTATTTCATTCTTGTAACGGGCTTATGCTTTTTGTTAGGTGGATTATGTTGGGTATATCAAAGATGCTCAAGGGAATTTGCAGAAGATGATAACTGAATATAGGTCTACTTCTTATCTCCAGTCATTTTAATTGCCAATATTAATCGGCAGCTCTTTGTGAAAGTTCTGTTGTTATATTACTGCACAAGGAAGAAAAATTCACATTAGTAAACATTGTCATGCATCAGCTTCTATTAGGGTGTACTTTAGCCAGCTATTAACATGGAGGAACTTCAGGTATCTGCAGAGAAAAAAAAAGAAAAAAGAAAATTTGTGAACACTAATGTCTTTTAGTGCTGTTTGGTGATAAAACAAAAGATAACTGGTGTTAAAAAGTACAAATTTTCTGATAGTTGCTGCGTGAGTCAACTTTTTAACAGTTGCAGTCATTCGGGGACCTTCCATGGCCACATTCATTTAATATTGACAATTATCAGCTTACAAAATTTTAAACATATATGTTTTTACCTCAGTGATAAAACCATCTTGGAAATCATCCCTCCATGTGAGTCCTTTTCATATTTCTTGGTTTTTTCAACTATAAGTGTAGAATTTGTGGAGGTTGTCCTTAAATATCCGAACATATTTGCTCTTTTAATAGAGTCTTTTACATACATCGATCTCCTAATTTTTTCCTATCCACCCTACCCGGCCTTTGAATACCCCCATCCCCCAACAAGGCCCCAAAATCAAGAATAAATGCTTGTGTAAATAGATCTTTTAGATGTTTTTAAATAAGTAAGCATATCTCACCATCTGACGAAGACGCAGAATATAACATTTATTATCCTGCTTGAAATCATTGAGAAAGAGTTGATGGAGCAGAAGAACATGTATCTTTCCGGAGTAGGATCTGTACATGCATGATTGTTGAGGGACAAAACCTAGGGCCAGATAAGATCCAGGTAGCCGTGGCGATCCCATGTTATGCTCCCTCATAAACTACCTATGGGGATTGGTATTTTAATTTTATGAAGTAAATTGAATATGAAATTGGATGGGAAGTGATGTTAGTTTAGTGGTAATTTACAGCGACCGCAAATGGATTGCCACATCTTATATGTGAAAAATAGACAAGGTATAGGGTGAAAACCACAGTATGTACCAGTTGACAGTTACCAATAGAACATGTGCACAATTGATGAAGTGATTAAATTGCCGCGTCACTCTTTAGAACAAATAATGAAGAATTGTGAGTGCATTAATTTCGGGCATAATGATACTATGTAGATCTGTGAAGAAAACTATGAATTTAAATTTCAACATTGATGAGGGAGCAAACTGCTTTGGTGAAAAAAAGAGGAAAAGAAAGAGAAAAGGAAAAGAAGTCACGCGAGTATCCTGTAGGTTATCAACATGCCTACATGTCAATCTAGGAGGTCATTAACTTTTGTCATGAGCATCTCCGATTAATTTGTTTTTTCCCATTTCATCTCAATAACAAATCATGGATTCTGTTTAGTTTGAAATTTATGCATTCTCTTATGATTCTTAGGTTGACATGCATGCCTTGACATTTTTCTTTTGCGTATTTCTTTAGCAGACATCGGCATCAGGGACCTGTAATTGCTGTTATAGAGTGCCCTAATATTCAGCTATTGAAGTCTAGTGTACGAACATTGGATGATTTTCCTTGTGTTGCAATCCCCTCAAATGCCCGTGATAGCCAGTATCAGGTGATCAAATAGTTTAACTTAGCACTAGATTTGGATTGTGCTTTTGCTTCTGTATTGTTTGTGCACTTGTACTGCCAAGTACTGGAATATAATTGTATCATTTGTTTGTATAGGCTCTTGGATGGCAAGTAATTGCTGCAAAAATTGGAATACAACGATGTGCCGCATCATCACAATGGCTGAATGAGAGAGTTGCACTTTCACGATATGCCCATGTAAAAGATATTGCTATCATTTCATGGTATACTGGTCATTGAGTATATTTTTCTGTTTCATTTGCTTTACTAAGACACCTTTGAAAACAAACAGGTTCCATTAGGAAATTTTGAAGTTGATTGGCTCGTACATACAGCTGATATCTTCTTGTCAAGAGCTTTGCATGATCAGCAACAGGTTTGTGCACTCTTAATTACTACACTGGAGTAGCACTCTTCATTACTAAATCAGCGTAGCTCTTTCAGTCGTTAGTAAAATCAATCAATATAATGAGCACCTTGTGCAATTCACAGCATAAGCGTCTTTGCGTTTTTTGAAGTTCCTGATCTTGTTATGCTAACAGATTCTTTGGATATCTGACAATGGATTCCCAGACTTGGGAGGCACTAATGAAGAAGTACCATGTTTTATAGATGAGGTAAGTGACTTGATACAGACTATTATGTTTCCCAAGGTGTTCCCTAGTTCGATGTCTTGGAGTTGATTATTTTTTCTCTACTAGGTCAACCAACCAGTTCTAACTTATCCTGGTGCATATAGGAAAGTAACAGTTGAGCTTAAGGTATATATTACTCTCCTTAATCTCCCTTCCCCTTGCCCTGCCCCCCACCACCCCCAGACACCCACATATATTATTAAAGTAATACGCGTCTCTCTATTTCTTTTTAGATCCATCACCTAGCTGTCAATGCTCTTTTGAAAAGTAACCAAGTGAATGAAATGGAAGGAGGTGCTTTGTTTGGTCTTGACCAGGAATTGAACTCAGCTACATATAATACTGATAAGCAATACTGTTTTGATGATGCAACTTCCTGTGCACCTGCATTCCGTGTATTGAAGCAATTGATCCAAAGATGCCTTGCTGATGCAGTTACATCCGGAAATGTGTTTGCTGATGCAGTATTACAGCATCTGTATCGATGGCTTTGCAGGTACTGAACATGAACCTTTATTTCTTATATCACAGTCTTTATGCTAATTGCTTTCCTAATCTATAATGCAGTCCAAAGTCTAAACTTCATGATCCAGCTCTCCATCGCATGCTTCATAAGGTAATATTCTTTTTCAGGAAACACCAGGGTTATTGTTCAATCAATACATGATGTCATGAGTTCATAGGAATCAGAACAATGTCACTACATTTATATAGTTGTTTTTTTCAGACATTTCTTCAATATCTTAGATGACTTAGGACTTTGCCCTGTCCTGTGATGTCTGAGTTGACTGATCAGAATTTACTGACAGAAGCGGACAATTGATTGTATTCTTGTCTTGCTTCAAATTTCTCAGAGCATGTTTGCCCGTTTTATAACAAGTTCAGTAAGTTTGTGCTAATTGGACTGAAATATTTTGTTGACAGGTTATGCAAAAGGTGTTTGCTTTGCTGATGGCGGAGCTTCGTAAATTAGGGGCATCCATTGTATTTGCAAGCTTCACCAGAGTTATAATTGATACAGGAAAATCAGATCTATCTGCAGCTAAAGCTTACTGTGAGAGTGTACTTAAAACTTTGCAAACGAGGTATGCCTCTACATGCACGCTGATGACCTATTAAAATTAGTTTTTATTGCATATCTTCTCAAATTTCCCTTATTCCAGGGACTTGTTTGAGTGGATTGAACTTGAGCCGTTCCAGTTTTGGCATTCCTTGCTCTTTATGGATCAGGTTAGTAGTATCTCGGTTTCAGGTGCCTGACCACTTCCTCTGATACCTTGTAAAGGATGACATGGATGTGAATATAGCTTCCAATTTCTGCTGCATGTTCTTAAGGAAGAGGCACATTTTTTTTGTGAACTTGAATATATTTTCAGAATTAGTTTTCCTTTTGTACGTTTGTAAATGAAATAGGAAACCACCACAATAGTGCTTTATAAAGTCTTCAATAGTAGGAAATTTTAATAATTGCACCTTTGGAGAAAGAATAAACTGACACATCATAATATAGAAAAGGCATGATAAAAGGAACACCTTTTATGATTCATACTAAATCAGTCGTGTGCTGAAGACTAGAACTTGTTTGATGAAGGGTGTGTGAAAATTGCAATGCCAAATGATTGGGCACCTGAAAAGTGTTGAACCAACATGAGAAGATAGGTTGGCAGTGAACAAGTTCTTGGTCCAGCAGGCAATATGCGTGATCAAGTGCTGGAAAACATAATTTTAGAAATGAAGAATATGGAACGCCCAGTTACAATCTGGTGCTTTATAATTTCATGCTCCTGGTATTTCAGTAAGACTTGGAGCTAGCTCTCCCCATAAGATATGCATGTGTGCAATTTTACTGCTGAAAAGAAAGCACATCTAAACTTTGTTTTCAGCATGTTAATGTTATACGAACTAAATCTTTTAGAAGAATATATTGTTAAATTTCACACTTTTCTGACAGAAGATCGAATCGTCTCCTCCCCCTGTTATAATTGTATTTGATTGTTACTGTTGGTGGAGTATTAATGCTATCCGTGCTTCCTTGTTAGTTTGGTTGATTATTTGGACTAGCACATTTGGGAAGATTTAACCTGCATAGATTGATATTACTTTTTGTTAGTCTTTCTGATACATTTTTATCTTTATTTTCCTCTTTCCTTTCTCAACATTAGTACAACTATGGTGGCATTCAAGCTAGATCAGAAGATAGATCCACTGAAGAAGGTCCGGAAGCAAGCATAGAAAACATGCACGATGACTTTCAAGTAGATATCGTCTCCAACTGGACTATAGTGGAAAACTTAACCAAAGCAACTCAGGTTGGTCAATGATCCGTTTATTTTTGGTTCTTATAAAAAGAAATAGACTTTTTGGTCTTCAGAGGATCTATGGTTCAGTTATTTCCTTTAGTCTTGAGGGGTTGATTTCCATGTCAAAGCATTCTCAAAGTCTTGACAGAAAGAGAAAAGAGATCCACGTGGCCACCACATAATGGATGTCACTACAAGCTTTATGCCCTCGCAGTAATCATTATTAATGTCACCAAAAATCGTAAAACTAGAGAACTCCAAATTTTTGCTACCCGTTCTCATTCTCTGAATAGCATTTTAATAAAAACTTCTATCCATTGATAAAGGTCAAAGATGATGCTCCTCAGGTCTTAAATCTAACCCTTCAAATAAAAATTGTCAGCTCTATGTTTACCATCATTGTGAAAAATCAGAAATCAGAACCACCTTTCCAGAATGAATGCATAACTAACGAACACAACTGGTAGACCTATGGCAGGTTCAGTGGGATCTCCCTTACAACAACTGGCTTCAATCTGCAAAACTATTCAGATTTTATCCATCATACCACATATTTGTTTAAACCACTTTAATCAGATCAGATCTTTTTGGCCAATGCCCCTAGGAAAAGGGGTTTTATTCCATTGTCAGGGTATGGGCTACGCATGTTGCAGTATTGTACTTATATGTCATAGTAGGTGTGTACTTGGACTGTTTCCACTCCCCACCCCTGCTAAAAGAAGGGAAAACAGATGAAATCCCTAGCACACAGCAATTACATTGGTTGTAGAAAGTACTACCGGGAAAGTTTTGCTTTTTTACGAGGCTTCAAGGATATGTTTCACATATCAGTCTTTGGATTTAATAATTGACGAGTTTCTAAACATGCTAAATAAAATTCTACAACTTAGTAATCAGCTGCATGATTACCCCATGTTCTGCCAATTAATTCCTGTTTGTCTATGCAGGATCATTTTATCTTAACCGTATCCGAATTTTTGTATTTCCCCTGGAAGTTTGCTCAAGAAGAAGCAGCAAAACGAGCATCTGCAATGGGCGACCTATGTACTCCATCCATCACAGCTTCAACTGCCGAAATTCTTGAATCGCAAATGACAGAATTCCTGAAGAAAAAGGTACTGTTTAATGATAACTGAAGTATGTACATTTTTTTAACATTCTCAGCAAAAATATCACTCTTGCTTGTATAATTCTGTGCTACAGATTGGATCAGACTTTACAGACAAACTTCTTAAAATTGTATGTGATCCACGTCTTCACATGAAAGGAAGAAACAAGTCTCAGAGCAATCCTACTGAAAATTCGCAGTCTTTGAACAACACCCATAAGGGGGATTCTGCTCTTGATTTCATCAAGTATGTCTGTGCAGTTTTGGCACTTGACCAAAAAGTTCAGCATGAAGTTCTGGTAAAAGAACATATCTAACATTTTCTAAACATAGAAAATCATGTATTTATTCCATGCTTTGCGTAGTGAGCCATCATCTTCCTGCAAAACATATAGCAGTGGTTTCACTCAATCGTACTTATATTTTCTGCATTTTGAGGTTTGATTAGATAAATCGATGATATTTCTGTGTGCTTTTATGATTTACAGTTGAATCTTTTTGGAATTATGACATGGGTACACATTATACTTCTTTCTACATTAGAAGATTCAAGTCTAGCGAATTCTAAATGTATGATGTGATATTAATGTTGTAAAAGTCACTAGGCGCTATTCAGGCAGAAGACAAGGGCCTTGCGCTGAGTCGGGGTCTAGACAAGGCTAAGCAGCACATAAACGTGTTTAGACGGGAAGGAACGGGTATAGGCGGTTAATAGGAGATCAACTCTTAGGCGGGGACTACTTGGTGCTATTCGGGGATTTTTACAACAGAGGATATAACGTTAGCTTCTATAAATAGTGAGACTATACCTAGCTAATTCAAAATGATTTGATAGCAATTTTATACATGCATGATTTAACACAGTGAGGAACACATGCATACCAAGAATTACACTAATGTGTTTTTGCTCCTCTGATAATGTTCAGTTGTCACTAATTGAAGATGTCTTTTTTAAATGATATTTTTTCCGGGTTTGCACAGGTCATGAGGAGGAATCTTTTGAAGTTGGTCCGCGTAAGGGAATTTGCTCCAGAAGCTGAATTTCAGAATCTATATTTGTCCTTAACTTTACCAAATGTCATTTGCAGGTATCTTGTGATTCTCTTGTAATATATAGCCTTTTCTTTGTTAATCATCTTTTATTACTATCCAGATGTACTATATACGTTATCCAATGGGAAGTAAGAGTCCTTGTAGGGATCTTATCAAGTTGAGTTCGCTCACGAGTCACGAGCTACCCAGGATCGACTTGAAAAAAGCTAGAATTTGGCATTAACCAAGTCAAGCTTGACTAGACGTGAGCCTAATCGAGCTTAGGCTGTTTTACTATTTTATAATACATATACGTATACATAAATCGAGCTGAACCTTTTTAAATAAACTGCAGAAATTTTCAAACTATTATATTTGTAACTGAGCCACACTGCAGAAAGTTTCAAACCATTATATTTGTAACTGAGCCAAGTTGAGCTTGTCGAGTTTTCCATTGAGTTGCACACAAGATCAAAGAAATAAGCTCTATCAAGCTCAAGCCTCGAGTTTTCCAGTTGGATTGAGCTTGGTTCTGGCTCGATTACCCACCCCCCTATGTCCAAGTATCTCATATCCAATTCCTTTTCACGAGTTATTTTAATATATGAATGCATCTGTTGGTGCAGTTACTGCAATGACTGCAGGGACCTAGACTTGTGCCGTGACCGGGCATTAACGGCTCAGGAATGGCGCTGTGGCGTGCCTCAGTGTGGGCAACCTTATGACCGGGAAGTGATGGAGAATGCTCTCCTTCAGATTGTTCGTCAGAGGGAACGGCTCTACCACCTTCAAGACTTGGTATGCCTCAAGTGCAATCAGATCAAAGCTGCACACTTGGCCGAGCATTGTACCTGTGCTGGGTCATTTGTTTGTAAGGAAGATTCGTCCGAGTTTCATAGCAAAATGCAAATTTTCCAGAAGATAGCAGCTGATCAGAAGTTTCAACTCCTCCAAGATTGTGTCTCTTGGATCTTACAGGTCAGATGCCTGTGATGATATATTTACTTACAAATGGTCAGCTTTGTATAGTGTTCAATCTCCAAGTGCAAGATATTGAGCAGTTTTTCATGATGCCATGGACTATGGACTATCTCCAAAGCTAATAATAATAGAGCCATGTTTTCTGAACATTTCTCTTGTTGCTAGATAGGCAGAAAGAAAGTATATGTTTGTGTGTGGGGGTGGGTTGGGGGGGGGGGGAGGGGAGGTGAGGTACTGAAATTCTACTGTAAAGTATAAATTTTATTTTATTATTTTGTTTTGGAGCATTTGAAATGGGAGTATATTGAATTTGAGATGCCCCTGCTCCACAGGTAGGTTTTCGCCAAATGTAATATAGAACATGTGTAAATATAGAATGACTGTCATGTTAGAGAAATCATTTTTAACAGTTCATTTAGTCTCAGGAACCATGCCATCTAACTTTCAGACGGGTTACTTTGTACCAAATTCTTGCATGGTTGCTCATGTACCTTTTTAATGAATAGTGGTGGTATTTAATTTGATTTCAACAGTATATGCCAAATTAGAACCAAGTGATTTCAAAATGATTTATGTAGGGCATAAACGGAAGAAAAAAGGCAATCTTTGTCTCATTCATTGTGCTTATCCCAAAAACAGTCACCCGAAACTCCTAGTCAACGTTCAATAGAAGACAAGTGAATATCCAAGTGAAGAGAGCTAGTCTATCTTCTTGTTGTGTTGTGTATAGAGTTTAGTAAACCTTCTAACCAACCTATAGTGTCCATTTTGTGTATTATTTGAATTCCTCGCGAATCTAAATTTATTTCCTATGATATTTTTTAGGATAGTCTTTGTTAGTTGTTTTTGTACTCTACAGTGTGTTTAATCGTTCTTTGAGATGTTAGGATTTGAGAGTAGTGAATCGAAGTCCATCTCGATTCACACTTCGCGTATTTTTGTAAATTATTGTGTTATAGTAAGTTATTTCACCCTGAAGGCACACACAAGTTGTTTAACACTTGTGGAAAAAATTTACATTACTTGTTATTTTAATTTTCGATGTGTTTAACTCTAGGTTGGGTAAACCTCAATATTACGAAGTAACACACACTTTCAATTTGACACCAGAGCCATCACTTGACATACTAAGCATGATCTTGATAGATTTCCCAACATGGATACCACTAATGTGACGAGACTACTAGTTTTGGACAGATCCAATTATGATTATTAGAAGGCCCCTTTGAGGTCTCATATCAAATCAATTGATGTGAGAGCCTGAAGGGTTGTTGTTGAAGGATGAAAGCTTCCAATGATCACTGATTGTGATGGTGAGAGGGTTAAGAAGCTCGAAGTTCAATGGACAAGAGATGAAGTTGAAACAACCAACTACAATGAAAGAGCTCTCAATGCTCTCACTCTTGTAGTCGACATAGGCTGATCAAACCATGTAAAACGGCTAAGGATGCCTGGGATATTCTTCAACGTCACTATGAAGGGGGCTGTAGTGTGAGAAAGTCACGACTGCGTATGGTCACTGATAGATTTGAGAATCTTTGATGGAAGAGGACGAGACCATTCAACCTTACTTCTACAACATTCTCGACATTGCTCATGAGGCCTCAAATTTGGGTGATCCCATAAGCAACATGAATCTTGTTTCCAAGGCCATTGATTTTACCTGATCGATTCAATGTCAAAGTTTCTACCATTTGAAGAGCCTCACAATACTGCCCCTATGGAGATCACTACTCTCATGAGCATTCTTCAAACCTGTGAGATGAATATGAATCATCTGAAGAAACTGTACAAGGGGAAGAATGTGGCTTTGTGGACTAAAGACGAAGACTCTTCCAAGGAGTCAATAGCCTCGAATGAAGAAGGAGACAAGGAGCTGGAAGAGACAAGTAAGGGATCTGATGTTGCCTTACTCACCCGTAAGATCAATTCAATGATGAGGAGATTGAAGAATAAGTCTTCAAACATGCCAAGATATTCCACTCGGAAGGAGTCACCATCCACAAGGACACCACCAGTTTCAACCCCATCGATTCAAGGAGCTTTTTTAGATCAACAGGGGTATGGATTCAGGAACATTGATTCAGTACAATCTCATGCTTGTAAGGGTTTTGGACATTATGCAAATGAATGTGCCAATATCCTTCACAAGTATGGAAAAGTTAACTGGGTCTCCTTGAATGATGATGACGAGTTGGAGCTTGAAGCAGTGATAGACCAAACAACCATGCTTTCAACCATCACATAGTGTTTCTCGCTGGATGACTCTGAAGTTAAGTCTATGGTTGGCCCAACCTTGGACTTAATTTCAGATTCGTATGACTCCAGCTACTATCTCAACCTATGCTGCTTCAACACCATAGTTGAAAAAGAACTAGAAGGGGAGTGTGGTGATGAAATAATTTAAGTGGTGGAAGAAATAAAGGTGGGTTACTTTGAGCTACTTAAGAAGTGGAAGCAACAATGTCAAGAAGTGAGCAAGTTGAATGAAGAGAACAACCACCTCTGTGAGCTTTTGAGACGTTTGAAGGTACTCTTGACTAGAAAGGATGGAGAACTCGGAGCTGCAAAGGTCAATTAGAAGAAGCATCCAAAACCTTCAAAATGTTGAATTCAGATACCTCTAAACTTGATGAAGTCTTAGCTATTGGTAGGAATGACCATGCTGGTTTCGGATATAATGAGCCTAAGGAAACTAACATAGTAAGTAGTAATAGATTGCCTTTTATTCGAGAAGGTGAGGTGGTTTGTGTTGAAGAAACTAGGAAATCACTTGAACAACCAAAAGGTAGAAGCAAACGTAAATTCATATGCCATTATTGCTTAATATCTGGTCACAGTAGGCTTTTTTTTTTTTAATAAGATGAAATTTGATATAAAAAAGTATAAGAGGTTGACTCAGAAGTTGCCCAACATGCGTAGCAACCCAGATTATCCAAAAATCGAAATCCCGTCTAAAATAGATGTGGGTTCGTAAATCTAATTTAACATGCAATGTTGCATTTACTGCTTTGAGAACTAACATCTCAAGTTCATGGTACTTTGATTTGTTCTCACCATATGAATGGAAATAAGAATTTTATGGTGACTATGTATCATGTGAAGGAGGTCGTGTGAATTATGGAGGTGGTTCAAGTGGACAGATATTAGGAAAAGGAACATTAAACATTCCAAGTTTTCCTAAGCTACATAATGTGTACCATGTGAAGGGACTATTTGCTAATCTAATTACTATTAGTCAGTTTTGTGATGGGGATGTACATGATAAGCACACATAGCTCATGTGATGTATTCAATCATTTAAACACTCGTGTGGTGACTGGTCGAAGATCAATTGATTATTGCTACCTAGTATGAACTGAGGTACAATCGAGCAAAAATTGATGACATTGTTTTGTGGCATCAAAAGATGGGACATGTGAACTTTTGAAATCTGGACAGACAGGTGAAATTTGAAGCTGTAAAAGGTATCCCTAAACTTGAAAAGAAAGAAAATTTTATCTGTGGCAATTGGCAAAAAGGTAAACAGACTCGTGTTAGTTACGAGGTTGTCCAACACCCAGGCCAACCTGCTGTTTCCACTCAATGTTTCGAACTACTCCATATGGATTTTATGGGTCCTATTGAGGTAGAAAATTTCAGACATAAGAGGTATTCATATGTGATTTTTGATGATTTTCTCAGTTTACATGAGTGTTTTTCTTATGTGAAAATTTAAATGCCATTGAAACATTAAGAATCTTGGACAAAGTTGGATAGCTCAAGTGGCAGAGCATCTACTACCTAGGCCTTTGGTCCTGGGTTCGAGTCACCGTGGGGGGAGGGGGGGTTTTTTCTTTCTTTCTTAGATTAGGAGAAAAAAATTTAAAAAATAATATAAACATTAAGAATCTTGTTTGCTAGGTTTAAGAGCATGCACAATGCCACCATTGCTCGCATTAGATCTGATCATATAAAAGAATTTGAAAATGCTTCTTTTTCTGAGTTTTGAAAGTATTTTCAAGAATTTTCATTCCCCAAAACTCCACAACAAAATGGAGTTGCTGAAAGAAAAAATCGAACTTTGCAAGGAATGGCTCGTCTAATGCTTAGCTATAAAAGACTTGCAAAGAGTTTTTGGGCAGAAGCATTGAACACGGCATGTCATATTATTAACCGTATGTATTTAAGAGCAAGCACTACCATGACACTGTATGAACTCTTAAACGAAAGGAAGCCTAATCTTAACTACTTTCACGTTATGGTGTGTGTGGTTCATCTTGAATGACAGAGAAAACCTTTCTAAATTTGATTCTAAAAGAGATAAAGGAATATTTCTTGGCTATGCCTTATATAGTCATGCATTTAGGATTTAAATTCTTCGGACTTGGAGCATCCAAGAATCTGTCAACGTTATCTTCGATGACTATGTTGATACTACAGGAAAGACTAAACAGGATAATGTTGAGGATCTAATTGACGATCCAAAAGGATCTAAATATGAAAGTGCAGTTGATCTGGAGGTTGACTCGACCCTTAGACCAACTTCCATCACTCAAATCGAACTCAATGAGGAAACTGACAGTGAACCTTATCCAAATCTTTAGATTACAAGTCATTGTAATCCCCCAACACGAGTTAGAAATGATTATCCATTGTCTTAGGTGATTCGAAACATTGGTGAAGGAGCGTGAACCCGAAACATAGTTAGATTGGTTTGCATTTCCTCTACATGCAATGAGGTACACCTTTCCTATTTTGTATCTTTAATTGAACCTAAGAATGTAGTTGAAGCTCTTAAAGATCATTTTTGAGTTAATGTCATGCACAAGGAACTTGAACCGTTCACTAGAATTGATGTTTGGTATCTTGTGCCAAGGCCCATGGATACTAATGTCATTGCTACAAAATTAATAATTTAAGTACAAAACTAATAAAGTGGGCAAACTAATCCGTAATAAGGCACGTTTAGTAGCTCAAGACAATACGAAGGTTGAGGGGGTGGATCTTGATGAAACCTTTGCACTTGTGGCTAGAATAGAGTCAATTCAACTCCTTTTAGCAATTGCATGCCATATTGGTATCACCTTGCACCAAATGGATGTTAAAGCTGTATCTTTAAATGGAAGATTAAATGAAGAAGTATACATAGAGCAACCAAAAGGCTTCGAGGATCCCTTTAAACCAGATCATGTATATAGGCTTAAGAAAGCCCTATACAATTTGAAACAAGCACCTCGAGCCTGTTATGGCCGCTTAACTTGCCTCATTGAATTTGGTTTTGTTAGAGGAGAGGTTGACAAAACCTTGTTCATCAAACGAAGAAGATCTTCTATCATTGTTTCTCAAATTTATGTAGATAACATATTATTTGGTTCAACCACGCAAGTTCTACTTGATGAGTTCGTTAAAGTTGTCTTCCAAATTTGAGATGAGTATGTTAGGTGAATTATCAATCTTCTTAGGCTTATAGATAAAACAAATGTATGATGGCATCTTCATGTCACAAAGTAAGTATGCTAGGGATTTAATAAAATGGTTCAATTTGGAAAGAGCAACACAAATGGAAAATCCTATGTGTTAGTGAAACACAACTCTTGAACACACAACACCAAAGAATCTGGAAACTGTACAAAGAAAACAATTCGAAATCACACATGCAGTTCGGCCAGAGTTGTGACCGAATTGAGCTTGCGCAGAACAGGAACTAGAAATGGATCAAACACAGATTTAACGTGGTTCGTTCAAGATGAACTACATCCACGGAGGTAAGGCACACCTCAATCCACTAAGAACTTCAATCAATTACAGAGAATAAGCTCAAGAACTGAAATGCCCAATTCTGGATACAAATTAGGGCACGAACACTCAATCTCTAAATACTCTCTCTAATCTAAAGAACAAGGAAATTATGCGACGTAGTGATCTTCTCCTCAATGAGAGCTTTACAGTGATATATGGATTGAAGCTCGAATGCAACTGCACAGGAAGTTCTAACTGTAAGAAGTTAAGCTGAGCTGCGGGACAAATGTGACGGTTTTCTTCGTCACTAAACTGCAACTGCTTCGTCACAAATGACGGTTATCCCAAACTGCCTCGAACCCGGTTTGTTCTGACCAGTTTGTCTTCTTGATGCTAAAACCCGGTTTAAACCTCCGGTTCTTCACTCCCTGACTCCGGTTCCACATTCCCAACACACCATATTACAAAGTATATGCTCACTTGATGAAATTGAACATCACCTCACAAATCTCCACCTCAATGAATCATGTGTGCCTCTTTCTGCCTCACCACTGCCTTGTCTGTTAATGCTCTTCATGACATTGCTCAAGCTGCAGCAGGCTCGAGCAATGATCCACTTTGTTCCCAGGTACACCCTTAGTAAGAAAGTCAGCAGGGTTATGCAATGTGTGTACCTTCTTCACTTCCACAGAACCAGAATCAATGATATCCCTTGCAAAATGCAACCTAACATCAATGTGCTTTGACCTTTCATGAAATGCTTGGTGTTTCACAAGGTGTAGAGCACTTTGATTATCACAGTAAATTGCCACACACTTTTGCTTGATGTCCAAATCTCTCAAAATCCCTTTAAGCCAGATTGCTTCTTTGATAGCTTCAGTGAGAGAGATATATTCTGCTTCTGTTGTTGACAGTGCTACAACTGATTGTTGTACACTTCTCCAGCTGATGGCTGTTCCAAATAAGGTGAACACAAATCCAGAAATAGATTTCCTAGTGTCTATGTTTGCTGCAAAATCAGAATCAGCAAACCCCTCCAATGCAACAGTACTTCCATTCACTTTCTTCTCAAACTTCAGTGATAAGTTCACTGAACCCTTCAAATACCTCATCACATGCTTCAAAGCTTCCCAATGTTCAACACCTGGGTTTGACATGAACCTGCTTACTAAAGAAACAGCATAGGCCAAGTCAGGCCTACTACAAATCATCCCATACATGAGATTTCCAACTCCACTTGCATAAGGAATATTGCTCATATGTATGACCTCCTCTTCAGTCTTTGGGCATTGTTCTTTGGTGAGTTTCTTCTGTAGATTAACTGGAGTGGAGAGAGGTTTGGATTCATGCATATGGAACCTCTCCAAAACCTTCTGTAGATATTGCCTCTGAGATAACCAAAGAAATCCAGCTTCTCTTTTCCTCAGAATGTTCATGCCCAAAATCTTCTTGGCATCTCCCAGATCTTTCATGTCAAATTCAGTGTTAAGTCTGTCCTTCAGCCATTGTACACTCTTCTTGTTCTTGCTGGCAATCAGCATATCATCCACATACAGAAGAAGGAAGACTTTATCTTGCTTTGAACACTTGTTGAAGTAAACACAACTATCATAAAGACTTCTTACAAAGCCAACACTGATCATGAAGTCATTGAACCTCTTATTCCACTGTCTTGGACTTTGTTTGAGTCCATACAGTGATTTCTTCAGCAAACAAACCTTGTTTTCTTGTTCAGGAACAACAAAGCCTTCTAGCTGTTTCATATATATTTTCTCAATGAGTTCTCCATGTAAGAATGCTGTCTTTACATCTAGTTGTTGTAGTTCCATGTCCTCTTGAGTAACCTTTGATAAAAGCAACCTGATTGAGCAGTGCTTTACTACTGGAGAGAAAACTTCATTAAAATCAATCCCTTCCCTTTGTGTAAAGCCCCTGGCCACCAATCTTGCTTTAAACCTCACTTGTTTGGATCCTGCAGTCTCTAGTTTCTTCTTGTATATCCATTTAGAACTCACAAGTTTCTGACCTTTTGGTTTTTCCACCAATATCCAGGTCTCATTCTTTTCCAGGGATTCCATCTCTTCAATCATTGCCTGAATCCAGTGTTCTCTTTCTTCACAGTCTAGTGCTTCTTCAATGCTACTAGGCTCTTGTGATTCCAATTCTTCAGCAACACTCAAGGCATAATAAACACTCCCTGCTTGACCATAGAAGTCAGGTCTATTGATTGTTCTTCTAGGCCTGTCCCTTCCAATGCTATATTCTCTAACATTTTGTGAAGGTCCAGCTTGTTCTTCTTCTTCAGATGATGAATCACTATCTTGTAGATTCTCTTGTGGTTGAGATGTGTGATCATCTTCAGCAGGATGCTCCACCTGAATTGATATCTCTTCTGTCTCTTTAGCACCATCAAATTCTTCCTTAGAGCCTGTTGAAGTATAAGCCATAACATTCTCATTAAACTTTACATCTCTACTTGTGATTATCTTCTGATTCCCTTTTCTAGACACCACAATCTGTAGCCCTTTATTCCATCTGGATATCCAAGAAATACACATCTTAGAGCTCTTGCATCTAACTTGTCTTGCTTGACATGGACAAAAGCAAGACAACCAAACACCCTTAAACCTCCATAACTTGGTTTCTGTCCACTCCACACCTCTTCAGGTGTTTTGAACCCAATCACTGATGAGGGTGACCTGTTAATGAGATAACATTCTATAGCAATGGTTTCACCCCAAAATACCTTTCGCAACCCAGCATCCAACATCATACACCTTACTCTTTCAAGAAGAGTCCTATTAAGCCTCTCAGCAACCCCATTCTGTTGAGGATTCATTGGGACAGTCCTATGTGTCTTGATTCCTCTTTCTTCACAGAAGTTTGTGAACTCAGTAGAGAGGTATTCCAATCCATTATCAGTCCTAAGGTGCTTCAGCTTCTTCCCTTTGACATTTTCCAGTTGAATCAACCATGTTTTGAACTTATGAAAAGCATCACTCTTATTCTTCATCAACATGATCCACACCTTTCTACTGTAATCATCAATCAAAGACATGAAATACCTTGCTCCACCATGAGTCTCTGTCCTTGCAGGACCCCATATGTCAGAGTGGACATAATCTAATGGCTCTTGAGTTGTGTGAACACCCTTTCCATAGGGCAGCTTCTTGGACTTGCCCAAAGCACACTGATCACAAAACTCCAGGTTTTGATTTCCCATGTTTCCAATTACTCCACTTCTTGACAGTTCCTTCAACCCTTTCTCTTCTATGTGTCCAAGCCTCTTGTGCCATTTAACAAGCTCAGAACTGCTCAAGACCATATCAACACTCCCAACAACAGGTGAACCAATCAAGATAAACAACCCATTATGCTGTCTACCTTTAATCACCACTTTACCATGTTTAGTGATATGCAAGAAGCCATCCACTGAGCTAAACTGACAACCACTAGTTATCAAAGAACCAAGAGATAGAAGATTTCTTTTAAGGCCAGGAACATATCTTACATTAGAGATGACTCTGACCACACCATCAAACATCCTTATGCTCACTGATCCAATTCCTTTGACCTTGTATGATTGGTCATTACCCAGGAGAACATTTCCACCATCTTCTCTCTTCAGTTCATCAAACCATGACTGGTGTGGACACATATGAAAGGAGCAGCCTGTGTCCAAAACCCATTCCTTTACCATTCTTGATTCAGTAACATTTAATACCTCTGGAGGATCTTCTTGAAGGTCAATGGCAGCAGCTTCTGCCCCTTGGTTTCCTCCTTTCTTGTTTCTTTTAGGACAATCCTTCTTCAAGTGACCAGGCTGCTTGCACTTGAAGCATTTCCTCTTCTCAACCCATTCACTTCCCTTCTTTGGATTAGAATCTCCTGCTTTGAAGTCCTTAGAATTCTGTCCCTTCTTCCCTTGCCAAGGTTTCTTGAATTTCACATTCAAACCTTCTCCAGACTGCACCATGCCTTTATCACCTTGAGTCTGGAAGCATTTAGACCTCAGAGCCTTCACTATCCCATCATAAGATAGCTGCTCATCTCTCCCATACATCAAGGCATCCTTAAAGCTTTCCATGGATTTTGGAAGAATGTTTAACACCATCAATGCTTTATCATCCTCCTCCAATTTCACATCCAGGTCTTCCAATTCCTCAACCATCTTAATAAACTCATCAAGTTGATCAGAAATTACCTTATCTTCAGTGATCTTGAAGGCCAACATCTTCTGCTTCAAGAACAGCTTGTTGGAAACTGACTTAGATTGATACAGATCTTCCAATCTCTTCCATGCTTCTGAGGAACTCTTGCATCTTGAGACCTCTCTTAGCGGTTTATCACCCAAACACAGAAAGATAAGACTGAGGGCTTTCTTATCCACTGATACAAACTTGGGTTTCTCACTTTCTTCCCACGAATCAAGAGGTATCAAAGCAAGATCAAGGCCATTGTGAACCAAAACTGCATTCATCTTGATCTTCCACAGTGTGAAATCATTTCTCCCTGTAAACTTCTCAAAGTCCATCTTCATACCAGCCATTCCTTCCCTTCTTCAAGCTCTGAGAGTTGGTTCCCACAGACGGCGCCACTTGTTAGTGAAAAACAACTCTTGAACACACAACACCAAAGAATCTGGAAACTGTACAAAGAAAACAATTCGAAATCACACATGCAGTTCGGCCAGAGTTGTGACCGAATTGAGCTTGCGCAGAACAGGAACTAGAAATGGATCAAACACAGATTTAACGTGGTTCGTTCAAGATGAACTACATCCACGGAGGCAAGGCACACCTCAATCCACTAAGAACTTCAATCAATTACAGAGAATAAGCTCAAGAACTGAAATGCCCAATTCTGGATACAAATTAGGGCACGAACACTCAATCTCTAAATACTCTCTCTAATCTAAAGAACAAGGAAATTATGCGACGTAGTGATCTTCTCCTCAATGAGAGCTTTACAGTGATATATGGATTGAAGCTCGAATGCAACTGCACAGGAAGTTCTAACTGCAAGAAGTTAAGCTGAGCTACGGGACAAATGTGACGGTTTTCTTCGTCACTAAACTGCAACTGCTTCGTCACAAATGACGGTTATCCCAAACTACCTCGAACCCCGTTTGTTCTGACCAGTTTGTCTTCTTGATGCTAAAACCCGGTTTAAACCTCCGGTTCTTCACTCCCTGACTCCGGTTCCACATTCCCAACACACCATATTACAAAGTATAGGCTCACTTGATGAAATTGAACATCACCTCACACTATGGGTTCTAGCCAAAAGATCTATAAAGACAATGTTAGAAAGGATGTTGACCCAACCTTGTACCGATCCATGATTGGTAGTTTGCTTTCCTTAATAGCAAGCCGTCATGATATCATGTATAGTGTATGCTTGTGTGCTTGCTATGAAGCCTTTCTCAAAGATTCACATTTGAAGGTTGTGAAACGAATCATACAGTATGTTGTAGGTATTGTTGACTCAGGGATTTGGTGCTCCAAAGATACTGACAGGCTCTAATTCTAACCCAGAAATACCGCAAGTGTACCGGTATAAATGTATATAGGTAAAGTCAAGGTCGATCCACAGAGCATAGGTTAATGTAGTTCGATACCCTAATTATCTAGGACTATCCTAACTAGACACTGGAATTGGTGATTGATTGTTTAATTATAGAGCTAATATTGCATACAAACTATTAAAACTAAATTAATTAACAAAGAGATTCCAATCAAAGAGAATGTATCCTAGGATTTCGATTTCTGGAATTACGCTAATGATGATTAATCTCTAACTTATAAACTTTTAAACCAGTTTATTTATCTATTAGGCGGTACTTAATAAACCTAAACCTTCTCTCGAAGCGACGAAGTCGTAGATTGATTAAGATAAATACTCTCTCGAGTCAATTAATCCTAACAACTCCTAACAGCCCCTTAACCTTTGCCTACACGATCATAGACAATCGCGGTATGTGTTATCGTCTATTAATAATTTCCTTCTCTTGAAGCAGAATTGTAAACCTAATTAGCCAGATTAAATTCAATTCTAGGATTAAAGCAAACACATAGATAGATGATAAAAACTAGAGTCTATAAATTAAACAATTAAACCAACATTGTTATAAAACTCTACTCTTTAATCCTAGGACATGAGTAGTTTAGCTACTCATGCCTACTGTCAAATCAAAACAAAATCTAATGAAAACATTGTCAAGAAATTGAGAGTAAACAAGGACTAATTAAAACGGATTGTCCGGCTCGTCGATCTTTGTCTTCTCGCTCTCACGGCTTCTACTCTGATGTAAAAGTATGAGATGGTATTATGATTGATGATTTCTGCTTGTCCTCTTTAAAATCAAGTCATTATGTCTTTTTATAGGCTTCGGGACGAGTCTTGAGGTCCTAGGATTCGATTCCCACTTGGAACAGGAAACCTTTTCAAACGCAGCCTTTTGTCGTGGCCGCGCACCATGCTTCTCGCGGCCGCTATGATTTGTGCTAAAAAACCACTTGAAAATGGCCCATTTGGCCGCGGTCGCGATGCTTGTACAGTACCAGTTTACTTTCTAGCCACATTTTGTCGCAGCTGCGCACCTTCTTGCATCGCAGTCGCGTCCGTTCAACTTCAGACCGGTTCAGACCGATATTTTCTTTCCTTTGACTTGTTCTTCCATCGGATAGTCGTAAAATACGAATTTTGACCCTGAAATACTTAAAATACCTTCAAAACAAGTCAAACACGGTATAAATATAACTAATCTATGCAACTCTCGACCAAATATGCATGTAAATGCTATTAAATACACTCCTAGCTCGACCTAAATACATACATAATTAACGTATGTAAAAAACCCCCCATACTTAAATTGTTGTTAGTCCTGAACAACAAAATAAAAGACACAAAGAACACAAGTGATTATGCAATGATTTAGGGTGATTGGATGATAAGTTCAGTTTTAGATTGATTTTTCTTCAAAAAGCTAGGCAGCATAATACAAGTGAGCATATGTGATCGCAAAAATCAACTACTTTCGAGACTTCGAACTTTCGAATTATTCAATCCCCACCAGGTAAGTGTTTCACCCATCTCTCAAATGTTTAGGGTAAAACATATTTCCGCTCAAATTGAACTATATACGAAGTCTACCATATGCTTGCCAATCGTCTAAACTAGACCTCGAACTCGATATGTGTGATAAAGGATAAAAAAAGGTCTTTCTTTTTGGTTGTAATGTGGGCTTAAGGTAAGGTGGGATATATTTGGATAAAATTGACTACTTTTGATTAATCAAGTACTACTAACCCGACTACCCCTTAATAAAATCACTCAATCTCACTCTCCAATTTCAGTAAATCACCCCGCAAAGTGACTTCTTCACCTTCAAGAGTCCTTAAAACTTAAGTGCTTTTCATTTATATGGGTACCACATCTTGGGACTACCCGATTTTTCTATTCAATTGAACAACTAAACACTTTATTTCCTAGCCTCTTCTCAAAAGTACTAAACAACTTTTATGCACAAATTCTTTCTTTTTTTTTTCAAGTTTTTTTTCTTCTTTTTTCTTTTTCTTTTCTCTTTTTTTTTTTTTTCTTTTCACACCAGCAGAGGCTATTATTCTCAGTTTTTCTCCTATCATTTTGTTCTTCCCTTCATATTTTTTACTATCCACTAGTTTTCCTTTTTCTTCCCATTTTTTTACCCAACTACCTTCCAATCTCCCTCTCTCTTACTTGATTAATCTAGTTAAGGCCAAAGACTTAAATCAAAAGGTTTTCGGCTTATAATATCGGGTTATGAAAGAATAAGCTATTAAGCTCAAATAGGCTAACAAGGGACATTATGAACTTTTGGTACAACGGGCAACCTTTCAAGGCTAAAAAATAGGCTAAAAACAAAACTTCCTAAGATCACTTCCTAAGTCACAACACATACTTGACACATTCATAGTAAAAACTCAAGACAAGTTCTAGAGACTAATACACGTATCTAATCAAATTTCACACTGAAAGAAGTCATATTACTCCGAAAATAGGAGTACAACTAGGCTCAAATTCTCACAAGGTTAATTTTTTATCAAATATTCTAAGTGCAAGCTTAATTTCATCTCATGCTCTATTATGTGCCAATTTTGCAACAAATTCTCAAAATCTTATCATCATTAACTTTTCATCATCCATCTTTCCCTATTTCTTTCTTCTTCTTAATCACTTGTTGCCACTAACGACTTGGGTTTTTCTTATTCTTGTAGACTCCAACTAACAAATAAAAACATAAAACCTAGAACTAAGTTACTAAGACACTCAAAACAAAATAATTAAACTGAAGAATACTAAGACCCAAAATGACAAAAAAAAAAAAAAAACACACACACACACACACAAAAAAAAAAAATGGGCTCACAGACCCAACGACTCCAACTAAAGCAATAAAATGGGCACACAGACTCAATACTCCAACTAAAGCAGCAAAAATAAGCAAGTAAGTGGGCACACAGACTCGCAATCAACCCAAAAATAAGAACTAACGACAACAAATAGCAAAGCAAACAAACAAGCAATAAGAAACTAGAAAGCAAAATCAACAACAAATATAAATAGCGGCCAAGAGTCCCACGGTACACCCCCTCCATTAAACTTGACTGAAAGCCAATGTTTGAAGGAAAAAAGTGGTACGGTTTGGTGCTAACTTACAATCATTGTGATGGTGGTGGTGGTTGGATCCCATGTTGGCTCCAAAACTGATCTAATATATCCCACCGAAGATTCTGCTGCTGCCTCCACATGTGTTCCTCATTGCTTCGGTTGAGGAGGGTATTCAGAATAGCTCTCTGATCATTCAATTCTGTGCTGATGGTTTGCACAGCCCCTCGAACCTCTGTTTGGTGCCTCACCATATGGGTGCCAATCGACTGCACCTCTCAATGATAAAGCTAGACATCATCCTGGAGAGATCCTATAAGTCCTTCCACGTCCTCAGTCAGCTCGAACATGGATGCAACTACTATTGCTGCCCTCTTCTTCCTAGATGGTCTAGGGACTCTGCTGCTGCTGCCCTCTTCTTCCTAGATGGTCTAGGAACTCTGCTGCTGCCTTCGGCTGCTTGCCCTGATCAAAAGACATAGGAGTCCAGCCTTTGAGAGAGCTCAGTTCGACAGTGGATAGACCAAAGTTGTTTGTATCATTGACACTGGTTATGGCCGTTCCTATCTCGAAGGGGAGTCGAACGTAGGGTCCCACATTTTGGTAAACATACGGGACCTTCCTATCTTCTCCCATCACCACCACTTGCATATTTTCTAGCAACTCCAATGTGAACTAAACCTCACCCCTACCGGTATCAAGTCATCTAAATCAATATCATCAAAAGCTGCGGCTATAGGTGTGATCAGTCCTCCGATCATGATGTTGTCTTTCTGCTTCCGGATTACATTCTTGAAATGCTCCATCAATAGCTTGGCAATATCGACTTCATTGCTATGAAGCATATTCCAGATCATCTACAACTCGGCATGTCTTATGGCTCCTGTTTCTCTTCGTGCAAACAAAGTGTGGGCTAACATCTTCTGGATATACCGGATGACAGGATTGTGAATCCAAGAAGCCTTAGCAGCATTAGCAACATACCTTTGGGGTTCTACAAGAGGTGGAGTGGCTGTCAATAGACCCCAAAACTCTTGCACATTGAACAACTCCGGTGGGTCCTCTCTGATGGCTTTAGGGAAGCCATAAATCTGATCCAGCTGAGTATAAGTCAGTCAACGTTGTTTTCCCATCAGCTGGAATGTAATGCCGTCTGGTTGGCGAGAATGCAATGCACTTGTCACTATGATGACAAATGTACTCAGAAACTCCAGTGTGAGTCTCGTGTAGGTACCTACGCTGGCATGAATTTGAGCAAGCCTCCTTGAGCCAGTAGAGCCCTAATATTGTCATGTATACCCATCGCCCGAGTCAATTCGTCATTGCTGAACCTTGTTACCATAACCTGGCGGTGCCGAAGCTGCTCAAATCGAGCCTTGTGCTCGGCCCTCTCTAGTGTGAACCAGTACACCATTTGGCTATCATTTGGATTCTGTTATGCCGGTTCTTCAACCATAACTTTCTTGCCTTTGGTGTGGCTAGAGATTGCCTTTTTAGGAGTCATCTTAGTGAACCTATACACAATCCAACAAACGAGCAATCAACAATTAATAAAGTTCAATAAGTGAAAACTACCTTCTAGCAATCAATTATTTCTAGTTAAATAATATGATTTTCCTAGTCCTAATTGATTATTAAAGTATAATCCAATCCTATTTACGAACTTAATTCCATTATAGCAACAACTTAGCCAAATTTCTCGATTGGCATCCCCTATTTTGTGCTTAATCTCCAAGTTCATCAATTTAACCCGAACTATGGTGACATTTGAATCATCCGAACATAATTCATGCAAGCTAAAATCAATTCATCAATGTATAGCACATAAGAACACAAAGCGAATACAAAATCAAGCAAAAAGCTAATTTCGAATCACGCCCAGAACATGCTCGATAAAAGTCCTCAATGAACAAAACATGTTAAATTCGATATTGTTGATATTTAACCATTCCCAACATAATTAACAACAGAAACTCAACTATAATTAGCACCAATTATATCCGTAGTTCATGACCCAATCGATTTTTCAACAAAATTGCACTACAAGTGCCAATAATACTCAACTATGCACATGCACCACTACACACTCGAAAATGAACAAACTTCAACAATAATTGAGCATAAGAAAAAAAGATTAGAGAAAGTAAAAGCTTGGGTTAGCTTCAGTTACTAGAGAAATTTAGTCGAAAAGTCGAATATAAAAGTGCCCTAGGTTCGGCCGACTTGGTCGTTCAATCCCAAAATTGGTGGAGCAAGTATTAAATCTTTGTGTGTGCATGTGTGTGTGAGTGTTTGAGAGTTTTTGCACGAATTTGTGAGGTGTGTGAGTGTGTGTGTGTGTCTTTCGCGTACAAGATATGAGAGGGGAAATGAAGAAGTGAGGCAAACCTTGTTTTTTTCGGGAGTTTAAACCTTTTGTGACCCCATCGCTGCCGCGCATCTTACCTATCACGGTCGCGACAGGCTTAACCCCAAAGGGGGTGTTAGGCGTCGAATTTTTTGTGGCTGCAGGACTTGCTCGTCGCGGTGGCGTTGCTCCAACAGAAGGTTTTCTTCATTACGCCTATTTTGTCGCGGCCGCAAGAGGTGTGCCTCGCGGTCGCGACTCCTCTTCTTTGCCCCAGCTTGGTTCTCTCCATCTTTCGACCCCTGTTTATTGCTATGCTCGTCCATGTTGGTTCCTAAACATCAAAAATACTAAAAGTACGCGTAAAAACATAAAATAAAATGATCAAACTTACGAAACACAATAAACATCGGGTTGCCTCCCGACAAGCGCTAAATTTTACGTCTTCAGCCCGACGACCCCCATTTCTTTATTATCCAAAGCCCAACCAACTATCTTTACTTTCCCTTGGATTAATTAAGACTTTATTTAGCAACTCAAGACTCTTCACAGTAGTATAAACGACACAACATTTGTCCTTTTCTTTTAGGCTCGACCTATTAGAAATAGGGAATGTGACTACTTCGTTTTGGATACGAAACGTCAACTTCCCTTTGGGCATCTCTATCACAGCTTGACTTGTTGCCAAAAATGGTTGACCTAAAATGAAAGGGACATCCATATTCCTTGGATGTCTACAACTAGAAAATCACTAGGGAATTCGAAATTTTCAACTCGAATAAGCATGTCTTCGATCCTCGAATAAGCATGTCTTCGATTACTCCCAATGGCATTAGTATTGATTCATCCGCCAATTGGATGAGTAGTGGAAGATTTCTTTACTACTCCTAATCCTAATTCTGCATACAATTTAAGAGGCATTAGATTGACACTTGATCCTAAGTCACACAACAAAATTTTGAACTTAACTACCTATAGAACAAGATATGGAAAAACTCCCTGGATCTTTCTTTTGGTTGCCCTTTTTGTGCAAGTGGTTGTTTTCTTTGGGGAACTCGTGTCCTCCTTCGTCGTTGCCTCTTTCTCAGCGTGTATCATCTTTGAGGCCTTTAGCACAAAATCAGCTTCCATGACCCTTCTAACCGGGGACTCTTTCATGACCCCCTTATTCTTAATTTCTTCTACGGGTTTGTCCTGCACTACAGGAAACGTACTAGAACATTCTAAAGGAAATTTGTTAGCAAAGATATTATCATGTAAATCGAATGTAGATGAATCATTAAAAGAAGAAAATAGTATTTTCTTATCTTTGTTGTCGCTGTTTTATTTCGTTTGATGTTCCGCTTTCTCTCTTGCTAATCTCTTTCTGCATGTTCCTCCCTTGTCAACTTCTTCTTAGCTTCATGTTCTTCCAAAAGCTTAGCATGTTCAATGCGGAGTTGGTCATCCCTATTTTTAATGGTTGCTAGAGGGAATGGAATGAGAGGTATGTATTCAGGGACTTCTTTTCTTTTTGGTGGTGCAAACTCAGATTCGACCACCTCCTCTTGGTTTTGTTCAATCCCCTTTTCAGCTTTCTTTGACTCTTGACTCTTTTGTTCAGTCTCGCCCCTTGAGTAGACAACATTACACTTCTCCCTCGGGTTGATGACGGTGTCGCTGGGAAATTATCCCTGCTTGTGTTGACCCCCAACAATCTTTATCAACTGACATAGGCTGCTGGATATTTCTTTCATATTCTCTCCCAACTGTTTGATCGTCGCTCCTTGACTAGCCACTTGCTTGTTTAGCTCAATAAATCTTCCATCCATCTTTCTCTCCAGTTGAGCTAACTTTTCATCGTACTTTGCAAACTGTGACTGTATTATCTCTTCTTGTATCGGCTTTTGGCCATCATGGATCATACATTTGCAATAGCAAACCCTGGCGGTGGATTAAATGAATTTTTCATGGTTATTTCGGTTAGGTGGATACTGATTGTGCCTCGGCTGATTATTCTGGAAGTTATTGAGGTTTCTCTAATTTACGAAGTTAACCTCTTCAACATCTTCCTGCCCCGATGACTACTATGATGAAGTATCAGTGTGTTGCGCTAACACCAGACTAGTTAGCAAACTTACTTGATTCATCAGAGTGGTCAACTGAGATGTACGAGCATCAATCGGCTCATTCTTGAGAGGCTCTGCTTCTACAACACTAGCCACTTTTCTTGGCTGATTCCTCTCATTCGGCCACTGATAGCTAGCTCTGGCCATTGCATCCAAGACTGAGACTGCATCCTTGACATTCTTTTCCATCAGGCTACCCCCCGTTGTTGCATCTACTTGGTTTCATGCTGGAGCAAGCAATCTATTTTGGAACTTACACACTTGCGGCTTCTTTGAAAACCCATGCTAGGGACAACTCTGGATAAGATCCCGAAATCGCTCCCAAGTTTCGCCGAATGGTTCTTAATCCATCTGCCTAAACTGATATATCTTATTATGCAAATATAATATCTTACTTGGCGGGAAGTACTTCAATAGAAATCATGTGCTTAAATCTTCCCATTCTGTTACATCATCTAGCGAGTTAAACCACTGAAGTGCTTTGTCTTTCAAAGAGAACGGGAACAACCTCATCTTTACTTGCTCATGTGGCACATGATTTATCTTGATCGTTTCAGCCAACCTGTGAAACTTATTCAGATGCACATTCGGATCTTCTAGTGCGCTCCCACCAAACTGATTCTGCTGAACAATGTTTATCAGAGCAGACTTCAACTCGAAGCTATTGGCATTCAGTGGCGGTGGTAGCGTTCCTCCGAACTGCTGATTTGGCATAGGGCAAAGGCAATAACTTATGGGTTTGATGTCCTCATCTGCATCATCTTGCACGACCTGAGCACGTCTTTGCTACTGTGGTGGAGGTTGTTGTTGTTGCAGATTCGTTACTCTATTATCCAGATGGGCTAAGGCCCCCAATATCCTATTCAGTATTTCATCTTGGTTCGGATTCTGTGGAGCATTCTCCATCTTGACTGAGGGATTTCTTCTCGTTCGGTGTCGGCAGGAAGTTGCCTCAATCTCAGGATCAAAACGAACAAGATGCTCTTTTCCTTTTGACCTAGTTTGCATGTGAAACCTACAAACACCACCAAAATGAAATACCACGTAATACGAAAATTAAATAAATAAATAAAAATGAAAATTAAATAATAAATTTTAAATTGCAGACAAATAAAATCTCGTCTAGTATCTTCCAATTACTCAGGATAAAAACCAAGAGGCTATACTTATTCCCCGGCAACGGCGCCAAAAACTTAATAGTCTCTAATTCTAACCCAAAAATACTGCAAGTTTACGGGTGTAGATGTATATAGGGAAAGTCAAGGTCGATCCACAGAGAATAGGTTAATGTAGTCCGATACCCTAATTATCTAAGACTATCCTAACTAGATACTGAAATTGGCGAATGATTGTTTAATAATTAAACTAATATTGCATATAAACTATTAAAACTGAACTAAAAACTGAATTAATTAATAAAGTGATTCCAATCAAAGAGAATGTATCCTAGAATTTTGATTTCAGGAATTACGCTAATGATGATTAATCTCTAATTTATAAACTTTTAAACTTGTTTATTTTTAATGAACCTAATCGTTCTCTCGAAGAGACTAAGTCGTAGATTGATTACGATAATCACTCTCTCGATTCAATTAATCCTAACAACTCCTAACAACCCCTTAACCTTTGCATACACGATCATAGACAATCGCGCTATGTGTTATCGTCTATTAACAATTCCCTTCTCTCGAAGTGGAATTGTTAAAAAGTAAATTAAACCTAATTAGCCAGATTAAATTCAAATATAGGATTAAACCAAACACATAGATAGATGATAAAAGCTGGAGTCTACAAATTAAATAATTAAATCAACATTGTTATAAAACCCTACTCTCTAATCCTAGAACACGAGTAGTTTAGCTACTCATGCCTATTATCAAATCAAAACAAGAATCTAATGAAAACATTGTCAAGAAATTGAGAGTAAACAAGGAATAATTAAACCGAATTGTTTAGCTTGTCGATTTTCGTCTTCTCACTCTCACGACTTCTACCCTGATGTAAAAGTATGAGAAGGTATTATGATTGACGATTTATGCTTGTCCTCTTTAAAATCGAGCTATTATATCTTTTTATAGGCTTTGGGACGAGTCCTGGGGTCTCTAGGCTTCTATTTCCACTTGGAACAGAAAACCTTTTCAAACGTGATCTTTTGTCGCGGCCGCACACCATGCTTCCTGCGGCCGCGATGATTTGTGCTAAAAAACCGCTTGAAAACGAGTTGGTTGCGGCCACAATGCATGTGTGTCGCGATCGCGATGCTTGTATAGTACCACTTTACTTTCTAGCCACATTTTGTCACGGCCACACGCCTTCTTGTGTCGTGGTCGCGTCAGTTCAACTCCAGACCAGTTCGGACCGATTTTTCCTTTCCTTTAACTTATTCTTCCATCCGATAGTCGTAAAATACGACTTTTGACCCTGAAATACTTAAAATACCTTAAAAATAAGTCAAATGCGTTAAATTGTCCAATTATGACAAATCTACACAACTCTCGACCAAATATGCATGTAAATACTATCAAATACACTCCTAACTCGACCTAAATACATGCATAATTAACGTATATCGGATACCAACACCAATTGAGTTGGCCACACTGAAGCTGACAGGGCAGGTGATCTAGATGATAGGAAAAGCACTTGTGGTGGGTGTTTTTACCTTGGCCTTATGTCATGGCATAGTCGAAAACAAAACTGTGTTTCACTTTCCACTGTCGAATCTGAATATGTAGCAACTGGAAGCTTATGTGCACAATTGTTGTGATTAAAACAAATGCTTGATGACTACTAGTTTGAAAGAAATGTTCTAACCTTTCATTGTGAATTCCAATGCCATAGACATATCTAAGAATCCTGTAAAACATTCAAGAACCAAGCATATTGACATAAGGCATCATTTCATTAGGGACTTAGTTGAAAAGCATATCATCTACACTTAACATATTTCCACTGAAAATCAGCTTACAGAAATATTCTCTAAGGCTCTACATTATGAGAGATTTTCTAGTTTGAGAAAGTCTCTCGGTATTTTTCTGATCTAGTGAGGAGTATATTGGAGGTTTCCCTAATCTTTGAGGAAACTTCAGCTTTATTTATTTATCTTCTTTGTTGCAAATAGTAGTGTTAGGTGTTAATGCGCAACTATATTGATAGTAGTTCTATTTTGTTCTTTATAAGTAAGCAAAAGAATATGGTGTTGGTCCAAAGAATAATAATATTTCTTTGAGTAAATTAGGACATGGTACTGGCTATATCATGCTTCTCGTATTAAAAGAAAAGTATGGAAAGAGTTTGAATGATGAAGTAAACTAGGAGCACGACACTACAATTACTTCATCTAGGAGCACGACACTACAATGAAGTGTACTCTATGCCAAAAAATCACTCCTTCTAGTTTTTCCTAAATCATCTAGTAGCTCGGGACATGGTATACGAGATATCGTGATCTCTTGTCAAAAAGTGATGGTGGGTTAAAAATTCGTTGAACCAAAATCATATTCTCGAGTCTTTGAAAAATAAAACTAAACTTTATCATGTTTAACTGTAGATTAACCCAATCTCTAAATGAACCTATTTTATTTGACATGATCCAATTTTGTTCCGATTTTTACTCCCTATTTTAAAGTGATATTAATTTTGATCTGTTGTGTGTTTTAATGGGTAGTTTGTAATTTTCTGAATTTGGAATTCAAAATCGAGACGGATTAGAAGGGGAAAGGTCTACCCCTATTTACTAGGGATATGATTTGATATAAATCCCTCACTATTATCATTAATTTTTACCTTGCAATTACTCTCTCTCCCCTATCTTTTGAGATTTTACAGGACTCAAACCTTGTTCTTCCATCTTCTCAACTTCTCTGAAAAAGCCATGGATTCCAACAACCTTACAAACTTCATCAACGCCATTGAAGTCGCGAGCAGAATAGCATCACCGACGACTATCTCCCCACCGTCGATGATAACTTCGGTCTCCACTCCAGTGGAGATTTCGCCTGAACCTGCTCAACCTGCTTGACCAACTAAGCTTGCTTCATCGAGCACGTCCCTTGTCCATAGGGTTGCCAATCAACATGGTTCGCATGACCTTTCTTCTATGGTAAACCTTGGATTTCTTGTGCCGATCATGATTCTTCTATGGTATAACTCCTCAAGCTGGTGCAAACCCTTCGTCATCTAGGGCTCCTCTTCCTATTTCTTCCGCACGGGATTTCCCGCCTCAGAATCCTGATGGATCATTCGTAGGGGGAGCTGCTCTTGTTCCCACTCCTGCCACAACTCTGTTCCTAGGTGACCCTAGTTATCCCTTCAATGTGGATAAACCCGAAGGTGCTGATTTATGGTTTGTTACCTCTAGTAAACGGACCATTGGAGAAGAAAATAGTGAGTAACCTCGATGTTCATCGAGGTTGGACAAGAAGGTGGTTGATGCTGCTGATTCCAGGCCTGAAAAGAAGAAGAAAAAGAAAGCAGTTGGTACTTCATCCACAACGTCTCCATCCAAGAGGCAGAAAAAGAGTAAAGCCCCTCAGCTGCTAAGGTTGATTGATGAGTCCTCTGACAGTGAAGAGTATGGGGTGTTCAAGATAGAGGTGCCCATCCGGTTCCGGGAACCGGGAACTGAACCGGCGGTCAACGGTTCCGGAACCGTTGACTACGATTCCGGAACCGTTGACCACGATTCCAGTTTCGAACCAGAACCGGAACCAAAAATGGAGAACCAAATATGGTTCTAGATATTAGGAACCGAGAAACGGCGGTTCCACCGACGGTTCAGAACCGCCGGTTCTCGATTTTTTTTTTTTAAACATTTAAAATCAACATTTAAAATCAAATGTCCGTAGGATCTTACAAGACTACAAGTTTCAAGGAATGTTGGAAAAGGAAAAGAAAAAAAAATTGGGCTTGAGTTTTATTTTAGGTAAAAAAATTAGTAATTAATTTTTAACTTAAAATAAAATTGCTTACGTATCATTCACCGACCGACATTTTGTGAATGTGATTGTATTTTATTATCGAATTCGAATTTGTATTTATTGAATTTATTATTAATAAATTTCTTGTCTATTGTTTAATATTTTTAAAGTTTCGTTTTATTTTTTAAAATTTGGAGAGATAAATTTATGCATAATATATTAAAAAAAAACTAAAAAGAAAAAAGAAACGGTTCTAACCGGAACCGGAGGAACCGAGAACCGGAACCGTGTAGCTCACGGTTCGGTTCCAGTTCCCCTACCCCGCCGTTCCGGAACCGGGAACCGGAACCGGGAACCGTTTGGGCACCTCTAGTTCAAGATGGTGGATGAACACACTTAGGAGGTTGAGAAGAAGTTTCCCCAATCCTCCTCCTCAATTAAACTTGATGATGAAAAAGAGCCCATTCTTGAGGAGAACCCAAGCTCTGAAGAAGAGGAATAACCATTCTTCAAACCATAAAGCCCTACGACTATTTGACATTTTATGAAGAAGATTGATCTAGAGGTTGGGCCAACTTCTCGGTCCACTAGATCACAAAAGAAGGACCCAACACAAGCACCTGCTGAAGAAGGATCTCCAGATGTTGGGTATGATCTTACTAGTCCTTGTAATGATGAATTCTATTTTTATTCTCGTGTTGTTGACTGGCCTGAGTACAAAAGGCATAAGATTCAACCTGAGAGGAGGATCAATATAGGCCAATTTCGCAAGCTTGGTATCTACCAATTGTTTGAGAAACATGGTCTCTTGCCAACTTTCATTTATGCTACTCCTTACCATGGGGATACAGTGAGATATTTCTATGCTAATCTTTTGAAGAATGTCGGTGATCCAGAATCTTGCTTCTATATGAAGGTGTATGTTTATGGAAAGCTCTACAATTTCACTCCTCAGGTTTTCAATGAGGAGTTAGGCACAAGGAGTGAGCCTGAAAATGATATTTACGATGACATGAATGAGATTGTCACTGTTCTCAATGGTGGCAAAGTTGAAAAGTGGTTGGAGCTCTTGAAGGCCTCTACTCTCTCTCAATAGTACACGGGCCTACACAAAAGTTCGCGCGCAATTGCTATCCATCCATAAACTCCATGAAAATCACCACTGATCAAGGCATCCTGCTTTACAAGATAGGTACAAGATATTATTTTAATTTTGGAGATCTTGCCTTCAAATTCATCATGTCACATGCTAAAAAAAACAAGTTGCCATTTTCATTCCTCATCTACAACATTTTGAGTTCTCAAGGTCTTCTCAATGCCACGGGCTATGGCCTTGTTATGCCTCGAGTCCTCAAAGTCCAATCTACCGTCAATTCCACCGATCGATTCATTGATCTGCCTTGGATCGATAGTGATGCTGAATAACCTGTAGAGGTTGACCCTAATATTGCCTCAAACTCGGAACCAGTTATAAACTGGTCCTTCATTCTCCATCAGGTCCGAATGTTGACTGCCCTCACGAAAGTTCATGATAACCCGATTGCCTCTGTTTCTCCATAAAAAGTGGGAGATAGTACTACAGTTGATGTCATTGCTGATGTCGATGTTGAAGCCGAGGCTGCAACCGATCTTGAAGTCAATCCAGCTTTAAGGGTTCATGGGGAGGCTAGCCAGTTTGAGAAGGCAGCCCGAAGAGCAGAGGTCAATGATAAAGACATCATTCCTTAAGGTTACTTCTCTGAGGAAGAAACTGGTGATGAAGAAGAGGAGAAACAAGGTGAAGAATCTGGAGAGGATGAGGATGAAGATGAAGAAGACTAATTTTTTCTTGTGTTGCAGTGCTTATGTGTTTCTAAAAATAATTGTTACTTCAGTGGGTGTTTTTTGTTTTAATTAACGATTTTTGAATTATTTTTTAAATCTGTTTATTTTGGTTTTTGTTGAATCTTTTTTCTTTGCATCATTTTGATGAGTGGTTTCTCATATTTATTTGCTTATTTTTATGGGATTTGCTTGGGATGTCATTTCTTTGGGATATCTTATACTTTGGGGGAGTTTATGTTTTGTTTAGCATGTAATTCGGTAGTATGTTGGTTTTATATTGAAAAGGAAAAAATGGGGAGATTATTAGAGTTTGAATGTTCAAACTCTTTACTAAAATTCTCATTTAGTTGTTTTTCCTTTTATACATTTATATGATCTTTGTGCTGAATTAACATGGATCGTGTGTGCCGAATTAATAAAGCAGAGACATGGGAACAAATTAATAAAGTTGGAGACCTATTCTAAATCGGTTGAGAGAAAGGAGGAAAGAGTTGACCGAAGACCTAGTTGTCCTCTCAAAGAGACCGAGTCCTCTTCGCAACCACCCTAAGTTTTGGGGTTGTTGGCCACTAACAGACAACGCTCATAACTGAAGGGAGTAGTGGTTCTATTAGATTATGTTTAATCGTCCTTTGAGATGTTAGGATTCGAGAGTAGTGAATCCAAGTTTGTCTCGATTCACACTTCGTATCTTTTTCTAAATCATTGAGTTATAGTGAGTTATTTCTCCCTGAAGGTACCTACTTATCACTTGTAGAAATTTTTTGCATCACTTGTTATTTTAACTTATGTTGTGTTTAACTCTATAGAAGGTGCGAACGTGTCGTCGAATCGTTTGCCCTACCAAATTAGAGTAATTAAACTTGAATTCCGAACTTTCCCAACTTTACTAGGTAAAGTGGTAAGTCCGAGTCAATCCCACGGAGAACGATGAGTAGTGTTGATTCAAATACTTCAAGCAATTAGTGATTTAAGTTGTAATAAAAGCAATAAACATAAGCAAGTAAATTGGGAGGGGGGGGGGGGGGTTTAATTGAGTCTAACAACTAATTCTACCAAATACCAAGTTCCAATCTAGAAAAGCAATAGTGTTTTTGGTGTTTTAGATTAATCAAAGGATCAAAGAAAGACAACAAGTAAATATTTTCGGTTTTGGAATATGTTAAAATGGTCTACCCTCGATCTAGTATCCCCTTGAATCCGACTACCTATGGATTATTGTTGATGCCCCAATTCAATACAATTTAAACCCTTATCTCACAATCTACAAGGTCCACTTATGTAAATTGTGTTGTTCCTTAATTGTGGATAAATCGGAGGTCCGCTTATCGATTTATCCCTACCCAAATCAATTAGTGATCCAAACAAGCTCTTTTCACACTAATTGATATTGGATGATCACGAACTAGAACAACGGGATAAATAAGGCATAAACCTCGAATCGATTGGGTTTAGAGGCCAAACTCTATAATGCCGCCATTGATATCAAGCATTGTTCACTACTAAGTGAGATTGAAGCTTCAACAATCACGGAAAGTGAATTCCAATATCTAGCAACATACAATAAATGCTTCTAAAAGGGTAATCAATCCTAAAACAAGCATCTAGACATGAGTCAATTCAAACAAGTATTATATAACATTTAAATTGCATAAAAAGGGTAACACCAAAAGTCAATATTCACGTATTCATCTTCAATCAAGGTTCAACATGATCGGGTAGAAAATGGGGTGCTACTCACCCATTTTACCCAAAACTAACAGAAAATTAAGGGAAATACAAGAAATCATGAAAATGGAATGGTAAAACCCAAGGTTGATTAATGGGGAAGATGAGATGACTCCTTCTTGCCCTTCTCTCCTCCTTGAAAGTGATGGTGGCTGAAAAGTGCTCCAAATTCGTGCCCAAGATAGGGTAAATTTGAAAGGGAGGATATATATGTAAGAGAGAAAAGTGCTGGTAAAAAATAGGCAAAATCGTGTTTTCTAAAGAAAACAAGGGTTGCTCGCCGCGGTTGCGGCATGAAGATGGTCCCCGGCTGTGGCAATGGATAAGGGTTTAGGCAGGTTTGGGCCGTGGTCGCGGCTTGGCTTCACTCCTCGATCGTGGAGTAGAATGCCTTGGTCGAGGTCTTCATAGCTCCTCGGTTGTGGACTTGGATGCTTGATTTCTTCATAGTCTTCCGAGTCTTCGTCCACGGGCACAGATTGAATCCTCCGCAAGCGTAGGCTTCAAATGTCCGCGGTCGCGGATTAAATCCTCCGCGGGCGCCGCGGCCTTTGGGGGTTGAAAATTGAGATCTATTCTGTTCCCTTCTCCGCGGGCGCGGGTGAGATGCTCCGCAATAGTGGAGTTCTCTACGGGCTAGGACTGCCTTGTGCGGCCAAGTCCTGCCTCTTCCTTTGTTGTTTCACCCCTCTTGGTGTGGTTTCCCTGTTTTTGGTCTAATTGAACTTGTTTTAGCACATAAATAACACAAACACATTATTTTGCCCATGAGAATACAAAAACACTAAATACACGTGAATATGCACATTAATGACATTAAATTGGCACTAAAAGCGCCCTAAAGTGCGTGCACGGGACACGTGTACCAAGTCTCCCCAAACTTAGAACTTGTTCGTCCCGAACAATAATGAGAAAGACAAAAGGACACGTGTTTAGGGAAGATTTTAGTGGCATTTGATTTCAGAGAGTTTCCATAAAGAAAATGAAGCGAGCATGATAATAGTGAGCATATGTGATAGACTAGATCCACTACTCTCAAGACATAACACTCTTAACTTAAGATCCTCACCGGGTGAGTGTATCTCTCTTTCTCGAGTGCATTACAAGGGGTAGTGTTTACACTCACATTGAAATGCATAGAACGCCTACCATAGGTTTGCCAATCATCTAAAACCCGAAGTTGTACTTGACATGCGTGACAATGAATCAATTAGGTCTTCATATGGGTTGTAATGTTGGCTTGGGGTAAGGTGGGACAAAATTTAGGTAAAAGTGACTATAAAATGGACTAAATGAGTCGTGCACTACCCATCTACCCCTCAAACAATGGTCACTCAACCTCACTCTTTCAATTCCCAATCGAGTAGCCGTTAAGATTCAACTTCTTCACCTTTTTCTTGCCTACATCTCCCATATTTATCAATCCTCACAATAAATATGTTTCTTAAGACTTTTCTAACCAAGGGATTGTGATCACAAAATGATGTGATTTTCACTAACCTCTCCAATTCTAAAAGAAAATACTAAGAATGGTATATACACTTCCTCTTTCTTCTATTTTTCTGTTTTTTTTTTCGGCTTTTTTTTTTTTTAAATAACATGACTAATTACAAATTATGGAGAGGTTAATGTTTCCGATTCTAGCCTATTTCACATGTTTCCCTTCACCCTTCTTTGTTTTCCACTAGTTTACCCAAATTCGATCCCAATTTCCAAACCAACTACCTTCCAACCGCCTCCCTCATACTCAATAGTCCATTTAGGTTTCAAAGGCTAAATGAAAGGGAAATTGGCTTGTAGTTTGGGTATCAAACAAAAAGGCTCAAAGCTCAAAGGGCTAACTAGGGGCAATTTGTATATTTATGGTAAAAAAGAATTATTTTCAAGATTTTGAAAAGGGTTTAAATCAAGAAATGCCTAAAATAATTTTCATTGTCACCATACATACCGACTTATTCGAAGGTAGAGAATTAGGGCAAGTTCTAGAGGAAATTGCATACATCCAAAGAATTTTCGCACCGAAAAAAAAATTGATTTTACTCCAAAAATGGGAGTATGCTTTAGGCTCAAAGGCTCACTTGGTTGCAAAAAAATTGATAAAAAGTTTTCAGTGTATGCTCAATTTGGTTTCAGAAAGCCTATCATGCTCTACCATGTGCTTCTTTCCAAAAATATTTGTTCGAATTTTTTTTTCATCATTAATCAATGCCACAATTTTCCTTCTTAAACTAGTCCAATTGCTTTCTCGAGCTGCCAACTTGTACGAATCCCACCCCCTCCCCAAACTTAGTTGCAAACTAAGTTTGTGGAAAAGAGGAGTACAAGTTGGTGCTCGTCGAATTTAACCATATCATTCACCACTTTTCACAGTTATTAACTAACTAATTATTAAAAGTCCTACTCCTAAAGCGTGTGTGAGGTATTAACATAATTAATTTAATCAGTAGAGGCACCAATCAATCAAACCAAAAGGCCACCAATAAATTATAAACAAGCCAAGTTATACAAATGTTTCCATCAAGCAGGGAAAAATAACGTCAAGTGCAATGTTAGGAGGCTCACAGGCCAAAATAGTAGAAATTCAAATTCAAATGCATTCACAAAAGAGAAGCAGGACGAAATGGGAAAATATGAGCGGCCGGGAATGTCTTTCCCCCGAGTGTCTCCCCAACTTAGTTGAAGACTAAGTTTGTAAAGAAAGGGAAGGGCATTTCCGGTGCTCCACTCACGTAGATCGTCAGGATTGGCAGATCAAGCCTGTAAAGCATTCTTTGATGTTGTTGAGTAGCCCGATGATCTTGTTGTTAGTCTCCCTCATTTCCTTTCTCACATCCTGGAGTTCTACCTTGAGCTCTTGATTCTTGTCTTCTATGCTGCTTAGCTGGGAGGGCACTTGCTCCCGGAACTCTGCATCTGACTCTATGGTCGTTGCGGGCCTCTTCTTTGACAGCTGCTGGCTTCTACTTGTGCCCTCTTCGACTGGTCTCGAACCTTGGTCGCCATGGATGTGATCGTGCTCTGCACGAGTAGGGTTCTCGGATGCCTCTGTGTAGGCTGTCGAACTCATGGCCAAGTTGGCTCTGGACTCTGCCATACTGTGGATCTGGGTGAGGTGGTTGTTCAGTAGGCGAAGCATCGGGCCTACTCTTTGGAGTATGAAAGGTGTACGTACTCCATCGATCATTCTCGTGATCACGACTCTCATCTGGGCCAATTCCTCCCACCCAATAAGAAAGGCATCTGAAATGGGCTTGTGGTTGTCCAAATTCACTCTAAAGTGCTCGAGGATGGGTGTGATCAGTGCTCCATTCAGTACCCGAGCCATGTGCTTTGGCTCCTTTTTTCTCTTGTTCTCAAATTCCTTCACTGTTTTCTGGAAGGACTCCGCTATCACATCCTCATAGCTCCTCTTTCTCCTGGTGAGGATCGACCACATCACATTTAGTTCGTCTGTCCGGGCAGCTCCCATCTCCTTTCTTCCAAAAATAGTCAGTGCTAGAAGCTTTTGAATCACCCTAACCACCGGATTTCTAATCCAAGTGGTTTTTGAGCTCTTTGAGTCATACGCCTGTGCAGGCGTCAACCCCTTAGCAACTGTCCACTCGGCCAAGAATTCTGCAACGTTGAACTGGGATCCGTAGGCATCCACCTCAGCTATATCCTCATCGTCACTATCCTCCGGCTCGGGTGGTTCTGGAAGTCCATAAATGTCCCTTAGGTCTGACATCCGAAGCTCTCTCCTTACATTTTCAAGGTTGAAGGAGATTGTGGCGTACCGGCTGCCACATTTATCATCACTTGGAGTTACCTCGAAGGTACTCACAAATTCCACCACGAAGTCGAGGTAAGTGGGCCTTGGCTTAAGTAATTCAGTGAGGCCTGATGCCTCCAGCAGCTCATCAACATTTTCCTTGACTCCCATTACGATTAGACACTGAGGCTTGATGTAGCGAGAAGGCCCGATTTCACGTTTCATTAGTGCCTTGAAACATGCATAGTGTTTCTGGTCTCTCAGGACTAAGTTGTAATGGCCCGGCTCCACCCTCGTGTTTTGAGCCTCTTCCTATCTTGGGCTCTCCATGTTCGGGTCTTCGCTGATTACCATTTTTCCCTTGCCCTGGCCCCGGCTTGTAGTCGGAGCCTTGCTTGTGCTTGTTGCCTTCCCTAGTGCCATTTTTATATGAAAAACACCCAAACACAAATCAAACGCGGTGTGATACATATTTCAACTTAATTCAACAATCTAACCACGTATGATCCTCAAATCACAGTCCAATCAAAACCAAGTAAATACAAGTTCATGCAAAATTTAACTCAAGTACTCCACAAAATATGAACTTGACCTTGGACAATTGATTAAATTACAACCAAACAAGCATCAAGAATAAATGGTTTACAATTGAACTTAAATTGCATATCATTTCAACAAAAATAGGTACTAGGTCACTTCATCACATAAAGCATAAAATAACTAGTCCTAAAAATTCAAATGACAACAATTCGTCCATTAAAACCATAGCAATCAACACATCATGCTTGAGTGGCTACCTTAACCACAACTCAATCATTCCAATTCAACACTCTACACAAAATGTATCATTCCAATCACTATTCTAACCCTCAAAATCATCACAAACGTATACTCATCATCAATATGATATCTATGCATCATCATAATCGACTTTGAACAAGCAATACTCAAAGGGTTCAAAAGTTGATAGTTTATCAATTCCAAATCATGCATAAATACGAAATTGAAGGCCAAACAACTTCCTAACATCATAATATAACATAAAAGATCAATAGGAAGTTAAAGAATTACATACCACTCGGGTTTAATCGAAGAAAATTTCAAACTCGTTCTTCGCGCCTTTTTTCGAACCGCTTCAATTTTCGCCCCAAATCCGAAATTGTTCGGATAAAATGATGTATTGTGATGTGGGTGAGGTGTGTTGAGAGTTTGAGAGAGAAATATTGAGTGTAAATGGAGTTTGAGTGTGTGTGTGTTTCGCGCAGCCGCGGTGGAGGAGAGGAAAGAAATTTTTTTGTCCTACTTCTGCGAATTCGAATTATTTATACCTGCTCAATCGCCGTGGTCGCGGGGTGATCTAGTGCCGCGGTTGCGGGCATAATTTTTTTCCTCCTTGGTTGAGGGGCTTGTAATGTCCTCGATCGAGGAACTTCCCTCAGAAAACTGGCCTGTTTTTTAGTGCCCCTCTCCTCGGTCGCGCAGAATAAATCCGCGAGCGCGGAGATTATTGTTCCTCGGTCGCGCAAAATTTTGCCTCGACTGCGAAAATTTCGTCCAGTAAGTTGGGTGGTATTCTGTCCTGATTCTCCGCGGTCGCATAGAATAAACCCTTGAGCGCGGAACAGTTTCCTCCACGGTCGCGTGAAAATGTGCCACGACCGCGGAGATTTCGTCCAGTGAGTTAGGCAGTATTCTGTCCTGATTCTCCGCGGTCGTGGTGATTGACTCCTCGAGCGCGGAACATCTTTCTCCACGGCCGCACAAATATTACCCTCGCCCGTGGGAATCCATCCAGAACATTTCCATGATTTTAGGCGATGGAGAACCGCGGTCGCGGCCTATGCTGTCCCTCGACCGTGGTGAGTCACTTGGTAGAATTTCACAACTTTGGGTGTCCTCACCCCTATTCCACGCTATCTCTTGTATTGATTGTTTAATACCTACACACATCTTAACAAAAACCTCAAAAAGCATAAAATAACACTAAACTACATTTAACTACGAATTGAAATGCGAGAATTTAAAGATTACCGTCGGGTTGCCTCCCAACAAGCACCTTTGTTTTACGTTGTTGGCTCGACGAGGTCCCATTTATGCTATGTGTGGATCTTCCACGTCTTCCACTTGTTCTTCCCTCATGCAGTCTCCTTGTGAGTTCTCAAGAAAGGGCTTGAGAAGATGCCCATTGACCTTGAAACTCTTTCCGGTCTTTCCACTTTCTATCTCTACCGCTTTGTGTGGTGATATTCCTTTAACCACAAAGGGCCTAATCCAACGGGACCTCAGCTTACCCAGAAACAGTTTAAGTCGGGAGTGGTACATGAGTACCTTGTCTCCCACCACAAATTCCATTCTTGAGATTCTTACATCGTGAAATTTCTTCGCCTTTTACTTGTACAACCAAGCATTTTAGAATGCTTTGTTTCTTATCTCCACGAGCTCTTGTAACTGCAACTTCCTATGTGCTCCAGCCTCATCCAAGTTTAGATTGCATTTCCGGATTGCCCAATAGGCTTTATGTGCAAGTTCCACAGGCAAGTAGCATGGTTTTCCATAAACGATGCGATATGGAGACATCCCTATCGATGTCTTGTACGCCGTCCTATAAGCCCACAGAGCATCTTCTAGATGCAAGCTCCAGTCCTTCTGGTTTGGTTGGACTGTTTTCTCCAGGATCTGTTTAATCTCTCGATTTGATGTCTCTGCCATACCGTTCGTTTGAGGGTGGTAGGGTGTGGAGACTTTGTGAACAACTCCATACCTCTTCAACAGTGATTCAAATGTTCGGTTGCAAAAATGTGTTCCTCGGTCGCTAATGATGGCCTTTGGAATTCCAAATCTTGCAAATACGTTGGATTTCACAAAGTCCACAACCACCCTTGAATCGTTGGTCAGGGTGGCCTTGGCTTCCACCCACTTTGACACATAGTCAACTGCAAGAAGAATATAGACATTGCCATAGGATGTAGGAAATGGCCCCATAAAGTTCATACCCCACATGTCGAAGATCTCACAAACAACAATTGGTTGCTGGGGCATCTCGTTCCTCTGTGACACATTTCCGGTCCTTTGACACCTCTCACAGGTTTTGCAAAGCAAGAGGGTGTCCTTGAAAATGGTTGGCTAATATAGACCACTTTCAAGTACTTTGTAGGCCGTCCTCTTCGGCCCAAAATGGCCTCCACAAGCGTATGAGTGGCAAAAATTAAGCACCGATTGCACTTCATCTTCGGGGATGCATCTCTTGATTACTTGATCTGAACCATATTTCCAAAGGTAGGGATCATCCCAAACAAAATGCTTCGATTCACTCTTCAACCTATCTCTCTGAGCCTTACTCATCCCACTAGGAAACCGCTTGGACACCAAGTAATTCACCATGTTGGCATACCAAGGAACCTTTGCATCTGTCATTGCAAGTAGTTGTTCGTCCGGAAAGCTTTCCCGGAGAGGCAGGTTCGTTTCCTCTTGAGTTATCCTGCTGAGATGATCTGCAACACCATTTTCTGCTCCTTTCTTATCTTTGATCTCTAGGTCAAATTTCTGGAGAAGTAATATCCAGCGAATAAGCCTAGGCTTTGCCTCTTTCTTAGCCATGAGATGCCTCAATGCTGCATGGTCGGTATATACGATGATCCTTGTCCCAACAAGGTAAGACCGAAACTTCTCTAATGCAAACACAACAGCTAGCAGCTCCTTTTCTGTGGCAGTGTAGTTTATCTGAGCTGGATTCAAAGTACGTGAGGCATAATAGATGACATGGGCCACTTTCCCTCTTCTCTGTCCCAGAATTGCCCCCAAGGCTTGTTCACTGGCATCGCCCATTAGTTCAAAAGGCAATTCCCAATCTGGCGGCTGAATAATCGGAAGAGTGACCAATCTCTTTTTCAACTCATCAAATGCCAACTTGCATTCCTTGCTCATATCAAACGCCACATCTTTTTGTAGCAACCGGCACAACGGAGCAACAATCTTTGAGAAATCTTTGATAAACCTCCTGTAAAATCCTACATGACCAAGAAAGGAACACACTTCCCACACATTTGAGGGGTAAGGGAGAGAAGAAATAATATCAATTTTCGCCCTATCTACTTCTTTCCCTTACTAGAGACTACATGGCCAAGCACAATTCCTTTTTCTACCATAAAGTGGCATTTCTCCAAATTTAACTAAAGATTTTTCTCAATGCATCGTTGCAAGATTTTTACCAAGTTATCAAGACAATTTTCAAAAGATGTACTGTTAACACTAAAGTCGTCCATGAAGACCTCTATGAAATGACCAATAAATTCAGAAAAGACACTAACCATGCATCTTTGAAATGTTGCAGGCGCATTGCATAGTCCAAAGGGCATGCACCTCCATGCGAATGTTCCGAACGGGCATGTGAAAGTTGTCTTTTCTTGATCTTTGGGTGCAATTGTACTTGAAAGTACCCCGAGAATCCATCCAAGAAGCAATAGAAAGGATACTCTGCTAGCTTCTCAAGCATTTGATCGATGAAGGGTAGAGGAAATGATCTTTCCTTGTTACTGCGTTCAACTTCCTGTAGTCTATGCAAACCCTCCAACCTGTCTGTAGGCGCGTAGGCACCATTTCACCATCCTTTCTTTCTATCACTGTCACTCCAGACTTCTTCGGAACCACCTGGGTCGGGCTCACAAACTTACTATCAGATATGGGGTAGATGATCCCCACATCCAACAATTTGATCACTTCTTTCTTGATGACCTCCATCATTGACGGGTTGAGTCATCGTTGAGGCTCCCGACTAGGCTTGGCGTCATCCTCAAGCAGTATTCGATGCATGCATAGGGCTGGACTAATGCCTTTTGTTAAGAATCAGTTCTTCTCACACACAATCAATATATAAACAGGAAAGAATGAAAAACAACAAGAAACTCGGCCACAAGAAACCGAACAATGAACAGAAATAGAAAATGATGAACACAGGGATTTTACGTGGTTTGATCAATGTGATCTACATCCACGGAGGTTCTATACACCTCAATTCACTCCACTTTTCAATCAATTACAAGAATTAACCCAGAAAACTAGAAACCCTAATTCACAAACCGAATTGAACTTAAGAACCCTAGCTATCTAATTCTATTGATTGAGTAATGTTTACAGAGGGAAAGAAACGTGAATCAACTCGCATCTTCAAGTGGTTTCAATGTATATAAAGGACGGAGCTCGAATCAGAGAGTAGAAGTAGTTGTAACCAATTTTATCTTCAACTGCACAAATCTGTTTCAGCGAGCTTTCCACAACGGTTTTGCATGCAACGGTTTTAATCCGTTGCAAACGGCAGTTATAACCAACTTGACTCCGGTTTCCATCTTAACCTCTTTAACTGATCCGGCTAAAACCCGGTTCTTTAACCCTGTTCTTCCCATTCTAAACCCGGTTCTTCCCATTCTAAACCCGGTTCTGGACTCCTCAAATCCCCTACTACATTCCATGATCACTTGATGATATTGAACTGATGTCTACAAATCTCCACCTCAATGAAATCAAGTGTATTTCATCACCTCAACCTGCCTTGTCTTCCAGGTTTTAATCACACCGTTCAAGCCTAATCAGGCTTGAGCAATGCACCATCTTACTCCCAGGAACTGCCTTGGTTAGAAAATCACCAGCATTATCATTTGTATGGACCTTCCTATCCTCCACAGACCCTGTATCAATCACATCTCTTGCAAAGTGAAGTCTAACATCAATATGCTTAGACCTCTCATGAAAATCTTGGTGTTTCACCAAGTGAAGTGCACTCTGATTGTCACATTGAATGGTGACACAACCTTGTCTGATCCCCAAGTTTTTGAGGATTCCCTTGAGCCACAAAGCTTCCTTGATTGCCTCAGTTAAGGCAATGTATTCTGCCTCAGTTGTTAACTAGGCAACTACAGGTTTTTGCACACTACTCCAGCTTATAGCTGTCCCATACAAGGTAAAAACATAGCCTGTAACAGATTTCCTTGTATCCAGGTTCCCAGTAAAATCTGCATCAGCATACCCAACAAGAGGTACAACATTTGCTTCTTGCTTCTCAAACTTCAGACCTAAACTGACTGAGCCTTTCAAATATCTCAAGACCTGTTTTAATGCTTCCCAATGAGCCTTTCCTGGATTTGACATGTACCTGCTTACCAAAGAAACACTATAGGCCAAATCTGGCCTGCTGCATATCATTCCATACATCAAGCTGCCAACACCACTGGCATATGGAACATTCTTCATGTGAATTACTTCTTCTTCTGTCTTTGGACACTGTTCTTTGGATAGCTTGGTTTGTTGGCTAACTGGAATACTTAATGACCTGGACTCATGCATGTGAACTCTCTCCACAACCTTCTGCAAATACTGCTTCTGTGAGAGCCAAAGTGTTCCAGACTTCCTTCTTGTAATGATATCCATCCCCAGGATCTTCCTTGCTTCTCCAAGATCCTTCATGTCAAATTCTGAGCTCAATCTTCCCTTTAACTGTTGTATTTTGTCCATGCTCTTACTGGCAATGAGTATATCATCCACATACAACAACAGAAACACTTGTTCAAGCCTTGGACCTTTATCAAAGTATACACAGCTATCATACAAGCTTCTTATGAAACCTGCATTGATCATGAACTCATTGAACTTCTTGTTCCACTGCCTTGGACTTTGCTTCAAACCATAAAGTGATTTCCTGATAAAACAGACCTTCTCTTCATTTCCTGGAATCACAAAGCCCTCAGGTTGCTTCATGTATATTCTCTCAATGAGATCACCATGCAGGAATGTTGTCTTAACATCTAACTGCTGTAGTTCCATGTCTTCTTGTGTAACTTTTGATAGAAGTAGTCTGATAGAGCAATGCTTCACAACAGGAGAAAATACCTCATTATAATCAATGCCTTCCCTTTATGTAAAGCCCCTTGCCACAAGCCTTGCCATGTATCTGATTCTATATATCAGCCTTTCCAGCCTCCACCTTCTTCTTGTAGATCCACTTTGAGCTGACTAACTTCTGCCCCTTTGGTTTGTCTACAAGTTTCCAGGTTTGGTTTCTCTCCAAGGATTCCATTTCCTCCATCATGGCCCCTATCCAATGTTCACTTTCACTGCAATTGATTGCTTCCTTGAAACTGCTTGGCTCTTGAAACTCAAGGTCTTCAGCTACACTTGATGCATAGTAAACACTCCCAGCTTGTCCATCGAAATCAGGCCTGTGGATTTGCCTCCTTGGTCTATCTCTACCAATACTATAAGTTTTGAGATTTAAAATCTCAGGTTGGACTTCATCCTCTTCTGATGAACTGTCATTACCTGGTTGAGTTTGAACATTATTCTCTGATGATTTCTCTTCATCAGTAGGCTCCACCTGAATGGAAATTCTTTCAGATTTTATAGCACCATCAGCCTCTTCTTGACTTCCAGTAGAGTTGTATCCCATCACAGCCTCATTGAATCTCACATCTCTACTTATCAAGAGTTTCTGGTTTCCTTGTTCCAAACACCATAACCTGTAGCCTTTGATACCCTCAGTGTATCCTAGGAATACACACCTCTGTGCCCTTGCATCAAGCTTGTCTTGCCTGATGTGAGCATAAGCCAGACAACCAAACACTCTCGAGTCCTCATAGTTTGGTACCTTTCCACTCCAAACCTCTTCTGGAGTCTTAAATCCTAGAGTTGATGATGGTGATCTATTTATCAAATAACATGTTGTGTTCAGTGTTTCTCCCCAGAAAGATTTGGGTAATCCAGCATCAATCAGCATACATCTAACTCTCTCAAGCGCAGTTCTGTTAAACCTTTTAGCAACATCATTTTGTTGAGGGTTCATTGGGACAGTTATGTGCCTTGTGATGCCCTTATCTTCACAATACCTTGTGAACTCAGTAGATAGATATTCCAAGCCATTATCAGTCCTAAGATGTTTCAACTTCTTCCCTCTTAGATTCTCCACCTGGCTCAACCATGTTTTAAACTTAAGGAATGCATCACTCTTGTTCCTTAAGACATATACCCATATTTTTCTACTGTAATCATCAATGATGGACATGAAATACCTTCCTCCTCCATGTGTCTCTATCCTTGAAGGCCCCCATATGTCAGAATGTACATAGTCAAGTGGTTCTTGAGTAGAATGAACCCCTTTAGCATAAGGCAGCTTCTTTGCCTTTCCTAAAGCACATTTGTCACAAAACTCAAGTGTTTGATTCCCTATTTCATCAATTATACCCCTCTTGGACAGCTCCTTCAACCCTCTCTCTCCAATATGACCCAACCTTTTATGTCACTTCATGAAATCCTCTCTACTTATCACAGATTCAACACAACCTATCACAGGAGAACCAATCAAGATAAACAGGCCATTGTGTTGCCTTCCCTTGATTACCAGCTTGTTGTGTTTAGTGATATGAAGATACGCATCTGTGGAGTTAAACTGATAGCCACTTGCCACAAGAGAACAAAGAGATAGGAGATTTCTCTTAAGACCAGGAACATACCTCACTTTTGAAATGGTTCTGATGACCATCATATATCTTGATCTGAATTGATCATGTGCCTTTAACTCTGCAGGAGTGGTCATTGCCCAGTAGCACACATCCACCATCCTCTTTCTTTAAGTCTTTGAACCATTGGGCACATGTGGAATGAACAACCTGTATCAAGAACCCATTCCTTTTCCATCTTTGTATCTGTGATGTTTAGAACTTCAGGAGCATCATCTTGATGTTCAATCACAGCCATTTGTGCCTTTTGATTGTCCTGCTTCTTCTTCTTTTGTGGGCAATCCTTCTTTGTGAGGTGGTGTTCAATCTCATCAACTGAGCTATACTTTGTAATATGGTGTGTTGGGAATGTGGAACCGGGATCAGGAAGTGAAGAACCGGAGGTTTGAATCGGGTTTGAGCATCAAGAAGTCAAGCTGTTCAGAATGAGCCGGGTTCGTGGCAGTTGAGGATAACTGTCATTTTTGACGGATTAGTTTCAGAGTTTGTGACGAAGAAAACCGTCGTTTTTGTCCGGTAGCTGAGCTCAACTTGATTCAGTTAGAACTTTCTGTACGGTTACATTCGAGCTCCAATTCTTATATCATTGAAAAGCTCTCATCAAGGAGAAGGTCACTACGTCGAGCAATTTCCTTGTTTCTTAGATTAGAGAGAGTATTTTGAGATAGAACGTTTCTGCCCTAATTTGTAAACAGAATTGGGCATTTCGTTTATTGTGTGTATTCTCTGTAATTGATTGGATTTCTTAGTGGATTGGGGTGTGTCTTGCCTCCGTGGATGTAGTTCATCTTGAACGAACCACGTAAAAGCTGTGTGTGATTCAATTTCAGTTCCTGTGTTGCGTAAGTTCAATTCGACCATAACTTTGGCCGAACTGAGTGTGTGTTTTCAGATTGATCTTTGTGCGAATTCCAGATTCTGTCTAGTTGTGTGTTTAGGAGTTGAGTTCACTAACAAGTGGCGCCGTCTGTGGGAAACCAACTCTCACAGCTTGAAGAAGAGAAGGAATGGCTGGTATGAAGATGGATTTTGAGAAGTTTACAGGAAGGAATGATTTCACACTATGGAAGATCAAGATGAATGCAGTATTGGTTCACAATGGCCTTGATCTTGCATTGATACCTCTGGATTCGTGGGAAGAAAATGAGAAACCCAAGTTTGCATCAGTGGATAAGAAGGCCCTCAGTCTTATCTTTCTGTGTTTGGGTGATAAACCTTTGAGAGAGGTCTCAAGATGCAAGAGTTCCTCAGAAGCATGGAAGAGATTGGAAGATCTGTATCAATCTAAGTCAGTTTCCAACAAGCTGTTCTTGAAGCAGAAGATGTTGGCCTTCAAGATCACTGAAGATAAGGTAATTTCTGATCAGCTTGATGAGTTCATTAAGATGGTTGAAGAATTGGAAGACCTGGATGTGAAATTGGAGGAGGATGACAAAGCATTGATGGTGTTAAACATTCTTCCAAAATCCATGGAAAGCTTTAAGGATGCCTTGATGTATGGGAGAGTTGAGCAGCTATCTTATGATGGGATAGTGAAGGCTCTGAGGTCTAAATGTTTCCAGACTCATGGTGATAAAGGCATGATGCAATCTGGAGAAGGTTTGAATGTCAAATTCAAGAAACCTTGGCAAGGCAAGAAGGGACAGAATGCTAAGGATCCAAAGGCAGGAGACTCTAATCCTATGAAGGGGAATGAATGGATTGAGAAGAGGAAATGCTTCAAGTGCAAGCAGCCTGGTCACCTGAAGAAGGACTGTCCTAAGAGAAATAAGAAAGGTGGAAATCAAGGGGCAGAATCTGCTGCCATTGATCATCAAGAAGATCCTCCAGAGGTATTAAATGTTACTGAATCAAGAATGGTAAAGGAATGGGTCTTGGACATAGGCTGCTCCTTTCATATGTGTCCACACCAGTCATGGTTTGATGAACTGAAAAGAGAAGATGGTGGAAATGTTCTCCTGGGAAATGACCAATCATGTAAGGTCAAAGGAGTTGGATCAGTGAGCATAAGGATGTTTGATGGTGTGGTCAGAGTCATCTCAAATGTAAGATATGTTCCTAGCCTTAAAAGAAATCTTCTATCTCTTGGTTCTTTAGTAACTAGTGGGTGTCAGTTTAGCTCAGTAGATGGCTTCTTGCATATCACAAAACATGGAAAAATAGTGATAAAAGGTAGACAACATAATGGGTTGTTTATCTTGATTGGTTCACCTGTTGTTGGAAGTGTAGATATGGTCTTGAGCAGTTCTGAGCTTGTTAAATGGCACAAGAGACTTGGACACATAGGAGAGAAAGGGTTGAAGGAACTGTCAAGAAGTGGAGTAATTGGAAATATGGGAAATCAAGATCTGGAGTTCTGTGATCAGTGTGCTTTGGGCAAATCCAAGAAGCTGCCCTATGGAAAGGGTGTTCACACAACTCAAGAGCCATTAGATTATGTTCACTCTGACATATGGGGTCCTGCAAGGACAGAGTCTCATGGTGGTGCAAGGTATTTCATGTCCTTAATTGATGATTACAACAGAAAGGTGTGGATCATGTTGATGAAGAATAAGAGTGATGCTTTTCATAAGTTCAAAACATGGTTGATTCAACTGGAAAATGTCAAAGGGAAGAAGCTGAAGCACCTTAGGACTGATAATGGACTGGAATATCTCTCTACTGAGTTTACAAACTTCTGTGAAGAAAGAGGAATCAAGAGACACAGGACTGTACCAATGAATCCTCAACAGAATGGAGTTGCTGAGAGGTTTAATAGGACTCTCCTTGAAAGAGTTAGGTGTATGCTGTTGGAAGCTGGGTTGCCAAAGGTATTTTGGGGTGAAACCATTGCTACAGCATGTTATCTCATTAACAGGTCACCCTCATCAGTGATTGGGTTCAAAACACCTGAAGAGGTGTGGAGTGGACAGAAACCAAGCTATGAAGGTTTAAGGGTGTTTGGTTGTCTTGCTTTTGTCCATGTCAAGCAAGACAAGTTAGATGCAAGAGCTCTAAGATGTGTATTTCTTGGATATCCGAATGGAATAAAGGGCTACAGATTGTGGTGTTTAGAGAAGGGAAATCAGAAGATAATCACAAGTAGAGATGTAAAGTTTAATGAGAATGTGATGGCTTACACTTCTACAGGCTCTAAGGAAGAATTTGATGGTGCTAAAGAGACGGAAGAGATATCAATTCAGGTGGAGCATCCTGCTGAAGATAATCACACACCTCAACCACAAGAAAATCTACAAGATAGTGATTCATCATCTGAAGAAGAAGAACAAACTGGACCTTCACAAAATCTCACAGAATACAGCATTGGAAGGGACAGGCCTAGAAGAACAATCAACAGACCTGATTTCTATGGTCAAGCAGGGAGTGTTTACTATGCCTTGAGTGTTGCTGAAGACCTGGAATCACAAGAGCCTAGTAGTTTTAAAGAAGCACTAGACTGTGAAGAAGGTGAACACTGGATACAGGCAATGATTGAAGAGATGGAGTCCCTGGAAAAGAATGAGACCTGGATATTGGTGGATAAACCAAGAGGTCAGAAACTTGTAAGCTCTAAATGGATATACAAGAAGAAACTAGAGACAGCAGGATCCAAACAGGTGAGGTTTAAAGCAAGATTGGTGGCTAGGGGCTTTACACAAAGAGAAGGAATTGATTTTAATGAAGTTTTCTCTCCAGTGGTAAAGCATTGCTCAATCAGGTTGCTTTTATCAAAAGTTACACAAGAGGACATGGAATTACAACAACTGGATGTAAAGACAGCATTCTTACATGGAGAACTCAATGAGAAGATATATATGAAACAGCCAGAAGGCTTTGTTGTTCCTGAACAAGAAGACAAAGTTTGTTTGCTGAAGAAGTCACTATATGGACTCAAACAAAGTCCAAGACAGTGGAATAAGAGGTTCAATGACTTCATGATCAGTGTTGGCTTTGTAAGAAGTCTTTATGATGGTTGTGTTTACTTCAACAAAGGTTCAAAGCAAGATAAAGTCTTCCTTCTATTGTATGTGGACGATATGCTAATTGCCAGCAGGAACAAGAAGAGGGTACAATGGTTGAAGGATAAACTTAACACTGAATTTGACATGAAAGATCTGGGAGAAGCCAAGAAGATTTTGGGCATGAACATTCTAAGAAACAGAGAAGCTGGAGTGCTTTGGTTATCTCAGAGGCAATATCTACAGAAGGTGTTGGAGAGGTTTCATATGCATGAAGCCAAACCTCTCTCCACTCCAGTTAATCTACAGAAGAAACTCTCCAAAGAACAATGCCCAAAGACTGAAGAGGAAATCATACATATGAGCAATATCCCTTATGCAAGTGGAGTTGGAAGTCTTATGTATGGAATGATTTGTAGCAGGCTTGACTTGGCCTATGTTGTGTCTTTAGTAAGCAGGTTCATGTCAAACCCAGGAGTTGAGCATTGGGAAGCTTTGAAACATGTGATGAGGTATTTGAAAGGATCAGTGAACTTGTGACTGAAATTTGAAAAAAGAGTGGATGGAAGTACTGTTGCATTGGAGGGGTTTGCTGATTCTGATTTTGCAGCAAACATAGACACAAGGAAATCTATTTCTGGATTTGTGTTTACCTTATTTGGAACAGCCATCAGCTGGAGAAGTGTACAACAATCAGTTGTAGCACTGTCAACAATAGAAGCAGAATATATCTCCTTAACTGAAGCTATCAAAGAAGCAATCTGGCTGAAAGGGATTTTGAGAGATTTGGATATCAAGCAGAAGTGTGTGGCAATCTACTGTGATAATCAAAGTGCTCTACACCTTGTGAAACACCAACCATTTCATGAAAGGTCAAAACACATTGATGTTAGGTTGCATTTTGCTAGAGATATCATTGATTCTGGCTCTGTGGAGGTGAAGAAGGTACACACATTGCATAACCCTGCTGATTTTCTTACTAAGGGTGTACCTGGGAACAAAGTGGAGCATTGTTCGAGCTTGCTGCAGCTTGAGCAATGTCATGAAGAGCAGTAACAGAAAGGCAGTGATGAGGCAGGAAGAGGCACACTTGATTCATTGAGGTGGAGATTTGTGAGGTGGTGTTCAATCTCATCAAGTGAGCTATACTTTGTAATATGGTGTGTTGGGAATGTGGAACCGGGATCAGGAAGTGAAGAACCGGAGGTTTGAACCAGGTTTGAGCATCAAGAAGTCAAGCTGTTCAGAATGACCTGGGTTCGTGGCAGTTGAGGATAACCGTCATTTTTTACGGATTAGTTTCAGAGTTTGTGACGAAGAAAACCGTCGTTTTTGTCCGGTAGCTGAGCTCAACTTGATTCAGTTAGAACTTTCTGTACGGTTACATTCGAGTTCCAATTCTTATATCATTGAAAAGCTCTCATCAAGGAGAAGGTCACTACGTCGAGCAATTTCCTTGTTTCTTAGATTAGAGAGAGTATTTTGAGATAGAACGTTTCTGCCCTAATTTGTAAACAGAATTGGGCATTTCGTTTATTGTGTGTATTCTCTGTAATTGATTGGATTTCTTAGTGGATTGGGGTGTGTCTTGCCTCCGTGGATGTAGTTCATCTTGAACGAACCACGTAAAAGCTGTGTGTGATTCAATTTCAGTTCCTGTGTTGCGTAAGTTCAATTCGACCATAACTTTGGCCGAACTGAGTGTGTGTTTTCAGATTGATCTTTGTGCGAATTCCAGATTCTGTCTAGTTGTGTGTTTAGGAGTTGAGTTCACTAACATTCTTCAAGTGTCCAGTTTGCTTGCACTTGAAACACTTTCTATTCTCAACCAAGTCTCCATTCTTCTTTGAATTCTGAGTTCCAGCCTTGTTATCCTTGAATCCCTGAAACTTCTTCTTTTGATTGTTCTTCTTGAACTTTATGTTCAAGCCTTCTCCAGCCTGAGTAGAATCCTTATCTCCCTGAGTTTGTAATCACTTTGTCTTCAAAGCTAAGAGGATAAACTCATAACTGACCTTTCCATCCCTCCCAAACATCAATGCATCCTTGAAGCTTTCCATGGACCTTGGAAGAACATTCAACACCATCAAAGCCTTGTCATCATCATCCAAGTTCACACCCAGGTCTTCTAGTTCTTCAATCATCTTGACAAATTCATCAAGTTAATCAGAAATGGCCTTATCATCAGTAATCTTGAAAGACATCAATTTCTGCTTCAGAAACAGTTTATTTGATATTGACTTGGATTGATAAAGTTCTTCCAATTTTCCCCATGCCTCTAATGCATTCTTGCACCTTGATACCTCCCTCAAAGGTTTATCACCCAAACACAGAAATATCAGGCTCAGAGCCTTCTTATCCACTTCTGAGAATTTTGGTTTCTCAGCATCAGACCATTGATCAACGGGGAGGAGTACAGAATCTAGACCATTTTGAACCAACACTGCATTCATCTTGATTTTCCAAAGTGAGAAGTCATTCTTACCTGAAAACTTCTCCACATCCATCTTAACTCCAGCCATTCTCCTGAACTCTTCGTGTTTGTGAGCAAGTTCCCCACAGATGGCCCCACTTGTTAAGAATTAGTTCTTCTCACACACAATCAATATACAAACAGGAAAGAATGAAAAACAACAAGAAACCCGGCCACAAGAAACCGAACAATGAACAAAAATAGAAAATGATGAACACAGGGATTTTACGTGGTTCGATCAATGTGATCTACATCCAGGGAGGTTCTAAACACCTCAATTCACTCCACTTTTCAATCAATTACAAGAATTAACCCAGAAAACTAGAAACCCTAATTCACAAACCGAATTGAGCTCAAGAACCCTAGCTATCTAATTCTATTGATTGAGTAATGTTTACAGAGGGAAAGAAACGTGAATCAACTCGCATCTTCAAGTGGTTTTAATGTATATAAAGGACGGAGCTCGAATCAGAGAGTAGAAGTAGTTGTAACCAATTTTGTCTTCAACTGCACAAAACTGTTTCAGCGAGCTTTCCACAACGGTTTTACATGCAACGGTTTTAATCCGTTGCAAATGGCAGTTATAACCAACTTGACTCCGGTTTCCATTTTAACCTCTTTAACTGATCCGGCTAAAACCCAGTTCTTTAACCCGGTTCTTCCCATTCTAAACCCGGTTCTGGACTCCTCAAATCCCCTACTACATTCCATGATCACTTGATGATATTGAACTGATGTCTACACCTTTGACATCGGCAATGGTCCACCCTATAGCTTCCTTGTTCACTTTGAGGACCCCGATCAATGCTTGTTCTTGAGTGGGTGTGAGCTTTGATGAGATAATCACCGGTAAGGTTTCTTCCTCCCCAAGATGTGTGTATTGGAGATGGGAGGGGAGGGTCTTGAGCTCAAGAGTTGGTGCTTTGATGGTAGAGGGTAGCACTTTTTCTTGAGATTCCGGCAATGGTATGAATTTGGGAATGGACTTGGTTCAGAATGGCCTAAAGGGTTGTGATTGTTCCACTGCCCCCACCAACTCTTCCTTAGTGTCCATTAGCTCTATCTCCTCTAGATCATTCGCCAATTCAATTGTCTCTTGGTCCCTGCAATAATACTCAATCACTTCCTCTACAATTTGGTCAATAGCATCAATAACATCAATAGAATACACACTATGCAAATCTTCAGGATACTTCATCGATTCAAAGATGTTGAATTGCACTACTTGGCCATCAAATTCCATGCTAAGAGTTCGCTCTCGCATGTCAATCTTTGTTTGGGAGGTGTTCAAGAACGGCCTCCCAAGCAAGATTGGGGTGGAATTTGACGAATCTCCATGTGTATCCAACACATAGAAATCCGCGGAAATATGAGGTTGTCCACCTCAACTAACACGTCCTCAATCACCCCGTCCGGAAACGAGGTGCTTCGGTCGGCTAATTGGATGACCACCCTCATATCCTTCAGTTACGCCAAGTTTAAGCTATCAAAAATAAAACGGGGCATCACATTGATGGATGCCCTAGATCTAACATGGCTTTCTCTATTCTAGTGTTACCAATTTTACACGGGATGATGAACATTCTCGGATCCTTGCGTTTCTGTGGCATCTTTTTCTGGAAAACCGCCGAAACACTTTCTCCCATAAAGACCTTCTCATTCCCTTGTAGTCGCCTTTTATTTGTGCACATGTCTTTCAGAAACTTTGCATATTGAGGAATCTGTTTTACGGTTTCCACCAAGGGAATATTGATTTCAACTTTCCTGAATACCTCCATTGTCTCCTTGTCTCTATTTCTGTCTGGAATCCTCTTCATTCGACTCGGAAATGGAAGTGGAGGGGTTGGGAGATTTGGTCTTGAATATCCAAGCGCCACAGTCGAGGTTGCACTAGGGGCTGCGGGCGTGGGATTTCCCGCGGTCGATGCATGAAAGTCCGCGGTCGTGGACAATGATACAGAATGACCCCCTATTTCTTGTTGTTTCCTTCCGTGGTCGTGTTGTTCAGACTCTACGGTCGTGGTGTTTTCCGCAGTCGAGGTTTTAGGTTCCGCAGTCGCGGAGGCTCTTCCAGTGCACTTTCCACCCAATCTGTCCCGTTGGCCATAGTCGAGGCATGATGTTCCCTTGAGCGAGGCTTGAGGTTCCCCATGGTCGAGGAGTTTTCCTCCCGCGGCCATGGTGTACTCTGCGTTGTCTTTTTCTTCATCTCTTATCTTCCCCTTTTCAAGTACCTTCCCGTTTCTCAAGACTCCCATGCTGACATTTTCAATTTCGTTCTGTGAAGAGTGTCTCTTGGTAGGAAAAGGCAGTAGGTGAACCGGAAAGCATGCAGCTAATGCCTCCTTTTGTCTTCTCAACTCTTTAGCAATCTTCCACTTTAGTGTCCGAACTTGAATCTCGGCCACATGGGGAGTTGATATCTCTTCTATCCTCGGATTCTCATGCGATTCTTCAGTCTGTGCCTGTGAAGTATACCTGAGCTTTTCAGGCTCTCCAAGTAACTCTTCATTAACAACAACAATGGCACTCACATTTTTCGGATTGACTTCCGGTTGAGCCGGTAACTTTCCCCCTTGGGTGTTTTCTAGCCTTGATACGGCAGAGGCGATTTGGCTCATTTGAGTTTCGAGATTGGTGAATCTCGAATTGTTGTCCTTCTGTGGCTAGATTGTACTATTCACAAGGCTCTTAATAATATCTAAAAGGGATGGGTCCGAAGGATTTAACTAGACCGGTGCTTTCTGTTGGTAAACTCTCTTTGGGAAGGAAGGCCTATTTTGATGGCTCTGTTCTCTCGATTTCTGAACATTCTAGTTCTGAGGACCGTAGCTAAAATTCGGATGATTCCGCCATCCCGGATTGTAGCTATTCAAATACGGGTTATTTTTCCTTCTTTCCGGAGGTGACCTTGGCCTTTGTACCAATTGTGTCAAGAATTTGCATGGGCCTCAATATCTTCTCCTAGAACCGGGAAATTATCGGTGTTGTGATCTATGACATGACACACTCTGCACGGTTTAGGGCTAGGCATACTTCTAGCAGCTACTTTTCTCACAAGGGTTGTCAACTGATCCAGCCGGTCCTCTATATCGGATCCTTGGGTTCCCTGACTTGACCTGACACTCTTTCTAGTCCCAAACTGCTGCGTGTTCACAACCATCTTCTAAATAAGGGCCCAAGCCTCAGTGGGGGTTTTGTCTGATAATGCCCCTCCACTCGCACTGTCGATCATATTTATGTCAACCACACACAAGCCCTCATAAAAATATTGTATGAACAGTTGCTCGGTTATTTGATGTTGAGGAAAACTCGACACGATCTTCTTAAATCTTTCCCAGTACTCATATAGCGTCTCCCCTTGCATCTGCAAGATACCGTTTATCCCCTTTCGAATGTTTGTAGCCCTTGATGCTGGGAAATACTTTTCCAAAAAGAGAGATTCCATCTGATCCCATGTGGTACCCTAACCTGCTGGAAGATAGTAAAGCCAATCACGAGCCAAATCTTTGAGAGAAAATGAGAAGGCTCGAAGCTTAATCTGTTCATCGGTGACTCGTGCCGGTTTCATGGAAGAGCATACCACGTGAAATTCTTTTAGATGCTTATGTGGATCATCCCCAGCCATGCCATGAAAGGAGGGTAGTAAGTTCTCTACCCCTGTCTTCAGTTTGAATTGTGTATCAGCTCCAATCTCGGGGAAAGTAATACACAAGGGTTCTTGGTTGACCCTTGTGTTGGTCAGTTCTTTCAATGTCTTCTCAGGTGCTCGTTCTGCTGCCATTGCTTCAGGTTCGCTTGATTCTCCGCTCTCAATGTCGAGGCTTTCAAAAGACTTCCGGATCTCGTCAAGCAATCGAGCTCGTCTTCTCAGTATTCTTTCTTTCTCAACGATATTCGGTTCAAACCAAAGCCCTTTGTCTCCTTGGGAGCGGGTGAACAAGCACTACACAACCCAAATCACAATTACTAGTTAAGCAATACAATAGATAATTAATATGCTAGAGATGGTTCTTGAAAAGGAAAATAACACAACACACACCGTTCCCTGGCAACGGCGCGAAATTTGGAAGGTGCGAATGTGTAGTCGAATTGTTCGCCCTACAAAATTAGAGTAATTAAACTTGAATTCCGAACTTTCCCGACTTTACTAGGTAAAGTGGTAAGTCCGAGTCGATCCCACGGAGGATGATGAGTAGTGTTGATTCAAATACTTCAAGCAATTAGTGATTTAAGTTGTAATAAAAGCAATAAACATAAGCAAGTAAATTGGGGGGGGGGGGGGTTGATTGAGTCTAACAACTAAACTCTACCAAATACCAACTACCAATCTAGAAAAGCAATAGATGTTTTTGGTGTTTTAGATTAATCAAAGGATCAAAGAAAGACAACAAGTAAATATTTTCGGTTTTTGAATATGTTAAAAAGGTCTACCCTCGATCTAGCCTTGAATCCGACTACCTATGGATTATTGTTGATGCCCCAATTCAATGCAATTTAAACCCTTATCCCACAATCTACAAGGTCCGCTTATGTAAATTGTGTTGTTCCTTACTTGTGGATAAATCGAAGGTCCGCTTATCGATTTTTCCCTACCCAAATCAATTAGTGATCCAAACAAGCTCTTTTCACACTAATTGATATTGGATGATCACGAACTAGAACAACGGGATAACTAAGGCATAGACCTCGAATTGATCGGGTTTAGAGGCCAAACTCTATAATGCCACCAATGATATCAAGCATTGTTCACTACTAAATGAGATTGAAGCTTCAACAATCACGGAAAGTGAATTCCAATCTCTAGCAACATACAATACATGCTTCTAAAAGGTTGATCAATCCTAAAACAAACATCTAGGCATGAGACAATTCAAACAAGCATTATAGAATATTTAAATTGCATAAAAGGGTAACACCAAAAGTCAATATTCACATATTCATCTTCAATCAAGGTTCAACATGATCAAAGGTAGAAAATGGGGTGCTACTCACCCATTTTACCCAAAACTAACAGAAAATTAAGGGAAATACAAGAAATCATGAAAATAGATTGATAAAACCTAAGGTTGATCAATGGGGAAGATTCCTTCTTGCCCTTCCGTCCTCCTTGGAAGTGATGGTGGCTGAAATGTGCTCCAAATTCGTTCCCAAGATAGGGTAAATTCGAATGGGAGGATATATATATATATATATATATATATATATATATATATATATATAAAAGAGAGAAAAGTGCTGGTAAAAAATAGGCAAAATTGTGTTTGCTAAAGAAAAACAGGGGTTGCTCGCCGTGGTCGTGGTATGAAGATGGTCCATGGTCGTGGCAATGGGTAAGGGTTTAGGGTTTAGGCAGGTTTGGGGCCGCGGTCGCGGCTTGGCTTCACTCCTCGACCGTGGAGTAGAATGCCACGGTCGAGGTCTTCATAGCTCCTCGGTCGTGGACTTGGATGCTTGATTTCTTCATAGTCTTCTGAGTCTTTGTCCATGGGCGCGGATTGAATCCTCCGCGGGCGTGGACTTCAGATGTGCGTGGTCGCAGATTGAATCCTCCGCGGGCGTGGCCTTTGGGGGTTGAAAATTGAGATCTATTATGTTCCCTTCCCCGCGGGCGCGGGTGAGATGCTCCGTGACAGTGGAGTTCTCCACGGGCGAGGACTGCCTTGCGCGGCCAAGTCCTGCCTCTTCCTTTGTTGTTTCACGCCTCTTGGTGCGGTTTCCCTGTTTTTGATCTAATTGAACCTGTTTTAGCACATAAATAATACAAACACATTATTTTGCCCATGAGAATACAAAAGCACTAAATACACGTGATTATGCACATTAATGATATTAAATTGGCACTAAAAGCGCCCTAAAGTGTGTGCAGGGGACACGTGTACCACTCTAAGTTGGGTAAACCTCGTAACCAACCTCAGTATTACGAATCAAGGCACACTTTCACGATCAACTCTTGGCAAATTCTTCCCTAAGAGCTCTAACACGCACATTACTTGGAGCTTCCCACGTTTCCCATTCCTTTAGGTCTATTCCTACCCATATTGGAATGGGAGTCAACATCCTTTACCTAAGGTTAGAAAATGATCAACATCTTTTACCTCTCTTAGAACTATGACTTTGTTTCCATTCATGTTAAAAACAACATGGTTGGTAGCCAAGAATGGGTGTCCTACTAAGAGTAGAAATTTAATATCTTTTTTTATGTCCACTATAGGGAACTTGATTGTAAAGATTAATAATGTGCCTACTTGCATAAGCACATCCTCAACCACTCCCACAATTTTTTAAAAAGACTTTTCCGCTATTTGGATATTAGTAAAGGTAGGCGTATACTTGCATATATGCATCCTAAATCAAAGGTAGGCGTATACTTGCATATATGCATCCTAGAGGCATCAAATATTCACTAGATCCTAAATCACATGGAACGTTTTCAAATTTAAATTTTCCTATAAAACATTTCTATAAAAACTCCATGGATTTTTTTTAACTTAGGTTGTAGCTGGGTTTGCACAATTGCACTACAATTTTCGACTTTCTTGCTATCCTTGACTTCTTTTTCGTTGTTCTTTTCACGCTGATCATCTCATTAGTCTTTTGCCCATTTCAGGGGATCTCTCTCTACATTCCTAGAAAAGATTCTTATGGACTCATGGTAGTGTTCCGCGCCATTAGAAAATGTAAAGAAACATAAGGGTTAGAAATAGGCTTTCCAACCTCTTTTTCTTGCTCAATCTCTCTTTCCCTTTTCCGTGGAATTTCCTCCATGATTTTCTCTCTTTCAACTTCTTCCTTCAGTTGGTTTCTTTTTTCCTCTTGTTCTTCTTTCAATTACATGACACTGCTTCTTTGGGTTTGGTTTTGTATCGCTTGTGAATTTTCATAGTTGGTGTGCCTTGCCCATGTTCCTCTAATTAACTCATATGATTCTCTAATGAAGTAGTCTGGTCTACCATATTGCCAATGCTCGTGTTCAACTGCACTATATGCCCTTCCAATTTTTTCATCCAGGTGTTATCCTTTCCATTTTATGTCCGTGTCTCATTTACGGAAGATGTGACTATCTCCTCCAGACGCGACTTTCTTTGCTCTTCAACCATTCTGTTGTTCGCAACAAAACCTGGGTAGTGGATGTAAAGCGTGGCTAGGATTGGTGTAGGATAAGTAAGGAAGATTTTACATCCCCAGATTTTACCTATTTCCCATCTCATTTGACCTGAAATGCGGATTGTAATTCCGATTCCTCATGTTGTTCATGTAATACACTTATTCCATTCCTCCTTCCATATTGTTATGCATTAGCCCCATTTCATCCTTTTGAGATTGTTTTTTTAACAGACTTACTTGTTCCGTCAATGACGTGGTCTTACCTGACAGTGTCGCCACTTGGTCTTTCTTGGATACTTCGATGACCATTCTCAATATTGACCATTTGACTAGTTATTGGAAGTTATTCGCTGATATTTTCTCAAGGATTGCTATGGCGTCACTGCTGGACTTGTCAAGAAATGCGTCTCCAGATGAGGCGTCCATAATGGTCTTCGTATGTCTAGATAACTCATTGTAGAAATACAAAACTTTTTGGTCCTCAGAAAATCGTGTTGAGGACACATCCTTAGGAGTTCTCAAAATCTCTCTCATATCTCGTAGAGAGGCTCTGTGTCTAGCTGGCAAAACTGGGTTATTTCACTCTTCAGCTTTAATATTTTGCTTGGTAGGAAGTACTTGAACATAAAATTCTGGCATAAATCAACTCAGTGGTTGATGATTTGGGAGCTAAGCCACACCTTTGGCTTACCCTGCAGTGAGAATGGTAAAGGAAAAATTGATTGTGTCAACAGAGGCGCTGACAAATCCAAAAAGATTGTGCTAGATGCTAATGGGGTCTTCAGTAGCTCCTCCTCCAAATTGGTTCTACGGCACCATCGAGATTATGAAGCCGCCCAGCTCACTTTCTAGTGAAATGAGTTGTCACTACTTACCTGGTCATTTTTTTTTATTTTTCTTTACTTGCTTAACCTTGCCTATCTCTTATTTTCTTACTAGTCATAATTATCTTTTCGCCATCTTAATTTAAACTTACTCTTTAACTCTTACGGAGTTATGTAGCAGAGGAGAAACTCGTAGCCTAAGTTGTCCTGAACAAAACTTACATGAAAGAAACATAACTTGAACTTATTCACAGCTCAAAATTAATGTTGATTGCATGCCTACTCAAGCAACTGCGAGAGACGCTTATAGTGTAATTCTTTTATAACCACAACACAAAGAACATAAAAATAAATCTTAGGAGAAAATTAAAATAAAAAATAGCTAAGAGAAACCATGAACTAGAATAGAGGAAACCCGTCCTCAGCTCGGATCCATTCTTAGTTGCTTTGATTCTGATAAGCTAATCACTTCGTACATGATTTCCCCGTAATGCCCAGGCCCACCTTCTTATATTTCTACATCGCACTTAGTCACAGCTGCAGTCATGTACCCCGACGTCATCATTCCCTAACAAGTAGTTTTGGGAAAAACATGAGTTTTTGACTCAGTAGATAAAGCTGGAAAAAAAAAACTTTAACAAAATGCATGTCTGCTTGACGGTGTTGTGCCTCCCCCCTTAAGTAGAGTTGGACTATCGGCACGTCTACCCTCTCATCATTCATCGTATACTGCCTTTTCTTGGTCAGTAGCCTTAATATCCTTACTTGCGGACCTTGTGGCAGGTCATACTTACAAACGTAGAAATAAAGAAGAAATTTAAATAACATGTTTAGCCACTTCCGAAGCCGTGTCGTTGTCTGCGTGGAACTATCCGTGCCGTAATTCCGCTTAGTATGGAACCTATTATTATTAAATGTTAAGCTATTCCATTGTTTAGCCGTATTTAGGTTACTTACAGGTTTACAAGTGTTATCTAAATATCCTAACTCAATTATGATTCGTGTATCGCTTATTTGTTAAAATTCATCTTAATCTCACGATTCTTTTGCCTTGATCTTAATAGATCACGTCATTAACTCTTTGATCATTCACTTGATCAAATCATAACATCATCATCTCATTACTTGCCCATTCACTTTCGTCATTTTATCAACATCATTATTCAATTTCATTATCTAGCATTTTTCAAACATTATCAACCTTATTATCATTATCATTATCATTCTAAATTCATTTATTCTTTTAACTTATGTTCAACTAAATCATTATTCTCCCAATCAACCTTCTCATTTTATTCCTAAATCATATCTATATTTCATCTTACCCTTTTCACTTAATTATAAATTGCATACTTAATCAAATTCACATAAAATCATAACAATTCAATTATTTAACGCACTTAACTTGAAATAACCTCACATGTTTGCATATTCAAATAAATTGCACAATTTAATCTAACATATCATCATAGTCATACAAGGTTCCTAACTAACACATAATCATCATATGTTCCACATAAAACCATACAATATCACATAAACCTTATTTAAAACCCTAATTTCGAATTGAAACCCTAATTATTTATAATTCTGATTCCATTTACATTTCTATCAGTTTTACATCTTATGTCTAACTTCAATCTATCATCTAATCGTCCATAACCTTATTGGATGTCACTTATTATTTTATTTCATTTATCAACTATTATTCTCATTTAATCACTATCTATTTCTAATTATACTTATACTATCTAATCATCCATTTCAATTCTAATTATCACATAATTTAATTTTCTAGTTTCGGTAAAGGCCCGACCTTGTCCAACTTCGACCCAAATATGCTTATTTGGGCCCGAAAAATATGTTTCGACCGAATTACGGTTCGGTCTTGGCCCAATTAAGCCTAAGGTCCATTTCTATTTATTCTAAGTCCAATTCTAAGTGTTCTAAGTCCAATCCTATTTATATAGGCTCAAATGATTTTTTTTTTTTGCTCATTTATTTAACTTATTGGGCCCAAAGCCCATTTGTTTTAACCTATTGGGTCCAACCCCATCTTTTATTGGGATTATTACAACATACATCCCATTTTTGCTCGTATTTACGGTTTGCCATATAAAGTATTTTTGTTACAAATTGCCATACAGAACAAATCTCAACCATTGATTGTCCAATTATGGACAACTGAGATTTCTCTCATAGGTATTTTACAACAAAATCATAAATTCACTAGCTTCTCTGCCTTCATCATCTGAGGAACTACTACTGGAATCAGTATCTAAATTCTCATTTCCGGTTGGAATGTTGCCCTGTGGGATCTCCACCTGAACACACAGTTTATCAGATGATCCTGTCCTATCCATTTCACTCTTATCTCCAGTTGAGACATACCCCATAACATGCTCATTAAATTTTACATCCCTGCTGACCAACATTTTTTATGTCCTTTTTCTAAGCACCATAGTTTGCAACCTTTTATCCCTTCTGGATAACCAAGAAACACACATCTTAAAGCTCTTGGATCAAGCTTATCTTGCCTAAGATGTGCAAAGGCTAAACATCCAAACACTTTAAGTTAAGAATAGTAAGAAAGCCTACCATATCAGATTTCATCTGGTGTTTTGAAATTGAGAACAGAGGAAGGGGTTTTGCTGATAAGGTAGCAAGCAGTACTAACAGTTTCTCCCTAGAATAACTTAGGGAGTTTGGCATCCACAAGCATACACCTGACTCTCTCCAGAATAGTCCTATTTAACCTTTCTACTAACCCATTTTGTTGTGGGTTTAATGGAACAGTCTTATGCCTTGTTATTCCTCTTTCCTTGCTCAAGTCATTGAACTCGGTGGATATATATTCCAATCTATTATCTATCCTGAGATGCTTAAGCCTTTTACCTCTCAAATTTTTAGTTTGAACAAGCCAATCCCTGAATTTGATAAATGCTTCACTTTTCTGCTTTAGTATGAATACCCACACTTTCCTACTGAAGTCATTTATTATAGTCATGAAATACCTTCCTCCACCATGATTCTCAGTCCTTGCAGGTCCCCAAATGTCTGAATGGACATAACCAATGGCTCTTGAGTTCTATGAGTACCTTTACCATAAGGCAGTTTCTTTGATTTTTCCCAGTGTACAGTATTCACAGAAATCCAAACTGTTTGATCCCAAGTCTCCAATGATTATTGTTTTCTACTTTACTATCCATTTTTATTTTGAAATATTCTTTACATATGTGATCGCCATCTTGGTCTTCCAAATTTTCTTTACATATAATTTTGTCTAATATTTTTTGTTAATACCCTTAATTGTTAAGCGTTCACCTCCTTTATTTCTTGAAAGTTTGCCTCGACTAAATTTTTTTATCCAATTACTCAATAATATATATAGTTAACAAAAAAAAAAAAAAAAAAAAAAAAAACCTCTCTCCCATCATAAATCCTTACTATGATTATTTAATTGTAAATGAAGGTGATGACAGCTTACTTGTTGGCAGTGCTAGGCGACAACACAACGACATCAAGAACATCATTGGAGTAGGTTTATATGTAACTGTATTCTACAACTCTGCATTTTAATCAGTTTTAGACATTTTGCATTGCTTTATATCCCTGGTTGGTTTAGTTGGAGCGAAGGGTGATGAGGACAGAATTAAGTTACTACTGTTATCTCAAGTGAAGGGTAAAGACATGAGTGAGGTGAGTGTTTTCGGGTGAGAGAAGTTGGTGGCCCCTGTGGGTGGTGTAGGTGGTGCTGGCTGCTAAGATGAAGAAAGAGGAAGAGAAAGAGGAGTCTGATGAGGTAATTTCTCAACAAAGTTGCCTTCTATTCTATTCTAATTGCTAATGTTATATTATCAATAATGTCTGTTGTAGGACATTGTTGCTAGGGACACTTCTCTCTTTACAATTGAACAAATGTTTGTCGTGGAAACACAGGTATGCCACACTTCTTTTACTAGTTTATTATTTATAGCCGCTTCATAGTACAAAAATGCTTAACTTGTGCAATTTCATATCATTCAAAAATGAAAATATAGAGGGCTTCTACAGTACACCTAGGGTATTGGTACCCCAATATATTTCAACCCTTAGATTTTGAATTATTAATAAGAACCATTAGAACCCAATTCACTTTAGTAGCTTTTCCATTAAAGTAGTAGAATCGCAATTTAAAAGTTACAATGATATTAAAGAGTACTTCCTCTGGAGAAGTGAGTTCCCTAGGGTTAGGGCGAGAGGTTTTTGGTCAGCTTAGTTCTTCCAAATGGGAAATGGTGAAGGTAGAATCAGGAATGGATCAATCATAGACAAACACATCTTTCACTTGTTAGTAAAATCAACTCTTAATCACACAACACTAAGAATCTGGAATGAGTTCGAAGAATAACAATTTGAAAACACACAAACAGTTCGGCCAGAGTTGTGGCCGAAGTGATCTTGCGCAGAACTGGAAATATAAATGAATCACACACTCGTTTTACGTGGTTCGTTCAAGATGAACTACATCCGCGGAGGCAAGGCACACCTCAATTCACTAAGATATCCAATCAATTACAGAAATTACACTAAGAAATGAAAACGCCCAATTCTGGAACAAACTAGGGCAGAAAACAATCACTCTCGAATTCTCTCTGTAATCTATGAAAGAAGGAAATTGCTCGACGTAGTGTTGTTCTCCTTGAAGAGAGCTTTCCAATGATATATGTATTGTAGCTCGAATGTAACTGACCAAGAAGTTCTAACTGAATGAAGTTGAAATCTGCTACCGGACAAATGTGACGGTTTTTCCCGTCACAAACCTGAAACAGACTCGTCACAACTGACGGTTATCCCCAACAACCCCGAACCCGGTCTATTCTGAACAGATTGACTTCTTCATGAAAAAACCCGGTTCATCCATCCGGTTCTTCACCTCCTGATCCCGGTTCCACATTCCCAACACATCCTATTTCAAAGTATAGCTCACTTGATGAGATTGAACACTTCCTCACAAATCTCCACCTCAATGAATCAAGTGTACCCCTTTCTGCCTCATCACTGCCTTTCTGTTAATGCTCTTCATGACATTGCTCAAGCTGCAGCAAGCTCGAGCAATGATCCACCTTGTTTCCAGGTACACCCTTTGTAAGAAAATCAGCAGGATTATGCAATGTGTGTACCTTCTTCACCTCCACAGTCCCAGAATCTATGATATCTCTAGCAAAGTGTAGCCTAACATCAATGTGTTTTGATCTTTCATGAAATGCTTGGTGTTTCACAAGATGTAAAGCACTTTGATTATCACAGTAGATTACCACACACTTCTGCTTGATATCCAAATCTCTTAACACCCCTTTCAACCAGATTGACTCTTTGATAGCTTCAGTTAAAGAGATATATTCTGCTTCTGTAGTTGATAGTGCCACAACAGATTGTTGTGCACTCCTCCAGCTGATGGCTGTCCCATATAAGGTAAACACAAATCCTGAAATGGACTTCCTTGTGTCCACGTTTGCTGCAAAATCAGAATCAGCAAACCCCTCCAATGCAACAGTACTGCCATCTACTTTCTTCTCAAATTTCAGTGACATGTTCACAGATCCTTTTAAGTACCTCATCACATGTTTCAAAGCTTCCCAATGTTCAACTCCTGGATTTGACATGAACCTGCTTACCAAAGATACAGCATATGCCAAGTCAGGCCTGCTACAGATCATTCCATACATAAGACTTCCAACTCCACTTGCATAAGGGATATTGCTCATCTGTATGATTTCCTCTTCAGTCTTTGGGCATTGTTCTTTGGAAAGTTTCTTCTGTAGATTAACTGGAGTAGAGAGAGGTTTGGCTTCATGCATATGAAACCTCTCCAATACTTTCTGTAGGTATTGTCTCTGAGATAACCAAAGTACTCCAGCTTCTCTGTTTCTTAGAATGTTCATGCCCAATATCTTCTTGGCTTCTCCCAGATCTTTCATGTCAAATTCAGCATTAAGTCTATCCTTCAACCATTGTATTCTGTTCTTGTTCCTGCTGGCAATTAGCATGTCATCCACATACAATAGAAGAAAAACTTTATCTTGCTTTGAACCTTTGTTGAAGTACACACAACTGTCATAAAGGCTTCTTACAAAGCCAACACTGATCATGAAGTCATTAAACCTCTTGTTCCACTGTCTTGGACTTTGTTTAAGTCCATATAGTGACTTCTTTAGTAAGCATACTTTGTCTTCTTTCCCAGGAACAACAAAGCCTTCTGGCTGTTTCATATATATCTCCTCATTGAGTTCTCCATGTAAGAATGCTGTCTTTACATCCAGTTGTTGTAGTTCCATGTCCTCCTGTGTGACCTTTGATAAAAGCAGCCTGATTGAGCAGTGCTTTACTACTGGGGAGAAAACCTCATTGAAATCAATTCCTTCTCTTTGTGTAAAGCCCCTAGCTACCAATCTTGCTTTAAACCTCACCTGTTAGGATCCTGCTGTCTCTAGTTTCTTTTTGTATATCCATTTGGAGCTTACAAGCTTCTGACCTTTTGGTTTCTCCACCAATATCCAGGTTTTATTCTTTTCCAGAGACTCCATCTCTTCTGTCATTGCCTGTATCCAGTGTTCACCTTCTTCACAGTCTAGTGCTTCTTGAAAACTTGTGATTCCAAGTCTTCAGCAACACTTAAGGCATAATAGACACTCCCTGCTTGGCCATAGAAATCAGGTCTGTTGATTGTTCTTCTAGGCCTATCCCTTCCAATGCTGTATTCCCTGATGTTTTGTGAAGGTCCAGTTTGTGCCTCTTCTTCAGATGATGAATCACTTTCTTGTAATTCTTCTTGTGGTTGAGGTGTGTGATCATCTTCTGCAGGATGCTCCACCTGAATTGATATCTCCTCTGTCTCTTTAGCACCATCAAATTCTTCCTTAGAGCCTGTAGAAGTGTAAGCCATCACATTCTCATTAAACTTCACATCTCTACTTGTGATTATCTTCTGATTTCCTTTTTCTAAGCACCACAATCTGTAACCCTTCATTCCATCCGGATATCCAAGAAACACACATCTGAGAGCCCTTTCATCTAGCTTGTCTTGCTTGACATGGGCAAAAGCCAGACACCTAAACACCCTTAGCCCTTCATAACTTGGTTTCTGTCCACTCCACACCTCTTCAGGTGTTTTGAACCCAATTGCTGATGAGGGTGACCTGTTGATGAGATAGCATGCTGTAGCAATGGTTTCTCCCCAAAACACCTTTGGCAACCCAGCATCCAACAGCATACACCTCACTCTTTCAAGAAGAGTCCTGTTGAACCTTTCTGCAACTCCATTCTGTTGAGGATTCATTGGTACAGTCCTGTGTCTTTTGATTCCTCTTTCTTCACAGAAGTTTGTAAACTCTGTAGAGAGATACTCCAGTCCATTATCAGTCCTCAGATGCTTCAGCTTCTTCCCTTTGACATTTTCCAGTTGGATCAACCATGTTTTGAACTTATGAAAGGCATCACTCTTGTTCTTCATCAACATGATCCACACCTTTCTGCTGTAGTCATCAATCAAGGACATGAAATACCTTGCACCACCATGAGATTCTGTTCTTGCAGGACCCCATATGTCAGAGTGAACATAATCTAATGGTTCCTGAGTTGTGTGAACTCCCTTTCCATAGGGCAGCTTCTTGGATTTGCCCAGAGCACACTGATCACAGAAATCCAGTTCTTGATTTCCCAGATTTCCAATTACTCCACTCCTTGACAATTCCTTCAATCCCTTCACTCCTATGTGTCCAAGTCTCTTGTGCCATTTAACCATCTCAGAGCTGTTCAAGACCATATCCACATTCCCAACAATAGGTGAACCAATCAGGATAAATAGTCCATTATGCTGTCTGCCTTTTATCACCATTTTTCCATGTTTTGTGATATGCAAGAATCCATCTACTGAGCTAAACTGACATCCACTCGTTACCAAAGAACCAAGAGATAGAAGATTCCTTTTAAGGCCAGGAACATACCTAACATTTGAGATGATTCTGACCACACCATCAAACATCCTTATGCTCACTGATCCAACTCCTTTGACCTTGCATGATTGGTCATTTCCCAGGAGAACATTTCCACCATCTTCTTTCTTCAGTTCATTAAACCATGACTGATGAGGACACATGTGAAAGGAACACCCAGTGTCCAGGACCCATTCCTTTACTATTTTTGAATCAGTAACATTTAACACTTCTGGAGGGTCTGGTTGATGATCAATGGCAGCAGCTTCTGCCCCTTGATTTCCAGCTTTCTTATTCCTCTTAGGACAATCCTTCTTCAAGTGACCTGGCTGTTTACACTTGAAGCATTTCCTCTTCTCAACCCAGTCATTCCCCTTCTTAGGATTTGAATCCCCAGACTTTGGATCCTTAGCATTCTGTCCCTTCTTGCCTTGCCAAGGTTTCTTGAATTTAACATTCAGTCCTTCTCCAGGTTGCACCATGCCTTTATCACCTTGAGTCTGGAAACATTTAGATCTCAGAGCCTTCACTATTCCATCATAGGATAGCTGATCATCTCTCCCATACATCAAGGCATCCTTAAAGCTTTCCATGGATTTTGGAAGAATGTTTAACACCATCAATGCCTTGTCATCCTCCTCCAATTTCACATCCAGATCTTCCAATTCTTCAATCATCTTAATGAACTCATCAAGTTGATCAGAAATTTCCTTGTCTTCAGTGATCTTGAAGGCCAACATCTTCTGCTTCAGGAACAGTTTGTTGGATACTGACTTTGATTGATACAGTTCTTCCAATCTCCTCCATGCTTCTGAGGAGCTCTTGCATCTTGAAACCTCCCTCAACGGTTTATCACCCAAACATAAGAAGATAAGGCTTAGGGCCTTCTTATCCACTGATGCAAACTTAGGTTTCTCAGTTTCTTCCCATGACTCCAGAGGTATCAATGCAAGATCAAGGCCATTGTGAACCAGTACTGCGTTCATCTTGATCTTCCACAATGTGAAATCATTCCTTCCAGTGAACTTCTCAAAATCCATCTTCATACCATCCATTCCTTCTCTTCTTCAAACTGTGCGAGTTGATTCCCACAGATGGCGCCACTTGTTAGTAAAATCAACTCTTAATCACACAACACTAAGAATCTGGAATGAGTTCGAAGAATAACAATTTGAAAACACACAAACAGTTCGGCCAGAGTTGTGGCCGAAGTGATCTTGCGCAGAACTGGAAATATAAATGAATCACACACTCGTTTTACGTGGTTCGTTCAAGATGAAATACATCCACGGAGGCAAGGCACACCTCAATTCACTAAGATATCCAATCAATTACAGAAATTACACTAAGAAATGAAAACGCCCAATTCTGGAACAAACTAGGGCAGAAAACAATCACTCTCGAATTCTCTCTGTAATCTATGAAAGAAGGAAATTGCTCTTCTCCTTGAAGAGAGCTTTCCAATGATATATGTATTGTAGCTCGAATGTAACTGACCAAGAAGTTCTAACTGAATGAAGTTGAAATCTGCTACCGGACAAATGTGACGGTTTTTCCCGTCACAAACCTGAAACAGACTCGTCACAACTGACGGTTATCCCCAACAACCCCGAACCCGGTCTATTCTGAACAGATTGACTTCTTCATGAAAAAACCCGGTTCATCCATCCGGTTCTTCACCTCCTGATCCCGGTTCCACATTCCCAACACATCCTATTTCAAAGTATAGCTCACTTGATGAGATTGAACACTTCCTCACATCACTGAATCCAGGTTGATTTTTTTCACTGTTTTCGCTCATTTTCCTTTTCTTGTTTGGCACATCTTTAGGGTTTTGTATCATTTTTTCCTACGGTTTTTGTGACCATCAATTCTAGTTTTGTTATTCCTATCTTTCCATAGCTAGGGTTTACAACTTTTTAGTCTTGTGGTTTTGTTTGGTAAAGTGTGTTTTCATTTCGTAAAGTGATCTTCTGTTTAGTACCTTTATTTTGGTGTATTTGCTTGATCTTGCACAAGGTCTGTTTCTAAGTTTGTTGCAAGGTTCTACCACTTGAGACCTACATATTGAGATTGGACTGAGTGGAGAAAGGAAAGAGTATAGAGGATGAACCGATTGCGTTAGATGATCTTATACCGGAATCACAGTCAGAACGGGAAACGGAGGTGTATTGTTTAAGCGAAACTCTAGTCTGTGAGAACTTCTGGAACCCTAAGTATTTTGGCGACGTCATGGTGAAAGCCTGGGGAACGAAGTTTAGGGTGGAAGCATCCGAATGGGGTCCTAAACTCATCTTATTTCGTTTCAACCAGAAGGAGGATTATGATTGCGTTATCTATAACCAGCCGTGGCACTTCGAAGGAGTGTTATTTGCTATAAAACCTTTGTCCGTATTAGAACAACCATCGACTGTGACTATTGATAAGACGGCAATGTATCTTCATATATATGATATACCGCCAGCATGCATGAATGAGAGGATAGCCCAGGTTCCAGTTAAACAGCTGGGAGTACTAGATCGGATGGACAACTGGTCGAATACACTAAAAAGCAAAAATTTGCACATAAAGGTGTGGTTGGACATTACAAAACCACTTGTTTGGGGAATTATTGTGAAACTAAGAGGGAAGATCATGTGGTTGGAGGTCAAATATGAGTCGCTACCGACTTATCGTTTCTGTTGTGATTACCTAGGAGATGTGCTCCGAAATGTACGAAATACGATATAAATGAGAGTGTGATATCACGGAATTAAATTTTGGGCCACATATGAAGGCATCGGTACTGAGACGAACACAAACTGATAATCCTATTAATAGAGAGGAATGAGGAGTGGTCAGGGTTTTGTTTGCGAATTGTTTGGATGGGGACAATATCCAACAGGTGGATGACATAATCAGAATGAGAGCGGGGATGTTTCTGTGGAGAAGGGGCAAGAAGTGGAGGAAGTTTGCGCTGGTGGGAGTAGTAGTGGAGTAGGGACAGATTTGTTGGAGGAGGTGACGGCGAGACTCTTCCCATGTACGGAGTTGAGGGTTCAGTATGAAAGAATTTTGAAAATGATAACGGGTTGCATGGTCATGCAAAGGGGTCTGGTACTAATGCTACTGAACTGAAAAAACCTCATAAATCCCCTTTAAAACCATAGTCTCCAGTTTCTTTTAAGAAAAAGATAGCGACCACTCCAGAAAAGAATTGTGTTGCCTTCCCTCTATCCAAAATATTGCATCTATCCCCCAAAATCACCTAAACGCCACGGCCCTGAAAAACGGGAGAGAATGCAACCCCAACAATCCATAATCAATATAACCTTATACCTTTAGCCGACTTACAACACCTTATTAACCACATCTTGCCTACCTTGTCTCACTCTTCCTATCCCATCTCACCCCATATAATCTCAAATATGCCAAAACTAACCACAAAGTTGCCACTAACCATTAAAAACCAGCCTGCCGAACCACTTCAAACCCAAAAGCCTAACAAAAGGTTTTCTTAGACACGTTTGAGGCCAAAACCACCTAGTACCATGAACCCAACAACTAGAAGCCAAAAAAAAAAAAAAAGAAGAAAACCTACCAGAGCATTGATTGAGGAATCTGTGGATATGGATGTAGATATACCGTTGAAGAAGGGTCGGATTGGAGATGATATAGTTCCGAATTTGAATGAGTCATCGATGGAGACTGTTGAGGGGCAGTCCCGTCGGTCGCAATGAGTTGTTTAAGTTGGAACTGTCGGGGGCTTGGGAACCCGCCGACAGTGAATGTGCTGAAGGATATACTAAAATCTAAAGATCCCAGTTTAATTTTTTTTTTTTTTTTTATGGAGACTAGGTTAGTAACATAAAAAATGTTAGAGGTAGCGGAGAAGTTAGCATTAATTTTAGTTGAGTCGGTGGACTGTGATTTGGGGGACAGTGATCGGAGTGGAGGTTTAGCTCTAATACGGAAGTAAGGGTTGGAAGTGGTGGTGTTAGAGTCGTCGTTGCATTGTATGGATTTTGTCATTCATGTTAATAGTATTTTTTTGGAGACTGACTGGGGTGCATGGTTGGGGCTGAAGACCATAATAAGCCTTACACATGGGAGATGCTATCTGATCTGGTGGGAGGCTTGGATTTGCCCTGGTGTGTTTGGGGGACTGGAGTGAAATATTGTATGCACATGAGAAGATAGATGGGAGAGCACGAGAGAGTGGCAAGATGGAAGCCTTTCATAATGCAGTAGAGCATGCGGGACTAATTGACTTAGGATATGATGGTTTCAATTTCTCCAAGACAAATGGACAAAAGAGAATAAACAATATTCAGGAAAGATTAGATAGATGTGTTGCAACCGAATCATGGAAGGAGCTTTTTCCGAAGCATAGGGTAGACCATTTATTCCGTCGAATATTATATCATTGCCCTATTCTTCTCTAATGGGACTGTATGAAAGCTAATAAGAACAAGAAAAATAGAAGATCACGTTGCTACAGGTTTGAAACAATGTGGTTACAGGACAAAACATGGCAATTGACTGTTCAGAATAGCTGGGATGCGGGTCTCAATGCATTACATCCTATGGGACTTCGTGAAAAAATAGAACAGTGTGGATCAAGCCTATCAGTGTGGGAGTCGGCACACTTTGGGAGTATTAAGACAAAGATACAAGAGGGTGAGGTTATGTTACTTCGTCTACAGAGTCTGCCAATCTCGGTTGACACAATTGGGACTGAATCAGCCAGGTGGTTCACAACTATCGGCACTACATACTAAACAGGAGACAATGTGGCACCAAAGGTCGTCGGTAAATTGGATGAGGGATGGGGATTGGAATACATTGTTTTTCCACAAAACGGCCTCGGGAAGAAGGGGCTAGGAATAAAATTGAATGAATTCGGGATGAGCATAATATATGGATGGAGGAAGAGGAAGACATAGCTAGAGTGTTTCAGGGTTATTTTGAGAGGTTGTTCAAGATGGGGGACAATCTCAATATGGACAGGGTCTAGCTACTGTGGAACCAAAATTAATGGCAGACATGCAAGAAACAATGGCTAATGTTTTTACAAAAGAAGAGGTGATTGCGGCAATTTCACCTTACAAAGGCCCTAGGGCAGGACGGTATATGCCTGCAATTTTCTATCAAAAATTTTGGCCTACGATTCAATCTCATGTTACTTCTGTTGTCCTTAATATTCTTAATGGGCATGCTAACCAACGGGCCTTAAATCATACTTTTTTTTTGTTCTTACTCCAAAGAAAAAACACCCAGAAGTGGTAACTGATTTTCGCCCCATTAGCTTATGTAATGTCATTTTCAAGATAGCCACAAAAACAATTGCTAGTAGGTTGAAAATAATCCTTCCTGCCCTTATTTCTATTAATTAGTCAGTGTTTATTCCTAGTCGGCTCATCACTGATAATGCTTTAGTTGCTTTTGAAATTTTCCATTATATAAGTCATAATACTACAAAGAAAAGAGGTACCTTTCCTTTTAAATTGGACATGAGCAAAGCTTATGATAGAGTCGAGTGGAATTTTCTAGAGTGTGATGCTGAGATTGGGCTCGAATTAGGAGTTTGTTGATCTAATTATGAGGTATATTTCAATGTGTCTTTCTCGGTACTTGTTAATGGTCATCCAGGGGAGGTTTTCTTCCCTACTAGAGGTCTCCTTCAAGGGGACCCGTTATCGCCTTATCTATTTTTATTTTTTGCATAAGCTTTTTCAGCTCTATTGCAGAAATAAAAAAGGGACGAACTTCTCCATGGAGCGCGTATTTGTAGGGGTGCACCTTCAATTTCACACTTGTTTTTTGCTGATGACAGCACCATGTTCGGGAGAGCTACACAAAATGAAATTGAAGGGGTAGAGGATATTATTAGGTGTTATGAGGAAGCTTCGGGGCAGCTTATATCGCTGGAGAAGTTGAAGGTTTGTTTTAGTTCGGGAATAGAGGAGGTACGGAGAAGCCAGTTGACAGCTGTGTTGGGGGTTATGCTAGTCGAAACACATGGTATTTACCTTGGGCTGCCAACCTCGGTAGGGTGATCGAAGGAAACGTTATTCAGTGGAGTGGTGGCAAGGGTAGAGAAGAAACTTAAGAACTGGAAAAGTGGGATGTTGTCAAATGCTGGGAGGTTGGTGTTGATTAAATCTGTAGCACAAGCAATTCCAACTATGTAATAAGTTGTTTCGTGTTGTCACAGTCAACACATAGACGAATTCGGTGTATTTGTTCAAATTTCTGGTGGGGTCAAAAGGATCAAGAGCATAAGATTCATTGGAAATCTTGGGAGATGTTATGTAGGAAGAAGGAAGAAGGGGGATTGGGTTTGCGAGATTTAGCATCTTTCAACGAGGCAATGTTAGCAAAACGAGGGTGGAGTGTGTTTCAAGAACAGAGTTCCCTTCTATCCAAACTGATGAAGGCACGGTATTACCCAAAATGTTCTTTTATTGACGCTAGTTTAAGCTATAATCCCAGTTATACATGGAGAAGCATTATGGCGGGTACGGAAATAATAAAGAAAATGGCTAAAATGGTGTGTTGGGACGAATTCGGGAGTAAAGGTTTGGGGAGACCCATGGCTGCCAAATAACCCAAGTTTTTGAGTTAGAAGTGAGGAGCATGGAGAGAGTGAAGTGGTGTATGTGCGGGATTTAATGCATCCAAATACGTACTATACCAATTCATACAAACTTGGGAGAGGATAAACTGATTTGGAAATTTTCCAAAAATGGCCAATATGAATTCAAGTTGGGATATCACCTTACTAGGGAGAGTAGAGTGCAAGATCAGCAGGGGACATCTTCACTGGACATAATGGCGAAACTGTGGTGTTGGGTTTGGCAATTAAATATCCCACCGAAGGGGGGTGTGTGTGTTTGTTTAGAAAGCTGCCATGGGAATATTACATATAGCGGGGGCTAATTAGGTGGGGAATAAGGGTGGACCCTGCATGCAAATGCTATGGAAAGGGGGTGGAAACGGGAAATATGCCCTATGGGACTGTGATTAGAATATTGCATATTGGAGTGGCTCATCTCTATAGCTTGAGGATGAGATTTTACAGATTGGGCCTTCAATTGCCGACTAGCTGAAGCGAATTGCAGCTCTCCCGGATAAAGAAATTCACTCTAAATTATGTATGTTACTGTGGATGGCTTGGCGGGCGAGGAACGTTAAGTGCTTTGAGAACAAAGACATCACTATCAGTGCTATAACATTGCAATTCGGACTTTGTTGGATTTCCGAAATGCTAAACGACCACCTATGGCCCACAACGCTGATGCAGCATCAGAAATTTGGAAACCGCCTCCAGCAGGAGTGATTAAACTGAACACAGACGCTTCATGCATCCAGGAGAAGGGGATTGGTCTTGGATGCGCGTTGCGGGATGAAGATGAGGGTGTGATAAGCTGCTGCAGGATGCGGCTGGAAGCCAACTTGGATGTAGAGGTCATGGAGGCAGTTGTTGTGCTGGAAGGAGCTCGTCTACTGGCAGACCTGCGAGTGCAAGACTTGATTGTTGAAGTTGACAATTCAGGGGTATTTCATAAACTAAAGGGGAGAAAAGAAGATTTCATGTATGGGGGTTTGTTTATTTCTAAAATTTTACGTTTTGTGTACCGTTTTCATTGTGTTAATCTTAGTTTAGTTAGACGGTCGGCAAATAGTGTTGCACACCATCAATTAGCGTTTAATTTTGTTGGTCAGCAAAAAGTGGTCGGTGATTTACCGAATTCACTTGAACACCTTGTTTCAGGAACGAAAGTTTCCTCCGAATCCAAAACCATCAATCCCAAGTCGGATTCCTCTTCCATCGGAACACAAATCGCAAAAAAAAAAAAAGGGATAAAAAATGAATCTTGGGAGAGAGTTTACAGATCTGTGGTAGAGAAAATCGTACCCATATAGATCGGACATCAGAGATCTGAGATCCAAGATAAAGAAATGGATCTCAGATAGAGATCAAAAGGAAGAGTATAGAAAGTAGAAATGGTGAAAAACAGCGACAGATGTTGCAAGAAAAGAGAGAGTAGGGTTTTCAACTTTTGATAGAGGTTGTATTGAATGAGTAAGGGAAATGAGTTTCGACTGGGGTGGGTTAGTGTGATAAATTAGTAATAGGGTTAAATGATTTTGGCTTACTAATCTTGGGTTTAATTAATTTCAGAATTTGTAAAAACAATTTTAGTAATGACATTTATGTTAATATGTCCTACTTTTGAGGGTTGAGTGAGTGAAAAAACTTTCCTTTTACGGAGTGTGCAAACTCAGCTGAGACGTTCGTAAAAGAAAGTGTGCAAACTCGACCGGAACGGAGGGAGTACAATTATACCACTAATTATGAAACAGTTTTCTTCAACCAGACATTCAACCTTGAAGTTAATAAAGTAATCATACTAAACCATGTTTTGTCAGATATCAACTAATTGAATTGGTGACATCAAAATTAATTCATTGGGCACGACACGATAGTGTTCCATATCAATTAATAATTAACATTTGGACTTTTAACAATAGCAGGACCTAAGTATCAATGAGCCTGTTGCAATTACTTAACTGAGCATCATTGATTCACTTAGACTATCTTAGTGAACACAGCATGACAAATCTAATCTATTGCTATTCATAATCAATAATTCAGGATAATGACATGGCAGTGGGAAAACATAATAAATTAAACTGAATCATCACATCAGTAAATACTTATCTATACTATATAATATAACAAAATCCGCCAAGAATAGTAATATCAATATTTTCCCGCCCAAAACAATACTGCTAATTTTGGAAAACTTCAATATTAACTGCATTAATTAATTAAGCCTTATGTATGATATAATTTGCTGCATTAATTGATATTACCTTATATATGTTAAAACATTCAAACCATTTAATTTCGGAATTGCATTTAAAGTTGGTAATAAGTTACAATTGATTTACACAAATCTGCAACATAACTTTTTCAACTCAAACTCAAGACAGTATATCATATTATAATTTCCAAAGATTGTGATTGATAAATATTCATGTTCTGGGCTCGGTAATGAAGCCCAATTGATTTTTCTCCAGGAAGGTGTTTTTCTCCAGGAACCATTGTATTTCAGTCTGTGTAGTTTTGAGTGTCAGAGTTTAATAATAAACCTCTCGGTAGTAAAAAAATGAATCCTCAAAAATATCATAAGTAGCTAAGAACAAAACAATTAAAAAGATATAACTGAATGTTTCTTACTCTTGAATTCTTGAACTCTTCCTTGAATCCCTTGCTTGACACTCCAAATTATGACAGAAGATGTATAAAATTTTATCTTTAGGTCCCTCTTTATAGTTGGAGAATTAAGATATGAGTTGAAGGGTGAAAATCCTAAAAAAATTAGGAAAAAACGCATGTAAGACTCGACTCATATCGCATGGGCCATGTAATGGGCTGGGTGACCCAAAGTTGCATTCTTCTCCAACTTCAATGTCGTCATATTTGAAGGTCTTATGGTTAGAATGTGGAAACAACTATCTATACTTAATATAATAACAAAATCAACTGAAATCAGTAACTTTGAAGTTTTCCCGCTCAAAATCTATTACCAATTCTGGAAATCATAATTTTTTATATATAAAATTCAACCCAATATAAAACACAATTATTGGCAATAACTTACCATATATTAGCCTAAATAAATATGATAAAACTATTTGGGCTGATTTTGTCTGGGCCGAAAAAAATATATTTTCTTAAAATTGTTTTCTTTTTATAAATTATTGACTATTATTAATGAAAAATTATTTATGAAGACGATAACTAATTTTTAACATTACAAATATATCCTCTGTCAATCGCATATTGCAATTCCAGCCCCAATCATCAACATGACTTCTATAAAAGGATGCTAGAGATATTCATACATTAAGAAAAATAAATATTCATTCTAATATATATTTTAGTCTTTAATACTTTTTACTGCACTCTTTGGCTCTGTTTGTTTATGACTGTGGGTGGCTGGAGTACTGTAGGCTGTGGGGAATAAAATGGAATATGAAGGTTGTGGTAAATAAGTGAATGTTTGTTTAGGTTGGTTGGAGATTGGATTGTGTGGTTGATTATAATATAAAATGTGATAAAGTTGATTTGATGTGTGTAAAAGTTAGTTAGTGAATGATTGATTATTGATTAAAGTGTGTATTAGGAATGATGTTTGATTGATGATGTGTGTAAGAGTTAGTTAATGAATTGATGATTGATATTTTATTGTCCACGATATATTGGGCACAACCACTTGCCAAACACACCATTGGTTGGGCTCAATCTTGAACGTCTGAGCCCAACCACAAACAAACAGACCCTTTTTCTATTAACATATAATTTTTTATATCTTATTATTTGTTGATTGTAATATTTTATTATATTAAAATTATATAAAAATATAAAAAATATTAATTTATTCATTTGCACTTACAAACCGTGCATCGCACGAGGATATTACTAGTTTTCCATTAAATGTAAATAAAATTAACCAACCATGAAAGGAAGGAAGCGCAAGTTACTTTATTTTTCTAGTCAGACCATACATATAACAATAGCATGAGCAGTGAGAGACTTGACAATAATTCTGGGATTCCCAAATAATCAACAAGAACCACAACCCTTCTTTCAATTCAAGATTTCATCTTGCAACCCTTTGAAACCAAGATTTCCCCAACAAGTTCCAAAACTAAAACGTGTTTCAAATCCACGGCCTCAATCATAAAAATATAAATTACACACATAAAAAGAATCTATTCTTGGCTCTTTCGCATTGTTAATTACATCCACTACATCTCTGCCTGTTGCACCCTGTTCTGCTGCCTTTCTAAACCGTCATTACCAAAGACAAATAATAAAAACAACATACTTCCTGCAATTGCAACGCGAGTAGAAACAATCACTTCCTGCTTGTAACCAACTACATTTAGAAAATTAGTTATCACGCTTTTGTTCCTAGTAGTTTCTTACCAAAATTAATTAGATGAAGACAACAATAAGCAAAGTGAAAACTTAAGAACCTTGGTAACAAAAAGGCCCTTGCATCTGTAGCACAACACGGATTTGATTGATCAGCTAACAAGTTGGGATAGAACACCGGGACGGTTCCAAGGAATTACCATTTCATGCGGAATTGATACATCACTTTGGGATAGTGACATTCAGTATTTTCACATCTTGATATGGCTTGTCTCCCTTGTCCGTCTTCACTTTCTCTATACCCTGTTAGTTTGAAGATCGGTGAGTTTATAACACAAGATAATGAATTGATTACTCTCTCTCACACACACAGATGGAGAGAGGGGGATTGTTGGATAGGCCCAATCAAATTTGATGGTATCTGTTTCGTAGCTCATCCAGTCCCACTCATAATAAGACCATGAGAAATATCAAAATTGACTACACATTAAAATATTGAAAGATGGTGGTAATTTGTAGTGATACCTGTACAACATCCATTCCCTTAACAACTCTACCAAAAACAGTGTGCTTGTTATCCAACCATGGAGTGGCGACAGTTGTAATAAAGAACTGGGAGCCATTGGTGTTCGGACCAGCATTAGCCATCGAAACTGTGAAGGGCCTGTCATGCCGCAAACTGTAGGCGGAGCACAATCTTTATCAATATCGGACCTCGTGCATCAAAGGTAAAACCATTGCAGTAGTTAATATGAAACAAATGTTCCAGGGATTTGTATTTTACTTATGGTACCCCCACCCCCAACCCCCCAAACTTGCGATTTGTGAATTCTGAATGAGAGAGCTGGTCCTTTATTTCCCCTTGGATAATAGGCTAAGCCTTAAGGGTAGTTTTTGCTATTATCCAATGCTTTATTAAGTAGTAACATTTTATTCACTCCAGACCCCAAGACAAAACTGTTGTATTGTATACACAACAAACATTCTCAGATTTCCACAGAACAACAAAACATTATTGAGAGGTCATTATGAAATAGAAGGCACAAATATATAATAAAGAAGCACTGAAATGTCAGACAACATGAAAACCATGTGGCAATAAGCTGAGGATCCAAACCACTAGGCACTTTATATGGATTTTAGGTCACATGTCAATCCTGAGATAAAATAACATCTGACGTGCATTCATCAGCATATGAGATCCAATACCACCACCAAGCGGAATCACACAAGCCAGTTATAAAACAAATATGCAACCTTTTTACAATTTTAAGGATATAAAAGCCCCAGATGCAGATACAAGATAGTCTTTATAAGCTTATCCCAGGTGCAAGGAAATATAATGAGCAATTACAGCCTCTCTGTAGTAAAGACCATAGCAGAAACAAACTTGCCTCTTGTGGAACTCATCTTCAAATTCCCTTCCCCAAATAGATTGACCACCAGTGCCATCTCCAAGAGGGTCTCCTGTCTGAATCATAAAACCTCTGATGACCCGGTGAAATATCAGATTGTCATAATAGCCATTCCTGCAGTGTGTTGTGAAGTTCTCCACAGTTCTTGGACATTCTTCTGGATATAACCGCATGTGAATATCACCCATTGTCGTGTGCAAGATCTGGAAATAAGAAGTAGCTGAATAGCTGCTAGTATACACAAATCCATCTCTTTAAAGGGAAAATCTTACACCCCTCCTGAAACCCCAATATATATATACATATATTCTCTTGTGCAAAAGCATAGGTAACTGTAAAACTATATAGGATTAGTTAGCGTTTTCAGGGACACAAAGTTAAGGAAGGATTCAGGAATAAGACTTACCACATTATCCGGGAGGGATGTAGTGACGGCTTTCCCAATGTCTGATGCTGCCAATAATTCATCAGCAGGCGGTTTTTCATTGAACACATCTCTACCTTTAGTGGCATCTTCAGGTTCCTCTGGTTCTCTCCGACTGAAAAACAATAGTAATCATTTACTTCAGATATGCAAAGAAGAAAACTACCAAATCCTATTGGGAACAACTAAAATGATATCCAAGTTTAACATCATAAAATTTATTACACATAGCTAATTTCACATTGAATATATCTTCTACGATTGATTACCAAGTAAACGTTACTTGTTAACCATTTAATGCAATAGAAGAGAAGGAAAATTGTTTTACCAAGATTTCTATAAATTCCAGATTGCGAAAGTGTGAGCATAGGTTTCAATTGTTAGAACAGGGTTAGTATAATACCTGAATAAGTAAATTCTATGCTTCTTGAAAGCACAGCACAGGAGAGTGGGATCTACAAGTGGGTCTTTGCTTTCATTAACATTTGCTGCAGCAGCTGGAATTTTTCGTACTTTTTTACTGCTTCTGTCACCTTGATACAAGGCAATTCTTAAGAACCGATCATTGTTCTCCACCTTTCCTAGTATCCGCGCAACCTTGTTGGTCTGTAAATTTACAACCTAATAACAACAGAGAGGGATATCGCTATATGAAACTGAGAACTTGTGTTGCAGATTGTTGATGAGAAAATACAAAGTTGTACAACCCCATCCTAATATAATATTCAAACCAGCAGAATATCAACTTGTTCGTACTAAAGCAATATTCCGCATCTTACTTTAATTCCCAGAAGGTTGGCATATATGAGGAAGTTGGAACTTTCATCAAATACAGCATTAGGTTGGGGAGCAGTTTCTGTTTTCTCAATTTCTTTCTCTACTGCCATTCGTCGTCCAAAATCAATAGCCTCAAGCCTGTAAAGAGGGGCATCGCTCCTCTGAAGATCTTGGGCAACCTAAGTAGGAACATGGACTATTCTAATAACTATATTCAAAGAAGACCAGATGTAAAAAAGCAAGGTTTAAGTATGTAACTATTACCTCAAGAGACTCATCATACACACGCCTCAGCTTCCCAGTTCTGAACCAAAAGACACGTATTCTACGATCAGGTGATGTAACTGAAAATTGTTTCCCATCCGGACTGACCTACGAAGTGGTTAGGAAAGTGGACATTGTAAATAACAGATAAAAGTATAGAAACTAAAATTATTGTCGAATAATATGACATAACTGAGCAACTCCAGTGACAGGTACAACAATGAAACAAAGAAAACAATCCAAGGATATTTTAAATATAATAATACCTCAATGGAAGAAACAGAAGTCTTGCATTTTACAATTGCAAAAAGGTCTGTATCACTTTTTAGTCTAAAAGAAACCCTGCATGTCAATAGTAAACAAAAACCCATTACATAAGAGGAAAAATAAAAAATAATAAAAAATAAAAAGATAAGAAGAACATAAGCCAAAGTGATATGACAACTTGATAATAACCAAAAGATACCAGAGAAACCAAACTGGATCTCCATCACTTAACTCATCTGGCAGTGGTTTGAACAAATTACAACACAGAAGATATCATCTAAAGACCTAAGGCTGATAAGCTATATAAACATCAAGTATTCACAAGATGAGATACTAAAAAGCGAGTATGACAAAACCCAGAAAAATTTGGTGGTGATTGTGTCGACGACATGATAATAATTCATACAGTAAAAAATCAAATAAACAAATCCAGTATGGGAGAACTGAAGGGAAGCAGGTTTCAAAGAGAAAAACTTACCCAGATTCTGGGAACTCAAGTGAAGCAGGATTCCAGTACTCAATGATACCTTTGTCATCTGCAGAAATCACAGTATCGTATTCATGGTTGTACTTCATAAATTTTACTGGCCCCAGGTGTACCTGCTCAAAAGATATTGGACATGATATTTTTTTCAGGCAATTTTGGCAACTGGAGAGATGAGTTTCACATTATAATCATAACAGGAACTTACCTCTCTAGATACTATTGATTCATTTGACCCAGATCGAGCATCATATATGTGTACAAAAGAAGAGTTGCGATCGCTAATTGCTAGTTTCGCCTTTACATCCCCTTGTTTGTAAACCCATTCAACACAACCAGGCACAAATGGAAGACGTATCATCGCCATCATATCATAGTTATATACATCATATATTTTGACTGAGCGGTCATTCGAGATCGTACAACAGAGTGTACCATCTACACTAACCTGCCAGGCCAAAACAAATAATAGGGTAACTACTAAGCAAGGAAATTGAACCGAAACAGCAGGGCTTGTGCCCAATATGAGATAAACGGGGGAGGAAAACAATATATAAATGTAGGTGGTCAAATCGCAGAAGGTGAAGCGTGAAACTTGGAGAATTCTAAAATGCATAATAGGAATTCTAGAACTGGTAGCAGATAAAAAAGGATTGTAATATTCTTTGCAAAGCAAGCAGAAGGAGGAACTCACTGCAAGACCTTCGATTGGACCAAGATGGGACCTAAAATGTTTTGCAAACTCTATACCAGTAGATTTTTTCTTCCAAAACTTTATATGACCTGTAAAAAAACCAGGTTTAATAAAGTTTCCACAAGGCAATAACATCACCAACTACAACTAGTTAATGTAAGGTAAAACAATTGAAACCAGAAAACACGGATGGGGGAATATCATGTATACATGAATATCAGCAAAATACATAACTTTGATACGACGGAAGAAAACAACTGCACTGTCTTTAAGTCAAAGCAATTGGACAACCACATAGCTCCAAGTGAAATCTATTCATTTCGTTTATAAGTGGTAGTGATTCTAGGTGCCAATACCAACAAAAATAGCCTATATACTTAGAATCTCCAGGAAGTTAAGAATCTGCACATCGCCAATACAATTGTAAAAAACATATGAAAAGGCAACTCTATTAAGCATGTGGCAGCATAAAATTTTGCTAATGTTATGGCTGTCTCATGCAGATTATTGATTTGTTTATAAATGATAGGAGCACTATCACTTAAAAAGGTGATTTTTGTCTAGTTAATGTTTACCCTACCCAAATATTAGCTCCTCTAAACACCATCATATTCTTTGTCTCTAATTTTTTAGAAATTCAAAGCATATATTGCTCGTCACTCAACTTTGAGACGATCATTTCTAGGTTGTGTTAGGATTCAAGGATTTGAAATCAAATACTTCAAAGCGCAGAACAAGGGTTATAGGTTTCAAATCGAGAATGAGCAACTCAAAGAACCACCAACAAGAATTGTGATTGTGGATTTCAAATCCTCCCATCCAAATGCAACTTCAAAACATTCATCGTCCATGATAATGGGTCTAATGGCAATCACAAATTTAAGTTGTAAAAGTTTAAGAGAAGGTTTTTGCTTGCTTGTTGCTCCTCTACTTCTAAAGTTCGTAGAAGGACGGCAAACTTAACCCAATTATACAAATAACAATCAATTTTAAAGATCAATCGCAGAGGAAATTTGTACAGACATGTTGCCAAAACTGGTACTGAGTAAATTTTGGACCAATATTTGCAGAATTAGTTGCAAAAGTCACATGCTTTTGTATCGAAACATAGTTCAATGAGCAGTTCAGAGTGCAGTTTCCACTTAAAGGAATATAAAAAGTGGTGTCTCGGATTAAGACATAATTTACTCAATGTGTTAGAATGTGTGACTACCGTATTTCCTCCACATAATTTTGCCAATTCAAGGTTGTAAATAACTCAAGTTCAGAATTTTCTGCTTATTTTATTTCAAGCTCTGCTCTCTAGAAGGTCTGAAAGCTACTCTATCAGAACTGTTTCACCAGTATTTAGGAGTGATTTCATCGTGAAGTAATATGATATTTTACAATAGCTTTAGCATATTTGTGAATATAACTAGTACATTTCTCGATTTATGCATGTCATCCTTGCGCAGGGTTCATGCTAATCTTCTCTGTGTCGTTCCAATTAATTGGATCTCCCCGAAGGGACAATATAACTAGTATTATCTGAGGATCAATTAGGCATTTAACATTCTGCCCCTCCCTTCTCGCTTTTTACCAGTAAACCAGAATCCCCAATTCTAACAGCTTACTCCTCCCAAAAGTTCCATTTTGTTATCAAGAACTTGAAATACAAGTGCGAACCAAGGGTCTTACTAAAGCATATATGCTGAATAGTAAGAGAAAAACAAACTTTGAGGAAAATTCAAATGACTCATCTAAGGAACTTAAATACAACTAAAACTTGGCTTATTCGTACCATCCGCGCTTCCAGATATGAAAAAATCCGCCGCTGACACCGCTACATGAGTAACCACATCGCGGTGCATATAGCTCTTCTCATACCTGCATTGAGTTCAAATTCCAATCAATGGAAATCTAGTTTGAACTGTAGAACTTAGTTTTTTACTTAACCAAAACCCTAAACCCTAAAACACACAAAGACAAACATACATGTTGGCGGAAGGAAGTGCGTCGAGATAGGCATGCTCAAATTGTAGAGGACGTTTTGGCCGGCGGACAGGCGCCGGGCCAGGTCCGACTGCGGCCTCTTCCTCCTCGCCCGCGGCGGCGTCCCCGTTGTCTTTCTGAGCTACTTCCATTCTCTTTTTTTCCAATTTACTTCCGGTTATCTTTTCACTTTATGATAAATTACAGGGTTAGAGCAAAGTTCATGGACTGCAGAATTGAATTATTTTCGATTTGAGAGATTTGCACCCAACACACAATGAGCTTATTGAGTCTGTTTAGTTGCTAGTAACAATAATTGGATTGATATAGTTAAATAGGCTTTTGTGGTGTTTACAAACACTTAGGCTATGTTTACTTACTCAATAGATTTAAGAGCTCAAATCCCGATAAAACACACTCATTAACTCCTTCAACCAAATTTTGCCAAGCATTCTTCAGCCTTAAGTAAACATACCCTTAGGTTGATTTATTAATCTATTTAGTTTAGTTGATTGGTTTATCCAGGTTAGCTTATAAATAATTTGGTTCACATGTTAACATGTGGGTTAAGTTATTGATTCTACAAAATTGCCCTTGGGGGTTGACCAAAAAAATGAGACATTTTAGGAAGTTAGACAAATATGTCTCTTATTCATATAAACTCAATCTTTGGGTTTAAATTCGAGTTTATACAACTAACCTCCATGGATTGCAATCCTATCAGGCTTTGCTATTATAAAGAACGGGCTTGATAATCAAACTGGGTTGTTACATGGGCAATCAAACATGTTAATAGGTGGCTGGTGGGCAACCATATGTTAATAGGTGGTTAAAAGCTTGTAATATAGTCTTAACTCACCAACTAAACATGTCCATTGTGCACCACAAACCCTAAACTTCTAAAAAAAAATCCAAAATTAAACCATAAATCCTGAAATTTTAAAAACCCTAAACCCTAAAAGTCTCAAACCCTAAAAAACTCGAAAAACTCATAAAAATCTTAAAACCTAAAAAACCCGAAAATCTCCGTAAAATTCCTAAAACCCTAAAAACCCCTAAAATTTCTAAATCCCTAAACCCTAAAAACCCACAAAAATCTCTTAAATCTCCAAGTATATAATAAGACCTATTATGTGTTGGGTGCACACAAGTCTTTGTCTTTCAATATATGAAGGCCAAAATCCACGATTGAACTCTCCTTTATGTAGCGAATAGAATTTTGTTTTAGAAGTAATTTTGAAATTTGATAATTCAAATGTCAGATAGAAGAATTTAAACATTATAATAATTCTATATAAATTAAGGCGAATTCTCGAACCATCAAAAGCTCTCTTTACATTATAATTTTCTTCTACACACAACAAAGTTACAATATTTATTTGTGTTTACTTTCTACACCATATTTCTAGATATTTGTACTTTTATTCATTAAAAATAAAATACAATAAAATAAACAGAATTCGGAAAACCAAAAGGCTAACGTGAAAATGGAACGTTGCTCATCTCTCCTTCTCTGTCTTCTAAAATTTCACCTTTTGAAGAAGAACCTGTAACTTGTAAGAACAACCAAGGAAGAACAACCAATCAACTATTTTGTGAACACCAAACACCAGCTTCAAAACTTTGAAAAGGTTGTTAGAAAGAAAAACTAGGGTTTTTACATTAAACTCACAAAAAACAAGATGAAGGAATTGGAAGGAATTCTGACCATTATTTGCCCACGTTCACTGAGTACGATGGGTACTACTACTAACCAAATTTATTACAACAGTTCGCTCAGTAATGGACGGACAAGCTAATGTTGTTCAGCAAGTAATGATCGAAATTCTAACAACCGTTTGGTAAGTAGCCGCAGTATAAGTTTATACAATACTTTTAAACGTATACACTATTTTTACAACAGTTCGGTTAGTGATGGCCGAACAAGCTAGTGTAGTTCGGTAAGTAATGATCGAAATTCTTACAACCGTTCGTTCAGTAACCGCCGAATAAGTTTATACACTATGGTCGTTACTGACCGAAATGGTTTCAACGGCCCGTCCAGTAAACACCGAACTAATGCATGACGTATTTCATAATTAATTATCGAACTATATATTGTTTTACAGACAAACCGTGATATTAGAAAAAAAATATATAGTTAAGACTTTCCTTGTTCGTATCTTTAGTCAGCTGTAGCATTCCATTTTAGATATTCTAAAATATTACTCCCTTCGTCCCACAAAGATAGACTTACTTTACATCTTGATTCGTCCCTCGAAGATAGAAATGTTACTATATTTAGCACATCGTTAATTTCTAATTTCCATCTTTCCCCATATTTAACGTATCTTTTTAATAAGCACATAAGTGTAAAATGAAAAAGTAAAGTAAAAATTTCATGTCCTAACTATAATAACTTCCATTTCTTGATTTGTCTAAAAAAATATATAAGCCTAACTTTGTGGGACAGAGAGAGTATTTCATAATGTAATTTATCCAATGTTTTAAGTTTAGAGCTTAATATAAGGTTGTATTTAGATTAAGGGATATGAAATGCATGGATTTAGGATCCATAATAGAGGGGATTTGAAATCCACTCAAATACTTCAAAACATAGCTCAAAATGAAATCATGGATTTTCAAATACATGGTAATTCAATCAATTTGAGACTATGAATTTCAAATTCACCCTCAAACGCTTCCATCCAAATGCAACCTAAAAGAATTTGTTTCCTAGCTTACGTGGAATTTGTTCCATATTTGGTAATATTTATCACATAACCTTATAGAGCAAAGTTGAAAAAAACTACACCGTAAAGCGAACTCCTAGATCCGTCTTTAGTTGGTTCCCCCGACTAAATTTCTAGATTTATCACTAATCATATCCATATCAATTGGGGAAGTACGTATATTGTGGTAGCTTTGTGTATCTAATTATTTTTTTCTTTTTCATTAAAACAAGAAAAATTCAAACAGAGCTAAATTATTAGCAAAGAAACGTGGTAAAGAAAAAAAAGAAAAAAGAAAGAGAGGGAACGAATGCAATAGCCTAGAGCCTAAGGAGTATTATTCATAAGTTGTGTATACACCAATAATCTCGGTAGGGATTGATCAAATATATAAGTGTTTTTTAGGGGATAACATAAACTTAGCAAATAACAAGTAAAAGATACCTTCAACTAAAGTTGGTTTCCAAGGTATGATTTCACCCTAAACCTAGCACTTAAGTCTCGTGATTACCAATTAATTGAAGAGTTGTGACGGAAGGTCATGTTCCAAGTCAGAATTCCAAGTGGGCAAACAAGAGTGATCCACCAAATTAATAAATTATACCATAATTCACCCTAATTTCAATAACTAAAGGCCGATAACGGAATTACTAAAGACAAAGGCAAGCAAATTAAGAATACAATCCGATTAATCCTAAAATCCCACTCCAAGTGGATATTGTCTAGGGATCGAGGCCCTAGTACATCCACTTAGAATGATATATGCAATTCGGATTCTCCCGTCGTCCCCATAGGCCCTCGAGGAGAACCATTATACCTAGGTTAGCTACTCCTAAGATATAAGTCATACAAAGTCACAATATCAATTACAATCATAAAAATTCCCCTCAAATCAACCAAAATAATAAACTCTAGGGTTGGGAGTATAAACTACTAATAACTACTTACAATTCATAAAAGTTACCCAACAACCATGATAAATACAAGACCCAAGCATTTAATGAAATAGAGAAAGAAGAACAATAGATGCAAAGAGAAATAAATGAATATAGAGGTCAAGAAAGCTTAGTCTTGATTTAAAATGTTGAGAAAAATCTTCAATTCTTTCTTGTATTAATTTCAATTTTAATTCTCTATAGCAAAAGTCCCAAAAATCATTGAAGAACACTCAAGAGCTCTAATGGATTCTTCAATTGTTCTTAAAAACCCCTAGTTTTCCTAGAGAAATAAGAGAGAATTTGTAGAGAGAGAGAAAATAAAATTTGGAAATCTTGCAAATAAGATAAGTTGTTGAACAATTGGGTGAGGGAGTGATAATATGGGGGACATTCCCTCACATAACCTCTAAAATCTGTAGGAATTTCACTTAAATTAAGGGTACAAGGGTAAAAATACAATAAAAAGGGCTTGAAGCCTTTAATTGTTGACTTTGACCACCCGAATGTGCTCGACTCGCAAATTTTGAGAAAAATCGGTGTAAAATCAGCTCTTGGCCCGAACATAAAAGTTGTATATATTCATCTCTCCATCACGTAGCAGCTTGAATCGCTTGAACCCAAGTTCATATGATAAAGTTATGGCCGAAATACGAAGGAGATGCGTTGAAAATGGGCGAAACTGGCCCAAACCGGCCAATCGCCGGACCGACTGCCTGCCCCTATGGGCCGGTACCGGCTAAAGTGAGAAACTACTGGAATTACTATCGGACCGACTGCGCTTGGTCCGGTACCGGTTCGGCTGGGGCTATTTTGGCGCGTCTTTTCTCGTGCGCCATCTTCTTTAGTCACCGTTTTGGACCCCTTCCTTTGATCTTGCTGACCCGACCCCTTCATGAACTTTATTTGCGACTCAACGATATTTGAGTTGAGTTTTTTTGGGGTCGATTCGAGTCCGTTTGAGCCTCGTTTTGCAGGTCGGAATGGGGAAGTATGTGCAATTGATCTTCTTTCTTTCTCGGTTTCTCCGAACATTCAAAATTCCACTCAAAACACCCAAAAGTGCATCAAATCATATCAAAAGAAGACGACCTAGATATTTCACTTCTAAATAAAAAATGGACATCAAATATGCAAGAAAAACGATAAATTTAGCATTCATCAGCCTTACATCATTTGCTACTAAAGCATAAATATGTGCTGCAACCTTAATACAAATAATAGTTTCATTTAGCTCTAAATGCCAATGCACAATCTCATGGGCAACCTTATTTACAGCCCAGGGAGCAAAGAGGAGGCCAATGTCACCATTATGTGCTGCCAAAAGTCTAATATCTTGTATAACAACTTCATTATACCCTTCAATGAGCTCTTATTTGGCAAGCAATTGCATAAGGTTCTATTATCCCCTTCTGCGTCGAACTCTCGTATACCCACCTCCCAAGTCATTTGTAATGTAAATCTCGATGCTTATCCCTTAAGTAGCAAAGAAGGGCCTTGGCCTCGAGTCCGACAAGCGCCTGCAATAAGAACCTCCCTAGCATGATCTCGTACGACAAAACTAAAACCCACATGACCAGTCGGAAACGTGGCACAGTAAGATTTAATTTCCGGCCGCAATTAATAGGGCATGACCAGCCTGTATCACTACCTTGTCCATTAGCGTCATTACGAGCTGGAGCTGTTGAACCTTCATTAGTTGTTAAGGAATGTTGTACTTTATCCATGTGCATGGCCTAAAGAAAATCAGTTACTTCATTCCATGACCGAAAAGCTCACTGAACAACAGTAATTGGTTGGGCCCTATTGTTCTCGAAATAGAAATGGTTTCTTGCAAGCCATATTGACCAGAGAACGTGAAATCCCAGTTGGAAAACCTCCTCCGACAATTTACTCATCAATTCTTAACACATGACTTTGAACGACCGACTTCCATGAACGATATTTTTGATCCTTATCTAGCTTAAACGGCAAACCTCACGTGCATATGAGCATTGAGCGAGGGCATGTTCATTTGATTTGCCCTTTTCCCAAAAGAACATACACACAAATTCTTGGGCCATTTTCCATCTAACAAGATTCAGTATCGTTGGAAGCACATTACAACAAGCCCGCCAAATGAAATGGTGAATTTTCGGTTTCAAGGAGATATTGTAGATTTTAATTCAATCTTTACTGTCAACACTTGTTTTGGGGAGGTCATTCATAATTTTGAGAATTAGCGAACGGCCAAATGGTACGCGGTTCGAACACTCAACTTTTCGGAGCTAGTTAGGGTCCTAAACTTTCGGTCAGGTGGGAGCCTCGGATTAATCAGGATGCTAAGTATCGTTTTTGCATCCTCCTCCGAGAATACTAATCGAGGTGTCATCTCATCCCACTGTTGTGCACCTATAGCTAAAAAATCCGATATACATACAAGTGTCAGTACGTATAATCCATCGCATGTTAGAGGACCTATTCGGCTTCTCGATCCCAATCCATTTATCATTTATTGCATTGGTCTTATTTTCGTCTCCTACTCGGCATGTGGATCCAGCTCGCACAAGTTCTCATGGTGCCATTATACTCCGCCATACATAGCTCGGTCAATGGCTAATGAGCGAAAATTCAAGACGAGTTACCAAAGTAGTTAGCTTGAAAAACTTGGAAAACTATTGAATTTGGATTAGTAAGAATGCGTCAATACTGTATCGCTAGCATAGCCAAATTGAAGAAGTGTAGCTCTCTGAAGCCAATCTTCCGCTTTCTTTCGACTGTTTCATCCTATTCCAACTAACCCAATGATGTTTCATTTGTGATAGGTAGGAAAATGTGCATTAGTTTAGAGGTTAACATTATATTTTTATTTAAGTTTTAGTTATTGCACTTATCATTTTTCTACCTATTTGATTTTCTTGGTCCGAATTACTTGATTGCTCTTTTAGTGTCTATTTTAATAGAATTGAAGGTTTTCGGATCAAGACGGAGGGACACGTATTGAGTTGGGCCGGACACTGGGCAACTTAGTGTCAAGCCCAAGCCACATCAAGATTGCCGAAGTGAAGATGGGCCTTGACTATTTTTTGTTTGATGGCTTTGGGCATTAAAGAGAGAGGGAGGCGAGGCCCATAATTGATGGGATTAAGTAAAAGGCCCACATGGACTTTTGTTTAGAGGAAAGATTGGAAAAGGTGGCAGCCTTTATGCTTAAAAGAGGCCCATGGGAAGTTTATTTAAAGAGAAGCCACGTTGAATATTATAAAAGGGGTGGAAAAAGGAATAGAAGGGGGACGTGATATACTGAAGAGGAGAACTAACGAAACGGAGGCGCACGCTTGGAAGTCGACATTTCGGTTCTTTAAATTCTGTTTTTTTTAGTTTAATGTTGGATATTTTATTTATGCTTTTGAACACCGAAATGTATGGTTAGTAGTTTAATTTCAGTCCCTAATTAATGTTTGAACCCTAGTTTGATTGACTTGTAATTCTTATGGTGATTGTTTTTGGATTATATTTTGGAACTTTTTATGTTATTCGATTTAATTTTTTTATGTTAATTTGACCACGTATTTGCAACTAGGGTATTTTCATAATACGTAATTGTTATGACTTTATACCCATAGGTAGCAAATAGTGAGTAATTCGCTAGATAACATATATCAAGGTTAATTGGACCGAGCTTGTTAGTCCAACACTTTGCCTAACCTATTATCCTAATACTTTAAGCGTTTAGCCAATTAGATCTAGAGAGTTTGTTCTAGATTGTTTGGTTAGATAGATTAATCAAAGAGCTTATTTTGGTTAATCAAAATTAAGAAATAATTCGAATCAGCAGAGCTTATTGTTGATTTAGGGGTAGAAGTTCCAGGATTAATTCAATGGCAGTTTTATAATGTTAATCAGACTAGGGGGGATAACTAGACTAGGGGCTATGATAATTTATTTATTTGAGTAAAATTACTTTTATTGCTTATTTTTAATTCATTTTTCTAGATTAATAGTTTAGTTAGTAAAATGAAATCAAACTCCCCCACTTTATGTTTTTGTTCTTGTTCGTTTCAATTAATTAATACGTGAAACACGAATAATCAGACTGCTCCTTGTGGGATCGGCTCTGACTTACCACTTCTACAAAATAGAAGAGGGTAGTTAAAGATATTAATTTTCTGCGCCTCGACAATACGATCAAATTTTGGCGCCGTTGCTGGGGAACGAGGCAAGATTAATTGTGCTTTTAGCATTAATTATTAGTAATTAATTTAGGATTAGTTATTTATACTTTAGTTATTTTTTTATTTGGTTGTTAGTTATTTAAATATTGATTATAGATTTTGAGTTACTTGTCTTTCTCGTAAGTTCTCCCATTTTATTCTTCTTTCTTATAAGCTCTTTCTAGAAGCAGGTGAGACACTGGGACACCCAGTGTCAAATCTACCGAATTTGTGTTCCAGTGAATGTGTATACCTTTTACTTACTCCCTTCGTCCCGGCCTAATTTGCCTACGTGGCCGGGCACGGAGCTTAAAAAAAAGCTGTTGAGTGTGATGTTTTGTTAACTTTTTTAAATTTCCTTAATTTTTTAGGGAGGGGTTAGTATTTTAACACTTCCCTCCCTTTTCTTAATTAAAATCTGAAAGATGAATAGTTAAAAAATCTAAAAACTGGAAATCATAAAAAAATCACAGCAACACCAAAAAACCTGAAAATTGAAATTTTAACATTGAATTTTTTTGGGGGGAAAATTCCCCTCCCAAAATGTGGAATTACAGCAGGAAATAATGCCCAAAATTTGGGATTTACAATTCAAATTTACCCCCTAAAATTCAAATTACAGTCCAACAACAGATTCACCTAAATCTATAAATAGAGTCCAAAATGCATTGAATGCATTTTGGACTGATTTTTTACAACATCAGTAACAATTCAAATTCTATTACAATGACAAATCACAAAAAGGGGAAGAATCTTGCTCCATCAGATCGACTTCGAATAGCTCAACGCCTTCTTTCAAACAACAAAGATGGCATTTTGAAGTACGGCATCACCGGTGAAGTCGCAACATCATATGGAGTCTCAGTTCAGAATATACGGTGCATTTGGCAAGCTGCAAAAAAATAAGTTTCAGCAGATGTCCCCATCTCTTTTCCGGAGGTAAGGCCCCGACAACCTTCATCTAGCATTCAAAAACGAGACGAAGAAGCCATGAAGGCGATACCATTCGAAAATAGGGGAACCATAAGGCGACTTGCTAAGGTGTTAGAGGTCAGCAAGTCACAAATAGGAAGATGGGCCAAGGTAGGTAAGATCAAAGCCCATACTAACTCAATTAAACCATCACTCACTGATGCAAACAGATTACAAAGGTTGAAATACAACCTTTGTTTTTTGCATCAAGACACAAACACCCAAAAATGCAAATATGAGAGCATGCATAATATTGTGCACATAGACGAAAAATGGTTCTGCATGCAAAGGGCAACAAAAAGAGCATACAAGCTTGCTGCAGAAGAAGACCCTTACCGGGCCTGTAAAAGCAAACGTTTTATCCAAAAAGTCATGTTCATGGGCGCAGTGGCTAGGCCACAATATTCAGATTCGGGGGAACTTATTTTCGATGGGAAGATTGGTATTTTTCCATTCACAAAACAAGAACCGGCCATCAGAAACAGTGCAAATAGAGCTAGAGGCACATTGGTTACAAAACCAATCGACTCAATAAACACTGGAGTTATTAAGAGCTGCATATTGGATCAAGTAAGTACCCACTATCAGAAAAAAATCATCATTTAGTGGTTTAGTGTTAGTAAGTCTCCACAATTTTAGCACATTTGTTTCTTTCAATAAATATGGTAAAATTGGTGACATTAATAACACTAACAGCTCCTAACATACACTCTGTTTCATCATACGGTTGTACAAACTAGGTCCTTCCAGCAATTAAGGCCAAATGGCCACTTCATGCAAGCAAAACAATCATCATTCAACAAGACAATGGTAGGCCATGTTTAAGCAACTTGGATCCGAATTTTAGAAGGGCTGCAACAGCCGATGGGTTTGACATTAAACTGATGTGCCAACCACCAAACTCCCCAGACATAAATGTGCTGGATTTGGGCTTTTTTAGGGCCATTCAATCTTTGCAGATTGAAACGAGGAGTTATAATGTGGATGACTTGGTTTGAAATGTCCTCAAATCCTTTGAGGACCTTGAACCAATCAAGTTAGACTACATATTTTTTAGCTTACAAGGTTGCTTGGTGGAGATAATGAAAGCTAAAGGAGGGAATAATTACAAAGTGCCTCATATGGGGAAAGCGGCTCTAGCTACCACAAGCATTAGAAGTTGAAGAACAACTCATAAGACAATCAATTGAACATCTCATAGAACAGGAACAAACAACTGTTGCATATGACATTGAAGGGATAATGGCTGATTTGGGCTACATGTAGATTAAAAGTAGGAATCTGGTTTGTTTTGTCTATTGTTTACAGCGTAAACACTTATGAAAGTGTTCATTTGCTTAAACTGTAAACAATTGAAATCAATGAAATCTATTTTTTTCAATTTTTTTTTTTTTTACTTTCCCTCAGAATACTTTCATCATCGGAAAACACCTAATTACCCACTGCTCAGAAATGGCAACATTAAGCTGGTAATATTAAATGACCAACTTAAGCTACTCATTTGTTGAACTAAACTACTCAATTTCACATAAAAATGTGTTGAAACTGAATTACAGTTGGGCAGCTACATAATCAATCAACAATTTAACAACATCATTTTGATTTGGCCACCATTCAACAAAATCAGATTTTCACATGTACAAAACTGTAACATGCAGCAACTTTCGAAAATGCGGTGCAAATCAGCAGGGTTTAATCGCTCAATGAGCAGCCCACAAATCTTAATTTTAAGGCATCACCAGCCAAGCAACCCTAGCATCAGCATAAATTAATCAGCTTTACATAAAATTAAGGCATCACCAGCCAAACGCCCCAAAAAAACAGCATACTTTAAGCACGCCCCAAAATCAACAGAATGAAGAACAAATCAAGCCCTAAGGAGCACAATTTTTACATGAGTCATAAAATTAAGGCATCACCAGCCAAACACCCCCAAAAAACAGCAAGAATCGCAGCAAGTAACATTAGGTTGCACGCAAAACAGCAATTGCAGAGCAATACATTGGATCCAAAGAAAAGAGAATAAACCTGGTCACTGAAGGTACCCAGATCGAAAGGCATTCATAGAAATACCTTTTCATTTCTGGATCAGCAAACAACTCAGAAGTTGGGGGGGCCTCCTCGATCCCAAGAGGAAGAGCGTCCACTCCCTCTTCTTCGAACTGCGTCTCAGCAACGAAGCTATCTTCATAATCATAAACGAAGCCACACTCCTCGGATTCATCGAAAAAAACCTCCATAGATACCATATCTAGAATAGATAGAGCCGCTTTAAGCAAAAAACTGAATTTCTCAGATCATATCATGAGATTCAACCAGATCTAGTGTAGATCAGAAGAATCCATGTATTTTTGGACGAATCAAGTTTTTTCGAGGAAGGGAACGAATTGAGACAGAAGTCGCGTTTGTGAGGGAGTGTGTGGGATTAAACCCAAAAATCGGAGCATGTAGAGTGATTCATGAAATAAACAAGGAAGCTCAGAGCCACCAAAAATGGCGAAGAAGAGTGAGGCGAGGCTAATGTTGTCAAGAAACTAGGGTTTCTTGAGAGAGAAATGAAGAGAGATAGACGAGAATTGATTTTGGGCTGGCTGATAGATTTGGGCATATGTTGGGCTCAGATGGCATTTGGGTTTTAAGTGGGTGGGGGGGTGTTTAATTAATTTGAGTTAGATTAGTTAGGATTAGTTTAATGCTTAATTAGTCAGATTTTTTAAATGTTAACAAGATGGCATATTTGTAATATTATGAAAAAGTAGGGGTTAGATGTGTTGACTTTCTTTGCCATTTTTGGGTTGACAAATTAGATTGGGACAAATAAAAACGGAAGGTAGGCAAATTAGAGCGGGATGGAGGGAGTATTTGGTTAATTTTGTTGTTATTACTCACATTGACCATTATTTCTTCAATTCTTAGCAGTTGTGAATGATTACCCGTTCACATGGGAATGAAGATATGCAATTTTACCCCGAGATTATGCAAAGAGATAGAGTTTTGAGAAAATAGACCAGGGAAATCCGAGAGAAATTCGAGCAATTACCAGTCTCCCCGAAAGCACTTATACCGAATCAGAAAGTGAAAAGAGAGATTATGGCAGCAGGCGTGACAATGAAAGAACTGACCAATGCTGGCGTAGCTCATCAACCGCTTTGCATTACCTTTCCTAGCTTGGGTGATAACACCACTTTCGAGCTAAAATCCGGGCTAATTCATCTATTGCCCTCCTCCCATGGTCTCGCGGGTGAGGAACCTCACAAGCATCTTAAGGAATTCAATACCGTGTGTTCGAGTATGAAGCCCACAGGTGTTATATAGGAACGGATTAAGTTGCGAGTTTTCCTTTCTTCCTTAAAGATTTGGCAAAGGATTGGCTTTATTATTTACCGTCAGCATCCATCACTACATGGGCGCAAATAGAGAGGTTGTTTCTGGAAAAGTACTTTCTAGCATCTAGAGCAACCAATCTAAGGAAGGAGATATGTGGGGCAAGGTAGATGTGTTAGTGAACTCAACTCCTAAACTGTGAGGTGGTGTTCAATCTCATCAAGTGAGCTATACTTTGTAATATGGTGTGTTGGGAATGTGGAACCGGGATCAGGAAGTGAAGAACCGGAGGTTTGAACCGGGTTTGAGCATCAAGAAGCTAAGCTGTTCAGAATGAGCCGGGTTCGTGGCAGTTGAGGATAATCGTCATTTGTGACGAGTTTGTTTCAGAGTTTGTGACGAAGAAAATCGTCGTTTTTGTCCGGTAGCTGAGCTCAACTTAATTCAGTTAGAACTTTTTGTACGGTTACATTCGAGCTCCAATTCTTATATCATTGTAAAGATCTCATCAAGGAGAAGAACACTACGTCGAGCAATTTTCTTGTTTCTTAGATTAGAGAGAGTATTTTGAGAGAGAACGTTTTCTGCCCTAATCTGTTCCAGAATTGGGCATTTTGTTTCTTGAGTGTATTCTATGTAATTGATTGGATTTCTTAGTGGATTGGGGTGTGCCTTGCCTCCATGGATGTAGTTCATCTTGAACGAACCACGTAAAAGCTGTGTGTGATCCATTTCTATTTCCTGTTCTGCGCAAGTCGAGTTCGGTCACAACTCTGGCCGAACTGAGTGTGTGTTTTTCAGATTGATCTTTGTGCAAATTCCAGATTCTGTCTAGTTGTGTGTTTAGGAGTTGGATTCACTAACAAGTGGCGCCGTCTGTGGGAAACCAACTCTCACAGCTTGAAGAAGAGAAGGAATGGCTGGTATGAAGATGGATTTTGAGAAGTTCACAGGGAGAAATGATTTCACACTGTGGAAGATCAAGATAAATGCAGTATTGGTTCACAATGGCCTTGATCTTGCATTGATACCTCTGGATTCATGGGAAGAAACTGAGAAACCTAAGTTTGCATCAGTGGATAAGAAAGCCCTAAGTCTTATCTTTCTGTGTTTAGGTGATAAACCGTTGAGGGAGGTCTCAAGATGCAAGAGTTCCTCAGAAGCATGGAGGAGATTGGAAGATCTGTATCAATCAAAGTCAGTTTCCAACAAGCTGTTCTTGAAGCAGAAGATGTTGGCCTTCAAGATCACTGAAGATAAGGTAATTTCTGATCAACTTGATGAGTTCATTAAGATGATTGAAAAATTGGAAGACCTGGATGTGAAATTGGAGGAGGATGACAAGGCATTGATGGTGTTAAACATTCTTCCAAAATCCATGGAAAGCTTTAAGGATGCCTTGATGTATGGGAGAGATGAGCAGCTATCTTATGATGGAATAGTGCAGGCTCTGAGGTCTAAATGCTTCCAGACTCAAGGGGATAAAGGCATGGTGCAATCTGGAGAAGGTTTGAATGTCAAATTCAAGAAACCTTGGCAAGGCAAGAAGGGACAGAATGCTAAGGATCCAAAGGCAGGAGACTCTAATCCAAAGAAGGGAAATGAATGGGTTGAGAAGAGGAAATGCTTCAAGTGCAAGCAGCCTGGTCACTTGAAGAAGGATTGTCCTAAAAGAAATAAGAAAGGTGGAAATCAAGGGGCAGAATCTGCTGCCATTGATCATCAAGAAGATCATCCACAGGTATTAAATGTTACTGAATCAAGAATGGTAAAGGAATGGGTCTTGGACACAGGCTGTTCCTTTCATATGTGTCCACACCAGTCATGGTTTGATGAACTGAAGAGAGAAGATGGTGGAAATGTTCTCCTGGGAAATGACCAATCATGTAAGGTCAAAGGAGTTGGATCAGTGAGCATAAGGATGTTTGATGGTGTGGTCAGAGTCATCTCAAATGTGAGATATGTTCCTGGCCTTAAAAGAAATCTTCTATCTCTTGGTTCTTTAGTAACTAGTGGGTGTCAGTTTAGCTCAGTAGATGGATTCTTGCATATCACAAAACATGGAAAAATGGTGATAAAAGGTAGACAGCATAATGGGTTGTTTATCTTGATTAGTTCACCTGTTGTTGGGAGTGTGGATATGGTCTTGAGCAGTTCTGAGCTTGTTAAATGGCACAAGAGACTTGGACACATAGGAGAGAAAGGGTTGAAGGAACTGTCAAGAAGTGGAGTAATTGGAAACATGGGAAATCAAGATCTGGAGTTCTGTGATCAGTGTGCTTTGGGCAAATCCAAGAAGCTGCCCTATGGAAAGGGTGTTCACACAACTCAAGAGCCATTAGATTATGTTCACTCTGACATATGGGGTCCTGCAAGGACAGAGTCTCATGGTGGTGCAAGGTATTTCATGTCCTTGATTGATGATTACAGCAGAAAGGTGTGGATCATGTTGATGAAGAATAAGAGTGATGCTTTTCATAAGTTCAAAACATGGTTGATTCAACTGGAAAATGTCAAAGGGAAGAAGCTGAAGCACCTTAGGATTGATAATGGACTGGAATATCTATCTACTGAGTTTACAAAGTTCTGTGAAGAAAGAGGAAATAAGAGACACAGGACTGTTCCAATGAATCCTCAACAGAATGGAGTTGCTGAGAGGCTTAACAGGACTCTTCTTGAAAGAGTGAGGTGTATGCTGTTGGATGCTGGGTTGCCAAGGGTATTTTGGGGAGAAACCATTGCTACAGCATGTTATCTCATTAACAGGTCACCCTCATCAGTGATTGGGTTCAAAACACCTGAAGAGGTGTGGAGTGGACAGAAACCAAGCTATGAAGGGTTAAGGGTGTTTGGGTGTCTTGCTTTTGTCCATGTCAAGCAAGACAAGCTAGATGCAAGAGCTCTAAGATGTGTATTTCTTGGATATCCGGATGGAATAAAGGGCTACAGATTGTGGTGCTTAGAGAAGGGAAATCAGAAGATAATCACAAGTAGAGATGTAAAGTTTAATGAGAATGTGATGGCTTACACTTCTACAGGCTCTAAGGAAGAATTTGATGGTGCTAAAGAGACAGAAGAGATATCAATTCAGGTGGAGTATCCTGCTGAAGATAATCACACACCTCAACCACAAGAAAATCTACAAGATAGTGATTCATCATCTGAAGAAGAAGAACAAACTGGACCTTCACAAAATGTCAGAGAATACAGCATTGGAAGGGACAGGCCTAGAAGAACAATCAACAGACCTGATTTCTATGGTCAAGCAGGGAGTGTTTACTATGCCTTGAGTGTTGCTGAAGACCTGGAATCACAAGAGCCTAGTAGTTTTAAAGAAGCACTAGACTGTGAAGAAGGTGAACACTGGATACAGGCAATGATTGAAGAGATGGAGTCCCTGGAAAAGAATGAGACCTGGATATTGGTGGATAAACCAAAAGGTCAGAAACTTGTAAGCTCTAAATGGATATACAAGAAGAAACTAGAGACAGCAGGATCCAAACAGGTGAGGTTTAAAGCAAGATTGGTGGCTAGGGGCTTTACACAAAGAGAAGGAATTGATTTTAATGAAGTTTTCTCTCCAGTGGTAAGGCATTGCTCAATCAGGTTGCTTTTATCAAAAGTTACACAAGTGGACATGGAATTACAACAACTGGATGTAAAGACAGCATTCTTACATGGAGAACTCAATGAGAAGATATATATGAAACAGCCAGAAGGCTTTGTTGTTCCTGAACAAGAAGACAAAGTTTGTTTGCTGAAGAAGTCACTATATGGACTCAAACAAAGTCCAAGACAGTGGAATAAGAGGTTCAATGACTTCATGATCAGTGTTGGCTTTGTAAGAAGTCTTTATGATAGTTGTGTTTACTTCAACAAAGGTTCAAAGCAAGATAAAGTCTTCCTTCTATTGTATGTGGATGATATGCTAATTGCCAGCAGGAACAAGAAGAGGGTACAATGGTTGAAGGATAGACTTAATACTGAATTTGACATGAAAGATCTGGGAGAAGCCAAGAAGATTTTGGGCATGAACATTCTAAGAAACAGAGAAGCTGGAGTGCTTTGGTTATCTCAGAGGCAATATCTACAGAAGGTGTTGGAGAGGTTTCATATGTATGAAGCCAAACCTCTCTCCACTCCAGTTAATCTACAGAAGAAACTCTCCAAAGAACAATGCCCAAAGACTGAAGAGGAAATCATACATATGAGCAATATCCCTTATGCAAGTGGAGTTGGAAGTCTTATGTATGGAATGATTTGTAGCAGGCCTGACTTGGCCTATGCTGTGTCTTTAGTAAGCAGGTTCATGTCAAACCCAGGAGGTGAGCATTGGGAAGCTTTGAAACATGTGATGAGGTATTTGAAAGGATCAGTGAACTTGTCACTGAAATTTGAAAAGAAAGTGGATGGAAGTACTGTTGCATTGGAGGGGTTTGCTGATTCTGATTTTGCAGCAAACATAGACACAAGGAAATCTATTTCTGGATTTGTGTTTACCTTATTTGGAACAGCCATCAGCTGGAGAAGTGTACAACAATCAGTTGTAGCACTGTCAACAACAGAAGCAGAATATATCTCCTTAACTGAAGCTATCAAAGAGGCAATCTGGCTGAAAGGGATTTTGAGAGATTTGGATATCAAGCAGAAGTGTGTGGCAATCTACTGTGATAATCAAAGTGCTTTACATCTTGTGAAACACCAAGCATTTCATGAAAGGTCAAAACACATTGATGTTAGGTTACATTTTGCTAGAGATATCATTGATTCTGGTTCTGTGGAGGTGAAGAAGGTACACACATTGCATAACCCTGCTGATTTTCTTACCAAGGGTGTACCTGGGAACAAAGTGGAGCATTGTTCGAGCATGCTGCAGCTTGAGCAATGTCATGAAGAGTATTAAACAGAAAGGCAGTGATGAGGCAGGAAGAGGCACACTTGATTCATTGAGGTGGAGATTTGTGAGGTGGTGTTCAATCTCATCAAGTGAGCTATACTTTGTAATATGGTGTGTTGGGAATGTGGAACCGGGATCAAGAAGTGAAGAACCGGAGGTTTGAACCAGGTTTGAGCATCAAGAAACATGATTGATGCAGCGATGCAGCCAGCGGAGGAGCACTTGTAGAGAAAACCCCAACTGCAGGCAAAGCACTCATATCTAATATGGCAGCGAATTCACAACAATTCTGCTAACGAGATGCACCATTGAAGATAGTGAGGGGGATGAACGATTCGTCCCTCGATGACAAGTTGACAAAGTTGACTTCTTTTGTGATAAAAGTTGCTTCTGGGGGTAATCAGGACGTCAAGCCATACCGTATTTATGACACCACTAAGCACACGACAGACACTTGTAAGTTTTTGGGAGAAGAGATTGATGCACATGCCAATGCTCTAGGCACCAAAAATTTCCAAGCAAGAAAGTACGATCCATATTCGAATCATCCTAATCTATGATATGGAAACCAACAACCGTCTCATCCTGTGGAACAGTCTCGTTCGGTCCAACAACAACATCATGGATCGTACTACCCAAAACAATATGTTGAATCTGCTCCTTCATCGACATTGGAGGATATGATGAAAACTCTGACTTTGGACACGGTGCAATTCCAGAAGGATACTTAATCGAGTATTAAAAACATGAAGACACAAATAAGTCTGTTGGGAATAGCTAGAAGAACGGTCTTGATTACGACCTCATTTCCCGCTTTGGTTAAAGCACTTCCTTCCAAGATTTAATTCACCCAATAACACGTTTGACCAACACCTTGCATATTTCAGTTTTGGACCGTCCAATAAGGGTCGGTAGTCCCAAATACTTATTAAATTTATCCGCACTTCGCACCCTAAGGACTGTCAAGAATCTATCATTCTCTTCGACCGAGACATTCTTACTTGCAATGATCTCAGATTTGTCCAAATTAATTTTTTGACCTGATGCTCTCCCACACTGAAGAATAATCCCTCTAACTCAACCTTATTAGCCCGAAAAAACAAGACGCTATTGTCCGCGAAGAATATATGGGAAATGGTTGAGGCATTCTGCGCAATGTGTACTCTATGTATTCGACCTTCTTCTTCAACCCTCCTTAATAGACCTGAAAAACCCTTTGCATAACACATAAAACAGGTAAGGCGATAATAGGTCACCTTACCCAGGGGTAAAGCTTTCTGTAAGATTCACATTAATTAGAACTGAATAGATAATCGAGGTAACACATTGCATGACAAGATAGACCCACTGAGGAGCAAAACCCAGTCGAAGAAGAGTAGAGTGGATGAAGCTCCATTCTACTCGGTCATAGGCTTTGCTTATATCTAGCTTTGGGATACATTGGTTACCGTCTTTCTTAGTGTTCATGTAGTGGAATAGCTCAAAGGCTATCATAGCATTATTAGTAATCAGCCGATTAGGGATAAATGCACTCTGGGTGGGGGAAATGATATTAGCAAGTAAGAATTTAAGCCTATTAGCAATCACCTTTGTAATTATACGGGAAATAACGTTGCACAAGATAATAAGCCTAAAATCATTATGGGTTTCAGGGCTTTTGATTTTAGGTATCAAAATGTTGAAAGTGTGATTTAAGTTACTCGGGCCATGACCATGATTATGAATATTGAGACACGTCTTAATAACATCTTCCCCAACCACATGCCAATTTTTTTGATAAAAAAAGGACGTACACCTCTGGTCCCAATGCTTTAATCAGATGCATTTGTTTGAGCGCAATCTGAATATCTGTGTACAGCTTGAGCAACTTCTGATTCATCTCCGGACTAACCTCCGGGGGACATTCAGCATACTATCCATATATGACACCTCCTCTGATCTAAATATCGACTGAAAATAATCTCACATAACCAATGCAATCAAGTGATCATCTTCAACCCAAACCCTTTCTCTATTCCGAATCCGTAGAATAGTGTTCTTGTTGCGCCTATTTGATGTTTTTTTATGGAAGAAAGACGTATTTCTATCACCCGTTTCTAGCCATAATGTTCGAGACCTTTGGCTCCAAAGTACCTTTTCCTTCCCTTCTAACTCGTCAATTTCGCATTCAACAACCTTTCAGCCACTAGTGCCTCCCATTTGTGGTCGCCACTGAAAATATCAAGTCTTTCTCATAATTGCGACAAGCGGCGTCTCACATTTCCAAACACCAAGTCATTCCATCCCTTCAATTGGTCCACATAGTTCGCTATTTTTTCAGAAAAAGAGGTCGTTGTTCAACTTATCCCATCATGTCTTGACCATCTCTTCACATTGAGAGTTTCGCTCGCGGTTTCCCATTCATTCCCCTACTATGACCAGCTCTAGCTTCAAGTTCATCTAGATACTCATGGATGAGCCTCCGCGGTTCGGTTCATTGTTGGCAAACCCACAAACCTAGCAGCTTTTGATTTTTTTTTTTATTCTAAGTGTTTAATTTGAAGAAAGGTATTAGTATTTTTCTTGAAATGTAGATTATGTTTTGATGAAATACAATCATAAAAGTAATAATCCCTCCGTCCTACTTAAATTTACATACTTTTCTTTTCGGTCCGTCCCACTTAACTTTGCACATCCTTAAAAAGGAAAATTCTCTCACAATCTCCACCCTCAATCTCCCTTTGAAAAAGTCAAAGATTCCTCAAAATCTATTTTTTTCTTAAAATTCGTGCCGATCAACCGTGCAAAATTAAGTGGGACGGAGGGAGTACAACTTAATCGTAAATTAAAAAATACCACAAATTTATAAAATTACTACGAAATTATGAGAAATGACAAATAACTTTTAAAAATTACAACCAACTTCTAAAAATATAAATAAAATTTTATAACATCCACAAATTATAGTTAAACAAAATAAAATTGAACACCCACCAGCAAATCAAGTAATATCTTCTATTATAGCAACATATTTCAATATAAAAAAAAAAAAAAAAAAAGATATCTTCTTTCAACATAAAATAATTATACATTTCATCAAAACATGTAGCACCATTAACAATAAACAGTACTCCCTCTGTCCCGACTTAACTTTTCTACTTTGATCGACCACGGAGGTTAAGAAAAAACAGATTTTGTGGAATCTCTGACTTTTTTAAAAATAGAAATTGATGATGGAGATTTTGAGGATGGAGATTGTGAAAGACATTTGTCATTTATGGGCTGGAAAGTTAAGTTGGGACAAACCAAAAATGAAAGTAGGAAAGTTAGAGTGGGACGGAGGTAATAATATATTTCACAAAATCAATTAATACATTTTCATAGAAACTCTAATACATTTCAAACTAAAACCTAACAATATGCAAAGTAATATCTTTTCAACAGAAACAATACTACCTTTCATAAAAAGACAATACTAATACATTTCTTCAAAATAAGTATTACATTTCAGCATAAGCATTAAAAAGGGTAATCAGAATTTGTTAGTGACCAAATTCCTGAGATCTAAAACCCAGGCAACTGGAATATGCAAGAATTTTAAAAAAAAATGGTAATAAGAAGTCATCTTTTCCAATATTTTACAAAGGAAGATTAGTGCTGAAAATTTATGCCTATACATGCTAGTGTTGGGTGGTTCTCACTTCCAATCTACACGAGAACTGTATTCGTGAGTGCATTACTATATGCAAATCTAAGATATATGAAGAGAATGAAGTCCCAATCCATATAATTGAATAAATAATTCACTTGTAATACCCACACAATTTCCATTGCAAAAGCATGTATTTCAAGTTTATATTCAAACTCTAAAGATGAGATGAGGTCACTACGCAATATAAAGGAAAAACAACAAATCGTCATCCAAAATTTTATTTGTTTTTCCTCTGGCTTACAAACGTTTTTCTGTTGCTATTTTAGCGTCATTTAGTTTATTGAAAATTATCCTCTCGAACAAATTTCAACCATGATTGATATATGTGCATCCAACTGTGGATAGCTAAGGTTCTTTGAAATGACAACTTGCAACAAATACAAGAGTCAAAATACAACAAAACAAGGTTTTGTTCGGCAAATTTTAAAACGTGAAAGATGATTTTTTTCCAAAATGACAACCAATGAGGTCCATCTCACAACTAATTAGCATAGTCTCCAACATCTATATACATACAAAAAACGAGCATATCCCACATAATAATGTGTGAACTATTACATCAAAAAGTATTTCACCAAAAACTATCACAAGACACTTGATGAGTTGAATCGACTACACCCTGTTCCTCTAATAACAGGCAAAATACTTATACATGATATCAACATTTTAAGCTGCCAAGCATCCTATTACAATTTTGCATCTGACCTTTACACATTATGCATCATCCATATTCTGATCATTGTCATTGTCACCATCATAATATTCGTCATCACGCTGAATTTGCTTGTCTTGTACGTGTCCTGACAACACATTCAAATTCAGTTGCAGCTGAATGCTCAGTATATGGCGGAAAAGATAAATAAAAATAACGTAAATCAATACAAAATTTACTTACGATTTAAACATTCATCAGGATTCAGTTGATCTTCATCGAAATCAGGTATATAAAAATCCGGGGGTACCTATAATAATAAAACGCAAACAGTCAGGCCTTCCCACAAAACATTCGTGCCATTATCCAATAAAGTAAATGGTCCAACATGATATTATTTTGCCATAATCAATTGCATTTAAGTACCGCTTCTTCTGAAAATTGTAATCTGGCAAATGTATTCCCACAACCCATAAAGGCTGTTTAGTTCATAACAGAATAGGAAAGCAATAAGCATAAAGTGCCTCCTAGCTAGAACAATCATAAGAATGATAGATCAAACCCTAAAAAGTAATATATAGATACACATACATATTATCGATGTCTCATGCTATCCAAAGCATAGATTCTAGAATTCTGTGAACAATACTCCAGATAGACTTGGAAAAAATTTGAATGGTCTGTTTACCTCGTGCATTTGTACTCCAGGAGCATGTTGGATGGAACTAAGATTTTCACACACTTGCTGTCTAATGGTGTTAAGGTATGATTTGCTATTTAAATTCTCCTGCACAATCAATGAAGTATGAAGACATCAAAATCTTCAACGGTGCTTATTATTCAGACATGGTGCACATTTTGTAATCAAGAAGGCAAACAAAATGTGACCTGGTTGAGTTGGTGCATGACCAAGGCCTATATATATTAATATGTACATATATGATGTATACCTAAGCATGAAGAATATCAAAAACAAGTCGGTTGTACAGGCTACAGCAATTCCAACTAGCAAAGAGGGACATAAATCTAACTAGTACGTGTACTTCACATACCATGTGCCTACTCGGACATTTCAAGGAGTAATCAGGAGCAAAATATTTGATGTAGTCATTTTCTGGGATCTCTGCAAAAGAGAACTGCAGTTGATTAAGGATGACGCCTATTCTACACCAATTTAAGAGTATGCAATTAGCATCCACGAATTTGTGGCTTCTGTTCTAGAATATACAGACACAAATAGAAACAGCGATACACGCAGAAAAGACACGGTGCTTTTTTATCATGCACATAAAAGTAACAACATATCACATTACAGAGCCAACAAAAAAGGACAAGGAAATACTTCTTGACATGAAAACTCAAGTTACCAAAATCAGATATATATCTATTATTCTGAAAACCAAAATGTGCCAGCAATGCAATCATAGGAAACAACAGAAAGCTAGCAGACTGAGTGTCGAGACTTGAGGGAAGAATACAACTTCATAAATTTGTTTGACAGTTATGCTTATGTTCATGCTCGTAAATGAGCATAAAGAAAAGGAGTACATAGAATTAATGAGGCACATTTGGAACAGCGTTCCAAGAAACTATCATCACTTGAACAAAGTTTGATCCATCGAAGCCAAGAACTATACTCACTTGAACTTGCCTCATGGATATGTTACTAGCTTCACTAATTACAATAAGGGGGCAGAGTTACTTATTTTGAGATTGTCAATGAAGTCCTTCAAAGTATGAAGTATGGTATAACAGGTTGGATAAAAGTTACAGTAAAATATGGCTTAGTGAATGCACAAACCTTCAGGGAGCTCCACACCCAGAAGAGCTCCTGTCTCCACAGTCCAACATCTTGCCACATTCTCTTTTGTGTATCCCCCACCCCCAGTAACCTGCAAGCGGAAACCAATTTCTTTTCAATCAAAGAATAAAATGGAAGAAGTATCAATCAGCCTCCTAATCTTTGCTCCAAGGTGCAATTACCCCCGCTAACCTTTTATTTAGGCCAAGTCCCCCTAAACATTTAATAAAGGGATCAAACACCTTAACCATTTATTTTGGGGTCAATTACACCTTTATTATGTTGTAATGATGGTAAGAAAACTTTGTATTTCAAATTAATGATTATTTAAACTAATTAAATAGTTTTTAGGAATACTAACTCTTCCTTACCACATAATAAAGGTGAAGCTGACCCCAAAATAAATGTTAGGGGGTGTTTGATCCTAAATAAAGGTTAATCGGCTAATTGACCCAAATAAAAGATTAAGGAGGTAATTGCACCTTAAAAACCTTAGGGGGGAGATTGTTACTTTTGCCACACAAGAAAAGAGGGAAAAAATTATGCATAATAAACTGCTAAGCATAATTGTTGATGTAAAGGCCTACCAGCAAAGGCAAATTGAGTTGCTTCACAAACTTGACACAAGCGGCATGTCCTGTAGTAAATACACAATACACTAATGCTATCATAAACTGCCAACATGGTGCTTGGAAGACACAATTCAAGAGTAGAACCGAATAGAATAAGAATACTGTCGAAATTACAAGCATATCACCATCAATGGAAAGGTTAAAGCATCCCAATCGGTCCCCAGCAAGTGAATCTGCTCCACATTGGAGAACAATAGCTCCAGGTGCATAGCACTCCGTAACCTTCAAAATAATCTACAACATGACAGGTAAAAAGTTAATTATCCCAACAAGAAGAAGAAAACCTATGACCACATTGACCAGAGCTGATGAAAACTTACCGTCTTGAAGAGTCTTAAGAAGCTCCCATCATCTATTCCGTCTCTAAGAGGGACATTTATGGCATAATTTTTGCCTTCTCTTTCTCCAACATCCTAGATAATTAAATAACAAAGGGATAGAACTCAATTAACAATGATTTCTTAACAACACGTTAACCCACAATGACTTTAGTAGCAAAAGAAAAATCCCCTCGAGAAAATGTGGTTATTTTATGCATAATACTAAACGCAAAATCATATATTGTATGTGAATTAGCTGTAGAGGCCCTAAATGTTCAGAATCAAGCAATATAGTTAGCAAACAATCAAGTGCTTCTGTTATTTAAAATCTCACTATCCAAATAATGTTTTGCAGTACAGCTGTAGAGAACCTTAATCCATGGGAAATCAAGCTTAACGGAAACACCTTGTCCTTTATATGGAACAATAAATTGTGAATCGAAGATAGGAAATGGTGGAAGCATCTTTAGTTAATTCAATATGCAGGCATCGTAATGATATACAAGAATTTGGGGTACAGCAAAATAAGACTGACCAGATTACCCATCTGGCTGATTGCATCATAACATTCAGCATATTGTGACACAAAATTCAGAAGATCATCACAAACATGAGGACAATCCATCAAACTATATGATCACGGTGAGAATTTTACTTAACAAAATTGGATGAGAGATGCTAATACATATCTTCCAAAGATTATTTGGAATTGGGAAAAATAGACAAGAATACATATGAAGCAGAAGCAAAGAAAGCACCTTAACATCACCTGTTCCAGGAAAAAACAAGTCGCCGTATTTGTGAAAGCTAACTGTCATCACCCTGCATGGCACAAATTACCATTTTATTGAACATGTAAATGAATAAGTTCTGCACTGTCAAGTAGCTTCTTCCCAACTTTTTCTGACTTAGTGAGACCAACAATTAACTGGAAACCCCATAATAGAAGTATCACAGGTCTCAACAAAAGAACCAATCAAGTGGCGTTTATCTGATGGATGATGTCTCCCCACGGAATGTGGTTATGTTCAATGTTTAATTACTTAATAGAGTAGGTCAAATGCATAGTCCTTAAAGACAAAAATAGAATACAAAATAAGTAGAGAAGTACCATAACTTATCGTCACCACCCGTATCAGTCTACTCTACAAATATATTATTGTTTCTCCATATTTTTGGAGTAAAGAAAAGGAAGAAAACAAAGAATTAGGAACATGTTCATCGTAAGCCCTCTTTATGGTGCATTTCATTCTCGCTACATGCTGCGTAATGTGTCATTCAATTACTTCTACTCTAGATGAACAAATTCCAGTAAACTCAAAATAATAAAAATCCACATAAAATGTTGTAAACAAAGCTTAAGAAATAAATTAACTGTCCAAGGCCAGGTGACAAATCAGGGAAGAAATCAGGATGCTGTGAACAGCACATTAGCATATCTTTCCACATTTCAGAAGACGTCTTCAAATTACTTTATCAATATACAAAAGATTTTGACAACACCAAAAAGCATCAGATTCTCATGCACTGTATGTAAAATGTGACATGAATGTAACCTTGTTTAGTCTGATTTTTATCATGAAACAATCGATTGCTTGGATGTTATAATATATTCCCTCCGTCCCGAATGAATTTGCACACTTTCTATTTCGATCCGTCACAAGCAATTTGCACACTTTCTTAAAAAGGAAACTCATCTCACAAATTCTACTCCACAATACTCCTTTATTTACCAAATAAAGCAAAAAGATAGGTTTGAAAGTCAACATAACCCAAAAAGCAACTTTTCTTAATATGTGTGCCCAGTTGCCAGTGCATGTTCATTCGGAACGGAGGGAGAATCATTTACATTAAAATCTGAAATTCTGAATCACCAGTCACAACTTCGATTAAAGAGTTCCATAGTACTATTCTAGTACCTATCGGTGAAATAAAAGGCTTCTTCAACCCCATCACCATGATGCACATCGATATCAATATACAGCACACGGGCATGATACTTCAAAAGCTCCAGAATTCCCAACACTAGGTCATTGATGTAACAAAATCCAGAGGCCTCACACTTCTTTGCATGATGCAGTCCACCAGCCCAATTTATGGCAATATCGCAGAGCCGATTATTCAGTCTCCGTGCAGCATCTGCCAGAAAATCACCACGGCTCAGTGAAGGTTGAGCAATTAGAACTCTGCTAAAGCCATTACATATACCAATATTTAACTCACCTATTGTACCACCAGCATAAATTTGACAGAACTCAAAAAGATTCTCAAAGACTGGACAATCTTCACCAAGATTATCTACAAGAAAACATATAAGAAAGTATATCAAAGAGATTTCAGATCAAGTTCCACTACACAAAGTTTCCACATTGCACAGATCAAGCGGCAGCAGCCAGCATGCCATTTAGAATGCTTATTTGGAAATAAACCAACTTGGTCTGGACATTCAGAAAGTTCGGAATAGATATAGGAAAAATCTTGCCAAATGAACTGTTACCTTAATATTATTAAAACATTCTGATAAAATTCGTACCAACCTAAAAGACATAAAATTGATGTACTCTTCTTTAAGCATTCTTTCTAGCAACTCAATCAAAGGAAGAAACAAATAGAAGACAACTCTTGTACATGGAATACCCATCCTTCCCCCCTCCCCCACACCAAACCACCCACAAAAGAAAAGGATCAAAAGTCTAGCTTTCCTCACAGGCCGGACCAGTAGAATTGTAGTCACTGAAAAAAGGGTGGCTCGGAATAAAATGATGTAAATCAACAGAAATATGAAAGTGATTACATTTAACCATTTCATTGGAAAATAAATCTTGCTTGTCGGGAGTTATTCGCTGCAGAAACTCCACGTAATCCGGAGAATGGAACTGTGCTAGCTCCACGGGATATGCCTTGTGAGGCCGCTATTTATACAGAATGAAACACCATCAGCACAATTGTAGCAAAGTTAATAAAAAAACTTATACAGATTAACAAAAAGCAAGCAGAAAATACAAACATAAATTTCCATCTTATTGTGGAGCTCATATGAGAGAACCAAATGGTGGGTCATGCACAATCGATGTGGTTTCATCGGGTGATTCGGCCCAAAATACACATTCCCCACATCCCCTGTAGTCAATTATTTTTGGTCAGCACAATTCGAATTCTTTTAACACAGTCAAACATATATACCGAATTTACAGAGCAAAAATATAGGAAACGGGTAAAAGAAACTAACCGTCATAAAAGTAGGATATTCTGTCCTTGTTGCGCATTGTAGCTTGAGGCTGGAGAATGCAGAAGATAAACAATTGAACGATGCTTCTTCAGGTGACGCGAAATTGGTCTACTTCCACGGGGGGAGCATTAATAATAAGATGTAATCATTTGCAAAAACCAAAACCCTAATTGGTTAATATATAGCATATGGAGATAGCAGCTTAACCCTCTCTTTCTATCTCTCTCTCCCTCTCTATCTCTCTCTCTGTGGAGTGTGCTTCTTCAGTTCTTCCCCAGCTTCCTCTAGCAATAGAGAATCCACCTGTTACTCCAGAGCCATTAAAACGGTGCAGTTCCAATATGTGTCCTATTACAAACATCAGAATCCTCCGTCTCACTATCCGCAGTATCCGACCCGTACCTGACTCCAAAATTAATTCATTTTAATATGATTAGAAAAATACTATGCACCCGTGCAATACACCGACTATTTTAATTTTAAAATTAAATCGACATTATCAATAAAGATGATTTTATTTTAATAAAGGGATGTTTTGTATGTTATATATTACAAAAAATAATGAAAAGATAAAGGGATGTACAAATTCTTTAGAAATTTTAAACTAAGCATTTCTTAAAACATTATAAAGAACTAAAATAAAATTTTACAAATTCTGGAATATCTCCTTAAACACAACATTTGTAGTCTTACTACAACATTTACCATCTTCACCACAACTTAAAATTTTCAATCATCTACGATTTGTAACTCTAGACACCGCAACATAGAGTTGTCTATGGCTGAAAACTGGTTTCCAAAAAACAATCCAACGTGAGATAGTGCCTGACATTGACTCTTGTTTATTATTATTGCATAAGAAACAACGAGAGAAAATTGCCTTCTTTGGAACTTGAATGACAATCTTTTATCAGAAGATGTTAGAGTCATTCTGGATATTAGAACAGTATCACCCACATTACGTCTTGGAAAGTAAACGTGTCTGCAGAACATGATCAGTCATCTTAGTAATAATCATCCGTGTTTCATTACACAATCCAAGCGAGTGATGCATGTTCCTTAACAACATCACAAGAGTACCCACTTTCAAATTCAATTGATGATTAGGAACTCCGAAACACTTGATTGTATTTAAAAACTCCAGTGAGTGTACATCTTGCAATAAGTCAACCCCCGAATCTCTTGCAATGGCTATTAAAACTCAAATACATCTTGCCCTCATGCTTATTTTTGGACGTCATATACTCATTTATAGAGTTTACTTCATCCAGTGTTGGTGCCAAGATTGCTTAATCCTCTAAGTATGATGAGTCATCAGCTGTCTGTCCAAAATCAGGATAAATATTTTCTACTATTGCGGCAATAGGATCCCCTGAAGTCTTTAGCAGTATGTCATCCGGTATTTTAATATCTACAACACCATCATTAGGACCCCCTAGAGTACAATCTCCTACACTCGCAATCCACTAGGAGAATTTCTTTAACTCCTCACATTCAGCATTCGAAGCAAGATTTTGTAGTCTCATGTTTTTGGATAATCTCATTACCCTACAATCTGACCACAAATATGATGAGTTCACACTTGCATTAACGATGTCTTGTCTACTACCTTTGGGCACAACGGGTAATATTTGTCGGAAATTACCTCCAAGAATAATTGTCTTTCCACCAAAAGTATCATCGCACTACATTATATCCTTCAAAGTCTTATCCAAAGTCTCGAAGCAATGTTTGTGCATTATTGGTGCTTCATCCCATATTATCAATCGGCACTTCACAATGAGTTCTGCTAAAGGTGTTCATTTTTTGACAGAACACAGTGAATCCTCATTGAGATTGATCGGGATCTTGAATCTTGAATGACCTGTTCTTTTACCTGATAGTAGTAGTGATGTAATGCCACTTGATGCAACATTCAACACTATGTCTCCCTTTGACCCGATTGTTGCTGACAGAGTCCTCCAAACAAACGTCTTTCCAGTGCCTCCGTATCCATATACAAAAAAAATACCACCTTTATCAATATCAACTGCATCCATAACTACCTTGTACACACGAAGTTGGTCAGTATTCATCTTACGCAACAACTCTTCATGTTCCTTATGCAACTCCTCTTTATTATATTGTAACTCATCTACAATGAATTTATTCTGATAAGTTGTACATCTCTTAACATCAGGCACGGACAGTCACTCAATCTCTGACCCCGATTTATTATAATTTCTCAATCTCCAGTAAAGCAAATTAAATTCTTTATATCCTTATCCTCTAGGACTAAGTCTACAGTTACAAAGAAAACAAAATATACCTAATATTTAATTTTAAATTAAATGTAACAATAACACCAATTAAATTAAATATCAATACTATATAATTACATAAGTTATTTGACAACAATATTACCTTGATTATTCATCAGTTGTTGTTGTCTATACAAAATATAATCAGATAAATATGTCCAATACTGTTCCCAAACTACTTTAGGCCAACTTAAGCAATCTGATCAAAGAAGCATCGCAAACAAACCTCTAACTGATTGCTCTGATGCCCAATAGCTCGCCTTCACAATTCCATCTATGTACTCTCTATCGTCTTCCATCAAACCCAATGCATAGCAAGCATCATGTTTTGTACTGTACATTGTGGATCTTTTTAACATCACCGTGACATTTGCATCCAATTGCAACATTTAGAAGATATCGCACATAGTATGCATCCCCTATTCCAGGAAGTACATAGTAAAGCCTCACAAACGAAAATTCTGTCTCCCTAGGAATCTACTTCTTGTCCTTTGGCTTCCAAACAAACTTTTGAGGAAATTCTACAAGCGTGAGATCCTTTGCAAGACTTTCATACTCTATGTTAGCTTTGAACTACCCCAAAAACATGCTTTCATGAACAGTCGATCGAGCAATAACAGAATTCAATGTACCATTCTGAAAAGATTACGGGTTGTTGCTTCGGTAGATGAAACGACAGTCTCTCAACTGGAGGTTCTTTGAGTTTGATCTCATATTAAAAAATCCTCCACACAACTTCACACGGAGAAATGTACCGACAGTCATAATACATATCAATCTCGTTGACAGTGTTTTCACCACTATCATTATTTCCACTCTTGTAAAAACCAGCAGTTATACGATCATTATCTTTGTTCATATATTTGAATAAGTACTTTTACGATCGAGACTGATTACACCATTCAACATTTAAATGTGCTACGTATCTAAGTAGGATATACTGATTATGCGGAACGACATATCTATTGTCCAGATGAATACCATACTTCTCAATTATTCTTCCAGTATCTCGCCATCTGTACAAAGGGTAACCATCGCTGTCCACATTTGTTGCATCCATAATTTTCTTAGGGAAATGTTTTGTGCAAGATTTGTCGACCATGAAAGGTGAATTTGGCTTTAGAATTCCACATGGTCCGTGGATCATATAATCGTGTACTATAGCATAGTAATTCGGATCTTCTTCCTCATTTCGAATTTCAGTCGAAATTATTCTGTCAATGTCATTTCCAGTAAATTATCAAAAAAAAAATGTCATTTCCTAGGGTACTTGTCCTCTTTCGCAAGGAAAAGTAGGATGTGAGCGTGTGGAAGTCCTCTCTTCTGGAATTCTTGCGTGTATATGACTGCAAAAGTAAATTTATATTATGTAGGTGTCATGATATTTCTAGTATTATATATAAATGACGTATATAATTAAATATGATAAACAACATATAAGAAATGATAAAAGATTACCTTTCCGAAAACATTATTATATCTGAGATCCTTTATGGGTAGATACAATTTCATCTTGAACACTCGAACAACTATATCGGTCCAATCTTCCGGTTTTAGATTCCTAGGTTCAGGAAATCTTGTAATTTCTGGCCACTTTGGATTGCAAGTGAATGTTATGAAAAGATCTGGATAATCTTCCCATCTGCATATTGCCATTGCATCCTGATAGTTTTGAATCATAGACATGGCCCCATCCGTAAAGCTAGGGGGTAATATAATCCTCTGGGCAACCTTACTCGGATCTGTTTCTCCACGAATAACTGCATCCTGCAAAGTACATATCACAATGTAATTATGACTGGTGAGTACGTACAAACCACAACCTGGCAGACTCGATCAAAGTATATCTATCGACAGTAAACTGCTGCGTGAGTCTTCGACTTGAAAGAATCAACGTTACCTCTCCGTTTCTCTCGTGTAACCTGTATGCTGCATACTCTTGCTGGCTCACCCTTTTCCTACCATCAAAGAAGGAAGCTCTTCCTTCATAAAAAGGAATATCTTCCCTATACCCGTCTTCTTCGTAAGGAAAAAGCAATGGATACCGTAATCTAAGGTAAGAAACGTGTAACTTGTTGATACACTTTAATTGTCCAGATCTTGTCTCAACTATGATGTCCATGTCCCACATTGCTCGATCGAAATCACCTACAACCAATGTTACAACCTCTGAAACTATCGCCATATTATACGTCCTTGCATCTCCATGCCTTCTACCAATGAGTTGGAGTTTAACATCAGTACGATCCTCAACTATCATTTTTCCCGTGCCATTCTAAAAGATTTGACCAAAACATTATGTTCATCTAACATGGTCTTCAGTGCAGAAACAATATCGAGATGTAGGTTATGATCACCACTATTTGACTTTAAATTATATAAAGTGTCATCTGTTTTTATATTTATCTAAATTGTACAAATAGTCCAATAAAATGAAGGGAAATAAGGAATTAGTAAACAAAAGACAAATAATACCTCACAGACTTTACACGATTTTGAAGTTCATCTTCGGTATCATGTATATATACTGAGAAAATTTCGGAGGGGAACCTTCGCACGACAGTAAACTTCCAATAAGGTGATAGTTTTGTCCGTTCAGCGTGAATACTGGTGGATAATTTCCTTTATTCATACTTTTATTCACCCTTCCACCCATTGACGTGAAGCAAAACATGTTATTGTATGATCTAATCAAGGTTGTCAAACTCGCGATTTTAAGTAGAATCGGTGACTTATCAGTAAAATCGGATTGTAAAATCGTAAGATTCTACTACCTATACAAAATAACCATCTATATAAATTGTTCTGAATATATTTTAATTACAACAAGTTCTGAATAGATATCCATATAAAATTATACAATATTACATACGCAATTAATCAAAAAGAAAAAAAAATATAATATAGAGAAATGTTCTAGGCCTCTTGGTTATATACATTTAGTAAGACATTCCTAAATTATAATTATGAACACTTTAATTTTAAGAGAAAATTAAAAAATAACCTTAGTGAAATTAAGTACTACATAAAAAAAGATATATTTTTTTATGAAGATTAGATTTTAATTTAGAACTTGATAGTTAGAAAAATAATTCAGCAAAACTGGCTCTCTTTGTGTATAATTTGCTCTAGAAAAGTTTTAGAATTCCAATTGTAAGTTGGTATAACTTCTACAATTCATATCATATATTTTTTAATTGGTAAAATGGAACAAAAAGTAATATGTTATAAAACTGTTAAACTCGTACACAAAATCGTAAAATCGTAAAACTCGTAAAATCGCATGAGCAAACTCGAGAGTTTACTCCGATTTCATCAGATCTCGATTTTATCACGAGTTAACTCGTTTAGGGAGAAATAAATCGTAAACTCGTAAAATCGTAAGAGTTAACTCGAGATTTTGACAACATTGGATCTAATATTATCCAAATTGTGTTTTGACTTGTTAGAATGTCCAAATACTAAATCATACAAAAATGGCGGTGGAATATGCATTTTTGGCAAATGAATTTTTTCATCTACGCAACAACCTGAATATCTTGGAGTTGTTGTTTGACGTCGTGGATTTAACCTCTCATCGTACCAGAACAATGCATTACAATGTTGGCATTGGAATGTAGGATCTCCAAGATCCCAATATTCTGTTAAAAATAAATAAATAAAGAATTTCACTTTGCCAGTATATTGGTGACGAAGGAAATAAACGTTTCTTTGAAAATCATGAATGTTGTTTTCGTAACGATATCATTTGGGACATTAGCTTCTTGAATATCCATAACTTCTTCTATGTCGTTATCTTTAAATAATAAAAAAAAAAAATAGTAGCTATTAAGTTTATGCTATGTATACTCTAAACTGGTAACGTAGAATTTATAATACCAAAAATTAAAATATCTTGTACAACAGGGATATTCTCTTCATGAATAGTATTTGGTATTTGATTTATGTCCCCACTTGTATTGGTCAGACTCATATCACCTTCCAAATCAATTACTACTGGTTCGCTATTTAGCACATCGAAACCTATTTTATCGTGTTCATTTTTCTTATGTTAGGTGTCACTACTTAAGAATGAATGCAAAATGGAAAATGTTTGTTTATTTTGAAAAAATAAATTGATATTAATTAATTTTTAAATATTTTTTAAATTTTAATATGAAAATGTAATAATTGTCAGAAAATTACCTGAAGCGGAATATGTTATTTCTTCTTCATCCAAGTCAATGATAATTGATGCATCCTTTGAAGAAAATCAAGTAGCTCGGGAAGTACTTATGCCCAATCGGCTACTTGTTCCAGGCACTAAAAATAATTTATAATAAATAAAATACTAAATAATATAATTTGAAATAAATGAATTTAAAATATAAGAGTATAATGTGTATATGAATATAGTACCATTTGTGATGTCACCAAAGGGATTCCTAGGTTTAGGGATAAAGTATGATGAATCTACTGAAAATCCAGAACGTATGTTAAATGGGGTTATCACAATTGATCCACGCGTCATTGAACTTGTACCGATTTCTGGATTTTCTGTATATAAATATCATGAACATATCATAAATAAAACCAATTCAATATGTGCATTTATTAAAATCCACCAACAATTTTTTTTAATAAAATGTTTAAAATATTTGGGAATGAAATACAATTTCAAAATGGCATGAAACAAAACGTTTCTTACCTTGGAAAAAATAATATATGGCCTAATATATATATTAGCCAAATTATAACTTAAAGAAAGGTCCTGTTGTGTGAAACATAAAACCTCATAACCAAACTAATAATAAATAAAAATTTGGAGTATAAAACAAAAAATTACAAAAAATGAATGTGACTAAGATGTATATGTTCAAATTAATCAATATTATACAAAAAAAAAAAAAAAAAAGCCATGTGTGCAAAAAAAAAAATACATATTTAAAAAATTTTAAAATCTATTTAACAAACCTAACAAGTTTTAAATAAATAAATAATTTATTTACATGCCATTTATATATTTGAAAGAAAATCTCAAATGGGCATGGGATTTTTTTGCTTAAACAATAGGGCCTGTTGATTTTTTTTTTTTTAAAATAATTTTGCATAAATTACATAGATTAAAAGCCCAAATTCATTTAATCAAACTCAAACTGAATTTTTTTGTCTATTATTACAAACTCGGCCCAAGTTGTTAAGCATACATGTAAGACTCAATTTAATAGTTCAACAATAATTAGTAATAACCTAAATTCAGCCATTGTAATAGCCTAAACATCTAAAACAAAAGGCCCAATATCACTATCAATGTTAATAGCCCAAGCACATTTAAAGTTTTTAGACGGTGAATGTAAAACCTAGAAAATGATAGAAGAATCTAGACATAAGATACAACAATTTCTCTCTTTACCAAAATTTGGACCGTCACTCTAAACAACTTCCACTCTCTCTCCTCTACCTTTAGAGACAGATTTACAAAACCAACGAATTGAAATGTGTTCTACTTTCTCTCTCTACAAATTTTCAGATCTGAATTCTCTCAATCCAAAACCATATTTGACACCATGAAAAATCACCAAATGTATTATAACTATGAATAAACACTCCTTTATTTTAGATTTCACATTTTACTGGTATGTGTTTTTGCAGAAAACCAGTGTACTTTCATCAGATATACAATTTTTAGCTCTTTATCGCTCTATTGTATGTAATTCCGGCGAGATGTTTTCAAAAGAACAGATCCGTCAGTTACAGTAGCAGATCTAATCGTTTCCCTACATTTTTATATTATTTTTTAAGACATTCAGTTTTTTAGATCTATTAAAATCAGAGTTTTGTAATGATAATATCGGATTTTTTTGTTCAATCTCAAAATGGATCTGAGTGTTTTATTGAGTTTGTTAATGTGCATCATTTGTTTTCGTTTTTTTTTTTTTAATTCTTGTTACAAATCAGATCTATCAGTGTCTATATCTTGATATATTTTAGAAACTTCAAAATATAATTTATATTTACAGATCTGAAGTTTTTGTTAGGATTGATAAGGATGCAAGATAATGACAGTCGCTTTTGAAAAAAGAAATGAGGGATTCATATCTTTAATTAAAAAAAAAAAACATATTCTGAAAAAAATAAATGGACTTTTTATCATTACACCAAGAATTTGTGATATCGGTAGTATAAAATCTACTACCTCGCAAAAGGATTGTATAAAAATGGTCCTATCAAACTTTTGACCAAGTTTGAAGCACATGCAGGAAAACAGAGTTCAAAAAAGGTATAAGCATTTGTGTATTATGTTATTTTTCCGATTTATTATAATTTTCTATTTTTGCATGTTTCGAAACTAATATATGCTTATTTCTTGTCGTATAATGGGAGTGGTTGATTGCCTTTCAATAAGTGGGTCTTCATTGCACTCATGCAGTAAAGACATATTATTGGGATATAATTCAGAGTTTACATTTATCTAGTTGGTAAGAATGTATAATATCAGTAAACATTATATTTTTAGTGTATTTTTTAGGTGTTGTGGATATTATGAAATATTGTTGCTTTTTAACTTTTGATTATATTGAAAAATTGTATAGAACATGGTAATTAGTTGGGTCTCATTCGTATTGTTTGTGTATGTTTGATTAGTGGGATAATAAGATTTCAAATTTCTATTTTTTGAAGCGTTATACATAATTTGTAAGTTGATATTATAGCTGTATGATGACCAATTTAAATTTCCATGTAGGAAAAAAAAGTTAACATTATCAGATGTAAAAAGGTATAAGCATTTCTGTATGATTTAATTTTTATGATTTTTTTTTTTTTTTTTGCTTTCTATTATTTGCTCGTTTTGAAACTAATATAATATTTATTGTCTTGTGATGGGAGTGGTTGCTTGTATTTGAATGGATGGGTGAAGAGAAGTACAGTCCGGCACTGATGTAGTAAGGAAAGATATCAGGATATCATCCAAAAATCATCTGTATCCAGTTGGCCAGAAGGTATAATATTAGTAAATATGACGCTTTCAGTGTATTTTTTAGGTGTTGTGAATATTCTGAAATATTATTGTTCTTTTACTTTTGTTTTCTTGAAAAATTGTATAGAACATGCTAATTAGTTTGGTCATATTACTGTTTGTTTATGAATGACTTAGTGTGAGAATAAGATTTTAAATTTTTTTTTTTTCCAAGCATTATACATAATTTGTAAGTTGATATTATTCCTGAATCTTGGCCAGTTAAAATTTTCTATTACAAAATTTGACTATAAATGAATTAGTAAATGTGTGATATACATTAATTTGCCAAGATATTGTACTGACTGTATGACTTTTTATAGAAATACATTAGTAAACAGTAAAATGTTGGTTTCTTTAGAGATTTTAAAAAATATCATACAAAATACATTAATTTTGTATTCAGTCCGACAATCATGCAGTATGGTAGGGTTACTGCTATTGAAATGCAAATTTTTTATAGTCAGTTTGAAAAAAGGTACGTATAATTTTATGCATTTGTCATTTTTTTCATTATTTTTCATGTTTTGTCTTTATCCAAAACTTGATATCTTTCATACATTAATTTATATATTTCAGCGTGTGTATGTTTTGTTGGATGATCAAATATGTATTATTCTAATTTTTGATTCAATATTAATCAGAGATACCACACAATTGACTAAATATGACCTTGAAAGATTTCTTGTTTACAATTTGTCAAAGGCATTGTATATAGTAATATTTTCTTACTTTATTACATAATAGTTTTCTATGTTTTGTTGTTTGTTTATGTACGTTTGATTATGTTAACTGCAATTTGAAAATACCATGGCAAGCAAGAAGATCAATGTCTCATTCCAAGATACTATGAAAAAAGATAAGTATTTCTCAGATTTAGTTGTCATTTTTTTATTATTTATATTTATTTATTTTGGTGATTTTTTTAAGTTTGTTAATTTATTAAGTAGTTTAGTATAAGTTGCTATTTTAAAATTTACAAAAAATCCCGGTTAATTGTACCTTATTAATGATTAAGTTAAAGAATCTAAACAATCTAAGTGTCCATCTACTTACCATTACATAAAAATAAATTTTGTTGAACAAATAAATCCGTTTCACTCTAATCTAAATAATGTTAAGGATAATAATTCATATTGTGTGCGGCTGTTTCATCTAAGAAATAAAAATTATTTTATAATTGTCCCTTTTTTTTTTTTTTCCAGAAATCTTACGTATCACCATAAGATCTAGAAATTATCATACCTCTTGAGTAAACAATTTGAAAATCTTTTTAAAAACTGCAAATTCATTTGTTATGACTGTTACAACCAAGATTGTTTACTCATATTGTAGCTTTACATTCGATTTTATCATAAACAACATTGATTATACCATAATGCATAAAATAGAATTATCATATTACCACATTACCACATAAAATAATACTCAAATATTATGCAGGATAAAAGTCAAAGATTTGCAACATTGAACATCATAAAACTTCCAAGTATCATCAAGATCCAAGGAAGTAATTCTAACATTTTGTATCGTTGTTTAATGACTTCTTTTTTGTATGAGCCATCTTCCTGGTATGGTTGCCACTTGAATCTTTATTCATGTTATGAGATTGTTGTCTTCAATTTGAGCTGGCTTACCGAAACTTTACTTAGTCCACAGATAAAAGAAATTTATGTGTGTACTTGGTTGTTTGTATGATTTTTCAAAGCATTGTGTGTTTTTTGAGATGTATTATGCGTGATTGAAAGGAGCATTTATTGCATCTGTTGTATCCTACAAAAAATAGGCTGCATTCCGGATTTTATATGGTTGTATTCTAATTTGTTGCACGTGATAGGGTTTTTTTATTTGATAGGTTTCATAAATTGCCTCCTTATTATCAAGAGTTTTTCTATATGAATAATATATTAGTTGGATTTTGATATATGTGATAACCATATTTTTAGGATTTGTCTTTCTACGTAAATATTTAATTTTTGTTTTTGATATATTTTCCTCCTAATATATAGGAATTAATTCTTATAAACCATTTATTCGAGACCTTTTTAGATAGATAGTTTTTCCTTAAATTTAGATTACATATATCATTACTGATCTTTACGATTTAAAACAGAAACAGATTTTTGTGATATTTAAACCGACTTTATATTGTTTTTATTAAATTTACTTAGATGTTACGAACTATGTTCCTCTACATATGAAAATCCATATTTTTAAAAAATATATTAATTTTAAAATTATTTTGTCATTCGAGATATCGTACATTAGACAAAAATATGTTGATAAATATTTCATTTGATTTTTTATGTATTATATGTTTAAATAATTTATTTCAGGTGAATATTATTGAAAGAGTTTTAATATTATGTAAACAAATAAATTTTTACAAATTATTTTCCAATTAAAATGTAATATTTAAAAAATGATCATCCTAACAATAATATTGATTTAGAAATCTTGCATCAATCAAAAAATCCTTAATAAAAAAATTCTTGATATTTGAATTGTTTTCTGAATCCTTATACTTTATCGACTATGAGGCCATTTGGAGCAATATATTAACAAACTAAGGTTATACATATTTTTAATTGACCATTTTTATATCTCTATCATATGATAATATTGAAACATTTTGCAACATTTCATATATTAATTTTTATTTGTTTTAATTAGACTTGGGTTCAACTGCTTTTCTTCAAACAATTCCTTATGTTTTTTTAAAAATGTATGTAATGTTCGAATATCTGGGCAAAATCCATTTAAATATTAGATATGTTTTTATTGTAAGACTAAATGAATAAATTATACATAATTTCGAAGATGTATTAGTTAATGTGTATTTTATGTGGCATAATATATTGTTTTAGTAACAATGTGGTTTATCAAGTTGATAAATGACTAAAGACGTACAGTGAATTATTATTTAGTATCCTACTTGGTAGACCAATTTTTGTTTGTCTAGATTTACCTACAATATGGTTCACATACCCTACAATGAATTATTGTTTGTGTATCTCGTAACTTTTTTTTTTTTTTTTTTTTTTTTTTTTGTTGTTGTTAGGATACCAAGTATAATGAATAATGATACATACAGAGAATGAATGATTAATTGCAAATTGATTAGGCAAACGATTAAAAATTGCCATAAATGTACTAAGTACTATAGGCGTTCAAAATACCAATTAAAAGTAGCAAACAACAATAAAAAACATTTGAAAATGAAAATTAGAAAACATTGTTCAAAAAACCCCAAAATGAATAAAAACACCCAAAATAGTCTATATAGAAAACAGGTTCAAGGCTTCTCTTTATTGACAACCACGAATTTTGGCTTCTTATTAGTGGAGAATGATTCATCTAGCCTTCGCTTAACTAATGGGCCGACATCATTAGGTGTAGCTTTAACAACCTCATCATCATCAATCTCCGTGTGATCAGTCTTCTCTGGTGTATTCATCTCACCATTAGACATTATAGACTCCTGTTATTTTGTAAACAAAAGGTTCAACAACTTAAGTAAATATAAAGAATTTATAATTCAATTAGAAAATAGGATATAGCTTAATAGAATCTTACATTAGCATTTACGGACTCAGATGGATAAACAAATGAAATATTGTCATCTCCCTATAATCATAAAAGATTATGGATTAGTATATATAATTATTTTATGCATTTTATTTTATAATATATATTCATATAACACATTCCTGTGGTGTATTATATGATTCTTCAAATCGTGCGATGACTTCTGTATCGTCTGAAATCTTTATGACTGTAAAAAGTTTATTGAGATTACCTGCGCCATCCTCGTTAACCAGCTTTTCCATTTCTTCTGGTAAAACATTTCTGGCAGAGTCCTACGTGTAAATAATTTGTTAATCATGAATTATTTTTGTATATTTTGGTAGTACAAACCAATTTTGTTTTTATTTATAAAAATTTGAATTCATATATTAAATACTCACAATTTTTTTTCTTGAATTTAGTAGCTCTCATTCCTAGTAGGCTCGCACCTTCCTTATCCCAACAAACAAACAAAGCATTAACATTTCCGCCAGGAACGCGTAACTCAATCTTGTACCTGTAGAAATCATAAACTGATAAGGTTAAGTTTCTTTTTTTTTTACTTTATAAAACATTTATAGTAATCTGTATTCCAAAAAATAGTGTAAATTTGATATCACCTGTAGTTCTCCATCCCCTTTTGAGCACCACATTTGTAGCATTCATACTTCTCATCATTTAGTAAAACCTTTTTGAACCATGTATTACAGGATCTATAGTAGCAATTTTGTTCGTTCTTAATTTCCACGATAGTTCCTGAGATAAGAAAAAGTCCCTCCTACACGTTTTGTTTAAATAAATCAATCTGTATATATTCTATTATAATTACTCAAGTTTAGGTGAAAATGAATATTTATTTTGTTGCAACCTCTGACATTATTTAAACTTATATTAGAAAAAAATTATAAATTTTTATCATACCTTAGTTGGCTTCTCAAGTAGTTGAGAAATAGTGCGGACGTAGCTGCACCTCTTGTGAACTCTGAAATTATAGACGTCCCATACATGTCGGAAATAGTGCTAACGCATGGAGATGTGATTGATCGTTTTCCCAACCTACATATTAAAAAAATTGTATTAGCATGCATTAATATAATTAATAAATAATATATTAGATTTTGGTTTATTTTGAATATCAAACATTACCTTTAACTAAATGACCTGATTTGTGGATCGGATCCATCGACCACTATCTTCGCGATATGATATGTGTTTGTGACTTGCTTCTCGTCTATATTTTTCGATAATATACATGAACGATAAAATTATGTTATGTATAGATTAGAAAATTGTAAGTTTAAATTTGTGAAAAATATATTGAAAATAAACTAATAAGTATTGTAATTCTTATACAGGTACTCTTTCAATCTTCCAAATTGCATTGCAACTACAATAGGTTCAGTAGTATCTTCATTCAAGAATGGCATTACTGCCTCAATATACTTGTCCCAAAGAGTTATGATAAGTCTTCTATTCCTAATATAGTAGTAAAAAGAAAAAAACAAATACATCATATAGTATTAAATATTAAACTGAAATTATATTTCCTGCATTAAACAAAATGATTTGATGATTACTCTAGATCCTCAAGTTGTATGTCCATAACAGTTTTACCACTTGTAGATTTGTGGGGTGGTTCCTTGCCAACCACTCTGCCAATCACATCTATAGGATTAAGATAAAATTTAAATTTAGGATACATAATCTAAAATTTATAGGTAAAAGATAATAAAAAATAAGAAGTTGTGTAAAAATTACCAAATAGTTTGAAACATGTACTTGCGTCCACAGAATGAATAACATCATACGATACAAAATTGTACATATTCGACGGAAACGTATCATCTCGTAGTGGAACAATCTTTGCTTTCCCATTGAACTGAATCTTGTGTGGATGCTCACATAGTTTGTATGTAACTTTTTTATTAACTTCAGAAACCAAAAAAATTGAGATGAAATAGAGTCCTCCCTCTTTAAGCTTAGGTTTGTGTAACTCTATTAGTGACTTCTTCACATTGGCGTGGATATTGCCTCCCTTTATAAATATTATATATAAAAAATGACCGTCATGCATATAGAAACGATAAAATATTCAAAATCTACATATATTTTACATAAATATTTCATAATTTTACCTCACGGTCTCTGAAAAATAAGATCGTAGCTGTAAGGTTCATCCGTCCGTCCCCACATAGGAACAATGTAATGAGCTCTGACTAAACGGACTCTTATTGCCCATAACATTTTTTCTGGATTCAGTTCATTAACCATGTTGAAAACCGGAGCCATTCTTTCTGTATCAACTGTTTTTGAAATAAATTTTTTGTGTGTGATGATGAATATGGCTGTAGGGAAGCAATATTTATAGTTAATCTAAAACCCTACTTTTCACGTATGTAATTCTTTATTCTGTTAAACATCTAGCGTAAAAATAGATTTCACCGATTATATAATTTCTGAAATATCTCAACTACATTTTACACTTTAATTTTAAATAAATTCCATGTCGATTTTTTTGGACCATCGTCTAATTTTTCAATATGATTTTCCAGTTTAATTTTAAATATATATGGCATTTTTTTTATTCTAGGTATATATATATATAAATTCTTTGATTTATAAATTGTAATATATAGTTATAATTTTTTTTTTTATTCAGTGAAAATATCTACATGATTTATTTAAAAAGTATGTTATTTCAGGAATGAAAATATGTATAATTTTTTTTAAAAATCTAGTAAACATATCTTCACCAATTATTTAATTCCTAAAATATCTCAGCTACATTTTACAGTTTAAATTTAAATATATTCCTTGTTGATTTATTTTGGACCTGATATTTAGATTGTCTAATATGTCATTTTGATTTTCCAGTTTACTTATATATATATATATATATATGGTGTTTTTTTTCTAGGTATATATATACAAATACCTTGATTTATAAATTGTATTATATATTTATTTAATTTTTGAATATATCTATGTGATTTTTTTTTTTTAAATATGTTATTCAAATATAGTATATGTATATTTTTTACGTGTAAAAAAATCATTAATCTGTGTAAAGATATTATTTTTTTATAAAATACACTGTTTTTAGAAAGAACAAATGTAGGCATAGTTAATTTTAAACCCAAACTTTCACGCGTGTATCTTTACATTTAGATTATGTTAATAGTTTTGTAACAACTCTTTCCGGGTATATATATACTGGACTGAATCTGTTATTATTTTATAGTTTATTTTTTCAAATTATATTTAACATTTTTTTCTAATAATCAAAAATTCGGTTAAAACTCAATTTCTATATTATATAACATTGCAGTTAAACTTACCTAGATTTGCGCTATCTGTGGAGATACATACACATCTTTCATTTTTTTTATTGTTTTTTATTTTTATTATAATTTTGAACATATATAGGTTTGTTATTTAAAATCATATATATATATATATATATATATATATATATTTTTTTTTTTATTTAGCATGCTAACTTTATGGCATCTAAAAATTTCGAAATCCGTTAAAATAAAATTAGATTCAATTTTCAACCTTTACTAATTTAATATATATGTTTTTGATCAAATATTTATAGATGATGGCTTCTGAAAATTCATAATTCTGTTAAAAATTTCGGAAACTATTAGATATTCCACTATTGTTTAACAAAGCATTTGATAATTGTGAATAATCAACCATTGCCAAAATTCAAATATTTGATGAATGAATGTTTAAAAAATTGAATAACTGAAATAAACTAATGAAAATGAAACTTAAAAATCATATCTATTATTGAATAATTTATAATATTTTAGCTACTACGATGATATCTGATTTTATAGGATTCGAAAAATCATTATTTCAAATTCTATATAGAAAACTGGAAAGTACAATACATTACCAATTTTTTCATAGCAGTGTATGTATTACATCAGCCCAAAGTGAACGAAGTAGGAATTTGGCTATTTTCTCCTTGTTCAGTGTGATTCTAGGTAAATTCTCTTGTGTCGCTTAATAGAAATGTGGAATGTTCAATAATGTAATCAGGCACAATAGAGCTGCCAGAGTTTTTATGTATATATGTATGAAATTTGAAACATTAAAATTGCTAGTAATATAAATATAAATTTGATAAATAATGAAATTTAGTATATTTTTTTGAAAATAGATAGCAACATCACACATGAGATGCGTAGCATGTCCTCTTTTGAAAAACAGTTGTATTACCTTTAGTATTATGATTAGTCTCGCTGTCATATATGCTTGTCTTAACGATTCCATCATGTGTAAACACGTTGATTTTGAATTTGAAAATTCCATCATAGGAGAATATCAGCAAGGCACCATTTTCCAAGCAATTATTGGAAACAAATAGCTCCCATAGTTCGTGTATTGAACACAGAAAAACATAGATGGTGGGGACTCGAATTGATCTTTGAATGAAGGTGTAATCCTCATAATTGTATTGACATACATAGTGTTTGGAGAGCCTAATATCTGAATCTAGGAGTATCTGTCCTCTCTAACACAATAACAGCCGCGAGTTATAATTCTACAATTTGCTACGTAGATGCAGTTTTTATAGGCAATATAACACATCATAAATTATATCTGAAAGATTCTACATCTTCAGTTGTTGAAGATTACTTGTTGTATTTTATTATCAGATATCTTCAATTGAAGATTACTTATTGTTGTATTTTTAAAAAATGAAAAAAGTCGTATTATTTTTGGTAAAGATATGCATAAGAATATTCATATACACATTATAATTCATGAAATATGTATGTAATATAATGATAACTCAATCATTATATTATATAGATGCTTATTTGATCAAACTATCATATATACGTTTTTTTAAGATATATGCAATAGAAATAATAGACAATCATTATATTTGTAGACATAATAGATTTTGTAATTTATATTGGAAACTTGAGAACAACAGGATAATCTAGGTAATACAATAGAATATATCAGAATATCGAATATAATAATGATTAATCAATCTTTATATATGATCTTACTCTATCAATTCTGATCGTTCCCAATTTGTGGTCGTTTTCAAATTCGAATATATCGAATATTGATTTTTCTATTCATTCTCAATATATATTCGTTCTCAATTTATATGTGATCTCATTGTATAATGATATAGTAATGATGATTAATCAATCTGTATATTTGATATTGCTTTTATATAGAAGCTTATTTTTTGGGTATTTTTCTGTTGTAAAACAAATAATCAATTTAACCTTATTTCATAATATTTGTTATATGGGTTTTTTTTTTTCTTAAATATGTTGAGTAATATTTTTTATATGTTGTTATATGTGGTAAAGCACGTAGTTATCATTTTCGCCTTTGTTTTGTCAATGTTTAATTTTAATCTTAGATTGTAATAGCAAAAAAAAAAAAAAAAGAAAAAAAAAAGCACATTTCAATTTCAATTGAGAGTAGATACATGAACTTATGATAATAGAAAATGGAAATTTGAAATCTACTACAATAAAAAATCTAAAAAAAATTGAAATTACAATTAGTTGACATTAACCTTCAAACTCAGCTGAATCTTGAATGGCTTGATTATCTCTAATCTTTTTTCAATATTCTGTCTGAATTGGCTGCAACCATCATAATTGTTTTTCCCGGAATCAACATTCAGTGTGGCTGATTTATTCGTATTGTCATTTTTAGGCAATCCTTTTGGAACATCCATTGTAACGTTGATGAACGTGAAATTTATCGTTTTTCTTATGCTTTTCACGTCCATTGTATGATTAAGAATCGCGTGTGATTATCATGTTTAAGTGCGACTTTGTGTTTTAACATATTCTCAAATTGATTTTCCCTTTTAATATGATTTGATGCGCTTTTGAGTGTTTTTAAGTCTTGTTTTGAAGGTTAGGAAAATTCGGGAGGTCAAGAAGATCGTTTGCACCAATTTTCTCACTACGACCCGTATCTCGAGGGCCAACAAGCCCAATATGGGTCGGGGTCAGGCCCTAACTAAAGTTCGACATGTCACAAAATATAAGTCGTGAAGGAAGCAAGTCGAGAAAATGGGTTGAAGAGCTTCAAAACGACAAGAAACGAAGAAGAGGTCAATCACATGAGTATCCCTATTTCGGCCCGCGTAACTAGGCCCAAACGGGCCCAAATCAAACTCTACAAAAAACCTGAATTGAATTTCATCGAATCACGAACAAAAGTCGTGAAGAGGTCAGAACGAGAAGACGAGAAAAAAAGGGTCAAGATGAAGATGGAAAAAGATGGGACAAAACTGAAGTTTAAGTATGAAAAAGGGGAAGTGCCGGACCGGTACTTAGCTGATAGGCAGTCTAGGGAGTTTTTGGGGCTCAACCGGATCTGGTACCGGACCCGGTACCGGTCCGTGGGCGAGCTTCTGGTTCCGTTCTCTTGTGTTGTCTTCATTTTTTTATCGTAATTTTTTTATACAGACTCCGATTCAAACGATTCAAGATGCCACACGACCATGAGGCAAAGATATACAACTTTTGTGTTCGGACTAAAGGCTGATTCAGCAACAATTATTTCCAGAATTTGCAAGAATTCAGTGTCGAGCAAACACGAGGCTCAAAACTGAATTTAAGAGACTTTAAGCCATTTCTATTTATGTTTTTACACTTGTACCCTTAATGAAGGAGGGTTTTTCAGCTGTTTTTAGAGGAGTGAGGGAAAAAAGGATCCATATATTTGATTCCCCTCATTCCCATTAGTTATCTAATTTCATTTGCAAAAATTCTAGGATACTAATTACTCTCTCTCTACCATTTCTCTCTCATTTTCTCTCTAAAACTTAGGGTTCTTCACAGTTCTTCAAGAATCCACAAGGGTTCTTGAATTCTTTGGGGATTTTAGGGCTTTTGAGGAATTTGTTGGAGAAATTCGACTACAAACAAGAATCAAAGATCATTTTGGCCATTATTTACAAGGTTAAGATTTCCTTCATCTCTCTTCATTTATTATACCATCCACTTCATTTAATGCTTGGTTTATGTATTTATGGTGCTTTATGATTGCATTTATGGTTTGTGAGTAGTAGATTGTGGTTTCTAGGGTTGAGAGTAATCTAACCCTAGGGTTCGATTTCTTGGTGATTATATGATTGATTTTAGGGGGTGTTTGTGATTGAAATTGATATTGTGGGTTTGTACGGGTAATATCTTAGGTGTAGCTAACCTAGGTATATATCGGTTCTCCTCGAGGGCCCATGGGAGACGGCGAGAGAACCCGAATCACAATTATCGATTTAGATAAATGTCTTAAGCCTCACTCCCCAAGCAATATTCACTTGGGGTGGGGATTTTATAATTAGTTAGATTATATTCACGATTTACTTGCCTTTGGCCTTGTAATTCTGTTATCCATCTTTAGTAATTGAAATTAGGGTAAATTAAGGTTTGATCAATTAATTTGTTGAGTTCCTCTTGTTTGTCCACTTGGATTGTTAATTTGGATCACGACCTTCCAACCCTTAGTTAATTCCGACATTCATTAGGAGGGAATCCTAGGTTTAAGGTGAAACCATACCTTAGAAATCCGTTGTAGTAGAGAGTAACTCCTTCTAATTGCTCAAATGTTACTTTTGTGCTTACATAATGACTAGAAAACTTTCAAACTTCCATCGTGCCTAATTTAATATTGCGAGAGAATTTTGGTGTGCTCCATGGGATATCCTCCTTGTGGTTCGACTTATACTACCTCTGTCTTAATCCGTACGCTTGCGAACTAAGAAAACCTTTACTAAATTGATAGTTTTAGAGGGGTTTCTGAGACAAGTTCAAATGTGCCTATCAAAATTGACACAAAATTATTACAAAATGAAGAAATGATAGAAATATTCAGCCACAAACATGAATAACAGAAAATGAAAATAAATTAACATGTCTATTTGTAGAGGAAATTTTGTAATCGGATAAAGATTAATTCAAAATTCAAAATTTAAAAAAAAATTAAACGTATTCTGTTGGACAATTTTGTACAAATTTAGTTTTCTACATTTTTCGACAAAAAATAGTTTTGAATAGTCGAATTAAAGGAAATTAAATCGGATAAGTTAAAATTCAAAATTCAAAATTAAAAAATTCGTCTATTAATGGTAACTTGTAAAATGGGTGGGAAAAATATTCAACTTACTAAATCCGGCTGACTTGGCTTATTATATGTATATACACACACACACACACCCACACATATATATATACATATAAATGATTGAGCGTGTTAGCGAGTTAGGGTGAGTTTGCTTACCGGTTTGTCTGCGCGGCCCCGGATGAAGGATGGGCCAGTCCGGGCTTGTGTTTGGGTTGGCAATTAAAATTAGAATTTTTTAGTCCACTTATATTCAAGCATATTCTACTTTATCTATTAACTGCTCTCTCTTTGTTTCTCTATTTCCACACATTTATTAAATTTCTTTTTTTAATATTTTTCACTATTTTTCTAGTATAATGATTGCACCTTTTACAAATTCTACCATATTCCATCATCAAATAGATACAAAATTTACACCATCATTTGGATTTATACGTTCTAGGATTTGCATCCTTGAATTTATCACGCCCTCACTTGATTCATAAATAAACATACCCTTAAGGATTCATGATTCAATATGTTTAAGTTTTAGTATCCACGAGGTGACACACCTCTTGTGGAACCATTCTGTTGGAGCCCGACATTAATGAGTCAGAGAATTCAGTGGCGGATCCAGGATCTCATAGTGGGGGTTGAAAAGTAAAAACATTCAATAAAAATATATGAAACTTAATGATGATTGAAGTTATTCTCAGCGAGGCTTCATAACATAGAATTCATAACAAAATCTTACCACACTAAAACTAAAATCTAGTACGGCTGCAAGTGTATGTTGCAGTTATAGCCAGCAGTGATCAAGGTCGATCCCACAGAGACTGTATCACTATATCAATTTAATACCATATTCTTAACAATTCAACTCTACCAGGACTCTCAAATTGAATGGTGTGGTTTATAAACTAAAATTGTACAACAAATACTTGAAATGCTGGAAATATCAAATAATAACTTTGGAGAATAAGTCAGATTAAAAGATATATCCTAAGGTTTGGTTTCAGCTACAACTTCCCTATGACATATTATCCTAATTATCTATACTTTTATACCAAATTTCATTTTTATTAGACAATCACTTATATTGTTAACCCTCCTCTCGAACGATGCTAACATGTAGATTACGTATAAATAGTTATCGTCTCCGACTAACTATTATATATGTAACTCCTAATGGATCAAAAGATCAGTACCTGTACAGATGTCTCACACCTCTCGGTCGATATTGAATACCTGTGATATGTGTCGTAAGTCTATTAATAATTCTCCCTCTATGGCGAAGAATTATCAAGCTAGATGAATCATACAATTGGCCGAAATGTCTTTTTCATTCCGTTGAAAATTGATTTTACGGTATAGATGCTTATGACCTCCCCCTATATGCTTTGCAATAATGATTCCTCTTGCGAGACGATCAGATCGCCGAGCTTTCCTTCTAGGATGAATATGAATGGATCTAAACTATTCCATTCAGTTTTAGGGCTGAATAATGTGAATTCCTGCATGGTTGAAATCAAGACCTCAACTTGAGATAATAAATAGAGACGAAGTTGGATAGCTCAAGTGGCAGAGCATTCACTACCTAGACCTTTGGTATTGGGTTCGAGTCACCGTAGAGGGGAAGGGGAGGAATTTTCTTTGTACTTAGATTAGGAGAAAAAGAAAACCAAGATATCAAATAGAGGAAAGGTTACATTTTTACTTTTGTCAAACAAAGGGAAAGACAATGAAGAAAAGGAAGTTCTCACTCGATCAAAAGGATATAAGACATAACGAAATCTCAGCTTCGCTGACTTTCTGAGGTATGACCTTCGCAAGCATATAGATATAATGAAATCTTAGCTTCGCTGATTTTCTGAGGTACAACCTTCGCCACGACATTTTTGACTTAGCTCTTTGCGCCTCCCCCAAAAGCATGTTTTTTTACCGACGCGCAAAGAAAATATTTTTTTTTTGTGAATGAACAAGATATTGAGGAATTGGTGAGCTACTATGATCTATAGATTCCCTATCTATATCAAATTCCAACGAGAATAGAAACCAGTCGCTTTCGGCTTATATTGTAGTCGTGGTCTTTTAGTTTATGTAGGTATCAGCCTTCCTACACGCATGCATCCGCCAGAATGCCTCTATGGTTCGGGACGAAGCCAAGGCTTCAAACCTTTTTTAAAGCTCTCGGGCTCTTGAAAAATTCATATATCTATTTTCATTGTATGGTTCTGAGAAATTGATTCGGTACATTGATCGTATTATTGTCATGTTAGCTTAAACTAGTGTGTTCTATTTGTAAATTTTATTCAAGGTTTGTTTCTTCTATTGTGATTAATGCTATATAACTAAATTAAATTGGGTGTTGTAAGTTGCATGAATCAAATCATTATGAGGACTACACATGCGTTTGAGTGTAGGATAGTCAGGTCCATTTTGGAAGCCCTTCATTGGAGATCGTATATCACATTGATTCTTATAAATAATTTAATTTTGGTTACATTAATTATTAGTTAGAGTTCAATCAGAGGTTAATGACAATCTGAAAATAGCTTACAAGCATATTTTCTACTCTACCTTTTTTACTTTACTATACATTGAAACTATATCTTTAGCCTATTTTGAATACATCATTCATATTATAATAATGATATTATTTCTTTTTTAGAAAATGTCGATTGTCTTGTTTTACTAAAATTTGACTTCTTTTTAGTGACATGAGTAGTTAATCAAGTTTGGTGAGTGTCTCTACAAAGCTTGAGTATCCCATAATTTACTCTTGGTGACATTTATACAATTATACCAATATATCATGCGAAATTAAATTGATTATTGCTTATTGTTTTGATATGGGTGAAGATTTAAAGTGTTGAGTTGGGGGTGAAAATCGTAAGGACGATAACTTAATGTTATTTAGAATGTCATGTTGAGAAACTTCATAAGAAGTTGGGAACTTTGGCGTTTCATCAAATTAACATCCAACTAAAATAAATTCAGGTGGTTAATATGCACTAATTAATGGGAATCTAATGTGTTTAATCTGTACTTGAGATTGCTATATTATGAGTCAATTGAGTGAAGATGTGTATTCTAATATTAAACCAGTGTAATTAATAATGAAATACTTGAGAAATACCATAAAATGTGGTATTATAATATTGAGTTCTCCATTATTTGTACAGTGATGATAAATTATGAGTTCTCCATTTTTTATACAATGATGATAGATTGTGTTAAAATTGTTGGAGATTTAAGCAGTTAACCACATATTGAGAGATGGAATCATATCCATCAACTATGCAATGTCAGAAGTGAAATATGGCCAATTCGTTGAATAATTGTTGATTTTTTTAATAAAACATCGAGGGGAATGAGACTGAATTCTAAATCCATTTGAGATTGACAGCGATGGTAACCAAACCTGTGTGATTGGAGATCCCATGAAGCAATTTTATATGGATAATAACAAGTCACTTGTTAGTCCAGCTAGCAACTTTATAATATTGTCCCTTCCTATGGTATGTGTGGTGCTGACTGCATAATTGAGAGGATAAGCTAAAGTTTTTAATGAGTTTCATATTTGCAGAATATACTCGATGGACACACCTATATGAGTGTGAAGCGTGGCCGCTCCCATGAGACACTAGTTAAGTCTCTAGAGCACTCATGAACTATTGGGCACACTCATGGTCGATAAAGCACAACACCGCGTTGAACAACGAAGTTACGTGTGGGATGTGATTGATATGAATTTTAACCTATACTAAAGAGACTTTAGTTCATAGAAGTTAAAAACTTCACTAAAGCTCTGTAAGTAGGGTTGTAAATGAGTCGAGTTGAGCCAAATTTATGAACTTGTCGCGAAAGTCGCTCTAAATCGATGTGTTAGAACGACCTTCTCAAACCACAAGCGTACGGTTTGTGACAGAGGTAGTATAAAGATATCATATCCACATGGAGGATTTTTTATGAGAATCGGCTTAGGCACGTTCGAGTACGTTATGTCAAATGAAAATTGAAAGATGGGGACTAATCTAAATAACATAAAGCAAGAAGGGAACCGATCGATAGGGAGATATTCTCGAAGCTCGATTTTGCACAAGAAAAATGGAATTAACAACTCGAAGGCGATTAAAGGAAACTAGTGTGAGTTCTATGTGGTTGAATTCTCATCCCAATCGATATTCTAATTAGGTGACAATTCCGAAATACGATCGAGGTGTTGTATTCCCCCAAGATAGGTAAGTAATCGGGTTCGATGTAGACTACCTACATGAATGAAATGTACAAACTCAACTCAGGGCCTCGGGTTACCAACTACGGAAGACTAGAAGAGGTTAGCCCGACTTCTCCTATGCTAAAGACCGGCGTAGGGGGGTGGTTCCTACACACGCGACTAAACCTAATTTTGTCCATCCTAGCTAAGACCCCCTAGACTCTACTTCCCCTTTTGGTAGGCGTTCTCCTCCATAGGTCTCCCTCCTACAAATTGGATTTTGATTGATTCTCGTTCTCAGATTAAATTCCTCTTCCCTAACAATCTAAGGCACAACAATTCAATTATAAGCTCATTTAAGATCAAATCGAATTTCCTCGAAAGGGTGGCAAACCCTAGCCTAGGTTCCGATTATTCTTTCTCAAATGCACAATCATACAAAATAGGGCTAAATTATCGAAAGCTCAAGCCACCGAGTCAAGCCTATAATCAAGCCCTAATTTCATATGAAAATCATAATAAATCAATCAAATCATAACCTAGGTTACCATAACCCACAACAATCCAATAATAAATCAACTAATCATCAACCCCGAAGCTTGGGCTACTCCCGGGCTTCGGAAAACACAAAAACTACTCACAAATCATCAAGGCATATACAAGAATCATCAATATCAAGGAATAAAAACAATAAAAACTGAAAATAAAGAGAAGGGAAGAGAAATGCTCAATAATTTGATGAATTCTTGAAATACTTCGACAATCTTGATCGGTGCCACAAGCCCATGACTAGCCTTCGAGTTCTCCATCAAAGATGGCTTCCTCCTTGAAGAGGAGGAAGAAAAATCCTAGTTTCTATGCTAAAATCTGAAAAAGTAAAGAGAAAGAGAGAAAAGTGTTGGGGAAGATTCAAAAGGGAGGCAAATGTTAAATTGATAATGGATCCCCTTACAAATGAGAGGGGATGGGATAGATATAGGTCCCCCAACCCTCAAAATCAGCTGAAACTTGACCTAATAGTAAGGGCATAAAAGTAAAATATAAATAGAAAAGCAATGGATCATAAGTTGTTGAGTCGAGCCTCTTGTGCGCGCTCGACTCGGTCTTCTCGTGATTTATGAAAAAATCCGTCTAGAATCAGCCTTCAAATTCAACTACAAAGTTGTAAATCTTTGTCTCGGTTATACGTGGTAACTTGAATCACTCAAATTAGAGCTGGGACGAGGAAGTTACAGCCGAAATACAAAATAACACGCTGAAAAACTGGGCAAGCACTCGAAAACCGCCGGAACCGCCGCCGAGCCAGCAGCCAGTATGGCAGCCGGTCTGGAAGGTGGTCTAGCTAGACCCTGGGCCAGTTATGGACCTACTGCCGGCGGTCCTGCCGGTCTGGCAGCCGGTACAGTAGGTGGTCCGGCTGTTGGTCCGGTTCAACTTTCCAGCTTTGCACCTCCGTCTTTCGTTTCCGTTTCGGAGCCTTTTCTCTCGTATTCTCGACCCGACCCCTTCACGACTTTTATTTGTGACTCGACGATCTTTAATTTGGACTCTTGTTAGGTCTGATTCAGATCGTTCAGGCTTCAACTTGTAGGCTAGAACGTGGCATATGTGCGATCGAGCTCTTCTTCTTTCTTTCTCCAATTTGAGGCATTTTCATCCATTTTCTCGGCCCGACTCCTCACAATTTTCACTCATGACATGATGATCTTCATTTTGGGTCAAACCCGACCCATTTTGGGCTCGTTTGGTCATTGGGATATGGGCCGGAGTATGAAAATGAATGCGAACGATCTTCCAAATTCTTCTGAGTTTCCCAACCTTCAAAATACGACTCAAAAACACCAAAAGCGCATCAAATCATATTAAAAAGGGAAATCAACCCAGAAATTCAATAAAATACAAAATCACACATGAACACAACAATCACATGTAATTCTTAACAAAATATGAACGTGAAAAGTGCAAGAAAAATGGTAATTTTCACGTTCATCAATATACTGTTGTTCAAGCTTGTATGAAACATTATCGAGGTTCTAATATTATATTTGAGTTTTTTTTTTTATTATTGATCGGATTGAGTTTGAACGAGCTTTAATCGAGCCAAACACGAGTCGAGCCCGGTTAGTTTGACAATTTTACTCTTGTTTTATCATTTTTAACTTATCGAGCTCGAGCTCCAATCGTGCTTTAGAATATCAAACGCAAAAGCATGTTCAAACTTGTTTGATATTTTTACTCAAACATAGCTCAAACGAGCTTTAAAAAATAATCTCGAATCAAGTATTAAGTAGCTTGATTTAATTTTCCGCCCTATCTGTAAGTTATGTCTTGTCTTTCTAGGTTTGGTTCATAGTCCAATAGACACCAGATTCGATACATTCTACACCCTTAGCCCAACAATAGAAGTTTTCGTTATTTTCTATAAAGATAATCTCTTTTGAAATAGATGGGGATTATCGGAAAATTTATATTTCAAAATAAATTATTTGTATATTTGAATATATAATTAATATGCTTTTATTTAATAATTTGACAATATGAATATGAGTTGACCAATTATATGAAATCATTCATTATTTATTATTATTATTATTATTATTATTATTATTATTATTATTATTATTATTATTATTATTATTATTATTATTATTATTATTATTATTATTATTTGTTTTTTATTTAATAGAGCTAATAACAATAGTATTCAATGTTAATCAATTTTCAATTTTCGTCGCCGAACTTTTGCATGATGACTTTATTGTGGTGACTGTTGCTACTATCTAAGCTTATGAAGATGTTGTACCGTAACATTATATATATCATTAGCTTTGAAGAGAGTTTTGATATGTATATTTTGTTCTTTCTTCTATATACTACTATCATTTGTTGGGTTTATGTTTAATTATTGATCATTTCATATTTACATGATTCTTAGGCACATATTCATAACTAAAATTGTGCATTATTACGTAAATTAGTACTCCCTCCATCGCACCTTATCTTGCACATTTTCCTTAAACGGTCGTCCCACCTTATCTTGCACACCCCATAAAAGGAAAATTTTTAACCCGATTATACCCTCTATACTTACGAAAATAACAAAAATGTCATTACTAAAATCATTAACAGAAATTAATTAAATATCCTAATTTTAACTAGATCATCCCTTTTTAAATTAACCCAAGCCATTTACAATTAATCCAAACCCACCAAACCCACCTCCCTAATACCCAAAACCAGCCCAACCCAATTCATTTCTAAACCTGCTGAATCCATTTTGCCTCTCTCTCTCTTACTAACTCGATTCTCTCTCTATCCCTTGGTGTTCTTCCTCTACACCAGAAAATCCTAGCCGCTTATTGTTCCCATCTTCGCATTTGTCTCCCAAACCCCCTCAGATCACCACCCTTTCGCCGGTGCTTCGGTCTTCTCTTACATCGGAGGATTCTCCAGGATTTCTCCTTCATTTTAATGGAAGATTCTCCCGTAATTCCTCAGATTTGCTACGATTTCGGTGATACGGTCGTGGAGGAGACCCAGTTTCCGGCTGAAGGTGTCCGCGATGTGGGCTCGAAGAATCCAGATCTGGTCGCAGATCTGGGATTCTCGTCCGAAATCGCAAATGAATCTGCTGAGGTTGGCTTCGATATCCCTACGCCGGCTATTTGGACAAGTTCATGTCTGGATTTGAGGGAAAAAGGCCAAAATTTCAAGGATTTGCTGACCTTATGGTTCCCCATTCTCGGACAAGTTATGAATTTCTGCCCTATTAGGCTTCGTTTATATTGCTTGTTCCCCGATTTTGGGTTTTTGGTGATTTTGGCTTTCTTGGCTTGGCGAATTTGTTAATGGGGCTTGATGGTTGCATGTTGATGTTAGACTGATTTGGCTAGGGTTTTGAGCCTATATGATGCTTATTTTTTGGTTCGCTGATAGGCCCTGCAAGATGTCCTAATTATGCAATTTTTTATGCTTGTTGGTTGCATGTTGATGTTAGACTGATTTGATGATGTTAGAATGTTGATGTTAGACTGATGAGGTTGTGACCAAGTTAATGGGGCTAATTAGGCCGTATGCTTGTGTTTCTGTTTGTTTTGTTTGCCTAAATGATGCTTATTTTTCGTTGCTGATAGGCCCTACAAACTGGCCTAATTATGCAATTGACTTGGTTTAGACTAAGTTAATGGGGCTAATTAGGCCGTATGCTTGTGTTCTGCTGCTATTGTGTTGCTGTTGTCTTTGTCTGCGTAAATGATGCTTATTTTTTGTTGCTGATAGGCCGTGCAAACTGTCCTAATTATGCAATTGACTTGGTTTAGACCAAGTTAATGGGGCTAATTAGGTCGTATGCTTGTGTTTCTGTTGTTGTTGTGTGCTGCTGTCTTTGTCTGCCTAAATGATGCTTTTTTTTTTTTTTGTTGCTGATAGGCCCTGCAAATTTTTCCCATTATGCAATTGACTTCTTGTGTTGCTGAAAGGCCCAATAAACTGTTCTAATTTGCTGCTGTTCTTAAATTGAGTGGATTTTTTTGTTTCTTTTGCTCTTTAAGAAGGTGGCAGATTACGATACAATGATTTGATACCCCTATGATGACTTGTTTTCTGAGGGGATTAATTTGCAAAAAATCAAATCATATCACAAAAATTGCTCCTATTACAGTGTTTATGACTTAAGCAAAACGTACACACAATAGTGTTTATGCCATAAACACTAAACCAGAAGAAGCTTACCAAAAAATTTCCTAAACATACCCTTATATGTAACCTAATGCAGCCTTGAGCCCACCAAGTTGGTCTGTCCCAACAGTTTCTTCAATCTCCATTAGGCATTCAATCCCTGCCCTTACTGCAGCCTCATCACCCTCCAAACTTTGTGGCAAACTACCAGCCCTTTCTAGGGCTGCCTTACCCAAATGAGGTAATATGTAGCTATTGTGCCCCTTACACTTTATTATCTCATTCATGCAGCCCTACAAACTTAAGAATACATGGTCTAGTTTCCTTACCTCTAGATTGTGATTTGATTGAATCACATTCTGCACAAGTTGCTCAATCGTTTTCGAAGGTCTTTCTTGTTGTAGGGACTGAATAGCTCTGAAATACCCGAGATCCAGCACATTAGTGTCTGGTGAATTGGGTGGTTGACAAACAATCTTAATCTCAAAACCATCTGCAGTGGCAACTTCTCTGAATTCAATATCAGTGTCTTTAATGTGTGGTTTGGCATTGTCTTGTTGTATGATGATATGCTTGCTTGCATTTTCTTGCCACTTGGATTTAATTGCTGGTATAATCTACATGTTTTGGGTTATTTAGATGCTGTAATGTCACCAAATGATCCCCAACAGCTTATCACAAGCTGTTATGAATCATTTTTGGAGACTTAATTAGTGGGATGGCTAGATGATGAAATTATAATCTGATAGCAACCACGTACCTGCAAAAATATGCATGTCTTGATAACTTCCTTTGTGATTGACTCTATTGGTTTTGTCACAAATATGCCTCTTTGTCTGTTAATGCTGTTTCTCTTAGCCGATTCTTGAATTGTAAATGGGAAATACCTAATTTTCCCATCAAATTCAATTAAGCCTTGGCTTGAGTACCTAGGCCTTGCAACAGCACACATAAACATCACTTTCGTGATGTAGCGTTTGCTTTTGCAGCACCTATATGGGTCTGTTTCCTCTTCCAGCTTGTATGTTCTTTCACTGTCCCTTTGCATATAAAACCATTTCTCGTCGATGTGGACCACATTGTGCATCGTTTCATACTTAATCTTGTTTGTTAAACTATCCAAATGTAGAGAAGAGAGGCTGAATTTGAGCCTTTGTACCTGATTGGCTTGTGTGAGTGCTGGTTTAGTCGCATTTGTATGTGGGTTTATTTTCCCAGCTTTTACCCATCTCCCTACTACACTTTTGCTCACTTCCATTTCTGATGCAAGTCATCTTATTGTGCCCCTATTGTTGAACGGAATAGCCTTCAGACGGCTTACATCGAGCTCTTTACTAACGACTACTTTATTTTGTCTTTTGGTATTGAAACTAATAAGAACATTTGCTGCCATTTGTTGCCTTGTAGCCGCCCAAATGTTATGAATGGTTCGACGACTAACCCCGAATGATGTTGCCACCTCTCTGATTTTACCATGATGAACCACCTGATTCATGCTGTTATCGATCAGAAATTGAGCGATCAAGGAGCGGCTTGACGGGGCCAAATTCTTCCAACCTTGCTTGTTGCAAACCATACTACTGTTGTAAAAAATTTATGCTGCTGTAACTGCTGTAATTTGAGCATTGAATGTGGTTGTTTCACATTCAATGCTCAATAAATAGGCTGTTGGGTCAGATTTAAATTTAGGAGGGAATTTGAATTTTTTGTAATTTTGGACATATTTGGTGTAATCCCAAAACTGCAGACTTAATTGGAGGGAAAATTTCCCAGTTATCTGAAATTTGTGATTTCGTACAGATTTACTCCCATTTTATGATGTTGTGTAATTTTTCAGTTTTAAATTAATTTAGGAGGTTTTGTAACAGTAGCAAGTTTGTATTTGGGTTATTTGCTGAAAATGGAGATGAAATTAGCAGAATTAATCATCTTCCTAATTTTCAGCAAATAACTCATAAAGTAACTTTGAAAAGTCAACACACACCCAAAAAGTAACTTTTCTTAATATCGCCCCCTCCCCCCGGCCGTGCAAGATAAGCCGGACGGAGGGAGTACTTCATAACCCTCATTTTTATATGTTTGACGGATTTCACTTGTTTAGTGGTATTGTAGTGTTTTCAGTATAAAATATAATTTTTTTGAATTAATGGTGAAATCACAAGTTCAAGCGGATAAAGAATGTAGCATCCTAAATAAATTTACAAGACTTTTTTTTTTTAATTAACGAACCACCTAACTAATAAGAATAATAATTTTCACCATAAAACATTACCAATGATATAAGTTGAGTAAACCCCCATATTTTCCAGCTAATTTGATAAAGAAATAATTAACTTGCTACTAACGAATAAAATAGCAAAACAACTAATTTTCCAGCTATAGTACCAAACAACATGATTTTTAAAAGAAAACAATAAGTAAAAGTAATACCATTTCCCAAAACTTGTTAAATAACACCAACTAGTTTCACCGAAATAATAATTCAAAATACTCCTAAGAATTTATCACAATCTAAACCATCATAGATAATATTTGAATATTTATAAATAAAATAGAGTAACATTTTTTACTAGCCCCTTTTTTTTTCTATCCACTCCTGTCGTCGGCTTCTTAACCTGAAATTTAATTTCAGAGTTGGGGTGAGCTACATCCAACTCGTGGGGTTTAGTTTGCTAAAATTAAACATATGTAAGTAATTCAATATAATTAAATCACCATATTGTCACCATATCAAATATCATCATATCATTACATCAAATATCGCCATAACATCATATCACCATAATAAGATCAATTAAATTTGAATCACATTTCATCATATCATCATCATGCAAATATTTAATTAAAACAAATAAGGAAAGAAAACCCCACCTTAGTAGTTGCCGTACTCTTGACCAAACAGACCTAATTAATACATAGTATATCTTAATTAATATGGGATGAGAGATCCTAATTAGGAAAACCGAAATTAAATGAAATGTTGACAGGAAAAGGTATAAGCTTGTATATTGGTAATTTTCAAAGTTTGGTAAAGGAGGTAAAGATTTTGTTACAAAGAGAATTGGGACAAGGAGAAATAAATCTCTTTTTCTACATTTACTACCCTACATGTGGTCTCCCATAACACACACAATACCATAATCCATACATCCCGTACCAACATGACAAGACCCATACCATAATACCTTTATATATATATACTAATGCTTGTATACACACCTCTTTTATGACCCCTACACACTGATATTAATACCTATACATGGACCACACAAATGCAATCACACAAAAATTCATAAACACACGCACACATACACTACAACACACCTGCACTCACACACCTATCATAACACACACACACATACACCTAACAAAACACACGCACTCAAACACAGAACAAAACCCACGCACACAAACCCATCACACATATAATCCACAACACACACATATTATAATATACATATCACGCAACACGCATACCGCTTATATATACATACACACATACTCACACTATATATATATATTATATAATATGTACAATCCCCCCTCCACCAAAACATACCCAGCACCACAGACATATACTATACTTATTTATATATTTATAGATATTTAGCGCACACACACCATCAACATACACACTGTTCACACACACACCTTTATATAAATAAAAGAATTTCAGTCCCTCTTATACAACATTCAAAACAATTAAATTCAGGTTTCCTATAGATATTATTAAATCGAAACGAAGAATAAGAATTTTATTAAATCAAAATCGAAGAAGAAGAAGAGTTTTATGGTGTACCTCCGGAACAAATCAATCGGCTACTGGAGGTGAATTTGGAATGGTGGCTGTTTGTGAAAGGGAAGAGTTTTCCCTTTTTTTTTTTTTTTTTTTTCTTTTCAGCGGAAAGCGTATTATGAAAGTGGTATTCTACTGCCTAGTATTTATTCTAGATTATTTTTCCTACTGGGTATTAATTAGAAGCCCTCATAGGAAAAATGTTTTTCTATTAGATATCAGCTAAGAAAGTAGAAAAGTGTTTTTCTATTAGATATCAGCTAAGAAAGTATCTAATAGATATACATTAATCTGGTCAAGATACGTAATAAATAACAGAAGGTTATTTTTCCTACTGGGTATTAATCAGAAGCCCCCATTAGAAAAGTGCTTTTCTATTAGATATCAGCTAAGAAAGTATCTAATAGATAACCTTCTTACGGGGTATTAATCAGAAGCCCCCATTAGAAAAGTGCTTTTCTATTAGATATCAGCTAAGAAAGTATCTAATAGATATACATTAATATAGTTAAGATACGTAATAAATAACATCCCTATATGGATAAATATAAATTATGATTTGGACTCAATCTGAGCCCAAATAACTTGATTTGACCCACATAAAATATTTATGATGCATGTTGAGCCTAATAAATAATAGAAATAATAATAATAATAATAATAATAATAATAATAATAATAATAATAATAATAACCCATAAAATAATAATTCGGGGTGTTACATCCTACCCCTGTTATTAAATTTTCGTCCTCGAAAATATAAGGAGTACCGTGTGTAAATAAAATTTTCGTCCTCGAAAATATTTGAAGAGTGTTTGCTCGAGCGAATGGGTAACCAATTCGGCTATGCAAAATGGTGCCGAAATGACCCACCTCCGGTATTTAAATCATATCTCTAGTTCTACATATCCAATCGATGTGAGTCTAAAGGCATTGGAAAGCGAATTCAAAGAGATATAACTTTGCCATAAATAAACAATGTCAAATTTCGATAAGAATACCTCCGAATATGGCTTTAAACTTTGCCTATTACTTGGCCCACAAATCAATGGACGCGTTATTGGGATTTTCTCATCTCACATCAGATTTTTTCCCACTTTATTGTAGTTATGCACTTCTATCAATACCCCAAGGCTCTAACACATCAGATTTTCTCCCACTTTATTGTAGTTTTATCACTCCATAACCTATATAAGAGGGAAAGAGTTTGTAGGGAGCCAGGAGAGAGGAAGGAGTAGCAGTGGGGCATCGGGGAGGAGCACGCCGCCATCGTCTTTGATTTAGTATTTAGTTTATTTTTCTACAAATATTATTTTTCTTGATGAATATTATTTTTATTAATTCTATTATGGAATAGTATTTTTATATCTTAGAGCTAAAAAGTAAGTTTTAATTACAAATGTGAATTGTTATATGAATGATATAATATATGTTCTGGTTGTTGCTCTATGTGTTGAGATATGATTGTTGTTAGGATAGACTGATCACCTAAGTTTAGCATTTACAGTTACATACTCAAAATAGGAACGGAAGCTGATGATATTGGTGGATAAACATTACATGACATAATATATACCAAAATAGGACCGGAAGGTGAGGGTATATTATGGGGGTGTTTTCTAGACACTTTTAGGAGTTATAGACATGTCAACTAATAGTCGTTTTTGGCTATAATCCACATCTTAGGCACTTTGGAAGGAAGTTGAAGAATGCATACTCGCTTAGGCACATAAAAAATAGACATATTAATTATAGTTATTCATATACGTTTGCATGTAGGATTTTCTATGATTGCACGATAATTAATTTTAAAATTTATATCTAAGATAGCCTTTAATATTAGTAATCTTCATTTAATTATTAATCATTTATTTGTGACAATTTAGTTATTCTCTTGATTTATCGTAGGGTCTAGACGTTTAGTGAGTAGGATAACCACCAATCAATCACTTATTCGAGCAGCCTAAATATGTCAGGATCAAAATGACGGTAGTACATGATCAAAATGACTGTAGTACTTTAACTAGGATCCATTCACCAATCTCTGTGGGATACGACCTTGCTTGCCACTTGCTGCTACTACATCGTACAGTTGCAGTTTAGCTGGTAGAGATTAGAGCGATCAGATTCGTTGTTTCTGCACCCCAACATTGGTAGAAGTTATGTTGTATCATGAGGGATTACTCAAGTAAATCATTTAGGAAAGTGTTATTGTAACACGCCTAAGAAAAAAATGTCTTCTACTACATTATATTCCTCAAAATCCCAACAGGGAGTTCCAAGAATGTACCACAAACCTTGTATCCAACTCCATCAAATGAAATCTATTGCTTCATTGAAAACATCAAAATGGTAATGATGCTCAACTGTAGCTTGCCTATGGGAATGACAAACCTTATAAAAATCATTTAGGTTGGGAACATCAAATATCATTTGTTGACTTAAAAACTTTAACTTCTTGAAGAAATTCATCCCAACCACATGCTCTTAATTCTCGAATGATGCCTTTAGTAGTGGAGACAAACATGATTATAACCAAAATATCTTGAGTTTTTCTTTAGAGAACTTGACAAAGAGCATCTATGATTCTCATGATTTTATGCACTAAATGAATTAAATACAAATTCAAAGTTTGCCATATTTCCGTAAGCTCCACAAACTTCAGCCTTAGATCTTCCATTTGTACAGGTGCTCAATAAGACATTCAAACACCTTGCATGCTGCAGCATACATATTAATCAAACATTTATGGAATTATAGTGAGAACTCAAACGAGTAGCTCCAGAACGCTGCAAATTACCAATTTCATTTGCTTCACGTCCAGACCCATGCTCCCCAAACGCTAATAAGTTATGAATTTCATATCTTTGGCAATGACTTGTAACCGTCTCTGAATTCTGAGTGTCTTCAATTCATCAGTGAAGGTAAGATAATTTTTTTTTTTTTTTTTGTGTGTGTGTGTGGGGGGGGGGGGGGGGGGGAGAGGGAAGGGGTATATTTTCTGGAAATATCTGATTTTGGGAATTTTTTATTTTATTTTGGGGGAAAATGATATGGTGAGATCCAGAGTTTCAATTTAGTCTTTTGGAAGTCTGTATTTTTTTGTAGTTAAATGATATTTTGCATTCGACTTTTTTCAGTTCAATAATACTGTGTTGGGTGAGAATCACATTCATTGGTTTCAATATACATGTCTTTCTAATTTTTTAATTTACTCCAAAAAAGAAAACGAGCTAAGCTTGATCTAAAATCAAAAGAGTGTGGGCTTCGCTAAAATACGAGGTGAGCTGACAACTGAAATTATTAATATTATTAGGGACATTCTAAATGCTGCCTAAAAATTATAAAACCACCATATGTTTAAATTATTTATTTTACCCTACAAACCCATTTCTCTGAGCCCACCTTCACATTTGTTTCTTCTTCTCACAACCAACAACGGGTTAAATGCAACATCTTTGAAAAGCACTGAAAATTAGATGAATTCAATTGAAGAACATATTGACAAATTAAATTCACATGACTGATAAGTATCACTCATTGAAATTTTAGAATCGTAGCATTAAGTTAAAAATCGAGGGAAACTAAACTAAAAATACATATGATTTGCAAAAGCATGACGCCTGAACATCTAAGCAATTATTCTGCAAACAATAAAAAATTAAGAAAATGTGTATGTTCTTGAAACATTGTTCAAGTTATCGCTGACAAGCTACAACGCCCCTAGCGAGTCAATTGTGAATTCCTATTTTTTAGTACAAACAAATGATTTTTTTTTTTTGTAATAATTTTAGTTGACTATCACTTCACCAAATAATTTTTATGTTTTATTTCCATCTTCCTCGACTAATGTTATAATGTATGTGAGTTTCACCAAGTTTCAATTAGATCTGAATCTATACTTGGATCAAAAGATGAAGTGTGAGATTTGAGAGCTAGGTTGAGGTTGCGAAAAGAAGTGAAAATTGGGTCTACGAAAATATAATAATAATTAGTTTTAAGTGTAAACTAGTAAATAATAACATATAATGATTGTGTAGAGATATTATAAGGTTGTATTAAGAATCACCCTATATATGATTAGTACTGGCTTCTAGAAGGGTTGCCCTGGGCTAACACCCCCCGGGCGAGATTACCAAATAAAATTAGGGGCGACAGTAAAAATAGGGATTGTTCGTTTTTTTTTTATCTAACACGGACCGAACTCGAATGTAGTGGGTTAGAATTGACCCAAAATGATCCACGGGACCACAATAGAGTCTGAACCAATGGCCAAGAATAAAAAAGGGGTTAGGCAGGCCAACTCACCAACTTGTTACCCTTTTTTATTATTTAAAATATATCCTTTATATTGTAATTTTACAAGTTTCCAAGGTTATAGTTCTGTAAAATAACATGTATATTTAATCATATTATTCAAGCATGTATTATGTGTGAACTTCATATTTTATGTTTGTATTTATTACTTATATAATTGTATCGTGTTCTTACGCTTGTACTTTTTTATTTGTTTATGTTAGTTGGGCTTAATTAAATAATAACTTATTGGGCTATTATTAATTAATGGGCCGTCCATAGGGTGGGCCAACTTGAGTCCATCCGGATATTCCATGAGAGAGCCCATCAAGAATATCCCGATGGGCTTAATAAGAGAATATGCAAATTTAACTTAATAAGGGAAAGTGATTCCCTTATCCCTTTGATTGAGTGACAGACTCATCAAAGGTAGAGTCAACTTTTCTCTTTCGGGAATAGAGAATGAATATGTTTCATTCTTCATTCCAGACTAACAACTCTCAACACTAGACACACATATTCTCTCTAGGCAATTTGGGTTGTGGAAAAGAAGACAAAGTCCAAAGTGATCTAGTTTTGCTCGAGAATATCACGACACGTGGATCAAAATGTGATTAAGAGAAAAGCACGCTTCAACATATATGTCCCCATATTCGATTATATGCTATTGAAATTTATATATTTGAATATTAAAATTTCAACATTGGTAGTCATGGGTTCTGATCCCGAGTGCGAGTTATGTGTGTTTTCTGCACTGATTATTGTACTGTTTTGTACACACCCTGTGCACCTCGAATTTTATTTTGGGAATTAAAGGCTGAATTTTTTTCTAGATGTTCCTTGATGAATATGTGTATTAACTGCAAAGTTTTAGATATTTTGTCCTTACAGATAATTTTCGTGATTTTTTTATTTCTAATACCCGACTGTACTGTTCATGAATTTTTTAAAAAATTTACATGGTGAAAATAGATATTTTTAGGGTTCTATAGCCATCGACCTTGCACTATTTGGAATCTGTATGAATGTTTTTTGAATATTTTCGCAATCTGGTTTATATGTGATATTCCAAAATTTTGTAATTATATTTCCTGGATTCTGTGTCTCTATCCCTTCATAAGTGTGTAATTTCATTTTTGTATTTCTATTAGGTAAAATGTAAAACTGAACATGCCGTTAGAATCGGAAGGGTTGATTTGGGGGTAGTAAGAATGCGGTCAGAGGGCGGCGCGTGTGTTACACGTGCCTACGGTGAGAGTGGGGGTTGGTGGATGTGGTGATGACTAATCAACAACTGAGTCAGCACACGTGGCCCAATAGGATGATGCCACGTGTGCCAAGTCAGCAATGACGTGGATAGAGCCACGTCACCGGGTCATCATCAGTCGGTCGCCGGACAATCACCAGACCACCGTCGGCCGGTCATTGGCTGGTCACCGAACCACCGTCGGATGGTCGCCGGACCGCCGCCATAGGGTGTCGGCGCGTGGTAGTGCGTAGAGGCGCGTGCCGACTTCTGGTGGCATGTGGTGGCCTCTTCGGTAGGTTTAGTGAGCTGCAGAGGGGCGTGGTGGGTCCTCGAGGAGTGTAGGTCATGTTTAAGTGCTTGGGAGGGACGTAGGTTTGTATGGGAAGTGTTGCCATGGGCTTTGACCATGTTTATTTCACCTTTGAGGCTTAGGGGCCACGAAAGTTTTTTCAAAAACAAATTATGTCAAATCTAAGTTTGTTCTTTATTATTCATGGGGACCTTAAGACATGGGATGTTGAAGAACGAGTTTTCAATGCACTTGTGAATGCTTAAATATACGTATTGAAACTGAGTTTCTTATTTGCGTGTTATTAGTTAAGTGTTCATATGCTTTACCTTAAAAACTTATTTTAACCTCGTAATGCCATTTCCTATAGGGATAGAACAAGAAGAACTTTGACTAAACAGGAGCTGATGGATCCCATTGGCAAGTTAGCGGAATTCATGTACTATGAGATGAATCCTGAGCATACACTCGCTGGACACTACTTGAAGATGTTCAAGATGTGGGCAAAAATGCGTCTCTTGTTAGCCTGGAAATAGATTAACATTTCTGATTTGTAATTAGTTTCAGAAGACTATTGGTCTTCCCCTTTTTTCGGTGACTATAAGGAGGGTTGGACTAGAGTCCTTGATAGGGTTAAGGAGATCAACCAAACTGTTGACATTGTTAACCAAGTGTTAATTGATGGTCCTAAGGTGCTCAAAGAAATGGTTGAAGATTGGAATAACCAACATAGGAAAGTTAGCTCAGCTAGGAAAGGGTCCTATCTTAAGATCGGATAACCTTAGACTCAGTGGGAGGCTGTCAGGGAATGTTCTTGGATTGAAGAGTCGAGTTTCTGATCCTCTAACACATATCATATATAATGTAGCATCCCAGAAAGATCTCTTTTTTTTTTTTTTTTTTTTTTTTTTTAAATAAAGAAGTATGAGAAGATCTCTAGGCTGCCACTAGAGAGATTAAGTCCAAGTGGACTGGAATTATAAAGGGGCATGATTCTTAGGTGTTAGACCTTTGTTTTAATCTCAGCTGGCTTTTTCTTTTTCATGCAAATACTTCCACTGTAATTGTTGAACATCATTTTGATGAACTTTTTTTTATGATGGTTTAACTGTTTTATGGTGATAAGCTTATTGTTGCCTGTTTTTATTCGAATTTCGAATTCCCCTTATATCATGTCTTTACTTGAAAAGATTTTCACGTTCATGAACTAAATTCATTATGAGGAAGACATTGAGTCTGGCAGATGATTAATAGCTCTAAGCCATTTTCGAAGCTAGTTCTGCGTTGAATCATGATGAAAGTTAATTGGATAAATGTAAAAGTCTTAATACATTTTTTAAATTGATTAATGTTCATATATGAATTCTAGACCATGACAACAAGGTCAATTATAGTTGATCTGAATAAGGGTGATAAGCTTAATGGCAATAATTATGACATGTTGATGAACGTCAAAATTATCATTTTTCTTGCACTTATCATGTTCATATTTTATAGGGAATTACATGTAATCGATATGTTCTTGTGCGATTTAGTGCTTTATTATATTTATGGGTTGATTTTTCTTTTTAATATGATTTTATGTGCTTTTGGGTGTTTTTGAGTCGTATTTTGAAGGTTAGAAAATCGGAAAAAATTTAGAAGATTGTTCGAGTCTATTTTCACAATCTAGCCCGTATCTTGAGGCCCAAACAAGCCCAAAATGGGTTGGGGTCAGGCCCAAACTGAAAATCATCAAGTCATGAGTAAAAGTCGTGAAGGAGTCGGGCCGAGAAAATGGATGAGAAGGCCTCAAATTGGAGAAAGAAAGAAGAAGAGGTTGATCGCGCATATGCCACGTTCCAGCCCAAAAATCAAGGCCCAAACAAACCCAAATCAGACCCAACAAGAGCTTAAATTGAAGTTCGTCGAGTCCCGAACAAAAGCCGTGAAGGGGTCGGGTCGAGAATACAAGAGAAAAAGCTCAGAAACAACGACGGAAGACGGAGGTGTAAGACTAGAAAGCTGAATCGGACCAAAAGCTGGACCGGCTGGACCACCGGCTGTCAGTCCAGAATCGACCTAGGGACCACCTGCCGGACCGGCAGTAGTCCTGGTAGTTCCCGCATGCCTTCCCCTATTTCGCATAGTGTTTTTTTTTTCAGCTGTAACTTCTTTGTCTGAGCTTCAATTTCAGCAATTCAAGCGGCCACGTGTAGCCAAAACGAAGACCTACAACTTTCATGTTTGGACCATGAACCGATTCCGGGCTGATTCTTTCTAGTATTCACGTGAAGATCGAGTCGAGTGCACAAAGGGGGGTTCGACCAACAACTTATAATCCCTTGTGTTCTAAATTGCTTTTGACTATTTTACCCTTACCTATAGGGCCTTTTTCAGCACATTTTTATCCTTGTATGTGTGGGGAGTGGGTGTGTATAAATACCCCCTCTCCTTTTATTCCAAATATCTTGTAAATCATTCAACACTTCATATTTTTCAATTTCAGTTTTTAACACTTCTATTTACTCTCTCTCTCTAGGATTGTTTTCTCTCCCTTCTCTCTAGAATAGAACTGGGGTTCTTCATTTTGCTCTTGAGAAACCCATTAGGGTTCTTGAGTATTATTGAAGGAATTTTGGGGCTTTCGCAAGAGAATCGGAATTGGAGTAAATACGAGCATGAATTAAAGATTATCATCATCTCTGGATCAAGACTAAGCTTTCTTCTCCCATACTTATTATTTCTCTTTTCATTTATTAATCTTTAATCATTCTCTCATTAAATGCTTAGGTCTTGTATTTATTATGGTCAAGGTTGCAGAAGTCGGAAATCGTTAGTCGGGCGGTCTCCAAGCGATTAGCGACTAGGTCGAGTAGTCGCCGAGTACTCGCCGACTACTCCCCCCGAGTTTTTTTTTTTTTAATTATTTTTTAATATTTTAATTTTTTTTTAATTTTTTTGGCATGACCTATATATAATTATATGTGCAGAAAAATCAGAAAAAGTGGAGAATACTCACAATATAATTATACTAGTCCCATCAATTCAAGCGACTACATACTAACAAAAAATCTAAAATACACATCAAAAGTTCAAAACTAATACATATTAATTACTATTTACTAATTAGCCAAGGAGACACTAAAACCACATAAATAAGTAATAATCAGTATAACCACAAACTACCAAGTATGAAAATACTCAAATAGTCCATAATACATAACATAATAAACCAAATATTGAAATACCCAAGTCATAAACACATTCTTTTTATCCAAAATGACATCAAATTCATATTTCAAAAGTTATGGATTAAATTAGTAATGGTAGCTCCTTCTATCCTTGAAAAGGACCTTGAGACCCAAATACTTCTTTTTATAAGTTTTCCCCTATTTTTGTGTAGTTTCAGCCCTAATTCTATATGTAATTTAAAAAAAAAAAAACGTAAAAATGAGGGTTCGCCGACTCGGCCGAGTAGAACGACTTCGCCGACTCGGCCGAGTAGTCGCCGACTCGGCCGAGTAGTCGGCGATTTTTTGCTCAGGCGATTTTTTTGTGCGATTTTAAACAAATCGGGTCGGTTACCAACCGAGTAGCGACTACTCGGCGACTACTCGGCCGAGTAGTCCGAGTTCTTCAACACTGATTATGGTTGTTGGATGATTTTCATGAATTGTGAGTAGTTATTTGTGGTTTCTAGGGTTGAGAGTAGCCAAACCCTAGGGCTGATTGCTTTCATTGATTGTTGATTGGATTTTGAGGGTTATTTGTGATTGGAGTTAATACTACGGAATTGTATGATTTATCTTCTAGGCGTAGCTAACCGAGAATATATTGGTTCTCTCTGAAGGCCCATGAGGGATGAAGGGAGAACCCGAATCAATTGTATTGATCTTGTAGGATGTTTTAGGGCTTCGTTCCCTAGGCTAGATCCTCTTGGGGTGGGATTTTGAGGATTAATTAGGTTATCTTCATAATTTACTCATCTCTAGGTCTTAGTAATTCAATTATTGTCCATAATGATTGGGATTATAGTAAATTAGATGATAATTGGTTGATTTGGTAAAAAATCTTTTGTTACTCGTTTGGATTTCCAAATTGGAACAAGACCTTCCATCAAAACCCCTTAATTTAATCGGTGCTTAGTAGACGTAACCCTAGGTTTAAGGTGAAACCATACCTTAGAGACCCACTTTCTAGTTGAGAGTATCTTTTATCCAGTTGTTGTTTGATTTATGTTTGAATAATAATTAGGCAATCTCTACATTTCCAATTAGCCTAACTTAGTTAATCGATAGACCTTCGGTGTGCTCCACGAGAGTATCCTCTTTGTGGTTCGACAATCTTTTATACTACCACTGTCACAAGTCGTACGCTTGTGGTTTGAGAAAGGTCTTCAAATCATAATGATTTAGAGTACTTTTCAAGACAAGTTCACACGTGGCATCGTAAAATTTAGTATGTTTTGGATGAACAAGATGCGATAAACCACGTCATGGTAGAACGGAGCTGGTACTAGTCCTCAGGGAAGGAGAGATCAGGAAGCCTATTTAGCGTGGAAGAAGAAAAATTCCACCACTTGTGGCATCCTGGTAAGCTCGGTTGTTGATGACATGATCCATGAGTGCGAGCAACACTCAACTGCTAGAGATATATAGGCATATCTCAAAGACAAGTATGGTGGAACCTCAATCGCTTGTTTGAGGCAGCTTACAATCAAGTTTGACACATATAAAAAATAATCTGATCATTCCATCAGATAACACATACGTGTGATGTCTAACATGATCAAAGAACTGAAGGCTGCCGATCATGATATTTCCGACGAGCAAGAGATACATGTACTAATTTGGTCTCTTCTCGATAAACGGGAGCACTTGAATGTTAATATGACACATAACGAGAGCATCAACACTTTTGAGGATGCTGCTTTTCATGTTGAGCTTGAGGATGAGCGGCTTGGAGCTGCTAGATCCAGTTCAAGTGCTTTGGTTGCTGAGTTCAGTTCCCAAAGGGCCTCAGTCTTTAAACCCAAGAGGAATTGGAAGAAATGCAACAAAGGGAAGAACGCCGAAGAAAAATGGAGGAATGCTGGTGAAGGTTCTCAAGCTGGTGCTAAGAAGAAAAGTAAGAGAAATGTGAAAGAAAAAAGAAAGATAAAAGCAAAATGAAGTGCTTTAAGTGTGACAAAATAGTTTTGCACTCGAGGGCCCTTAGCCCAGGCGGGACAAGGTTAATTTTTCTTATTCTTCTGTAAGCATTATAAACGTCTCTAGTGCGATTTTACTTACTGAATCTTATCCTTCATGGATTGTAGACTCAAGGGTAACAAACCATGTGACTCGAGATCGTGGAGCATTCATAGATTACCGTCGAGTTCCAGCAGGAACAAGATGGATATATGTGGGAAACAACTCTCAGGTTGAAGTCAAAGGAATAGGGACTCGCAAACTTGAGTTGACTAATGGGCAGACTTTAACCCTACATGATGTCCTCTATGCACCAAAGATACGATGGAATCTAGTCTCTGTTTCTGCTTCTTAGTTATTATGCTTTAATGTTTGAAAAGAACAAAGTTTTTTGTTAGTTGTGATTGCAATGTTTGTGCCACTAGACATCTCTTGAACGGTTTTATCATTTTGAATTGTGATCGAACAACATTTGATTATTATGACAATGGTTTTTGTTATAAAGTTTGTTCTTCTAGTAATGCAATTATCGATGATAATGTTTGGCATGCTAGATTGGGTCACATTGGGCAAGACATGATGAATAGGCTAGTGAAAGAAGGGCTATTGGGTTCACTTTCTAAAGTCTCTTTATCCATCCGTCAACACTATCTTGCCGGTAAAATGACTAGGAAACCATTTGGTAAATCTGTTAGAGCTCAACTTCCATTGCAATTAGTTCATTCTGATATATGTGGTCCAATGAGGGTAAGGGCAAGGCATGGAGCTTACTATTTCATTACTTTTATTGATGATTACTCACACTTTGATCATCTCTATTTGATTTCTCACAAGTCTGAGACATTGGATTGCTTTAGACACTAATTAAATGAAGCAGAAAATCAAAAGGAGAGGATAGTGAAAGTACTAAGAATAGACCGAGGGCATGAGTAATTGTCTGAACGGTTCAAGGAACTGTGTAGTGAAAAAGGCATTATCCGACAACTAATGACACCTTATACACCACAACAAAATGGTGTAGTTGAGAGAAGGAAAAGAGCATTGTTATAAATGGTATGATCCATGTTAGCACGAGCAAGTTTACCAATCTCCTTTTAGAGGAATGCATTGTTAACTGCTACATATTATGTGCTAAATCGCATGCCCTCAAAATCAGTCAGTTCAACTCCTTATGAACTCTGGAATGATAGAAAACCAGACCTTAGCAACCTCCGGACATGGGGGTCAACAACTTATGTACATGACAATCAAAGTCAGTATGGTAAACTCGGACCTAGAGGCAAGAAATGTAACTTCATTAGATATAATGAGCAGTCCGATGATTATGTGTTCATAGGAGATGCTCACATGACTGAAATTGAGTCAAGAAATGCTATGTTCTTGGAGAATGAATTTCCCAACAAGGGTAGTATTAGGAATACAGAACCTTTGTTCGAAGTTGAAGATCTCTTAGGAGATCATAATGATCAGAGTCGAGAGGATCCCAACCCCTTCGATCCAAGTGGGAGCGAGGTAACCAGGGATGTGGATCTGAATGGGAGAGATCTGATTCCTAATGACTCACAATTTAGAAAACCGACTAGAAAGGGTATCCCTAAACATCACTTTAGCGTAGACGGACATGCGTTAGTTGTGTCTTCAAGGGAAAATAAAGAGTTTGGAACTCTGTCTTTTGTATTTTTGACTTCTTTGATGGACGAGGGAGAACCTTTCTATACAAGAGGCTTTATCCTGTCCAGCTAAGGACCAATGGAAAATTGCAATGGAAGAAGAGCCTGAGTCAATAAGGTCAAATAAGGTCTGGGAACTTGTAAATCTCCCAGTAAGACGCAAGGATATTGGGAACAAATGGGTTCTCAAAATTAAGAGAAAGGCCGATGGGTCTATAGAGAGGTACCAGACTCGCTTGGTAACAAAAGGTTTATCCAACAAGAAAGTCTTGATTATGAAGAAACATCTTCTCCTGTACAGAGATTTAGCTCAATTCGCCCACTTCCAGCAATAGTAACGAATATGTATTTAGAGTTGCATCAGATGGACGTTAAAACTGCTTTCCTTAATGGGGGATTGGAAGAAGAAATTTACATGCAACAACCAATAGCTTTCATTCTTCCAAGCCAAGAGGAAAAAGTATGTAAATTGAACAGGTCGATTTACGGACTAAAGCGGTCTCCGAGACAATGGTATTTGAGATTTCATAACACAGTTATCTCAAATAACTTCATTATGATAGATGAGGACCATTGTATCTACAAGAAGTAGTCGAATGAGATTTTGTAATTCTATCTCTATATGTAGATGACATACTATTGGCTGGAAATGACATGGAGCATTTAGATACCATTAAGGGGTGGTAATCTTGAAGCATTGAGATGAAAGACATGGGTGAGACATAATACATACTAGGTGTCAAAATCCATAGGAATCGTTCAAAGAGGATGCTCGGACTTTCACAAGAAGGTTACATAAAAAAACTCTTAAAACGATTCAATATGGAAAACTGCAAACCTGTGGATACTCCAGTAGTCAAAGGAGAATCACCTAGCCGTGATATGTGTCCTAAGACTCAACAAGAAAAAGATGAGATGTCACGCACACCATATGCCAATGCAATAGGGAGACTGATGTAAGCCATGACATGTACACATCCAGACATATCGTATGTCGTGGGTCTAGTTGGGAGGTTTCAGTCAAATCCGGGAAGGCAACACTGGATGGCCGTGAAAAGGATTCTAAGATATCCGAAGGGTACTGCAGATTATCAACTTTGTTATTAAGGGGATAACTTGTGTCTTAAGGGATACACTGATGTTGATTATGGTGGTGACGTAGATGAACGTAAATCCACTTCAGGTTATGCTTTCTTCCTGAATAATGACGCTATCTCTTGGTGCAACAAGAAACAAACATTTGAGAGTATTGCACACTCCAACTAGGTTTGTGGCGATACATTGTGATAACTAGGCTGCCATCGCCTACTCAAAGAATCCCAAGTTTCATGGAAAGGCCAACACATACACAAAGTATAACTTTGTGAGGGATATCTTAGAAAAGAAGGAAATCAGCTAGAATACATCTATACACATCAAATGATAACTGATCCCTTTACAAAACCCATCCCTAGGGATGTTTTTGCAAGGCATATTAAGATGTTAGGGCTACATTGTATTTGATGATGATGTAAATGTTATGAAACTGAACCTCGTTTATTAATCATATTTGATCATTGGTGCAATGTTATTTATGTACTTGGAACTTGTTTGGTTGTTCCATCGAAGATATGTCAACAAGTTACGATTGGCTTACGCACACAAGCTATCGCCTCCAAAATATGGGCATGTGTGGAGATGAGGTTACTAGGTAATCAAAATAGATCAGAAAAGATCTATTTGAAACTTGTTAGAAGCCAAATCAAGAGTTTGTGAGAGCTTAAGTGCTTCAAAACTCTAGTCAAGTGTCAGGGAACACTTGGACTGCGATTTGTACGATGTAATATAAGGACATATGCTCTCACAAGGAGAGAGAAATAATTCCGAGTACAATGCTCCCACTCCATGATGGTTTCAAACTCCCCCCAGTGGTTGTATACAACGGCACTGGGGATCCAAGTAATTTCTTGAACGCCTTTAAGTACGCTATGTTCAACCGCAACTGCACTCCTCACGACCTGTGCAAGGTGTTTCCTGAGTATCTCCAGGACGAGGCTAGACTTTGGTTCGATTCTCTACCACGGGGTAGTGTTATTTCTTTTCGCGATCTTGCCGAACAGTTTTGGGCGCGTTTTCATACGCGGGCAAAGCCCATGGCCACCTTGGCCGACCTCATGAATATGGAACAGCGGGATGGAGAAACCGTTACACAATTTCTTGATCGTTTTACGACGGAGAGTCTTAAAGTGGGGAGCCGTTCAGATGATGTTATCATCAACGCCTTCATGAATGGCCTTCGTCCCTGACCGCTCTACACCGAGCCGGTCCGGAATCCTCCAGCTACAACCCAGGCTTTGTTTAACATTGTATGCAGATACACTAAGGCTGAGGAGCAGACTCGCCGTAAGCGTGAGAAGCATGCTAGCAAACGGCAGTCCGATAGAGCACAAGCCGGGCCCAGTACTCGGCCTAGTGCCTTCTCTCGTCTAAACCGAGGACGTCCAGAATCTCGCGGAGATATCCCACAACTTACTCTGCTTACAAAATCATGAGCCGAAATTCTTTCTGTTCACAAGAATGATCTGCGGCCGTGTCCGCGGATGACTGCTCCGGCAGAAAAGCGTAACCGCGACAAGTGGTGCGCATATCACCATGATCATGGGCATGAAACAGAGGAGTGTAGAGAGCTCGGCAAAGAAATCGAAGATTGTCTAAAGAAAGGTTTCCTACGGTAGTATGTTGCTCGGACCGACGATAAGTCTCGGTCAGGCCAGAATGGAGGTTCACATCAAAACCGCGGAAGCTATAATAACAATGATGCACGTCAAAACAGGCCGCAATGGCAGAATAACAGGCCTGGGTACAACAACTATGCGCGGCAGGACCAAGGAAATCGTCAACAACCCCACTTTTTGCCGCCGCCACCTCCTCAAGGAGGACCTGGAGACAATCCGCCTACTCATGTTATAAACGTGATTTATGGAGCCATCCCCACCGGGGCTTCCCGGAGTGCCTTGAAGGCGGAAGCACGCCGGCCTCCTCCCAAGGAGCCGCGTCACAAACGCCTCCACCAATCTGAAACCGTCAGTTTTACTGACAAAGATCCTGTTCCCGAGCTCACCCTACATACCGACGCCATTGTCATTAACATGGTTGTAGCTAATGTTACAATAAAGCGGGTTTTCGTCGACAATGGAGCCGCGGTCAGTGTCATATTCACCGAATGCTTTCAAAAAATGGGTATTCCTCGTGAGCAGCTTCGACCGGCCCCCGGGCCGCTACAGACCTTCACCCAGGGTGAAGTCCAACCTGAAGGAGTTATTAACCTCCCCGCATCTCTTGGAACTTATCCGGCGATAAAAACCATCTTCGTGGATTTCTATGTGGTTAATTCTCCGTCCCTGTACAACATGATTTTGGGTCGGGACTGGCTTACTCCGGCAAGAGCCGTTTGCTCCACATACCACCTCGCGCTGAAATTCCCTACATCACATGGCGAGGTGGCTATCCACGGTAATCAGCGGGTCTCTAAGGAGTGCATGTATGTCGCGCTCAAAAAGGCAACAAAGGTTCCCCCTAAGACACAGTTTCAGGTAACAACCCCGGCTCTCACGACTGATTCCACTATGTTACTAGGGGACAACACTGTTCAGGTGCCGCTTGATCCAGCCAAGCCTGAGCAAACCGTAACTGTTGGCGCCGTGGATGTGCCGTGGTTACATAATGCCATCATTCAGACCTTGCGGGAGTATTCTGAAGTCTTCGCATGGTCTCCCTTGGACATGCCCAGGGTCTCTCCGGATGTTATAACTCACAAGTTGAATATCGACCCCAATGTGAAGCCCATACAACAAAAACGGAGGAAATTCGCTCCGGAGAGGAACTCAGCCATCCGAATTGAAGTACAACAACTTCTAGATGCGGACATCCTGTTTGAAGTGCATTACCCTTCTTGGTTATCTAATCCAGTGATGGCAACGAAATCCAGCGGGGCATAGAGAATGTGCGTGGATTTCTCGGATCTTAATAAGCACTGCCCAAAAGATTGTTATCCTTTTACCTCTATTGACCAAAAAGCCGAAGCCATTACTGGGCACAAGGCATTGTGCTTCTTGGACCTATACAAAGGATACCATCAAATCCATATGGATCGCTGGGATGCACTCAAAACGGCATTTATCACTGACTTCGGATGCTTTGCCTTCAAGAAAATGCCTTTTGGGCTCAAGAATGCGGGAGCTACTTACCAGCGCCTTATGGACCACGTCTTCCGAGGTCAAATTGGTCGTAATGTTGAGGTATATGTTGATGATTTGGTTATAAAAAGTACTTCTCAATCTTCATGTGTGCAAGATATTGCTGAAACGTTGAGTACCTTGCGGCGTTATAATTTGCGTCTCAATCCGGCAAAATGCACCTTCGGCGTTGGCTCCGGAAAGTTTTTGGGCTATGTGGTTTCACAGCATGGCCTTCAGGTCAATCCGGCCAAGATTTGAGATGTATTGGATCTGCAACCGCCGAAGACGGTAAAAGAAGTTTAGCGCCTTACTGGTGGTCTGGCGGCCTTAAATCGTTTCCTGTCTAAAGCCGCGGAGCGACAGCTTCCATTCTTCAAAATTTTGCGGCAGGCAAAGCACTTTGAGTGGACCCCGTTGTGCACTGAAGCTTTTGAGGCTCTAAAGCACCATATTAAACAGTTGCCCACTATGTCCGCTCCTCTCCCCGGAGAGCCTTTATATGTATATTTAGCCTCCGCCGAAGAAGCCATCAGCGCGGCTCTTGTGCGCGAGGCTAATGGCACACAGCACCCCGTATATTTTGCGAGCCGAGTGCTCCGAGGGGCGGAGACCCGGTACTCTGTGATGGAGAAAACAGTGCTAGCTCTCATCATGGCGGCCCGGCGTCTACGGCCTTATTTCCAAGGACGTGATATTAGGGTTCTTACTAATCACCCCATTCGTCAAATTCTTGTCAAGCCCGATGTGTCAGGGCGCCTCGCTAAGTGGGCTATCGAGCTAGGAGAGTATAATATTCAATTTCTCCCACGCCGAGCCATCAATGGTCAAGCCCTAGCAGATTTTTTGGCCGAGGTAACAGTAGATAACCCCGAACCTCCTGCAAATAACGCCGGTCCTAACCCCGCTGCCCTTGAAGCTCCACCCCGTAAGTGGCAACTGTATGTGGATGGAGCTTCCGCGGTTCGAGGAAGTGGTGCTGGGGTCCTTCTCATTGGCCCCGAGGGCGTTGAAATCAAATACGTCCTACGGTTTAAATTCAAGGTAACTAATAATGAAGCGGAATATGAGGCAGTCCTTGCCGGGCTCCGGCTCGCTCAATCCTTTGCAGCCTCCCATCTCGAGCTCTTCACGGACTCCGAGGTTGTCTCTAATCAAATCAAAGGCACCTACACGGCCAAGGATGAGACGTTGAGAAGGTACCTCGCTTTGACACTCAAACTTTTGTCAACCTTTGCTTCGGTTGATATCCAGCAGGTACCTCGTAAACAGAATGTTCAAGCTGATGCTCTCAGCAAAATGGCCTCCGCGGTCCTTACCAACATGTCTCCGGACATCGTAGTCGAAGATGCCCTTCATCCGGCAATTCATGAGGCCGCAGTCTCCGTACTGGCTGAAAGCGGTCCCAATTGGATGACCCCGATCATCCATTATCTCCGGGATGGTATGTTGCCGACTGACAAATTGCAAATTCGGAGGATAGTTCTTAAGGCACCTAAGTACACACTCCACGATGGGATTTTGTACCGCCGGTCGTACTTACAACCGAGTCTTCGGTGCCTTGCTCCTGCCCAGGCTGATCAGGTTCTTCGGGAATTTCACGAGGGGGCCTGTGCCAGCCATATTGGTTCACGGACGTTGGCCAAGAAAATTCTTCGGTGGGGGTACTACTGGCCAACATTGTTTAACGATGCCCATGATTTGGTGGCCAAGTGCGATAAGTGTCAGCGACACTCTCGCATAAAACATCTACCGCAAACCGAGCTCACTGGCATACAAAGCGCCTGGCCATTTATCCAATGGGGAATTGACATTGTGGGTCCGTTTCCAGTCACTCCGGGGGGACTCAAATTTCTTGTGGTTGCTGTTGATTACTTCACTAAATGGGTTGAAGCCGAACCTCTCACCGCCATCACCGATCAGAACGTCTTGAAGTTCGTCTGGCGTAATATCATATGCCGCTTCGGCATCCCGAGCACCATTATCTCGGACAACGCCAAACAGTTCGCCAATGACCCCTTCCGGTCATGGTGCGAGGAGCTCCACATTAAGCAAATTTTCACCTCGGTCGCTCATCCTCAAGCCAATGGTCAAGTCGAAGTCACCAATCGCACACTCCTTACGGGTCTAAAAAAATGCTTAGATCAGGCTAAGGGTCTTTGGGCCGAGAATCTTCCGTAGGTTCTTTGGGCCTATCGCACCACACCGCACACCTCAACCGGCGAAACTCCTTACAGCCTCACTTACGGTTCCGAGGCCGTCATTCCTGCGGAAATCAGCGTGCCTAGTCCCCGCCTCGTGACTTTGGATCCCGAGGCTAATAATGAAGCTATCCGTGCTAACTTAGACGAGCTCGAATATCGTCGTGATCAATCTTTCATCCAGCAAGCCAAGTGTAAGCACCGCGCAGCTCAGTATCACCACCTCCGGGTTCGGGTACTCAGTTTAATGTCGGAGACTTGGTACTCCGGCTCAACTCAGCCAGCAAGGCTGCCCCCGAGGGGAAATTGCATGCCGCCTGGGAAGGTCCTTATCGCGTCATTACCGCGCATGACTCCGGGTGCTACCAGTTAGCGCATCTTGATGGAACTCCGATTCCCCGAACCTGACATGTTACCAACTTAAGGCGTTTCTATCTATAACACCACAAGACAAGTATCGTTTCTACCTTTACATTCCTTGTACATTAATTTTTAGTTGTGAGTTCCCTTTGTATTTTTTAATTGTTCCGACAATTACTCTGAATAAAGTTTTTACTTTACGAATCTTACTGTACTTTCTTCTATGCTACGGGGACGCCCTAGCTTAGACTTACTATTATTATCCGTCTCCGGACAGTTTGATCTCTCGCCCGATCCATCCGGGGAGATTAACATTTGGTCCCTGGACTTATATTCCCTCTCGCCCGTTTGACCGGACAGGTCCTTAACTCCCGTCCGATCCGTCCGGGGAGATTCTTTGCCTTGTTTTTCTAGCAGGCATTATGTACATTTGGTGCTCCCGAGTACTGTTAAAGTCATTCCACATGCATTTTGGTTAAAAGTTCATTACTTTTCTTTCAAAGTACACATCATTACATACCAAAATGTTTCTATCATTTTTATCAACCACAAAACTTTCTTTACATCACTGCATACAACGCTACAAAAGTAAACCCTATTTTCGGCCTCCGAGCCAATACTCGGCGCTCCGGCGTTGAGACCCGTCTCGGGAACTTCTCCGTGTACTCCGGGATCCCAAGGCTTCTCGGCTTTGAGCCCCGGCTCTTTCCCTACTACGGCTCCCTCTGCACCGAGGACTCACCCTTGGCACTTGTCTTGGGGCATCGCCCCTCGCCCTGCCCCGAGGACTCGGCTGAGGTGCTGGCCTCGATGTCTTGGCCCATTCCACGGGATCCCACTCCGCGGGGTCCATCACCTCGATCTCCTCGGCCAGCTTCTCAACCTCCTCTTCCGCAACAACTATAGGTACTTCCTCGACTGCGGTTACCAGTGCCGGCTCTTGGATTATTATCCCTTTGCTTTTTCCCGCCGGTTTCTTGTTACCCTTCCGAGGCGCTTTCGCAATCCCTTGGCCCCGGCTGGAGCTCGCGATATACTCTTCGGCAGTGCGCCACCACCTGCCGCGTCCTCTCAGTCCTCCGAGGACTCCGCATGACCAGTCGTCATCAGCGATGAAATTTCGCCTTGAATCTCGGTGGTCCGCTCCTCAACCTCTTCGAAAGTCAGCAGGCCGTATTCTGTTAGTATTCGGTCATACTCCCTTTGATGGATTATGACGCGGTCTAGTTCGGCCATTGTCGACAAGTACTTCAGTTCCTGGTCTCTAGCCTTCTCCGCGGCCTTGGCCCGTGCCTCCTCGGCCTCTTTGGCCCTTCTCTCCGCTATGGCCACCCTTCTCTCCAACCGAGGCACCACTTGCTTTTGCAGGTTATCCTTCTCCCCGCGGAACCAGTCTAAGGACTGCATGAGTTTCTTTATTGTGTTATGCAGCTCCGAGGTATCCTCCTGATCGGACAACACAATCAGTGCAAAGATAAAACTCAAACACATCGCTGGGCCAATATTCCATCATATGGACAAATCAACTTATATTCAAAAAGACGAGCATACATTGTCAAAAGTTTTTACAACAGAGTTACAGTTATTTCTATCATCTACTATATTATGACAGGGCATCAAAATTGTAGGGAACGACTGACCTCCCCCTCTTCGGTTCCTTCAATGGCCTCCGGCACCCCCCCATTCTCATCCACCTCGTGCTCCACCTCCTGCCGCTCTCTGACCACCCCTGCCTCATTTCCTCCGGCCTCCGCGGCGATCTCCATGCGTGGAGGTGGTTCTTTGTTTCGGGGCTCTGGGACGAACTCACCCCGGCGAAATGCCAAGAACTCTTGGTCTTGATCCACCTCGCAATTTGAGATCTCCTCAGCGCTTAAGATCTTCTTCTTCTCCGCCAGTGCCTTCACGAGGGGCCACTCCGGGACACGCGCCAGGGCTTGATAATATGCCTCATCTACCCCTCCCACTGCGTTGAAGTCATACCCGAACTCTGGACGATAGACGTCCACGTTCGGATAGACTTCCTTGATTTGCTCTAACAGTACTGATCAGGTGGCCGTATCCCCGACTGCGACAAAGTTGGTCTGGAAGTCAAGAAAGGTGCTCGTCTGGAATAACTTCTCGGCAAACGCTCTCAACATTGCCTCTTGACCGTCAACCACAGCCGCTTCTCGGGCCTTTATCTCTGCCCGCAGTTCAGCCGTTTCACCACGGAGAGCCCCGGCCTCCGCCTCCACTTCGCGCAGCCGCGCGATCTCCTTCTCCACCAGGGCGGCCCTCTTGCGCACCTCGGACAGATCGTGAGTTAATCTGTTGTTGTGCGTGCGCAACTCCCTTGCCACCTCGGCCAATTCCTATTTGGCCTCCCTCTCGCTCCTTCGGCCGAGGTCCATGATCCCCTGCGCCAAGTGCAGCAGCTCCTCGGCATCCGCCCCTCCAAACCCAACACACTTATGGGCCCCTGCCCCTTCAAAACACAACACCAGGGACAACATTAGCACTATACGAGAACTATCCGCAAGGTTTTCACCCCAGCGAAGGATTATGTCACTTTACCTCAGCACTCTGCTCCGTGCGGAGTCTTTTGGCCGTCCCCCAAGGTGTCACGGATGGTTCCGACCTCCTTTTAGTACCGGGGGTTGACCCCGTTGCCACCACCCGCTCCTCCGACCCCGTTGATGGCCTCGGACTGGGTGACGCCCCCCCTCTGGGGGATACTTCGGTCGCTTTCCCCTTCATCTTTGCTGCCGCAGGTACCGCGGGGCTTCCAGCAGGTTCCTTTCCGAAGCATCCCACTGCATACGAAAACTGGAGTTAGTCCCGCACAAAAGACCAATATTACACAGATATAAGAGTTCCTACCCTCCTCGGCAACCCCGGCTCCCGACTCCTGCCCCCGGGCGGACACTCCCTCTGCATCGCCCGAGTAATATGGGCTCAATCCTGCCTCCTCCAGCTCCGCCTCGGTGCAGAGGGTCTTGAACGTCCCTAACGCACGGAATGGGCCCACCTCCTCGGTCTCCGGTTCCACCACCGGGGCATTATCCAACACCTCCTCCCTCCTCCACCTCGGGAGGGCCACGCCTGTCTTCACATAGATAAATTTCTCCTTCCACCCCTCCACCTTGCTCGGGTTTTGTACTTTGAAACCGCCTCGGGCCCGGGGCTGAAGGAGTACCAGCCTTTTGATTTCCCGAAGGCCTTCAGTTGGAAGAAATACTGGAACAATTCTACATTTGGTTCTACCCCGGCATTCTTGCATACCACGGTAAACCCGACTACTTGCCTCACAGCATTGGGCGCTAATTGGCTCAAGACGATGTTATAATACCTCAGCAGTTGTATAACAATGTCCCAGAGGGGGAATCTTAACCCTATCTTCAGATGATCTATATATACGCTAATGAAGCCCTTCGACGGGCAACAAGCCCTGTCTCGGGGCTCCGGCACTATGTACTCTAAGTTAAACGGCAAGTAAAATGAGGGGATCAGGGTTTCTATTTGCACCCGTGTCATCCGCAGTGCTACCACCGAGACTTCGAATTCCTCCTCCAGACATTCCCCAAATCCCACTGCCCGGGTACCGGACTCCATCAAGTCGGCCCTATACACCATCCTATTCACTAGTCTTTCTGGGATAATAAAGCGTATGGGTGGTACATTTAGCGGGCGTTATCAGTTCCTACTTCCCTAATTGAAGAAGAAGACGATGAAGAAGACATACTTACTTGATCTTGGTTTGAGATGAATCACAAGTGCACAGAGGAGTCTCTCTTTTTTTCCCGCTTTCTGAAACTGGCAATCGCAAATGAGGAAGATGAAGTATATTGTGCACCTATTTCTATATATATACTCTTGAATCAACGGCTTAGATCTGGCCTTTTCAAATTTCGCGTCTCAGATTCGCGCGTGACGCTCACGCGCGTTCAGTTTCCAAGGCGCGTGGGGAACAAGTTCCTTGGAAATCACCAAATGCATCACTTCACATCCCTCTCTCTCATGATGGCGCCGCCAATCACATCAACTTCATTCTTGGCCAGGAAATTTTGGGGCTCACTCCGGTGTCTCCTTCACCTCGGACGAATTACAGCTTGCTTCCGCTAAACCTTGTTGCTCTCGGGGTACTCCATATTCGGCACCGGTAGACTTCCTCCCCCCGGGGTGCTTCACTACGGATCAGGACGACTCCTTTGCCTCGGGGTCATATAGTTCGGTCCGATTTGGTCCCCACGGATCCCATCACTCCGGGTGTGGACTGTCCCGGCTCCAGCTGATTCTCGGACCTTAGGGGTACTTCGGCTCAACATTGACGACATCCCATCTTGCTCATTGCTTCGTTGCCTCGCTCAGACTCAGCACCTGTTATACCTCACCCTACTTATAACCGCAGCTCCTCCCTCGCTCCGGCTGGTGGGGGGGCATCTGATAGGTATGGCCCAGCAACTCCGAGTCGGGTCAACACTCCGGGCCGGATCAACCCGACCCGAAGCAACTGAGCCCAGGAAAGCAAGCTCAACAACCGGCCCAGAAGCGCGCATGAACCTTGGGCAGCCCAATCGCGGCGTATTTGGAAAATAAGGTCCCCATGATCTTCTTGCAACTTCCATGCAGCGATAATAGGCGCGATTGTAGGGATTTAGTTAGGGTTTGAGTTGAGTAGAATAAATAGGAGAATTGTACTCGGAATTAGGGTTCGCACTTTGTACTCCTAAACTATTACGTGTAAGCTTGACAAGAATAGTGAAGAAACACCTCGGCAGGTGATATTTTAAGCCCGTGGACGTAGATCTCTGGATCGAACCACGTATATCCTGTGTTCTTTAATTTTCTTGCATTGATTTACGTCGCAAACGAATTTTCGTTCGGAGTTCATTTGATAACCGGATTGCGCATTATCACCATGAGTACATGTGGTCATGCGGTATATGCCTAAGAAAGTAGCTAAGGATAGTCAAAAGGGGCTAGGGAAAGGGAAGATTATCTTTTGTTTACACATTGTCTTGTATCCTTAGACCTATCAGTCGTGTCAAGGACAGACCTATCAATCGTGTCAAGGACATGATTTGGATACAAGGAGAATGTAAAAGTCTTATATGCTCTCATGAGGGATAAGAGATATAATCACTTGTATAAATAGAAAGTTATCCGGGATACAAGACGAGTGACTAGTGTTTTTCAGAAGTCGGTTGAGTTGTTATACAACCTTAACCAGTTTTATAGCAAGAGAAGCCCATGTACTCGTAGGATCACACGATCCAATTGCCTAGCGTGATAATGTATGTTGAGGAGATAGAGTATTGGTCTCAGCCGCATGTGCCGGTGGGAGATGTTAGTTGGGCTTAATTAAATAAGGGTTTATTACCAAAAGCAACCCGAAGTATACCCGTTTTTACCACTTGCGACCTATTTTAAAATTCATCGTCGATTGCAACCTGAATTACTCGCGTTTTACCGATTACAACCTATTTTGTAAATTCCGGCCAAAATCAAGAGCGTGCCACACACGTGCAATTTTGAGCAAGTGGTAAAAACGGGTATACTTCAGGTTGCTTTTGGTAATAAACTCTTTTCTTTTTTTTTTTCTTTTCTTCCCTCCATCATTTTGAACATGAGAATTTGATGAAATGACCGAGTATAGATACAAATACATACAAATTAGAACAACTTCTACCTAGATCTTCGTCTGAGAAATAAATTGAAGAAAATTGAACTATCCTCAACAGGAGAATTTGAAGAAATGAATGAGTATAGATAGAAAAACATACAATTTAGAACAACTACAAGCTAGATTTTCTACTGAGAAATAAATCGAAGAGAATTGAACTCTTTCAACAGTAGCATAGAATCTTCTAGTAGCTTTATCAATTATAACTACAACTTCCAAAATTTCACCGAACTGTTCAAAGTACTTCTTCTGGATAATGATTGAATTTTTGATGATTCAGAGTTATTTTTTCTGGATTTGTAAATCAGAAATGAAGAAGAGGATTCGTGTTGAAGAAACTTACGGAGATTAGTGGAGAGAGGAGACGAAGTGGTGTTAGGATGTGGGAGAATTAGGTCAGAGAGAGAAGGGAGGGATAGGGATGTACACGAACCAATTCGCTCGTAAACTATTCAGATCTCGATTCGTGAAAAGCTCAATCGGGTTATTCTAATGTGGCTCGTTAAAATAAACAAAACCAAACTCAAGATTGATGATATTCGATTCGTTAGCTCACGAGCAATTTCATTTGTTGGCTCGAGAGCTAGTTCGTAAATATTAAGCTAATGTACTTATAATTAATTTCTAATTTTATAGTTATACTTATAAAAAAATATAGAATTATATAATTAAAATCATGCATTTGTATATATGTAATTAATTAATCTTAGTAGGTATATTATAATTTTAAGAATTTATAGCTTATTAGTAACATATTTGTAATTTATATTTATTGAATTCATTTGGGCTCGATTAGACTCGCTAGAGGCTCGAGTAAGTTCACGAGCCGTCCATATATTTGATAAATTAAGCTCGAGTTCGGCTCGATAATTAATGAACTAAACTCAAACTCTTAGATATTCGATTTAAGTCTATTTGTGTACATCCCTAGGGAGGGGAAAAAAATGAGGATGAGAGAGAAAATGATGGAGGGAAGAAAAGAAAAAATAAAAAAGAAAATGATTTATTACCAAAAGCAACCCGAGATATACTTATTTTTACCACTTGCTCAAATTACGTGCGTATGGCACACGCTCTTAATTTTGGCCGGAATTTATAAAATAGGTTGTAATCGGTAAAACGAGAGTAAGTCAGGTTGCAATCGGCGACGACTTTTAAAATGGGTTGCAAGTGGTAAAAACGGGTATACATCAGGTTGGTTTTGGTAATAAAATAGCTTATCGGCTATTATTAATTAATGGGTCGCCCATGGGGTGGGCCCACTTGAGTCCGTCCGGATATTACATGGGAGATCCCATCAAAAATATCTAGATGGGATTAATAAGAGAATAGGTAAGTTTGACTTAATAAGGGAAGATGATTCCTTATCCCTTTGATTGAGTGACAGACTCAATCAAAGGAAAAGTTAAGTTTAAACTTCCGAGAATAGAGAATGAATATGTTTCATTCTTCATTCCAGACTAACAACTCTCAACTCTCAACACTAGACACACATATTCTCTCTAGGCAATTTGGGTTGTGGAAAATAAGACGAAGTCCAAAGTGGCCTAGTTTTGATCGAGAGTATCACGACACGTGGATCAGAACGTGGCTAAGAGAAAATCATGTTTCAACATGTAAGTCCCCATATCCGATTATATATGATTGGAATTCGTATATTGAATATTAAAATTCCAACAGTTAGGACATGAAAAAATGATTTCTTGGGTCCTAGATTCTATTTAGAATTTAGGCTTCAAATATATTGCTGATAAATTAATAATTTTAACATTTCCAACTAAAATTTTAAGCTATTAATATAACTTAAATTTATTTTGTTATATTTATCAACCCGTAATCTAAATGACTCGTGCTCATGTTACAAGGTTTTGACACAAATGGCTAAATAGGTGAGATTCGAATTCATATACACCGTGTAATAACTGACTCTCAATCCAATCCACAAACTTGCAAACTAACATGTGTGTGACCTCCACTTCAAGCTCTTATTCTCCCGTTTGGCACAATCTAAATACCTGCTATTTCCTATTAGTTTTTTTTTTTTTTAAAAAAAAAAGTGGTAAATGATTGGTTAATGATTCCAAGATGACTAAAATAGGTTATCAACCACTTCCTTTGCTTGTTTTAAAAAATGTTTAATAATTTTAATTAATAATTTAAACATAGTAAAACTGATGATTTTCATATGTCCAACATCCAACAACATGTCACCAAATTGAGAACACAAACATTTGACTATAAAAACAAGATTTATTGTGTTGTTAATCATTATGTTGAAAAATTAGTATTACTTTTAGTTAAAAGGATAATACAAAATTTAAGGTAATAAAATAATAGAGTAGGAAATTTGAATCTCCAGAGTTACTCCACTCATTGAACACAACCTCCTCAAACCCTAGGCGAGATGGAGAATGGTACTATGAAAGTGGATGAGATGTTCAATACCAACCCGACCACACCTATTATCACCTCTAAAGATCTATGTTCAATCTTTAATAACCGTTGTGTATTCTCTATTCACAAATCATAAATACAAGGCTTATGATTTAGTATTCATAATTCATGGGTATTAATTTTATATCTCATATAATATGTTTTGACTTTGAAGGGAGGCACAAAATATGTAAAAGTGTGTTATATAAATATAAATAATATTTGTAACTACGTTTTCTTTTCTTTTATTATTATTATATATATATTAAGGAAAAGATAAATAAAGAAAAAAGGGGAACGCGTCTGTTCAGAGAAATATCTTAGCAACGAAAGATATGACTCTTCTAGAGAAAAACACATTTAGTAAAGAACACCATGTCAATGGGTGCCTTCCTGAAGAGAAGTGGTATCATAACATCTCATAGGAATCTATATAATCTCGGAAGATTGACATATCACAGTACGAAAATTTTAATTTGCGCTAATCCTCTACGATTATACAATCTGAGAGATATTCTTTCTTTCCATTCTTTTCTTCATATTTTCCAAAAAAAGCCTTGTGATTCTTACTCTGAATAGATTAAAAGAGTACCAAGTTTTGATCTACCGTGTTACTCGTGTATAACTTTGTATCTTGGAAGGTGAATTCCTCTAAACCATTTGCATCATAGTGAGAGGAATTTATATCTTTAAAGATAGCATCGTTACAATTTGTCTAGCCTATTTATCTATCACACACATATAGATATATTTATATATAACAAAGTGGGGCCGAGATGTTAGACTAATATAATGTGGTGCCGAGATGTTGGACTGATATAAAGTACAGATACCTAATCTGGACATATTTTATTTATTTACTTATTTGGGTGAGCAAGTAATTTTACTTCTCTTAAAATAGTAGTAATAAATAAATAAACAAATAAAGGAAAACATGGATTATGTTTAGCAATCAAAACAAGAAAAACTACACCGGTTGCCATTATTATCTTTTTTACCCCTCAATTTGATGAAAGTACACTAAGTAAATTACAATTTATTGTTTATACAACTATTTTTATTTGTCGATTTGTGTTATTCGATCATATAAAACTTACTCTTAATATTAAAATTTTAAATTTTCACTCCGATTAATGAAATATGACATTCATTTTTTATAACTGCTATTTTTTGTGACTAAAATACTTAAAGACGATTTCTTATTTCGGGAGAAAAAAGGGATATATCATTTTCTTAAATGATATAGTTTGTCCATAAACACATTCCACATACATATTTGTGATTGAATTGAAGGATCTTTTTTTATTAGTATTAAATCTGAATTCCATTAACATGCAGAAAATGTACAAGCATCCATAACAATGTACAATCAATGTGGATGATAGTGTAGCGACCCAATTTTCATTAAATAATTTATTTGAAATTAACAGTATTAATAATTTTTTTATAGTACAATTTTGAAACCAGACTGTTAAAAGAAATACTTGAACATAAATTCCAAAATAAATACATAAACTAGTCAAAAAATAATCGCAAATGCAAAATAAATCAACTAATCTAAGTTTGGAACCATAAATTTCAATCGCTTGCAGCGGAAGTCAAATTTTACTTAATTAAATTCTAATAATATTCCAAGAAAATTAACCTCACAAACTTAAATTAAATTAAGTAGAAATTGTCTTTTGCTGCCAGTGATTGAAATTTGTGTTTACAAGTTTAGATTAATTTATTTGTTTTGCATATGGGGAAAAATGACTAATATATATATATATATTTATGTTGGAATTTATGTTCAAGTAGTTCTTTTAATGTCCTTATTTAAGAATTGTGTCATAAAAATAATTAATGTTGTTTATTTAGAATAAATGATTTAATGAAAATCGAGTCATTACATAGTGGTATTAGAGCCATGTTTACTTGCATGTAGACTTGTTCATATTTGTAATGTTGTCATGCGTGTTATGTCAAGAAAAAGTACAATATGCTTCATGGCAACCCCTGCCTCGTTGCTCAGCTCCAAGGTACAATTTAGTTATGTTTAAATTCTATTTTACATGCATTATATTCGTGACAAGTACGCTTTTTTAAATTTTAGATGTGGCAAGTATGACACATTTTACAAGTTCATATGCCTAAGATATATTATGCCAAATTCAAGATACGTGCATCCATGACATATAGAAACTTTAAGTCTTAGAATAAAAAGTTTATTGAATGGAAATTCTAAGTGATAATGTTAAGTTGTATTCTAGAAAATCTCAAGGACGATTACTTTCCAACGAAAGTAGTATGTGTCGCTCAGTATATGTTGGGCCCCTAACCGGGCCCCATCTCCACATTGGTATGATATTGTCCGCTTTGGGCCAAGCCTGCACGGATTTGTTCTTGGGCTAACTCCCAAAAGGCCTCATACCAATAGAGATAGTACAATCCTATTAAACCCCATGATCCTCCCATGTATATTCGATGTGGGACTTTGTTGGACAATCCTAACAACCCTCCCCTTCAAACAAAGGACCACTGAACCTCCCCTCACACGAACCACCGAGCCTCCCCTCAAACGAACCACCGGGCCATGTCTGTTCCATCCAGTCGACTAACCAACTCCACCGCATTTGGGCACATGTCTTACGCGGAGTCCATGGTTTACCGCCACTGGAGGGCCAGCCTCTACCCAGGTGCACCTAGCCTGGTTTCAGCACCTGGTTCGTAGAGCCGGACCTTTCGTCTCTGCTGGGGAGCCTGCTCTACCTTGGTGAGCTTTCGTTTCTGCTGAGGAGCCTGCTCTACCCAGGTGCACCTGACCTGGTCCACCTGGTCCATAGAGCCTGTCGTGATCTCCGCGACTTTGTTTGGCACTCCGAGGATCTCCACCACATCGGTTCAGTCTGGGACCATGGCTCTGATACCACTTGTTGGGCCCCTAACCGGGCCCCATCTCCACATTGGTATGATATTGTCCGCTTTGGGCCAAGCCCGCACGGATTTGTTCTTGGGCTAACTCCCAAAAGGCCTCATACCAATAGAGATAGTCCAACCTATTAAACCCCATGATCCTCCCATGTATATTCGATGTGGGACTTTGTTGGACAATCCTAACAGTATATTGTTTAACCATTACCGTATTTAAATATTTATTGTTTTCCCATGAGAATTATTTATCTTTCGTAAATTATATCAATTATTATTTCATTTTATGGCTAAAAATATATTTCATGTTATAGACTTTTAAATATTAATTTCTCCCTACGATGCACAATTTGTAAATGTAAAATGAATAAATAATAAGAATTTTATATGTTTATATAATTATAATGTAATAAACTATTACAATCAATATATAATAAGAGATGAAAAGTTATATGTTAATGAAAGAAGAGTCAATGAAAAATACTAAAAATTAAAGGATATAAATTTGAGTAAGTTAGAGAACATTCATATTTGTTTTTCATAATTTATGAATATCTCTAGCATCCTTTTATGTAGGTCATGTTGATCATCTTGTACAAAAGATGAGTGTGTATATGTATATTTAAATTTTATGATACATGTTTGTACATATCCACAGTATCTAAATTTTTTATTTTTTCAAATATAGTGTTTAAGAAATTTTCAAAAGGTTTTAGTGATTACCAGTAACACTACATTCTAATTTTTTTAATTTCTGTTTGTAGCATAAACACACTAATATTTAACCCACATAATTAACCAACAAACAATTATTTGTGTTTAATTTACTTTAATTTATTTATACAATGATGTATCAAACTATAGATCGATAATAGATGACTACTTCAATTTATTTTACAGGAAAACCACATTAGAAATAAATAAAAAAGTTATTTCAGAAAATTGGATTATTCTTTTTTGAAAAAAAATTGTTGAAATTATAAACTAAAATTATAAAATATTTACTAAATAATTCAATTTTTATATTTTTATATGATTAAAAAAATAAATAAGAAAAATAATTAATAAAAAATGAAACAAAATTCAAATTAACATTAAATATAAAAAATGTCATTAGGGGTTTATTTGCTAGAACCGTAGTAAATATATTTTTTTGTTTTAAATCTTTTTCTTTATTTTTTTCCCTTTCTAGCTATGAATATACTTGAACATAAATATTTTATACACATAGTTGATACTACACAAATTAAAGACACATTAAGTGAAAAAAAAATTAAAAAAAAAAAGAAGAATGGGTACAGTAAACATAATACCTAGGATTTTAGAAACAAAAGAAAATAGTAATTTTGCTTTTGCAGACAAACTTATTCCACCCCACTCCCTTCCCCATATTTTCGCCCCCTTCCCCAATTTTAGATTCTAGATAATTCTGTTGATTTCTCTCATATAATTTGGGTCACACTCTCTCACAATTTATGTTTCTCTCTGTTATTCTGGTGGGTGGTAATGTCGCATCCTTTCTCCCTCAATTACTTTTGATCTTTTAATCTTCACAGTAAATAAAATTATTCAAAGAAGAATAAAATTTGTAAGTAGACACAAAATTTGGCTGAATCAACGACTTGATTAATGTTGGTTTCAATTAAAAAACAAATTGATTACGCGAAACATATTTTGTGAGATATGAGTTCAGACCTTTTATGAAAGGTTGGGTGAGTGTCTCTTTTTATTGACTTGAACAAATTAAATTGATTGTGAGAGACTTACTATTGATTTGAGAAAATGGTGCCTAAATATATTTTAGGCAAATATATGTAAATTTATCTCCAATTAAAATGTTTTATATTAAAAATAATGTTTTCCAAAAATGACAAATGAATTTGGGAGGGAAACTTCTAAGGTTCCCATTTTAGGGTGGATTTGTTATATATATATCAATCCTGATATGGAACCCACCGGTGGGTTTTCTTATGGAGCCCACCGTTTACTCCACTAATAAAAACTCGGTATATATATTATTTTCCACATATTCCTTTCTCCTTTCTTTTTTAACGAGTTATTTTATCCCACGAATTTAGGAAACATATACTTTTCCAATCATAAGCTGCTTAAGTCTAGCTTTTATATCTAACCAAAATCACTTTTATTCTCAAACACTACCTATTTTGATTTTAAGTTATTTTGTCACAATCTCTTTTTTTAATCACTTTCTTCAAAAGTTAAGCAGGATGAAACTGTTTTCATTAAGGGGGTGTTTGCAATAACTTTTTTCAAGTGCTTTCAGCTTATAGCTTGAAAAAACATTATTTTGGAGTGTTAGGAAAAATAACTTTTGCTTTGATAGAAGTGATTTTAAATTAAAAGCTAACAGTAGAAAATTAAAGTTTTTTCCAATTTTTTTGTATTTTGGTAAATAGATAGAAGTTTTTTCTCCCACTCATAAGCTAAAAGTTGCTTTAGTGATTTAATACACTCTAACTTTTATCTATAACCAAAATCACAATCACTCTAGCTTTTATCTATAACCAAAATCACTAAAGCAGTTTTAGCTTATGAGTGAGAGAAAAAAAAAAATGTCTATCTATTTGCCAAAATACCAAAAAGTTGGAAAAAACAACAATTTTCTACTTTTAGTTTTTTATCTAAAATCACTTCTATTAAAGTTAAAGTTATTTTCTCTAACACTCCAAAATAATTTTTTTCCAGGCTATAAGCTGAAAGCACTTGAAAAAAGTGATTGCAAACACCCCCTTAATGAAAACAGTTTCATCATGCTTAACTTTTGAAGAAAGTGATTAAAAAAAAAGATTGTGGCAAAATAACTTAAAATCAAAATAGGTAGTGTTTGAGAATAAAAGTGATTTTGATTATATATAAAAGCTAGACTTAAGCAGCTTATAATTGAAAAAGTATATATTTCCTAAATTTGTGGGATAAAATAACTCGTTAAAAAAAAAAGGAGAAAAGAATAGGTGGAAAAGAATATATATACCGTATTTTTTATTAGTAGAGTAAGAGGTGGGCTCCATAAGAAAACCCACTGATAGATTCCATTTCAGGATTATATATATATATATATATATATATATATATATATATATATATATATATTGTACATGAACTAACCTAATACATTAGTCAAGTCTTTGATCATTATTTTTATTTAGAAAACAAGAAAAACATTTTCCTATTCTAATTAAAAGTACTAAAACCCTAGGAATATACTTTATAAATATGGAATTTATGTCATAAATCAAAATCACAACCCTGATCATCTGTTTTTCATAAAATTTTGGTCCACATTATTTTAGGAATTTTTATTAGCCAGATTCATTTTTCAATATATTCTCCTCCCAATAGACAGATATTCCGTTCAAAATTTTGTTCTCCTATTTTATTCTATGATGTTATGTAAAAATTTCATGTCCGTTCAACATATATATATATATATATATATATATATATATATATAAATATATTTTTAATTTTTCTATTACTTCAGTGCATGATTTGTAATATTCTATTTCTGACTTGCAAAAGTCAAAACATATTTTATACTATTTAAAAAATTCTGATTTTTGGATATGTATTCTATCTACAAGTCTTATATCATAATTTTAAAATATAAAAAATATCCACCTTGTAGTTTTATAGTTATAAAGATTTTCCAACCGTTGCGCATAATTTTTTGTTTCATAAATTCAGAGTCCACAGTTATGCTTTTTGAAATATTTTGAAATTTTAATATGATACTTCTATATGAATCTATTGACTACAGTTAAAAATTACGACTTTTATTTCTTGTCGTTTATGAAATGAAAATTATTTACACACTATAGCACCGTGAATCAATAGGTACAAATTTAAGAGTATTGTGGCCCACGTGCCATCAAATTAAGTTATTAAGATATTATAGTTATCTTAATGGTTTAAATAAATAATCTTCCGGATAATATTTGGTCATGATATATCTAATAAGATATTATTTTCATGTTGATAGACAATGAATGGATAGCAATCTTAATTGCATTATAATCCTAATCCTATCAGAAATTAGTCCTCTCTCCGCCTATAAAAGATAACATAGTTACATTATTTCTATCACCTAATTGAATCATATACGTGTTCTATTCTAAAAGAAAGGTCAGGAGGGAGAAATCAATTCCTTCCATCAATCAATTATTTGGAGCATCAAGAAATCATTCCATGGTACATCAAAGTTAGTATCTTACTATTGTATCTTAATTGAATGTGAAAATCATGAAGTTCTAAGATCCATGACCAATCATGATTTTTCGTTCATTATGATTATGAATTAATTTATGTAAGCGTAAGTTTGACGCACTTTAAGGTTAATTATTTTCGGGGCAACGAGTATTAGAATTTCATTAACTCTAGGCCGAGCACTGATAATATTATGCAGATTAATTTTGATGGAATTCAGATTACCACGATTACAAATACCTGGCCTCTTGAATATTATGCGAATATATTATTTCGTGAATGAATTCTAAACATTGAATTTTATAATGTTTGTATAAAAATATTCTCATGAGTAATATAATGTTTTCCGATGCCGTTATTTAGTATGTCAAGTAACTAAAATGCATCGAAGATTTTGTCAAACATGATGATTACATGTTGATTCTCAAACTTGGTTAGATTATTTTACTTGCATTGACCATTGCCGCATTCGTTTATGAATTTAGTTTCGTCAAATAATTTGTTGATCATGGGAAATTGGTAAATGACCTCAATCACTTTTATGCAGTATGTGTTTCAATATTAATTGATATACGTTGATTATGTTTTCTTATGATTACAAGTGAATTAGTGAAATGATTAGTTTGCTTTTTGTTTTACTGATCCGTTATCATCCGATCTCAACATATTGTGAATAATTATCACAAATTTATATATATGAGGTTATGTATGATTAGACATCAAAATTCTTGATAGAAGGTCCCATGTCTTAACGATGATTACTATTATATGATTTAAATTTGTATTATGTTGGCCTGTTAGTCACCAAAGTGGTCTGACCAGAAAGTCCAATAAATTTTAAATCATATAATAAAATATTTATGTATTTGGCTATGATTAAAAGTTTTTGGCCTCTCTGTTAACGATTAATATTATATGATTTGAATTTATCTGATGTTGGCCTGTTAATCACCAAAGTGGTCTGACCAGAAAGTTTAATAAATTTCAAATCATATAATAAATATTTGACTCTCCATAAGAATGTGATGCTTAGATTTACTAATCTTTAAATTTGTGGATAATCAAACTTCATAATTGTAAGATATTAGATATCACCCAAAGGTGGATCATTAGTTCTTCTAAATTATGAGTATAATGTGATAATTGATATATTATGTTGACTGTTTTGTACATCCAAAGATGACAAAATTGTTCACTAAGTGTATTCAATTTATCAAATTATTATAAATTATACAAGCATCATTATGATTATGATTGTATATTGTTGTATCGCCCAAAGGAGAACATCAATGTACATTTATTGATTATTGATCTTGGATCTGTGTTTAAGTTAATCAAAGCATTATTGTGAATAATTATGTATCCTTGTAGTATCCGTTCATGTTGCTCTTCATTCGTGTGCTACGTCTGTTCAAAAATATTTAATGGGCCAGACTATTATAATAAGTGTAAACAAATTCAAATTCATCTCGGTATTTTGGATCTTGATTATTCACTCAAAGTTGACAACCCTGCTATTACTGACAAAAACAATGATGTCAAAAATGTGCCCATGATGTCTGGATAAGATCGAACATGCTAAGCATAATGTTTATGCGAATGTGTGCAACACATAATATCAAGAATACTATACCTCAAATTGAAAATTGCTAAGGGATTAATGAAAATTGTGAAAGAACGCTATGAAACTGCTGATAAATCTCAAACCGGGATACTAATGGCTACTTTAACCACCATGAAGCTTGATGGTTCTCGTAGCATGCATGACATTTCATTGGGATGACGAATATTGCAGCAAGACTTAAGTCATTGGGAGATGAGAGTGGATGATAATTTCCTTGTGCAGTTTATTATAAACTCACTGCCCCTGACAGTGGACCATTCCAAATGAACTGTAATGCCATGAAAGAAAATGGAACGTGGATGAACTTCACATAATGCTTGTTCATGAGGAAACGAGGCTTAAAAATCAGGGTCTCATTATGCTCATCTCACAATAAATCAAGGAGCTGGAAAGCAAGCTGGAAGGAAAGAAAAGGACAAGCAATGACTCTATAAAATGAATGAGTCATCTGTCAAAATCTAGAAATGGAACATGACAGTCCTAAGTGTAGTTTTTGTAAAAAAACCTAGACATTTAAAGGAAAAGGGATTTTCGGAAGCGTAACGACTGGTTCGAAATAAAAAGTATACTGGATATTCAAGTATATTTCGAGTCAAATTTAGTTGATGTTCCTTATAATATTTAATGGCTTGATCTTGCATCATAATCTTGGAACTAAACGTGGTTTACTCAGTGAAAGTTCTCCTTACTTGTGGCATAACCGTTTGGGGCACATCTCCAAAGAAAGATTACAAAGGTTGGTAAAGAATGAAATCCTTCAGGATTTGGATTTTATTGATCTTGGTATTTGTGTTGATTGTATTAACGAAAAACAAACAAAACACACAAAGAAAGGAGCCACGAGAAGCACACAACTTCTTGAAATAATACACACTGATATTTGTGGGCTTTTTTTACGTTCCTTCTCTGGGAAAAGAAAGATATTTTATCACCTTTATTGACGATTATTCACGCTTTGGTTATGTCTTTCTATTGGAAGAAAAGTCTCATTCCATAAACGCATTAGAAGTGCTTATTAATGAGGTTGAGAGACAATTAGATAGAAAATTGAAAATCATTAGGTCTGATAAAGGTGGTGAATATTATGGAAAATATGATGAATCGGGGCAATGCCCTGGCCCATTCGCTAAATTCCTTGAAAAGCGTGGCATTCGTGCTAGTGCACTATGCCGGGTACACCACAACAAAATGGCGTAGCATAAAGGCGAAATCGTACTCTTAATGATATGGTTCGGACTATGTTAATGATAACACGTTATTTATGTATGTATTTAGGTCGATTTAGGATCATATTTTATATCATTTACGTGCATATTTGACCGACATTTATTTATATTAATGATATTTGGGTCATTTGACGTGTTTCGACTTGTTTTAAGGTATTTTGAGCATTTTCAGGCTACCGGACGAGGAAACAAGTTGGAAAAGAGTGAAAACCGGCCCAAAAGAGTGAGAACCGTCAAAGAACCGGTCCGAACCGGCCTGAACCGGTCCAGGAGCAAAACAATGCAAGAACCGACACGGCCGCGTCAGACTTGTAACACGGCCGTGTCAAAAGTGGTCCATAACGCGCTGTGGGTTCTGGAATAGAACACGGCCGTGTCAAACTGTTGCTGGAAAAGTGGATTGTGCAATGCAACACGGCCGTGTCACTTGAGCAACACGGCCGTGTCAGAAGTGTTTTCCTGCGATAATTACCTAATTTTAATAGGATTTTGATCCTATCTTCCCCAAGATTCGGCCCAACTCTATAAAAAGGACCCCAAGCTCTAGAATCAATCATCAAGAACATAAATTACATCATCTTGGAAGACAAAGAAGACGAAGATCATCGAGACGGAGTCATCCGGGTTAAATTGTTCTCTCTTAGTTTTAATTCTTACAATGTTTTTATTAGAATTTTGTAGTGGATTATTACTAGGCATGAGTAGCTAAGCTATTCGTGTCCTAGGGTTAGAAAGTAGGGATTTTTATAACAATGTTTTGATTTATGTTTTAATCTATTAATTCCATTCTTTATGTGTTTTATCTTTATGTTTATGCTTAAACTGAATTTAGCTTGATCACCTAGATTTAGTAATTTAGTTTAACAATTCCGCTTCGAGAGGAGGGAATTGTTATCAGACTTAGAACATAGAGCGCAGTTGTCTATGACTGTGTAGGCCGTGGCTTAGGATCGTTTGGGAGTTATTAGGTTTAATTGACTCGAGAGGGTAATTAGCTTAATTAATCAACGGTTTAATCGCTTCGAGAGAAGGATTAGATTATTGTCGTGCCGCCTAATAAACATTAGAATTGGTAAATTAATAGGTTAATCATATTCAATATTGGAATAATATCCTGAAATCGAAGCCCTAGGATACCTTTTCTCTTTGATTGTTAGTTTTCGTGTTTCCTAAGTTTGAAGTTATATTTAATTGAGTAGTTTAATTAGTAAAATCAACCTTTAAAACTTAGTATCTAGTTAGGACATTCCTAGAGTATTAGGGTATCAAACTACCTAAAACTATTCCTTGTGGGATCGACCTTGACAATAGTACTACACCTACATCCGTACACTTGCGGAACGCTAGGTTAGAAACCGACGTGTCAAGTTTTTGGCGCCGTTGCCGGGGAATAGGATTTAACGCTTAGTTTTTATCTTGAAAAATTGGAGGAAACTAGACTAGATTTTTTTTTTTCGTATTTTTAATTTTAATTTTCGTTTTTTATTTTTGGGTTAATTTTTGTATTACGCGGTAGTTCTTGTTTTTGGTGCTTGCAGGCTTCGTATGCTCACCAGATCAAAAGGGAAAGAAACCCTTCTTCCTTTCGATCCGGAAATTGAAGCGACAGCTCGCAGACACCAAACTAGAAGAAACGCCGCATCTGAGATGGAGAACCCACCACAGCATTCGAATCAAGATGACGCACTTAACAGAGTACTGACAGCTCTGGCACGGTTGGATGATCGAGTCACGAACATACAGCAGCAGCTACCTCCACAAGGGCCACAGCTACAACAGCAGTACGGCCCAATTCAGATAGACCCAGCTGCAGGCGATGAAGATGACACGCCTATTAGCGACTGCTTGAAGCCCAGTCCAAATCAGCAGGCAGGAGGAGTAAAACCTCCACCACTCAATGCCAACAATTTCGAGCTGAACCCTGCACTAATCAATATAGTGCAGCAAAACCAGTATGGGGGAAGTGCGTTGGAGGATCCGAATGCGCATCTGATCAAGTTTCGCAGACTGGCCGACACAATCAAGATCAATCATGTGCCGCACGAGCAAGTCAAGATGAGACTGTTCCCTTTCTCACTGAAGGACAGAGCATTACAGTGGTTCAATTCACTAGAAGACATCAGAGATTGGGAAGACTTGAGTACTTCTTTCCTGTTGAAGTACTTTCCACCGAGCAAGATGCTCGACTTGCAGAATCAAATTAATCAGTTCAAACAGCTGGACCAAGAGCCATTCGGAGAAGCTTGGGAGCGATTCCGGGATCTTACCCGGAGTTGCCCTCAACATGGGTTCACCAAAAAGCAGCAAGTATGCAAGTTCTACAATGGTCTACTTGCTCCGACTAGAAACCAAGTGGACGCAGCTGCGGGCGGAAGTTTGATGGAGAAGTCAGTGAGGATGGCATTCTCAATCCTGGATGCTATGGCCAGAACGAGCTACCAATGGTCGAATGAGAGAAACATGCCAAGGAGGGTAGCAAGTGTCCAAAAAGTCGAGCCCGTCAATAATGAGCCAATTGAAAAGCTCACAGCACAAGTAACAGCATTGACGAGCCAGGTGAATCTGCTAACTAATCTGACGTTAGCACAACAGCCAGGGGGTCCGGAAGAAGTTGAAGAAGTAAAATTTGTGAATCAACGAAACTTCAACAACTTCCAGAACAATCAGCCTCGGTACAATCAGTACCCTCAGAATCATCAGAACTTTTCATATGGGAACGCACAAAATACACTTAATCCGCCACCCGGATTTGCTGTTACAAATGGCATGATCCATGACGGTAAGAAGCCATCACAAGAAGAGATCGCGATGTCACAATTCGAAAAGTATGATGAAAAGTTAGCTCAGTTGGAGAAGAAAGTGGATGGAAAATTCATGGAGCTAAACAAGCATATCACTGGGCAAGGGGCAGACATCAAGAGGCTCGAGAACACGTTGGTGCAGACTCAAGCTAGCATTGGAGAGTTGACATCAAACATGAGTCAGCTGATAAAGATAGTAGGAGCTCAACACAAGCAAGGCCAATACCCGAGTGATACAGTGGTTAACCCGAAGGAGCACTGCAATATTGTGGAGCTAGATGAGCATGAAGAGAGCTTGAAGGACCAAGAAGCAAAGGAATCAAGCGAGGAAGTAAAAAACATTGAGAAGGAGGAGGTCAATACAATCATAGATAAGAAAACTTCATCTCCTATTCTTGATGAGTCTTTTGATTTTTGTTTTAAAAATTCGTTCTTTGCTAACCTTGATCCTTTAGAGCAATCTAGAGTTGTTGTTGTGAAACAGGAACCACTAAAGGAGAGAATCCAAGTTAAAGAGAAAACAAAGGAGTGGGAGGATGGAAAAGAGGCGACAAAGAAGAGACCGAGCAGGCCCAAGAAGAACGCAAACACAAGCATGAAACCAAGAAGAGCAACAAAAGCAAAAGATCCAGGGAGTTTTACTATTTCTTGCTCAATTGGTAGTCATGAATTTCATAATGTCATGTGTGACTTAGGGTCTAGCATAAATTTGATGTCTCTTAAGCAGTATAGACAATTAGGATTAAGGGAAATTAAACGGTCCTTTACTATTATCAAATTGGCGGATGGATCTTCATTAACGCCGTTGGGAGTAGCAGAGGAGGTAGTGGTAAAAGTGCTAAATTTTGAATTCCCTAGTGATTTCTTAATTGTTGACATGAAAGGGAGTGATGAATTCCCTTTTATCTTAGGAAGACCCTTCTTGGCGACTAGCCAAGCACTAATAGATGTACCTAAAGGGGAGTTGGTTTTTCGGGTTCAAAACGAAATAATCACACTCAACATACATAAATCGGGTCTAAGGGGTAGGCACAATTGTAGCATTATTTACACTACCCTAGCTGCTGTAGAAAATCCTCATGGCCCAAATAGCTCTTTAATTGGTCAGAAAACATCCAACTCGGGGTGGCTAGAAGAAGGTTGATAGGAAAAGGACGTCCGGCTGAAGACGTAAAACAAAGCGCTTGTCGGGAGGCAACCCGATGTTTAATGTTTTATGTTTATTTTTTTTATTGCGTTAATTTTATGTTTTACGTGTGTTTTAGTGTTTTATGTTTTTAGGAATCAACATGGATGAGTGTTGCAAGAAACGGGGGTCGAAAAGACGGAAAAATCGCGTTAAAAGGAGCAGAAGATGCAACACGGCCGTGTCGCACTACGGACACGGCCGCGTCAAAAAGCACTTAGAAAGTGTTTTCAGCACTGGAATGCAACACGGTCGTGTCACAAAACGACACGGTCGCGTCAAAATCAGGCCCAAAAACTAATTTTGGTTCAAAAGCAACACGGCCGTGTCGGCCTTATAACACGGCCGTGTCAAAACGAAGCTCCAAACACGATTTCACACTGGAACGCAACACGGCCATGTCAATATCAGCCTAAAAACATCAAGTTTGGCTCAAATGTAACACGGCCGTGTCACAACATTCAACACGGCCGTGTCAGTGCTTCAGCAGAAACAATGGAAAATTCAGAGCGTGATGCGGAGATGGCCGAACCAAGATTCAGTAAGAGCAAAATGGCACGATTTCGGAGCTCGTAGGGGTTTCAAAACGCCATCGTCGAACGATTTGTAAGTTAACACCAAGGCGTACCACGTTTTTCCTCCAAACATTGGCTTTCAGCCAAGTTTGGGGGAGGGGGTAGACCGTGGGACGTCTTGGCAGCTATATTTATAGTTTTGATTTACCTCGTTCGAATTTCGTGCTATTAATTGTGGGTCCGTGTGCCCATTTTGCTGATTTTTTTATTGTTTAAATTGGTTTATCGGGTCTGTGAGCCCATTTTTCTGATGTATTAGTGTTGTTGGGTCTGTGAGCCCGAGTTTGATTGCATAGTGTTTCCATGTTGAGTCTTAGGAGTTTAGAGTTTAGAGTCTTATTAGTGTTTTAGTTTGTGAGTCATAAGGATAATAAAACCCGGAAATAGGTAACAAGTGAAAAAAATAATAAGAGAATAATAGGGAAAGATGGATGATGAATAGTTAATGATGAGATGATTTAGATGAAAAAAATGGCACATAATAGAGCATGAGAGGTGTTTTGAGACGAAATTGAGCGTGAACTGAGAATATTCAATCAAAATTTACCTTGTGAGAATTTGAGCCTAATTATACTCCAACTTTCGGAGTAAGATACTTTCTTTCGGTGTGAATTTGATTGAATATGTGTACTAGTCTCTAGAACTTGCCTTGAGTCTTTACTAAGAATGTGTCAAGTATATGTTGTGATTTAGGAAATGATCTTAGGCAACTTTTTGTTTAAGCCTATTTGTTCGAACCATGAAAATTGCCTTTGAACCATAATGAAAAAAATTGTCCCTAGTTAGCCCACTTGAGCCTTATAGCTTTATTTATTCATAACCTAACAATATCAGCCAAAACCTTTTGATTTAACTCTTTTGGCCTTAATTGGATTAATCAAGTTAGAGGGAGGAGAATTGGAAGGAATTTTGGGTGAACAATTTGTGGGAAGGAATGTGAAGTAGGGATATTTTCAAAAGATGAAGGAAATAAGAGAAAAGTGATAGGTGAAAAGCGAAGAATAGCCTCTCCTAGAAAAAAAAAAAAAAAAAAAAGAAAAAGAAAAAAAAAGAAGAAAAGAAAAAGAAAAGAAAAAAAAAAGAGAAAAAAATTGTTATTATTAGTATTACAGAGGAGAGGCTAGGAAATAAAGTGCTTAAATTGTGAATTTGCTTAGAACATTCGGGTAGTCCCAAAAATGTGGTACCCGCAGAATTGAAAAGCACTTAAGTTGTACGGACTTTTAAAGGTGAAGAAGTCACTTTGTGAGGTGATTTGTTGAAATTTGAAGAGTGAGGTTGAGTGATTGTATTGAGGGGTAGTCGGGTTAGACGTAACTTGATTAGTCCAATGAATAGTCACTTAAATCCAAATGTATCCCACCTTACCTTAAGCCCACATTACAACCAAAATAAAGACCTTTTTGATCCTTTGTCACACATATCAAGTATGAGGTCTAGTTTAGACGATTGGCAAGCATATGGTAGACTTTGCATGTAATTCAATATGAGTGGAAATTATTCTAGCTTAAACACTTGAGAGATGAGTGAAACACTTACCCGGTGAGGGTTGAATAATTCGAAAGTTCAAAGTCTCGAGATTAGTTGATTTACGCGTTATCACATATGCTCAAGTGAATTGTGTTGCCTAGTTGTTGTAAGAAAAATCAGACTGAAACTGAATTCATCATCTAGTCGCCCTAAACAAATGCATAATCACTTGTCATCTTGGTGTCTTTTGTTATGATGTTCGGGACGAACAACAGTTTAAGTTTGGGGGAGTTTGATAACACGTTATTTATGTATGTATTTAGGTCGATTTAGGATCATATTTTATATCATTTACGTGCATATTTGACCGGCATTTATTTATATTAATGATATTTCATTTGACGTGTTTCGACTTGTTTTAAGGTATTTTGAGCATTTTCAGGCTACCGGACGAGGAAACAAGTTGGAAAAGAGTGAAAACCGGCCCAAAAGAGTGAGAACCGTCAAAGAACCGGTCCAAACCGGTCCAAACCGGTCCGAACCGGTCCGAACCGGCCTGAACCGGTCCAGGAGCAAAACAATGCAAGAACCGACACGGCCGCGTCAGACTTGTAACACGGCCGTGTCAAAAGTGGTCCATAACGCGCTGTGGGTTCTGGAATAGAACACGGCCGTGTCAAACTGTTGCTGGAAAAGTGGATTGTGCAATGCAACACGGTCGTGTCACTTGAGCAACACGGCCGTGTCAGAAGTGTTTTCCTGCGATAATTACCTAATTTTAATAGGATTTTGATCCTATCTTCCCCAAGATTCGGCCCAACTCTATAAAAAGGACCCCAAGCTCTAGAATCAATCATCAAGAACATAAATTACATCATCTTGGAAGACAAAGAAGACGAAGATCATCGAGACGGAGTCATCCGGGTTAAATTGTTCTCTCTTAGTTTTAATTCTTACAATGTTTTTATTAGAATTTTGTAGTGGATTATTACTAGGCATGAGTAGCTAAGCTATTCGTGTCCTAGGGTTAGAAAGTAGGGATTTTTATGACAATGTTTTGATTTATGTTTTAATCTATTAATTCCATTCTTTATGTGTTTTATCTTTATGTTTATGCTTAAACTGAATTTAGCTTGATCACCTAGATTTAGTAATTTAGTTTAACAATTCCGCTTCGAGAGGAGGGAATTGTTATCAGACTTAGAACATAGAGCGCAGTTGTCTATGACTGTGTAGGCCGTGGCTTAGGATCGTTTGGGAGTTATTAGGTTTAATTGACTCGAGAGGGTAATTAGCTTAATTAATCAACGGTTTAATCGCTTCGAGAGAAGGATTAGATTATTGTCGTGCCGCCTAATAAACATTAGAATTGGTAAATTAATAGGTTAATCATATTCAATATTGGAATAATATCCTGAAATCGAAGCCCTAGGATACCTTTTCTCTTTGATTGTTAGTTTTCGTGTTTCCTAAGTTTGAAGTTATATTTAATTGAGTAGTTTAATTAGTAAAATCAACCTTTAAAACTTAGTATCTAGTTAGGACATTCCTAGAGTATTAGGGTATCAAACTACCTAAAACTATTCCTTGTGGGATCGACCTTGACAATAGTACTACACCTACATCCGTACACTTGCGGAACGCTAGGTTAGAAACCGACGTGTCAGTTAAGTTATTCTTTGTTTACCCACCTCATTGTGGATGTATGCACTAAAAACTGCCATGTATTTGTTAAACCGATTTCCTAGCAAAGCAGTTCCTAAAACATCTTTTGAACTGTGGACGGGTAGAAAACCTAGTTTAAGACACCTGCATGTTTGGGGTTGCCCGACAGAGATTAGAATTTATAATCCACAAGAAAAGAAATTGGACTTACGAACAATCTGTGGATTCTTCATTGGTTGTCCAGAAAAGTCTAAACGGTATAGGTTTTACTGTCCGAATCACAGTACGAGAATTGTTGAAACTTAAAATGCTAGGTTCATTGAAAATGGTGAAATTAGTGGGAGTGTTGAACCACGAAAATTGGATACTGAAGAAGTAAGGGTGGAAATGCCTTTACCTAAGTCTTCATCTCAAGTTGTCGTTCCTACAGTTGTTGAACCGCCGAACAACTTACAAGAACAACATATAAATGAAGAAACTCCCAGTATTGAATCTATTATTGATGAACCTGCAATAGATGAACCACAAAAACAAATAGTGAGAAGGCCTATAAGGCCAAGACGATCTGCTATTTCTAATGATTATGTGGTTTATCTGCAAGAGTCAGAATTTGACATTGGAATTGATGATGATCCAGTTTCCTTTTCACAAGCCATGGAAAGTAATAATTCTACTAAGTGGTTGGATGCTATGAAAGAAGAGTTAAAATCAATGGCTCATAATGAAGTCTGGGATCTTGTTGAATTGCCAGAAGAATGTAAAAGAGTTGGGTGTAAATGGGTCTTCAAGACCAATCGCAACTCGAATGGCAATATCGAAAGACATAAAGCTAGACTAGTTGCCAAAGGTTATACTCAGAAAAATGGCATTGACTACAAAGAGACTTTTTCGTCAGTGTCTCGGAACGACTCCTTAAGAATTATTATGGCTTCGGTGGCTCAATATGATTAAGAGTTACATCAAATGATGTTAAAATTGCTTTTCTGAATGGGGATTTAGTGGAAGAAGTCTATATGGATCAACCTGAAGGCTTCTTTATTGAAGGAAAAGAACATATGGTGTGTAAACTCAAGAAATCAATACGGGCTTAAGCAAGCTTCTCGTCAATGGTATCTTAAGTTCAACGATACCATTACTTCTTTTGAATTTAAGAAAAACAATGTCGACCGGTGTATATATCTAAAAGTTAGTGGGAGTAGGCTTATTATTTTGATCCTGTATGTTGATGACATTTTGCTTGTAACGAATGATCTTGGTTTGTTATTTGAAACTAAGAAATTTCTCTAAGAACTTTGAAATGAAAGATATGGGTGAGGCAACTTTTGTGACTGGAACATAAATATTTCGTGATAGATCACAAGGAGTATTAAGGTTGTCTCAGAAAGCATATATCGATAACGTTCTATAGAGATTTAAGATGAAAATGTGCTAATCAAGCATTGTTCCAATCCAAAAGGGAGATAATTTCGCATTATGTGATGTCCAAATAATGAATTGGAACGTGAACAAATAAAATAAATTTCTTATGCATGAATAGTTGGTAGCTTGATGTAAGCATAAACTTGTACGAGGCCAGCATGCTTGGCCATTACTAAGACAATCCAAGAATGAACCACTGAAAATATGTAAATAAAGTAGTAAGGTACTTACAAGGAATGAAAGATCACGTCCTTACTTATTGAAAAAGTTTCCGCTTCCTTGATACACTCGGTTCGCTTTGAAGACCGCACCGTTGCTGACGTATGTATTTTACCTTTTTTCTTCCACTCCATACGATGTGATGGATGGAGACTTATCTCATGTAAATGGAACTTGATATGGATTTCAGATTCAGAATATGCTGGATATGTTGATTCTCGAAAATCAACATTCAGTTGTTTGTTCCCATTAGCCAAAGGAGCAATCTCATAAAAAAGAGTGTGACGTAGTCTGTAATTGCTGCATCCTCTGTGAAAGTTGAATTTGTGGCATGATGTAAGGCTACAATTCAAGGTAATGGGTTGCAGAACTTCATTTCAGGACTTGGATGATGTCGACAGTATTGCCAAATCGCTGAAAACTTATTATGATAACTTTGCAGCAGTATTCTTCTCTAACAACGACAAGTATTCCAATGTGTCAAACATTTGAATTAAAGTATCTTGTCATCAAAGAAGAAATTCAAAAACAAAAGTGTCAATTGAGCACATTAACTAAAGGATTGTCTCCAAAGACATTTATTAGACACGTCGAAAATATGGGCATTATTGAAAGGTCTTAACGGACCTATGATGTGTAATTGACATTTGAGCTCTTTTATGTATTGATTCTGAACTGATTGATATCCTGTTTTGTCATTGATGTATACATGAATGTTCACATAAAGTATGATAGAATTTTGTCTCTAATCGAGATATTAATGTTGACTTTTATTGAAATAATGAGTCATATTAAGTACAAAACTAATATTGTGGTACATGGAAGGAACTATGTCGAGTAAAATGATATAGAACCGCCATGACCCGTGTTAGTCTATATTTGATATTAACATTATGATCTGACCAATGAACTTATAAATTATTGTTATATTGCGCAAATTACGTTATTATTTAAACCATGAAAGCTTAGTTCTGTCACTTTGGCCAAGTGGGAGAATGTAAGAGTATTGTGGCCCACGTGCCATCAAATTAAGTTATTAAGATATTATAGATATCTTAATGGTTTAAATAAATAATCTTCCGGATAATATTTGGTCATGATATATCTGATAAGATATTATTTTCATGTTGATAGACCATGAATGGATAACAATCTTAATTGCATTATAATCCTAGTCCTATCAGGAATTGATCCTCTCTCCGCCTATAAAAGATAACAAAGTTACATTATTTCTATCACCTAATTGAATCATATACATGCTCTGTTCTAAAAGAAAGGTCAGAAGGGAGAAATCAATTCCTTCCATCAATCAATTATTTGGAGCATCAAGAAATCATTCCATGGTGCATCAAGGTTAGTATCTTACTATTGTATCTTAATTGAATGTAAAAATCATGAAGTTCTAAGATCCATGTCCAATCTTATTATCTCGATTATGTATACGTGATTAAAACTTACAACAAAGTCTCAATTTCTTTTCAAATCATTCTTAAAGTTTCCTAAAATATTAACAAAATCCTATATCCCCAATTTCCTAGATCGACCCAAACACATATATATTAGAGATATCATTATTTATGTCTAAGTAAAGACGCGAACAAGACAAACTATGGACAATAGGAACATGTGCATACGAAGTTTCTTCTACTATTCAAGGTGGGGGTTTACTTTTATTATAATTATGTGCTTAATTTTAATTGAACTGTATATGTATGACTGTTATATTTCAAGTTCTAAGTTTATATTAATTTATTGGATATACATTTCAAGTTTCATGAGTACATGGATTATAAGTTATAAGTTATAATTGTTTATATTTTATGCTTTTAATTTTGTACATAATTGTCATAAATTGTATCCTCCATGCGAATATAAACTTGAAACTTGAAATATAACAGTTATACCCATACAGTTCAATTAATTAACTATATAATTATAATAAAATAATAAACCCCAACCATGAATAATAGAATAAACTTCGTATGCAGATGCATGTTTCTATTGTTCATAGCCTTTGTCTTGTTTGCCACTTCACTTAGGCATAAATTATCCTATTTTATCTCTAATATACATGGATTGGATCTAGGAAATTGAGAATATAGGATTTGGTTGATGCTCTAGGAAATTTTAAGAATGATTTTGAAAGAAATTGAGATTTTGTACGTATTGATTCACTGCGCAATAGTGAGAAAATAATTTTTATTTCATTAATGGTTAAAAAAAATCTGAATTATTTTTCAAGAAGATTCACATGGAAGTATCATACTAAAATTTAAAAACAATTCAAGAAGCATAACTATGGACTTTAATTTTTTTAAATCGAAATTGAAATAGAAAATTATGCTCAACGTTGGGGAAATATTTATAACTAGAAACGTACAAGATGGATCTTTTTAATATTTTAAAATAAGATTGAAGATATGTATATAAAATACATATCCAACAATCAAAATTTTTGAAGAAGTATAAATATATATTTCGAATTTTGCTAATCAGAAAACTGAATTTTCTAAATCCTGCACTATAGAAAATTTATATAAAATAAAGTATATGTTAGATGGACTTAAATTTTTTACAGAATATTATAGATATATACAATCAACATAATAAAATTTCGTGATTTTATAATTTTTTAAATAGGAGAACGAAAATATGAACGAAACACTTGTCTATTGGGAGAGAAGAGATGACTCTGGCACAGGAAATAATACATAAAATAATACAACAAAATTTTTAAGAAAAATAGATTATTTAGGTTGTGATTTTAATTAATGACATGAATTTCATATTATAGATTATATTCCTGGGATTTTAGGACTCCTAATTAGACTAGAAAAGTGTTTTTTTTTTGTTCTCCTACGGAATAATCACGGGCTTGAGCTTGATTAATGCATTAGGCTCGTGCCCAAATTAAATATTTAGAAGTCTAATAACATTAAATATGCTTTTAGTCAAATAATAATTGGCATAATTTACAAAAAATAAATAATTCTCATTGAATAGAAAGAGTTATTTAAATATAGTGATGCTTAAATAATGGAGTAGACATTATAGATAACGACGTAGAGTTATAGTAGAATTAAAAATAGTAGGTGATGAAACATCAAACGCCAAGTGTTACAGTATGTGACGTCCCTAGAATTGTCAAGATTGTCGATCAAACTAATCTAGTTTAATTAATCCAATTGAGCCAAAAGACTGAATTGTTTAGTAGGCGGTCTAGCCAGATTTTTTCGAGCATCCAAAATACCAGTCTTGTCGAATTTTATCCGGTCGTCGGGCTTGATATTGGGTCAAAGTTAGCTTAATACATTATATATAGTTTTTTTATATAGTAAGTTGTCAAATAGCATGAAATGTCTATAGTCATAAAACTAACGATTTAAATCCAAAAAATAAAATAAAATACATATATGATTTCAAATAGAAATAACACAATGAGTATTCAAGTGAAAATTTTAAGACAATAATAAAAGTTTACTACATAGAATTTATTTTACCTAAGATGAATCAATTTGAAGCATGAGACAAACATAGATCAGAAAAAGAAACAAATTGTTATGATACTAATATGATTTGATTGTCCCCCTTGAATGCATCATCTGAATAGTTGGTAAGAGACTTTCTTTCCCTCCTTATTAGTAGTTTAGCACTTACCTTCCCTCTCATTTTACCGATGTATGAGTATATATGCAGAGGACTCGTGTTGTATACTACTTCTGATTTATAAAAACCCTAGCCCTCTTCTTACTCTATCCTCTCCATCTGTCGAAGGTTTACATTTCTTCCTCCTCCTTCCCTTATCCTCCAATCATATATAGGAGGATGTAGATTGATTAGTTATTTTAATTTTGTTTTGTTTCGTCTGGGTTTTTATCTGTTTTTTTATCTTCTCAGGTTTGCCATTGTGAAAATTTTCCCTGCCTTTGTGCATCTTTCCACGTCTTGTGTGACATTCGATCTCTCTGTTTTCAGATGTGTCTTCCTGCTAGTCTTCTCCGATTTCCTATAAATTTTTTGGCTATGAAGGTGCGGCTTTACGGATTCCTTACTTGTTGTGCATGCAGTTATGAAACAAGTGAATTTTTTGAATTATTATGGAGTTACTGTGGATGAGATTTAAAGCTTCATGTATGAGCTTCTCATATGTCTGGAGATTGTAATTGTGTTGTGCATTGTTTGGCGCGTTTCTCTGTTTTTCTTTTACTTCAATCCGTCTATTTAAGTTATGCCAGATATACCTTTTTTGGATTGATAATCTTGTACATCAAGACTTTTAAGTAATAAAAATAAAAATTTCCTATTAAAAAATTAATATTATAGGTAATGCAAGTAACTGGAAACAAAGAACAATATGGAACAAGGGTTTTTTTGTATTTTGTTCTACCAATTTTTTTCTTTTGAAAATCATTTTTTTTTTCCAGTATGAAAAAATACCGAGTTAAGTCCTTTAATTCTGAACGAAAATAAACCAAAGAAAAAGTTATTAAATAAGATGAAATAATATCGGGTCAGACCTTAATTTTCAGGCAAAAGCAGGCCAATTTCATATCACTCATCAGGTTGCTGGACTCAGGCTAGGTAGGCCTAGCTAGTATTTTTCGGGCCATTAAAACAAAGTCCAGTACAGTGTGGACTAGCACATCGGGTTGAGTTCACTTTGACCCTCATTATAGTTATCTTATTAGTGTTTCTACAATAATGTCGAGTTGGGGTCTTGATGTAAGCATTAGTTGTTCGGATATAATAAAATGGTTTCAAACATGCATCCACATCAAATCCGTCCCTTTTGGATAGTTTTAAATCTGGTCAAACGAATTTTAGTGGATTTGAGATATGTAATGGATATTAATAAACACGTTGCAGACTCACCATGTGCATATTTTAATATTAATATATATATATATTGAATACTATACTTTTGTAAGTTTTGTAACCCTAATATATGCTTCATCTTTACCTTCCAAAATATGTTGTTCAGTTTTCCAAGTTGTTCATTAAAGTTCATTTGATTAATTTATAGGCTATTTTTCTCATCAAAAAAATTGTCAACCGCTAACAATGTTGCTTCTTTCAAAGTTTGGAATAATTTTCTCTTTTACGTTCGTGAAGAATAACTTATAGATTTAATTAATTATTATGTAAATTAAAACAAGCACAACGGGTCTTGAGATAGGTTCAAACCCACTCCATTATCATTCATAATCAGTCGTATCACAATACTGAGGATCAGAGTAGACAGAGAATTTGCATGCACTTTCAATTCCATCCGATATCCCTACTAATAAGAGTTGTGAACACCAAATATTTGTTAGACGATGTTAAGGAATGGCTAACAACACATTTGTATCAGCTGGAAGAAGGAAATTCTGGAAGAAGAATAGCAGTTATTCATTCTGATGTCAATCTGTTACTGACGGTTACAAACCGTTGTGGAAGACTCCAGAACCGTTGTTGAAGAGATGGAAAACCGTTGTCTAAAGCAGCTTCCAGAAGTTTGTTATTTTCTGTTATTCTGTTTCTTTCCGGATTTCAGTTTTGAAGCAGTTGTGTTGAGAAGCTTATTTTGTATTCATTTAGCAGCTTAGCCGAGGCATAACATGTGAGAATCATCTTGTATAACACTTGCTAGAATAGAGAGGGAAAAACACACAAGATAAAATACAAAGTGTGATCTAAGTAGAGGGAGATTGGGGATACAATCATTCTTCGATTGATCCATGTATGAGTGTGTACTTGATTCTGGTTATTAATCTGATTTGTTGGTGATCTCCGTGGACGTAGGCTTAATTGGCCGAACCACGTAATTTCTGGTGTTTTCTTGTTTTGGTTTATGTTGTGTTCTTCATTATCATTCTCTTGCTTGGTTCTTGTTTGAGGAAAGTCTCAAGAGAAGCTGTTAATTGATTCAACAAGTGGCGCCGTCTGTGGGAATCGAATCCAAGAAATCACAGAAGAGCTCTTGAAGAAGGCAATCATGGCAACCACCAAGTATGAAGCTGAAAAGTTCTCTGGAAAGAACGATTATGGCTTATGGAAGATAAAGATAAGGGCAATGCTGATTCAACAAGGGCTAGCTGGTGCCCTGAAGGGTGTTGATGGACTTTCAACCAAACTGGATGAAACTCAGAAGTTAGAAATGATGGAAAAGGCCCATAGCACCATCATTTTGTGTCTCTCAGATAAAGTACTGAGAGAGGTGTCTAAAGAACCAACAGCAGCAGATGTCTTGGCCAAACTGGATAGTCTATATCTGGATAAATCGCTTGCAAACAGACTCTACACCAAACAAAGGTTATACTCTTATCGTTTCTCAGAAGATAAGGGTATCTCTGACCAGTTGGATGAGTTTAACAAATTCATAGATGATTTAGAAGGACTGGAAGTGGATATGGATGATGAGGACAAAGCAATCATTCTACTGAATGCTCTTCCAAAATCATTTGAGCAACTCAAGGATGCTATGTTATATGGCCGGAAGACAGGAATCACACTATCTGAAGTACAAACAGCATTGAGAGCTAAGGAACTTCAGAAACAGAATGAATCTGGTCAGGATTCAAATGGTGATGGATTGAATATAAAAGGGGGAAAGAACCCTAAATTCAAGAAATCACAACAACAAGGCACTGCAAAGAAAAATTCTCAATCCAACACAAAATCAGCAGATGGGAAGGAAACTAGAAAATGTTTCCACTGCAAGAAACCAGGTCATCTTAAGAAAAACTGTTTTGAGTGGAAAAGAAAGCAAGCTGGGAAAGATCAAGCTCAACATACAGCTGACCTAGCAGAAGGAGAAGATGAAGCTCAGATCCTAAATATCTCAGAATCTCAGGCAGAGGATAAATGGATTCTAGACTCTGGGTGCAGTTTTCACATGTGCCCAAATCTAGACTGGTTTGTAGATTTTAAGGAGCAAGAAGCTGGTACAGTAATGCTGGGTAATGATCAAGTGTGCCATGTGAAAGGGATTGGAAGCATAAGATTGAAGACACATGATGGATCTATCAAAGTGCTGACTCATGTAAGGTACATTCCAAATCTCAAAAGGAATCTCATTAGTCTAGGCACTTTGGAAAATAGAGGCTGTGAATTCAAATCTGGGAAGGGGTTTCTGTATGTGATGAAAGATTCCAAGATAGTATTGAAGGGAATCAGAAAATCTAGTCTATACTACCTGATGGGAAAGGTTATCACTGGTGAAGCAGAAGCTGCTGTTAACAATGAACACATTCAATGGCATTCAAGATTAGGCCATGTTGGTGAAGCTGGATTAAACCAACTGATGAAATTAAACCTCATCAAGTTTTCAAGAAATGCAAGTGGAAAAGCTTGTGAGGACTGCATTCTTGGAAAAAGCAAGAAATTGGCCTACCCTGTTGGGAAACACACCTCAGAGAAGCCCCTAGACTATGCCCACTCAGATCTGTGGGGGCCTTCAAGAGTTCAGACTCTAGGTGGAGGGAAATATTTTCTGAGTATAGTTGATGATCACTCAAGGAAACTATGGATATACATTCTAAGGAACAAGTCAGATGCATTTGGAAAATTCAAGGAATGGTGCCAAGAAGTGCAGACAGAAAAAGGAACCTCATTGAAATGCTTAAGAACAGACAATGGTCTGGAATTTCTATCTGAGGAGTTCACCCAATTCTGTAAATCAAAGGGTATAAGAAGACACAGAACTGTTCCTGGGAATCCACAACAAAATGGTGTTGCTGAGAGAATGAATAGGACCATTTTGGAGAGGATCAGATGCATGATGATAAGCTCAGGAATGGAGAAAAGATTCTGGGGTGAAGCTGCAACAACAGCAGCCTATCTTATAAACAGATGTCCTTCAGCTGCAGTGGGACATACTACACCTGAAAAGTTGTGGTCTGGATCTGATCCCAGCTATTCTCACCTGAGGAGTTTTGGATGTAGAGCTTATGCTCACATAAAACAAGACAAACTGGACCCCAGGGCACTGAAATGTGTGATGTTAGGATATCCAAAGGGTGTAAAAGGATACAGACTGTGGTGTCCAGATCAAGCTAAAGTACTGATAAGCAGGGATGTGGTGTTCAATGAAGATGTATTCCCTTTCAAAAGAAAAGAAATACAGGAGGTTGCAATGAATGGTGACTCTAGCAAGACAGAAGTCAAGGTGGAGTCACAGGAGTTGTCAGAAACAGAAGACACTGAAGATAATCAGGAGCTGCCAGAAGATTTGGAAGAACAACCTCAGTTGCAGAATTATCAGTTAGTAAGGGACAGAGTCAGAAGGAATATCATACCTTCTTCAAGGTATGGTGATGAGTATCTTACTGCCTTTGCACTAGTAGCTGCTGAAGACACAGACTGCCATGAACCAAGGGATTATAAGGAAGCAATCAGTGGGGAAGACAAAGATAAATGGATTATGGCTATGAAGGAAGAAATAGAGTCACTTGAAAAGAACCAAACTTGGGTCTTAGTGGATAAACCAGAGAGTCAGAAACTGGTGAGCTGTAAGTGGATTTATAAAAGGAAAATTGAGGTCACTGATACAGAAAGAATAAGGTTTAAAGCAAGGTTAGTGGCAAGAGGCTTTACACAAAGAGAAGGGATAGATTATAATGAAATATTCAGTCCAGTTGTAAAGCATTGCTCCATTAGAATTCTGCTGTCATTGGTTACTCAATTTGACTTAGAATTAGAACAGCTTGATGTGAAGACAGCTTTCTTGCATGGAGATTTGAAAGAACAGATCTACATGACTCAACCAGAAGGGTTTATTGCACCAGGAAATGAAAACAAAGCATGTCTGTTGCAGAAGTCCTTATATGGTTTAAAGCAGAGCCCAAGGCAGTGGTATCTTAAGTTTGATAGTCATATGAAGCTTATTGGATATGTCAGGTCTAAATATGACAGCTGTGTGTATTTGAAGATAGTAGACAATAAAGTGATTGTTTATCTGTTACTTTATGTTGATGATATGCTAGTAGCAAGTAAGAGTAAGAGGGAAATTCAAGTACTAAAGGAAGAACTCCAGTCAGTATTTGAGATGAAAGTGCTGGGAAATGCCAAGAGGATTCTTGGCATGGACATTCAAAGAGATAGGAATGCAGGAATACTGTGGTTACATCAGCAGGAGTACATTAAGAAGATATTAAGGAAGTTTAACATGCATGAAGCTAGACTAGTCTCAGTTCCCTTAGGACAGCATTTCAAACTATCTGAAATCCAGAAACCTAAGACTATAGAAGAAGAACTTGAAATGAGCAGGATTCCATATGCAAATGCTGTTGGAAGTGTGATGTATGTCATGATTTGTACCAGACCGGATGTGTCACATGCTATAAGTGTTGTGAGTAGGTTTATGGCAAATCCTGGAAAGCAGCATTGGGAGGCTTTAAAGTGGGTATTAAGATATCTCAAAGGAGCAGGAGAGTATGGGATCATGTTTAAGAAATCTGAAGAGTGGAAAGAAGATTGTTTGAAGGGGTATGTAGACTCAGACTATGCAGCAAATATAGACTCTAGGAAGTCTCAAACTGGATATATTTTTACGTTGTTTGGAGCAGCTGTTAGCTGGAAATCTATGCTTCAGTCAGTAGTAGCATTATCTACTACTGAAGCAGAATATATTGCCTTGACAGAAGCTGTGAAGGAGGCAATATGGTTGCGAGGAATATTGTCAGAGTTTGGGGTGTTTCATAAGTCGGTAAAGGTGCTATGTGATTCACAAAGTGCATTACATTTGGCTAAGCACCATGTTTTTCATGAAAGATGCAAACACATAGATGTGAGGTTGCATTTTGTGAGAGATGTTGTGGAGAAGGGGTCTGTTATACTGGAAAAGGTGAGAACTGAGCACAACGCTGCTGATATGTTAACCAAAGCATTAACTAAAGACAAGTTCTATTATTGTCTAAAGTTGGTGCAAGTTTTAAAGATGTAAGATGAGGTTGAAGAGATCGCCAATTATTCAGATTAAGGAAGGTTTGTTGACAAGGGAGTGTGTGTTGATAGCCAAGGTGGAGAATGTTAAGGAATGGCTAACAACACATTTGTATCAGCTGGAAGAAGGAAATTCTGGAAGAAGAATAGCAGTTATTCATTCTGATGTCAATCTGTTACTGACGGTTACAAACCGTTGTGGAAGACTCCAGAACCGTTGTTGAGGAGATGGAAAACCGTTGTCTAAAGCAGCTTCCAGAAGTTTGTTATTTTCTGTTATTCTGTTTCTTTCCGGATTTCAGTTTTGAAGCAGTTGTGTTGAGAAGCTTATTTTGTATTCATTTAGCAGCTTAGCCGAGGCATAACATGTGAGAATCATCTTGTATAACACTTGCTAGAATAGAGAGGGAAAAACACACAAGATAAAATACAAAGTGTGATCTAAGTAGAGGGAGATTGGGGATACAATCATTCTTCGATTGATCCATGTATGAGTGTGTACTTGATTCTGGTTATTAATCTGATTTGTTGGTGATCTCCGTGGACGTAGGCTTAATTGGCCGAACCACGTAATTTCTGGTGTTTTCTTGTTTTGATTTATGTTGTGTTCTTCATTATCATTCTCTTGCTTGGTTCTTGTTTGAGGAAAGTCTCAAGAGAAGCTGTTAATTGATTCAACAGACGAAGCTTGGGTTGTGACCCAAACAAGTTCTCACAAAATCCCTCATAAAATATTATTTAGCTTTAGGAATAAAGTAATACTTGTGTGCATGTGATGTATAATATCATTACAATTTAATACATGGACTCCAAAAAATTGCTGAAATATAATTTATAAAAAATTCGCGTCCGCGAACTGGGTCAGCGCGCGAGTCGCACCTTTTTTTAAAAAAAAAAACTACTGCAAGAACACAATAAGTCTACTGTAAGAACACAATAAGTCTACTCTAAACACAAAATAATTATACTGCAAGAACACGATAAGTCTACTGAAGAACACAATAAGTCTACTCTAAACATAAAATTACTATACTACAAGACTCTAAACACAAAATTACTATACTACAAGAACACAATAAGTCTACTGTAAGAACACAATAAGTCTACTCTGAACAAAAAATAATTATACTACAAGAACGCGATAAATCTACTGAAGAACACAATAAGTCTACTCTAAACACAAAATTACTATACTACAAGAACACAAAATTACTATACTACAAGAACATAATAAGTCAACTGTAACAACACAATAAGTCTATTGTAAGAACACAAAATAAATAAATAAATAAATAAATAAATTCATGCGGGTCACGCACGACCTGCGCGTAAATTTGAATCTGGTTGTACATTAAGCACTATTGTATATCATATGCACCCAAATTTTTGCCTTAGGAATATATTAATATTTGAAATCTACTTAATTAAAACATGAGTTGTTCTAGGTTACACGTAACACATTGGTGTAACTTCCTTTTTACTTTAGGATGAAACACATTTGATCTCGACCATAATATTTCACCCACTTATATATTCACATTAAAACGCCACTTTCTTATTGAAAATTAACTTTTTACCCCGGAAAAAAGGTACATATTTTATTAATACATTTTTCTGATTTATTAATAATAACTTCAACTTATTTTAGGTTTTAAATATTTTTAAAACAGTGTCGCAGTATTGAAAGGGGTGGTGGCGCAGTTGGCTAGCGCGTAGGTCTCATAGCTATGTTGAGTTATCCTGAGGTCGAGAGTTCGAGCCTCTCTCACCCCATTATTTCTTTTTTCTCCCAAAACCATCCAATCGTGAGTCGAGAGACAGCATTATGCATAAGCTCATTATTTTTTTTTCTCCCAAAACCATCCAATCGTATTAAACAGGTACTATTATAAATAAAGAAAAAAAAAATAGAAATGTAGAGACTAGGACGGTCACTCACAAAAGTTAAATAATGCCATAAATCGGCAGATAAACATATCCAAAAAACTATAATTGGTTAATAAAAATAAAGCAATTACAAGATAACGCCAAAGCTAAATAGGTAGTATTATAAATAAAGAAAAATAAAACGAAGGAATGAGAAATATGGAGATCACAGGAAATTCACTAAAAAAAGTCAAATGAAAAACATTTTAATGCCACAAGCCGACAAATAAAGATATCCAGAAAATTATAATTGGCTAATGAAAATAAAACAATTACAAGATAACGCCAATTAAGTGCAAAGAAAACTGGAACTGGACATCGGTTGCAGGGATGTTGCTCTATGTCACGAAATCCGAACGTGAAAATTAGCAACGCTCCTCACATCAGTGTGAGTCCAAAAATTCCTTTGATAATTTCAGTGTCTTAGTTCAGAGTTGTCAAATCTATAAATACGATCCGACGATAAATTTCAAAACGTAAAAATTCCTCACCAGAAACAAAGGTCCTAGCACCAATGTTCAAACAAAGCGATCAAACAAGACTAACAAAATAACTCAAAATCAGCATCCAAAATCCACCGTCTTGCAAAGCTAAAGAAGACAGCCTTGCTTTACAGATAAGATAAAGCCCACGAGAGAATGAAAACAAACATGATTATCATGAACAGCCCCATTCTCGCAAAAAGGCGCACCGGCCTTGAGAGAAAATCCAGAAATTGAGAAATACAGCACCTGAAAAAAGGAAAGAAAGACCAAAAATGAAAAAGGGGATCCTGCTCGACTGCCACAACAGAGACCCCGTCAAAATCCAAAGTGCAAAATGGCACACAGGCCTTCAACGAACAGCAGCAAAGTGGAGCACAAAGGAAATGCAATCCATGCGAAAATCATCCTTTTTCAACAGGTAAATGCACGCCATGAGGCCCACAGGCCTTCACAAAGTGAAGGCGTTTCATGGCTGAAGCTGCTGGAAAACTCCACCACCGAAATCCTCGCTCGACCGGGATGCCAAATATATAATGCTTACTGAAGCCACTAATTCTAGTGTTTTTTAAGACGAGCAAACATATAGTAATCCATTTCTAATGTGATTAAATCATTGTAAAGATAAGATGTTAGTACATGTTTGCTTGGAGCTGGGGTTGGGGTGGCTGGAGTATTGTTGGTTGGGAATGGTCGTTGTAGTTAGTGACGGGAAGAGTAAAAAAGTGATTTTTTTTTTAATGGTTGGGGTAATGATTATAGTGTAGGATATAATTTTTAATTGTAAATGAGGTGACGTATGTAAGTGTTAATGATGATTAATTTTACGATTAAAGTGACATTAAAATTTGCGGTGATTTGTAGTGATTATGCCAACCTATGTAAACAAACCTAGGAAGGATTGATTCAATCCCTAATGAATTGTGCCAACCACAATCAAACATCCCCTTATATTTATATCATTTTTTAATGTTACTTGTAAATTTGAGTGAGTATTTTATTATTTTTTATGTAATTACTTGGTCATGAATAAAAATAACATATGGTTAGAAATTACTAGAAGAGTGAGGGTGTGTTTGTTTATCAATGTATTGGGTCAAACTGACCGTGTTTTCTTTAGGATTTCTAACAATATATTTACACTAAAAACAAATCACAACTCACTTTTTAATTAGCAAAATCAAAACATCGATTTATTTAACACAACTTCTTTTCGCACTTTATTTCCCCAACATGAATGTTGGTTGATGATTAAATAATATTACTAGAGAAGTCAATGCCTGGTTGATGATCTGCAGGTACCAACTCTTGTAGCTATTTGTAATAAAATTAGAGAAAGATTACTGAAATTTGAAATGTTAAAACTAACAATTAGAGATTAAGCATAGTACAATCATGTTATTATGGACTGAACAACCTAAAAATCAAAGGTCGCACAAAAGTGGATTAGTATTCCCTTTTCAAATTTCATTAGACAGTGAATGATAAGTTTATTAGATTAATGTTTGCCAAAAAAGTCGAAAACATCGAACCACATATGGTCATAAAAAGCAGAATGTTTATGATGACAAAAACATTTTCACAAGAGATTAGCACTACATTGAGCAAGCCTAAAAGCTTGAGATACCAATCAAATCTCTTGAGCCAACTATATAATCTTGTCTTTTTAGATTATCTGATGATTACTATAATTTAGATTAGAAATTATATATATTTTAAATATTTGGTCACTAAATCTTGAATTACATAATTAGGACGTTGTTCAAAATGTCCTTTGCTTTCAATATGTTTACATTTCACCTTTTGATTCAGTTAGTTACGAATATATTAAACGTGTTCCAAGTTTAGATTTGTCAATGCAGTGGGTTACATAGTCAACATAGATATGTTTGTGTGTGCGTTCTGAATATAATTAATATACTATTCATCACATGGATAGTCGAGTTTTGGGTTATTCGGGTTCGGATTAGTCAACTTTGAAAATTTTAAAAATTTTCCACAATTCGATTCGAAAAGCTTTATGTATTTGAATATTCGGGCTAATAGGATCGAATGTCAAATTATCCAAAATTTCATAGCACACAATAACAAACACATTTTGAAATTTACATTTACAAATACACCAAGGTTGTGTTTTGAAAGCAAATGATTTGATTTTCAATTCTTTATTTTTGGAAAATTCACTCATTTCAAATCCATTTCCAATCCTTTATTTGGATGTTTAAATTCAAATGAGTGAATTTGAATTATTTAAACTTTTCATTTTTCAGTTCTTTCTTAACATTTTTTAAATGATGATGATAATGATGAAAGCGCGTGTAGTGTATGTGAAGTGTGTGTAGTATATCTGTAGTGTGTGAAGTGCGTGTCAAGTGTGTGTAGTATATGTGTGAAGTGTGTGTGCGTTTGGTATGTGTTGTGTGTAGTGTGTGAAATGTGTGATAATGTGGCTATACATACATGACATGTATGATGAATTAATAAATGATTAGGTGGTTGGATGAATTTGAAATCCATCCAAAAATAAACCAGAAATTTTAAAGGGATTTAAAATCCTTCAATTTGATTTTTTTTTTTTAATCAAACACGTTGGGTGGATTTGATGATGGATTTCCAAATCCATCCCCAAAATCCCTTCATTTAAATGGAACCCAAATGCATTACTTCACCCTATAAGAATTCCAAAAGCAAATAAAGGCAAATCTATCATTTACGAAAGAGGTGTCTCATAATACAATTTAGCAATCATCATCACATAATTAAATACAACTTCTAAATTATAGTAATTACATTGCATTCAATCTGTAAACTTGTTTGTATGAGGCCAATTTTATATTATATATCTAATCGAAATGAAAATAAAAATAAATAATATATATATGTACACACATACATACATAATATATATATATATATATATATATATATATATTTATTCGAACTTTGGATGAAATTCGAATAAAAATGTAATGTCCGAATCCGATTCATTTATCCATTTGAGATTTTGGATGAATTCATTTATCCTATCCAAATCCAAAATATTTGAATTGATAATTCATATAACTAAATGGTCTAGATAAATTTCGAGTAATTTGGATTAATCCAAATAATGAATGAATATCCCTATATATGTACGTATATCCCGTTTATTATCTAATAAATAGTGCGTAGATTAATTTATTCAATTAATCCAAACTTGATTAAAATCAACTTAACCTAAATTAATTTTATTTCAGTAATGTTGGACACATACTCCTTTACTATTAAACCAAGAGAAAAGACGCATGCCATTTATATAAACATTCTTATCATAAAAGACATGTGTAATATAAGTCCTATAGGTTGTTGGGAAGTTATTTCTAATTTTTTTAAAGGATTACGGACGTGAGAGATGGAAGTTTCATTCCACAATTTACTTCTATCTACCAATAAAAAAAAATTCTCTCTCTTCATTCTTTTTCTTTTTAACTAATTTTTTTAAAATTTCATAAGTTTTTCGTATCAACTTTATTCTTGATGAAAATTTATTAAATTAATCCTTATTTTGCTATCATTAATTAGACATCCATATTGCATATAATAAATTTGTTGGATATACATATACATTAGTCAACCACATAAAAAAATTATAAAAAAAAAAAAAAAAATATAGGTGTTTATTTCCAATTATATATTTTGATGCATAGTAAAAATAATTTAATTCAATTTTTATGAAATTAGGTTTAAGACTCATATTGCTACAAAAAAATGCTAATATTTACTTCACTTTAATATATAAAATATAATAATATATACATACATACTATATATAATGACCTATGTACGTATTATAATACTTTATTACAATATTAGAATTTAATCACATATTATTAATGTAATTAAATATCCTATACCGAATATTGCACGAACGAACATCTAAATTAAAATAAAATAAGATTATATTTTATAACTACAAGTAGAAATGACTTGTCATTTTTTCCTTATAGATATTTACGCGGTAGTAAATAATCAAAATATAAAGATTCGATTTAATAAGCAAGAAATACATGAATTAATAAGTACCCTTTTGAGCTGAGCTTTGTAGCATGATTTAAGATTTTTGACAACTGTATGTGTATAAAAGTAGAATGGCACTTTCTACAAGTTTGACAAGTAAAATTTTGTCTGTTAATATGCCATGTGGCGCCTATGTGTTGCTTATGTGTTCCCTGAGTGTTATACTAATTTATTTCATAGCCTCTTAATTTCTCTACTTTGTCTACTCATATATTTTCTTCAACTCATACTAAGGGTCTCTTTGCTTAAAATTGGGTTCAGTAGATTTAAATGATCGAATCTCAATAAAGCACATTCATTAACTCCCTCAACCAGATTTAGCCCAGTACTCCCCAACCTTAAGCAAATGGACCCTAAGTCTTTAGACAATCATGCCACAATTTGAATAAATTTGCATTTTATTCAAGAAGATTTTTAATTCTGCGAGCAAAGAGAATTTTCAGTGAGTAATAAACAAAAAAGAAAAAAAAAAAAGAAATTTGATACAACTATTAATTACTCTTCCAAATTGCACAATAGAGAGGGGTGGGTGGTGAGACACAAGTCAGACTTAAAAACTAATTTTTCCCGGGCAAGCATCAAACATGAATTTCTCCATATAGTTATCATCAAACCAAGAAGAGCAAAGGAGAGAAAACAGTTGGTCTGACTATCATAACCTTGTTTAGCCAATAGGAAAAATCTTTATTTTCTTTTTCTTTATTAAAGTAAAATGAAGGTGACAGAACAATTGATTTGCTCATTTCTTGAGGCTTTTATCGGAAGATCAGTGATAAGTTTGAGATCGAAATCAAGTATTTTGGTGCGCTATTTCTTAAACGCATTAGCGTTTTGTTTGATTTACTAATTTTAGATCTATATATGTTTAGATTTAATCATTTTGTATTTCAATTGTTTTATATTCACTTATGTTATTTTGGTTGTATCTTCATGTCAATCGGTACTGACTAATTTCAGTAATTTAATGATATTTTATTTTTTAAAAAAATATAAGAGAAACAACATGACTAAATGTTAATGGAAATGTATTGTACTAATAATTTCGAGTGGGTCTCATGTGCCCAACTGCACATAAGACTTATTATGCACCTTCTTTATTTAGAAGGAGACTTGAAATGCAGTTAATTTAATTTTTTCGCGTTCGTAAGCCGCGACCCGCGGGTCGCAATATATATATATATATATATATATATATATATATTTTTTGAATATTCACCATATTTTATATATTAACATGGCATGTTTGCTTCACAAAAGTAGGCGTGGCTCTATGAGTAACACGTCCACATTGGGAAGTACCGTCGCGTGTTAGAATCTCCATCATGCGCGCTGTTGTTGTATCTTTTTCTCTTTTATGATTCTTCTATGATATGTTTGCTTAACATTTGTCTCAGTAAATTTAGATAATCGAATTCTAATAAAGTTCTCATTAACTTTCTCAGTCAGGTTTGGCCCAGCACTCCTCAGTCTTAAACAAACGGACCCCTAGTGTATCAATACACTTGAAAATTTTACCTACTATAGTAGGTAATATCCACCATACTTTTTACTTCCCATTTTTACTCATTTGCCATTCCACTTATATTTAAGTATGATTTTCTTTTTCTTTTTAATTTTAATTAAGTATAATTCCATTAAGTTGAACATATGGCATTTGTATTTCAGATTCTTTGTTTAATGTTTACCAGTATGATTGAACATTGATTAGTTGAGAATTTAAATAAATATCTGAAGTTAAATGATAATATAATTATTCACATTATATTATTTGTAATTTTATTATTTTATATACTAGTATTACTTCCATGAGATGTATGTTCATTTGAAAAGTAATGGTTTAATTAAACTAATATTATGTAATTTAGTATTTAAAAATGTGATTGTTGTATCCAAATGAAATAAATACTTAAAAATTCTAAATTGAACATAGAGAAATTATAAATAGTATAAATATCAGATGTGATACGTGGATTTAATAAACCTTTTGTAAATATAATATATTATCGAGTAACACTATAATCATACATTAAATGTAAAGTATATTTAGTTTCAAAATTAAGACACATATTTAGCGTGTCTGTATCATTCTTAACCTATGTGAATATCCATAAATAGTTTTTATTAATTATGAATATTCAAATAAACACAAATATCTACATATCATACAACTCATCAAAATATATTGTATTAAAATAATTAAATAATATTATAAGAATTTTTTTTTTTTTATTTTCTCATTTTATTTTAAATATTTCAATTTTATCTAACTAATATTTTACTTGGTAATTTTAGATATACTAAAATACTTTATATGTTTTAAGTAAATCCATAATATTAATGAAATAAAATCCAAAAGTTGTTCAATAGTTGAAATAAAAAAATAGTAATAAGAAGAGGCAAAATAATATTCAAGTGCGCTAATAAAAGAAAAATGTATGTTGTTTACGGATAAGTAGTGCATAGAAAATTAAAATATTAAAATTTTGATTGTATAAATTCTAAATCTAAAGCTTGTTTGGGACATACCATTATAAAATATATAATATTGTCAAATCATCCTTAGTTAAAAATGATCAAATTGTATAAAATAATTAAAATTATTTAATTTTGGTTGTCCTTTTTCAGACCGGATGGTTAAATCTAAGACTAATGTAATTGTCAAACACAAAAAAATAATTAAAGAAAAATTAATAAGAACAAACTGAAATATAAATCTTAAAAAAAGAAAAAAAAAAAAAAAAAAAAGAACAACAACAATTGAAAAATAAAAAAGAAACATAATAAGAAAAAAAAATATAAAAAGGGGTTCAAGATCGGTAACCTGCTTCACCGGTAAGCGGTTACACTTACCTTTTAATTTTAATGATTAAAATTTAAAGTTGTGTAATTCAACAACTAAGATTCAAGTGTATTAATACATCAAGTGTATTATAGAAGGACCCATATATATATAGAACAAAAATGTACTTCTATCATATAAAATAGGTTGTAGTTTGCTAGGGAACCATGGATCGTAAGTAAGGGTGAGCACGGGTCTCGGAGATAATCCGCTCCGCATCGAACCCCGGACCGAAAGCACTCCGAACCGATAATATCCGTTGACTATTTGACTTTATCCGAACCGAACCAAACCGAATTTTTTTGTTGTAAATCCGAACCGATCCAAACCGAAAAACCGAAATAGAACCGAGTAGAACCGATTCTAAGTAATCAACTATGGAATTTTTTTATATCATTTAATTAATTTCTTTTATACTATAATATTGAACCATTATGAATTTTAGTAAATTTTAACAATGATATAACTACTGTTTTAGTATTTTATAAAAGATTTAGTAATTAATAATAGAGTACAATATTTATAATAAATCATTTTCATAATAAACATATATCTTTAATTATAAATATATGAACAGTGAATATGTATATAGTTTATATAAAGAAATACATTACTATGATATGTTTCAATTCAATTCTACATTTCTTTAATCCAATCACTAAAATTTATTATTATATCTAATATTTAATTATTTTCACATATAAAGGTCAAAATTCTAGACCTGAACTCACTGCACATAGTTACTATCCTACGCCTGAATTTCAAGTAGTGGCTCGTTTCTTGTTCCCTTCTTCTTTGATTCTCCATCTTTCTCGTGCACACACCTTTTTTCTCTTGAAGTCAACTTTAATTTTACTGTAGTTAGTCATATTAAGTTTACATTTACTTATTGACAATGTATACGACTAGAGCTTTATCAATGAAAAATAATCGGTAAATGTCCAAAGAGGTTATCGATAGCCAATAACTTTATAATTTAGTGCTATTCTTCTTTTGACGAGATAACTACTTCAGTAACTTGTAATTATTTTTTTTAAGTTATGATTTTGAAACTTGTCTTAATATATAACTTATAAGTTGTTTAATTACACTTTTTCTTTAACAATATGATATTATTGTAAAGACAACACTATAATTCTTTCATGCATTTTGCTAAAAATATTAAAGGAAAAACTCCGAACAGCTCCGAATAACCGGACCGAAAGAACCGATCTCCGGAAGGAACTGAACCGATCAACGGAGCGGTTCTGGAGATTTAATTTTGGAAATCTCCGAATATCTCCGAGGTTTGGTTCGGTTCTGGAGATTTCCATATCTCCGAACCGCTCCGAACCGTGCTCACCCCTAATCGTAAGCGGTACAAGGTCATGGGTTCGAAAACCCACCTGTGCCTTCATTATCTTTTTACCTATTTTAAATATTTTTTATATATTAATTTGTAAAATTAATCATAATAATAATTAGTAATAAATATTACTTTTTTATATGATAAAAATAAATGATATTTTTATATAATCTTATGTTTTAATTTTGCCTTTTGTAATTATTTTATTTGTTTTATATTCTTTTAATTTACCTTTTTTATGTATTTATATTTTATTATAAAACTAGCAATAATAATAATAATTAGTAAAATAAATATTATTAACTAAATAATAAAAAATAAAAATAAAAATTTATTATTTGTTATAATTTTATTAATTTTGGATTTTTAATTATTTTTTTGTTTTATTTTTCATTTGAGTTACAAGTTATTCTGCTTGCATAAAAAAATCATAATTTTTTGTAAACAAATTATACTATGTCAATAAAATAAAATTATACTTTTTTGGTAAAATAAACTATACTAAATCGAATTCGCCACAACATAAAGGAAAAATAAAAAGTCAAAGAAAGACAAATTACACTGTTCCAATAAAAAGTTTATACTTAATAAATAATACTTTATGTTTAAATAAATTATACTATATAGGATCCACCACAATAAAACGAAAAAAATCATAAATTTAAAGAATTGGAAATTATGCTATTCAGGTAAACAGATTATACTTTTGGTTAAACAAGTTATACTGTATCAGATCTGCCACAAGAAAAACAAAAAAAATCGTACTTATTAGAATTGGCCGCAACAAAAATAATAAAATAATAAAATTTTAGAGTTACAAATTATACTATTTCAATAAAAAAATTATACTATTTGGCAACACAAGTTATACTATATCGAATACACCAATTCAAAAATGAAAACAATAAAAAATAAAAAAAATTATACTTTTAAGATAAACATATTATACTTTGGCGACGACTATTTGCAGTCCATAAAATTTCTCGACATAGCCCACACGTTTAATAAATTAAAATATTATTAGTCAATGACTACATTGTCCTTAATGAAAATCAATTAAAAATAATATATATATATATATATATATATATATATTGAAAATTTAAGAAACACCAAAAAATTATAATATTTTTCTCTGTATCATATTCTTCCCACGTATCTCTTCTTTCCAGAACTTCATAAACTCTAATTTCTTAAATGTTTCATCAATGGAGGGAATAAATAACAACGAAAATTCACTTAATTAATATGAATATGTGGTTATCATTTCTTTCTTCATCAGATTGGAAAGCGAGATTGCGAGTAGAAATTGAACTTAATGATTTCTATGTTGGAAGTCAAAATGATTGCAAAACTTTTTAATCTTTGGATTGAAGGAAAAAATGGCAACATAGCAAAAGAAAAATCTCATAATTCATATTCAGATTTGAATAGGGGGAGAGGTGTGTTCCTCAAAATCAATGATTCCAAAATCATCAAGAGAATTTATATTACAAATGATTGAAACATATTTCATGTGCACACCCATAATAAAATTGATGACGCTCTAAAGATAATTCAGAAAAACATCATCGCGTTGTTGAAATCGAAACCCCATCATCAGGGCCGGACCTTCCGTTAGGCGGAAGAGTCCGTCGACTCGGGCCAGAAAAAATTACAATTTTTTAGGGGCCCGAAATAATTTTTACATATATTTATATATATACACATATTATATATATTAATATGTTCATAATATTACATGAAAGAGTTAAGTGATCCAGCGGTAAGGTAACAACATGTGGGTTGTGTAAATGCGGGTTCAAATCCTGCTCAAGTCATTGTGCCTTTTTTTTGCTGTAAACTGCTGGGCCTGGAGCGCCTGGACTGTCTTGTAGGCCTCAATTTTATTATAATATTTCCTTGGCAGCAGGGCCTGCTTCAGCCTTCATGGGCCTCGAGTTAATTTTAAATATATATTTCACTTTGATTATGATTTGAAGTCTTGGACCCACATGAATATGCTGATATATATAAATTATTGCTTGACCCCTTGGTTAATACTTTTGCCGTATAAACTGTGAGGCGAGTTGTATTTTAATATTTATTTTCAACTTGTTTGTCTTTTATTTTTTATGTTATGATATAAATATTTTTAACATTATGAAAATGCATCATTTTTTTATGTATTTTCTTTTATGTTTGTCCATTGAAGAAAAATTATAATTTAGGGGTCCATTCTGAAAAAACTCGACTCAGGCCCAGAATTGACTAAGTCCGGCCCTGCCCATCATATATAACACCAAATCCTCATATGGCTTGAAATCATTAATAATGGACATGAACAATTTAATATGTGAAAATGAACTTGTGACGGGATCTCATTTTCACGACAAACAATTCAATATATGAAACCAACAATCTCGTCGTTTCTCTTACTTTCGTTCTAACAATCAGGTCGCTTCTCTTTCTTTCTTTTTATTTTTTATGTTCTATTTATAATATTTTAATTTAAACAATTTAATCCAAGAAATAAAGGGTATAACTGGTATTCGTTGGACTGTATTAAGAATTTTTTATACTAATTTTGTAATAAAAGTGGACTACATTGAGAAGTAGACTGCGTTGAGAAATTTAGTGGGTTGCGAATAGTCACCGCCTTATACTTTTTGGTAAAGCAACTCATACTATATCGAATCCGCCACAACAAAAGGAAACAAAATAAAAGTATTGTAAATTATATTGTTCCAGTCAAAAAAGGAAAAAAAAAAAAAAAAGTATACTTTTTGGCAAGACAAGCTTATACTATATCGGATTTGCCACAACAAAAAGAAAAAAAAAAACATAATAAATTATAAAAATTAGAGGATATATTATTCAGGTAAACAAACTATACTATTTAGTTAAATAAGTTATATTGTATCAGGTCCGCCACAACAAGAAGAGAAAGAAAAATCTTACTATATCAAATTCGCCACAATAAAAAGAAAAAAATGAAAAAATTTAAAAGTTACAAATTATACTATTTGGTAACACAAGTTATACTATATCGAATACGTCACTATAACTAAACTAAATAAAAAATTAAAGAATTACAAAGTTATAACTTTTAGGTAAACAAATTATACTTTTTTGGTTAAAGAAGTTGTACTATATTTTATCCGTAATAACAATAAAATAAAATAAATTGAAACAAATAAATATAATAAATATTGAAAAATAAAAATATGTAACAATAAAAAAACTATAATTAATTATTATTAAATTTTCACTATTAATTTAATTATTAATTTATTTTTTATTACTGAAATAGTTCATATTTGAAACAAATAAATCCAATAAAAAAATTGAAAAAAAGAGTCAATAATAAAAATAAAAATTGTAGTTAATTATTAAGCTATTTTATGTTATTGATTAATTGATATTTAATTATATAGTAACTAATAATTAATTAAAGTTTTAATAAAATATATTTTAAAAATATATTAATTATTAACTAATTTTTTATTATTGAGTTCATTAATATTTAATTAATAATAACTAATAATTAATAAAAGCGTTAATAAAATATATTAAACTGCAAGCGAGTTCGATCCCACAACCTCAGGCCCCTACATGCGCATCTAACCAAAAGATCATCACACAACATATATATTTAACCAAAAAAAAAACCACAACAATAGGTGCTATTAGGAGTTGAATCCGAACCCATCCAGTAGATAATTACAAAACTTAAGCTCATGTTCTGATGAAAGAAATGCACCTTAACGTATATAATAAAATGCTCCGAATAGAAAAAAGGAAAAAAAAAAAACCAAAGCAATTGGGGCAAGTGGGTCCGAAACCCGTGCCCCAACGCTAACTTTGAAGCGGAACTTATTACTGTTAACACAGTCAATCTCATTAAGCTAAATGTGACCGTGCCTTATGAATTTAAAAAACAAATCGGGAATGTAAATGGGCGCGAAAATTACAGATTTAGACAAGTGGTTGTGTGCACCAAGTTCTTGTCAATAATTGTCTATTCTAATTCTATTGATAGACTATTATTCTGATTTTGTTAAACAAATTAATTTATCTACCAATATGAAACATTTTGGAAAAGAAAAATATTTATGGTATCAACCAAAATATAATTCCAAAATAAAAAAATATCTAATAAACCAAAGTTTTTTAAAAATAAATCAAAGCCAAAAAATCGGTATAAACTTTTCCACTTCAATTGTGTCACACTCACAATTTTTTTTTTTTCCCAATAACAAAAAAACATAAATTCCCATTTCATGGATCATGAACCATGAAATATGAACAATAAAATCATGGATTGTTAAAAGTAAGTATACAATGGTCCCAAAAAACCAAACCCTAGACCCTGAACATCGGAGTTGAACATGAATCATGAACTTAAGATTACTTAACCTAATTAAAATTAGTTAACTATTTGAGTGGAACACGGGAGGAACATCTGTTTATTAAATTTTGGAGTGGAATACGAGTGATATACCATAACAAGTGGGACTGAGGACGCCCCGTGTCGCAGAAAATACTACTTCTTCTGTCTCAAATGAAATTGCACACTTTCTATTTCGATCCGTCCCGAACAATTTGCACCCTTTCTTAAAAAATAAACAAATCACACAAATTATATCCCACAATACACCTTTATTACCAAATAAAGCAAAATAATAGGTTTGAAAAGTCAACATAACTCAAAAAATAACTTTCTTAATATGTATGCGCACTTACCATTGTAAGTTCATTTGGGACAGAGGGAGTATAAGATTGTTTCCTATTACAATTAGATCTGGGGTTGATATAAAAAACAAACTTGGTCATTGATTTTTTTTTTTTTTTTTTTCTCATTTACGACCCATGTTTAAAATATATCCAATAAATGTCTGAACTTAGAGCCGCTTGGTTGCAAATCATCAATGACAATGATAATGAGTATGAATGAAGGGTCAATCATACTATGAAATGAAATTAGGGGAATTGTTAATAAAATGGAGGTAATGATTAACTTATTTATTATGTATCAAGCACCATAAATAGGAATGAGTCCTCATTCATTCTCATTCCTTACCCCTTAATATTTGTCGCCCATCGGTACACATTATTTTTTTCGTTTCTTTTCAGGCCAACTTTCGAAATTTTGATTTCTATCCCCCCAAAAAATGATTTTTTACAATTTAATTCAGATTCATAAAATTCAATTATAACTTAATTTCAGATTTTTGAAATTCCAGAAATCTAAACTGCAAAATTGAAAAAAGTTAGATTTCAAGAAATTAAAATAAAAAGAAAAACTACAGAAAATAAAATAAAAAATTAAAACAAATTCTCAGCAAATAAAATGAATTTTTTAGAGGAAAGAAAAAGAAGAAAAATAACAGAAAACTTTTAAGAAGAGATCCAGAAAGCTAAAAGTGAAAATTGAAAATAAATTTCCAGAAGATGAAAAAAAAATAAAATCAGAGGTGAAAAAAGAAGAAAAAATATAGAAAACTAAATAGAAGATAATTTTCAAAAAGAAAGAGAAAATTTCACAAATATTGTTGAGATTTTATTTATTCCACATAATTAATTATCTTTTCTTCTTCTCAGAATATTTTTTCTTAATATTTTAAATAATTCTTGTTTTTCTTATTTAGTTATGGACTTTTCGGGAATATTTTTTCATGATTTTTTTTTATTTTCCTAATTTTTTTTAGAATTTTATTTTTGAATCCTTTTCTCATTTTAATTTTTTGTATCTTTTTTTTCCTGAAACTTCCCTTTTTTGGAGAAATTTTCTTCTTTTTACAATTCTCTGAATTTTTTTAGGTTCTACAGTTTTTCTTTTGATTCTTCTAAATTTTTTTCTTTTTTATTTTATTTTCTGAAAATTTATCTCAATTTTTTGTTATTTTAATTTTATGTAATTATCTTTTTAATATTTCTAAAAAATATTAGATGTTATTTTTTTATTTATATTTTTACTCATGTATAATTCATTTTTATATTATAAATTTGATATAAAAGTGAAATTAAATTTTAAGAATCTGAATATTTATACGGGAATTTATAAATCAATTTTTTGGGATTTAAAAATCAAATCAGTTGTGTAAGTCATGCAATTGGAAGTTGGCCGAATAGAATGAAAAGTTAAAGTTTGGATACTAGTCGGCTACAAATACTAATTTTAGATCGTTAGTAGATACATTTTAAAAATAGATCGTAAATAAAAAAAGAAAAAATCAAGCTTCATATCTGTTTAACTATTTACGCTTTCGGCTAGGAATGCAGTATGAGAAGAAAAAGAGCAACCTAATTACATTTATCACCATATATTTTGTTCAAATTACTAAGGGTCCACTTGGTTACAAATCATCAATGCCAATGATAATGGGTATGAATGAGGAATCAATCATATTATAGAATGAAATAGGCAAAATTGTTAATAAAAGGAATAATGATTAACTTATTTATTATGTATCAAGCACCATAAATGAGAGTTAGTCCTTATTCATTTTCATTCCTTACCTTAAACCCCTCAACTAAGCAGGCCTTATATTTATGGAGAAAAATTTGTGGAAATTACGAGCAAGTCCTTTCACTTAGTTGCTCAAGGTATACTATACAGGATTCTATAAATATAATAATAAATTAAGAAAACGTTATCAGAACAAAGGAAGCAGTACTCGAACGTTGAAGTTCAAATTCAAATTAAAAAACCCCCATTGATCGGATGCTTGTTATGCCATAGACAAACCAATTGAAGCTTCAAAAGGTTAGTTCAATGCTTCAATTAATTATTCTTTTTCCTACACCAAAGCAAAATCATTATATTGCTTGAATTTCAGAGATTCCACGCGAAATCAAATAATCCGAAAAAAGAAGACCATGATGGCAGAGAAAATACATTCAGCAGTCAAATTGTTTGCATACAGAAAACATTATTAGCATTCAAAATGCACATACAAAATGAACGAAAAACAAGTTTCAAGATAGTAATCTTGAAAAGATGGAACTTCCGTTACAACTCATTGAAAGGAAGATCTCTCTTCATTCCTTCTTGCCGATCCCATGAGACATGTTATAGATCCCCCTCCCCTGGAAAATCAGGAAATATTCATCAAATAAATTTGAAATGAAACTATATATAGATAAATATGGAGAAAAGTAGCAAATCAGGAGAAGCACTCACAATAAGAAACAAACTGGAAGCTGCAATAGCCAAAGGAATGGCAACCGAGGTGACCTTATCCATTCGTCCTTTCAGATATGTGTGTTTATGAATGCTCTGAAAAAGCTTTTGCTTCTCAACCAGATCCTCTCTTGGCCTAAAGGGTGCCTCAGACATCCTGCACGATTTGATTTCTTTTAACAATAATCTTTGCGGGATCCAAAAGAAAATATTCAAGTAAATGCACTAAATAATTATAATTGATTTGACTATTTGAAAGTTGTTTTTAATTATTATTCCATTTTTAAGGGGGAATAGAGGAACACATTCTTACGACTCAGTTGCAGTTGGAGGCATGTAGCAACCCCGCTCCACACAGCCCCACCGATACACCAGACAATAATACAAGATAATTAAGAAAATATGTATTCTTGAAGAAACTTAATATCGCACTTTTTCATGGGATCCATGTCTCAACTAAGAACTATTAAAATGCCAAAACGACTTCAAGTTTTATAAGGAAGACATGGTGCTAATGTTAATCAAGGCAAACCCCATTGTGCAATAGCATCTTTCTAAGACCACAAGTACATGTTCAACAACCACCAACAGACTAAGGCTTTTTCCACTCTGTGTGGTCGACTATCTAAATAATCTCTCTCCAACGTACTTGGTACAGACGCATGGCCTCGTGAATTTTAAATAGAGCATATCTTTTCTTACATTTTCTTTCCAGGTCTTTTTTAGATCTTTATCATCCGTTTTGATATGATTAAATAATTCTGTACATTTCTTGGATTGGTTCATCTAAAGGATTACTATGCACAAGCCTAAATCATCTTAACAGTCTTCTATAATGAAACACTTTCAAAATGAGAAAATTTTGATCTTATGTTTGAAAACACATCAAGGTTGCAAAGCACTGACAACTAGAAACAATTACATACGCTGATGATGTATATAACAACATATCTGCAAATGGACCTCAATATTTAAGAGTTTATTTCGTCAAGTTTCTCCACAATTTCTCTATCTTCTCATGGTACGGATGCTTAAATTCATATTATTAGACACACCCCAAGAAAGAACGATAGAACCCCAAATCTACAAAATGTTTGCAGCGAAATACATATTCCCCCAGAAAGAAACATCCGAAGTTAAAAACTACCCAGTTTAATTATAAAATACCAAAAGCCATATATTGTAATGTTCAAGCACGAAAACACCAAGCTAGCCATGAGTATGACTTCGATAAAATTCCAAAGAAATCAAAATCTAGGTATCTTAGGACTTATCATCTCGAAAAATCCAACCGCATGGATCAATATGGGTATTACTAATAACAATAGATCAAAGCCTAGATGGATAGATCCAATCTAATCGCACTAATTAAAATACGAGCCGAAAAAACAGATAACGAAAAATCCAATTCAATAGATATAACCGAAAGGACATCAATCTGCAGGAAAGTAACAAGCCCTAGATGCAATAAATTAGCCAGGCCGTCAATAAAATCAACAAAAAAGTAATTAAGACAGAAAGAGAACGTAAACTTTCCTGGACTGAGAACTGAAATCACAAGCAAACAGATAAAAAGAATCTGGACAAGGACGGACAAACTGCGCCAAATGAAAACGAAGGGAGGATTAAGAAGTTGTGAGCACTGAGCAGGCGCACACAATTACACAAATACGGGTTTTGAAGTACAATCCGGGTTTCAGCTATTTTTGCCAGGCTGGGCCAGCTTCTAGCCCTGGGCCTATAAAGCCCAATACCTTTCTATATAGACTTAGAGCACCCGGAGGAAGTATTTGAAATAAATTGGGGCATGTGGCAGGTAGCAAAGCATTGGGGTGGTAGAGTAAATTGTTACTTCAGGTCCATTGGGGAGGGGGTAGAGGCCGAGAGTGGGGGAGCGAATAAGAGATGGAGAGTGCGCTGCAAACGCAAGGAAAGGGCGGGCGCGTGGAGCCCATGCGTGCCTGAAGAGAGTGGCGCGGTGGGACTCGCGTCCAAGATCTTGTCGACCACCACTGAATTATTTCCCTTTTTTCTTTCTTTTTTCGAAATTCTATTTGAGTTTGTTTATTTATATTGTGTGTGATCAATTGTGGTGTATACTACTATTGCCAACGGTCAAATTCATTGTTCCCAACCGTTGGTAAAAATTTTAACTCATATTCTTCCCTATAAATACATGCAAAAATATTCATTTTTCCACCAACAACTATAATTTTCTCCCACTATTTCTTTATATTTGTTTTTTGCAAATTACTATAATGGGATAAAGATCTTGAGCGAGAAATTGGTTAAATAATTCTTCGGATTCGGAAAAAAATTTCAATCCTCGTCCGCCAACTTCCACCACCAGCTCCCAAAATTTCAAGAGTGGGGCATCATAAGAATTTTTAACTAGATATATTTCAAGAGTGGAAAAATATGTTTCCTTTTTTTAATTAATATTTCGTGTTGTATTGTTTTTCCCCTCTTTGAATTTTAATACATTTAATAATATTATATTAAAAACCGAATTCATTTTTTTTTTTCCGGATTTTTCTTTTAAAGTCGATAATAAATTTTTTATCTAAAAATTATAAATATTAATTAATTAATTATATATGTTAAAATTGTAAATAAGATTTAATTAAATTGAAGATGTGAAAGTAAATAGGGTGGTTTTAAGGTGGGACCCTCAAATAATGACAAATAGTGTTAATTGGACCTGGGTTGCATTGGGGGAAATAGGTAGCATTTGAGTGGAGTTTGAACTTTTGACGTGGCAGTGATGTTGCAGGTAGTCATTGTGTTTGCACCCTTAAGACCAGATACTAGTTTCGTTTTAGGCCCATATCTTTGGTCGTCTAAATTTAGCGGTATTATTGTGACTAACATAAACATGTTATTTATTTTTTGAAAAATGTACAAATAGGCCCTCCAACTTTTAGCACAAACTCAAATCAACATCTAAATTATTTTTTTGTCAAATAAGACACTTGAACTTTTTAACTCAGACAAATCACCACCTTAACGTTTTATGTAGTACAAATAGACACTTCCACAAAAAAATAAGTTAACGCGGGTCAATTTTTTGTAAAATGGACGTAAAGATTGATGAAGCATCTGCAGACAGCCCGAGCCCAAAAGAAAGCAGACGGTAGAAGCCAAACGATGATCCGGTGGATAAGGCTCTGCGGGAGTTTGCTTCACATACTTGACTTTTTTTTTGAAGTGGTTCACAAATTTATTGTTGAAATTGTAAATTATAGAAAAGAAATGTTCTAAGAAAATTGAATGTGTTGGTACTGACAGAAATGTAAGAATTTTATTCAAGTTTGGAGATATTGAAAGCAATATTATTGTCTTTTTTTCTGCCATTGTGGTTTAAAAGAACTGAAGCAGGTGGTTTTGTTTTCTTGTTTATCTATATTAGGAGCATTTCGAGAAAAAAGGTTGTTGCCCCTGTCTTTTTATGTTCTGTTTGAAGCATTCGTAGGCTATGTAGTATTTTCTTTTAAAGCATTATAAGAGCCCATATCTTAGTTACAATTAACAGGACAATAAAATAGTGAAAGTGAGCGAACTCCTATATAACTTAAACAACTATAAGAGAATTATCCATAATATTCCTCGTATTCAAGTGAGTACTATTCAATCAAAAATTAAAAGTCATAGGTTTAAATCATGCATTGACAGTATTTGGCATATATTAACAAACAGGAAGAAATGCATTGACCAAGATTTTTCAAATTCAATTAGGCAATGAAGGAAAATTAACTACACTCATCTAAAAGGATGTTGACTGTGTAAATGGTGGCCCCACAGTGCCATGTCAAAAAAAATTAACCGACGTTAACTTAAATTTTTAATGGAAGTGCCTATTTGTACTACATAAAAAGTTAAGGTGTTGATTTGCCCAAATTAAAAAATTCAAGTGCCTTATTGGACAAAAAAATAGTTTAGGCGTTAATTTGAGCCCGGGTTAAAAGTTGGAGGGCATATTTGTACCTTTTCCCTTTATTTTTTCTTGAATGATAGTTTCATTAATAACAAATTCAAAAGAGATCACATCCGAAGCTAACTAGCTAGTCCCTCTCTTTACAATCGGAAAAATTCAAGAGGGTACCCTGAGCATCATTCCGCTGAGTATGAGCTCTCGATAGCAAACAAAGTATATGAAGTACCAATTCTATCACTAGGAATAAATCCAAAGATTTGAAAATGTTACATAAAAGATTGATGTCCTCTACTATTGTCAATGAATTCACATCCAAAGCTTCTTGAGAATGAGAATGGAGATCAATATCCTTAACATCAATCATTATGTATGTTTTCTTCTAATAGTTTTTTAAGGCTGAAATTTGGGCAAATCGGATTGCTTGGAGGTACAACTCCACTGGACTCGCAATAACGTCCCTAGAGATGGCCCAAGCCTGAACAAGATTACCCTCACCATCTTGCACAATCCCCCAAACCTACACTTTGAATCTGCAGAGAAGACGACACAGATGAAGCAAAAAGAAAACATCCTACCGTCTTTATCCAAGGCGATTCAATACCTTGCTGGTTCTTGTTCAGAATTGAGTGAAGAGAGGTAATAATTCTTCTAACAGACTTATTCTGAAATTCTTGCCACTCCTTCACCACCCCTTCTGCAATATCTCTCTCACAAAATTGTTTCTTATTAAAGACTCAAAGGTTTCTTGTTTTCCGAAGCACCCAAAAAAGGTAGGTCGTGAGTTGAATTCTATCCGAGAAACATGCTATTTTACTCGCCCCTAAGATTAATTGCCACCAAGTGAGAAATAAGGAGAGGGTGGGGGGAGGGAGTTGTATATGCACCACCTTCCAACATGTTCGTGCTCTAGTACAGTGGAAGAAAAGATGCTCGATCGATTGTTTTGTGTGTCCATAAATCGTGCAGATCGGGTCGAGGGGATGCCCTTTGGGATGAGTTTAATATTTGTAGGAAGGAAATTGAAGCAGCAACGTCATAAGAAGTATATGATTTTCATTGATTTTCAGCCTCCACAATGTATGCCACATATCAAAATAAATTTTGCGTCCCGGTTACTCTCCCTACAATCTGAAATCATGAGCTTTTGTTGCATAATTTTCTTATAAGTAGAATTTTTACAGTGTACCTTCCATTCCGATTGAAGTTACAAATCAGCCTGTCACAATTTCCAGTGGCACTACTATCAGTTTTGATGATTGTATCAATATCTGTCATGTGAAAAGTTGAACGAATCAACATTTTGTTCCATGTAGTATCTTCTGACTTCATAAGTTCTCTAACCCAGTGAATGTTGAATTTATCAGATTCTTGAGGAATGGGCCTGAAATTCGGAGCACGTAGAAGCTATGGGCACTCCTAAATTTCAATCGGCTTGCCCTCCCCCACTTGATATCTAACTCTCATTTGCAGCACACATCGGGCCTCTAACCAACATGGCAAAACCCAAGATGAGTTACTCTTGGGTTTCGTGGAGAAGAGATTATCATCCGAAAAATATTTTCAATTCAGAACTTTACTCATGAGCATATTTGGCTTTATGGTGACTCTCCATAATTTCTTAGCAAGAAGCGCATCATTAAAAGAGTGAAGATCATTAAGGCCTAGCTCATCAAACTCTTTAGGAGTAGCAATAGATTTCCAACTTTTCAAGTGTATTTTGTGCTTTTCTCCCTCCATCACACCTCACCGAAACTGAGCCACTTCATGACAGATATCATCACAAATTCCCTCCGGAAGCTTAAAATATAACATAACGTAGAAAGGTAGTGCATCAAGGATGACTTTGATTAACACTCCTTTACCCGCATGGCTGAGAAAGTTAGTTTTCCAGTTGCTAATACGGTCTCTAACTATTTCCACGACATACTGGATGTTACACCCACCCTTGTAAAAACTTATTTTATACCAATTTTTAGCCTTACAAAGCCTGTATATTTTTTTTTTTTTTTAAAATTAACGATGTAGAATACTTCTTCAAGACCCAAATTTCACCTACATATATTGACATAGGTTCAGGTCGAGTACCAAGGTGTCACACTCCATTCAACGCCATATTTACAAAAATATATATATTAAAGTTTCTTAATTTGAACATGTCCAAAAAGATTATTAGAACACTAGCAAAAACATAGTGAGTCCAAGGTTTAGCCCCACAGGTCGTCATTCATATACACGAGGCTTCAAGACTTGCAGAAGTTCTAACAGCATGCCAGATTAGTCCACGAGCTCATACGTAGTCAAACTCACCTACAATGCAAGAACTACGTGAGCTAAAGCTCAGTAAGCAGAAATCATGCATGACAAATGCGTAAATGATGAGATGCAATTTACAAAACCATTTCTTTCAACTCTACTCAAAAGAAAACCGTTTTCGTGAGTATTGGCTCCCTTCACTGGCACAACCTCACCAGAATATCACTTATTGGCCATACTCGTGACTACCAAGGGTCCCTCCTCCCCCCTTATAGTCCACCCGAGATATCAGTGATGGTTGGTACGACCAAGCGGCTATCCTCCCGAGACTACCAGGGGTCCACCTCCTGCCTGCCCCCGCAGTCCACCGAGAAGTCTACCTCTTCCCGTACCCCTCATCACGAAGGTGCTGAAGTGGGAACCTCTTCCGCGTGCACGCCTGTCACCGGAAGCATCCCGAGAGACACCATATACAATGTATAACTCTCAGTGTACCAGTGGTGACCAACCCCAAAACATTATCAATTTATGCAATTACGTTATTTTGACTTCTTATATGTACACATGTAATCCTTGTAGATGCTAATGCTCATGATTGATGCACATCCATTTGTTTTTTTAGCAACAGAAGAATACACTTTATACACATGCATACAACAACACATACATCAATCAATTATCACAAATAATAAACACAAATACTATGTTCAAGCATTGTAGTTGGCGATGGATTTCTACTTACCTCTCCTCCGGAGTAGCTTTTGAAATTTCCTATTCCACAATGGTAATCAATCCAGTTCGTTACGAAGCGTAACTACGTCTGGGGGCGATACCAAGCCAAGATATTTTGCTTTAGATGAATCTTGGAGTTACAATTACAAAATGAAAGAAGAAAACTGTTTTAATAGCTTCTTGGACACAAAAGCTGAAAAGTAAGTCGGTCTTTGAATCTCGGCCGAGATTAGACCCTGTCTCGGCCGAGATGACTAAGTCGGTCTAAGGGTCTCGGCCGAGATCACTCTCTGTCTCGGCCGAGATGCGTCTCCAGGGCAAACTTCCCGTTTTCCCTGCCTTCACGTCTCGGCCGAGATCACTTCTCTGTCTCGGCCGAGATGACTCGACCACCCGTCTCGGCCGAGATCCTTCCCCGTCTCGGCCGAGATTACTTCCCAGCGTGAAACACTTCATTCTCCTTGCTTTTGGCTCCACACTATAAACTTGTCACGCATAGTCTTAAATTCTGTAGCATGTTTCATTATTTTAGACTAGGGGGTTCTTGACTACCAAGGTAAACATGTCCAAATTAGTCGTAAAATATAAAATTCACAATAAATATAACAAATTAATTACTATAAAACTATCACGTAAATAGCACATAAAATATGGAATGCATGAAATGCAAAAATTATATTGGCCAGTGAGTTGTGAGAGGCACGGGTATTACATCCTCCCCCCCTTATAAAAATTTCGTCCCCGAAATTTACTTACTTGAAGAGTTCAGGATATTTGGCTCTCATTTCATCCTCTCTTTCCCAAGTAGCTTCTTCGACTGATTGATTTCTCCATAGCACTTTTACTAACGGAATTTCTTTGTTTCTGAGCCGTTTTACTTCCCTTAATAAAATTTGTACTGGTACTTCCTCATATCCCAAGTCTGCTTGTAGTTCTACAGGTTCACTGTTCAGGACATGAGACGGATTTGCTATATACTTCCTCAATACTGACACATGGAACACATTATGTATTTGAGACATTGACGCTGGCAAATCGAGTCTGTAGGCAACCTCACCAATCCTCTCGATAATAGGAAATGGACCAATGTATCTCGGACTAAGTTTTCCTTTCTTACCAAACCGCATTATTCCCTTCATTGGGGCAACTTTCAAGAACACTAGATCTCCTACTGCAAACTCAAGTGCTCTCCTTCTTTTATCTGCATAGCTTTTCTGGCGACTCTGAGCCGTTTTCATCCTTTCCCGAATCTGTGACACAGCTTCTGTCATTTCTTGTATTATACTTGAACCTAGAAGTCTTCTTTCGCCAACTTCATCCCAATGTATCGGAGATCGACACTTCCTACCATATAGTGCTTCATAAGGGGCCATTCCTATAGTGGATTGATAGCTGTTGTTGTAGGAAAATTCTATCAAAGGTAGAAATTTGCTCCATTGACCCTGGAAATCTAACACACAAGCTCTGAGCATATCCTCTAAAGTCTGTATCGTCCTTTCCGATTGTCCGTCAGTTTGTGGATGATATGCAGTACTGAAAGACAACTGTGTTCCCAGTGCCTTGTGTAAACTCTTCCAGAAAGTAGACAGGAATCTTGAGTCTCTATCTGAAACAATGGATAACGGTACTCCGTGAAGTCTGACTATTTCCTGTATATATATCTGAGCATAACGATCCATGGAGTAAGTAGTACAGACTGGAAGAAAATGAGCAGTTTTCGTAAGTCTGTCCACAATTACCCAGATAGCATCGTGACTCTTTACAGTTTTCGGCAATCCCACTACAGAATCCATTGTAATGTTCTCCCATTTCCACTCTGGAATCAGTAAGGGCTGTAAGGTTCCTGCCGGTCTTTGATGTTCCGCTTTTACCTGCTGACAGGTCAAACACTGTTCTACACACTGAGCAACATCTTTCTTCATACCTGGCCACCAGTACTGTACTTTTAAATCTCGATACATTTTGGTAGCTCCTGGATGTACTGAATATGGTGTCGAATGCGCCTCTGCCATAATATCTCTACGAATGTTATCTACATCTGGCACACATAACCGGTTTTTGAATCTTAAGATATCATTCTCTGACAACTGAAAGTCTAATTGTATCCCTGAAGCGACTTTCTTCTTTACTTTAGCTAAATATTCATCTTTATTCTGTCCCTGCTTAATTCTATCAAGTAGGGTAGGCTGAAGGGTTAGAGCTGCTAGTCTTGCCTCTACTACTCCCAATTGAACAATCTCGACATTCATTCTTTGCAAGTCTAGTAACTCTGGTTTCTGAATTAAAGCCATCAATGTAGTACCTTGGGACGATTTTCTGCTTAAGGCATCTGCAACGACATTTGCTTTACCCGGATGATAGTTGATAACACAGTCATAGTCTTTCACGAGTTCCAACCATCTCCTCTGTCTCATATTCAGCTCTTTCTGTGTGAAAAAGTACTTCAGACTTTTGTGATCTGTGTAGATCTCACATCGTTCTCCATATAGATAGTGTCTCCAAATTTTTAGCGCAAATACTACTGCTGCAAGCTCCAAGTCATGAGTAGGGTAGTTCTTCTCATACTCCTTTAACTGTCTGGATGCATATGCTATTACTTTGCCATTCTGCATTAACACACACCCTAAACCGTTCTTCGAAGCATCACTGTATACCACAAAGCCTCCAGTTCCTGTTGGTATTGAAAGGATCGGCGCAGATGTTAACCTTTTCTTCAGTTCTTGAAAACTCTGCTCACAAGCCTCTGTCCATTTGAGTGTTACACTTTTTCTAGTCAACTGTGTTAAGGGAGATGCAATTTTCGAGAATCCTTCTACAAATCTCCGATAGTACCCAGCTAACCCGAGAAAACTACGTACCTCTGAAGGATTTGTAGGTTGTGGCCAACTGTTAATTGCTTCAACTTTACTTGGATCAACTGCAATTCCTTCTCCTGACACAACATGCCCCAGAAATATTACTCGATCCAACCAGAACTCACATTTCTTGAACTTAGCGTACAACCGTTTCTCCTTTAGAACGTCTAAAACCTTTCTCAAATGCACAGCATGCTCTGCTTCATTCTTGGAGTAAATCAGAATGTCATCAATAAACACGATAACAAACTTATCCAAAAAGTCTTTGAATACCCGATTCATCATATCCATGAAAGCTGCTGGGGCATTTGTCAATCCGAATGGCATTACCAAAAACTCATAGTGCCCGTATCTTGTACTAAATGCCGTTTTCGAGATATCTTCCTCTTTAATTTTCAATTGATGATAACCTGAACGTAGGTCAATCTTGGAGAATATGGCAGCTCCTTGGAGTTGATCAAACAAGTCATCAATCCTGGGTAAGGGGTATTTGTTCTTAATTGTAACCTTGTTTAGTTCTCTATAATCTATACACATCCGCATAGTACCATCTTTCTTCTTGACAAACAAAACTGGTGCACCCCATGGCGAAAAGCTAGGTCTAATGAAGCCTTTGTCCAGTAAATCTTGCAATTGAATCTTCAACTCTTTCAACTCTGTTGGCGCCATTCTGTATGGTGACTTCGATATAGGAGCAGTCCCTGGATATACGTCAATTACAAACTCTATCTCTCTATCTGGGGGTAATCCTGGGAGTTCCTCTGGAAATACTTCAGGGTATTCTTGCACCACCGCTACCTCCTCTATAGTCGGACAATGTTTCTCTTCCATACTCATAATACTTACTAGGTAGCCTTCACAACCACTTTCCAATAGCCTTTTCGCTTTCACCGCTGATATCATGTGATATTTGAACCTTTTTCGTATTCCAATAAAGACGAAAGATGTGTCACCAGGCGGTTGAAATGTGACTATCTTGTTCTGACAATCTATTGTAGCACCATATTTCGATAGCCAGTCCATTCCCAAAATCACATCATAATCATTCATATCTAATATGATTAGATCGGCATAAAGTTCTCTTCCTTCAATAGAGATAACACATGTTCGCAGAATTTGGTTAGTTTGTTTTGACTCTCCGGAGGGGATCACTACATTGTAACTAACGTCTGCTACATCAGGTTTCCTACCCAGCCTCTTCACATACTCAGTGGATGCAAATGAATGTGTAGCTCCAGAATCAAATAATGCAAATGCAATAGTATCACAGATGGGAACTTTACCTGTTACTACAGATGTATTTGCTTCCGCTTCCTCTGTGGTCATGGTAAAGACTCTAGCTGGCGTCTTCTTTTGTGTAGCAGGGTTTGAGTTTTCTGGACAAACCGTGGAAATGTGTCCTGCTTTTCCACATTTAAAACAAGTCCGATACTCTGCGAAACACTTTCCACTATGCGAACCTCCACATGTGGGACATGTAGGTTGTGTAACTGGTGATTTTCCTTGTTCACCCTTTTGGCGCTTGTCCTGATCCCATGATTGTTGTCCTGGTTTTGGTTGAGAACCCGGCCTTGGACCTTGCACTTGTAGCGGCCTTTTCTTTCCATCTCCTCCAAAACGAGGTCCTTGTCTTTGTATAAACTGACGCCTAACCTCCTGAGCACGCCTAATTTTCATTTCTGCTTGTTCGGCAATCAACGCTCGTTCAGCAACTTGTGAATAAGTTACTCCATGTATTCCAGCCATACACACATCTCTATATAACTCTGGCCTCAGACCTTCTAGGAATCTCTCTACTTTCAGCGCATCCGTACTGACCATGTGCTCCGCAAACCTAGAGAGTTGCTCGAACTTGGCGATGTAGTCTGCAACATCCATTGCCCCTTGTCTCAATTGTATGAACTCGTTCATCTTCATTACTCGAACTGGGGCAGTGAAATACTTGTTTCTAAAAAGTTCTTTGAACCTATTCCACGTCATTGTCGCCACATCCTCTATAGTTTTCATTGTGTCCCACCAGTGTCCCGCACTTCCACGTAACATGAACGATGCACACAATACTTTTTCCCCCTCAGGAACCTTACTATACAAAAACATGTTCTCCATAGTTCTAAGCCAATCCTCTGCATCAGTGGGATCTGTTGCACTCTCAAATGTTGGCGGGTTAAGCTTTCTAAACCTTTCCCCGATGACCTCTAAGTATTCAGCTCGAGGTTGTTGTTGATTTACACCATTTCCTGGTTGTTCACCCACACCCCTTTGTTGGATAAGTTGTTGAATTTGTTGCGACTGTTGTTCGACTAACCCTGTCAACCGAGCCACAATCGCTTCGAGGCCAACACCTACTGCTGGTGCGTTCGGTTCTGGATCATTATTTCCTTCAACACCTTCTCCTCTAACGACCTCCATGATTTCTTTCTAATTTTATTGTCCCTCTGTCACAGGCCAATATGACTTATGAAATAATGAATGCAAGTTACGAATAAGTAAAACTTACTGGCATGTCTGCGCTTCAGAAGTTCCGAGCTCATGTATATGAACTGTCTACAGGGCACAAACCGGGCTCTGATACCACTCTGTTACACCCACCCTTGTAAAAACTTATTTTATACCAATTTTTAGCCTTACAAAGCCTGTATATTTTTTTTTTTTTTTAAAATTAACGATGTAGAATACTTCTTCAAGACCCAAATTTCACCTACATATATTGACATAGGTTCAGGTCGAGTACCAAGGTGTCACACTCCATTCAACGCCATATTTACAAAAATATATATATTAAAGTTTCTTAATTTGAACATGTCCAAAAAGATTATTAGAACACTAGCAAAAACATAGTGAGTCCAAGGTTTAGCCCCACAGGTCGTCATTCATATACACGAGGCTTCAAGACTTGCAGAAGTTCTAACAGCATGCCAGATTAGTCCACGAGCTCATACGTAGTCAAACTCACCTACAATGCAAGAACTACGTGAGCTAAAGCTCAGTAAGCAGAAATCATGCATGACAAATGCGTAAATGATGAGATGCAATTTACAAAACCATTTCTTTCAACTCTACTCAAAAGAAAACCGTTTTCGTGAGTATTGGCTCCCTTCACTGGCACAACCTCACCAGAATATCACTTATTGGCCATACTCGTGACTACCAAGGGTCCCTCCTCCCCCCTTATAGTCCACCCGAGATATCAGTGATGGTTGGTACGACCAAGCGGCTATCCTCCCGAGACTACCAGGGGTCCACCTCCTGCCTGCCCCCGCAGTCCACCGAGAAGTCTACCTCTTCCCGTACCCCTCATCACGAAGGTGCTGAAGTGGGAACCTCTTCCGCGTGCACGCCTGTCACCGGAAGCATCCCGAGAGACACCATATACAATGTATAACTCTCAGTGTACCAGTGGTGACCAACCCCAAAACATTATCAATTTATGCAATTACGTTATTTTGACTTCTTATATGTACACATGTAATCCTTGTAGATGCTAATGCTCATGATTGATGCACATCCATTTGTTTTTTTAGCAACAGAAGAATACACTTTATACACATGCATACAACAACACATACATCAATCAATTATCACAAATAATAAACACAAATACTATGTTCAAGCATTGTAGTTGGCGATGGATTTCTACTTACCTCTCCTCCGGAGTAGCTTTTGAAATTTCCTATTCCACAATGGTAATCAATCCAGTTCGTTACGAAGCGTAACTACGTCTGGGGGCGATACCAAGCCAAGATATTTTGCTTTAGATGAATCTTGGAGTTACAATTACAAAATGAAAGAAGAAAACTGTTTTAATAGCTTCTTGGACACAAAAGCTGAAAAGTAAGTCGGTCTTTGAATCTCGGCCGAGATTAGACCCTGTCTCGGCCGAGATGACTAAGTCGGTCTAAGGGTCTCGGCCGAGATCACTCTCTGTCTCGGCCGAGATGCGTCTCCAGGGCAAACTTCCCGTTTTCCCTGCCTTCACGTCTCGGCCGAGATCACTTCTCTGTCTCGGCCGAGATGACTCGACCACCCGTCTCGGCCGAGATCCTTCCCCGTCTCGGCCGAGATTACTTCCCAGCGTGAAACACTTCATTCTCCTTGCTTTTGGCTCCACACTATAAACTTGTCACGCATAGTCTTAAATTCTGTAGCATGTTTCATTATTTTAGACTAGGGGGTTCTTGACTACCAAGGTAAACATGTCCAAATTAGTCGTAAAATATAAAATTCACAATAAATATAACAAATTAATTACTATAAAACTATCACGTAAATAGCACATAAAATATGGAATGCATGAAATGCAAAAATTATATTGGCCAGTGAGTTGTGAGAGGCACGGGTATTACACTGGAACATCTCCTTCTTAGATCTGCCAATAACCATTGGAAGCCCTAGATATCTCGAACTTCTCATTTCCATCACTCAGTTCAAGATAGAACAAATATCATGCCTCTATCTAGCTGGTGTATTTTTGCTAAAATAGACCGATGATTTTTCTAGATTGACTGCTTGCCTGGAAATGGCACAAAATTGAGCGAGGACCTCTTTTAGACACCTTGCCTGCATCATATTAGCTTCACAAAAGATAAGTGAGTCGTCAGCAAAAAAATATGGGTAATGATCGGTCCTCTCTTGCTCAATCTCAAGCCATTAAGGGTGTTATGGATACATGTTTGGGTGATAAGGAAATAAAAGGCTTCGGATATGATTAAGAAAAGGTATGGTGAGATCGGGTCTCCTTGCCTAATTCCCCTTGAGGGATGGATGAAACCTTTAGCTTGACCATTAACCAGGATTGAAAATGAGGCAGATTGAATCAAAGAAAGACCCATTCGATGAAATTTTGGGCAAATTCCATTTTTTCCATCACTTAGTATAGAAAATTCCATTTAACTTGATCATATGCTTTGGCCATATCAAGCTTTATGAGCATGAAACACTTTTTTCGGACCCTATGACTTTTAAGGAAATTGATACACTCTTGGGCCACAATCGCATTGTCAAGAATTTTTCGGCCTGGAATAAAGGTGGCTTGGTTTACACTAATACAATGTTCAAGACATGGTTTCATTCGATTAGACAAGATTTTTTATATAATTTTATAGACCACATTACAAAGACTAATTGGTATATTATGTGACCTGGAAGAAGCCTTATGGATTTTTCTATAAGAGTGATTAGCGTATGATTTATGCTCTTAAGGGTTTCTCCTTTTGTCAAGAAGTTCTTTACAACAACACAAATATGATCTTGAATTGAAAGCAAAAAATGTTAGAAAAAAAAGGGAGTCATACCACGGGGTTCAGGGGCCTTGTTAGGATTCATGTCGAAGAGAGCTTTGTGAATTTCTGCATCCCCGATAAGACGTGCAAGCTTTTGGTTCATTTCATTCGAGATTGAGATTTGGAAGCCCTCAAAGCAGCCTCTCTCAATGTTAGAAGTAGACGTAGTGAACAAATGCTTGAAAAACTGCACTGCTTCCTCCTCAAGGTCCTCATCTGTCTCGTATATAGTACCATCATTTCTGGTAAGCCTCTTAATACAATTAATTTTCCTTCTTTTTTAAGTGATAGCATGGAAGAATCGTGTATTTTTTATTTCCTTCTTTGAGCCATTAATCCTTGACTTTTGTTTCCAGAAGACTTCTTCCAATTTATAGCATTTCTGAAGTTTGCTTTGAAGCCTTTTTACTCATTCTAATCTCAATCCTTTCCTTTATCTGCAATCTTATCCAGCGCCAACTTTGTTTCTTGAAGGAGTTTCTCTGAATTAGTGTTTGCTGATTTTTTCCACTTTAGGATTTCAATTCAGCATTCTCTAATCTTGGCATGAACTTGGAAAAATGGGTCGTTCACAATCCATTCGAGTTCCTCCATACTTGCCCATCTTGTATAAAAAATAAATCTGCTATGATGAATTTTTTCTCAGGTTCAGCATTAAAACAGAGAAGCTGGTGGTCCGATGCATTCTTTCATTCATGGGAGACAGAGGCAAACGAGAATCTAAGGATCCAATTAGGAGAGCAAAAGAACCTTTCAAGCCATTCTTTAATGAACCCTCATTTTCCCTATTTGCCCAAGTGAATTTATACCCTCAAAGGGAATGTCTCCCATATCCATGGCAGTAATGAATTTTCAGAAGTTCTGAAAAGTACCCTCTCCTTGCATTCTCTCACCACTTTTGTCCGACCTATCCACAATGTCGTTAAACCCCCTTCCCCCAAGTGCACCACATATTCCAAATTTATGATTTTCAGAGATAAAAAAGTCCCATTGTTCAGCCCGAATACAGGCATTAGTACTTGCATACACAAAAAATGATCCACCCCGAATCAATACCGTCAATTGCTTCCACCTTGACCTCCACACAAAGATTATAACCTACAATACTCGTAACTCTAACTTCATCAGACCAACAAAATAATAACTCTCCACTTCTACTACAAGGATCAACATAATACCATCTGTCACTAAAGTTCATTTTCTTGCAAACAGTTTGAACAAACTATCTTTTTTGTTTTGTTTCGGGCCTCCTCCACCGTATTATCCATTGGGCTACGATTCTGTGTTTGCTTTGTCATTTTTGTGTTTATTTAAGCACTCTCCATCTCTCCACCGTTCACATTAATCGAATGAAGCTCTCTCTTCTTCCCGCACACCGTTATTGATGAGGCAAGGGCATGCCGGTATTATTCTTTGGGCAAGGCTTAGAGTTGGGTGTGTGATTTTTCTTGAAGTTTTTTTTTTTTTGGTTTTCAAAGGGATAATTTGCCCATTGTGAGTAAGGTTATTGGAGATATCAACAAGCGATGTTCTAATTCTGGGTTTACTTTCTTTTATGGGGACATCGATTAGGATTGGACAAAGGGGTGGGTTTTCAATATGATCTAGTGGTGGTGGTTCATCCACTTCCATGATGGTGGAGGGGATTGTCCACTATATCCAGGCTAGTTGGTTTTTCTTTGGATATAGGTCGGCAAATTAACCTCTCGCACTATGGTACTGGGGATATAGGTTAGGGAGTGAAGAAGTATTTGTGTGTGGTTTGGAAGTATTTGTAGGATAGTGGTGCTATTGGTTTTGGATGGTTCATGATTTTGAGGTATATATGGCGTGGTTTTAGTGTCATTTGTTTTGTGGGGGGTTAAGCTTTTGGCTGTGTTGCCTATAAGAGATTTTTTTTGCCAAATTTGAACATATTGAAGAACTCGTCTGCCATGAGCTATTATCCAAATGGGCCTTCTTATAGTCGGTTTCTATTGATATCAGTCTTCCTGGTTGAGAAAGTTTTATCCGAGTGTCCGACTCTCCCACAATAAAAGAAGTACGTGAGTAAGTTCTCATATTTAAACTACTCAAATTGATTTATCCTCAAACTTGATAAAGGTTCCTATAGGTAATGGCTTGTCGAGATTAATCGTAGCAAGGATTCAGTTTTATCTTCTTTTGGAGCTGCCAGTTCAGGAACTACAACATCAAGTGTATTCTTAAAGATCTTGCCGATTTTGATTCCAATCTCAACAGAGATCTAGTGGTTAGGGATTTTCCAGATCTGGATCCAGATATTCATCAATAGAAACTTTCCTCATGGAGATCTTGTTCTCCCAATTTTTTAAGAATCATATATTGATTGCTAAAAGACCACATCTTTCCTTTGAGAACACTCAGCTTATCACTTTCTGATTCAAATACGGACTGATATGAGTTGAAGGCAATTTCCCTTATAATAAAAGGAGCTTCCACATGCCAGAAGGACGCCAACATTGGTTTTAACCCATAAAAGTTCACCTTTTATCCCCATAAAGTTTTACAAACATAATTAATTTGACTTCTTTGTTTCCAACAACAAGATCTTTTTCAACCGAAGACACACCCTCCTTTTCAGCAGCAGATAATGAGAATTTATTGACCTTTTGAATAAGTTCCCCCTCCATAGCAAACTTTCTGATCCGAGTCGACGAAATGAACCTAAAGCTTGACACCTATAAAGGAGCACAAAACCACAAAGATAAGAGAAGAGGGAAGCAAAAAATTTAAATAGCAAATGGATATTAAAGATAAAGAACAGAGAATAAAATAACAATGCCACTGAAGGCATAACTGTAAATAATTAATTGTAGTGGACTCCCCTAAAGAGAATAATAAATGGAAAATAAGCTGGAAGAAGGCATTCACTGGAATTAAAATCAAGAAACCAGGTAAAAATCGAAGAAACCCAACATAATTCTATGGGGGCGAAGGTTCATGAAGAGAGCAAAGTAATACATCAGATTTTACAGGCTGAATGTAAGAGAAATTGGTGGTTGGTGGCTAAATGATTTTTTTCAAATTTTTAGTTGAAGAAATGAGCATAATTTGAAATCCCAAAAAAAGGAACCACCTTTTCTAGTGGGAGAAAAAAATCAATCTAATAATGGCGTGAAACGTATATGTAGGCAGATAATGGTGCCAGACGTTGCAATAAAAGATAAGTTTCAAATTCTACATCAACCTCTACTTTTTAAGCAACAATAATTTGAATATCAAAGTTATAATTCAACTTTCGAAAAAAAGAGATTTGCAACAATTAGGTTTCAAATGCCTTTGTATAAGAAGTCGACATTGAATGTAATGTTTCAATTAATTATATTAAGAATTGCATGCACATGTACTCTGTTGGGTAAATCATATTCTAAGTAGGGGGATAACCACTTTATTTGAAGATGATAATATATTGAATACAAATTTAAAATATTATTATGTCTGATTGTGTCGACTATAGCAGCAAACAACAGTTAGAATAGATAGAACACATAGTATGAGAAGTAGTCATTTATGCAAGTTAAATGATTTTAAATTTATTGCAAATCTTTGATTCTGAGCACTATCCATCAGATACGGATCCGGTACAGTTTTAATAAAACCAGCACCATGGTGCAGTTGGGCTTGCCCCTTTTACCCCACCTTCCACACTACCCCTTTTTATTTTTAATATATACTTTTATTTCTTTTTTTCTCAACTGAACGACACCGTTTCATAACTTCCGCATCTTTTTTTTTTTTTTTTCACCCTTTTCCATTTCTCTAGCATCCATACATTCTGTTTTATTTTTTCCTCCCGTAGACATGCTAGCATTGTTTTTTATATTACCATCTTCTTTAAGTTTAATACAGCAAAATATTCATTTTGCAGATTTTAGATCCACTCCACACCCACTACATTCCAAATGCACTAAAAAAATATGTCCATTTATTTTTCCGTTTCATCTCTTAATCTTTTTCACCGAAAATTATTATTACACAAAAAAACACATCATTAAAGAAGTACAACAACATAAAAAAGATACAATTCAACCAAAACTTAGCACAAAACACACACACACACACAGATATATATATATATATATATATATATATATATATATATATATATATATATATATATCTCAAAATTTTAGTTAATATCCATATCTAAAATGACTATACAATTCCGCTTATCTTCTAAATGCCTATACAAAATGGCCCTATACTAAATTGCAATATTTTACATTAGCTGCAGAATTCATGTTGTCTTCAAAATGAAGCGAAACGATTCAAGAACATGGGTGAGAAGTGTCTTCACTAAAATTAGTTGCTTCAATAGAATATCCAGGATGACCGAGTGGTGCTTATATTAGAAATGAATTAGATTTGCAACTAATTATACTAAAAAAGACTTTATATTGAAAATGAAGTACCATCAAGAATTTGGTAGAACTGAATTGACTTTCAATCGCATGGAGGCCATCCTAAGGTACCAAAGGTGTTGAACAAGATACATGCACTTCAATGTGAACTCTATGATCCTATAATAATTTTAAAGAGTAATAATACACATATATAACCAACTTACATAATAAAAAACAATAATAGTAATAAGTATATACAAGTATATATACCTTACAATTGGTATTTGTGTTTCCCGTAATGATTGAAGCTCTGCCTAAATCTAAAATCGCTTTGAAATTTTTGTACTAAATTTCTTCTTGAATCCCCTTGCTTGTGTTAGGGAAGGCCATATTGATGAAGCCTTGACACCACCATCTTTATCTTGACTCTTTCATGTCAAACAAATTTCCGTGACTTGTTTATTTAGATCACACACAACATCATACACCAAACTAAATGTTGATAGGTGAAGGGAAGCTTCAGTTGCTAGCCTTATTAGCATCATACATGACTTCTATACCGTTCTGCACTTTGTAATTTAGGATATTTCTCGACTTCATTCCCCATGTAATCGTACACAACACCGGTGATTCTCTTGCCCATCGCTTCAAGATATAATGTTCTGGAAGGTCTTTTACATACATTACATCGTACACTTTCACCGCATGACAACACAAAACCCATTTTTCTCAAATTTTCGGTAGCTCCATGAAATCATTGTGGTAGTCGGATCAAATGCCACTCTCCATTCCGCCTCATTCTCTTCTAATCCAACAAAAAAATCAATGGATGCTTGAGTTCCATTTTTATACTTTATGTGAGCAATTGCAAATAAAACGACCTCATTCTTAAATTGGTGAAAGGCAGTGGGGTTATAAATCTCAGAAAGTTGGCGTAGGTGAAGTCTATAGCTTCAATCTCGGTAATTTTTAACATGCATCAATTCACACCTTACTCCATTGTACCACTTGTTATCGACTACTTGTTCAAAGTGCTTGAAAAGTTGCAATATATCTAAGTCGGGCTTCATACAACTCTTGATGTCAGAATTGACACTCTCACTCAATTGTGTGCTTCTCATGTCGAGTATGAAAATATACTTCATATAACAAGATGCCTATTTCTCTTTTATACTGTAAATGGATCGTAGCGACATGTTCTCCTTAACATCATACATTTCTAGCAAGATGTTACATGACTCCTCAAATTGGGACTCATCCTCAATGCTTTACATGCATCTCCTAAAATCAACTAAGAAATGAGACCCATCCTTTATCAAGTTTCCCAAGTGTTTGATACCATTTTGCATTAAATACCATGTGAATAAACCATGGAATTAATTCCCCAGGCATCACCTCTTTGAATGCATTGGCCATAGCTTGATCCTGATCAGTGAACACAATGAGATTTTTTTTGCTTGTATGCCTCTAAGAATGTCTCAAATGACCATTTAAATGATGCTGCAGTCTTATCGTATAAAAATGTTGCACCAAAAACCACTGCTCCTCAATGATGATTGAAACCAGAGAATATAGAAAGTGGTTGATGTGCAAGATTCGTGCAATATGTGGTATCCGACGACACAACATCACTAAAGTACTCATAGTGAATTAACATTCTTGCATTAGCCTAAAAAATATTAGTTATATGCGCTTCCATATCCATCTGATTAGCATGGTAAAATGAGGGATATTTTGACAATTTTTGTTGGAAGTATCGTATCAGACAATCTACTTCTCCGCAGAACATGGTTCTTTGTCTCTTAGATCAAAGATAATTTTGGCACCAATAAGGTATAAACAAGAGGATCTCTTCCTCCGGCCTGCCTAATCATCAGCCGAAAAGATTTTTGTTTAAATCTAGAATCCTCAGCCAAGTCAATCTCATATGCTTGGACATCCGTCACTTTATGCCAAGAAGCCAACACATGAATTGTCTCTTGAAGATAGAGTGGGTGATTATGTTCTTCAATACACTCATAGATTTTACTTGCACCCCCTACCCCCTACCCCCTGAAAGTGTGACTCTCATTCTTGCATTGCAATTTGTACGAGTTTCAGATTGAAACTTGAGAGACAAAAACATCCCTTTTATTTTCTTTACGAATACCCTCTTTGCAACATACATATTTGGATAAATTATGATGCCAGTGTTTTGTTCTTGTTAGAATAGAGTTTTCTCACTCCAAATCTTATTCTGCCACCATATTCAACACAAAAGCTCCACGCCTCATTTAGACTATCAAATTTCACACCAATCTGAGGTTTCACAACAATATTTGAACAAGAATCCATCACGACAAACAAGACAAATATCTGTTAAAAAAATAAGAAAACATCATTTATAATAGTGTATATGTCTGGATCATGGATTCTGACCCTCAAGAAAACATATTGTTAGCTAACTATAATGAAATAGTTGTATAATCTTGATAACAATCATCACGATTATGTGGCACAAGAAGATAACAATATACACATGTGCATTTGTAGCTCATTTGTGAAACCTCGACAAATAAACATGAAAATCATAATGAGGCTAATGACTTGTCCTTGACACTTATGTTATGTTCCCTAGTTTCTTATATTTTTCCGGCTAAACAAACATATCAACAATACAAGCAATATAATTAGAAGTATTAAACAATTGAAATTACTAATAATAAACTATAACTCTGGAGCCCAGCCATAATTCAGGATTATTGGAAGTGATGAAAACTCATATATCTGAGAGAGACTGAGATGGACAAAATCAGATTATTACTTACCAGACCTGTGAATTTTGTTCGCCATCAGTTCTAGTGACTTTTACCATTAGAGAAGAAGAGGAATGGCAAATGTGGGATTTTTGTGGGCAAGTGAAATATTAATAAAATGAAAAAAGAGAAGAAAAGAAAAAGAAATAAAAATCACGGAACGGTGCAGATAAAAAGAGAAAAGAGAAAGGGGCACTATGGAGGTAAAGGTAAACTGGGCAGTTAAGCCAAACCGCACCATGGTGCAGTTTTATTAAAACTGTACCGGATTCGTACCCATCTCTACCATGGTGAATAATTGATAACTAGTATGATATCACTTTCAAAATCTCATATGCATAGTCAAACATTACCCTAAGTTAGATTAAAAAAATATATATTTTAAAGTTTTATGTCTACATCGATATTTAAAAATGTTACTTACCAGACAATCAAATTCATGGACCTCCTTCTTCCCGTCGAAATCTTTAAGAGATGTGAAGAGGTGAGCTGATTGTGCAAATCTGGCATCATAATGTAATGGTTTTGATATCATCCAGTTCTCAGTGATTGTAAGCTTCTTAATCGCGTGCAACTTTCTCTCGACTTGGTAGGCTATTGGATTTTTCATAGCAACTACCATGCTGGAAGCATAATTCCCTCGCCCTTGTGAAAAAAAAAAACAATATTAAAAATGTTAACAACCTAAAATATAAAATTAGACATGATTTATAATAGTTCTAGGATACACTTATTGTATTCTCGTGAAAAAAAATGCTAAACGCTTGATATCTCACTGTTGCTTTGGTGTTGTAGCAGAGAACGAAACGAACATCTATTGGCCACAGTTGTGAAAGGTATTAATATCCCTCAATAAACTAAAAAACGGTGGGAAATCATACACTAATAGTTTGGCGTTGTTTTTTTTAGTGAAGTGATTGGAGTGAAATAAACGAAAGAAACATAAAATCAGAAGTGGGGCCCGTATGTTAATTTATATTTTCACTTGACAAACTGTGTTTTACTCATGTTCCACATTCAAAATTGAAATTTAAGATTTTAAAATGGTTTGAATTTTGAGCAGTTACAGAGTTTAAAGTGGCAATATTATGTGGAGTGGAGCAATTTTAGAGTACAAAGTGAGGCATGTTCTAGCAGTTTAATTTTTAGTGGGTAATATATTGACTTAAGCTGTGATTAAGAAGATCTAAAATGTTATTTATCTTCTTCTTTACTCCAACAGGATAATGGCGGTCTACATGTGAGTAGTCCAGCCTTTCGACGATCTTCTTGCTATGTGTGAGCAGCATTTGTTTTCGGGGTTTGAACGATAGTTTGAAGTGGAATTTTCTTCATGATTAGGTCATCATACTTTATGGTTATTTTGGGATCTAACCCTCAGAGGCCGTGCAGTGTATATCCACAACAAACATTTAATTCGAGGTGGGGCGGAGTTGCAAACAGTCAATGTTATCATCAAAAGTATAGAACCCCAATTCAATGATTATTTTTTTAAAAGAATATATCAAGATAAAAATACAAAAGAAATACTCTCTTCACCATAATAAAGAGTCACATTTTAGAAATATTTTTATATCTCAAAGAATAGTCCACTCTCAATAAATGATGCCCTCTCGCAATTTTACTAAAATAACCACATCACGCCCACCTCTCAATTCATTGCCCAAACCGACAGAATGCTCTCCAAAACCATATCCGAAACACTTAAACACCCTACTGATAATATCCCCTGCTACGAACCCCAATCGAACAGCCATACCAAACCCACTTGGAAAAGAAACACAAGTTGACCCCCTGGGAAGAAAGCCAAAACCCCGAAACCAATCCATACCACACTCAAACGAACCCACGAAGAACCTGATGACATGCTTTTGGATCCTGACTGTGAGTTCGTGCTAAGTACAAAACGCATTAAGGAAGAAATCATGGAACAAATGGCGGAGGTTGCAAAAGAGCAACCCCATCGATCCCAATGAGTGTCCTGAGCTGGAACTGTCGGGGGCTTGGGAACCCCCAGAAAATTCGGATATTGTCGGACATTATTCGATGTGAAGACCCCAAGATAGTCTTCCTGATGGAGACTAGATTGTTGCGACATGAATTCGAGAATATTTCGATGTAAAACAGGTTTTGAATGCTTTGAAGCGGTGGAATGTGATTTAAGTGGAGGAGGTCGAAGTGGTGGCCTGGGCTTACTATGGAACAAAGAGTTGGACATGACTGTTAGCTCAACATCTCCACACGACATTGATATACAGATTGGATCTGCGAGCTCAAATTACCGACGACAATTCACGAGTTTTTACGGGTGGCCCGAGGAAGTGTCCAAGTCGCTCTCTTAGGAACTGTTACACAACCTTGGCATATGATATTAGGGCCCGTGGCGTTGTTGTGGTGACTTCAAAGAAATTCGGTATGGGCATGGAAAAGTAGGAGGAAGAGAACGAGATATGCAAAGAATGATTAATTTTTGGGAAGTTCTTGTAGAATGTGGTCTTGAGGATATGGGGTTCGAAGGAAATAATTTCACCTGGACAAATGGCTAAGAGGGATCATCAAATATTCAAGAATGACTAGATCCGGTAGTCGCAACCATGGAATGGATCGAAAATTTCCCAAATTATAAAGTTGAACATCTAGTTTGCCAAGAGTCTGATCATTGCCCTATTATCACATCATGGCAGCGGAGTAAGAGAAGAACTCTTATGTCTAGTGCTGATAAAAAGAGAGTAAAGCTATTTCGTTTCGAGTCAATGTGGCTGCAAGATCGGGGCTGCCAAGGACTGTTCGGGATGCATGGAGCGGTGTTGACACCTATTCGGCAATATCACTGGCTAAAAAATTGCAGGTATGTGGAACGACTCTCCTAAGGTGGGATAGTGTATGTTTTGGCGATGTTAAGAAAGAACTAAATACACTTCGGGAGTTGCAAGAGAGATTGCAGTTGCTTGCACCTACACCTGAAAACATGAAGGCTTATAGGGCAATGGAGGACAAGATCACTTTGATAATGAAAAGGAAAGAAGCATTATGGCATGTTCGATCTAGAGTAAATTGGATGCAGGATGGGGACAAGAATACGACTTCCTTTCATAGAGTACTGATAAAGCGCAATCCGGTTATCAAATAAATTCCGAACGTAAAACCCCTCTTCGCAATGTAAATCAATGCAAGAAATTTAAAGAACACAGGATATACGTGGTTCGATCCGGAGATCTACGTCCACGGGCTGAAAATATCACCTGCCGAGGTGTTTTCTTCAATATCCTTTTGAAATTACACGTAACTGTTTCAGAATGCAAAAAGCGAATCCTAATTCTGAGTACAATTCTCCAACTTATACTACTCAACTCAAAACCCTAACCAACTCCCTACAATCGCGCCTATTACCATTGCATGGAAGTTGGGAGTAGATCGTGGGCCAAGAGCATGGGGTACGCCGCAATTGGACCACGCTATTTTGAGCGCACGTTTCTGGGCTGGTACGTTTCTGGATCGGTTGTTGGGCTTATCCTCCTAGGCTCAGTTGCCCGGGTCGGGTTGATCTGGCCCGGGGTGTCAATCCGACCCGAAGTTACTGGGCCATACCTATCAGATGCCCCCCCCAGCCGGAGCGAGGAAGGAGCTACGGTTATGAGCAGGGTGGAACAATAAGCAAGATGAGCTGTTGTCACTTGTGAGATGAAGTGTTTTGGGGAGCCGAGAATTTGCTGAGACCGCAGTGGGGTCCACGGCGACCAAAACGAACCGGACTGAATGGCCCCGAGGTGGTGGCGAGGGCCCGATCTATGGTGAAACCCCCCGGAAGAAGGAAACTGACCAGAGCCGAACTAAAGCACCCCGAAGGCAATAAAGTGTAACGGAAGAGAACAGTAATCTGGCCGAGGTGAAGGGGGCACCGGAGAGCTTCCCAAAACTTCCTGGCCAAGAATGAGGTTGATGTGACTGGCGGCGCCATCATGAGAGAGAGAGAGATGTGAAGTGACACGCTTTGTAATTTCCAATGAGCCTGTTCCCCACGCACTTTGGGAACTATAAGGCGCGTGTCCAGCACGTTCAAATCTGAAACACAGAATTTGAAAAGGCCATATCTAGACCGTTATTTCCACAAGTATATATTTAGAATAATGGCACAATATACTTCATCTTCCTCATCGCGATTTGCAAGTTACAGAAAGCGGGAAAAAAGGAGAATTCTGTGCTCTTGTGATTCATCGCAAATACAAACCAAGTAAGTATGCCTTCTTCATCATCTTCTTCTTCTATTAGGGAAGTAGGGACCGAGGGGTGTCCATTAGATGTACCACCCCTACGCTTCGTTATTCTAGAGAGAAGTGAAATTAGGACAGTGGAAAGAGCCGATGGCATGGAAACCAACATCAGGGTCGTCGGTTTTTATGAATGTACGGAGAATGACTTCGAAGTGTCCACTGTAGCGCCGCGGATGACGCGGGTGCAGATAGAATCCTTAATCCCCTCCTTCTATTTCCCATTTAACTTAGAATACATAGTTCCGGAACCCGGCGATAGGGCCTGTTGCCCGCCGAAGGGCTTCATCGGCGTATATATAGACCCACTGAGGATAGGTTTGAGATTCCCCCTTTGGGACATTGTTATCCTGCTACTGAGATATTATAATATTGCCCTGAGCCAATTAGCGCCAAATGCCATAAGGCAAGTAGTCGGGTTCACCGTGGTATGCATGAATGCCGGGGTGAAACCAACTGTAGATTTGTTTAGGTATTTTTTCCAACTGAAAGCGTTCGGGAAATCCAAAGGCTGGTATTCCTTCAGTCCCCGAGCACGAGGTGGTTTCAAAGTACAAAACCCCAGTAAGGTGGAGGGGTGGAAGGAGAAGTTCATCTTCGTGAAGACCGGAGTGGCCCTTCCGAGGTGGAGAAGGGATGAGGTGTTAGATACTGCCCCGGTGGGGGATCCGGAGGCTGAGGTGGTGGACATATTCCGTGCAGTGGGGACTTTCAAGACCCTTTGCACTGAAGCGGAGCTGGAGGAGGTGGGACTGAGCCCATACTACTCGGGCGATGCGGGGGGGATGTCCGCCCGGGGTCAAGAGTCGGGAACCGGGGTTGCCGAGGAGGGTAGGAGTTCTTATATCTTGTATAAAATTGTTGCCTTGTGCAGGACTAACTTCAATTCCTGTATGCAATGGGACGCTTCGGAAAGGAGCCGGCAGGAAGCCCCGCTGTGGCTGCGGCAGCCAAGAAGAAAGGGAAAACGGCTGAAGTGTCTCCCCGGGGGAAGATGTCACCCAGTCCAAGACCCTCGGCGGGGCCGGAGGAGCGAGTGGTGGCAGCGGGGTCAACCCCCGGAGTTAAAAGGAGGTCGGAACCATCCGGGACACCGCCGGCGGTAGCCAAAAAACTCCGCACGGGGGAAAGCGTTGAGGTAAAGCTGACATGACTTTCTCCGTGAGGTGCTGTTTGCGTTGAGGTAAAAACTCCAGTACTGAAGTACTGATTCCGTTTTTTTTTTTTTTTTTTTTTTTTTGAAGGAGCAAGGGCCCACAAGCCTGCTGGGATTGGAGGGGGCGGACGCCGAGGAGCTGTTGCACTTGGCGCGGGAGATTATGGAGCTCGCCGGAAAAGCGAGAAGGAGGCCAAAGAAGAGCTGGCCGTGGTGGCAAGGGAGCTGCGCGCGCGCAACGATAAGCTGACACAGGATCTGGCCGAGGCGCGCAAGAGGGCGGCCTTGGTGGAGAATGAAGTTGCGCGACTGCGCGAAGTGGGGGCGGAGGCCGGGGCTCTCCGTGGAGAAACGGCTCAGCTGCGGGCAGAGATGAAGGCCCGAGAAGCGGCAATTGTTGAAGGCCAAGAGGCAATGCTGAAAGCGTTTGCCGAGTAGTTGTTCCAGACGAGCACATTTCTCGACTTCCAGACCAACTTTGTTGCTGTCGGGGACATGGCCACGCGATCGGTGTTGCTGGAGCAGGTCAAAGAGATCTACCCGAACGTGGACGTTTATCGCCCAGAGTTCGGGTATGACTACAATGCCGTGGCCGGGGTGGAGGAGGCCTACTACCAAGCTTTAACGCACCTCCCGGAGTGGCCCCTCGTGAAGGCTCTAGCAGAGGAGAAAGAGATATTAAGGGCCGAGGAGGTTGCAAGCTGTGAGGCGGACCAAGACCCGGAGTTCCTGGCATTTCGCCGGGGTGATTTCGTCGCTGAGCCCCGAAACAAAGAGCCACCCCCCGCATGGAGATTGCCGCAGGAGCTGCAGGAGAGGAGGCAGGAACGGCGGAAGAGTGGCAGGAGGTGGAGCCCGAAGATGCTGAGGGGACCGAGGAGGAGGAGGTCAGTCGTTCCCCGCAAATTTGATATAGTAGATGATAGGAATAACTGTAAATCCTTTGTACCACACTACCAATAATGTACTCTGGTTTTGTTGAATATAAGTGGTTGTTGATTATATGAATAGCTGTGAAATGTATTTTTTTAAATTCATCTTTCCCACTGATTCTGTTGCCCGCTCAGGACACCGCGGAGCTGCATAACACAATAAAGAAGCTCATGCAATCATTGGATTGGTTCCGCGGAGAGAAAGATAACTTGCAAAAGCAAGTGGTGCCGAGGTTAGAGAAACGGGTGGCCGCTGCGGAGAGAAGAGCGAAGGAAGCCGAAGAAGCCAGAGCTAGAGCCGCAGAGAGGGCCAGGGACCAGGAATTAAAGTACCTGGCGAAAGTTGCTGAACTGGACCGCGTCCTCATCCATCAAAGGGAGTATGACCGGATACTGACAGAGTATGGCTTGCTGACCTTTGAGGAAGTTGAGGAGCGGGTTACCGAGATTCAAAGTGAGATTTCAGCACTGATGGCGACGGGTTCGGCCGAGTCTTCGGAGCTTATAAAAAAGCGAGAGGTGCTGGAGTTATTGCTCGATATGTACGAGGGACTAAGAGGCCGCGGCAGGTGGCGGCACACAGCTGAGGAGTACATCGCGGGCCCTAGCCGGAGCCGAGGTACTACAAAAGTCCCCCGGAAGGGTAAAAAGAAACCAGCGGGGAAAAGCCAAGGAATTGTAATTCAAGAGCCGGCTTCGGTGACTGCAGTCGAAGAAGGACCCGTGGTCGTCATTGAAGAAGAAGTCGAGAAGCTGGCTGAAGAGATCGAAGTGATGGACCCCGCGGAGTGGGATCCCGTGCAATGGGCCCAAACACCGAGGTCTACACAGCAGCCAAGTCTTCGGGGCCGTACAAGAGGCGAAGCCCTCAGACAAGTACCAAGGATAAGTCCGCGACGCCGAGGGGGCCGCGATGGGGAAAGAGCCGGGGCTCAACGCCGGGAAGCCACAGAATCCCGGAGGACACGAAGTAGGTCCGGGAACAGATCTCAACGCTGGAGCGCCGAGTACTGGCTCGGAGGCCATAGATAGTTTTTACTTATACATATTTTTCTTTTTTTTTTTTTTTTTTTTTTTGAAGTAATATGTAAAGAACCTTTTGGCATGTAATCGAAAAAATGTAAAAAACCATTTTGGTTTGCAAAGTTATGTACTTGGAAAGGAAAATAATGAGTTGTTAACCAGAAATAATAATTGCCTTATCAGGTGCTCGGGAACACTATATGGACGGCGCCAATTAGAATCTCCCCGGACGGATCGGGCGGGAGTGAAACACCTCTCCGGTTAAACAGGCGAGAGGGGATACAAGTCCAGGGACCAAACGTGAATCTCCCCGGACGGACCGGGTGAGAGATCCAATTGTCCGGAGACGAATAATAATAGTACGACTACGCTAGGGCGTCCCCGTAACGTAGAAGAAAGCACAGTAAGATGCACAAATAAAGAACTTTTATTCAAGGTGAGTGCCGGAGCAACTTAAGAAATACAAAGAGAAATCACAACGAAAAAGAAATATACAATGAATGTAAAGATAGGAACGATACTTGTCATTCGGTGTTCATAGATAGAAACGTCTTAAGTTGGTAACATGCCAGCTTCGGGGAATCGGGGTTCCATCAGGATGCTCCAACTGGTAGGACCCAGAATCGTGCGCAGCGACGACGCGATAATGACCTTCCCAGGTAGCATGCAATTTCCCCTCGGGGGCAGCCTTGCTGGCTGAGTTGAGTCGAAGTACCAAGTCCTCGACATTAAACTGAGTACCCCGAACCCGGAGGTGGTGATACTAGGCTGCACGTTGCTTACACTTGGCTTGCTGGATGAAAGATTGATCACGACGATATTCCAGCTCATCTAAGTTTGTACGGAGAGCCTCGTCATTATCCTCGGGAGAAGTTATGAGGCGGGGGCTAGGTACACTAATTTCCGCCGGAATAACGGCTTCGGAGCCGTAAGTAAGACTGTAGGGGGTCTCCCCAGTAGAGGTATGTGGCGTAGTGCGATAGGCCCAAAGAACCTGTGGAAGATTCTCGGCCCAAAGACCTTTAGCGTGATCCAAACGTTTCTTTAGACCCATAAGGAGTGTACGATTAGTGACTTCAACTTGAACATTGGCTTGCGGATGAGCTACCGAGGTGAAAATTTGTTTAATGTGAAGCTCCTCGCACCATGACCGGAAGGGATCATTGGCGAACTGTTTGCCGTTATCCAAAATAATAGTGCTCGGGATGCCAAATCGACATATAATATTTCGCCAAACGAACTTCAAGATGTTCTGACCAGTGATGGCAGTAAAAGGTTCGGCTTCTACCCACTTGGTGAAGTAATCAACGGCGACCACAAGAAATTTCAGTCCACCCGGAGCAACTGGAAACGGGCCCACAATATCAATTCCCCATTGGATAAATGGCCAAGCACTTTGTATTCCCGTGAGTTCGGTTTGTGGCAGATGTTTCACACGGGAGTGTAGCTGACACTTGCTGCACTTGGTCACTAGCTCACGGGCATCGTTAAACAAGGTTGGCCAGTAGTACCCCCACCGAAGAATTTTTTTAGCCAACGTCCGTGAGCCGATGTGACTGGCACAGGCCCCTTCATGAACCTCTCGGAGAACCTGATCGGCCTGGGCTGGAGCAAGGCACCGAAGATTTGGTTGCAAGTACGACCGTCGGTACAAGATTCCATCATGGAACGAGTACTTAGGTGCCTTAAGAATTATTCTCCGAGCTTGCAGCTTGTCATTAGACAAAGTTCCATCTCGGAGATACTGAACGATGGGGGTCATCCAGTTGGGATCACTGTCGGTCAATACTGAGACCGTTGCCTCATGAATCGCTGGATGAAATACATCTTCGACTATAATATCCGGAGATACATTAGTGCGGACCGCGGAGGCCAATTTACTAAGAGCGTCAGCTTGAACGTTCTGTTTACGCGGTACCTTCTGGATATCAACTGAATCAAAAGTTTACATAAGTTTATGTGCTAAAGCGAGATACCTGATCATCGTTTCATCCTTAGCGGTATAGGTGCCCTTGATCTGATTGGAAACAATCTCGGAGTCCGTGAAGAGGTCAAGATGGCGGATGGCTAAGGATTGAGCGAGCCGAAGCCCAGCGAGAACTGCCTCGTATTCTGCTTCATTATTAGTTACCTTAAATTTGAATCGAATGACATACTTAACTTCAACTCCCTCGGGGCCAATGAGAAGCACCCCAGCACCACTCCCTCGAGCCGTGGAAGCACCATCCACATATAGTTGCCACTTGCGAGGTGGGGATTCAAGGGCAGGAGGGTGATGACTATCATTATCTGCGGAAGACTCATGATTATCCACTGGGGTCTCGGCCAAAAAGTCTGCTAGTGCTTGACCCTTGATAGCTCGGCGTGGAAGAAATTGGATATCATACTCTCCTAGCTCGACAACCCACTTAGCGAGGCGCCCTGACACCTCGGGCTTGACGAGAATTTGACGAATGGGGTGATTAGTTAGAACCCGTATCTCACGTCCTTGGAAATATGGCCGCAAGCGCCGAGTCGCCATGACAAGAGCGAGCACTATTTTTTCCACCGTGGAGTACCGAGTTTCTGCCCCGTGAAGTACTCGGCTTGCAAAATACACCGGATGCTGCACACCATTTACTTCGCGCACAAGAGCCGCGCTAATGGCTTCTTCGGCGGAGGACAAATAAATGTAAAGCGGCTCTCCGGAGAGAGGGACCGACAGAGTGGACAGTTGCTTAATATGATGCTTTAAAGCCTCAAAAGCTTCGGCGCACTGCGGGGTCCACTCAAATGACTTCGCCTGCCGCAAAATTTTGAAGAATGGGAGTTGATGCTCCGCAGCTTTAGACAAGAAACGGTTTAAGGCCGCCAAACCGCCAGTGAGACGCTGAACGTCTTTGACCGTCCTCGGTGGTTGCAGGTCTAACTGGCAGCGTCGTTTCCGACTACCAAATTAAATCGTGTATGAAGATACACTTAAACCATACCGACTACTCTAACTAGTAGAGTGGCAAGCAAGGGTCGATCCCACGAGGAACGGTCGAACAAATTTTGCTTTTATGTGTTAAGCTATTATTATGAAGAAACATAATGTATATAAGCTAGAAAACAATAAAGAAGTGGGGGGTCAATGAAATAACAACTACACCTAAATAAACAAAGACAAATAAAGAGATTTTTATAGGTTTTTGGTTTTTAAATAACAAAACGATTCACCCTTGATCATGTTTCACCGAGGTCTTGGACGATTTATGTAACTATTGTCAATGCCCTATTCAATTGTGATTCTAGCCCTTATCTCAAGGCTATTAACAAGCTCTAATAGCCTTGTTATCCCTTAATCTTAGTTAATCAAAACAAGCTCTTCGACTAACCCTATTCAGTTTAACCGAATCCTCGAACAAGCTCTCTTAGATTCAATCACCAAATGCATTAAACACTAGGACAACGAGATAAATTCAACATAAAACTCGCAAGCTCGGTTTTAGAGGTTAAACTTTGTGTTATCACCAATAAATAATTATTGTTTGCTACTCGGGAATCGGAAATCCTACAATTACGGATAGTGACCTCCTATTCTAGCAACACATTCACAAATCCCTTAAAGGGTGATCAATCCAATAATAAATTCATAAATGTGAGTCAATAACATCAAATAACACAAAACACTTGAATACACAATATTTTCGGTAACATTAACCGTAATAATCACATAAATGTCTTGGACTCAAGGTTCCACAATAATCAAGAGTGAACTAAGGGTGCTAGCCACCCATTTTACCTAATACAAAGATAAACTAACAGAAAATTAAAGAAAAACATGAACATAGGATAGAAAGAACCAAAGGTTAGGGGTTGAAGATCAAGATCTTCAACCCCCTTCCATTTCCTTGCTTCCAATGGATAAAAGTGGCTGATTATGTGTGGGGGATGGGTTCTAGGTTGTTCTAAGTTAGGTTAAATTCGAATGGGATGATATATAAATAAGGAGAGAAAGTGCTAGCTCCAATTTAGGCAAAAACGTGTTTGGGTTTTTAAAACAGGGAACCCCGCCGCGGCCGTGGCATAAAGTTGGCCGCGGGCGTGGTGAAACAAAGGTTTTTGGGCCCAATTTGGGGCCGCGGCCGTGGTCTATCTCCTGCCACGGCCGTGGTCTTTCTTGGACTGAATTTGCCTTTACTTCTGGAGGACTGGACACGGCCGCGGTGGATACAGACCGCGGTCGTGGGGTTTGGATCACCACGGTCGTGGTGTTTGTTTGCCTTGGTCGTGGCAATGATGCTGAAATGTGGCCTTCTCTGTAGGAATGGCCACGGCCGTGGCGTTGGACTGCCTCGGCCGTGGCTTGGGCCACGGGCGTGGCCTCACCACCTCGGGCATGATCCCCTGTTTTTCCTTGTTTTCTTCATCCTTTGAGCTCGATTTGTCAATTTGAGATTTTCGAACCTGTTTTTCGGCCTTAATTCACCTGTCTTGACATGAAAATGAAACAGACACGTCAAATTGCCCAATGAGAAATAAACGCACAAAACACACGTGAAAATGCACACAAAACTCCGTAAAAAGACACTTAAATTGACCTAAAAGTGTGTGCACTACCACGTGCACCAAATCTCCCCAAACTTAAACCTTTGTTCGTCCCGAACAAATAAAGAAAAAGAAGAAAGGACACTTTTTAGGGCAGATTTAAGTGGCAAAATCAATTTCAGAAGAAATTTTCAAAAGTTAGGCAATCATGATAACATTGAGCATAAGAGATAGAGCATATCAACTACTTTCAAAACTTGACACTCTCAACTTGAAATCCTTACCGGATGAGTGTATCCCTCGACTCTCAAGTGTATTGAATAGGTAGTATATACGCTCACATTGAAATGCAAATAGTATCTACCATAGGCTTGCCAATCATCTAAACTTCGATGTGTACCCGACATGTGTGACAAAGAATCAAAAAGGTCTTTAACGGGTTGTAATGTTGGCTTGGGGTAAGTTGGGATAATTTTGGGTATAAGTGACTATAAAACGGACTAAATGAGTCGTGCACTACCCATCTACCCCTCAAACAATGGTCACTCAACCTCACTCTTTACTTCCTTAGTAAACCAATCCCAAAAATTGATTTCTTCTCCTTACCACAAAGTCCACAACCTAAATGCTTTCTCAATTCTCCTTTGAAGTGTATTTTCTTTTGAATTCTTACAACTTTGAGAACATCTATTAAAAGGCATTTATATTACTAGCCTCTCCAAATCAAAAGCAACAATGAGTATATACAACTAACTTTTTCTTTTGTTTTTTCTGATTTTTCGACTTTTTTCGATTCTCGACTTTTTTTTTTTTTTTTAACACAAACAAAAATTGGAGAGGACTAGTATTCTCGATTCTTTTCCTATTGTTTCAATTCCTTTCATCTTTCAATGCTCCCAATAGTTCACCCTTTTCAATCCCAAATTACCCGACTACCTTCCAACCACCTCCCTCATACTCAAATAGTCCAATTAGGTTCAAAGGCTAATCGAAAGGGTTTCGGCTTGTAGAATTGGGCTGTCAAACAAGAGGCTAAAAGCTCAAGGGGCTCAACTAGAGACAATATCAAATTTGGTAAAAAGGATGTGTTTTCAAGCTTGAAAGTAGGCTCAAATCAAGGATTGCCTAAGATCATTTTCAATGTCACAAAATGTACCGACTCATGCAAAATAGAGAATCAAGGCAAGTTCTAGAGACAACTAAATGCACTCAATGAATTTCACACCGAAAGAAAGTTTATGTTACTCCAAAGATGGGAGTATCTTCTAAAGCTCAAAACTCACTCGGTTACAATTTTTGATCAAAAGTTTTGAGTGTAAGCTCAATTTCGTCTCATAGCCTATCATGCTCTATCATTAGCCAAGTTTTCAATTTTTATGGAAAATTTATTCATCATTAACCGTTTGCCACATTTTCACTCAAATTTGGTCCAATCAACTTTTCCAAGCGGCCGAAATCCGTACACCTACCACCCCCTCCCCAAACTTGATTGAAAATCAAAGTTTGTGGAAAGAAAGGGTACGGATTGGTGCTTAACTAACTTAACCATTTATTCAAAACACTCATCCCAATCGACTAAAAAAATTATCAACTTATTACGACTATGCATGTAAGTGCCCAAAACTTCATCATATAAATAACAAAACTCAATTTATCTTAACCAAACAAAGATGATAGTAGAAAATGGCACACAGGCCAATCAAGACAAAACATCCTACAAGAAAATCCGATACATCATTCAATGAAATAGTGCAAGCAAGTTTACAAAGGCAAAAATAACAATCAAACGGCCCACACGCCGTGAATCCCAAGTATAGGCAAAACAGAAGGGGCACACAGGCCTAAATAGTCAACAAGCAGTAAGATATGGAAATGAAATATGAGAGATTGTAACACCGGGGTGGCCAAGAACATCCTACTTCTTACTTTTCTCCCCCAAACTTAGTTGAAAACTAAGTTTTTGAAAAAGAAGAAGGATATTCTTGGTACTCCTACTCACAAAGATTTGGACGGTCGTGAAGATCGGGAGCTTTGGCCACCAAAACATGCTCGAAGGCTGTTGAGTGCCTCGAGGATCTTGCTCTGGTTTCCTTTGATCTCCCTAATGTCCGACTTCATCTCTCGGATGTCCCCCTCCATCGTGCTTAATCTTTCATCCACTTGTTGTTGAAACTCGGTCTGGGACTGAACAGCGGATACGGGTCTCTTTCGTGAATGACGGCTGCTCATACCCTCGCCTGTGAGGTCTATCCCTTCTGCAGCAGGTTCCGATACTTGGCCTCTCTGATATTTCCGGAACTCGAGGTCACTGGGTTCCCTCGAGGCTGCCCGGTGTGCAGCTGAGCTCAAGGCCAAGTTGGCTGTGGATTTGAGGTCTCGGATGCGGGTGAGGTCTGGGTTAGGAAGGCGTAGCATTGGCCCTACATTTTGGATCACGTAGGGAACGGAGACTCCATCTTCTAGTCCCAAAGCAGCAATCCTCATGTTGGCTAAATCTTCCCAACCCAGAAGGAACGAATCTAAAACAGCCTTGAAGTCAATCAACGGAACTCCACAATGCTCTAGAATTGGTGTGATAAGAGCTCCGCTGAATATTGAGTCATATTGCTTAGGCTCTTTCTTTCTGGTTGCCGTTAGTTCCTTCACTGTCCTCTCAAAAGACTCAATCAGCACCTCTTCATATCTCCTATCGGTCCGTTTGAGAATGGACCATAGGATACTGAGCTCGGCCATCCTTGCTGCCCCCGTCTCCTTCCTCCCAAAAAGTGTCAATGCCAAGAGCCTTTGTAAAACCTTTACGACTGGAATTCTGATCCAGCTCGTTTTGGAGCTCTTAGAATCGAAGGCTTGCGGTTCAACCAAGCCGGGAGCAACAGTTATTTGCCCCCAGAACCGCCCGACATTGAACTCATCGATGCTTTCCAAGTCTGTGGTGGAGGGGTTTTCTTTGAAACCGTAAATCTTCCTCAACTCCGCTGCTGTGAGTGTCATCTTTTTGTTCAGCAGGTGGAATGAAATGCTGTGGATTCTGTTTCCACATTTTTCAGAGTTGGATCGGACAGTCAGTGTGCTGAAGAACTCAAGGACGAATCGTTGGTAGGTGGGCCTTGGAGTGAACAATCCAATGAGGCCCGATGCTCTCAAAAACTCATCGATATTATCCTTGATTCCCATATCAGTCAAACACTCGGTTTTGAAATAACGGGTGGCAACAATCTGACGCTTCATTAATCGGGCAAATCTTTGTTGGTGAACCGGGTCGTCCAAAATGATGTCGAAAAGCCGACTGTCTGGCCCTGTGGACGTTGGGACCTCCGGGGTTTCGATCTCCGGTTCCTCTGGGAGGGGCTCCCGGATCACCAACTTGCCCTTCCCCTTTCCTATACTTGGTGTGCCTTTACTTGTGCCAACACTTTTCTTTGATGTCTTTTTTGATGGTCCCATTTGTCCTACAAGACAAACACACACACTTAAATTCCGAGTTTTAACACTTATCACCAATTGAAACATTAACTCTAATAAAATAGAATGCCAATCACTCATGTTTCAATCACTCATGTTCACCCAATCACAGAAAATCACAAGTGAATTCGCAATCTAGATGACTTAGTTGACTTGATTAAATGTGCATAAATGGCAAACATGTCTAATTATTATCCTATTGCAAGAAAATTCTATTAATGCTCAACAAAAATAGGTTGACTTTGTTTCATTATTATCAAGAGTCTAAAAGTGTCTACTATTCACACAAATTCACTAATCAACCTAACAATCGAACATAATAATAGAATCAAATAGCAAAAAGGGTAACAAAAGGGAATGCATGTCAAGTGGTTGGTGATAATAGCAAAAATCAACTTCAATCCTCAATTTTCAATGATTCCCAAACTAATCCTCATCCATCATCAACAAATCATGAAAAAACAAAGGCTACCACTACAAATTTAGTGTTAGATTACTTAAAAACATTCAACATTGGCAAAAATTCACAAAATACGTGTGCACAACCAATATCAATATATCAACTAATCCAACAACAAATTTGCCCCAAATCTTAACAACAAAGTTCATAATAACAAATAAAGATTGAGGGGAAAGGATAACCATACTTACCGGTCGAGTTTAATCGAAAAATTTGAAGTTTGATTTTTCGCGCCCTTTTCGACCCGACTCCGACTTTGCTCCAAATCCGAATTTTTTTGGATAGAAATGTTTATGATGATGTGGGTGAGGTGTGGTGTGAATTTGAGGGGAAGAAATTGAGTAACAATGGCGGATTTCGTGTGTGTGTGAGTGTGTTTTCGCCAATTTTCGCGAGGAGGAGGGTGAAATGCCCTACCTCGCCCGCGTCTATCTTTTTATACCTGGGAGTAGGCCGCGGCCGAGGCGTAAACAAAGCCGCGGCCGTGGCGTATGAGAAACTTAACCGCGGGCGTGGCAATGGATTGACGCGGCCGTGGCAATTCTTCCAGTGTGATTCCGGATTTTTTAGAGTGAATGACCTCGGGCGCGGTCTAAACACACCACGGCCGAGGGTCTCTTTGCCGCGGGCGTGGCCTCTATTTAACTCGGCCGTGGCCATTTGTCCAGAATGGCTTGAATTTTTCTTTGTTGGTGGCCGCGGCCGAGGTGGATTGTGTGCCACGGCCGTGGTGATTTTTCCTGGGTAATTCCTCCATTTTGGGCTCCTTCACCCCCATTTCACACTATCTCTTTGAATGAATTGTTGGGCACCTACACACATTTAAACAAAATAATTTAAAACACTAAAATATTAGTAAAGCAACTAAACTATGAATTTAAAATACGAAAAGCAATAAACGTCGGGTTGCCTCCCGACAAGCGCCTTTGTTTAACGTCGTTGGCTCGACGGATGCTCTTTAAATAAACAAAACAAACAACTAGCTATGTAACTAAAACAAACACTTAACACATAAAACAAAATCGTTCTAAACCACTCCCCGGCAACGGCGCCAAAATTTGGTAGCGTCGTTTCCGACTACCAAATTAAATCGTGTATGAAGATACACTTAAACCTTACCGACTACTCTAACTAGTAGAGTGGCAAGCAAGGGTCGATCCCACGAGGAACGGTCGAACAAATTTTGCTTTTATGTGTTAAGCTATTATTATGAAGAAACATAATGTATATAAGCTAGAAAACAATAAAGAAGTGGGGGGTCAATGAAATAACAACTACACCTAAATAAACAAAGACAAATAAAGAGATTTTTATAGGTTTTTGGTTTTTAAATAACAAAACGATTCACCCTTGATCATGTTTCACCGAGGTCTTGGACGATTTATGTAACTATTGTCAATGCCCTATTCAATTGTGATTCTAGCCCTTATCTCAAGGCTATTAACAAGCTCTAATAGCCATGTTATCCCTTAATCTTAGTTAATCAAAACAAGCTCTTCGACTAACCCTATTCAGTTTAACCGAATCCTCGAACAAGCTCTGTGAGGAAGTGTTCAATGTCATCAAGTGAGCTATATTTTGAAATAGGATGTGTCTAGAATGTGGAACCGGGATCATGAAGTGAAGAACCGGGTAGTTAGACCGGGTTTTAGCGTGAAGAAGCAAGTCTGTACAGAAAAACCGGGTTCAGGGTTGTTGGAGGATAACCGTCAGTTGTGACGAGTTGGTTACAGTTTTGTGACGGAATAAACCGTCACATTTGTCCGGTAGCAGCAGTCGTCTTCAATCTGTTAGAACTTCTTGGTTGGTTACATTCGAGCTACAAGACCTATATCATTGGAAAGCTCTCTTCCTGATGAACAACACTACGTCGAGCAATTTCCAGTTTTCATAGATTACAGAGAGAATTTGAGAGATATAGTTTTCTGCCCTAATTTTGTTCCAGAATTGGGCATATTCATTTCAGAGTATAATTTCTGTAATTGATTGGATATCTTAGTGAATTGAGGTGTGCCTTGCCTCCGTGGATGTAGTTCATCTTGAACGAACCACGTAAATTGATTGTGTGATTCATTTTATTTTCAGTTCTGCGCGAAGCTTACTTCGGCCACAACTCTGGCCGAACAGTCGTGTGTTTTTTCAGACGTTTCATTTTCGAACTCGTTCCAGCTTCTTAGTGTTGTGTGATTAGGAGTTGATTTGTCTAACAAGCTCTCTTAAATTCAATCACCAAATGCATTAAACACTAGGACAACGAGATAAATTCAACATAAAACTCGCAAGCTCGGTTTTAGAGGTTAAACTTTGTGTTATCACCAATAAATAATTATTGTTTGCTACTCGGGAATCGGAAATCCTACAATTACGGATAGTGACCTTCTATTCTAGCAACACATTCACAAATCCCTTAAAGGGTGATCAATCCAATAATAAATTCATAAATGTGAGTCAATAACAGCAAATAACACAAAACACTTGAATACACAATATTTTCGGTAACATTAGCCGTAATAATCACATAAATGTCTTGGACTCAAGGTTCCACAATAATCAAGAGTGAACTAAGGGTGCTAGCCACCCATTTTACCTAATACAAAGATAAACTAACAGAAAATTAAAGAAAAACATGAACATAGGATAGAAAGAACCAAAGGTTAGGGGTTGAAGATCAAGATCTTCAACCCCCTTCCATTTCCTTGCTTCCAATGGATAAAAGTGGCTGATTATGTGTGGGGGATGGGTTCTAGGTTGTTCTAAGTTAGGTTAAATTCGAATGGGATGATATCTATATAAGGAGAGAAAGTGCTAGCTCCAATTTAGGCAAAAACGTGTTTGGGTTTTTAAAACAGGGAACCCCGCCGCGGCCGTGGCATAAAGTTGGCCGTGGGCGTGGTGAAACAAAGGTTTTTGGGCCCAATTTGGGGCCGCGGCCGTGGTCTATCTCCTGCCTCGGCCGTGGTCTTTCTTGGACTGAATTTGCCTTTACTTCTGGAGGACTGGACACGGCCGCGGTCTGTGGGGTTTGGATCACCACGGTCGTGGTGTTTGTTTGCCTTGGTCGTGGCAATGATGCTGAAATGTGGCCTTCTCTGTAGGAATGGCCACGGCCGTGGCGTTGGACTGCCTCGGCCGTGGCTTGGGCCACGGGCGTGGCCTCACCACCTCGGGCATGATCCCCTGTTTTTCCTTGTTTTCTTCATCCTTTGAGCTCGATTTGTCAATTTGAGATTTTCGAACCTGTTTTTCGGCCTTAATTCACCTGTCTTGACATGAAAATGAAACAGACACGTCAAATTGCCCAATGAGAAATAAAGGCACAAAACACACGTGAAAATGCACACAAAAGTCCGTAAAAAGACACTTAAATTGACCTAAAAGTGTGTGCACTACCACGTGCACCACTAACACATCCCGAAGCTTGGCCGGATTGGCTTGGAGGCCGCGCTGCAAAACCATATAATCGAGAAATTTTCCGGAGCCAACTCCGAAGGTGCATTTTGCTGGATTGAGACGCAAATTATAACGCCGCAAAGTATTCAATGTTTCAACAATATCTTGCACGCATGAAGACTGGGAGGTACTTTTTATGACTAGGTCATCAATGTAAACCTCAACATTATGACCAATTTGATCTCGGAAAACGCAGTCCATGAGACGTTGATATGTGGCCCCCGCGTTCTTGAGCCCGAAGGGCATTTTCTTGAAGGCAAAACACCCAAAATCAGTGATAAATGCTGTTTTGAGGGCATCCTGACGGTCCATGTGGATTTGATGATACCCCTTGTATAAGTCCAGGAAGCAAAGCGCCACGTGCCCAGTAATGGCTTCGGCCTTTTGGTCGATAGAAGACAGAGGATAACAATCCTTCGGACAGTGTTTATTAAGATCAGAAAAATCGACACACATTCGCCATGCCCCGCTGGACTTTGTTACCATCACGGGATTAGACAACCAAGAAGGATAATGGACTTCAAACAAGATATCTGCATCTAAGAGCTGTTGTACCTCGATTCGAATGGCCGCGTTTCGCTCCGGAGCGAATTTTCTTTGTTTCTGCTGTATAGGTTTGACGTTGGGATCGATGTTCAATTTGTGGGTTATGACATTAGGAGAGACCCCGGGCATATCCAAGGGAGACCAGGCGAAGACGTCAGAGTACTCCCACAAGGTCTGGATGATGGCACGATGTAACCACGGCACGTCCACGGCGCCGATGGTTACTGTTTGCTCGAGCTTGGATGGATCAAGCGGCACCTGGACAGTGGTGTCCTCCAGCGATGTACATAACTCAGGTTCGAGAGCCGAGGATGTCACTTGGAGCTGCTGCTTTGGAGGAACCTTTGTTGCCTTTTTGAGTGCGAGGTACATGCACTCCTTAGAAACCCGCTGACTGCCGCGGATAGCCACCTCGCCATGCAATGTAGGGAATTTTAGTGCGAGGTGGTATGTGGAGCAGATGGCTCTGGCGGGAGTAAGCCAGCCCCGACCTAAGATCATATTATATGGGGACGGAGAATTAACCACGTAAAAATCCACAAAAATGGTTTTTATCGCCGGATAAGTGCCAAGAGATGCCGGGAGTGTAATAACTCCGTCTGGCTGAACTTCACCCTGGGTGAAGGTCTGTAACGGCCTGGGGGCCGGTCGAAGGTGCTCACGAGGAATCCCCATTTTCTGAAAACAGTCGGTGAATATGACACTTACTGCGGCTCCATTGTCTACAAAGACCCGCTTTACTGTAACATTAGCTACAGCCATGTCAATGACGATGGCGTCGGTATGAGGTGTAATCTCTGGAACTGGGTCTCTATCTGTAAAACTGACAGTTTCAGATTGGTGGAGGCGCTTGTGACGCGGCTCCTCGGGAGGAGGACGGCGTGCCTCGGCCTTCAAGGCATTTCGAGAAGCCCCAGTGGGAAGGGCCCCGTAAATCACATTTATGACATGGGTAGGCAAATTGTCTCCAGGTCCTCCCGGAGGAGGTGGTGGTGGCAAAAAACGAGGTTGTTGACGATTTCCGTGGTCTTGTCGTGCATAATTGTTTGACCCCGGCCTATTATTCTGCCATTGTGGCATGTTTTGACGCGAACCACGGTCATGATAACTTCCACAGTTTTGGGATGAACCCCCATTCTGGCTTGACCGAGGCTTGTCGTCGGTCCGAGCAATGTATTGTCGCAAGAAACCTTTCTTTAGACAATCTTCAATTTCCTTACCGAGCTCTCGACACTCCTCTGTCTCATGTCCATGATCATGGTGGTACGCGCACCACTTCTCACGGTTTCGCTTTTCAGGTGGAGCAGTCATCCGCGGACACGGCCGTAAATCATTCTTATGGATAGAAAGAATTTCGGCTCGCGATTTTGTAAGCGGGGTGAGTTGTGGAATATCCCCTCGAGATTCTGAACGTCCCCGGTTCAGACGAGAGAAGGCACTGGGTCGCGCACTGGGCCCAGCTGGTGCCCTATCGGACTGCCGTTTGCTAGCATGCTTCTCACGCTTATGACGAGTCTGCTCCTCGGCCTTAGCATATCTGCACACATTATTAAACAAAGCCCGGGTTGTGACCGGAGGATTCCGAGCCAACTCGGTGTAGAGCGGTCCGGGACGAAGGCCATTCATGAAGGCATTGATGATTACATCATCCGAGCAGTTTCCTACTTTAAGACTCTCCGCTGTAAAGCGGTCAAGAAATTGGGTAACGGTTTCGCCATCCCGTTGTTCCATATTCATCAGATCGGCCAAAGTGGACATGGGCTTTGCACGTGCTTCGAAACGTGCCCAAAAGTGTTCAGCAAGTTCTCTAAAAGAGGATATGCTATTACGGGGAAGAGAGTCAAACCAAACTCGAGCCTCGTCCTGAAGATACTCGGGGAAGATCTTACAATAGTGAAGAGATGTGGTATGATCTCGACTGAGCATGTTGTGCCTGAAAGCTCCAAGAAAATTGGCCGGATCTCCAGTGCCGTCATAAGGTGGTATGGCAGGTCTCTTAAACCCTTCGGGAAGGGACGTAGCCAGTATTTCTTGGGAGAACGGTGTGATAATGTCTCCATTGGCGTCAAGGCCTAGGATTCTATCTAGTTCAACATTGCGTTGTACTCGCTCATACTCCTGAAGATCTAGAGTATGGGGATTGGCATAACGAACTTTCTTAGTCGCGTTAAGTGGACGGCGACGGTCAGCGTCGACAAGTTCGTCATTGCGTTGTCTTAACCCATTAGAACTCCCAAGGCGGGAGAACCGGGCCGTTCTCGTCGTCGGTCCTGACGCCCATGGTGCACTGGATCTTGGTGGTTGAGCGGGTTCCGACGAGGTGGATGCGCTGCGGGATTGGTAGCGTGTCCAGCATGTCCGCCAGGATTTAGGCGATTGGCTGCCCAATCTTGGAGAACATGAGCATGTTCTTGTAGGAAAGTCTGGAGTAGTTCCAGAGTCATCTGAATATTAACCTGCGGCTGTGTAGCAGCGGGGTTAGGATTTTGTGTATCTTGTGGAGGTAGAGGTAAGAATTGGTCGTCCGGATTCATAGCCGGGCCTTGATGGCTCTGATGATGAGATGTATCCTGCATCAGCGATTGCCTCGGCGGCAAAGTTTGATCCACGGGTGGATCTTGATTGATTTGATCACCTTGGCGAGATTGATTTAAACGAGTGGTTACCATGGTATAACAAGTGCAGTATCAATGTTAAAACCAATTGTCGTTCCCACAGACGACGCCAATTGATAAAGCGCAATCCGGTTATCAAATAAATTCCGAACGTAAAACCCCTCTTCGCAATGTAAATCAATGCAAGAAATTTAAAGAACACATGATATACGTGGTTCGATCCGGAGATCTACGTCCACGGGCTGAAAATATCACCTGCCGAGGTGTTTTCTTCAATATCCTTTTGAAATTACACGTAACTGTTTCAGTATGCAAAAAGCGAACCCTAATTTTGAGTACAATTCTCCAACTTATACTACTCAACTCAAAACCCTAACCAACTCCCTACAATCGCGCCTATTACCGTTGCATGGAAGTTGGGAGTAGATCGTGGGCCAAGAGCGTGGGGTACGCCGCAATTGGGCCACGCTATTTTGAGTGCACGTTTCTGGGCCGGTACGTTTCTGGGTCGGTTGTTGGGCTTATCCTCCTGGGCTCAGTTGCCCGGGTTGGGTTGATCTGGCCCGGGGTGTCAATCCGACCCGAAGTTACTGGGACATACCTATCAGAGTACCATCCGACAGACAGCAACGGAACACCATCGATTATATTCTGGATGAGGAAGGGAGAAGATGGGAGGATGAAAAGGATATCTCTATGGTCTTCCAAGATTACTACGGCCGTTTGTTTTCCAAAGGGGAGTGTCGAGGAATAAATAGCGTGATTGATACAATTGATCAGCGAGTTGATACCACCATGCCGAGGAGTCTGTCGGAACCTTTTAGAAAAGAGGAGGTGGGGGCAGCTTTGGCCCAAATGCATCCGACTTAGGCCTCGGGCCCTAACGGTACATTTTCTATATTCTATCAAAAAAATTGGTCAATTGTGGGTGATGATGTAACATCTTGTGTTCTCGACATTCTTAATCAGTGTGGTGATCCTAACCCCCTTAATCACACTCATGTTGTTCTAATCCCAAAAAAGAAAAAAATCAGAGTACCTAAAAGGCTGTCGCCCGATTAGTTTGTGTAATGCTGTCTCTAAAATTGTGACAAAAACTATAAATCACTTGAAATCTTGTCTGAATGATATCATTGACCCCAGTCAGCCTGCCTTCGTGCCTAACTGCCTAATCACTGATAATGCCCTCCTTGCTTTGAGATTTTCCACTAATGAAACATAACGAAGCTAAGAAGAGAGGTACTTTTGCTTTTAAATTAGTCATGTGTAAGGCTTATGACCGGGTTGAGTGGGACTTTTTGGATAGGGTCATGAATAAAATCGGTCTTGGTCCTAGAATGGTAACACTTATTATCCGCTGCATTAAGTCTGTATTATACTCTATTTTGATTAATGGAAAACCGGGTGAGAAATTTGTTCTAACCAGGGGCCTCCGACAAGGAGATCCGCTGTCACCAAACCTTTTCATGTTTTGTGCAGAACCTTTTTCCTCATTAATTCTAAAACAAGAGGCAACAGGTAGAATTCACGGTGCCGTGATCAGCAGGGGAACATCGAGGGTCACACATTTATTTTTTGCAGATGACAATATAATTTTTGGAAGGGCAAATAAGAATGAAGTTGAGACTGTCAGGCGGATTATTGAAGAATATGAGGCAGCTTATAGTCAATTAATCAGCAAGGAAAAATCTGAAATTGCCTTTAGTGGAGGTGTTCTGCAATAGGTGGTAACCGGTTTGGCATATTTTATGGGTGCTCCAAAGGTGGAAAGACATGAAATTTACTTGGGTCTGCCGACCAATGTTGGAAGAAATAAGACACATAATTTTCAATTCGGTAATCAATAGAGTGGGAAATAAGCTGAAAGATTGGAAAAGCAAAAATCTATCACAAGCCGGGAGTATGGTTTTAATTATATGGCACAAGCAATTCCAACTTACGTGATGTCCTACTTTTTGTTGCCAGCTAAGGTTTGGAGAACACTAAATGCTATGATTGCAAGATTTTGGTGGGGCTAGAAGGGGGGGGGGGGGTGAAAAGTGGATTCACTAGAGGAAGTGGACAAGTCTATGCAAGCCAAAAATGGAAGGGGGATTAGGATTTCTGGATCTAGAGGCCTTCAACTTGGCTATGCTAGGAAAGTAGGGTGGCGACTGATATAGAACGAGAACACTATTCTGCATCGATGCTTGAAAGCAAGGTATTTTCCGAATAGCACTTTCTTGGAAGTAAAAGTGGGATACAATGCGAGCTATAGTTGGAGGAGCATGATTGCAGGCCGGGAGATTCTTAAGCCGGGATTATGGTGGACTGTGAGTAATGGTTTGTCCATAAATGTGTGGCTTGATAGATGGATTATGTGCCATATGATGGCTGAATACAATCTTCCCAAGGACCTTTCCCTCTAGATATGAGGGTTCATGCCACTATGCTAGATTTGATGGAGGGGTTGGACGAATTAAAGATGCATGTCATGTTTGGCGAAACGGATATAGATGCAATTCTCTCAATTCCCATTTCCTTTTCACATGGGGCTGATCAGCTAAGGTGGAGTGAGAAAGATGGATCTTATCGAGTTAAAAGTGGATATAGATTTGCGAGAAATTGGCTCAGGAAAGGGCGGACTGATGCGTTGGTTTCTGATGTGGATGTACGGATATGGAAGTAGCTTTGGGGTTTAGATGTACCAACATAAATCCATTTATTCATATGAAAATGTGTACATAATTTAATCCCGATCAATGACAACCTAGTTCATAAACACGCCGATATCGATCCTATTTGCAAAAGATGTGGAGGTGGTGTAGAGACGATAGTGCATGTGCTCTGTGACTGTCCGTGGGCTGACTTTTATTGGAGGCAGAGCGTGTTGCGCTATGATTCGTCGTCGGTAGCGAGAAGAGGACATATGGGAAATTGGATAGCGGACATTATTACACGGGAGGATAAATATTATCAATCTTTATGGGCGATACACGCTTGGTTGATTTGATATTCTTGAAATAAGCTAATTTTTTATAATACTATTGTTGACCAGGTAAGAACTGCTAGCCTAGCAGTGCATCATTACTTAGACTTTCAAGAAGCAAAACCGCCAAAACTAAACCAGGGGCACGACGGTTCTGATGAGGGATGGAAAGCACCTGCTTCGGGTTCTATGAAGATAAATTTTGATGCCTCAATTCGAAAAGATCAAGGCACATGCTATGGAGTAATCATAAGAGATGAAAGAGAGGTAGTGGTACAGGATTGCTTTCGAAAGGAGGAGGTGCTATGGGAAATCTCTATAGCTGAGGCAATCGCATGTCGGGATGGTGTGTATTTGGCTAGAGATTTGCATATTACCCATGTGACGATTGAGGTAGATTCTTTGTTGTTGTTCTGGGCCCTTAGCAAGAAGAAGAGTGATTTATCTTACTTTGGCCTAATTGTGTCTGATATTATCAATTGTTGCTCATCTTTTGAGTCTTGTAGTTTTAGTTGGGTTAAGCGCACGTCGAATACGCTGGCTCACCGTTTAGCTAATTTTTGCTTTTAGTCTGGTTTTTCGGGGAGATTTGCTGGTGATATCCCTAACTCACTACTGAACCTTGTACACAGAGAAGTCGGTTTGGCTATTTAATGATATTCTTGTGTTACCCTAAAAAAAATAGCATACAGTTAAACCTCGATAAAGTAATTAACTTGGGCCTGGAGAAAATAATTCATTTAGCGAGTTTATTCCTTTATTGATATATGAATAAATTATTCATTTAATGATAAATAAATATTTATTATTTTAGAGAGAGTTTTACATACATGAAGTACACATATATAGTTTGTCACCAGCTTAGTACATGGCCGCGTAATTGTGAAATAGGTTTGATGGTGTTTCAAAACTAACAATCATGATTAATTTGTAAATTGACACTGCTAATATATCAATCTATTGGACTAGATTCATTAATATTAAGTGTGAAACTTGAATATGTTGGATTGAAGTAATTAGTATATTTAAAGAATAATACAAGTATAAACATTAATATCTTTGGACAACTAAGTACAAAGCATCTAGTGAAATGCATTGAATTTCTAACCTACCTAAACAACTCTTCTAGTGCCACATGTTTATCCATCTAGTTAATTTTCATAGAACCTTTAGTCTTTTTAACTATAAAATATAGATGTTTGAAGATCAAGCATATGCAATATCCTTTTCTGCTCCAATGTCTTCTCATCGTTTGAAAGGAGTGAAATATATGAGCATAAGAAGGAGAATCCAACTATTAGCCAAAAGATTTTGCAAGCATGGGTGAAAGAAAAGTTTGGTGTTCCTATTAGTTCATCAACAATATCGAACATCTCAAAAGGTCGTCAAAGTTTTTGTCAGCTGAGATGAAAAAAAAAAAGTGATGTCAAAAGGCACAAATCGGCAAAATACCCCGAGTTAGAGAAAGTTTTATACGAGTGATTTCTTCAAAGGTAAGATAAAGTGAACATGTCTGGAGAAATTATCCAAGGAAAAGCAAGAGAGCTTTTGAAGAAAATATATGGTGAAACTATTCTAGACCTCAGTTTCTCTAGTGTATGGTTAGAACGTTTCAAGGCAAGATATGGAATCAAATCTTACCGTCGTTTTGGTGAAAGTGGTTCTGTTAACATGGAAAACATTGAAAATGCTTTATCTGGAATACGATCAAAATAGATCAACTTCAGTTGAAGGATATCTATAATATGGATGAAACTGGATTATTTTTTCGATTGGAAGCTGATCAATGACTTGCTACCAAGCAGCTCGAAGGACGTAAAAAAGATAAGGAGAGAATTACTGTTGTTGTTTGTTGCAATGGAGATGGATCCGACAAAGTGCCACTTTGGGTTATTGGTAAGTATGCAAATCCTAGATGCTTTAAACATGTAAACTTAAACAATCTTAACTGTGTGTATCGATCCAACAAGAAAGCTTGGATGACTGGCTTGCTTTTTCAAGAAAATGTTGGTTGATTTTAGGGGTGGGCATTCAGGAAAACCGAACCGAACCAAAATTTCGGTAATACCAAAACTGAATTTGTTATATTTTGTAAAATCGAATACTGAACCGAAACATATTATTTCGGTTCGGTAAAAACCGAAATATTTCGGTTTTACCAAATGATTTTCGGTTTAAGACCAATTTTTTTTTTTTTAAAAAAAATGCTTTTGCATATTTTGGTAGATTTAGCCCATTTTGGCTCTTTTTTTCATTTTTCGACACCCTATTTTGCAGATAGAATCCAAAAACTACAGAAACCCTAACAAAAAAACTAAAATGAATGGCCAAAATAACTAGAAACCTACAAATACAATCCACAATCCATACACAATCAAACAACCACATAAATAGAAAACCTATTATCCAAATGTCCATCATAAGTCCATTAAAGTCAAATACCAACAACCAGAAGTTTTAAACTTCCACAACAATATTAAATTAGGTCCTACGCAAGTACACATTACGAACAAAGCATTAAATTGTCCAAAACTACTTAAAGCCCAATTTCAACGTTTCAATCTTCAAACTTCAATCTCCTTCTCAAATCTCAAACACTGTTCCAACTTCCAAATTATCAAACCTTCATCGCCCACCCTATATACTACAAGAAATTGCTTAGTACAAACAAATACAAAAAAAAAAAAAAAAAAAAAAATTAAATTTTTTTTTGCTTGATATAAAAAATTTACCTTTAAATAATCACATGCCAAGAACGGTGGAGCTTGATCCAGTATTTATCACAAGTTCTGCAAAAACACAAAAATATTTATAAGACATTTTAAATGACAGTTTCATTTAAGAATTCTTTTAAATTTACCTTTTTCAAGTTTTTGGAGGAACTCCTCATCCTCCACCATAGAACTAGGTGGATTTTGTCAAAGCCAATCTTGGCCACAAATCAAGGCTCGAGCCATTCTCAGATTAAGTGAAGCTCTAAAATCATCGATGACTCGACCACCAGTGCTAAAGGCACTTTAAGAAGCAACGATAGAGATGGGCATACCTAGCACATCACGAACCAATCATGATAAAATAAGGAACCTATAGCTATTCGTTTTCCACCAATCAAGGATTTTTGAACTTTGGAAGATCTTTGGTGATCGGTTCTTGGAGATACAAATCTAACTCCGATTGAGCCCCAACTCCATCTTCAGATAACATTGCATGTACCTTTTTTTGCTAAGTCTTATACGTGCCCATTCATTCTCTCCATCACTTCCCAAATTAAAATCGATAATCACACTAGAACTAGAAGAAGTTGCACTAGTTCCACACATTGCCCCATAAATAATCTTGTATTCCTCAAAGACATCGACCAAAACACTTTTTATCTTGAATGTCATGTTAAGTGCTTGTTCAAACCCGTAAATGTTCTTAATGACATATTCCATGTAGCTCATCTTTTGATGAGAATAAAGTATATCAGCAATGTACAAATATATTCATTTTCTCTATGTTACTCCAATACTTATAGAATTTAGCTTTCATTTGTCGAGCCCTAGACACCAAAGCACTATCCGAATTCCCTAACCATTCACTCAAAAGTGCATCAATATCACTAATTTCTTCGAGGAATGTATTAGATGTAACAAAGAAAGAACCAAAAACCCGAACAATGAGTTCATAGAAATAACGCAACACTTTCACAAACCTTTCCACAACAACCCAATCATCTTTTGTGGGCAACCCTATATATGCATAAGGTCCATTAAATCAGCACGGAAATCAGAATCCAACACCTCATATCTATCAAACACATTCTTAAAAACCACAGCACTCTCTAACATTGTATAAACAGATTCATTGGATTTTCTCAACCTAGAAGGGGATTGTCTCACATACCTCGTAACAGTCTGGACACACTCAATTGACACATTCAAATCTTTTAAACCATCTTTCAAAACAAGGTTAATTATGTGAACCACACATCTCATATGCATGTATTTCCCTCCTAATATTCTAGTACCCCGATTAACAACCCGTCTTTTCAAATAAGCAACAGTAGTGTCACTTGAAGATGCATTATCAACAATCATGGTAAAAATCTTTTCTAATCCCCAATTAAGTAGACATTTTTCAATCAAAAGACCAACCTCTTCTCCTTTATGAGATGCACATGGAATGAAATTGAGAATTACCTTTCCAACTATCATCAATGAAATGTGCAGTCAACACTAAATATGTAAGCCTTTGATTAGATGTCCAAGTGTCCGTGGTTAATGAAACTCTTTGTCCTGATGTTTTATAATAATTCTTCAACTTATATTTCTCATCTAAGAACAAACTAAAACAATCTCTTGCAATAGTTCTTCTTGATGGCACATGAAATTGTGGACATATAGCAGCCATAAAATCTAAGAATCCTTCATTTTCAACAAACTTAAAAGGCAATCCTTAATCAACATTACCACTAAGGTCTTCATAATAGTATCATAGTGATACTTCCACATAGTACTCTTAATTTCCTCATTTCAATCAAATTTAATTACAGTTTGACTCTTATCTTCGGAAACACGATTGACATTATCAGGATTTTTTGTACAGGTTAGCATATGCTTATTCAGTATAGCAGTTCCATTTTTTGTGGGATGGGCAGCATATGTCTTACCACAATATTTACATTTTGCCCTTCGTTTACCATTCGGGTCTGTGAAATGAGTGAACACTTTCCAAGCCCTAGATCGCTTATCCATTTCCTTCCTCGTCATTACTTCTTGACTGTCTGTATCCATCGGTACACATTTCGTAGCAACGGTGGCAGTGGCATCATCATTTTGCACTTCTACTTCATCGTAAATGACCCGATTGAGCAGTTGTGGAACTGGGTTGTGTTTGAGGCATGGTATTGGGTTGTATAAAAAAAAAAGACAATTTTTTATTTGGAAACTAAATCAATCACTTATTAACCTCATCAATCACTTTAATTTGAATAATAATATGAAACTAGAATCTTGAACGTGGAGTTTGTTTGTAATGGTGCTAATAAATGGAGCATTTGACACTATCAATTTTAACAAAATTATGCCCTAATATCAAATTATCAATAATATAAATCATCAAGAATACACATTATCAACTGATTCAACACTGCAAATTTTAAAAAAAAAGGCCCTAATATCAATATGAATTATCAACAGATTCATCACTACAAATTTTATAAAATTTATGCCCTAATATTTCTCATATCAGTAGACAACTCACAATAGTCAATGGAGGTAAAAGTGAAACACTATAGCAAATTTCAGATTATTCAGTATTGATTCGAACTGGCTAATTCAGATTATTCAGTTAACAAAAATTTGAAGCATAAATTAGTGCATTTAATTTTGAAAATTGAAGCTAAATGTGAAACGGAACTCGAAAGAAGAGACTAACCAAGTCCGGCGACGGCAGGGACTGGTCGCTCTCCATATCGGCAATGCGCCGACAACAGATGGAAGAGGGAGGCGGCGCTACGGTGGTGTGCAACTGGACGAGTGGACGGGATGAAACTAGGGCTGAGGCAGCACGCAGTGGCTGGAGCAATTTTGATGTTTCTCTAATTCTCTCAACTCTCAAGTCTGAAGTGAATCTCTATTCCCGTCAAGTGATTCAACATTCAAAGCAAGACTTGGGCCAATTAACCCAACTACATGATTAAATAATTTGGGCCAGCCATTTCATTAAAATATTGGGCCATAAACATAACATATTTATATATTAAATAAGCTTACCTTGTCTTGGTCGGTATTCTGTAAAAACCGAATTACCGTTTGATTTTTACCGAACTGAATTGTTCGGTTCGGTTAGGTTTGCACCGAAATGTCGATTTCGGTTCGGTTTGATCGGTAAAACCAAATTGTGCCCACCCCTAGTTGGTTTGATAAGAGAATGAATGGCAGGAATGTTCTATTATTAATAGACAATTACCCGGCTCATCCAAAGGTGGTTTGAAGATTTGAGAAATGTAGAGTTATTTTTCTTACCTCTTGACACAACGCATAAGATTCAACCATGTGATGCTGAAATTATCCGTGCATTCAAAGTTCATTATTACTGTTGTTTTTATTCTAGCATCTTACAGGGCTTTGAGGTTGAAGCATCAAATCCTGAAAAAATTAATATTTCAGATGCTATTAATTTTGCTAACATGGCTTCATGTGAAGTCAACAACAATTGCGAATTGTTTTCAGCATTGCAAGATTCAGTCAGAAGAAAATAGTGTTCCTAAACTAGAAGTTGATGAATTGGATAAAGATATCTGGGGATTGAGTGATGTTATCTCTAATTTACACTATATAAATGTGACGGATGTTGAACATCTTTTGAACTATCCTAGAGAGAATGATGCAGTCATGGATCACCTACAGATGAAGAAACCATTGAACCGGTAATGAACAATACTAATGATGATGAACATGATCCTGAACCAGATGATAGTCACGTTATCCCAACTGTGTCGCCAAGAGAGGCGTTTCAAGCAATATTCATCTTGAATAACTACTTATTAGAACACGAACAAAATATTTCGGAAGTTGTGAATACTCTACAAAAAGTTAAGGTGGAGGTTTGTTTTGCTTTGGTAAGAAGAAAAACAAACAAACTATAGACTCATATTTTCAAAAGAAATTATTTTTGTAAAGTATTGTTGATTGACTGAATATTTAGGCTATATAAATATATATTTTTTATGGAATTCAATGATTATTACTTTACATTTTTGTTGGGACCATAAGGATTTTTTTATTTTCATTACTTAATGCATTTAGCGAGATTATTATTTTAGTACACTGGCCCAAGTCAGGACCGAAAGAAATTATTATATTATCGAGGTTATTACTTTATCGAACATTACTTTATCGAGGATTATCTGTAAGTGAAAATTCATAACTCCTACCAATATTAAACAACAATTTCTTTTCTTTCATACAACAGAGTGCGAAATATTTATATTTTATTAGAATAATAATATACACTAAGAGCATTAGCACTGGTGTGTACAAATAAAAATTTGTACACCCAAGATGTACAATATAACTGGGGGGGCTTCGATAAAGAGAAAAAAATTGGATACAAGTAATTTTTGTTGAAGCAAGTATAGTGGCAACGGTGGGCGGTGGTGCCCAATTATGGGCAGAAGAGGGTGATCTAAAATTCATCTTTGTCTTGAAAATTTGAAAAAATAATAATTTTTTTAAGAAAATATATTAATTAAAAAAATCATGAATATTTATTTAATTAATTTTATAGGTGAAAATTGTAAAGATTTTAATAAATTGAAGATGTGAAAATTAAATGGGTAATTTGAATGTAGGACTCCCAAAAAGTACCATTTATACCTTGGATGATTGGGAAAAAATAGGTACAAATATAGTAGGTATTAACTTTTCACGTGACAGATAATTGCCCCTCCACCACGGCTGATGCCCTAAGGCTTGGTTTATCAATGACCCCCACACCAGGTCGTGGGGTTCACGATAAAAAATTAAAAAAAAAAATTATTAATGGCTGCATTTTCCATGACCCCCCTTTCCATAACCCGCCACATGTCAATACCCCATTGGTTGTATTAAATTATTTATTGGATATAATTTTAATGATAAATAAATTATATGATTTTTATTTTATAAAAATTATAAAATTTATCAAAATTCTTATTTATTTTCTCTTTACAAGTAGAGCCTAATGTTGATATATTTTTAATTAAAATTTGAAGCTCTTTATTTTTTTCCATTTATAAATAGATGTGCTTGTCTGATATTTTAGATGAGTTGGGCCATAGAAATATAGACCCGAAGTACTAGCTAGCTCGCCTGGACCGATCCGATGGGCCAAAATCTCGACGAATCCCGGGCCGGCCCGATAATCTTAGTACATTATAGGGGAATACTACGAGTCGGACTGACTATATCTAGGTCTGACCAAATTTTAATTTGGTTATTATTTTATCATGTCATCTTAAACGCACCGAAAAAAAATCATCTTATTATAATTGCGGAATTAATTTTTTTTTCTTGAAATATATTAAAGAAAGCGTGAAAAATAATATGCAATTATTAAATTGTAGCAAAAATATTAGTTTTATTGGGAAATATGTTATATTAGGCATATTGTTGTAATTAGTATATGATAAAGCGCAATCCAGTTATCAAGTGAACTCGACGTAAAATTCAATTTGTAACGCAACCCAATACAAGAAAATTAAAGAACACAGGATATACGTGGTTCGATCCGGAGATCTACGTCCACGGGCGTAAAATATCACCTGCCGAGGTGTTTTTCACTATCTTCCTTTCAAGCTTACACGTCGTAGTTTAGAAGTACAAAGTGCAAACCCTAAATCTGAGAACAATTCTGCTATTTATCCTATTCAATCCAAACCCTAACTAAATCCCTACAATCACACCTACCATCTTTGCATGGGAGTTGGAAGGAGATCATGGGGATCTCACTTTCCAAATATACCGCGATTGGGCTGCTCCAGGCCCGCTTCTGGGCCAGCTTGGTTGCTGGGCTCGCACCTTTGGGCTCAGTTGCTTCGGGTCGGGTTGATCCGACCCGAAGTTCTTGGGCCATACCTATCAGATGCCCCCCCACCAGCCGGAGCGAGGTAGGAGCTGCGGTTAAAGTAGGGCTAGGGATAACAGGTGCTAAGGTGGAGCGAGAGGGGATGCTGCCTTGGCCGAACCGAAGTACCCTCGAGGGTCCGAGAATCAACTGGAGTCGCGGTGATTCATACCCGGATCCGAGGTGATTCATACCCGGAGTGAGGGGCTCTGCGAAGACCAAACCTGACCGAACTGAAGTATGCCGCGGTCACGGGGTTGACATGATCCGGACTGAGGTAACCCCGGGGCGATAAGGTTAAGTGGGATCGAACTGAATACGCCCGAGGTGGGGGGAACACCGGAGTGAGGCCCAAAACTTCCTGAGGAAGAATGAGGTTGATGTGATTGGCGGCGCCATCATTAGAAAGAGGGATGTGAAGTGACGCATTTGAGATTTCCAAGGCGCGTGCCCATCACGCGCCTTGGTAACTGTAACGCGCGTGGCCACCACGCGCGCATCTGAGACGCAAAATTTGAAAAGGCCAGATCTGAGTCGTTGATGCAAGAGTATATATAAAAAACGTTTGCACAGTAAACGTCATCTTCCTCATTTTGCGATTTGCAAGTTACAGAGAGCGGGAAAAAGGAGATTCATCTGTGCATTGTGAACCATCTCAAACCAAGACCAAGTAAGTATGTCTTCTTCATCGTCTTCATCTTCACTTAGGGAGGTAGGAACCGATAAAGCCCCGTTAGATGTACGCCCCCTTCGTTATATTATTCCAGAAAGACGAGTGAATAGGATTGGATATAGGGCAGATTTCATGGAGTCCGGTACCCAGGCGGTAGGGTTTGGTGAATGTGTGGAGGAGGATTTCGAGGTGGCTGTGGAAGCACTGCAGATGACTCGGGTACAAACAGAAGCCCTGATTCCATCTTTTTACTTTCCCTTTAACTTAGAATACATAGTGCCGAAGCCTAGTGATCGTGCCTGTTGCCCGCCGAAGGGTTTCATTAGCGTATATATAGACCATCTGAGAATAGGAATAAGATTCCCCCTCTGGGACATCGTTGTACAGCTGCTTAGATATTATAACATCGCCCTGAGTCAATTAGCGCCCAATGTCGTGAGGCAAGTAGTCGGGTTTACCGTGGTATGTAAAAATGCCGGGGTAGAATCAAATGTAGAGTTGTTCAGGTTTTTCTTCCAACTGAAGGCCTTCGGGAAATCAAAAGGCTGGTACTCCTTCAGCCCCCGGGCCCGAGGTGGTTTCAAAGTACAAAACCTGAGCAAAGTGGAGGGGTGGAAGGAGAAATTCATCTATGTGAAGACGGGTTTGGCCCTCCCGAGGTGGAGGAGGGAGGAGGTGTTGGATAATGCCCCGGTGGCGGAGCCGGAGACCGAGGTGGTTAAGCAGTTCCGTACTGTAGGTACGTTCAAGACCCTTTGCACCGAGGAGGAGCTTGAGGGGGAAGGATTAAGCCCGTATTACTCGGGCGGAGCAGAGGGAGTATCCACCCGGGAGCCGGAGTCGGAAGCCGGGGCTGCCGAGGATGGTAGGAACTCTTAAATCTGCGTAATATTGGCAATGTGTTTAGGATTAACCACAAACCTTTTTTTGCAGTGGGACGTTTCGGCAAGGAGTCTACAGGAAGCCCCGCGGTGCCCACGGCGGCAAAGAAGAAGGGGACGGCGACCGAAGTATCCCCCAGAGGGAGGGCGTCGCCCAGTCCGAGGCCATCAGCAGGGTCGGAGGAGCGCGTGGTGGCAACGGGGACAACCCCAGGAACAAAGAGGAGGTCGGAACCATCTGTGACACCTCCGGGGGCGGCCAAAAGACTCCGCACGGAGCAGAGTGCCGAGGTAAAGCATACATAATCTTCCGCCGAGGTGAAAATTTGGCTTATATTCTCCTTATATTGCTGATGTTGATTCTGGTGTTTGGTTGTTGAAGGGGCAGGGGCCCATAAGTGTGTTGGGATTGGAGGGGGCGGATGCCGAGGAGCTTCTGCATTTGGCGTAAGGGATCGTGGATCTTGGCCGAAGGAGTGAGAGGAGGCCAAAGAGGAGCTGGCCGAGGCCGTAAGGGAGCTGCGCGCGCGCAACGACAGGTTAACTCACGATCTGTTCGAGGCGCGCAAGAGAGCCGCCCTGGTGGAGAAGGAGATCGCACGGTTGCGCGAGGTGGAGGCAGAGGCCGGGGCCCTCCGCAGCGAGGCAGCCGAATTGCGGGCGGAGATAAAGGCTCAGGAAACCGCTGTGGTGGATGGTCAGGAGGCAGTGTTGAAGGCTTTTGCCGAGAAGCTGTTCCAAACGAGCACCTTTCTCGACTTTCAGACCAACTTCGTCGCGGTCGGGGATACGGCCACTCGATCGGTGCTGCTGGAGAAAATCAAAGAAGTCTATCCGAACGTGGACGTCTATCGTCCAGAGTTCGGATATGATTTCAACGCCGTGGGAGGTGTTGAGGAGGCGTATTACAACGCCCTGGCGCGTGTCCCGGAGTGGCCTTTGGTGAAGGCACTGGAGGAAAAAAAGAAGATCCTAAGTGCTGAGGAGGTCGCTACCTGCGATGCAGACCAAGATCAAGAGTTCCTGGCCTTCCGCCGTGGTGAATTCATCCCAGAGCCACGAAACAAGGACCCTCCGCCGCGCATGGAGGTCGCCGCGGAGGCAGCGGGAAATGTGGCGGGGGTGATCGGAGATCTGCCGGGGGGTGAGCACGAGGTCGAGGCGGAGGTGCCGGAGGCAGTTGAAAGAATCAAAGAGGGGGAGGTCAGTCGTTCCCCACCATTTTGATGCTTGTCAATATAGTAGATGATAGGAAAAATTGTAATTCTGATGTAAAAACCTCTGACAATGTATGCTGCTGTTTATTTTTTCTGTGAATATGATATTGATTTTTTACCATACTGTCGAGTTATTGTTGTGCGATGAGTTGAGTGTATTCCGTGGCACTGATTGTGTTTTGCGACCAAGAGGATACCGAGGAGCTTCATAATACAATAAAGAAACTCATGCAGTCCTTAGACTGGTTCCGCGGGGAGAAGGATAACCTGCAAAAACAAGTGGTTCCTCGGTTGGAGAGGAGGCTGGCCATAGCAGAGAGGAGGTCCAAAGAGGCCGAGGAGGCAAGAGCCAAGGCCGCGGAGAAAGCGAGAGACCGGGAGCTGAAATATTTGTCGACTGTAGCCGAACTAGACCGCGTGATTATCCACCAAAGGGAATATGAACGGATATTGACGGAGTACGGCCTGCTGACTTTCAAAGAGGTCGAGGAGCGAATCACTAAGATTCAGGGCGAAATTTCGTCACTGATGACGGCTGGACAGGCTGAGTCCTCGGAGCTGATAAGAAAGCGGGAGGTGCTGGAGTTACTCCTTAATATGTATGAAGGTCTGAGAGGACGAGGCAGGTGGCGGCACACTGCCGAAGAGTATATTGCAAGCTCCAGCCGGGGCCAAGAGATCGCGAAAGCTCCACGGAAGAGTAAAAAGAGGCCGGCAGGAAAAGGCAAAGGGATAGTAATCCAAGAGCCGGCCCCGGTGACCGCTGTCGAGGAAATCCCTGTAGCCGTTGCGGAGGAGGAGGTCGAGAAGCTAGCTGAGGAGATCGAGGTGATGGACCCTGCGGAATAGGATCCCGCGAAATGGGCTAAGACTTCGAGACCAGCGCCCCAACCGAGTCCTCGGGGCAGGGCAAGGGTCGACGCTCCAAGACAGGTGGCAAGAGTGAGTCCGCTGCGCAGAGGGAGTCAAAGCAGGGAAAGAGCAGGAGCTCAAAGCCGAGAAGCCTCGAGATCCCGGAGTACACGGAGAAGCTCCCGGGACGGGTCTCAACGCCAGAGCGCCGAGTATTGGCTTGGAGGCCGAAAATAATGCTTACTTTTTGTAGCTATGTATGCAGATATGTAAAGAATCCTTTGTGTGGAGTAAAATGGTATAAATATTTTGGTAAGTTATGATATGTATGTTGAAAGAAAAGTAATTAACTTTTGATCAGGATGCATGTGTAATTACTTTAATTTGTACTCGGGAGCACAATATGTACATAATGCCTGTTAGAGAAACAAGGCAAAGAATCTCCCCGGACGGATCGGGCGGGAGTTAAGGACCTCTCCGGTTAAACGAACGAGAGGGAATATAAGTCTGGGGACTAAATGTTGATCTCTCCGGACGGATCGGGTGAGAGATCAAAGTGTCCGGAGACTGATAATAATAAGTCTAAGCTAGGGCGTCCCCGTAGCGTAGAAGAAAGTACAGCAAGATTCGTACAGTAAAAACTTTATTCAAAGTAATTGTCGGAACAATTAAAAAATACAAGGGAATTCATAAACAAGAATACGTGACAGTACGAGAATAAAAAATAACGTACAAGGAATGTAAAGGTAGAAACGATACTTGACCATCGGTGCTCATAGATAAAAACGCCTCAGATTGGTAACATGCCATGTTCGGGGGATCGGAGTTCCATCTAAATGCGCTAACTGATAGCACCCAGAGTCATGCGCGGCAATGACACGGTAAGGCCCTTCCCAGGCGGCATGTAATTTACCCTCGGGGGCAGCCTTGCTGGCCGAGTTGAGCCGGAGTACCAGGTCTCTGACGTTAAACTGAGTACCCCTAACCCGGAGGTTGTGATACTGAGTTGCGCGTTGCTTACATTTGGCTTGCTGAATGAAAGATTGATCACAACGATATTCGAGCTCGTCTAAGTTAGCACGGATGGCATCATTATTAGCCTCGAGATCCAGAGATAACGAGGCGGGGACTAGGTACTCCGATTTCAGCAGGAATGACAGCCTCGGAACCGTAAGCGAGGCTGTAGGGGGTTTCTCCGGTTGAAGTGTGCGGCGTGGTGCGGTAGGCCCAAAGAACCTGCGGAAGATTTTCGGCCCAAAGACCCTTAGCTTGATCTAAGTGTTTCTTCAGACCCGTAAGCAGTGTGCGATTAGTGACTTCGACTTGACCGTTGGCTTGAGGATGAGCGACCGAGGTGAAAATTTGCTTAATGTGGAGCTCTTTGCACCATGACCGGAAGGGATCATTGGCAAACTATTTGCCATTGTCCGAGATAATGGCACTTGGGATGCCGAAGCGACATATAATATTTCGCCAGACAAACTTTAAGATGTTCTGACCAGTGATGGCAGTGAGGGGCTCGGCCTCAACCCATTTGGTGAAGTAATCAACGGCAACCACAAGAAATTTTAATCCCCCCGGAGCGACTGGAAACGGGCCCACAATATCAATTCCCCACTGAATAAATGGCCAGACACTTTGTATGCCAGTAAGCTCGGTTTGTGGTAAATGCTTCACTCGGGAGTGCCGTTGACACTTGTCACACTTGGTTACCAAGTCATGAGCATCATTAAACAACGTGGGCCAATAGTACCCCCACCGAAGAACTTTCTTGGCCAGTGTCCGCGAGCCAATATGGCTGGCACAGGCCCCGTCGTGAAACTCGTGGAGAACACGACCCGCTTGAACAGGGTCAAGGCAACGAAGACTCGGTTGTAAGTACGACCGGCGGTACAAAATCCCATCGTGGAGTGCATACTTAGGTGCTTTAAGAACTATCCGCCGAGCTTGTAATTTATCATCCGGCAACGTACCATCCCGGAGATAATGGATAATCGGGATCATCCAATTGGGACTGCTCTCAGTCAATACGGAGACTGTGGCCTCATGAATGGAAGGATGAAGGGCATCTTCGACGATGATGTCCGGAGACATGTTAGTAGGGACCGCGGAGGCCATTTTGCTGAGAGCATCAGCTTGAACATTTTCCTTGCGAGGTACCTGCTGGATATCAACCGAAGCAAAAGTTGACAAAAGTTTGAGTGTCAAAGCGAGGTACCTCTTCAACGTATCATCCTTGGCCGTGTAGGTGCCTTTAATTTGACTAGAAACCACCTCGGAATCCATGAAAAGCTGGATATGGGAGGCTGCAAAGGATTGAGCGAGCCGGAGCCCAGTAAGGACTGCCTCATATTCCGCCTCATTGTTAGTCACCTTGAATTTAAAACGCAAGACGTATTTGATTTCAACGCCCTCGGGGCTAATGAGAAGGACCCCGGCGCCACTGCCTCTTGTTGTAGAGGCACCATTCACGTATAATTACCACTTATGGGTCAGAGCTTCGAGTTCAACGTGGTTAGGACTAGCGTGATGCACAGACGGGCCGTGGTCAACAAATGGTGCCTCAGCCAAAAAATTCGCGAGTGCTTGACCCTTGATGGCTCGGCGAGGGAGAAATTGAATATCATACTCTCCCAGTTCGATAGCCCACTTAGCCAAGCGCCCTGACACATCGGGCTTGACTAGGATTTGGCGAATGGGGTGATTAGTGAGAACCCTGATATCACGCCCTTGGAAATAAGGCCGTAGGAGGCGGGCCGCCATGACGAGAGCCAGCACTGTTTTTTCCATTGCAGAGTACCGGGTCTCCACCCCTTGGAGTGCTCGGCTCACAAAATAAACGGGGTGCTGATTTCCATGAGCCTCTCGTACGAGAGCCGCGCTGATGGCTTCCCCGGTAGATGCTAAATATACGTAGAGAGGTTCCCCGGGGAGAGGAGCGGACATAGTGGGCAACTGTTTGATATGGTGCTTTAGAGCCTCAAAGCCTTCGGTGCACTGCGGGGTCCTCTCAAATTGCTTTGCCTGCCGCAGAATCTTGAAGAATGGAAGCTGACGCTCCGCGGCTTTAGACAGGAAACGATTTAAGGCCGCAAGATCACCGGTAAGGCGCTGAACTTCCTTGACCGTCTTCGGCAGTTGCAAATCCAATACATCTCTAATCTTGGCCGGATTAGCCTGGAGGCCGTTTTGTGAGACCACATAGCCCAAAAATTTTCCTAAGCCATCGCTGAAGGTGCATTTTACCGGATTGAGGCGTAAATTATAACATCGCAATGTGCTTAATGTTTCAGCAATATCTTGCACACATGTAGATTGAGAGGTACTTTTAATAACAAGATCGTCAACATATACCTCAACATTACGACTGATTTGATCTCGGAAGATGTGGTCCATAAGGCGCTGGTAAGTGGCTCCCGCATTCTTGAGCCCAAAAGGCATTTTCTTGAAGGCAAAGCATCCGAAGTCAGTGATAAAGGCCGTTTTGAGTGTGTCACGGCGATCCATATGGATTTGATGATATCCCTTGTATAGATCCAAAAAGCAGAGTGCCTTGTGACCAGTAATGGCTTCAGCTTTTTGGTCGATAGAGGGCAGAGGATAACAATCTTTTGGGCAGTGCTTGTTAAGATCAAAGAAATCTACGCACATTCTCCAAGCCTCGCTAGACTTCGTCACCATCACGGGATTAGATAACCAAGTAGGGTAATGCACTTCAAACAGGATGTCTGCATCGAGTAGCTGTTGTACTTCAATTCGGATGGCTGCGTTCCGCTCCGGAGCGAATTTCCTCTGTTTTTGTTGGATGGGCTTCACACTGGGGTCAATATTTAATTTGTGAGTAATGAATTCCAGAGAGACCCCCGGCATGTCCAATGGAGACCACGCGAAAACTTTAGAATATTCTCGCAATGTCTGGATGATGGCGTTATGTAACCATGGCGTGTCCACAGCGTCGACGGTTATAGTGTGCTCTGGTTTAGCTGGATCGAGCAGCACCTGAACAGTGTGGTCTCCGAGCGGTATAGATGAATCCGAGGTGGGAATCGAGGTGGTTATCTGAAACTGTGGCTTGGGAGGAACCTTTGTTGCCTTTCTGAGTGCTACATACATGCACTCTTTAGAGACTCGCTGATTGCCGCGGATAGCCACCTCGCCATGTGGTGTAGGGAACTTCAGCGCGAGGTGGTATGTGGAGCAAACGGCCTTCGCTGGGGTGAGCCAGTCTCGACCCAAAATCATGTTGTATGGTGATGGGGAATTAACCACATAGAAATCCACGAAGATGGTTTTTATCGCTGGATAAGTTCCAAGCGATGCAGGAAGGTCGATGACTCCTTCAGGTCGGACCTCACCCTGGGTGAAGGTCTGTAGCGGCCCGGGGGCCGGTCGGAGTTGTTCACGAGGAATACCCATTTTCTCAAAACAGTCGGTGAATATGACGCTAACTGCGGCTCCGTTGTCGACGAAAACCCGCTTTATCGTAACATTAGCTACGGCCATGTCAATGACGGTGGCGTCGGTATGTGGGATGAGCTCGGGAACAGGATCTTTGTCGGTAAAACTTACGATTTTAGATTGGTGGAGGCGTTTGTGGCGCGGCTCCTCGGGAGGAGGCCTGCGCGCTTCCGCCTTCAAGGCACTGCGGGAAGCCCCAGTGGGGATGGCCCCATAAATCACATTTATGACGTGAGTAGGCGGATTGTCTCCGGGTCCTCCATGAGGAGGCGATTGCGGCAATAAGTGAGGTTGTTGACGACTTCCCTGGTCCTGCCGCGCATAGTTGTTGTACCCAGGCCTTTTATTCTGCCATTGCGGCCTATTTTGTCGTGGACCGCGGTCATTGTAGCCTCCGCGGCTTTGTTGCGAACCTCCATTCTGGCTTGACCGAGGCCTGTCTTCGGTCCGAGCGACAACTTTTCTGCCGGAGCAGTCATCCGCGGGCACGACCGCAGATTGTTCTTGTGAACAGAAAGAATTTCGGATCGTGATTTTGTAAGCGGAGTAAGTTGGGGGATATCTCCGCGAGGTTCCACACGTCCTCGGTTTAGACGAGAGAATGCACTAGGCCGAGTATTGGGCCCGGCTTGTGTTCTATCTGATTGTCGCTTACTGGCATGCTTCTCACGTTTACGGCGAGTCTGCTCCTCAGCCTTGGCGAACCTGCATACAATGTTAAACAAAGCCCGGGTCGTAGCTGGAGGGTTCCAGACCAGCTCGGTGTAAAGCGGCCCGGGGCGAAGGCCATTCATAAAGGCGTTGATGATAACATCGTCCGACCGGCTTTCCACCTTAAGGCACTCCGCCGTGAAGCGATCAAGAAATTGGGTAACAGTTTCTCCATCCCATTGTTCCATATTCATGAGGTCGGCCAAGGTGGCCATGGGCTTTGCCCGCGTATGAAAACGCGCCCAAAACTGTTCGGCAAGATCCCGAAAAGAGGTTACGCTGCCCCGGGGCAAAGAATCGAACCAAAGTCTAGCTTCGTCTTGGAGATACTCAGGAAACACCTTACAGAAATGGTGAGGAGTGCAATTGCGGTTGAACATAGCATACTTGAAGGCGTTCAAAAAATTACTTGGATCGGCAGTGCCGTTGTATACGGCCACTGGGGGAAGCTTGAACCCCTCTGGGAGTGGGACAGCAAGAATCTCGTCGGAGAACGGGGTGATGATCTCCCCATCAGCATCGAGGCCCAACACTTTGTCAAGCTCCGCGGCAAATTGGGCTTGCTCTTGTTCCAAGGGATCCAGCACACCGGATTCGTCTAAGCGAGCACGCTTCGGGACGTCTACAGGTCTTCGGCGATGCACGCCTTCGTGGACGTCTCGGGACCTCGACCCATTAGAACTGCGGTTATCCACTGGAGAGGCTGTCCTCCGTCGTCGACGCTCAAGCCTCGCTCGATGAGGGGGATCTTCGTCCAATTCACGTGACAAATCACGGGGTGGATTTCTCACGTTTACGGCACCATTGTTGGCACGCTCACCGGAGTGGGCGCGCCGATTGTTCCATTCTTGGAATAGAGCGGCGTGTTCCTGAAGAAAGGCTCACTGCACCTACGACAACTCGGCGGCAGGCGGAGGATTAACTTGCGCCGGATCATCAGCAGGGGGATGATTCGGCATGTTGGCGTGTTCCGCGGGCAGATCTTGGTTTCGTTGACGGGGCGGCGGATTCTGGTCCACAGGAGGATCACGAAGGGACCGGGTAGGATTAGCAGACCTACGAGTATTCACCATAGCGATTGCGATGACGTTGAAATAAACTAGGGTTTTCTTGCCAATCTTTCCCACAGACGACGCCAATTGATAAATCGCAATCCAGTTATCAAGTGAACTCGACGTAAAATTCAATTTGTAACCCAACCCAATACAAGAAAATTAAAGAACATAGGATATACGTGGTTCGATCCGGAGATCTACGTCCACGGGCGTAAAATATCACCTGCCGGGGTGTTTTTCACTATCTTCCTTTCAAGCTTACACGTCGTAGTTTAGAAGTACAAAGTGCGAACCTTAAATCTGAGAACAATTCTGCTATTTATCCTATTCAATCCAAACCCTAACTAAATCCCTACAATCACGCCTACTATCTTTGCATGGGAGTTGGAAGGAGATCGTGGGGATCTCACTTTCCAAATATACCGCGATTGGGCTGCTCCAGGCCCGCGTGCACTTCTGGGCAGCTTGGTTGCTGGGCTCGCTCCTTTGGGCTCAGTTGCTTCAACCCGACCCGAAGTTCTTGGGTCATACCTATCAGTATCTTATTGTAATACTCTTGTATCCCACATTGTATGTTAGCTTATGTATTAAAGCCTACACTTGTATATGTATGCTTATTCAATGATATATAAAAATATCTTTTGGATCAACTCTAATATGGTATCAAGAGCCTAATTGGCTAACGCTTTTTTTCGATCCCCCTCTTTATTCCCGGAATCTTCTCCAAACCTACTTGCCTCACGCACTCTCACAGCAGCCGTCGGCTTCTCGCCTCTGCTACCATGACCATACCATCGCTGCCTGCTTTCACCACCGTTGGCTCCCATTCATCAGATCTGTTGCCACCGGCTCAATGCCGCCACCTCTGGTCGCGTTCAACACTGCGTCCCAAGCACCTCTCAAGCTCACGTCCGCCAACTACGTGGCATGGAGCTTCCAAATTCGTACGCTTCTTGCAGGGTATGATCTCTTCAAATTTCTCGACGGCTCGTCCCATACCCTTCCACCGGCGCAGCTGCTGCTGCTGGTGCCTCTGATTCGCTGCACGTTTATTGGAATCGTCAGGACCAACTGCTCCTTAGCACCATCATTGGTTCCATCTCACCTGCTCTAATTCCGTTCATTGCGTCATCTAAAACGGCTCATGATACCCGGACAATTCTCACTTCCAATTACAACAAATCTTCTCGAGGTAAAATTCTGGCACTCAAAAATAAACTTCTCAATCCGCAGAAAGGCTCGCATTCTGTCACCGACTTCATGCTTGAGATCAAGGGTGTTGTTGATGAGTTGTCTCTGCTTAGCGTCTCCACTAACAACGAAGATTTGGTTCTCAAAATTCTACATGGGTTGGATGATTCATACAAGGAACTGGGCAACGCCATTCAAGCCCGAGAATTGGCCATCTCCTTCGACGGCCTTCATGAAAAGCTTCTCACCACTGAATCTCAATTTGCCATCAAATCTCCTGTTGTCTCCACTCTTCTAGTCACTGCCTATGTTGTTGGTCATCATCAACGTCGTCCGTCCTCCACCGCACCGAAACCAGGTCAGTCACGTGGCCCCTTTTCTGCATCTGTTGTGCCTCGTCCGTCACAGCCTCACTCATCCTCTACAGATCCTCGTTGCGGCTATCAGGGCCCCTGTTAGTACTGTGGCACTCATGGCCACTATGCCCGTCGGTGTCCCGATATGCAGACACTATCGGGTGCTTCCTCCTCGCAAAAACATCCGGGTCCAGCAGCTTACGCGTCCCCCTCGGCTCATACCGCCGCCTCTACTCCTTCTTCATCCGGTTGGAGTCTCGACTACGGCGCCTCCCATCACATCACCATTGATTTGGCTAACCTTTCACTCCATACTCCGTATGATGGCTCGGATGGTGCAGTTGTCGGTGATGGTAACACTTTACGAATTACACACATTGGCAACTTGACGTTCTCTACTTCCTGCTCTCTTCATTTTTCGGATGCATTGCTTGTTCCATCCATGTCCAAGAACTTATTGTCTTTCTCTCAATTTTGTCAGCAGAATAATGTTTCTATTGTTTTCTCTGATTCTGATTTTCAGGTGAAGGATTGCCACATGGGGGGTACAATTCTTCGGGGTTCACGCATTAATGGTCTGTATGTATGGCCGCTCTCGGGCCCTCTTGCACTGCCTCCCTCGGCCCATTCGTCTATCAGGTGCTCAACTTCCATCTAGCATGCTCGGTTGGGTCATCCCTCTATAAAAAAATTAAAGTCTGCCTTAGCTAGCAATAATCTTCCTTTGTCTACAACTACTAATTTTAGTTGTGATTCTTGTAAATGCGTTCAGAGTCATAAACTTCCATTTACTGAGTCCTCGTTGCAGTCTACTATGCCACTTCATTTTTTATTTTCTGATGTTTGGACATCTCCTGTGTTATCGTGTGATGGTTTAAATATTACGTTATTTTTGTGGATCATTTTACAAAATATGTTTGGTTGTATCCTGTTAAATGTAAATCTGACGTGTTACCTACATTTATTGCCTGCAAAGCCTTCGTCGAAAACTATCTCAAACACAAAATAATTACCTTATATTCTGATAATGGTGGAGAGTATCTCGCTTTTACGCCCTTTCATGACTGCTCATGGCATCACATATCTTACTACTCCTCCTCATACTCCTGAGCACAATGGTGCCTCTGAATGACATCATCGTCATATAGTTGACACCGGTCTTGCTCTCCTTCATCAAGCCTCCATGCCTCTTACATACTGGCCTTACCCTATTTCCACTGCTACATATCTCATCAATCGTCTCTCGAAGGTGGATCTCAACATGATTTCCTCCTTTGAAAAGCTATTTCGTCAGGCACCAAATATCACTAAATTACGTGTCTTCGACTGTCAATGCTTTCCCTGGCTTCGTCCCTACACATCCCATAAACTCGACACACGCTCTACCTCTTGTGTGTTTCTTGGTTATTCTTCCACTCAAAGTGCCTACCTCTGTCTAGACCGGTCCTCCAACAAAATTTATACCTCCCGTCATGTTACTTTTGTGGAAACTGTTTTTCCATTCTCCAACACCGTTCCCTCCCCTCATCTCGCTATCCCCCCAGATATCACATCGATACCCTCTCCACCTTCCATACCCATCCCATCTTCCTCTGCAGGTCCGGCTCCGACTCCATCACCCCTCGACCGGCCTCCTTCACCTGCGGCTTCGGTAAACTCGGCGCCCTCTCATCCCATGGTGACCCGCTCTCGCAATAACATCACTAAACCGAATCCACGGTATGGTCTCACTACTTCTCTTACCACTGATGTTGAACCTACCAATGTTACACAGGCACTCTCTGATCCTCGGTGGCGCCAGGCCATGTCTTTTGAATTCAATGCTTTATTATGCAATGGTACGTGAGATTTGGTGCCTCCTACACCTTCTCAAAATGTTGTTGGTTGTAAGTGGGTCTTCTGTATCAAACGAAAGCCGGATGGTTCTATTGACAAGTTCAAAGCCCGACTTGTTGCCAAAGGTTTCCATCAACGACCTGGCATTGATTTCTATGAGACCTTAGGTCCTGTTGTCAAACCGACCACGGTTCGCATTGTTCTTAGTCTTGCCGTCTCTCAGAATTGGCCTCTCTGGCAGTTTGATGTCAATAATGCGTTCCTTCATGGCTCTCATCCTGATGAAGTCTATATGTCTCAACCTCCTGGGTTCTCTGATTCGAATCATCCCACCTATGTTTGTCAACTCCGCAAGTCTATCTACAGCCTCAAACAAGCACCTCGCACTTGGTACAATGCTCTCCGCTCCTTTCTCATCTCCGTTGGCTTTGTGTGTACCAAGTCTGATGAATCTTTATTTGTTTATCATCACAATGGGGTTACTGCCTACATCTTGGTGTATGTCGATGACCTTATTCTTACTGGGAGTGATAATACTTTTTTGTTTGGTATTGTTCGTAATCTTGCTACAAAGTTCTCTGTCAAAGAGCTGGGTGAGCTATCTTATTTCTTAGGCATCGAAGTGTTACGTACCTCGTCTTCATGCTTCTTGTCCCAACGGAAATATGTCACGGATCTTCTAGCTCGTCATCATATGCTTGAGGCCAAACCCGTTCACACGCCCCTTGCTCCGGGCTCAAAGCTCTCTCTATGTGACGGTTCAGATGCCTGTGACACCAGCTCCTATCACCAAATTCTCGGCTGGTCTTCAGTATCTTCTTCTCACTCGCCTGGATATTGCTTATGCAGTCAACAAGCTATCACAGTTTATGCATGCTCCGATTGATATTCACTGGGGGGCTGTTAAATGATTACTTCGCTATCTCACTAGCACCCGTCATTATGCTCTTCATTTGTCGTAACAGTTCCTTGTCTCTTCATAACTTCACCGATGCTGACTGGATGGGTAACCCAGATGATAGTACATCCACGGGGGCGTTCATAACTTTCCTTGGTTCAAACCCAATTTCTTGGAGCTCTCGCAAATAGAAAACAGTAGCTCGTTCCTCAACAGAGGTCGAGTATCGCGCTATTGCTGCCTCCGCCTCTGATTTACAATGGATTCGTTCCTTATTCTCTGAATTAGCTGTCTCTATTCCAGCTGCTCTGCCTATCATGAACTGTGACAATATTGGCGCCACATATCTCTGCGCCAATCCTGTGTTTCACTCGCGCATGAAGCACATCGCCATAGATTATCACTTTGTTCGTGATTTGGTCAAAACCGGCCTTCTCCGTGTTGCGCATGTGTCCTCCGGCCGATCAGCTTGCTGATGCCTTAACCAAACCTCTCTCTCGCCAGCGATTACTTCTTCTCATGTCCAAGATTAGCGTCGTCAACCGTCCGCCATCTTGAGGGGGCGTATTAGGCATATTGTTGTAATTAGTATCTTATTGTAATATTCTTGTATCCCACATTGTATGTTAGCTTATGTATTTAGGCCTACGCTTGTATATGTATGCTTATTCAATGATATATAAAAATATCTTTTGGATCAACTCTAATATGTTATGTATTTGGATAAAAGAAATTAATATTTATTAAATGTTGGGTTGTGTTGGGTTGTTGATAGAGTATAAAAATGTATTTTTGGGTTGTGGAGTAGGTTGTGTATGTTGATGAGAGAGAAATGAATATTTTATTGATAAGCTGGGTTGTGGTAGGTCGTTGATAAACCTGGTCTAAGGAACTAACCAATACCATTGTCATTTCCAACTCACCATCCTATTGTACTGCGAAAAAAACAAAAAGACTATGAGGGCACCTGTAGTGCAGGTTGGATTTGAAATAAATGGGGGGTGGGAGTGTGTAGCAAAGCATTGGGAGGCACAGGTAGTAGTTGAATTATTTTGTCCAGGTCCATTTAAATGGACATGAAATCGCGAGAGTGGGGGAGTGTTCAGGTAATGGCGAGTGGCACGCAAACGCAACCATCAAGGGCCAGAAAGGGCGCGTGGACCCACGTGCGCCTGAGGGGCGTGTCACAGTGGGTCCCGCGCCCATAAAGGCTGTTGGCCACCACCTTTAATTTCCATTTTCTGGTTTTTTTTTTTTTTTTTAATTCAATTTTGAGGATCATTTATGGCATGTGATCAATTGGGGGTGTATGTTACTATTGCCGACGGCCAAATTTACTATTCCCGGTCGTTGGCAAAATTTTTAACCCATATTCTTCTCTATAAATAAATGCAAAAATATTCATTTTTTCCACCAACATCTAAAATTTTCTCCACCTATTTCGTGTTGTATTGTTTTTCCCCTCCTTGAATTTTTATATATTTAATAATATTATATTAAAAATCAAATTAATTTTTTTTCCGAAAATTCGATAATATATTTTTTATCTACAAATTATAAATATTAATTAATTAATTACTAAAAGTTAAAATTGTAAATAAGATTTAATTAAATTAAAGATGGGAAAATAAATTGGATGATTTTAAGGTGGGACCCTCAAATAGTGACAAATAGTGTTAATTGAACTTGAACTAGTAGTATTCCCGTGCGATGCACGGTTTGCAAGTGCAAATGAATAAATTAATATTCTTTTATATTTTTATATAATTTTAATATAATAAAATATTACAATCAATAAATAATAAGATATGAAAAATTATATGTTAATGGAAAAAGAGTACAGTGAAAAGTATTAAAGACTAAAATATATAATAGAATGGATATTTATTTTTCTTAATGTATGAATATCTCTAGCATCCTTCCAAAGAAGTCATGTTGATGATTGGGGTTGGAATTGCAATATGCGGTTGACAGGGGATATATTTGTAATGTTAAAAATTAGTTACCGTCTTCATACATAATTTTTCATTAATAATAGTCAATAAATTTATAAAAAGAAAATATGTGTTTTTCGGCCCAGACAAAATCAGTCCAAATAGCTTTATGATATTTCTTTAGGCTAATATATGACAAGTTATTGCCAATAATTGTGTTTTATATTGGGTTGAATTTTATATACCAAAATTTGTGATCTTCAGAATTGGTAATAGATTTTGGGCGGGAAAACTTCAAAGTTACTAATTTCAGTGAAATTTGTTATTATATTAAGTATAGATAGTTGTTTCCAAATTATAACCATAAGACCTCCAAATATGACGACATTGAAGTTGGAGAAGAATGCAGCTTTGGGTCACCCAGCCCATTACACGGCCCATGCGATATGAGTCGAGTCTTACATGCACTTTTTCCTAATTTTTTGAGGATTTTCACCCTTCAACTCATATTTTAATTCTCCAACTATAAATGGGGACCTAAAGATAAAAGTTTATACATCTTCTGTCATAATTTGGAGTGTCAAGCAAGGGATTTAAGGAAGAGTTCAAGAATTCAAGAGCAAGAAACATTCAGTTATATCTTTTTAATTGTTTTGTTCTTAGCTACTTATGATATTTTTGAGGATTCATTTTTTACTACCAAGAGGTTTATCATTAAACTTTGACACTCAAAACTACACATATTGAAATACAATGGTTCCTGGATAAAAATACCTCCTGGAGAAAAATCAATTGGGCTTCATTACCGAGCCCAGAATATGAATACTTATCAATCACAATCTTTGGAAATTATAATATGATATACTGTCTTGAGTTTGAGTTGAAAAGGTTATGTTGCGAGATTTGTGAAAATCAATTATAACTTATTACCAACTTTAAATGCAATTCCGGAATTAAATGGTTTGAATGTTTTAACATATATAAGATAATATCAATTAATGCAGCCAATTATACTATATATAAGGCTTAACCAATTAATGTAGCTAATATTAAAGTTTCTAGAATTAGCAATGTTGTTTTAGGCGGGAAAATGTTGATATTACTATTCTTGGCGGATTTTGTTATATTATATAGTATAGATTACATTAGGAAAAATAAGTAACATTTGAGTGATGTTTGAACTTTTGATGTGACAGTGACGTGTCAGGTAGTATTTCTTTTTGCATTGTGGGTGCTTTGATATAGCTCTCCGACAACATTTTCATTGCTCGTGAAGTTCCAACTCTTGACATTACATTTACACTATAGGCTATTATATATCAGTTAGAAGAAGAAAACAAAAGTTGACCTATTTATCACCACATTTGATTTTGCTAAAACATCTCAAATTCAATTTCATCTCCTTCATTCCCAAATTCTGCAGAGGTCTTAATCTTTTTACTTGTTGAAACAGTATCAACAACATTCCCCAAATCAAACGACCTCGGCAACTCGGGAGGCGTTTCGCACCGTATCAAAGCCCAGTTAAGGCCCTCGAAGAACGCATGCTGCTTAATCTCCGCTGCCCCCTTGGCCGACCCCAGCCTATCCTCCGGCTCTTTCTTTAACAGCTGTCGGATCAAATCCCGTGCATGAAAACTGACCATCGGACACTGCGGAAACTTAAGACACTGCGACACCACATTTGATATAGTATCCTCATTGCTCGATCCCTTAAAGGGTGTCATACCGTATAAAAGCTCGTAAAGAAAAATCCCAAAGGTCCACCAATCCACGGCACTCCCATGGCCTTCCCCTCTGATAATCTCGGGTGCCAAGTACTCGTGGGTCCCGACAAAGGAGTTGGACCGCGCGGTTATGGGCTCGACTATGAGCTGCGGCAGAGGAATGACATGTGCTGGTAGCTCGGATTTTAGTTTGCGTGTTTTGGTTAAAAATCTAGATGTGAAACACGAGAGTTGCCATGAGGGTTGGAGGCAGAATGGATCTATGCAGCTTGAATTTGAGCATGGACTAGACGCCTTCTTTCGTGGTTCGATCACAAGTGACGATGGCTTCAGTAGCATCGGATTCACGGTGCATCTAAGAGACAGGTCGAAATCAGAGAGCATGATATGCCCATTTTCTCGGACCAAAATGTTTTCAGGCTTCAAGTCTCGGTACACAACTCCGAGCATGTGAAGGTACTCTAACGCGAGAAGAATTTCAGCTGCGTAGAACCTGCAAAGTTTGGCATCTCACATTTCAAATTTTGTTTTCACCAATAAGCATATTCCAGCTCAACTTTTTCACAACCAAACTCATAACTATAAAGTTTCATCCTTTACCTGTTTCGATCTAAGTGTATTAGCATTATCCCACTCTTCGAAAATCTACCCAAAAATAAATAAAAAAGAACATGATATAAACTGGACCAGAGGAAGGCACATCTGATATAACCAATTTTTTTCCTTTTCTTTTAGAAAATCGGGCTGTTACAATAAAACAATCAACTCTTATTATAAATATAAATTAGAAAAATACTTATATAATAGTAACAATTTATTTGTCTAGTTGAATATTATAAATTTGATACTTGCAATAATCTCCCTAAATGTGTATATTATTGAAGTATCAATATTATAACATTAGGAAACAAAAATGGAATTTATATAAGTTTTCTAAAAAAAAATAAAACACGGACATATGATATTTAGGCTAAAGTATAAACTATTAAATTAAAAAGTTAGAGCTTAATGCGAATAGTAACTCAAACTTCATTTGTATATTTGCCCATTCCACTTTGATTTTTTTTACTTTGCGCCCTGCACTGTAATTTCCACTCGTTTTGCCCCCGTACTTCAAATATTTTGACTTTTGTAAAGACATGCTGAGGTGCAAGGGGGCGGAAGCTGGAAAAAAATAGAAAGTATGGGGTAAAAGTTTACAAAACGTAAGTATAACTCAGACAAAAGGAAAAAGAGAAAAAATGAAAGTACATGGGGCGATGGTACACAGAACTTGGGTATAAAGTGTACAAGGGCCAAAAAGAAATGAAGTGTTTTTCCTTCCTTTTCTTAACACTATGTTTGAGGTAAGTGTTTTCTTCACTCTCGATTTCTGGATAAGTACCATGATCAATTTCAGTGCATATCTAGGTTGGTAACTGAATCTCCTTAGATGTTCCTAAAGTAAGTCATTTTAATCCATCTATCAGAATTTAAGGTCCTTCTTATTTTCTAAATAAGTCGATAATTTACTAGTAAAAACAAAAAATATGTAGAAACAGACAAATGTAGAAATTTTACCTGGCTGCTTTCTCTGGAAAACTCCTGCTTGGCTGCCTTTGACGTAGCACATGCAGATCACCACCAGGACAGTATTCCATAACCAAACATGAGTACTTTTTTGTCGTAAAATGGCCATAAAGCGTCGGAAGAAAAGGATGATCCAGAATTTCCAAAATCTCCTTCTCAGTTTGAGCTCTATGCATTTTGTTTCTGCTGACAAAAAATTCATTATTGATAACCTTCATAGCAAAGAGGCAGCTCGTCCCAATCAGCTCCGAGAGATAAACCATGCCAATGTCCCCACTGCCTATCTTTTTCAATAACTTGAAGTGTTTCATTCCCAAGCTACCTCGGACACTGCTTATGGCTTCCCACCGTAAGTCCTTAGACATGTGGGGCCGGTGCCCACTTCGACTGGACCCACTGAGATAGCTTTCATCACTATAGCTTGTTGTACTGCTATATTCTCCTATACTATTTGAGCTTTGAGAGAGCTCCCCCTTCTCCCCTGATCTTGATCTTTCATCAGCTTTTGTCACAATGCTCTTTGTTTTACAACTGAGAGGCGTTTGAATACATTTCTCCAATTCTTCACGTCCAGTTTTGTGGGCAGAATCAGGTGTTTGGCAGACTACTTTGCGGTCAGCATGATTATTCTTATCTCCTTCCTTATCTTGACTCAGTTTCTTGTTAACAAAAGTTCCTTTTGGTAGAATCTTCTTCTTGGGAATGTTACGAGCGCTTAAACATTGTTCGCTTATACCAAAACCGCGTCTGGAAATTTTGATTGCCTCCTTTTCAAAATTGGAATTTGACACAGACTTAGGTGCCCCAAGCAAAGAAACAAAAGACTGCACATTTCTCTCAGATACTTCAGCCATCGATCCAAGCCCAGATTCAGGTGCCTTGTGTGACATATTCGATGAGCTTGTTTCAGGTACTATGGATATCTCGACCATACTCCCTTTAACAGAACCAAAGGTTTGACTTTGACCATCTTCACGGGACTCTACCACTACAGCCCGGTACAATTTCTTGATAGCTCCTGATTCTGAGACCCCCGGTGAAGCTGATGGTCGTGACAGACGCTTCTTCACAGCTGCCATCTCTGATGCTTGAGATATGCATAACCCTCTCAAGGCCTGTTTCAAACTCACTGATTCTGAAATTCCAATGCCTAGAGCTTGAGAGGGTCCCACCCTCATCGGCCTTTTCATGGCACTTTTTTCTCTAAAACGCTGTTCTGGATGCCCAAATCCTTGACGGCCAATCTCAATCGCTTCAAAAAGTTTGTTAATGTCACCATCAATGCTATGCTTCTCGCTAGGTTTTCCCAAATGTCGTTTTCCAGTGTCTCTTCTATTTTCAGATTCGGAATTATAGCTTTCTGTTAACTCTATTATTTCACTAGTACTAGACAATGCACTCATGATCATTGAAGATAACTGGTCTAATAAGACTCGGATGGAGCAGCAAAAGGTTATCCTTAACCCATTTCAGACAATGAATTCAAGAGATGCGGAAGCCCACATATCAGAAGGCCGTGAAAATTGCAAGCTGATTCTTCTACCATACTGCCAATCCCCTTGACCATGTTTATATGAAATCAGTTCAAGAAGAAATACAGTCTTATTTTCGCATCGAATTGTACTGGTCAATCATTACATATAAACTTAACAGATATGAAACAAGGGCCTCTATGGTTCAAAGTAAGACTGGCCACTAGATAAACTTCAATATCGAGGGAACTAATTTCGATTATGCTTCTACTTCATTTAACCCGTGCCATTTGCTATCGCATTTGCTCTTTAGAAGCATTTCTCACCAATCAAATAAGTCTAATGTGGATTCGAGATTTCCAGTCCCAGTTCTAAACTTATGATTCTGTAGGCTCAAACAGTTGAAGATCAAAGAGCTCCAAGTACATATTCCATTTTGCTTACTTTTCGACTTCTCCCTCATATTTAATTTCTCCTAGATCCTGGAATTGGCTACATTTTGAAAAATTGCACTTGTAAACAAATTGAATGCCAGTTCAAGAAAAGCAGCCCCGAAATTAAGCTTAAACTAGATATAAAGGAAAAGCTTCCTTATTCTATGAATTGTAATAAAAGGCATAATAATCCAAAAATGAATTGTTTTGTTCAGAAAAATAAATCCCAGTGGAGTAAATTGGATGAAAGGAACTGATCAAAATCTCATTTATTTCATGTTGTCTCTTTCATTAAGAAACTGGACCACTCTTTCTTGCCAGAAAGAGAATTACAAGATAATAAAAATAGAGAAGCAAGCTCACAAAATCATACAAAAGTATAACAACACCAGAAAGAGAGAATGGAAGTACCTGTTGAACAGAATCGAATCAGCAACATCAAGGATTTTCACAGACCAAAAGAAAAAGGCTCCCTCTCTCTCCTAAAAAATATTCAAAATGGAAGGAAGGAAAAGAAAACAGAGAAAAGTACTTAAATCAGAGCCCACAAAAGATTTTTGAAGAATTAATCACAGGGGTAACAATTTCTCTTATTTCTTTCCCCCTCTAAAAACACGGGAAAGTGAGGGTGGGTGTGATGGCAAATTGAATGGGGGAAGTGAAAGGAGCCAGCATACAAGTGAAAACTTTAAAGGAGAGGGAGAGAGAAGGGGGAAATTCTTTATGTAAATCACGAGAAGAAGCACTGTTCTCTTTTCTTTTTGGCTACAGATAATGATGATGATGATGATGATTAACAGTATAGTACTATAGTTTAGTCCTAATACTTTTTTGTTGGAACTGAAATGACGGAAAAAAGGGGAGGAGAGCGTTGAGGATAGAATGCTGCAGTACTATGTAAATAAATTGAGGAATTCTTCAATAACGCTTAAAATAGTAGGTGTGGGATATTAGGAGGGGTGGGGGCGCCATTGATATGCCGATACACACACTCTTAAATCTTTTCAACTATCAACCATCATAACTTGCTACGAGTTGGGCCTAGTTTTCCAGTTAATTTTATTGTAGGGGAAAAAATCTTGCATTGCGCTTGGCGGTAGGATTTAAAAATTACAAGGACTATATTTATTTGTATTTGAAAATTCACTCATTTCAAATTTTTTGTTTGAATATTTAAATGTAAATGAGTGAATTTGAATTGTTTGAACATTTTATTTTTCAACTTTTCCTAACATTTTCTAAAGGATAACGATAAAAATATCATTGGGTATTGAATTAATTCAATTGTACCTGAAAAGTGGGTATAAATGCATTATGGGTGGAGGGAACAATTATGAAAGAGTTTTGGGGTACAATTAATTGTACCCCATTTGTGTTTCCTTGTGAGAGTGGGGATGGGAGGAAGCGGATTGGATCCTCTATTTCAATTTGTGTTACATCTATTATTCCATTATATCAACTATACGCCATGTGTTAATTAATGATATCATCATATACACGTGACATGTAGTGATTGTTTTGTAATACAAGATGAAACACGAATTGGAATAGAGGATCTCGTCTGGGAGGGAAGTGGGTTGCACACGTAGGGAATAAAGAGGGTATTTTCAAGAATGGCCTAGTCAAAGTATGACTTATAAACAAAAAACCTTACTTATTCCAAACAATAAAAAAAGGCCTTCTTTCATTAAATAAAAAGAAAATTATATTTATAAAATTACATAAATATCCTTATCACTCTTTCATCATATATTTTATATATGCCACATTTGAAGAATCATTTTCACTTACTCTCTCTACTCAACACATTCTTCATCATGATCCTACAAATTAAAAGTTGAGTTGAAGTCTTGAAGGTAAGAAGTTTTTATTTAGTATGTATGTTTTTTAAGTTTGAGTTCTGTTGCTAGTTGTTAGTTTTATCTTGGATAAAGAAAATGTGCAGAAATTATAGGGTGATGCTGGTACTGTTTTTTCTGTCCTACTTGACACCGTTATTTAGGTGTTGTTTAAGTTGTTTATATTGTTTAAGTTGTTTTAAAGTGTTTAAGTTGTTTTGTGTTGTATTTGTTGTTTAGGTTGCTTAGGTCGTTTAGTTGTTTAAACAACTTTCAGTAATACACAATGGTGTTTAGTTGTACAAACTTATGTTGTTTAGTTGTTTAAGTGTACCTAATTACACAACAAGTTGTACAAAGTCAATGATAATATAACAACAGAGTCATTTATGTCTTTTAGTTATTGTTTATGTTGTTTTAGCAATTCTTTATATCGTTTCAATGATGGAGTTGTTTAGCTTGTTGTTTTAGTAAATTTCAAGTTAATGAACATTAGCTTAATTTTTGTGTAACTTGGTGCCACTTAAGCCATAGTCTTTTTTATCTCCTAATAATTTATAATTTTTTCATTAAATTGTAGATATGGAATCAAAATCACTTCTAAAAGACAGCTGCATTTGTTGTTAGGCCTTAACAAACAAGGCCAATATTGTCCAATTTATGTGACCCTTGTGAATAAACATTCATCTGAGCATCTTTATGAGGTTGAAACAAATGTTCCGTCTTATGAAGCTGGAGTGAAAAATGATGTCCATATCCATAACATGCAACAAGAACGGGATGATCATAACCCTGAGATGCAAGAAAATCAAGTCAATGAGATAGCCCAAGGTGTGGACTGGGATAAGTTGGGGATTCTTCCACATACCAACGCAGATATTCCGGCCCATGATGATGCTTTCACAACTCACTAAGAGTTTGTACATCACAGTGTAGAAAAAGATTTCTCAAGTGAGCATCTTGCTTCTTCTTCAAATGGTTGTACATCACACATGCCTGTGGATTTCAGCTTGCAACAAGGTCAAGTATACGAAACCAAGAAACATTTTCAGTCAGACTTGCATCTTCTTGCTTTGAGATACAACTTTGAATTCAAGGTAAAAAAATCGAACAAGGAAGTTTACACAGTTGTGTGTGTCGATGATAATTGCAAGTGGCGATTGCGAGCAACAAAGTTCAGTCAGTGCGGCTATTTTCAAATTCAAAAGTATGACTCTGAACATACTTGTTCTGTAACTGAGACTCATAATGCCCATAGACAAGCAAGATCGTGGATAATTGGAAAGCACATCAGGGATAACTTCAAAATTTGGTCACATCGTTTCTTACCACCAAATTAATGTATATAAATATACACTTAACTTTATCCTACAACTCTAACCAGTAGAGTGGCAAGTAAGGGTCGATCCCACGAGGAACAGTCGAACAATTTTGCTTTATGTATTGAACTATTATAATCAAGCAATATAACGTAAATAAGCTAGAAAAACAATAAAGAAGATGGAGGGGGGGGGGGATCTTAATGAAATCACAGCTAACACCTAAATTTCTATTAAGCAACTTAAATAACAATTACTCTAAACATACTTAGCAATTTAACAATTCAAATAAATGAAGACAAATAGAATGATCTTAATGAAATCACAGCTTCCCCTTGGTCTTGGACGATTTATGCAACTATTGTTAATACCCAATTAGTTAGCTTTAGAACTCCTACTCCAAGATTAATAACAAGCTCTATCAATCTTGTTGTCTCTTAAGTATAATTAATCAAAACAAGCTCTTCAACCAATCCTACTCAACTTATCAATTCCTAAAATAAGCTCTTTAAGAATTAATAGTCGAGTGCATTAAGAATTAAGACAACGGAGTAGATTCGACATAAAACTCGTAAGTTCGGTTCTAGTGGTCGAAATTTATGTTATCCCCAATAAAATAAATTTATTGTTTGCTACACGGGAATCAAATTCATAACAATTACGGATTATAAACCCAATTCTAGCAACACACAAACAAATATCCAAATGGGTGATCAAACCACAATTCAATTCATAAGTGTGAATCAACAATCCCAAATAACATAGAACATTGCAAAAACATAATCCAATCGGTAATATTAACCGCAGTAATCACATAAATGTCTTAGACTCAAGGTTCCACATTGATCAAGAGTGAATTCTAGGGTGCTAGCCACTCATTACACCTAATACAATCAGCAAATAGAAAGAAATAAAATAAGACATGATAAAATTATAGAATAAACCAAGAACTTGGGTTGAAGAATGAAAGGCATTCAATCTTCTTCCTAATGTAGCCCTTGAGGATGATGGAGGCTGGAAAATGTGTTATTGGATGTCCAAAAGATAGGTTAAATTCGAAATGGAACTTATATATATAGGGGAAGAGATGTCACTTCAGTTCTAGGCAAAATCGCATTCAGAATTTTAAAACAGAGTAGAGGATCTCGACCGAGATGCAAGTGTGACTCGGCCGAGACGTGAAAAAGGGTTTTTCTCCCGATGAATCGAGGGCTGATCTCGGCCGAGATGCAAAAGTGTCTAGGCCGAGATGTGAGAAGGAGGATTTTAGGGCTTTTTAGAGTTTGGCTTATCTCGGCCGAGATTGAATTTCATCTCAGCCGTGATCTTGATCTCTTGAATTTCTGGACTTTCCCTGGAGGGTCATCTCGGCCGAGATGCAATGCCTGTCTCGGCCGAGATCTTCAGCTTCTCAAAACTTCAAGATTTCTCTGGGGAGTCATCTCGGCCGAGATTTGCATCATGTCTCGGCCGAGATCATCCTCTAGCCCTATCCTTTGTTGCCTCGATCGATCCACCGACTCCGCGATCATTTGGTGCTCTTTTTCGATCCCTTTGCACCTGTTTAAACACAAAAAATGAACCAAATGCATTATTTTTCCCAATGAGAATAATATGCACGAAGTACACGTGAAATTGCATAAAAACAACACTAAAATGACACTTAAAGCATCCTAAAGTGTGTGCACAAACATGTGTACCACTCACAATGCCCATAGACAAGCAAGATCGTGGATAATTGGAAAGCACATCAGGGATAACTTCTAGGATCCAAAGAAAGTGTATAGACCTGCAGATATCATAGATGATATTCGTAAGGAATTTGGGGTAGAAATGAGCTATCAAAAGGCATGAAGGTGTAGAGAGTCTGCTTTAGAAAGTTTGAGGGGTTCACATGAGGGTAGATACTGATGAGATTAAGGAGATGAAGGTTTTTCCACCAGAAGTACGAAAACAACCTGGCCGTTCGAAAATAGAAAGGGCAAGTCAACTGGGGAAATTTCCAAGAAAAAATCATGCAGTAGGTGTGGACAAAGTGGGCATAATCGATTGACTTGCCGAGATCCAGTACCAATGCCTGAGAGACAATCACAAAGTTAGTGTAACTTAGTTGTGAAAAACCTTATGCTGTTTTGTAAGTGCAATGCTGAAAAAATCATGCAGCAAGTGTCGAGCAACTTAATTGTGAAACTTTATTTATGCGTTAAGTTACTCATTTATTGTATGTAAAAACCTTATGTTATTTTAGGAACCAAATATTAAACAGCAGAAACAACCCAATGGCTATTTAATAAACAACTCTGTTGTTTTAAATAACGGAGTTGTTTTAAACAACCTACTTAGTATTTAAACAATAGAGTTGTTTAACAGTTGTTTTAAGCAACTTAATTAGTTTCTAAGGTATTAAAGTGTCTTACAAGTCCATATCAAAGTGTTTTCACTTAAGAAGTAACCAACTATGTTCTATTTGACCGAAACTCGTAATCCAGATTGAAAGAAACACTTATAACTCTCGATATAACATGTTACAGTCTTACAAGCCCATATCAAAGTGTTTTCACTTAAGAAGTAATCAATTATGCTCTATTTGACCGTCAACTCGTAATCCAGATCGAAAGAAACACTTATAACTCTCGATATAACATGTTAGAGTCTTACAAGTCCATATCAAAGTGTTTTCACTTAAGAAGTAACCAATTATGCTCTATTTGACCGAAACTCGTAATCCAGATCGAAAGAAACACTTATAACTCTCGATATAACATGTTAGAGTCTTACAAGTCCATATCAAGGTGTTCACTTAAGAAGTAACCAATTATGCTCTATTTGACCGTCAACTCATAATCCAGATCAAAAGAAACACTTATAACTCTCGATATAACATGTTAGAGTCTTACAAGTCCATATCAAAGTGTTTTCACTTAAGAAATAACCAACTATGCTCTATTTGACTGAAACTCGTAATCCAGATCGAAAGAAACACTTATAACTCTCGATATAACACGTTAGAGTCTTACAAGTCCATATTAAAGTGTTTTCACTTAAGAATTAGGTTTAATTATATTTTTGACAAACTGAACCTTTGAGTTGGATGTAGCTCACTCCGTCCAAAAATTTAATTTTCAAGATAAAGGAGCTGACAGGGGGGACGAATGGAATGGTGCTATTAAGTTGTTTATTTAAAAAAAAAATGATTTGAAGTAATTTTTCTTTAATTAAGTGTTTCTGCATCAAAACTTAATTTTCTCTACTTTTCTGAAGTTGTTTAATTATTGTTGAAGCAAATGAATATTTACCACGGGGCATTGATAGAAATTAGTTTTATCTTTATTGTTTCAAAATTAATACTTGACAATTGATTATTAGATTGTTCAACATTAAAAGTTTGATTATGTCGAGGCTTTATCTTTTTTTTTTTTATTTAAAATGAATTTTCTTGAAAAAATAGTTAAATTTTAGGCTGTTACGGTAGTTGACCCAATGATTGAACGATCTGTACTTTCCCTTGCCAAATAAAGCTTTAATGAATACGTCTAATGATACTGCAAATTGGCTTATGAATAAGTGGTCACACATGTATATCGTGGAACGCAAAATGCCGATGAAACTGTCTATGGGATCTAACGACTATGTGATCAAGGAAAGAAAGAGAAAGGAATCTAGAGGACCATTGGATAACAAAACATCTTCGAGAGAGATTGATGAAAGGACATGGGATCGGACATCAATTGTCCGACGTCGGCTATATTGATAATCCGGTAGCACGTCTAGCTATAAACGTAAAACATGGCCTGAGTGGGAGGCAACCCACTAATTTTAAATATTTGCAATTTTTGTTACTCTTCTTGGTTTTATGTTTTTGCTTTAGTTTTGTAGTTAGTTAAAAAGTAGGTTGAAGGAAAAGATCAGCGATCCTCATGATGGGGTAAAAAAATGGACGAAATTGGAGTAAAAACAGACAGAGGGAGCAAAACTGAAAAGACAAGGATGGCTGCAGCAAAATGCATGACTAAACGGCTTACCTGATCGGTCGAGCAAATGCCTCAAATTTAAGCTAGGTAAACCTGACACAAATGCACGACCGAACAACCTTAGGTCTCTTGGTCAAGCATCCTGCCTTGTTTCTATTAAGGACCGGGCAAAGGCACCATACTCGATCGAGCACCCTACCATGTCACTTTTGCACGATCGAGCAAGGGCATCCTGCTCGATCGAGCATCCTTCCGAATTTGGAAACCCTAATTTAAAACATGAATTTTGAGTTGCGGACACCATTTTCACCCAAACCTTTTCGAGTTCCTTCTAGTTTTTCAGTTTTCTAGCACTGGGATTCCAAAATTCTTCCAAACCACACACTTTCACTTAAAGGTAATTACATTGTTAGATTTTCCGTCAACAGTAGAGCACTTTAACTAATCCAATTTTGGATTTGATTGATTTTCTACTCTTCGAGATTTTAGAGCTTTCAATTTTTAGACTTTTATGGTATGTTATCTACTCTTCCTATTTACTTTATTATTACATTCATAAGTTTTAAATTTCTGTTTTAGGAAGTGGGGTATCTAAATTGCAAGTTATTAGCTTAATAAGCATTCAATATATCTTGTTTTGTATCTTTGATGAATATGTTATGCATAGTCTTTCATTTTGATTTCAATTTCATAAATAGATCTGTTAGATATTGTTAGTTTCATATTATGTTGAAATTGATAGTTGATGGCTTCGACTGGCAAGCCTTAGGTTTATTTGATGAATTGTTATCTCACGTATATGTCAATATGTGTTTTTAAAATTGTTTGACTGATTATATGGAGAGTGGGGGATGCTTAGGATAGTTTATAATTAATAATTTGCTGGTTAGTCGAGGACTTGGTTGATGAAAATACACAGAAAACTCTGCCCATTTTTTTTTTGTAGAATTAAGAGTCTTTTATTGATTATTTGATTTAATTTGCATAAATTGAAGATTTGATCAATTTGACTTTTTTCCTTAGTATATAATTTTTTTAAATTGCAGAAAATGCCTCAAAAGAGAGCAAGAAGAAACACATCATATTCCCCAGCCCTAGCTATTTTGTTTCTTATTTTGCATCTATAAGTCCACCCACAACGTACAACTTGTCACCACAAACTTATTTACAAACAAGTTTGTGGAAGGGTGAGTAGTACACCCGTGAGATACTTTTATTTTCTTTTGTTCGTTTTTCTCGTCTTATCTTATTTGCTTTTTAATTATTATGATGTGATTTTGCTAATTAATTATTCTTCCTATAATAGATAATTTAAGTTGTTTAAAATTTGAATTATTTAAAATTGGGCATGTAATAGTTAGTAAATTTTTATTGCATTGTTACATATAGATTGCATAATTAGGTTTATTTTATTGCTTTGCACCTTTAATTTTCATAGAATAGGCTAGTCAAAATAGGCATGAGGCTAGTAACTCCGGTGATGAGCTCGTGAGAAGCTGATTTTCTAATAAAATTGAAATTATGCACATGGTAGGACATAGACGGGCAAAAGATACGAAATAAAGCTAGTTTCTTGAGGCATTGATAAAAAAGCCGTGAGATTTGAGCAATAATTTAAACTCCAGTTCTTGGAGTCTGTCTTGATTTGTCTTGTGTATAAGCTTGGATAATGATCTTAGGCGTTCTTCGTTAAAATATTCTAGCCTACGTTAACCAAATTTTCCTTACCAAATTTTTAATTTTTTCCTTAGTTAGCCATTTTTTAGAGTTAACTTTTCTTGATAGCTATAATTCAAGCTCATAACTTATTTTAACCTTTTTCCTAATACTTGGACTATTTGAGTAGAGGGGAGAGAAAATAGAAGTGAGCAAGAGAGGCAATGGGTGATAGAAAGAAATATTTGGTGGGAAAAGGTTTTGATACTTTTCATTGGGAAATGTTAGAATATAGTAAAACAAGGATTGTTGTGTAGGTAAGGGTATAAAACAATACACTTATGCCCTCTACATTGTATGTTTCATACAAGAAAAAGAAATTCTAAGAAAATCAAGAAAGTTTAGTAAGGGTTGTTTATACAGAGAAAATGGTTAGCAACATTGCTACAAGATAAGTCGTAGCAAGAAGGGTAATGTAGTATTTGAAGGGTGAAGAAATCTATATTCACTAAGTATCTTTACTGAGAGAAGAAAAAGAGAGGAAATGGTAAATTTTTAGAGTATATTGAGTATTAATATGCCTCTTTAAAAACCTTAAGTAAAAAATCCAGTGGGACAAAATCAAAAGGGAAAAAGAATGGATTGCGCATATTAATGTCAGGTGCATATAGCTGCCTCATTAAAAACCTCAAGCTGGAAAACTTTAATGGGATAAAAACCAGGCATAAGGGGAAACTATTACAACACACAAAGGTTCGCTCTCTCATTTCAATGTCATGTACAATTTATCTTGCAAGTGTTATCAATCTTGCAAGTTCTTAACTCTTCTCATTTCTATGTCATGTACAAATTAATCAGATTTGCTGGTTGATAGAGATTTTGTAAATAAATTTGTAAGATCTTGACAATAGCAAATTGTTGAATATTTCATTCTCTATTTTCTGGAGTTCATGTGGTAAGCAATGTGGCATATTCTCATCGATGCCGATGCATGCAGTATTATACAACTTCATGTTGTACTATTGAGATTAGATTTTATATCAATAGTATCAGGCAACAAATTTTAACTTATAATTAGAGATTCAACCAATATATTTTGGCTAATCTGCAGGATGTGACTATGAGGACAATAAAATATTCGAATAGCATACCTAATCATTTTGGTTGAAGGTTTAGCAATTAGTTTCCTATAAACATGATATACACTAATAATCTTTGGACATTAGCACCTCTATGCTTTCAATGAATGTCCTTAGTATGTTTAAAAATCATACATACCTTAGTAGTTTTTGGGTATCTAGGCCATCACGCCACAACCGAATATATCAAGATTCACCAGCTTCCAGCGTAATGACATAGGATTCGAAAGTCTAAATTTAGACATAATACAACCTAGAAGTTGTTGCTTCAAATTCCTCATGGATTGTTCATTTATTTTACAATATAATTTGGTACACATACAGTCCTTTCTATTTTTTAATAGTATCTCCAAATTATGCACATTACGATGTTCATGTTTAAAAATTAGTAGTTCTTCTTGATCTAATAGATTACAATATATTTTCAATATGCAACGAATATTATCGGACAGCATAATTGCTACACTCATAGAGCCATTAATAATTTCAATGGGACATGATATAGATATTTTATGTTTGTAAAAAATTCATTCTTGAGAAATATTTTACAGTTTAATCTAACTAGACAATATTAACTCGACCATAAGAACATAACATTCAAGGGCGATAAAATCAACCTCTGGAACGTGACATCCAAGGGAAATAAATATATAATCATATATTTCAAACACAATGAATTAAACCTCATTGGATATGTAATTCGAGATTTTTTTTTGCTCGATGCAAAACATCTCAACCCAAGGAAAGATATCATCTGAGGGAGGTAATTTAAAGGCATTGCATTTTTCAACATCGGGAACTTTTCATCCGAGAGAGGTAATATATTGAATACGTCTTGCCTTTATCATGAATCTTTAAGTCAGATTATTCTGTTAAGAACGGATTATCATCATGAGGGGAATATTCATATCTGTCACAGTCACCTATATAATTATTTGAGGAGGATCACCATATCTTCATATGTGTTCATAATCTCTCAATAACCTCTATCATAGCTGGAATTTCAAAGTGTTCTAGGCACTGTGTGGGGCCTCATAAGGTCGCAAATCGTTATATTTCAAGAAGTGCTCATCATTTTCTTTTATAATAAACATAAACCAGATATGGATTTATTCTATTCAAGCCTTTTCAGATACTACTGCTAGAGTACCAATATTCATAGCATGTATGCTCTACGGAGAATATCAAATCCTTTCACTTTTAAATAATTTCATTTCGTGTGTCGGCATTATGTAGCACCTCCATTTAGTACCGATTTTATTGGATTTCTTAATATTTTGAATTTATACTATGCACTTTTATATCAAGGTACCAAGATATGTAGTTACTTCAGGTATCATACATTTCAGATAGTGTTGATATCACTAGAGATCTTTAGAGCAATATAATTATCCCTATAGGTGATAATATTAATAAATCAAGCATTTGCGATGCAGTATAAGACATGTAAATAAAATCGTTGAGTTATTGGCGGTAAAATCGCAATCGAGAAAAATATCCATGCTTGCAGTCTCTACATAATAAGGTTAGTGCATATATATACAAATAAATAAAAGTTTGATTCAGCTAACCTTTTGTCGAGTAAAGTCGTTGCTTTAACCTTTTCATGGGTAGCCCATTTACCTATCTTAAAAGATGTGATGCACATACACTCTGTCACTTTCAATTAGAATCTCTAAATTATATTCATTCTGGCGTATATCTTTACAACTTGACAAATTTCTTTTTGATCTTTTGGATGCATTTCAATATGCAAGTTGATACCATTTGGTAACATAATTGTTACATTACCAGAGCCATCTATAATTTCTGGGAACCTGATTTGGTTTTCACCTGTATTTTGCACGGGGTCATACTTGAGAAATATTTCTTGTCAGATAATATTGTGTGTATTGTTACGCTTTCAAGTAGACAATAGGCTTCAAATTCTATATTTTATTTTTACCACTAACTCAGACTTGGGAATGTATTAACTCAGACTTGGGAATGTATTATTCAGACTGGATAACTACTTTCATAACATTAAGACTAAACGATCTCAACCTCGAAAAAACACACCATCCGAGGGAGGTACAAAACATGATATGTACGATGGATATGTACAAAAAATTATTACTTTTCTAATAAAAGTAGACTAAAGTTTGAATATTTTCCCACCAATCTATCATGTTTTTTTTAAAAAATCCTAACAAATCTAATGATATCCTGTCTTGAGTTGGAATTTGATCACATATGATTTTAGATGTAATGACCTCTACAATAATAAGTGGCTCAACAACCTAAGTCACGTGTGCTCGAATGCATTTTTGTTTACCATTTTTTAGGCAGGCCTGATACAATTCTACCAAGTGTGGGCAGTACGACAGATTCTTGACCAATGTCCAATTATTCCACATCTAGAAAAGTATTTTTATCAGATTCTCTTGCAGGCATTTTAATCGATTCTGATTTTTCTGCGTATGTTGCTCTTGTTTAATTTAATAATTGTTATTTATAGAATATCTTTGGTTATATCTACGAGGACCACCACGTCTACCCTTGTAAACCCCGTAAATGGGGTTATACTTGTGACCTCTAGGTTGTCTCATAGTTATACTAGAATAAACATGTATTTCAAGCACAACCATAGATCATGTAGGACGAACATCATGATTTCTCAAGAGTAACACATCGGGTGTTTTTTTTAGCTGTAAGCTTGACAAAAATCAACTCACAGCACCGCTGCTGGAGTACCATATTTGAGACATACATAATAAAGAAAGTTTTCTCTCACTTATCATATTTAGTTATATTTTATCCCGCAAAGAGCAAGTCGACATTCACTACTGAACAACTTTAAGTTGTAATCAACAACATAAATATAATCTTGTAACCTTAATTGTTGTCATTCATATTGGTCTTGTGGTAGTACCACATATCTAGTGTGATCAGATATCTCTCTGAGTCTTTCACATATTTCACACAATCCTTTAATTTGTGCATCTCGTTTTTTAGATCCTCTGGAGGGTGATAACAAATGAATATTAGGGGATTTGCCTCATTCCTTTTGTTTGTCTGTTATATATAAATAAATAAATATATATATATATATAGCTTTCAAACTTTCAACAAGTGGTGTATCTCAAAGATGCAATTTAACATCAACACGCCATGTCTGATAATTATTGCCAGTAATATTAAGGATTTAAAAGTTTTTATTTCAATACTCGTTATTTCCTTCAGGGAAGAATAAAACTGAGAAAAATACCATTGAGTTCAGATTCTCCTACCTTCTTGAGTAGAACTCGTGCTGATAGCGTGTTATAGAATACTCGTTTGTAATGAAACATACAACAAGACTAGAACAAAAAATTAGAAAATGTAAATAGAAGAGAGAAAGTATTAGAGGAAATCGTCTTCTTTTCATTCAACATATGAGACCCTATATATAAAAAATTACTAAAGCATTGTCGTACTTTTTGGATTGTCGTGCTTTCGCATTGTCGTATTTCTTGCATTATCGTGCTTCTTGCATTGTCGTGCTTCTTGCCATGTTGTGTTCGCACTGCCTACTTCTCTCACTGTCGTGCTTCCACATTGTCGTGCTTCTTGCACTGTCGCGATTCTACATTGTCGTATTTCTGCATTGTCGTGCTTCCGCATTATAGCATTGTCGTACATCTAGCATCGTTGTACTTCTGGCATTGTCGTGCTTTTGCATCATCATGCTTTCTGGCATCGTTGTGCTTCTGCATTGTCATGCTTCTGACCTGCATTTATGATAAGTAATGGACTAAGGTGTCCATAAAATACATAGATTGCTCTTGTGATTTATACAAAATTAATTTGTGGAGAATTCCATTCACACACCAAAAGCTCTCTCTACAACAAAATCTTTTGTCGACTAAAATAAACATTAGGGAATAAACTATGAAGAATTTAAGCCCCAAATTCAACCAGAGTTGCACAAGGTGTTGCAACACTTTCAATGAATCACTCAAGTTTGAATGAAATTTAGTACAAAACTTAAACAACACATATTAGAGTTTAGACTTCAATCAAAAGTCAGGCACACAAAAGCCTGATCATCATTCATCTTACTCACAACGGAAATTATTGTTTTGTACATTATATATCAAAACTTACAGATTGAATGAACAAGACAATCTTTCAATCATTTTCCTCTCTTAACTATTCAAACACACTAAAAGGAGAGTTGCAGTAGAAGAGATTCTCTCAAAGCCTCATAGGATACAAGTGAGAAAGTATGTAAGAAAGTTCTCAAATCTCAAATGAACACACTTCAAACTTTTTATTTTTCAATTATTTTTCTTCACTTCTTTCTTACTTCATTTTCCCTTTTATACTTAATCTCATTGACGATTATCTGCGGGAAAAAGAGAAGAAAGAAAACCCATACAAAAACTTCCCTTGGAAGTTGGTTAGTTTGAACCGTTAGTGATTAGTTAAGTTTGGATAAGGTTTTAGTTTCCTAATCCTTATCCAAACTTATTTAATGAACATATCGTGTGTGTGTGTGTGTATATATACATATATATATATATAATCTGTAAGTATACATGAATATAAAATAGGAATAAAACAAAAATGAAGTTAGCACGGTGAAAATAATATAAGAGATTAAATATTGAAGTAGCTCACAAGGTGTGGTAACACTATGAAACACCTTGTGAGTTCCAGTTTCCAACAATCTTCCCCATTTTCACCTTGCTAGCCAAAACCTATTAACACTCAATCAACACATAAGAACAAATAGATAGAATGGTTATAATAAGTTTCAAAGATATAATTACTTACACTGAATTGACATAACTACTAAACTAGATAAATACTTACTAATGAGTGGTAGTGGATCACAAATAGCCGCACTCATTCCACCTAGATGTAATATGGATATCACAAACATCACACATACAGGGAAAATGATGATGAATCATAAAAAACCCACTCACTCCCCCTTAATATCACACACCCCCTAATAACATAACATCTCCATAATATCATACCCCCCCCCTCTCCCAACAACATAGTATCTAACACATATCAATATGATGTCCAACATCAAGAAACCAAGTATAGAAATGTAATCATAAATTGTTTGTTGTAGAAACACCTATTTTTTAGATCAGGTAAAGTTACACACCATCAGTTCCCTCTTAGGCTAGGTCCACCTTCATTTGTACCAACACTTCGTCCAACACCACTTCCTCCAACAGCTTCAACTCTTCCTCCAAAACCACTGGTTCCAACAGCTTCACCAGCTTCACCACCATGTGTTTCTCCCACTTTTTATCCAGGAAGAAGGCTTTTAAATTCATGCTCAACTTGAGCCCAGTAGGTGACATCAATCTCTGCTCCACGATGGCGGAAATTGGCCATTTGGATCCAAGTCAGAATTTCAGTCACAGGGATATTAATTGTGGCAGAAGGTGTTGACGCACTTTCTGAAACACCTACAAATATTTCCTCTGGACTCCCACCACATCACAGATATGTGTTAGTTCAAAAAGTTTACGATCAACTTTTATCAAAGCGGAATCAAGAGAAAAATGGGAAGTTGCAGGAATGGACAGTTTTTTACTTTTCAACATACCCCAAATTAGACAAGGATATGGGAGACCACCAAAGGCTGACTCACTTTCAGCAAAAGACATAACAGTGTAAAAAATTAGTTGGCTCAAATTAAATTTTAAACCATTCTCAATTTTGTAAAGAATGTGCAGTTGTTTATGAGTGACCATATTTCGATTTTTTGATGGAAGCCAATTATAGCAAGTAATTTTGTGAAGTATTGATTACTTTGAAGTGAGTTTAGAAGCATGGATTTTCTTATTTCTTTTCCATTGAGTGATTATTCCTCCAGTAAGATGTGAAATGATGGAGTTCAAATCAGTATGAATGACTTCATCAACGACATAGAGAAAGCCTAAGAAATCATTTATTAGTGAGGGAGAGAACAAGAAAACCTTCTTTCTGAAAAATACTTGCCCAAACCGTGGGTCGGAGGGTCTTTCATTGAGTTAGTAAGGTTACAGTAAAATTCCCTCACCAATTCTTTCACAAAATTGCAATTTTTGGTCAGGGTTTTGCGAAGATGGATGGAATTTAAAAAAGAGATAAGACCAAACTTTTCAAATTGGTGGGTGTCTAGATGCCTTTCAGAAATTGTATCTCTGTCCTTATAGTACTTCCATCTATTGAAGGCCTCGAAAGTGTAAAAGGGATTGGAATAGCGCTTTGTTACCTCAAGTGCTAAAGCACTTATTACGACACGCTTGCAAGGCTTGGATGCGGAATTGGATTCTGTTTGTTCAGTTTCACTAGAATTTTGAGCATTTGACATCTCAACATCAGAGTCACTTGAATCATCAGGATCTTCAGAAGCATCATTTTCTAGTTCCACAGAGTTGAGATCATCATCCAATTCTCTTACAAAAGCTTCTAAATTTTCAGTCGTTTCATCCCTTTGTTCATCAACATTTTCTACAACCACATTTTCTTCAACCGGAGCAGGAACATACTCCCCCTGAGCAGGAGGATGATTCTTCACCTCGAACAAACTAAGCAAGAGTCTGATTAGGAGCATAACCAGGAATTTGCTCTTCTTCAGGAGTAGACAAACTCGGAACAGTAGGAACTTTAGAAGGGGGTGCAACACTGTTAGAAACACTTTTTGATGTTTATCCAAAATCTATTCATTTATTCTTGGACCTTTAGTCTAACATCTTATGTGATTTGGGAGAAGAAATCAGCAGATCAAAATATGGGTCATCCTTGCTGTCATCATCATTATCGGAGGCTAATTGGTACTTGGGAGGCGGCTTTACGGCTTGAGGATCCTTCGTCATTGCAGGAGGTCCATGTTCTCCAAGAGTCAGTGAAAGCCCCTTTGTCATTTAGAAATCCTTGGTGACGGCCCCAATTGTGCTTGAACAGTGGTCCTTATTGGTTTAAAATTGGGTAGATAATCAACATCCACTGGGTGGCCAAAATCACCAGGTAGTTGCATGCTAAGATAAGCATCTTGTGGAACAAATTCCTTCAACACCATTGAAGCCGCTGAAACGGGATGAGAAGCATTCGTAGATTCTGAGAGAGGAGTTGTTTCAACACTCTGACCAGCACTAGTTGGATTTGATTGAGCATATTTTTATCGGATATCAAACGAATTTTGTAATGGGTTAGCCATAGTAGGTGCTAATAAGGTTTCTGCATAATTAGAAGAGACGTGAGTGGAAGCAGAATGAGATGAAGAAAGTGATGAAAGCAATGGAATACTTTGGTCATTTAAGGACTCTTTCATACTAGCAATGATGTTAGCTATTTCTTCATCTGAGCCAGTGATTTTGTTGAGAGAATGAAATGAAAACACTTTAATGCCAACAGAAAAACAATTTAAATACATGAAAAATTGGTATAAATGCCCAGTATGTTCCCCCTATTTAAAAATTAGGACACTAAGTATACCACTTTTTTAAAAATGTCTTATAACTTACCAAAAATTGGTGAAAATGTCTCGTGACCGGCTATAGGCTGTTAACCAGCCAGTTACCTGTGTGTTGTCTTTTTATTTTCGGAAAAATTGATGTAAATGCTCAGTATGTTTTCCCTATTTAAAAAGTAGGACACTAAGTATACCACTTTTTAAAAATGTCTTATAACTTACCAACAATTGGTGAAAATGCCCTGTGACCGGCTATAGATTGTGATAGATGGAGCTCTCTTTTTATGTTGCATTGATTTCTCGTTTTTATTTTTATTTTTTCTGATGACTCACTTGTGAGGGTGAAAAAAAATATAATAGGGTTCAGCAGAGAGGGGGCAAATAGGCGAAGAATCGAGTGATTGGTCAGGTTCAGATCAGTTAGTTGGTGGATGGATGGGCTCAGGGAAGCATTTTTGGCTTCTTCTTCGTCTTTCATGTTGATGTCATTGCAAGATTGCAGGACATCCATAAATATTAGGGTTTAGCATGTTGGAATTGAGGAAGAAGAATGGAACAATATTGTTTTTAAATTTTTAAAAGATTAATTTAAAATTTATTTAGTAATATTTCATATAATTATCCTAATGCATAATTTAAAATAAAAAAATAATGACATGAGAAAATTAAAAAAGAAATTTGAAAATATTAAATGAATTTTAGAAATTTTAAAATAATTTCGTAATTTTTTTTTATATTCTGATTTTTAAATAAATTGCAGAATTTTAAAAAAATATCAGAAATAACTTTTTTTAATTTTTAAATTTTAAATAATTCTTTTAATGTTTAAAATAATTTTTAGAAATATTTTTTTTTATTTTTGAATTTAAGTCATTTTCAGAAATAAAATTTTAAATTTTAAATGAATTTTATAAATTTTTAAATAAATTCACAAATAATTTTTTTTTTCCTGAATTTTAAACAATTTTTGGGGATTATAATTCTTTATAAATTCAAATTAATATTTTATATTATCTTTGAATTTTTTTTCCACCCTAACAAGTGACCCAGCAGAATAAATAAAAAAACAAAAAATTAATACCACGTCAGAAAAAGAGCTCCACCTCATTTCTGACCGGTTGTGTCACACTCTATAGCCGGTCACAGGGCATTTTCACCATTTTTTAGTAAGTTATAAGGCGTTTTTAAAAGTGGTATACCTAGTGTCCTTGTTTTAAAATAGGAGAAACATACTGGACATTTATATCAATTTTTTCGAAAGTAAAAAGACAGCTCACGGGTGACCGGCTGGTTAACAGCCTATAGCCGGTCATGGGGCATTTTCACCAATTTTTAATAAGTCAGAAGACATTTTTAAAAAATGGTATACTTAGTGCCCTAGTTTTTAAATAGAGGAAACATACTGGGCATTTATACCAATTTTTCCTTAAATATACAAATAAACAGCATTTAAGAAAACACAAAGACCTAAAAGCTGCCCACTTTCACAAGATAATGGCTGAAAAATGTACAAAAATAGGGAGGAAGTTTATTTAAGAGACATGGCAGTTACATATCACAAAGATTAAGAAAAAAAGTCAATTTTTTTTTTTTCATTTTTTTATATATAAAAAGAAACACGAAAAAAACTTCTGTAAAATAGAAAGAAAATAAATAAACCTTAGAATTTTAGGTCATAAAAGATATGGTGTTTCTTCAAGTGATTCAACACCATGAAGAGTCTCAGAGATATCTGAGTTTTCATGGAGACACCTTTACAACAAACTTACCCGATTCTCTGATTTCATCAATAAAATCATTAGCAAACAAAAAATTGAACCAAGTAGTAAAAATTCAGACTAGATAATGGCAAGATAGAAATCGTTAAGAAATAGGTAAGGGATTTAGAGAATTTCCATATCATCCAAAAATGGTATAGTTTTTTCGAAAGTCTCCTTTTACAAGAAGTTGTGATAACAGAACAAAGAAAAGAAATAAAATTGAAATATACATAAAAGACAACTTAACAAAAACTGTACAGGGTGTTGGAACACTTTGTGAAGCATTTTTCACAAAGATCCTGACCCGAGAGATTTCTTAAGACAAGAAAACCTCTCAAAGTCTAGACCTTTTGTGCAAATATCTGCCAACTGTCTCTCTGTAAGGATATGTTCAATTTTGATGATTCTTTTTCTCAACAAGATCCCTAATAAAATGATGTCTAATGTCTATGTGTTTTGTCCTAGAGTATTGAACATGGTTCTTAGTAATGTCAACAGCACTAGAATTATCACAAAAGACAGTGAAAATGTTGCTTTCAAGCCCATAATCATCCAACATTTGCTGCATCCACAACAATTGAGTGCAACCCAATCCAATCATCTACATCTCCAACCCAATCCGGTTATTGCCTAGATAGAAACACCCTCCTGAAGTACTTTTCCTATCATCTGCATTTCCAACCCAATCCGCATCACAAACACCAACCAAGTTTATGTTCGTGTCCTTTGAGTACCAAATACCCAACTCAGAAGTCCCATTGACATATTTAATGATCTTTTTTACAACATTTAAATGAGACAATTTAGGATCAAATTGATATCGTGCACAAACAGAGACACTATAACACAAATTAGGACGACTTATTGTAAGATAAAAAAGACTGCCAATCATGCTCCTGTACAAGGTATGTTCAACACCTAGTCCATCATTATCCTTACAAATTTTAAAAATGGACCTCAAAGGGGTTTTCATGTGCTTAGCAGAGAGTAAATCAAACTTTTTAACAAGATCTTTGGCATACTTGGACTGAGTTATGAATGTACCATGTTCAAGTTGTTTGATTTGAAGACCAAGAAAGAAATTCAGTTCACCGACAAGACTCATTTCAAGTGTTGACGACATCTTTTGGACAAATTTTTGCAATTGTTTATCACGCGTAGAGCCAAACACAATATCATCAACATACACTTGAGCAATGGTAATATGAGATACATTCCTTGGAATAAATTTTTTTTTTTTTTTGCCAACATTTCCATGTTCAAAACCAAGTGTCATAAAAAATTCAGTCAACCAATCATACCATGCTCTAAGAGCTTGCCTCAATCCATACAAAGCCTTTTTCAGCTTGGGAACATGATCAGGTTTGTAAGGATCTATAAAGTCTTTGGGTTGTTCAAAAAATGCTTCCTCATTTAAAAATCGTTCAAAACGGCACTTTTAACATCCATTTGAAATAGTTTTATTTCGAGAAAATAAGAGACAGCTATCAAAAACTGAATTAATTCCAACCGAGCAACAGGAGCAAAAGTTTCATCATAATCAAGCCCTTCAACTTATGTGCACCCTTGAGCTACAAGACGAGCTTTACTACAGACAACTTTTCCAGACTCATCAATTTTATTTCGAAATATCCACTTAGTCTTAATTACATTCACACCATCAGGCCTGGGAACCAAATCCCATACATCATTACGAGTGAATCGAAGAAGCTCTTCATGCATTTCTTGAATCCAGAACTCCTTTTTAAGAGCTTCATCATTATTTTTTGGTTCCAGACTTAACATGAAACAATTATCATGCATAATTTGAAATGAGGAGGTAAGACAAGCAATCTTTATCATTTTGGAGCAATCCTTTTGTTCCTTGATACGAGTACGAAGGTTATCATGAACATTACCTATTACCTGAAAATGGGATGATTTCTTCGTATTCTGCCAGGTGGATCTCTTCTTACCTATGTTTATTCATGCGAAACATTCTGATGATATGAGGTTTCAGATTCATCAACATGATCTGCATCATTTTGTGAAGAGTTTTGTTCAGTTTGATCTTGAGTTTCCAGATGTGTTGCATCACTTTCCTAAACACTTTCCTCAATCGGTTTCAGAAGTGAACTTTCTTTCTGTTCCAGCAAATCTTGTACTTGATCTCATTTCTATTCCCTGCAATGTCTGAGAAATCATCAAATACAACTTTTACACTCTCATGTATAGTTCGTATTCTCAAATTAAAAATTTGATCAAATTTACCTAAAGGTTCCAGGTAATTCAGAATGAAGCATAAGAACCCAAAAACATGAAAATACTTAAGATTTGGCTTTTTTCCCTTGAGTATTTCATATGGCGTCATAGTACTTCCAGGTCTTAGATAAACTCGATTTGAAATGTGACATGCAGTACTAACATCTTCAGCAAAATCTGTTCAAAATATTTTTGGCACACAACATAACACGTGCCATTTCTTGAAGCAATCTATTCTTTCTTTCTGCTACCCCATTTTGTTGGGGTGTTTTAGGAGCTGAAAATTCATGTTTTATTCCCTTTTTAGCACAAAATTCTGAAAATGAGATGTTTTCAAATTCTCTCTCATGATCAATCCTAATCCGATTAAACCAAACTCCATGTGAAGTATGAATGTGTGGCAAGATTTTTAAAATAGATAAAGGTGTCAGATTTTTCTTTGCAAAAAAAATACCCATGTAAATCTTGAAAAATAATATATACACACAAACATACCTCTTACCTCCCAAACTGGCAATCTCAATTGGACCCATTAGATCCATATGGCGAAGTTCAAAACAGTGAGAAGTACCAAAGTGTTGCAACACTTTATACACACCTTTGGTTTGTTTACCTTTGGCACATGATTTGTAGATTTTCTCAATTTCACCAATTAACTTAGATAGACCTTTTTACAGCTTCCAAGTTTGCAACTTTCTTCAACTATTGGAAATTAACATGTCCTAGTTTCTGATGCCATAAATCAACTTCATCAATTTTGGCTTTGTGACAATCTACTCCCTCTTCAATTGAATAACAATTATTTGAAGCTCTTGAATCTGTCATAATGCACTCGTTTCCAAGATTAAATACCCTGCACAAATCCTTTTCAAACTTGACATGTAAGTTTTCATCACAAGTTGACTAATACTAATTAAATTAGCCATTAGTCCTTGAACATGAAAGATATTACCAAGATTTAGAAGACCTGAGACATTCAAAGTTCTTTCTCCAATGATTTACCTTCAGCACCTCCACCAAAAGTCACTTTACCACCATCAATACTTTCATAACTCTTCAAAAAGGACTTTGTTTCCATCATATGACGAGAACAACCACTATCAAAGTGCCAAACACCGGACACATCAGCACTCAGAGATGTATAAATCACGTTGCAATACTCATTATTTTGAGATTTTTCATCAGATGATAAAGTTGTTCTAGGGTTTGAACAACACTTCGAATGGTGTTGCAACACAAATTTAGACATCTTTGACAGCTTTCTCCTAAAGATTTTTCTTTTCCTTCTAAAACAGAAAGGTCTTATATGTCCAGGTACAAAATAAAAATCGCATACAAATATTTTTCATTTGATCAGTTTCTATCCTAAGTCTTTTCATTTTTTTCTTCAGTTTATCACTTTCTGACTTTACTTCTTTGAGACCTTTTAGAGCAATCACTAGTTCACCATGCATTTCTCTAAAAGCACACAAAAAAATAACTCATATTGAGTAATTTCAGAATCATCATTCAAATTCATTGTTTCATCAAGTGTTTCAGCACTTTGAGCCATACTCAATTCCTCCACTTTGACCATTAGTGCATAAACCTCTTGTGGATCATGAATTTCTTCATCTTCATCAATATCTTCTTCACTTAAAGTAACAACAAGACTTGTGCCTCTTTTCATCAGATTATTAGGGTATTGATTAGCACAATGACCAAATCCAGAACATGCTCTACACTGAATATTCTTCAAATCCTTTGGAGCATGTGAAGTGAGATTTGTATTATTGAAACTTAAATTTGGACTCTGACCATAAGACTTATTAAACTATTCCTTGCCAGAATTTTGACCTTCAAAACTTTTTGTAACAAGGCTGAAAACACCTTTGAAAACATTTTCCTTTATATTTTTAGACAAGAATCTTTGATATTTTTTGGTTAAGTATGCAATGGGATCATCAGGATTCTCATTTAAAAGTATACTATCAACTTTTTGGTTTGAACTTGATTATTCAGATTGAGATATGAAAATCAATAGATTTGTTGCTTCCTCTTATTTGTTGATGTTGATTCAAGTTCAACTCAAAAGTCTGAAGGATTCCTATGAGTTCATCTAAAGACATTTTAGATGTATCACGTGAATCTTTCATTGGGTATATTTTAATGTTGAATCTCTCAGGAAGAGTTCGCAATACCTTATTCACCAACCTTTCATTGCTGATAGGATCACAGAGAGCATGAGACTCATTTGCTAATTCACACAAGCGAGCATTGTAAGATGATATTGTTTCCATTTCATCCATCTTCAATGTTTCAAAACGTGTTGCAACCATCCTAAGCTTTGACTTTCTAATACTCTCTGATCCTTCACATTTCTGCTGCAAAGTTTCCCATGCATCCTTTGCTGAAACACAATTTTTAATCATCCTAAACAAGGATAAGTCCACAGATGCAAAGATTGCATTTATTGCCTTAGATTTGTAACATGAAAGAACAAACTCATCATTTGTCCAATCTACTTCAGATTTGGGAACAATGTCACCATCTCCATCCTCCTTGCGGGGTGGTGTCGAACCAACCACTATTGATCTCCATGCTCGTTCATCAAGAGACTTAATATAGGCCCCCATCTTGATTTTCTGGATTGAATAATTTGTTCCATCCAAGATGGGTGGTCGCATGATTACCATACCAAGGACATCCATAATTCTTTACCTCAGAATCACACTTAATATCGTCAAGCAAAGCAACTGATACCAATTGATATAATTTGAGCCCCTAATTTGGTCAGTGTTGCACAAGGTGTTGCAACACTTTCAACGAACCATTCAAGTTAGAATGAAATTCAGTACAAAATGTAAACAACACAAATTAAAGTTTAGACTTCAATCAAAAGCCAGGCACAGAAAAGCATGATCATCATTCATCTTACTCATAGCGGAAATTATTGTTTTGTAAGTTATACATCAAAACCTACGGATTGAATGAACAAGACAATCTTTCAATCTTTTTTCTCTCTAAATTATTCTAACCCACTAAAAGGAGAAAGTATGCAAGAAACTATGCGAGAAAGTTCTCAAATCTCGAATGATCACACTTCAAACTTTTTCTTTTTCAACTATTTTTCTTCACTTCTTTCTAACTTCGTTTTTCCCTTTTATACTTGATCTCATCGAGGGTTACCTGTGAGAAAAAGGAGAAAGAAAAACCAAACAAAAACTTCCCTTGAAAGTTGGTTAGTTTGAACCGTTACTGATAGTTAAGTTTGGATAAGGTTTTAGTGTCCTAATCCTTATCCACACTTATCTAATGAGCACATCGAGTATATATATATATATATATATATATATATATATGTAATCTATAATTATACAGGAATACTGAAGTGACACAAGGTGTGGTAACACTATGTGCAACACTTAGTGTTGAAACACCTTGTGAGTTCCAGTTTTTATCAGACTAAAATGTCCTTTTATTTTCTCTCTTTTTTTTCCAAAAAAAAAAAAAAATCTGCAAAAAAGTTAAATCACTTTGTATCTTAGAACCCTAATTTCATTAAACAATTCCACCAAATTCACGCACAAACTCATAAATTGACAATCATGGAAACCTCTAAATATGTCCATGAATCTTAACAATACTCATCTCTATAAATAAAATTAGAAAGTACTAACACTTTTGATAAAATTAGTAAAGTGATTCAATTACAAAAAGAAAAAAAAAGGATACTCAAGATCTAACATTTCTATTTTTATTATATTTTGTAAAATCTTGATCTCTATCGCTTATACATAATGATACATCCATTTATTCAAATAAAATAACATAATTATTTATTTGTTTTAATTAAGTTGTATTAAAGTTAACTAAATTACACGTATATAATATCACATTTTGACGAAACTACGGAGCACTAACATATATAATAACACATTTTGATTATGTCCGCCTGTGGATATGATTATACATGTCTTTTTATGTTTTTAGTAGGAAAAATCATCACCTTTTTTGAAATTGCAAATTAAGCCTAACATCTAGTATTTAGCAAAACAAAGCACCACTTGTACTAATTGTTGCAAATCGAATCATCAGTAAAATTTTCGGTCATCGGAATCCACGTGTCCAGTTTTTGTGTCATATCATTTGCCACATCATTTATAAAAAAGACACAAGAATTTTAAATTTGTAAAGAAATACCAATCTTTTCAAGAAATTGTTATATAATCCTAAAGTTTCAAAACATTTTCTTAAATTTCAATTTAAATCGAAGTTGCCAAAAAAACTCTAGTTCTAAATTAATTGCAACTTAAAACTTATATTTTCAAAATAAGAGTAGTAAAAACGAATCACCTTCAACTTGTAATTGTGGTGTATATATATGTAATTGTTTGTTGGTACACGTGTCCCGTGCACGCACTTTAAGGCACTTTTAGTGTCATTTTAGTGTCAATAATGTGCATAATCATGTGTATTTAGTGCTTTTGTACTCTCATGGGCAAAATAATGCGTTTGTGTTGTTTTTGTGTTAAGACATGTGAAAAGGGATCGAAAAAGAACATCAAACGATCGCGGAAGTCGAGGGATCGATCGAGGCAATAAAAGGAATGGCTAATTGAAGATCTCGGTCGAGACAGGATGAAAATCTCGATCGAGATGAGTTTCCAGAGAATTTCAGGCTTTTCAAAAGACCAAGATCTCGGCCGAGATGAAATCCAATCTCGGCCGAGATGAGTCAAACCCTAGCCAGGCCCAATTTCCCCTTTTCACGTCTCGACCAAGATGAAGTTGAATCTCGGCCGAGATCAGCCTTCGACCCACTAGCTGAAAAACCTTTTTTTTTCACGTCTCGGCCGAGACACACTTGCATCTCAGTCGAGATTCCTTACCCTGTTTTAAAATCCTGAATGCGATTTTGCCTATTTTTTACTAGCACTTTCTCCCCCTATATATATCTCTTCTCATTCGAATTTAACCTAACCTAGAACTCATCCCCCACACATATTCAACCACTATTCTCCATTGGAAACAAGGGAATGGAAAGGGGTTGAAGATCTTGATCTTCAACCCTAACCTTTGGTGCTTTCTATCTTATTTTCATGTTTTCTTTAATTTTCTGTTATTTTATCTTTGTAATAGTTAATATAGGTTGCTAGCACCCTTAATTATACCCTTGATCATGTTGAACCTTGATTGATGATGAGAATGTGATTATTGACTCTTGATGTTACCCTATTTATGCAATTTAAATGTTCTATAATGCTTGTTTGGATTGTCTCATGCCTAGATGCTTGTTTTAGGATTGATCACCCTTTGGGAAGCATTTATTGTATGTTGCTAGAGATTGGAATTCACTTTCCGCGATTGAAGCTTCAATCTCCCTTAGTAGCGAACAATGCTTGATATAATTGGTGGCATTATAGAGTTTGGCCTCTAAACCCGATCTAATCGAGGTTTATGCCTTATTTATCCCGTTGTTCTAGTTCATGATCATCCAATATCAATTAGTGCGAAAAGAGCTTGTTTGGATCACTAATTGATTTGGGTAGGGATAAATCGATAAACGGACCTTCGATTTATCCACAATTGATTTGCATAAGCGGACCTTGTAGATTGTGGGATAAGGGTTTAAATTGCATTGAATTTGGGAAGTCAATAGTAATCCATAGGTAGTCGGATTCAAGGGGATATTAGATCGAGGGTAGACATTTTATTATATTCAAAAACACCAAAAACATAGATTAAGAGTTAGTTACTTGTTAGCATTTAGTTGTTAAACTCAATTAAAACTCCCCCCTCCCCAACTTCTTTATTGTTTTTTTCTAGCTATTTATATTATATTACGTGACAATAATAGTTTAATACATAAGCAGAACTGTTCGACCGTTCTCCGTGGGATCGACCCTTACTTACCACTCTACTCGTTAGAGTCATAGGTTAGGTATCACGTATACATATTCTTATATATATACATTTAATTTGGTGGTAAGAAACGACCGAGCTACCAAATTTTGGCGTCGTTGCCGGGGAACAATTTAGAACGATTTTGTTTTATGTGTTAAGCATTAGTTTTATTTACATAAATAGTTGTTTGTTTTGTTTATTTTGAAGAGCATCCGTCGAGCCAACGACGTTAAACAAAGGCACTTGTCGGGAGGCAACCCGACGTTTATTGCTTTTCGTATATTCAATTTCGTAGTTTAGGTTGTTTACTTATATTTAGATATTATCTTATTATCTTCTTTTAGAGTGCAGAGACTATGATGATGAGGAACCGACCAATCCGTGAAATTCAAGGAGATAGCACCAAATGGGATTGAAGAAGCCCAAAAATTACTGTGAGTTAGGACACCAATTCGTACCTTTTCTTCCTCACAAACTTTGGTTTTTAACCAAGTTTGGGGAAGTCTTGGTAGGTGTACGTATTGGCAGCCCAAAAGTTTAACTTTCCGTATACTACTCTATTGTCTTTTGGATTTATTAGACTTGAAATGGTTTGGTATCTTTGTATGGATTAGTCTGTTGCATTTTTAATAAAGTGTAAAGTGGTGAATAATATAGTTAAATTCGGCGAGCACCAAACTTGAAATGGTTTGGGGAGGGGGTGGGATCGTACAAGTCGGCAGCTCGAGAAAGCAATTGGATGAGTTTAGGAAGGAAAAATGTGGCATTGATTAATGATGAAAATTTTTAACAAATATTTTTGAAAGAAGCACATGGTAGAGCATGATAGACTTTTTGAAACAAAATTGAACATACACTCAAAACTTTTGATCAAAATTGCAACCAAGTGAGTCTTTGAGCCTAATGCGTACTCCCATTTTTGGAGTGAAATTAAATTTCCTTTAGGTGCGAAAATTCATTGAATGCATACATTTTCCTCTAGAACTTGCCCCAATTCTCTACTTTTGAATAAGTCAATACATGTTGTGGCTTTGAAAATGATATTAGGCAATTCTTATCAAAACCTATTTTAAAAGCTTGAAAATATTTCCTTTTTACCAAATTTGACATTGTCTCTAGTTAAGCCCCTTTGAGCTTATGCCTTTTTGTTTGATATCCAACACTACAAGCAAATTTACCTTTCATTTAGCCTTTGATACCCAAACGGACTGTTGAGTATGAGGGAGGCGGTTGGAAGGTAGTTAGTTTGGAAATTGGATTAAATTAGAGTAAACTAGTGGGAATACAAAGAAGGGTGAAAGGAAAAACGCGAAATAGGCTGTAATCGAGAATATTAACCTCTAGCATGTAGAGTTTCATTTAGTCATGAGAACACACTTACTAGGCTACAAAGAACAAGTTGTAGGTGATTCGTGCTTATTTTGAAAATTTAAGTTTTAATTGTAATTAATTTAGAAGTAGAGTTTCATTTTATTTTTATTTTTTTGCAACTTAGATTTAAATTGCATCTTAAGAAAATAGTGTAATTTTTTATGCAAAGTTGAAACTTTACAATTATATTGCAATTTCTTGAAAAGGTTGGTATTTTTTTACAAATTTAAAAGTTATTCAATCTTTTTCATAAATGAGGTGGCACTTTTACCGAACATGTGGGCTCCGATCACCGAAAAATTTACCGATGAGCTGATTTGCAACTATGGGGGTGTTTGCGATTGCTTTTGTGTAACGTCCCGTTTTCGGAAAGAAGAAGCTTCAGGGAAAGGGGCGCTACAAACTTTGTTTGAGGATATATTTTTATTTTTATTTTGTAAATAATAAATTTTGAATAGAAATTTGAGTTATAAAAATAACTTCCTATCGTTGGATAAATATCAACAACAAAACATACTTTGTTGCGGAAGCTCTTTTCTTAAGAAACATAAGTTCACTTTCAAACTTTAAAGGACAATCCTCAAGTACTTTTTCAACAACTAAATATATCTTCATTTAAATAAATAAACAGTTGAAATATCACCTTTGAAAAACTATTATGATTGAAAATAAACTTTACTTTGAAATTCCGTGAGTTGGAGTGATGCATGGCCACGCTATCCGTGTCAGTTCTCCACATCGGCCTTGGTACCTGAAATGTTAGGGGGTGAGTGTTTGAAAAACACCCTGTGGGTTCACTTGGTTGCCCACTTAGATGTCATACAAGAAATTGCAATAACAGACATTTACATAAATAATGCATATACCATCAACACATAAAACACATCCGAAAACAAGTTGGAATCTAAATTAAAATAAATATACATGTATATACATACTATATAGATACACATAGGAGCACATAGGTGGGACACGTGTTGCCCCGCTCCATATTTGGAAGCGATCCGAGAATGATCTTTCGATCCATAATATGTACGGTGTTACCCGTAGAGCATAATCATATCCGGTGTTACCCGTAGAGCATAATCATATACGGTTTTACCTGTAAGCATAATCATATAAGGTTTTACTCGTAAGCATAATCGTGTACGATTTTACTCGTAAAGCTTAGCATGTACGATTTTACCCGTAGGTTTTTCAAAAGCATAACATGTACGGTGTTACCCGTAAGGTTTTTGAAAAGCATAGCATGTAAGGTTTTACCTGTAAGATTTTTTAAAAGCATAGCATATACGGTTTTACCCGTAACGTTTTTGAAAAGCGTAGCATGTACGATTTTACCTGTAAGATTTTTTAAAAAGCATAGCATACGGTTTTACCCGTAAGGTTTTTGAAAAGCGTAGCATGTACGGTTTTACCCGTAAGATTTTTTAAAAGCATAGCATATATGGTTTTATCCGTAATTTTTTTTTTTTAAAAAGCATAGCATGTATGATTTTACCCGTAAGGTTTTTGAAAAGCGTAGCATGTACAGTTTTACCCGTAAATTTTTTTAAAGCATAGCAAATACAGTTTTACCCGTAAAGTTTTTGAAAAGCATAGCATGTACGGTTTTACCCATAAGGTTTTTGAAAAGCATAGCATATTCGGGAGCGACCCGAGGATTTGTACGGTGTTATCCGCAGTCCTAACTAGAGCTGTCAAAATGAGCCCGGCCCGATGGGCCAGCCCGATCAACCCGAAAAAAAAAATTGGACTGGCCCGAGTTTTTTTGGACCGAAAAAAAACTGGGCTTATTTGGCCCGACCCGAGCAGCCCAACTGGCCCGATGGGCTCAGCCCGACTTGGCCCGATGGGCCAAGTGGCCCGACTCTTTTTTTTCTCTTCTTTTTTTATTATTTTTATTTTTATTTTTTCTCCAATTAATTTTTAGAGGAAAAACCCCCTTCATTTTTATTGAGTGGGCCTTTTTAATTACAAGTTCATTTTTTATTTCAAGAGTCCAAATGTCCAATAATGTCATTAAAATTTTAATAAAAAATAAAAATTAATTGTCCATAAAATTGAGAGGAAAACTTTCTTCATAAGTTCTATTATGGATTAGTGTGAATTTCAAAACAATTAGTCTTTCTATAACTAATTAATTCTCATATATTTCCCAATTCACGACAGAGTGATACTTTATTTTCATTTTCAAGCAATTAAAAAAGCGAAAGAAAGTGACTGCTTGTCTATAAAAATATTTTAATTATAGTTCATAATGCTCGTCTTATTTCTTTATTATATAAGCGTATTTGAATTTTTAATAATTTTAATTTGTGTGTGGGAATTTGGTATTGAACAAATTTTCTTAGAAAAATGTATAAAATACAGCGGGCCGAAACTGGCCCGACAACCCGACGGCCCGAGGATGGGCTGAGCTCGGCCCGAAAAAATCTGGCCCGGCCCGGCCTGGCCCGATTTTATCTGCTGGCCCGACTGGACTGGGCTGGGCAATTTTGACAGCTCTAGTTCTAACATAGCTAGTACGGTATTACCCATATACAATACACATAATATGGTTTTACCCATAACTTCCCATAAATTTCACACAAGTTCACATAAATTTCACATATTTGTCACATAAACATAGACGTATGCAACATTAATGTAAAAGCCATTATAACAATAATTTGTATGAAAACAAGTAGACAACATAAAATAGCCACATAGAGATTCCCCACCTAGAACTGAGTACAACTTGTTGGTCGTATAGTCCTTCTCTCGACAGGAGTCCTCTTCTACTTCAACTTCTTCTAATCCTACAATATAGAATATTTGTCTTAGCATAGGTGGGTACTAAACATAAATTGAAGAGTTGGGGCAAAATTGTGATTTTATAAAAGTTGAGGGATGATTTTGTAATTTCATAAAATATTTCAAATTCATATATTTTTACGTAAAACTATTGAGTTTAGAATTTGGATTCTTTAGCAATTTGTTTGAGCCGAATCGGATTAAAAACGAGCATTTTATGACACTTTGAAAGTCTAGTGACATTGTTGTAATTTCTAGAAAAAGAGTGGCAATTTTGTAAAAAGGAATTTTCGTAAATACATGAGTTGCTTGACTTTCAAAAATACTGACTTTGACTAGGGGCAGAATTGAAAAGCTCGAAAATTGCATTTAGCTCCTAAAGAATATCTAATTTTCAAAAGATGGTACATGAACTTCTGCAGCAACTTTGACCAAACTTTTCCGGCGGCTCGATCGTCGGAATTTCAATTGAGACATGGATACAGAAAGCTCTTGACGAGAGCTTTCTAGAATGACCAGCCACAACAGAATCTGACTTCGGAACAGAAAGTTATGGCTTCTTGAAAGTGGTTCGGTCATATGAGTTTCGCCTAAACTTTGACCGGCCATAACCGGAGTTCTAGAGTTCCGATTGCGATTCCGAAAACTGTTTCGGAATTCTCTCGCCGAGCCCTATCATATTAAGAAAATATGAGTTTTGATAAAGGGACAAAAATTAAAATGGGGTAGTAGCTGATCTGACGAGCCTAAAAAGTTGTCGGGTCAGTTTTCCGGCGATTTCGTCGGATTTTGGTGGCTGGGGATGGAAAAGTGAGAAGACTTACCATCTATGTTTTATGGGAAAAGAAAGGAAGACTTCAAGCTATGTTTTGGTGGGAGGAGGTGATGTAATGAAGGCTTTCTTACACCTCTATTTATAGACCTACCAAACACAAAATCGTGGGAATAAAACCGTGGTATCGGCTTCTAGTTTTGGTTATATTGTGGGCATAAAACTATGGAATTTAGCCATTGGTTTTGGACAATATTGTGGGCATAAAACCATGAGATTTAGCCATTGGTTTTGGGCAATATCTGGGCATAAAACTATGGAATTTAGCCATTGATTTTGAGCAATATTGTGAGCATAAAACCATGGGATTTAGCCATTGATTTTGGGCAATATTGTGGGCATAAAACTATGGAATTTAGCCATTGGTTTTGGGTTAGTAATCCTATGGAGCGGGCTTACCATAAAAAAATGTAGGCTTCTCTTATATCATCGAGTAATATAACGTCTAAGTGTTGTCTAATTAAACTCTTGTTTTCCCGACCCATTCATAGCATTAATTATGAAAAATGATAATTTATGCAAGTGTAAGAACATAACTAAAACAAGTAAAAATGCACATAAAAAAATAATGCAACTCATATAGTTTCACATAAATCAAATAAGATGATGCAACTAGACATTCGGGTCGTTACATTTTGCTTTTGAAAAAGTGATTAAAATTAGAGATTCTATAAAAATCACTTATGTAAAAAAAAATGATTTCCAATAAAAGTAAAAGTTGGAGTGTTTGCTATAAAATCACTTATGTCTTTTAAAAAATATAATATTATTTACATAATTGCCATTGAGTAGAGAAAAACATTAAATTTCTGCTTTTAACTTTTACATTGGAAGCAGTTGTTTTGAAGCAGAAGTTTGGGTTTGCAACACTACAAAATATTTCTCAAGTTATAAGGTAAAAATCACTTAGAAAAAACAAATGCAAACATTGCCTATAAATAAAAGTAGCGTTTTGTTTTTGGTAAATTCTAAAAGTTGAGATTAAATTACAATTTTGTAGAAGACGATGATTTTTGATGTATATTATTACGTTAAGAGGTTAGATAGATAGATAATATTTTTTATATGGTCTACTCCAAGATCCAACAGTAATCCAGTTGCGTGGTGAGCAGCGGACGGGTGTATCGTGTAATTGGGGGGTGAGCCGCCAAATGAGAGCGGGCTACGTGTCTCCAGTCGTCATTTATACTACGGAACTCTGTAAACCCCCCGGTCACTCCTTTTTCCCCGCCCACTCCCCTACCATTCTCTCCACCTCCAATATCAAGTAAGCAGATCGACCTTCCTTTTTATTTCTCTTTTTCCCTTGCTATTTCATCATTTCCCCTTCAATTCAAGCAGGTTTTTACCATTTCTCACTATCACCAGTTAGAAATTCATAAACCCCTCCGTGTTAGATTTTTCTGAAATTTCTCCCTTGCACACTATATTTTTTCATTTATTTCTGTGTTAATGATACTCCAACTTCCATTTTGGTTTCTGTTTCTGGTTCTAGGACATTACTAAACTGTTTCATTTAAGTCGAAAATATTCAATAGTTTCTATGGCTGCTTCTGAAGCAGCCTTGCGGCTTCTGCCTGGGCCACTACTGCCCTCTCAACTTCATGGAAACTTGAGATCAATTTCATTGCTATCCTTTAAGTATCGGACCAAAAGTATAAAACATGAAAATCATGGGCCTATATTACAAAAGAGTCAGCGCCAGGGGATATCTCAAAATTATATCGGAACCCGTGTGATTAGAAATACACTACGTATTTTTGGAGAGGGAACACAGAATCGGTCAAACTCTTTTCGATGCAATTGCGTGGGGGCTGATAGGGTTCGAGAGGTATTTAGAGAGGACGGAAATGAAAGATTGGTGAATGGTGTTGCCAAGGATGTTGATGACCAAAGCCTTGAAGTGGCACAGCATTTACAGTATGAAAATGAAGGTACTTTATACAATAATGAGCTGGAATCAGATACAACGATCAACAAGAGATTTGGCGGAGTGGATGCAAGCTCTTTGGAGGATGAAGCTTGGAATTTGTTACGAGCATCAGTGGTGTATTATTGTGGCAATCCTGTTGGGACAATTGCTGCTAATGATCCAAGTGACTCGAATATGCTCAACTATGATCAAGTGTTTATTCGTGATTTTGTACCTTCTGCGGTTGCTTTCCTGTTAAAGGGAGAATATGAAATTGTTAGAAACTTCATCCTTCACACTCTTCAGCTGCAGGTAATGTAATGTTCATCATTGCAATTAATCTGTTGAATATTGCATATGCGTGTGCTCCAACTAGCATTTATCTATCCCAAATTAATGGACTTGATCCAGTTTGTCGAGTTGGTTAATTTTGGGGGCCACAGTCCTCAATTTCTATGCTTGGAAATAAAATCATGGGAGTGTTGTTTGTCTTTGTAATAAAATGAACTGTAAACCCCTTATATAATTTGCATGATCAAAGTGGTTCATTTATATTTTCTACCGTCCTTCTTTGAATAAGTTGGGTGAATTGTCGGTTGTAACTATTAAGTATCATAACTTTTAGAAATTTCATGTTCTTTTACTTTGCTGTTTGCCGTTTCATAATTTGTTTTGTTCAGCTGCCAAATTACGTTAGTCATAATATAATGCAGATCTAAAGTATTGTAGTTTTGGTTCTTACTCCCACGCGATGCTTTCTGGTTCTGCATTAACATTCATACCTTTATTAGCATATATCAATGTTTAGGTGATTAATGGAAGAGAAATGATCAACCTGTTAAAATAACATTCGGAAGCATTAGGTAGATAACATTCCAAATATTTGTAGCATCATTGTCTTTGCAGTACTTCTGCATATAGCTACTTTTGCTTTTGTGATCATCTTTCTTCTGTGCAAACAGAGTTGGGAAAAAACTATGGATTGCCATAGTCCTGGACAAGGACTAATGCCAGCAAGTTTTAAAGTACGTACTGTGCCACTAGATGGCGATGATTTTGCAACTGAAGAGGTCTTAGATCCTGACTTTGGGGAGGCTGCAATTGGTCGGGTGGCACCAGTTGATTCTGGTTAGTTGATATTCTCTCAATCTGGCAGTTCTGGCAATCTAGACTTGCATAACGTGGTGACTTCGCCTCTCAGGTTTGTGGTGGATCATACTGTTACGCGCATACGGGAAATGCTCCGGAGACCGTTCTCTCCAGGAAAGGATTGATGTACAGACTGGCATTAAGATGATATTAAAGCTTTGTTTGGCAGATGGTTTTGATATGTTTCCAACTTTGCTGGTAACAGATGGGTCATGCATGATAGATCGCCGCATGGGTATCCATGGCCACCCTCTTGAGATTCAGGTTTTTTTTCTATTCTTTTCTTTTCTGTGAAGACCTTCGCATGTTCTTAATATAGCAGTCTGCATTTGTAGCTGTCCACCTTCTTCCCTCATTTTGATTTATTTTTGTTCGGTTGGTGGGGGAAAAGGCATTTCTTACCATAATGAAGATCGGAATGGAATAAAATTGGCTCCTTTAGATCTTTAGCCGAATAAGAGATGATTACTAAGTGCAAGAGGGGTACACTGCAAGAAGTGCTCCCCCTTCCTCGACTTTCTTTTGGTGGGTCTTTCATCGGGTCAGTCTTAAAATGTTTAGAGGAAGTCGGGGTTTACCTATTTTGATAAAGCTTCCACAAGAAGTCTTTAGAGGGAAACAAAGTCGGCCCCACTTAGCTTGTGTGAAAGATGGTACTAGAAGTTATGCAAGACTTGATTCTCTTCTAAGAATCATTAAGCAAGAGATGCTTGAATAGTTCTTTATGAAAAAGGGTAACCGTGGAGCTTTCTAAGCATTCATTTGATATCAATGAGTCATACTTATACACTCATATTGCATGTTCTTGCAGGCATTGTTCTATTCAGCTCTTCTTTGTGCACGTGAGATGCTTGCTCCAGAAGACGCTTCAGCGGATCTTACCACAGCACTTAACAATCGGTTAGTCGCCTTGTCAATTCACATCCGGGAGTACTATTGGATCGACATGAAAAAGCTGAATGAAATCTACCGGTACAAGACAGAAGAATACTCATTTGATGCAGTTAACAAGTTCAACATCTACCCAGATCAAATTCCTCCCTGGCTTGTGGAATGGATGCCTCACAGAGGAGGCTATCTTATTGGAAACCTGCAGCCTGCACACATGGACTTCCGTTTCTTTGCACTGGGAAATTTGTGGTCTATAATATGCAGTCTTGCTACTACGGAGCAGTCACATGCTATATTAGATCTTATTGAAGCCAAATGGTCTGATTTAGTGGCTGGCATGCCTATGAAGATTTGTTATCCTGCTTTAGAGGGCAAGGAATGGCAAATAATTACAGGATGCGATCCCAAAAACACGTAATGTTTCTACTTGAGGAGCTTATGTTTTTTTTTTTTTTGCTTTGGTGAGATAACATTCTACTGTTGCTTTCTGTTGCAGGCCTTGGTCTTACCACAACGGGGGGTCCTGGCCGACATTGCTCTGGCAGGTAAATGTTTTGTTTCTCTATGCACTTTTAATTAATGCTAAAATATTTGGTGCTTGTATAACATAAGAAATTATTTGATTACTAAATGCAGTATACTCAAATCCTTCTGAGTTTGAATGTTATGGCTCAAGGTTTCCCTCAGTATATCACTTTAAAGCTCCTATGGCTTTCTCTTTGATGGGTACGAGGAGTAGCTTGGGGGCTTGGACCCATAACTCACATATATAACTTTTGGGGCCCTATAAGTATCCCATCGAGCCTAATTGGTCCGTTCACATTGCAAATGCCATACTGGAAAGATACTTGTTAAGCCCATTACTTTTGCTCAACTGAATTAGGTAGCCATAAAATGTTAATTTAGTAGAATATGCAATGCCACATCAAGAGATCATAAATGAAGTTTCAACAAATACCCCTAAAACTCAGGAGTTGAATTTTTGGATATTTGTTACTAATTATATGTGCCTATGGTTTCAGCTGACTGTGGCGTGCATAAAAATGAATAGACCAGAGATAGCTGAAAATGCAATAAAGATCGCTGAAAAACAGCTAGCTAGGGACAAGTGGCCGGAATACTATGACACAAAAGGAGCAAGATTTATCGGGAAACAGGCACGGCTGTTCCAGACATGGTCGATTGCAGGTTATCTAGTTGCGAAACTCCTGATTGATAACCCAAAAGCTGCAAATATTTTAGTTAATGTTGAGGATGCAGAACTTTTGAATGTCTTCTCGTGTGCGCTTAGTGCCAATCCAAGGGGGAAACGTAGGAAAGGACCAAAACAGAGTTTCATTATATGAGAATCCTATGTCTTGATGCAAGAATCTTTTGGGACTTGCACGTCTATTACCCTCGGCGGGCTTTTTCGATATACGATTCAGTGTGAAGAGGCAAATGGTATGATCTTGACTCTGGATGATGAAGCTGTTTTGAATGCTCTCAGTGATGTTTCTACACCATGATTGTAGTTGAATATCAAGTCAATTGTACTGGCATATACCATTGCAAGATCACCACTCTTAATGTTACTTGTAGGCTTGTAGCGTATCCGCACAGCATGATACGCGGTTTATAAATGATTAATGAGTATATGTGATAAATTCATATATTATATATTTTGTATTTTCATATCGATTGCTTACACATTTTAATTAAACTTAGGACGTACAATAAGCAATTTTGTTTCACCCAAATTAAACTAATTTTTTCAAACTATCTGCTGACAAAATTATGTTGAATTTTCTCCAACGAAATTCCGGTCCTTTGAAGGCATAGTGGGTAGTAAACAATGGCTGGCTATTATAAGCGAAGTAGCTATATATGCAAGTGTGTTTGTATACATCAATGTTTTCTATAATTGGATAAAAGATGAGGTCCGTTTTGCTTTTTATTAGCAACTAGTATCGCTTCGGTGCGATGTACGTAAATTTATTTAGAAAGTAATAATCTTATTAAATTAAATATAATATTATCTAATATAAAAAAAATAGAATTATTATATTCTAATTAAATGAATATTTGAATAATCATTTTTATCTTTTTTTACGATCAACCTGAACTTTGTGCTTTCTCACCTTTGCAACATTTGGTAGCAATTTTCGGAGAGAAAAAAAACTATTTAAAAATAATAAAAATATTTAGAAAATACAATATTTATTTTTAAATTCTAAAAAATTATTTAAAATATCATAAACTTAACTGAAAAAAATGTAGAAATTATTTTAATAAAAAAAATCGAATAATTTTGAAATTACTTCAAATAACTTTAAATATTTTTAAAAGGATTTATATTTTCGAAGAAAAATAATTAAAAAGATACTTATATCATAAAATTTGACTTTTCATAGATACTTTCACATGTCTTAAACGAAATTCTATAGATTTTAAAATAAAATTTCAAGATAACTTTCAAATAGTTTGAATAAAGTTTTAGAGTTTAAAAGATAATTTTCAGAAATTTATAATAGTTTTATGATTTAAAAAAAATAATAACTATTTTATTTTTCTTGCTTAAAATGATTTGATTTGAATATTTTTATAAAAATACTCAAATTTTTAATATTTTTTCAACATGTTTAAGTTAATTCTCTGGTATTTTAAATGAAGTTTAGAATTTAAGAAATAATTTTTAGATCTTTTAAAAATTTAATGTTATTTAAATATTTTCTTATATTCTTTTATTTTTCGCACTTAAATTGCTGGCAGAGGTTGCAAACGTGAAAAAATGTATAGTTCAGGATTGAAAAAAAAAACTGAAAAACGCACATACTACATGTTGCAAAATGATATAAACCCACAATATAAATAATGTAAATATCAATTTCTCCCAAGTGATATATGGATTTCGTATAACTTACATTTTTTAAATATATTATTTTATAAATTTACATTAAGATAAAATATTCAATGTAAAAATAAATTATATCTACTTTTAAGAATGAATATCTCTTAATATTGAAATCCAAACATATATTTAGTGTGTGTGTGTGTGTATATGTGTATCCACCTTAACATATGCGAACCCGCAATAGCTTAATTGAAAATGAACACTAAAACAAATACAAATACATAAATATCACACGACACATCAAAATATATCAACATATAAGAAAATTAGTGTTTTCTTTTATTTATTTTCAATTTTTTTAAATATTTTGATTTATCCAAATAATTTTTCAAAATTTAACTATAACTATTTACTTTATTTTAAGAAAAAATAATTTTCAAGTTTTAATATTTTACATGGTGGTTTAATATACTCAAATACTTTTTAGATTTTAAATAAATCTTGATATTAATAAAATAAAATTTAATGATTATTCTATAGTTGGACTAACAAAATAAAGCATATGAATTCTTCAATATATCTTAATAATATATGTATATGTTGAAATTTATTTAAAGATACAATTAATATATATATATATATATATATATATATTTATTTATTTATTTATTTATTTTTTTGCTTCAAAACCATCATCAAGATGGAGAGATTGAGGTCGATCCCCAACCTATATATTAATAACACTCATGAGGTTTTTACACAATGTGGAAACAACAAGAAAGCACCTATTTTGGAAATCTAAAATTCGGGTATCCCCGGACATCTAACAACAAGAAACCTCGAAGGCTTTTACATTCACTACTATTACAAATTTCTGCTGAATTTTTCATTTTCACAGCAATATTAGCCAAGTAGTCTGCAGCTCCATTCCCTTATCGATGAATATGTGAGACTTTAATATCCATCGCCCTTGTAAGCTTCCCAATGGATGCCAACTTTGACTGATAGGACCAATGCCCATTCGCTCCATTTCGGAGCATGTGATAGATAGATAAGGAATCGATTTCAAGCCAAATCTTATTCCATCCCTTTTTGGCACACAACTCAAGTGCCTCCACAATTGCACTCAATTCTGCTGACATAGAATCCATGGTGCCCAAAAATTTGTAAAATGTAAAAACCAATTGTGCATCAGAATTTCTAATGATTCCACCCGCCCCGGCCAAGCCGGGGTTTCCTTTAGACGCTCCATCAGTATTAATTTTGAAATAATCATCACTTGGGGGATTCCAACGGACCAAAAAAGGTTTTTTCGTTTTTTTCCTCACAATTGAAAATTTTCAAATTTCAGCTAGATACCAATAGCCTCTCTAAAATCCAACAGGTAGCAAATCAGTCGAAGATAAATCTCGAAGCTTTTTTACTACTTGCTGTTGAATCTGGGAAGCAGTGGTCATCTTATTCTGAAATTTGGCATTATTCCTTGCGCACCAAATATACCAGACCACCAGAAAAGGTAAGGTAATGCAAATGTGATCAGTGGCCTGTTTTTTGGACAGCCAAAATGCTATTAAACTAGGCAAGGAAATATCAGTAGGCACAACAAGGTGGAGTAGAGTAGCAAAGTATTTCCACACTTGACAAGAAATAGGACAATGCACAAATGTATGATCAGTCTCTTCACAGGATGAATGACAAAGATGACACCAAGAAATAGCCACAAAACCCTTTTTTGCGAGATTATCATCAAGGGACAAAAATTTATTGACTAATCTCCAAACAAAAATAGATTGGGTGCTGGGAATGGTTTTGGGCCACATCATTGATTGCCAAGCCGTTGGGGGCTTGGACAATCTCAGGGCATTCCAAGCAGAAGCAAAAGTGAAGAGACCATTAGGGGACAATTTTCAAATAGGTATGTCATGCATGCTCAAATCAATCACAACAGAACATATATCAGCAGTAATAACATCAGGAAATATAGCTCTCAACTTACTGATATCCCATTTACCATTTTCCCAATAATCCAGGACTCTGTCAGTGCAATTAAATACTCCCACATATTGGCACAAAGGAGAGAATTGACACCATCTATCAAACCAGAAGGAGATATTACCTTTTCCTACCGTCCAAAAAATATTCTGCTCAGTGAAGTCTTGCACTTTTAGCAATCTTTTTAAAAAATGGGACTGATTACGGCCTGTTTCAACATAAGAAGGATGAGACTGTTTTAAGTACTTGTTGCAAAGGTATTGACACCATAAAGCATTTACTGTTCTTAACTTCCACCATGCATAAACAGCAAATGCTCTATTTGTATCAAATAAGTTTCTAACCCCAAGGACACCCTCTTTTTTAGGAAAGCATAGCTTATCCCAAGAGGCCCAGTGGATTTGTTTGTGCTCAGAATTTGAGCCCCAAAGAAATCCATTGAACAGTCGATGAAACCTATCAATAACAGATTTAGTAGCACCAATCACCCTGAGGGTATACATAGGGATGGAGTTTAGCACACTTTTAATAAGTTCCAACCTCCCCCCTATGTTTAAGAAAAGCTTATCCCAACCTCTAAGCCTATCATTTATTTTTTCAAAAAGTTCTTGAAACAACACATTCTTCACTCTACCTTTAAATAATGGAACACCCAAATATTTAAAGGGGAGCTTTTCTTCCATGAACATGGATAAAGAGAGAATCTGATTTTTATTATAATTAGAAATATGCTTTCCAAAAATCACCGTACTCTTAGTGTAATTGATTTTCTGACCAGAAGCTTTTTCAAAGCAATTAAGAAACTTCAACAGTTTTTTGAAAGCAGACACCTTAGCAGATGCAAACACAACAGTATCATCAGCAAAAGACAAAGAAGGAATTCTTAAGCCTCTTTTATTGAATCTAAGATCAGGATAAAGGTCAAAGAGATCCAATAGACCCTGTGTAAGACTATTTGAAAAAATAGCAAACAGACTTGGGGAAATGGGATCTCCTTGTCTTATTCCTCTACTTGATTTAAAAAAGCCAGGAAGAGAACCATTTATCACCAGAGAGAACCATGAATTATTAATAGCATTAGCAATATAAGTGACAAAAAGATCAGGAAAGCCCATTAACCTCAAAATTTTGTAAAGAACAGACCATTCAATACGATCATAAGCCTTCTGCAAATCAATCTTCAGAATCATCTTACCATTTTTGCTCTTAGTATGAAGCTCATGAACCATTTCTTGGGCAAGGATAATATTGTCAGCAATATCTCTAGTGGCGACAAAACCACTTTGAGCATTAGGAATCACTGTTGGGAGGAGAGATGCTAACCTATTATTCACCAGCTTAGTCATGATTTTATTGATGACATTACAAAGACTAATAGGCCTAAAATCTGCCCAACCAGATGGATGAGGTTTTTTAGGGATGAGTGCTATAGAAGTGCAAGTAAAACTCCTAGGCATTCGCACACCTAGCAGAAATTCTTGCACTGCCTCCAGCAAATCATCCTTGATGATATCCCAACAGTATTGATAGAAAAGAGCTGAAAACCTATCAGGTCCAGCAGTGCTATCCTTGTCAATACTGTTGATGACCTCATGCAATTCATCCAAGCTGGATGGACAACACAGCTTAGAAGATTGCTCCTCACTAACCACAGGTTTAATGGTGCTAAAAATGGCACTATCCAAATCACATGGTTCAGAAGTGAACATTTTCTCAAAGAAATCACAAGCAGTTTTACTTATCTGATTAGGCTCTTTAATACTAATCCCATCCACCTGAATTTCATTAATTGTGCTTTTATACCTCTTTTTTTTTAACTAATGCATGGAAATAGGCAGTATTTTTCTCTCCCTCCCTAAGCCATTTACAGGCAGATTTCTGTTTCCAATATGATTCCTCTAAAGCAAGGGCAAATGTCAATTCTGCTTGCTTTTGCTTTAGATTAATCAATTGGGAATCTGAGGGATCATTCAAGTAGGCAACTTCCTGATCTAACAGGTGCTGCTCTGCTTGAGCAATCCTATCAAAGATATTCCCAAAAGCCTCTTTATTCCAATTCTTCAAACATTGCTTAAGTCTGAAAAGTTTTTGCTGGATTCTAATCATACCTTTCTGAGACAGAGGTTGATTCCAAGAATCTTCCACTGTTTTCATAAAAGCATGATGATGAGTCCAAGCATTAAGGAATCTGAAGGAAGACTTAACATTTTGACAGACAGAAGATAAAGACATAAGCAAGGGACAATGGTCAGATGGCCCTTTAGCAAGATGTTTCACCTCAAACTTATTAAACAATTCACACCACTTTGAAGAAATCAAAGCTCTATCCAATCTCTCAAACACATGGTTTGCATGCCATGTGAATGGGAGACCTGTAAAGCCAGCATCCTCAAGGCCATAATCCACTAAAGCCTTATTAAATTCATCCATAGATTTTATTTTGAGGGCCCCCACCCCTTTTTTTTCATCAGCAGACAATATGACATTGAAATCCCCACTCACAATCCATGGCTCATCACCATGACCACATGTTCTCAAATTATCCCACAGATTAACTCTAATGACTCTGGAACATGAAGCATAAACAAAAGAACAGAAAAACTTACAATCAAGCACAACATTATAAACAAGCGCATCAATCATCTGATCAGAAGAAAATTTCAAGTCAACAGAAACAGGATCATTCCACATCACCCAAATTTTCCCATTAGTATTAGCAACCACATTTCTAAAACCTAAAGTATGAACAAGGAAGTAATCAATCTCAGCAGTTTTAGTTTCTAAGATAGCACACACATCTGGTTTCTTCTTCCTGATTAAATTCTTAAGATAGGTTCTAGTTTTAGAATTACCAAGACCTCTTGCATTCCAAGTAAGCACTATCATGACAAATCAGGAAAATTACCTTTGGTAAAGACAGTACCCCTTCTTGTTTGCATCACAAGAGGGCCTACAGTCTTCTTCTTTTTTTCTTTTTGTGTTTCCTCTTACCATGTTTTCTCCTCAGTTCTGTGTTAAACTCATCTTCACAGGAGAAAGTTTCCAACTCTGCATCCTCCTCCTCATCCAGAAGCTCATGCAATGGTGACATATGAACACAAGAGTTAGTTTCAACAGCAGTATTACCATGATCATTTAGAAATTCATTCTCATCAGCATTATGCATTGATAGTCTTGAGAAAGAATTCTCATGAACTTGGATATCCTCCAAGGGATCAAAGATGATTCTCTTAGACCCCTCAGCAGCATCCTTAATCATGAAATCTGAGGTACCAGCAAAGCTAGTACTCTCAGGTGGAGGGGTAGTTTGGAAAGGAGTGGAGGCAACTCCTTTCCCTTTATCCAAAGCAGATCCATTGAGGAGATTTCTTTCCAGAAATTCCTCAGCAGTTGGACCTTGCCCTGCACCAGGGTCACCAATATCCACCCCTACATCCTTACCCTTCCCATTTTCATTATCCCTTTTATCTTTATTTGTTACATCATTGGGGTCTTCCACTTCAGCATTGTTCATTTTGGGAACCCATTGTTTCTCAGTATTTTTAACCACAGGCATTTTTTTTGCAGCATTAGTTTTCAATGCAATTTTCTGTTTGTATTCCTCATTAAAACAGTCTAATGCAATGTGTCCTAAATGCTTATACTTAGAGCAATAGTGAGGAGTTTTATCAAAAATGACTTTCTGAGTTATCAAATTGTCACCACATCCTATAAACACTTCCTCAGCCCTGGGTTTAGTAAGATCCAGCTCGACACACACCCTGGCCACACTGGGCCTAGTGCGGTCAGCCGTAGCTTCATCTATTCTCAAGGGTTTTCCAATCAGCGAAGCAATTTTAAACAGAGTTTTTTTATCAAAAAGATGAATAGGCAGTTCAGGGAAAGAAATCCATGCAGGAACAACAGGAGATTCAGATTTCGTGTCAAAATCCTTGGACCATTTAAAAATTCTCATAGGGAAACCCCCAACATGCACAATCTGTTTAGCCCAGAATCTTTGATAATCATCTTCACTACTAAATTTAATCATAATGTGTTTAATGTTCACAGCACCTATAAAGACAGATCCCACAAATCCAAACCTTGACAAATTAGATCTAATGGATTTAAAGGGCGGACTACCTTGCGAAAATTTGCCGATCAGAACAAATCTACACTGACTCGCCAGTAGATCTATCTCATCCTCCGAGAACTGTACGTGGCGTGCCCCTATAAACTCCAGTGCAGCCAAATCCTGCTGCCGCTACTGGATCGAACAATTTCTTCACCGCACGGCCTTCCAGCTTCTCCGCCGCCGATTTCGCCTGTGCAACCGTCAGAAACGAGGCAGGTTGCCTGGCAGGATTTAGGGTTTTGTTATTGGGAGCGTCAGTTTGGGGGAGAGTAGGGAAATCACCCCCCTCGACGGCTGACGCAAGCGAAAAGCTTGTCATCGCCGCCATAAGGGCAGCGGGAAGGGTTGCACGCTGCTATTGACGATTAGGGTTTGCACTTCTAGAGAGAGAAAGTAGAGAGAAGCTTTATTTTTTATTATTTTGTTCCACAATACCATTTATAATTAATATATATATATATATATATATATGTGTGTGTGTATATATATGTCTGTATATTTTACTTATGTTGCAAAATATGAAAAAATGGAACAAAGTATTGTTTTTATTGGGAACTCTAAAAAACCTAGTTAGCTCAAGCATGTTAATTTTATTTTTTAAATAGAAATATAGATTGTAGCACATGTAAAATCTCATAGTTTAGATTGCAAAGTGTAATTATTATTTATAACGAAATAATATTAATAAATAGAAAATATGAATATGTAATAAAAAATAATTTCAAGATTAATTATCATATATAAATATATGTGAAAATCGTAGTCCCATGATAAACTATAACAAATTAATATTTGTAAATATAATAATTTAATCAGTCAATCATTAAATTATACATTAACTTTTACTCTTAATTTATTAAAGTATATATTCATTTATTAAGGAAGGTAATACTTAATATTGTACTTAATGTTGACCAGTTTAATGTTGCCATCTAAACCTTTGGGTAATTAGGTTGTTCCCAATGATGATTTTGTTCTGAGGGAAAAATAAAACAAAAAAACACAAAATGAAATTTGATTCATCACTTACATATAATTCAATTGTTTACAGTTTAAGCAAAATTTACACTTCATAAGTGTTTACACTGTAAATATTAATCACAAAAAGTTAGTGTTTCTATCATTGATTTACATATGCCCCAAGTATGTCATTATATTTCATATGTCATATATGGCTGTTGATTGTTCATTTTCTGTCAAATGCTCAATTGTTTGCCTTACAAGCTGCTCTTCAACTTCAACAGTTGTTGGCAGTGAATCTGTTCTTACTTGAGCTGTTTTTCCTATGTGTGACTGTTTGTAATTGTTCCCTCATTTGACCTTCATTATCTCCACCATGCATGCTTTCAAACTTAACAATATGTGGTTCAATTTAGTTGTTCTTCAAAAGATAAAAGAACATTTGCCACCAAGTTGTCCACACTGTAACTTCTTGTTTCAATCTGCAATGATTGAATGACTCTGAAATAGCCTAAATCCATTACATTAGTGTCTGTTGACTTTGGTGGTATATATGCTTAATGTCAAAGCCATCAGAACTTGCAGCCCTTCTGAAATCTTGATCAAAGTTGCTTATGTGTGGTCTTGCATTGTCCTATTGAATGATGATTGATTTACTTGCATGTGCTGGCCATTTTGCCTTGATTGCTGGAATAACCTGTTTGTATTGTCCATATGATGAAACAGTGTGCAAAAAATCACCAATTAGTGTTAGTAATGTCACCAATTCAGCCAATTAGTTAATCAAAATAATAGGGCAGATTTAGGAGACTTACTAAAACTATGAAACTAAATGATGGAAGTTTTCTGATAGTTAGTGAGTTACCTTTTCCAAAAGGCAGCTCTTAATCACAACACTGTTTATGGAATCAAGGTTTGGTGACCATTGTTCCTCTAACTCTGTTTGCATTGTTTCTGATGGCTGGTTCTGCTTTGTGAAGGGGAAAATCCCAACTTTCCCATAAAAAATGAGCTCCCCTGCCTCTAGGTATTGTGGCCTTTCCACAACACACATAAACATTACTTTAGGTATGGATCTTTTACTCTTGCAGGCCTTGTATGGGTCTTCTTCTGCTGCCAACTTGTATGCTCTCTCGGTGGCCCTTTGCATGTAAAACCACTTCTCATCAATGTGTACAACATTGTGCATGCTATCATAACTTATATTGTGGTTGTTGGTATCTTGATGCAAAAAACTGAGGCTGTACTTCAGCCTCTGCTGTTTGTCAGTGAGTGCAGGTTTGATTGAATTTGTGTGAGCTTTTATCTTGCCTTACTTTACCTATCGGCCAACTTGAGATTTGCTCACCTTTAGCTTTTTAGCTAGTCTCCTTATTGTACCCCTCTTTTCATAAGGTATTACTTTCATGACTTCTTCATCAAATTTAAGAACATTAGTTGAATGTAGCCTGGGCCTTACCTCCGGGGAGGAAATGGGTAAATCTGCTGAAATCTGCTTTTTGGTAGCTCGCCAAATGCACCGTACAATCCAAACTGAAACTCCATATGATGTTGCGACTTCGCTAGTTATGTCATTCTTCAAAACAACGCTGTTGTTGTTTGCAAGAAGGCACTGTGCTATTCGAAGTCGATCTGATGGAGCAAAATTCTTCCCTTTCTTATTGTTTGTCATTTGTAACCTAACCTTTCAATTCTGCAATTTCAGAATTTATAATTCAAAATGCATTCAATGCATTTTGAACTCTATTTATAGAGTTGGTTAATTTTAAGTTTGAATGTAATTTTAAGTTTTAGGGGGAAATTTTGAAGAGTAAACCCAATTTTGTTGGGTGATTGTAAGGCTGTAAAACTGTAATTTTGGGTGGGGAATTTACCCCCAAAAAAGTTGAATGAATTTTTTTAGCAGATTTACAGTTTTTGTGCAATTTTTTTTAATGGTTTTTTTTTTTTAATTCCAGATTTTGAGTTTTAATTACTGTTCATAGGTTTAAAACATTAGGAATAGGGAGATAAGTGTTAACACCCTAATCCCTCCCTTAAAAAGTTAATGAAAAAGCAGAAAAGTCAAGAAAATCAACTCTCAACTGTTTTTTCTTAACTTCGTGTCCGACCAAGATAGGCAAATTAGGCCGGGATGAAGAGAGTGCTATATTATGAAAAATTTAACGAGTATATTAAGTAATTATTCTTGTTAAATTTTAAATATGTTAATAATTAAATATTTGCTAGGAATTCTTAAGTTTATAAGCAATAAAATCTCTATGTTGCATAGTCCTTCCTGCACATCATTTTTAAACTCATGAATTTCACAATCATAAGTGAAAGAAAATGCACCTCGGTCCATGGTGAATTGTAAAATAATTGATTAATGATAATAGCTTCTACCCTAAAAAGAAAAAAGAAAAAAAAAAGAAGGAATTTTTTTTCACTCATGCCAGGCCTCGGCTACTTTGGGATTAGGATTAGGAGGAGATGGGATTAAGTAAATTACTAAATGGAGGGAGAGACAACTTAGAAATACATAATCCACCGACTACTTTTACGGATATACTGTGGAACCATTTTTATCATTTCATTATTTTACGCACAAAATGACCATAATACCCCTGTTTCAGTTAAAAAAGACGGTAATTGTAAGCGGGTCTTCTTCTTCTCTACACCAAATGAAGGCCTCTGTTCTCTGAGATGCCAAATCCTCGTGGATAAACTTCTCCCTTGATGAATGGTATTATTGTTTCTAAACTCCAATTTTGTTTTCCCCCTCATCACTTAAAATGACATATCAAATCCTTTTTTCTTCATCTTAAATCTGAAAAGACACCCTAATTTTTATGCTGCTACATCACCACTAGCAGTCATGGCGTCCCTCTTCCAATCTCAAATTGATTCTATTCAAAGTCCCATTCCTTTAAAAAAAAAAAAAAAAAAAAAAAAAAAAAAAAAATAATAATAATAATAATAATCTCTTTTCTCTACTCTCATTTCGTCATCTACAGTGATTTATTTCTCTTCATCTTTTACCCCGACTGCTTCAATCCTTAGCAGCCATGGCTTGTTTCCACCAGTATGCACATAAAAATAAAAAATAAAATAATAATGATGATGATGATGATGATGATGATGATGATGATGATGATGATGATGATGATGATGATGATGATGATGATGATGATGATAATAATAATAATAAAGTTAGCTCATTTTCCACCATTAAAGATGACGTCCTCTAGCAAGTAATCATCAATTTTACTCTCTACGATTGGAAATTAGGAAGAGCTGGGGAGATAAAATCAGTAAATGAGGGACTAATTTTGGAAAAACAAGTGTCACCTCCATAATCAACTTTTTCCAAAATAAGCCCGGGCTCAAGTATAGTTCGGTATTTTTGTCACCTAAGTAGTCACCGGATTAGGGTGATTAGTTTGTCCTATCACCCCTAATATTCTCAAGTAGCCGAGCCCTCGGAGAATTGCGTGGGATATCAAAAGGACCGGATTCTGATTATGTATAGTTTTCTTCAATGTAATATCAATTTCTTTCTTTCACAAAATGAAAAAGGAAAAGGAAAAGAAGAAAAACTTAATTGAGACCTTATTAAATCACAAATTGTCATTTTGTTATCACAAATTTTCATATGCGCCAGGTACACGAATCTTAGATTTGTGCAACTCTGATCGTAGGTTGATTTGCAAGTTATGCAGAGTTTTTCATGAAAATGTATTATTGTTTATACTGAAAGGTATTATTTATAATAGCCAGGTAATACTTTCAGTTTCAATATAAGTTCTAATACATTTTCAGTATGATACATTAATCTTTCGAACAAGTAATATATTTCAGCATTGATAATGCGCAATCTGGTATCCAAGAACTATAACGATAATCGACGTAAACAATATGGAAAAACACAGGATTTACGTGGTTCGATCCGGAGATCTACGTCCACGGGCCAAAAATCCTCTTGCCGAGGTGTTTCTTTTCACTAGAATCTTGAGTTTACAGATAGTAATTCGATGTACAGAGTGCCAACCCTAATTCAGAGTTCTTTTCTCATATTTATACTCAGCTTTTCCTAAACCCTAACTGAACCCTAACAAACTTCCTATCCTCCCGCCTACTTCCCCTGCATGGCGGTTATGAACGGATCTTTAGCCTTGATTCGCGGAACAAACTACCCGCTGGGCCAACGCGCGTTCCTGGGCCTGCTGGGCCTACGCGTGGTGGGCCTTCACTTGCTTGCTGGGCCAATCAGCGGGCTTTAGTATTAGCCCGACCCGAGCTGATCGGGTTATCCCTATCAGATGCCCCCCCCCCCAGCCGAAGCGAGGTAGGAGCTTCGGTTGTTACCGGGGTGGATCCGTAAGTAAGAAGGACCGGGGTCGCTGGCGGGCTGAAGTGATTATGGAGGACTGAACATATCCGCGTTCCGGGGACTCTGCGGGGTCGTCAGCGGACGCGACATCGAGCTAGGCCGAAGTACACGGGGCATACAGCGAGGTACCGAATTTCCCAGAAGCCAGAAACGCATTGGAAGGATATGACAACCCGGCCGAGGTGAGGGGGCACCGGGGTGAGTATTCTGGCTAAAATGGAGGGAGCACCGGAGTGTGGTGGTATGACCGAGGTGGAGTATACACCGGGGTGTATATTCTGGCCAAAATGGAGGGTACACCGGGGTGTAGTTTGAATCTTCCTGAAGAAGGGTGAGGCTGATGTGATTGGCGGCGCCATCATGAGAGAGAGGGATGTGAAGTGACACGCTCTGCGAGTTCCAAGAAAGCTGTTCCCCACGCGCCTTGGTAACTGTAAAGCGCGTGAAGAGCACGCATGGATCCCCATCACTGAATTTGAATAGGCTGCATCAGAGCCGTCGGTTTTTTGCATTTATATTGGGAATAACTGCACAGTAACTTTTCATCTCCTTCATTGCGATTCATCTGTTTGAAAGCGGGAAAAAGAGGAAATCTGCATTCGCGATTCATCTCAGACCAAAAACTCTTCAAATCATCCCTTTCGAATTCAAACCAAGTAAGTATGTCTAACTCATCTTCATCTTCATCTTCATCTTCATCCAAGGTAGGAGAGGTAGTTCCCGAAGGAATGCCTTATAGAGCACCTCCCATTCGAGTGATCTATCCCGTGAATAGTGAAAGTAGACAGGTCCATCGCGGTGACCTTAGTGAGATAAGAGTAGAAGCAGTGAACTTCCCCCGGTGTGAAGAAGAAATAGAAGGATTCGAGGTAGCAGGGGTAAGACCCACAGTGACTGAAAAGCAAATTAGGCGATGGGTGCCGAACTTCTTCTTACCCTTTGATTTGGAATTCATCATTCCCGAAGGTAATGACAAAGCCTGCTGTCCTCCCCAAGGATTCATTTCCGTGTATATCGATCAACTTGCCATAGGTTTGAGGTTTCCCCTATGGGGGTTCTTAATAAAATTATTGGATTACTACGGAATAGCGTTGGGACAATTAGGACCTAATGCTGTGAGGCAGGTAGTGGGCTTTTTGGTGGAGTGCAGTAAGGGGGGGTTAGTGCCTAGTATTAGCTTATTTAGGCATTTCTTCCAACTGAAGACGATGGGGAGAAATAAGGGGTGGTATTACCTCAACCCCAGCCCGGGTAAAAAGTTTAAGGTTAAAAACCCAAGCAAAATCGAGGGATGGAGAGGAAGATTCATATATGTTAGGCAAAAAACCATATTACCGAAATGGCAAACGTTAGAGGTGGTAGATAGTGCCCCGGCAGGGGAACCAAAGGGTGCGAATGTCTTGAAAAAAGTTGGTGTATTGGAGTCCAGATTCCCGGAAGAAGTACTAGACGAGGCGGGGTTGAGTCCGTACTATTCCAAATGGGCCGGTGGGACTTCGGATTCCCAAGAGAGCAACACCCCCACCGGGACTGATTCTGACAGGACACCGAGCATGTCTGAGGGGGAGAGAACTAAAACCCGGGCGGAAGTAGAGGGTAGGGCTTTTATTGCTCCATAAGTTGTATAATATAACCATGTCAACCCCTTGAATGTGTGTTTGTCATGTGCAGTGGGCAAGTTCAAGAGCGCTGCCAGGAAGAGTACTGAAGCTAGCTCGGGGGGCCGAGGTGATAGTTCAAAAACGCCGGAGCCACAGAGAATAACACCTGAGGGTAGCCACAGAGCTGATCCTGAGGATAACATTCCCCTCTCTGGATTGACCCCGAGCACCAAGAGAAGGGTCACCTCTCCGACGACACCCCCTCCTTCCAAAAGACCGCACCTGACTCCGGCTCACGAGGTATCATCGTAAATAATTCTGTTATTCGCTGCACAGACCCGTCATAATAGTAAGTCAATGCAGGGGCAAGGAGTAGAGATATCGGTCGCTGGAGCCGAACTTGAGAGACTGTTGGAGCCTATCCGCGGGCTAGTGGGTAGACTGGAGAAGGAATCCACCCAAGGTAGGGTCGCTGAATTAGAAGCCGAGGTGGCGAAACTAAGAGTTGGCTTCGCGGAGGCTCAAAAAAGCGCCAGAGCAGCTCGGGACAGGGCAGTAGTTGCCGAGAGAGAAGCGGCCAGGCTACGCGAACAAGCTGTCGAGGTTGCCATTATAAGAGGCGACCTAATTGCAACCCGGGAAAAGCTGAACAAGGCCATCGTGGGTCAGGGGGCAGTGCTGGAAACATTTGTCGAGAAGCTGATGCAAACAGAGTCATTTCTGAAGTTTCTGAGCACGTTCGTGGCTGCAGGTGATACGGCCACCAAGAGCGAGCTGTTGGAGGCCATACATGATAAATACCCGGAGGTCGACATTTACGATGAGGACTTCGGGTATAATTACGATGCAGTCGGGAACGAAGATGGCGCATATTTTGATGCGTTGACGAAAGCGCCGAAGTGGCCATTGATCGAGGCCTTGGCAAAGAAGAACACAATCCTCACTCCCGAGATCATTAAACGGTGCAACGAAGACCAAGATAAGGACTTCTTGGGCTTCCGCAACGGTTTTTATGTAAGGGAACTGAGGAACCGGGCTCCTATTCCCCGCCGAGAGGTGATTGCTACACCCCCCGTGATGATCGAAGGCCCTAGCAAGGCAGCTGAGGGTACAAGTGATGTTGGGGAGGCCCCGGGAGGAAAAGAAGCCAACCCTGCTCCCGGAGAGGTCAGTGACCTCCCAACTCATGAGCAGAATGTAGAATAGAGGGTCTTGTAAAAAGAATGCTATTGTAATCACTTGTTTTGTAATGAAAAACCCGAGTTGTCTCTTTTTGTAATGAAAATTCTTTGTTTGTATGGATAGTAAATGCTGCTACTCTCTTATCCACGCAATGTATGTATATTAATAAAGTCTGAAAAACCCGAGGTGTCTCCATTGCCAGGAAAACATAGAAAACCCGTATGAAGTAATAAAGCAGCTCAACTCATCAATAGTTTGGCTGCAGAAAGAGCGAGATATGTTGATGTTGCATGAAGTCCCCCGACTATCAAGGAATCTATCCTTAATAGAGAAAAGATATGCCGAGGTGGAGGGCTCATCGAAAGAATCAGCACAACAGATGAGACAGTACAAAGCCTAGTGTGTTTTAAAGGATCTTGAATTGGAACAACTTCGTATCAACCAGCAAGAGTGTGAGCATCTTCTTGTGGACTGCGGACGACTATCAGTGAAGGATATTCAAGCCCGGAGGGCCGAGGTTCGGGAAGACATCCACCAGCGGAGTAAGCGAAGTGATGCGAATGATCCCGAAATCATAAGGAGCCGGCTGGTACTAGGATTTCTGGTAGAGCTTCAAAAGAAGGTCGAGGCTCGGAATGAAGCTTTAAATATTGCCGAGCAGGGTGAACCAGAGCACAGCCGCAAGAAAGGACGTCGGGGCAAGAAAACAAAGCCCGATATCCAAGAGAACATAGTGCTGTCTGATCAAGCTGTTGACGTTGGGAAAACTGGCATCACACCCGAGGCAATACCAAAAATACCTCAAGAACCAGAAAAAACTCACGCGGAGGAGCCAGAGGCCAGTGGAGCGATAGTTGTGGCATTGGCCAAGGAGATCGACGAAATGCCTGCCGATGAGGGTTTTGATTACCCTGATGATTAGATGTACTCCCTGCCGGCAATTGCCTCGGCGGCAAAACTTGGTCCACAGGTGGATCCTGGTTAGATTGATCACCGTGACGAGATTGATTCAAGCGTGTTGTCACCATGATTCTTGAATGCGATGCAAACGTCAAAACTTGTTGGTTAAAGCTTTCCCACAGACGGCGCCAATTGATAATGCGCAATCTGGTATCCAAGAACTATAACGATAATCGACGTAAACAATATGGAAAAACACAGGATTTACGTGGTTCGATCCGGAGATGTACGTCCACGGGCCGAAAATCCTCTTGCCGAGGTGTTTCTTTTCACTAGAATCTTGAGTTTACAGATAGTAATTCGATGTACAGAGTGCCAACCCTAATTCAGAGTTCTTTTCTCATATTTATACTCAGCTTTTCCTAAACCCTAACTGAACCCTAACAAACTTCCTATCCTCCCGCCTACTTCCCCTGCATGGCGGTTATGAACGGATCTTTAGCCTTGATTCGCGGAACAAACTACCCGCTGGGCCAACGCGCGTTCCTGGGCCTGCTGGGCCTACGCGTGGTGGGCCTTCACTTGCTTGCTGGGCCAATCAGCGGGCTTTAGTATTAGCCCGACCCGAGCTGATCGGGTTATCCCTATCAAGCATAAACACAAATTTCTTTTAATTTTTATTTCTTGATTTAACTTATTCAAGTATATTAAATATTTGTAAAATTATAAAATTTATTTACTTTTACTAAAAGAGTGAGACAGACTTGACTTTTAAAAAAAAACTAGATGTACGTCTGTGCGATTCACGGGAAAGTTTTTCACACATAAATAGGATGTTGAAATATATAACTCGATGATACAATAAAAAGATATCTTTATTGATGTAATATATACTATGATGATAAAAAAGTATCAAGATAATAAAAATAAATTAATTCTATATTGACATCTAACTTTGAAACAAATAAACATAATGTTTATAAATATTGAAAAATTTCCTTATAGACTATATTTCTGAGTATTCTTTTTTTTTTTTTTTTTCCGGATCTTCATCACACATATTAAAATCTTCAAGCTCTTTCCATTCGTGAGGCGAGAAAAAACAACATACAACTAATATGACAGAAGACGGGTTTCTTCAAGATCACTAAATTGTTTCTTGAACCAACTCATTACTTATCAATACTTAAAAAAAAAATCATTGTTATATATTATATCTTTTAAAATTGTGTAATAAATTTACTAATAAAAACTTTTTTTTTGCGTTTTGGTTGACGTTTCAAAGGTGGAGATTGAGGGTGGAGATTGCGAGAAAATTTTCATTTTTAAGGATGTGCACAATGATGTGGGACGTACCAATAAGGAAACTTTGCAAATTTGGGTGGGACGAATATCGTATAAGAGGAATTGACACATTTCTCGTTCCAAAGTCAGTTTCAACATTGACAATTATGTTAGAATTCATAAAATCTTGCCAAAATCACAACTAATTTTATCTAAATTCATAAAAGGACAAAAAAATCCAACTATTTCGCAAGGTTGTGGATATATTCACGAAAGAAATTTCTTAGACTAAAATGACAAAAAATTGAATTGGTTTAATTTGTATTTTTACTTTTTGGTTATTAAGACTTTATTTTCTGGTAGTAAACTTGATATAGCTAATTCACTGGACATTTCAAGAAATAAGTATAAAATTTTGAAGGTTAATAATTTCTTCACACATCATTGATGAGTGCCTTTTACGAAAGATGATAAACAAAAGGCTGCAAAGTATACAAAAAAGTGACAGTGCACAAGTTTGATTTAACAGTAAGTATAAATTTGTGCGGTAAATGTTACTAAATTCTTTATTGACTATCGACGCCATCGCCAACTCTCTCATATACACCACTGTTCCAAGTCTATATTATTATGGATGCTGTAGAAAAAGTTGCTACCAGCCTGCAATTAAATACTTGAAGCCGCCATAGAATATGATCACCTGAAATATCAGGTAAAATAGTAGGAAATGAATCAACAATCTACACCAGTTAATTTCTTAAATATAAAATCACCAACTTTTTTCTCATCATAATAACAATACAATCTGAAGCTCATTTATCCATCCCACTTAAAGAAACAAAACTGAATCCTAGTTCCCATGTGTAGATGAAATGTCAGAACGAAAAAAATTCATAGTATAAAATTCTACCTTATTAAAATCAGTATTGCATCACTCTTTTACAACCATCCTCTTGCAGATTGAAATCCATAGCTCACAACATTATCCCAAATGAATAATAGTCAATCCACTTATCCAACCACTTTTAACAATAACACCCTGGCATTGTACCCAAAAGCACAAGAATATTACAATCCAAATAAAAGATGAAAATGAAATTCAATTTTTAAATAATAACTCACACATCAAAGTCGTTCAAGTTGTTACTCTTGCACCAATCTTCACGTAAAAGCATCAAAATGGAGAAGCACAAACACATACTCTATCCACAATTAAAACATGTCATGTATAGAACATAAGCTTTTGCACGAACAGCAATTTACATACTAACAAATATGTTAAGAGGAATAACTGCAGAAGAAATCACAGAAGTACGTGGCGCAGACTCTCTTCGGGAGCTTTCTTTCAGAAATTGAAATAGAGCACTCCATGTTAGATCATCACCAAACACTAAGTTCAATTCGCCAAAACCTGCAATGCAATATATATATAAACACACACGAAAACAAATGGAATTTAACTGGAATGAATTTGGAATGAAATCCCAAATGGGATTGAATTTGATGTTTGAAAGAGAGGCAGAGCAAATCTTTGGGATTATTTGTCAGTATACCCTCCTACATCGAGATCTTGAATATGGCCGCTCCTCTGTGTTTTATGCATCTCTACCATCACAACTCATGTTCAGAATTTACATCAAAGAAGCGGTTACCAAAAAATATCTAATCTATAGCCTCGAAATTGGGAAGATTAGGTTTGCAAATTACCGGACTAATGAGTGAATACTCAAACTATGTTAGATTGTTAGTACTCCATGGGTAGATATCTATTGATCCGGTGCCACCATTTCCTTGACTGAGTGAATAATTAAAAAAAAAAAAAATTGTCTAAGCAAATACAAAACTAAATGATTAAAAATTCTAAACCGAAGAGAAGACTAATTCCATGAAGGAATTCCACATTGTTTTCTCCACCTAGAGAGAAAAAGGAACTTCTATAGAAAAATGGAGTGTCAATACCTCTTTGTTCTCATAAGCAGCTATACAAATCAGAGCGTTCCTCTTTTTTTCTATAAGATCGGCGGCAATGGAGTGACAAAATAAAAGCATAATTTCAGCAAGGCTAATTATGGACATAATATGTATTTTAGGGTAAAACATTTAAGGCCGCTTGGTTGCAAATCATCCATGTCAATGGTAATAAGTATGAATGAGGGGTCAATGATACCATGGAATGAAGTGGGAGGAATTGTTAATAAAAGGGGGTTATGATTAACTTATTTATTATGTACCAAGCACTATAAATGAGAATGAATCTTCATTCATTCTCATTCCCTACTACTAAATCCCCCAACCAAGCAGGCCCTTACAATAATTTTGTAATCGAAATACACATAATTTACTGAAATGAGTAAAACATTTACAATGATTTGTACTTACCGCTGTCAGTCTGCGACTGTGTGAGGATATTTTCTGTAGGACGAAATTTGTGGATGTAAATGTTGCATACATCGATATTTAAACTAAACAAAATTAGGGTTTAGAATTGCTGTGAAGTTTCCTATGATTTCGTCGAAAAATTATACGCATACTTATCCAGCCTAATTTGTTCCGATATAATACAGTAAATTGATTCACTTTGATTGAAAATTGATACTATATTGATACCAGCAAAGCAGTAATATATTTTTTATACGGTCAAAATTAATTCTATTCTCAAACTTATGTATAAAAATGTAACAAATTATCAAATAAAAAAAGATTATAGGATTATCAAATTAGTCCGATTACCACCCTTTTTACATGTTTTCTTTCCCAGAACGACATGTGTAAATGGGCGGAAAAACAACTTATTTTCAGATGAGGTATAAATCCATTTTGTTTATATATATATATATAGATTCTTATATTGAAACCAAAGACATTTTGAAATAGAAATCTTTTGTTAGAACAAAAAGAGTAACAAATTATCGTATATAAATTAAAGCTCAAAATGAACCCTACATATGCAATAATATGGAATTTAGTTTTACTTTAGAACCTAATAATTCAACATATAACTGTTTCAAATGATTACCATCTCATCAATTATGTATTGAAGATGCTTTCACTACAACAAACATGCTTTCTTGAGACCACAAACACTTATTTCATATAGTGATATTTATCACAATTTTATTACCAGGGACTGTATATGATTACTAATTAGTCATCTCAATAACTCGATGCAAATAATATTATTTGAAATGATAAAAACTCGTCTCGTAATGCGTATGAGCGCAGTTTTTTGCAACAACTATATAGTTGTCACTAAAATAAGTTCAAAGTAATCATAAATTACTTGTACAACATTTTGTGATGATAAATCTATTGTGATCATACGATTTGTAATTGAGCAATTTTTCAACTTATGAGACTAAATTAAAAAAATATGAAAATTACAGGACCAATTGTTTAATAGTAAAAAGTTATGGGATGAGGTAAAAAATTTCCCTTACTATTGGGTCATTAATAGGCACTGCTGGTGTAACATCTGTCACCAACATCACGTAATTTGCTCGGGAAATCCTAAATTAAGTCGTCAAATGCGTACACATTACTAATTCCGGGAGATCGCATTCTCGGCGAAAAATGAGTCCCAAATCAAGCAATTTTTAGACTTGTGGAAAGAAAAAGAAAAAAAGTATTAATGAACCATCCCCCAAAAATAAGTTATAGTTTCTTTTTTCCTGGGAAAAAAATGGGGTAAACTTGTTTAACTCCTTGTAGACTAGTGTAGAAGTTCCCCAGCTTTTTAGACAGTGAGATAAAATTTTTAACCAATGATATAATTGAATTGATCTGGCAATGACTTTCATATGATTTTGTAAAAAATAACATAAGAACGTGACATAGGATGGCTGGATTATTAGTTTGAAGATTAAACAAATCATCGCAAACTAACAATTATTTATTTTGGCTGAAATTTTATTAAATAACTTGTGAAGTTAGAACAACAGATGAAACGTTGTATACAACAAATTATATGTTTTGAGAGGCAACTGCAAGAAGAGGAACAACTCTATGGACACTAAGACCAGGGCTTTTAGTCATGTCCAAATCTTTTAGCTGAGCTCCATTTGGCAATTCCCAATTAAATTTCTGCAGTATATTTGCCAAAACAATTTATGTGGCAACATCGACATATGTAATACCAGGACATTTCCTTCGGCCCGCCCCGAACGAGATCAACTCAAAATCAAGCCCACTGTAGTCTAGAGAAGAATTCAAGAATCTTCTAGGCTCAAACTTTTCTGGTTCGTCTAGGAGAGTGGGTCCCTGCTGATAGCTCACGCATTAATCATTACCACCGTTCCAGCTGAAACATCATACCCTAGTCACATCTTTGGTTGCTACTCTTGGTACTAGTAATGCCACCGGTGGCTGCTACAAACATATTCTGTGGCTCGGAATAAATAACAGGATTTCATTTCTAATATCTAAATTATTGTATATTTATGAGCTGATCTCCTAAGAAGTCTAATAATAAGAAGGATATGATCAAAATGGTGAACGAAATTAACCATATCAGCTAGTCTTTTTTTCCGAATAACGAAACTACACACACCTACAAATACTAATATTTATATAAAATTTACTACTTACCAAGAGTAATGCTTTGATGCTGTCTCTTTCAATGGAGAAGTCAGCGATGTTGTAGATTTCATTTATAATATCAACAAAGTAGTTTGCTCCATTTTTATCCAGCTGATGAGTTTCCATGCGATCTTCAATCACAGCCTGCAGGATATCATCCATTTCTATTGCGACCCTATTCACTCTCTTATCCATACCATTAACACGACTATACCAACTCATCCATGGAATAAAATCTCCAATATCGATACTCCCAAACAGCTCCATAAGTTCCGACAAAACCAGCAGGAACTTCTTCCCAATCTCGGACTCACCATACTTCATTCCAAAAGCCGATCTACAAATCCAATCATGAGTTAACTCGGCAAACATCTAACTCAGATTCACAAGGCCTGAACATATTCTGATCTTCCCTGATGGAACGGTAGGATTGGACCCGTTTGTAACTGATCTGCTGGAGTACAAAATGTTTTTCATCTGCCTCCAATATTCGCCGTAAGGGGAGACTGCGACATCCTTGCCGTCGTATAGAAGCTTCCTGTAAACCTTGTGATTTCACAAACGAGACGAAAAGGATAGGGACGGTGCCCAAGTGAAGAAGCATGAGTGGGGCCGTGTTTTTATGGAGACTGCTGGTAGCGGTCGTTATTCACCACCAAATTAATGTATATAAAAATATACTTAACCTTATCCTACGATTCTAACTAGTAGAGTGGCAAGTAAGGGTCGATCCCACAGAGAACGGTCGATTAGTTTTGATTCTAATATCAAGCAATTAGAGTTAAATATATAGAAATTTAAACAACTTAGAAAAGCAATACAAGTTGGGGGGAGGGGAGGGGAGTTTTAGTAAACAACTAACAACCTACTAATAACAATAGAAAGCAATTAAATTAAATTTCGAATAAACAAAGACGATAGAATGCTTTTTCGATTTTCTATTTTCAAGTAATAAAACAATCCACCCTTGATCATGCTTCCCCTTGTTGTTAGACGACTTATGCAACTATTCTTAATACCCGATTAATTATGATTCAAACTCTTATCTCAAGACTATTAACAAGCTCTAATAGCCTTGTTGTCGCTTAATCCTAGTTAATCAAAACAAACTCTTCGACTAACCTTATTCGATTTAACCAAATCCTCGAACAAGCTCTCTTAGATTCGATAATCAAATGCATTAGGCACCAAGACAACGGAATAAATATGACATAAAACTCACAAGCTCGGTTTTAGCGGTCGAACTTTATGTTATCACCAATGAACATTCATTGTTTGGTACAATTAAGTCGAAAGCACTGCAATTGCGGATAGCTACCCCGACTACTAGCAACACATTCATAAATCTCCTAAAGGATGATCAATCTAATAATCAATTCATAAATGTGACTCAATAACATCAAATAACATAACACACTTAAATGCACAATCCAATCGGTAATATTAACAGCAATAATCACATAAATGTCTTCGACTCAAGGTTCCACATTGATCAAGAGTGAATTCTAAGGGTGCTAGCCACCCATATTAACTATTACAAAGATAAAATAAGAGAAAATCCAAGAAAATATGAAAATAAAATAGAATGAACCAAAAGATAGGATTGATGATCTTGACCTTCAACCCCATTCCAATCCTTTGCTTCCAATGATGAATAGTGGTTGAATATGTGTGGGGGATGGGTTTTAGGCTAGGTCAAATTTGAAAATGACCTTATATATATAGAGGAGAAAGTGTTGGGCTGAAATTGGCCAAAAACGTGTTTCAGGATTAAAAATAGGGTATCGGGTCGCGGCTGCGAACCCTTTATTTTGCTTGAGGCATGGATTGGTTCGTGGACACGGTCGCGGGCACGAACATGAGTCACGAGCGCGAACCGTGTCCTGGCCCTTTTAATTGGTTCGATGGATTGGTAGCGGCCGCGACTATAAGTCGCGGGCGTGGCTTTTCGTTCGAACCTCTTCCCCCTTGTTTCATACTTGGCTCGTTCTCCGTTCCGGACTTCTTCGATACTCGTTTTTTGGCCTTAATTCACATATTTTGTCCTGAAACGTGCTCATCACATTAAATGGCCCAATAATACAAATATGCAAGATATCCGATCAAATATGCATGAAAATATCATTAAAACGAGACTTAAAGCGACCTAAAATGTATGCATGATCACGTGTACCAAATCTCCTCAATCTTAAACCTCTGTTCGTCCAGAACAGATCAAAGCAAAGAAAAAGAAAGTAGGACACGTGTTAGGGAAGATTTAAGTGGCGAATTCAGTTTCAGATGACGTTTTCAAAAACAAGGCAATCATGATAAGATGAGCATATATGATATAACAACTTCAGCTACTTTTGAGACTTGAAGAACTCTTAACTAAAGATCCTCACCGGGTGAGTATATCTCTCGACTCTCAATTGTATCAAATAGGTAGTGTTTTTCGCTCACATTGGAAAGCATGCAACGACTACCATATGTTTGCCAATCTTCTAAATTCTAATTTGTACTCGACACGTGTGACAAAGAATAAAAAAGGTCTTTTTGTTGTTGTTGTAATGTTGGTTTTGAGGTAAAGTGGGATAAATATGGATAAAAGTGATTAATTCTTGGACTAATTGAGTTAGCTGCTCTCAATCACCCATCAAAGAACATTCACTCTTTCCTCACTCTCTCACTTCCTTAGTAAACCAATCTCAAAATTGATTTCTTCATCCTACCATAAACCCACAACCTAAATGCTTTTCGAATTCTCTTTGGATGTGTTTTCTTTGAGATCATTGGTCAAGAAGCATTTACGTTACTAGTCTCTCCCAATAAAAAGTAGTGAACTAAATATATACAACCGACTTTTTCTTTCCTTTTACGATTATTGATTTTTTTTTCAAACACTGGGAGAGACTAGTTTTCTCAATTCTTTGCCTATTGTTTCAATTCTCTTCACCCTTTAATAGTCCCAATAGTTTTCCCATTTTAATCCCTAATTTACCCGACTACCTTCTAACTGCCTCCCTCATACTCAGATAGTCCAATTAGGGTCAAAGGCTAAATCGAAAGGTACTTGGCTTGTATAGTTGGGCTATCAAACGAAAAGCTAAAAGCTCAAGGGGCTAACTAGGGATAACTTTCCAATTTTTTTGGTGAAAAGGTATAACATTTTCAAGTTTACAAATAGGCTAAAAGTCAAGAATTGCCTAAGATCATTTTCTAAGTCACACAGTGTACCGACTTATTCAAAATCAAGAATCAAGGCAAGTTCTAGAGACAATCACATGCAATCAATGAAATACACACCGAAAGAAGGTATAAGTAACTCCAAAATTGGGAGTACAATTGAAGCTCAAAAACTCACAAGACAAAATTTTCTTGATCAAAAGTTTTGAGTACAAGCTCAATTTCACCTCAAGTGCCTATCATGCTCTACCACTTGCCTTTTTTCAATTTTTTTACAAAAATCGCCTCATCATTAACCATTCGCCCAATGTCAATCCCAAACACGATTAAGAGCGGCCAATACGTACACCTACCACCCCCTTCCCCAAACTTGGTTGAAAAACCAAAGTTTGTGGGAAAGAAAGGGTTATGAATTAGTGCTCTACAAGAGGCAATCAATCAACACTATTGATTGGTTCGACTTAACCAAGTAAACTAGACTAAATACTACTAACTACTAAATAAAAACAATTAAAGTGTGCAAGGACTAATCAGAAGAATATATTGCAAGCTCTAGCCGGGGCCAGAAGATTGCGAAGGCTCCACGGAGGAGTAAAAAGGGGCAGCGGGGAAAGGCAAAGGGATCGTAATCTAAGAGCCGACCCCGGTGGCCGTTGTGAAGGAGGCCCCAGTAGCTGTAGCGGAGGAGGAGGTTGAGAAGCTAGCCGAGGAGATCGAAGTGATGGACCCCGCGGAATGGGATCCCACAGAATGAGCTAATACTCCGAGACCAGCGCCTCAACCGAGTCCTCGGGGCAGAGTGAGGAGCGACGTTCCTAGGCCAGTGCCAAGAGTGAGTCCTCGGCGTAGAGGAGGTCAAAGCAGGGGAAGAACAGGAGCTCAAAGCCGAGGCGCCTCCAGGTCCTGAAGGACGCGAAGAAGCTCCCAGGACGGGTCCCAATGCCGGAGCGCAGAGTATTGGCTCGGAGGCCGAAAATAAGGCTTAGTTGTTGTAGTAATGTATGCATATATGCAAAGAACTCTTTTTGGGAAGCAAATTAGCGAAAATATTTTGATTTTGATAAGTATGTTAAATAAGAGTGATTAATGTTTGATCATGATGCAATTACAATTGCGTCAAATTATTTTGACATGTCATTACAAAAATAATGAGGTAATTAGTACTCGGGAGTACAATATGTGAATAAGGCCTGGTAGAGAAACAAGGCAGAAAATCTTCACGGATGGATCGGGCGGGAGTTGATGATTTCTCCGGACGGATCGGGCGAGAGTGAAGGGCCTCTCCGGTTAAACGGACGAGAGGGAATATAGGTCCGGGAACCAAATGTTGATCTCTCCGGATAGATCAGGCGAGAGATCAGTGTGTCCGGAGATAGACAATAATGAGTCTAGGCTAGGGCGTCCCCGCAGCGTAGAGAAAAGTACAACAAAATTCGTAAAGTGAAAATTTTATTAAAAGTAATTGTCGGAACAATTGAAAAATACAAAGAGATTCATAAAAGAAAACACGTTATAGTACGAAAACGAAATAACGTAAAAAGAATGTAAAGGTAGAAAAGACACTTGGCCATTTGTAATCATAGATAAAAGCGCCGTAGATTAGTAACATGCCATGTTCGGGGAATCGGCGTACCATCTAAATGTGCTAATTGATAGCACCCAGAGGCATGCGCGGCAATGACGCGGTAAGGCCCTTCCCAGGCGGCATGCAGTTTGCCTCGGGGGCAGCTTTGCTAGCAGAGTTTAGCCGGAGTACTAGGTCTCCGACTTTAAATTGAGTACCCTTAACCCGGAGGTTGTGATACTGAGCAGCGCGTTGCTTACATTTAGCTTGTTGAATGAAAGACTGGTCGCGGCGGTGTTCGAGCTCATTCAAGTTAGCACGGAGTGCATCATTGTTAGCCTCGGGATCTAGGGTAACAAGGCGGGGACTGGGTACCCCTACCTCTGCAGGGATGACAGCCTCGGAGCCATAGGTGGCTGTATGGTGTTTCCCCGGTTGATGTGTATGGCGTGGTACGGTAGGCCCAAAGAACCTGCGGAAGATTCTCGCCCAGAGACCTTTAGCGTGATCTAAGCGTTTCTTTAAACCAGTAAGCAGTGTGCAATTGGTGACTTCGACCTGACCATTGGCTTGAGGATGAGCGACCGAGGTGAAAATTTGTTTGATGTGCAACTCCTCGCACCAGGATCGGAAGGAATCATTGGCGAACTGTTTGCCATTGTCTGAGATAATGGCGCTCGGGATGCCGAAGCGGCATATGATGTTTCGCCAAACAAACTTCAAGATGTTCTGACCGGTGATAGCAGTGAGGGGCTCGGCTTCAACCCATTTGGTGAAGTAATCAACGGCAACCACAAGAAACTTTAGTCCTCCGGGGGGCAACCGGGAACGGACCTACAATGTCGATTCCCCATTGGATAAATGGCCAGGCACTTTGTATGCCAGTAAGCTCGGTTTGTGGTAAATGCTTCACTCTGGAGTGTCGCTGACACTTGTCACATTTTGTCACTAAGTTATGGGCATTATTAAACAACGTGGGCCAGTAGTATCCCCACCGAAGAATTTTCTTGGCCAACGTCCGCGAGCCAATATGGCTGGCACAGGCCCCCTCGTGAAATTCGCAGAGAACACAGTCAACCTGGACAGGGTCAAGGCAGCGAAGACTCGGTTGTAAGTATGACTGACGGTACAAGATCCCATCGTGTAGTGCATACTTTGGTGCCTTAAGAATTATCCGCCGAGCTTGTAATTTATCATCTGGCAGCGTACCATCTCGGAGATAATGGACGATAGGAGTCATCCAATTGGGACTGCTCTCAGTCAATACGGAAACTGTTGCCTCATGAATGGAAGGGTGAATTGCATCTTCGACGATGATGTCCGGAGACATGTTAGTCGGGGCCGCAGAGGCCATTTTGCTAAGGGCATCAGCTTGAACATTTTCTTTGCGAGGCACCTGCTGGATATCGGCCGAAGCAAAAGTTGACAAGAGTTTAAGTGTCAAAGCGAGGTACCTTTTCAATGTGTCATCTTTGGCTGCATATGTGCCATTAATTTGACTAGAGACCACCTCGGAGTCCGTGAAAAGCTGGATATGAGAAGGTGTAAAGGACTGAGCGAGTCTGAGCCTAGCAAGAACGACCTCATACTCCGCTTCGTTATTGGTCACCTTGAACTTAAATCGCAAGACATACTTGATCTCAACGCCATCGGGGCCAATGAGGAGGACCCTGGCGCCACTGCCTCGGTTCGCAGAGGCACCATCCACGTATAATTGCCACTTGCAAGCCTTAGCTCCGAGATCGGAGTGGTTAGGAGTAGTGTCACATACAGTCGAACCGAGATCAACAAATGGTGCTTCTACCAAAAAATCCGCAAGGGCTTGGCCTTTGATGGCCCGGCAAGGTAGAAATTGAATATCGTATTCCCCTAGTTCGATGGCCCACTTAGTCAGGCACCCTGACACGTCGGGCTTAACGAGAATTTGACGAATGGGGTGATTAGTGAGAACCCTGATGTCACGTCCTTGGAAATAAGGGCGCAAGCGGCGGGACGCCATGACGAGAGCCAATACTGTTTTTTCTACCACAGAGTACCGGGTTTTCGCCCCTTGGAGTGCTCGGCTCACGAAGTACACGGGTTGCTGACTCCCATGATCCTCGCGGACAAGGGCCGCGCTAATTGATTCCTCGGCAGATGCTAAATATACATAAAGGGGCTCTCCGGGGACAGGCGCGGACATGGTGGGCAACTGCTTAATGTGTTGCTTTAAAGCCTCAAAGGCCTCGGTGCACTGCGGAGTCCACTCGAATTTCTTTGCCTAACGTAAAATTTTGAAGAATGGGAGCTGGCGCTCCGCGGCCTTAGACAGGAAACGATTTAAGGCTGCAAGACCACCGGTAAGGCGCTGAACCTCCTTTACCGTCTTCGGCGGCTACAAATCCAATACATCTCTGATCTTGGCCGGATTGGCCTGGAGACCATGCTGTGAGACCACATATCCCAGAAATTTTCCTGAGCCAACGCCGAAGGTACATTTTGCTGGGTTGAGGCGAAGATTATGACGTCGCAACGTGCCTAACGTTTCAGCAATATCTTGTACACATGTAGTAGGAGAGGAACTTTTAATAACGAGATCGTCAACATATACTTTAACATTTCGACCGATTTGATCTCGGAAAACGTGGTCCATAAGGCGTTGGTAAGTGGCTCCCGCATTCTTGAGTCCAAAGGGCATTTTCTTGAAGGCAAAGCACCCGAAGTCAGTGATAAAGGCTGTTTTGAGAGCGTCACGGCGATCCATATGAATTTGATGGTATCCTTTGTATAAATCCAAAAAGCAAAGTGCCTTGTGCCCAGTAATGGCTTCGGCCTTTTGGTCGATGGAGGGCAGAGGATAACAATCCTTTGGACAGTGCTTATTGAGGTCAGAGAAATCTACGCACATTCTCCATGCCTCGCTGGACTTCGTCACCATCACGGGATTAGAAAGCCAGGAAGGATAGTGTACTTCAAACAGGATATCTGCATCTAGGAGCTGTTGTACTTCGGTTCGGATGGTTGCATTCCTCTGCGGAGCAAATTTCCTCCGTTTTTGTTGTATGGGCTTCACGTTGGGGTCAATGTTTAACTTGTGAGTAATAAAGTCCGGAGAGACCCCCGACATATCCAAGGAAGACCACGCGAAAACTTCAGAATATTCTCGCAAGGTCTGGATGATGGCAGTATGTAGCAATGGTGTGTCTACAGCGCCGACTGTAACAGTTTGCTCTGGTTTAGCCGGGTCTAGCGGCACCTTAATAGCGTTGTCTCCGAGTGATGCAGACGAATCCGAGGTGGCTACTTGAAACTAAAGCTTGGGAAGAACCTTTGTTGTCTTTTTAAGTGCTACATACATGCACTCTTTAGAGACCCGCTGGTTGCCACGGATAGCCACCTCGCCATGGGGTGTTGGGAACTTCAGTGCGAGGTGGTATGTGGAGCAAACGGCCCTCGCCGGGGTGAGCCAGTCTCGGCCAAAAATCATGTTTTATGGAGATGGGGAATTGACCACATAAAAATCAATGAAGATGGTTTTTATTGCTGGATAAGTTCCGAGCGAAGCGGGAAGGTTGATGACTCCTTCAGGTCGAACCTCACCCTGGGTGAAGGTCTGTAACGGCCCGGGGGCCGGTCGGAGTTGTTCACGAGGGATGCCCATTTTCTGAAAACAGTCGGCGAATATGACGCTAACTACGGCTCCGTTGTCGACGAAAACCCATTTTATCGTAACATTAGCTACGGCCATGTCGATTACGATGGCATCAGTATGTAGGGTGAGCTCGGGAAAAGGATCTTCATCGGTGAAACTTACGGTTTCAGATTGGTGGAAGCGTTTGTGGCGCGGCTCCTCGGGAGGAGGCCTGCGCGCTTCCGCCTTCAAGGTACTTCGGGAAGCCCCGGTTGGAATGACCCCATAGATCACATTTATGACGTGATTGGGCGAATTGTCTCCAGGTCCTCCATGAGGAGGCGGTTGCGGCAGCAACTGGGGTTGTTGACGACTTCCCTGGTCTTGCCGAGCATAGTTGTTGTATCCAGGCCTGTTATTCTGCCACCGAGGCCTGTTTTGTCGCGGACCTCGGTCATTGTAGCCTCCGCGACTTTATTGTGAACCTCCATTTTGGTTTGACCGAGACCTGTCCTCGGTCCGAGCGACATATTGCCGTAAGAAACCCCTCTTTAAACAGTCTTCAATTTCTTTTCCAAGTTCTCGACATTCCTCGGTTTCATGCCCATGATCATGGTGGTACGCACACCACTTGTCACTGTTACGCTTTTCTGCCGGAGCAGACATCCGCGGGCACGGTCGCAGGTCGTTCTTGTGAACAGAAAGAATTTATGTCCTCGATTTTGTAAGCGGAGTGAGTTGAGGGATATCTCCGCGAGGTTCCAAACGTCCTCTGCTTAGACGAGGGAAGGCACTAGGTCGGGTATTGGTCCCGGCTTGCGTTTTATCCGATTGTCGCTTGCTGGCATGCTTCTCGCGTTTGCGGCGGGTTTGCTCCTCAGCCTTGGCGAACCTGCATACAATGCTGAACAGAGCCCGGGTCGTAGTAGGAGGGTTTCGGACAAGCTCGGTGTAAAGCGGCCCGGGGCGAAGGCCGTTCATAAAAGCGTTGATGATAACATCATCAGACCGACTTCCCACCTTAAGGCTCTCTGCCGTAAAGCGATCAAGAAATTGGGTAACAGTTTCCCCATCCCGTTGTTCCAGATTCATGAGATCGGCCAAGGTGGCCATGGGTTTTGCTCACGTATGAAAACGCGCCCAAAACTGTTCAACGAGATCCCGAAAAGAGGTAATGCTGCCCCGGGGTAAAGAATCGAATCAAAGTCTAGCTTCATCCTGGAGATACTCAGGGAACACCTTACACAAGTGGTGAGGTGTACAATTGCGGTTGAACATAGCATACTTGAAGGCGTTCAGAAAATTACTGGGATCTCCGGTGCCGTTGTAGACGGATACGGGGGGAAGCTTGAACCCCTCGGGGAGTGGGGTAGCAAGAATCTCCTCGGAGAACGGGGTGATGATCTCCCCGTCAGCATCGAGACCCAACACCTTGTCAAGCTCCGCAACAAATTGGGCTTGTTCTTGTTCCAGGGGATCCAGCACAGGGGATTTGTCTAAGCGAGCACGCTTTGGTGCGTCTACAGGTCTGCGGCGATCCACACCTTCGTGGGCGTAACGGGGCCTCGACCCATTAGAGCTGCGATTATCCGCTGGAGAGGCTGATTGTTGTCGACGACGATCATGCCTTGCTCGGAGAGGTGGATTTCTCACACCTTGGTTGACACCATTGTCGGCGCGTTCACCGGAGTGGACGCGCCGATTATTCCATTCTTGGAATAGAGCGGCATGCTCCCGAAGAAATGCTTGTTGCACCTGCGACAACTCAGGAGTAGGTGGTGGATTAATTTGCGCCGGATCATTGGCGGGGGGGAGATTCTGCATGTTAGCGTATTCCGCGGGCGGATCTTGATTCTGTTGACGAGGTGGAGGATTCTAATCCACATGAGGATTATGACGGGACCGGGTAGGATTAGCAGATCGACGAGTATTCACCATAGCGATTGTAACGACACTGAAGTATACTAGGGTTTTCTTTCGAATCGTCGTTCCCACAGACGGCGCCAATTGATAATGCGCGATCCGCTTATCCCAGGAATTCAAAGTAAAGCCCGATTAACAACGATACCAAACTCAAGAAAAAGCAAAGAACACAAGATATACGTGGTTCGATCCGGAGATCTACGTCCACGGGCGCAAATAATCACCTGCCGGGGTGTTTTTCACTATCTTCCTTTCAATCTTACACGTTGTAGTTTAGGAATACAAAGTGCCAACCCTAAATCTGAGTACAATTCTGCTATTTAGACTACTCAATTCAAAACCCTAACTAAATCCCTACAATTGCGTCCACCAAATCAGCATGGGAGTTGGAAGGAGATCGTGAGGATCCCACTTTCCAAATATGCCGCGACTGGGCCGCGCCAGGCTCGTGCGCTCTTCTGGGCCGGCTTGGTTGTTGTGCTTGTTCTTCTGGACCCAGTTGCTCCGGGGCGGGTCAACCCGACCCGGAGTTACTGGGCCATACCTATCAGGTGTTAAACACAATTCTGGGAAAAAATAGGAAAGATGATTCTTAGTTTTTTCTCTTGTTGATATTTAATATTAGACTTATTCTGTAAATCTTTGATGTGTTAAGAATATCATAATAAATTAACTAAAACCAATCAAATTATTTATTATTTTTAATGTATTTTCTGAACATATTATAGATGATATTATGTCTATTGCAAATAAAGAGTAGTAGGAATAAAATTAAAAATAGAAACATTCAATTATTGTATGTTATTATTTCACTTAGAGTTTATGTAGGATGATTTATTGCAATATGTTTGTTTGTTAGTCGTCTATAATAAATTTAACAACTAATAATCTTACTTATTCTATTTCTAGATATTTGAAGTTAAAAAAAAAAAAATCAGATACAGAACTGAATTTAAATTTCAAGCTTTTATAACTTATTTCGTAGAAAAATGAATAATAGACCAATTGATTTTATAAACATGAGCTACACTAATATCATATGAAAGTTGCCTTAAGTATTAAATATTCTGTTTTATTTTGAATTATATTACTACCCCCGTCCCAGCCTAACTTGTCTACTTTCCTACTTTACTTTTCGGTTTGTCCCAACTTAACTTGTCAGCTCATAAATGACAAATTTCTCTCACAATCTCCACCCTCAATCTTCACATTTAAAAAAGTCAAAGATTCCACAAAATCTGCTTTTTCTTAACCTCCGTTTCGACCAAGGTAGACAAGTTAGGCCGGGACGGAGGGAGTATTTATTTCTACACGAAGATAAGTAAAGATCATCATAGAAATTTATATATAAGTTTGTTTTCAGCAATGTAACAAACTAATCATTTAAAATACTTTAAGTTATATGCATGTCATGATTAATATGTTTTATTAAATCAACTATGTAAATTGACAGTATTAATTATAAGATATAATACTATACTTATTTTCTTTAGTAAAAATAATAATTAAATTCTTATGAAAATGTTACCTAACCAAAATATTTATCAGATGATTTTTGATGAGTTATATCGAAATATAACATTATACACATGCAAAAAGTGTAATAAATCACAAAAGGTTTATTTCTTTAGAGAAATAAGCCACATATTATTACTATAACATGACTCGAACAACTCTAAATTGTTACATCGATAAAATAAAGCACAACATAATGTATAGTTACTTTCTATTAGATACAAAAGTATTTAGTAAATAAAATTTAGCAAAAATAAAACTGTGATGTAGAACATTTATGAAAAATAGTGGTAATTTACAACATCATTCTTCTCAATTATTAAATTTGAAGATATTCTAGTAATTTCAGTAAAATAATTTTGTTCCTTTTATCTCACTATTTTGAACCATTTTCTTGAAATCCAGATCTAATGATAAGAGTTTGTAATATTATACACAAATAAAATCTATTATTATAATAAATAAGTCGACCTTGACATAATAATATAAATATGGACAATATAATATTATGGATTTATAAATCATATCAGTTTGTTATAGTCTTCATATATATTCAAGACAAGGTGGCTAGAGTGTGGGGATATGGAGCTTGTACTATATTGATGATACTTGTTGTCGGGATATTTCTCTCCGGTACTAGAAGACACAGATATAAATAATGTCTTGGAAGCCCCATTAATCAAATTTTGCAAGTCTTGGTGGTTGTTGTCAGAAAGAGGAGCCTCAATTTCCTATCTAACATGCAACAATTACATGAAACTCGTTTCAACAACTTCAGAATACCTCATACTAGTCAATTCTCACAAGAAATCGCTAACCTGGAGGGAAAATCGTGTTCTGTTTTGGCTGGAATAAAAAATGCAACAAATTTTTGGGACTAAAAGTGTTATTTTTTATGGTACAAAAACACAAACAAACCATGATTAAAAGTGCTGGCAACGGTAACAGAAAACATGGTGTTGGGACTAAAAGTGCCCGGTTTTAAATTTGTGGAATAAAAAATGAAAACTTTGGGATCAAAATATAACTGTCTCGTGTCTTGTGGGACTAAAAGTGCAATTTTTTTGTATAAAGAGTATTCAAAATTATCAATTATCAAATAATAAATTACCATCATATTAAATAAGTATTGTTTGAAAGTCATGTATATATTAAATTTTAAAAGATCAACAATCATAATCATATTACTTCCTTAAGCATATGGTAGCAAACTGTATTGTCGTGTTGTGTTCAAATAATAAATTACTGACTTATTATTTTTGTAGTTAACATAATTTATTTTCACAAAAATATATACAAACTAATTCAATCAACAAATCACTTCAACAAATAGATTTGGGTTTTTTAATGTGAAGTGTAAACTTAACAAAATTGTGTCATTCTTATCAAATTTTCTATAAAATTAAAAAAATTCAAATAATAAAAAAACTATTTCAAAAGATAAAATTAAAGTAAATAATTTTAATTTTAATATTCTAAAAAGGAAAAGAAGATAATTTAGACCTTCCAAAAATACATTTTTTGGGATTATCTAACACTTTTATTTTATACAAAAAAATTGAACTAGCTATATATCATAATCATCTTAGAAAAAAGTATTTTACACTTAAAAAAATTAAGTATTTTACACTTAAAAAAATTAATATCTTAATCATACATATTTATCATGATATCAAACTCAAAGACTATGAAAAGAGAATCCATTTAGTATATTTTCTTCAACAAAATTAGAGTTGAGATGAAAAAACAATATATTTTTTTAAAAAAAGTTTTAAGGAAAAAAAGAAAAGAAAATTTTGATTGAGAGTGAAATCCGAATGGAGTCTCAAGAGATCCACTTGCCACAAGACACATGCATAATACACTCCAACAAGATTCATGCTTATGTTTGATGGAGAGTGAAATAAGAAAGGAGACTTCAGAGATCCACTCGCCACAAGGCATATGCACATTACGCTCCAATAAGATTTATACTTATATTTGTAACTTCACCTACTAGCGGGACACTACTTCTATTCAATAAATTACCTTGTAATGTAAGCGATAAAGAGCTATGCAACTTACAATTAAGCTTACAACACACTTAATTTTTTAATATATATTTAACTTATATAAACTTGATACAAACACATAATTTATTAAAAAACAAAAAATATTAAATTTTCTAAAATTGTATTACAAATCTTGGAAACAAGTATTACTTCACCTACTAGTTGTAGATGCGAAAAATTATCTAATTTTTAATTTTATGAAATTTTGAAGTCCGAATAGGTCTAGTCGACCCATTGCATTTACCTAATTCATTTATATGAGATACACAAGTGCCACTCATCCACATAAAAGTTTAATTAAAATTTAAATTATGTTCTTTTACAGAATTACAATTTTAAAACGACTTTTCAATAACTCAAAAGTAAATTACGAACTCAACATAATTTTGCGATAATCTTGGTGGCCATTTTTTACACTTTGGATCTCGTGTTATCATAAAACTATAAAAGATAGTGGATAAATAATGATTTTCACTACGAAATTGACGTTATTTGATTTTTTTTTAATAAAAAATTGCGAAATACACATGGACGTCAGATTTTATGGTGAAATAGTTTTAGTATTTTGAAAATGCTTGTTAAATACTATATTTTTTAAACTGTATTTAAAATATTTTAGATTGATAATTGAAAACAAATAATATAATGTAATTTTTAATGTCCAAATCTTTATTAGATCAATTTAGGGAGATCATTAAGGCCCTGTTTGTTTAGGGTTAGACCAATCGTTGTGTATTGAGCTCAATCCATTACGTGTTTGTCCATAATCAGTTGTCCATATAGTGGAATATGGAGATTGCTCATAATATTGAGCTCAAACAGGGCCATTGACAATCGGTTGCCCATAATATTGATTATGATTAAAATTGCTAAATAATGATAAATTTATGATTTATTTTGTTAAATTTGAAACGTGATAGTATTTCATAATTTTCTGAAAATTTGTAATATATTATTTTTCAATTGAGCCTCATATAAAATGTGCGATTTTCTTTTTCTTTTTTATCTAAGAAAAGAAAAAAACAGAGAATAGAATCGAATTTCTAGACACAGCGTCGGCCACATCAGATACTCTCTGAGAGTCCAGTTTAGAGCTTTATCAGCCTATCCTCGCACACACACACACACTCTCCCTCGCTATTAGTTTTTTTCATATAAAATACTAGAGAATTCTTTTGAAAGAAGTATATACTACGGAATTCGTTAAACCCCAAAACCCTTGGCTTGCCGAGGCAAATCTTGCTACGTCGCTCAAGTGAGTGTTTCTGAACTTCATTTGTGTACGGTAATTTCGCTTGCTCCGTTTCGATTTCTGATTATTCTAGAAGTATTATAACAAATTTTGATGGCTATTATTGATGTGATTTGGGAGAAATTCCCATGAAAGACTGATTTGCATACCCAATGCCTTAGCAGAGCTTTCCTATTTCTACTTCTAATTATAACAGAATTTTAGCTGGAGGACTCAAAACTGACTAACTAACTAACTTCTAATTTGTTAGAGAAAACAATGATGTTTGGTGTTTAATATTCGGGGATCTCAAATTAGGGATTTCATTTCTGAAACGGCGTTGCCTGAGCTTGAAATTTAGGTGCGACATTGGAATTGTGACACAACAACTGCACTACAATGGCCGCTGCCGCTATTGCTACCTCCGCCACTGCATCATTGTTTTTCCCTTCTTCTTTGACGCCCCAACGACAGAACACTTTACTCACTCCTTTGTGCTCTTCTTCGACTTGTTTCTTCTCCGGGGGGGCGCTCATGTGGGGTGACAGGAAATTTCTGCAACTTTCCTTATCATCTGCTACACAATTGAACAAGAAAATATCTGCACGGAGGTTTGGGAGAGCGGTTGTGGTTGCTGCAGCTGATTATTATTCTACCCTTGGAGTGCCAAAATCTGCTAGCAGCAAGGAGATTAAGGCTGCTTATAGAAAGCTAGCCAGGCAGGTACTAGGGGGATGAGATTTTTGTGTTACTATTCCTTTGTTAGATTTTATAATGTTGTTTAAAGGCCTCCCTTATCAAATTGTGGTTGATTATGATAATGCCTAATGTCTTGATTGAATTCTGCATAATTTTCTTTAATAAAAAAATATGATATAGCGCTGTAGAAATTTATATTTCAGAATTGACAGTTGAATGTCCTGTTTGGTTTTCAGTACCATCCTGATGTGAACAAAGAGCCTGGAGCAACTGAAAAATTCAAGGAGATCAGTTCGGCATATGAGGTAAGCATGGGAAGCGATCAAAATGTGTGTTGTGTGATCCGAGTGATAATTGTCAATTGTTCTTTTTGCTGTGATGTTCTTTACAGCATTGCCATTCTTCTTGTTGGATTAGAATTAGAATGAGGTTCTGCTTGTATTGCAATTTGATTGGTGTATATGTTGGGAAATTACGAACAATACAAAGCAAAAACGATAAACGAGAAGCATCGACAAAACCAAAACAAAGACACCAAATTTAACGTGGTTCACTAACAACTTGTTAGCTACATCCACGACCAAACGAGAGGAATCAATCAAATTTAAAAGAGTGCTTACAACATAGGACAGAGACAAACTGGACCCTTGGTCAACTATCCAACTCTTCATCCTAACAAACGGAGACAAACTTGAGATTCAATCAATTGATACTCGATCAAAACCAAATTCTCCACACTCTATGACCAAACGAATCTAAACCCGAAAATAAAGTCCCAAATCCAAATAGATATTCTAGAACAAAAGAGTACCAAATACTCAACAAATGCCAATTCTAGAATATCTCAAACCAACAAACAACTTCTCTCTTGTCTCGCAAATCAAATTCAATGACTGATCAATCAGCCTATTCAATCTATTGACCGGTACCAAATTCCAAAGGTTATATGACTATTTATAAGCCCTAAAACCTAATCCTATACACAAAAGGAATCACCCAAATCCAATCCTAAGCACAAAAGGAATCCAACTGGGCCTGAACAACTTAAGCCCATTTGCTGCAACGCCTGACGTGTCGCGCCCGCGACTGGTTTTCACGCCCGCGAACTCTTCACTTGTCCACTTCTCGCTGCGGCCGCGACCCTTCGACGCGCCCAATTCCAACGACGTCCAAATCCAAGCCTCTACCTCGATGTGAACGTCGATTCAAACCTAACCAGATTCAAGGCACAAATTCCTAACAGTATAGCCATCGGAATCAAGTAGTTGATTCATGAAATTCATGAATACTAGTTAAGGTGCTTGAGATGAGGATTGTTCGCTTTCTGCCCTTTTTGTAGGTTTCTCCGCTTTATTGTTGTCTATTCAGTTCTTGCGTTATTGTGTGATATTCTCTTTACTACTTTGCACCGAGGCATTTGTTGCTTTTGATTGCGCTCTTCATGATATTATTTCATGAACTCTTGGATGGTTGTTAAAGTTAATGTTGATAATGGTTAGAGAAGAGAACCTTAGATAGTTAATAGTTTACGTTATGAAGTATGTGTTCAATTATTATTTTGAGAATTTTGAAGTACAACATTGTCAGGTACTATCAGATGACAAAAAGAGAGCTTTGTATGATCAATATGGTGAAGCAGGAGTGAAAAGTACTGTAGGTGGACCTGGTGGTTACACGGTATTCCCTAAATTTCTCTCATCTTAGCTCTGTTATTAAAGTTATCATATATGCTTTTGGAAGAAAGAAAGAGTAATAGTCAAGCTAGTTACACACCCTACAGTTGTGTTTAACATGTCATGGGCGAAAACATTTGACGTAGAGGTTCTACATTTGTCTGGACTCTCCCAATTGTCAATAACATAGTTTTGGCTTATCTTTATTAAAGTGATCCATTTCTACGTTAAGTTTATGTGTTGATTAAAATATAAACATTTTTCCTGAAATCATATTAGGTACAGATTTTAGTGTAATTATATGGTCATGTACAAAGATCATCCTTTATCTGTTAGTCCTTTATGTGTGAGAATAATGACCTATTAAAATTTCTTACAGTAAAGATTCATACACAATGGCCTTGGCCAACGATTTTGAAGCGTGCAACTAGTCATAATTAGCAAGGGGAAAGAGAAAAATATGTATCAAGCTACAAAGTGACTAGATTTGCTCTGCTTATGATACACTCATACACATCTTTTCCGTAGGCGACAAACCCTTTTGATCTTTTTGAGGCTTTTTTTGGGCCTAGTATGGGTGGGTTCCCTGGAATGGATGGATCTGGATTTGGAGCATCTCGTCGTAGTACTGTATCCAAAGGTGAAGATCTTCGGTAAGTCAAATTTGAGCTGATTATTTTTATTGCATCCCTCGTCATTTTCATTTGTCATTTTTAGTTAAGCTCTTCCTATTGTTTATGTTTTCTAAAAGACGTAACATACCTTTAGTACTTCTCAGACTGATGTGAGAATGTTAGGCAGCTTCTTTTGGGTTTCTTGCGGGAATGGCTTTTATAGCAATTCTAGGTTCTTGACAGCATTATTCATTGGTAGTGTCTAAAACATTTTCTTTTCTTGTCATAACTTTTTCTCATTAGTTTTGCTCTTTTTTGAAATGAATGTCAGTTATGATATCACATTGGAATTTTCGGCGGCTATATTTGGTGCTGAGAAAGAATTTGAGCTGTCTCATCTTGAAACATGTGAAGTTTGTGCTGGTACTGGAGCAAAAGTAGGCTCCAAAATGAGGATCTGCTCAACATGTGGTGGCAGAGGTCAAGTTATGAGAACCGAGCAAACACCTTTTGGCATGTTTTCACAGGTGTGCATCTATATTAATATTGATTTTGCTTCAATGTTATTCACTACTTCCATTTTATTATTTTTAGAACGTATACCAATAACGAGAACCATGATCATTTTTTAAAAGAATTTGTGTATCATTTCCAAGTCAGAATTTGTTGTGAGTTCTGTACAGTCCATGGAAGGGCAACTTAGTCTATGTATGATTTATTTTTGGATAATTCAATCATCCACATTAGTTTCTGTAAAAACTATGTTACATGCTTAGGGCATGGTATGAGAACTTACCCAACATATTTTGGCATGTTATTACCGGTATTTATCTTTATTATCTATTGATTCTGCTTTAGTGGTTATGGCTTTTATGACATGAGAGAAATATTCAGAATTTTGATGTATTATCTTCGGGAACGTCTACCAATAACGGAACTCATGATCATTGTTTATAAAGTGATGTATCATTTTCAAGTTTGGATTTCTTGCAAGTTCTCTCGAATCCCATGGAAGGCTAACTCGCTCTGTTGTTTATTATTTCTGTACAAGTTGAGTATCTACGTTATAGGGTCGAGTTTGTTTAGATATTTATTATGTGCTTTCCGATGCAGTAGATGAACATGGGTCAGTTAGGAGCATATATAAGAACTTATTATCTTGTCTTTATGTCTTTAGATGTTTACTGGATTTCAAGGAGTGATGAAACCATTAATGAATTGTTAGTTCTAGCAAATGGTTACTAATTCTTAAAGCTTCTTTCTTCCAAGTTCCTTATATTGGTTTGATTTATTGATGTTAACCCTCGGTAATATTTTGCAAAACACGCTTAATAAAGTTTAATCGTTTCTGGTAAAGTTAGTTAGAAGAGGCACTTACATGAGGGTTATCATAGGTTTCTATATGCCCCAATTGTGGTGGGGATGGTGAAATGATATCTGAGTCCTGTCGCAAGTGCTCTGGTGCTGGCCGGATACGAGTTAGAAAAGATATCAAAGTGAAAATACCTCCTGGAGTCAGCAAGGGCAGTATTCTTCGAGTGGCTGGAGAGGGTGATGCAGGACCAAAAGGGTATATGCTGTGTTTTTTCTTTCTTCATATGCATATCCTCTGAGCTCTGATATATCCACCTGATAAAGTCTCTCCTCTCAGAACAATTTGTCATGTTAATTGGTTGACTGCACAAGAATCTGTAAATCCCTTAAGTTTTGGCAATTATATGTTCATGCTCTTAATTAAGTTGAACAAAAGAGTTGTTGCGGCAAAAGAAAAATTGCAAGATGTTCTAGCAGGACGTGTTCATATTAAAGGGATTGATGGATCCTATTCTTCATATTTAGCAGAAAGAGGTTCATTTTCTATTGATTTCCCTTTTAATAAGATCCTACGTACTGCTGTCTCTCACTCTTCTCTAAGCTCATAGCCTTTGAGTTGTGATAGCTTGGAACTTTAGCTTGTGAAAGCTCAGTTACTTGGAAGCAGATGTTCTTGCTATATCTGCTTTCCAGCCTTTTAAATACCAGTATTGCATCCCTAGATGTATATGATCTGTAATTTAGGTTGCATTGGATTATCACTAGGGAAACTTGTCTGTTGCAGTGCTCCATGGACGGGATTTAGTTGCTTCTATTGTTTTCTTAATTTTGACATCCCAGGTTCTGGTTGTTCAGTCTTCTCATAGTCATTGGTTTTGAATGGTATAGTAACTTATTTCAGGTGTTTGGACCTATTTCATCCTTTTGTCGTGGTTATTGTCTTTCTCGATCTGTTAACTCTCTAGTTGTTTGCAACATAAAGTACTTAAGCTGACATGTTCTTTTTCTTATCATTCATTTATGTTCAACAGACAACAACAAAAAGTTAGCCTTTTCCCACTTTGTGGGTTGGATATATTGATCAAATCTTGCACATCTTCAGTTGAACCTTTTTGTTTATGTTTGTGTGTCTGTTGCGGAGATATATGTTCCTCCATGTAAACAAGAACTTGTACTTGCATGAAAGGAAGCCCCAGGTTAGGAATTAAGAGATCATCTGCTGATGGTAAATAATGATTCACAGTGAAGATCAGCTACAAGCAATTGAGCTACCAAGGGACTTAAGAGAGCTCAGTCATCTTTCTTTCATAAAATTCAATTGCTTTCCTGGACTATGGCTTTTAATTGGTTGATGGATGTCCCTGTTAGAACTTGATGTTGTCAAAAAAGTTCCTCGAGTCTCTTCACCTTTGACATGCCTTCTTGCTAGTTTAATGTGAAACCCTAAAAAGCACAATGTCAGAGGCTGCCTCAATAATAAACCGTCCAATCTTGATCTGAGTAGCATTTGGCTATGTATCATGTGAAGACCCTTCTCTCTCCAGGCTTCAGTTTCTATGAACCAGTGAAGATTGGAGAGACCACTGGAATATTCAGTTAGTGTTGTGGGATTAGCCACAACAGCTACTTGAGGACAGAAAGAGGTTTATGCGTGTTGGATGAAATCTGATGCTAATAACAATACTTTGTTTTTGTTTTTTTAATAATTATTTTCGATTTTCCCATAACATGATTGCCTTTTATTTTATGCTTCCCTTCTGGGGCTTCTCTTCTTTACACAGGGGCCCACCTGGAGATCTTTTTGTCTATCTTGACATTGAAGAGATACCTGAGATTCAAAGAGATGGCATAAATCTGTCTTCTATTATTTCAATCAGCTACCTGGATGCCATTTTGGGCACTATTACGAAGGTACATCTACTTTTAGACTCTTGTTCAAATTTCCATGTATTCTCTCAATCTTGTCGTTTTCAGCTTCGTTGCTTTATCCTTTGATTTAAGTAGGCAAATGAGGAAGTCTCAGTCTGGACACAACAATATTGAGTTAGTTCGTAATGGAACTGTTTTTGGTGCAATTGCCCTTATCTAAAAGTGAGTTAGTTCATAATGGAACTATTTTTGGTGCAATTGTCCTTACATAAAAGTGAAGTGACTGACACTACCAATGAGAATCTGTTTAGTCTCGTAACTATTTGAACTTATTGCATTTGATTTTTTTGCGACTGCTCATATTTTTAGCATTCTTAGTCCGTCCCTCCTAATTAGTTTAGAAGTGGGGTCTACTGCAATTGTCAATTGAAGTGGTCAAAGTCTTGTAATGATCTTTTGCAAGTCTGGGAGAAAATGTGACAGTGACCTATTTCATACAACCACAGTATAAGTTCCAGAAGATTCTTCGGGGGCATTTGGGACTTGTTTGTGGCCTGATGCATCCTTTTATTTTTATTTTTTGATATTGTGTCCAGCTTTTTTGGAATATTTTACTTTACATTCATCCACTTAATCTGTCTCCTAATCTGCCACCATTCTCATATTTGGTGATTTACTGATCCAAAGGGTCCAGATCATACAGCTGACCTTTAGACTGCTTTAATACACCTAGGATAGTTAGAATCTTTGAAAATGCACATTGGATATATGAAGAATAATCTTTATGACGTAATGGAGGTTGCCAATTCTCTTACTATTTACCGGTTTATTTTGCTAAACAAGCCACATATTTTTATTATAAATTAAATTATCTGGAAATGCACACAAATTGTTAAATGTAATGGGGCTGTAGAGGGGAAGTTTATGATAACATTTTACTGGAATTACTCAGCTTTCATATTAGCAAGTTGACCCTAATAAAATGGTAAGGAAAATGGGATTACTAATTTGTTATTCTCATCTCAGTAGTCATTACATTCATTCTAATAAGAATTTAATCTATGTTGCCAAACTTGCAACTCAACTTCTACGCTTGTACGAGCTTACGAGTTATTCATGCCTAAATGATTCAACTCGCGTACTAGATCGACTAGAGATAGCAGCGACGTAGAATTGCCAGTGGAATTGATACACACACAATTGGAATTGGTAGAATCTTCAATATCTCATAAAATAATGTTTGTACAAAAAGCCCCAACTAGTAAGCATGAGTGATATTATTTTGCCTAAAACATGATCAATTTTAATGCTCATTATCTATTTTGAGGGGACAACAAAACAGCATTTGTAGAGAAATTTTAGGCAAAGCGTAATAATGGAATCAAAATTCTCATTCCCAATTTCTCATTCTTCTAGTTGAATGCAATTTTCAATATATGTCAGTGTATTTAATACTCGCACATATTGCACAATTTGCAGAATCTCACAATTCTACAATCTGATCCTATGATCTGATTCTATAGACCGTCCACTGATCTGGGTTATATTTTTTTCACTGATTGTTAAATACAATCGATTCCCAACGTAGGCAGAGTCCTTTTCCTTGACTTGGCATTTTAGTTTCACATGAAATTTGTTATGCGTGGAAGTGATGGGGAATACTTGTATACATGAAAATTATTTGTTTAGTTGCCTCTTCTGTAAATGGAACCAGATTACGTGTCAAATATTTTCTAATATTGAATATCTGGTTTCTGGAGTAGGTTAGGACGGTTGAAGGAATGACAGACCTGCAGATTCCTCCAGGCACTCAACCTGGAGATGTGCTTGTCTTGGCAAGGAAAGGTGCACCTAAACTAAACAGGCCATCGATACGTGGTGACCATCTATTCACTGTTAAAGTTAGCATACCTAAGCGTATTAGGTATGTCAAAAGCCATTAAGTTTATTCTCTGACCCTCCCTGCTCGTAACTCACACTTTGCGCTAATTATTGCAGAAACTTGTAGGTTTGTTTGTGTCCAGTTTGTCCAGTTGGCTGTAATTCTGTATCTAGTGCCACCTTTTGCGCACCATTGTCATGTGATCTGATATTTGTTTCTCTTTATTAACAAGATGTTTTTAACTGTGTCCATAGGCGTTGGAAACTTGTTTTGTTATGGTTCTTTGGTGCATGTGATTCAATTATATCATTTTTTTTGTTCATATCCATGTGCAATCCCCTTCTCCATTTTTATCATTTTAATCTGGAATGAGAGGTTGAAAGTCATTTTTGTTGTTTCTGCATTGAACAAGGTGGAGATAGTGATCCTAAACACCACACCCCCCCCCTAATTATATTATTATTCACGTAAAACCATACGATGGTAATGATGGCAAAAACATGAAATTTTAAAAAATCTTCTTGTCTACTGAAACTGTGCTAAATTAAGATTCACGAGATTATTAGGCATTAAGATTCCGGAACAGTAACCAGATATTATGCTCAAATTGTACCCAATTCACAACATTGTTAGCATTTACATTCATCCAATACTGATACTAATCGTAAATTTGTCCGGATCTCAATGAATGTTCTTGTCTTGATCCTCAATAAATTACTATGTTCAAGTTTAGACAGAATTCGTACCTGTAATACGTGCATAGGATATACCAATGTTGGTATTTGAGACACTGAGCTTTCAATTTTTATGACTTACCTGTTTTGCTTCTAATTCTGGTCATGCATATTGCTCATGAATTGAAAATTGAGATATTGTAATTTCTACCTTCAGTGCAAAAGAACGTGAACTACTCGAGGAGCTTGCTTCTCTTGGCAATGCCCCTGCGGCCCGTACAAGGACGCGACCAAAAGTTCAACAACCTGGTGAGTTATGATATTTGTTGATCTTTTTCCTGTCTCAAAGAGTTATGTTTCTTCAAAGTACAAATTCTGAAGGTTCAACTATTATGAGCCATTAATTCTCACTTATGACCCTCAATTTGTTTGTTGGTTTAACTCATTCAGCACATTTGACTCTTGAATCTCTTTTTTGTCATAAGGGCATTATAGAAATGTCAATTAGACCTTCCAAACTGGACAAATTTCAATTGGAGATTAACTTTCGACTTCTGAGTTCTGATAACCCTTCAATTCGGACTAAAAGCACCTTTTCTCTTTTTGGTAGTTTTTATCATCCTGACCAGTATGTTAATGTCCATATTTTTATGTCTAGCTGAAGGTTCTCTGTTAGTTATACTGAAGTTTATTGTATTCAGGTTGCCAACACCGCAAATATGTGAATTCTTATTGTCTATAGGGACACCTTCAAATTAATATAGTCGGTAGGGACAGTTTTATATATCTGATGTTGTCATGTAGTTTGATGTTTGTCTGGATTTGCATTGCAGATGCAAATACAGAAACTGAAAAAGGTCTCATCACTGATAAGAAAGATGAATCAGAAGACGACAATGACGTGTGGAAGAAATTTAAAGATTTTGCAGGGTATAATCTTCATTCCTGCTTTTTTTTTTTCCGTGTATATATATATATATATCTTTCTTACAACCCTGAGACATGCATGAGGTTTAGGACCCGTTTCCACATTTCTCCATAAGCATATGATTCAATCAATAAAGATCATGAATTTAAAAATTTTGGGATTCCCTTTGCTTACTGATCCAAATGTTAGCACGTCTGGAAATGTATTCCAATCTATAATTCCCGACTTAGTACTTGTTGGTCCTGTTGAAAAGGTAATATTGGTTTCTCCTGTCATATATATGGAAAATGTTGATCTTATTGGCTCATACGGGTCAAGATTGGGTTATTGTTGAGCATTAAGTTGTTGATGTCAGCATTGCCATGCCGATCTCTCTCTTTCTCTCACCTATAAGTAGTGTTTTGGTCGCAATTTTTCAGGCCATAGGATGAATATTAAAGTTTTGATTGGCATGGCACGTTTGTTGGTTGCAGGTCTATTGCAAATGGAGCTATAAAATGGTTCAAAGATAACCTATAAAGTCTTCATCTCAATTAGAGGCCAGCTGTAGATTGTCGCCCGTTACATCTTCAATAGATTGTGGAGGAGAAATTGGACAAGAATGCGGGAATTCTTTGATTTTTCCCCTGTTGGGTGCTGTAAATTGTAGAGTGAGTTGCCGTAGTTTATAGAGTAATACCAGCTGTATTTTTTATCCTACCAACGAGGAAATTACTCATTTTCTTTGATCGTCATTAGAATGTAAAATGTTTTCAGATTATTGTAACTCTTTACATTGAATTAACAAAATTAATGAGGTTCATGCACCAAGCCTCTCTCCCGAAACTCCAGGGTTCCCGAGGGGGGTATGAAATAACCATAATGAATAGATGCGTTGGTTGGTCCAAGACCAGAAGTTTTTGTTTTCCATCAAATTTGATCAACCATTGCTAATGGAGGCTGATAATAAATTTGAAGAGATCTCAACCAAACACATTAGTCAGTGTGTTTATCAATTTTGCATTTGTTTTTCTCTCCTTTTGTTGGCCGTTTCGATTTAGGTTTGCCTGTTCATGTCTTTGCTGTCCTTCCAATTTTCATGTAATATTCATAGAAAAAGATTAGGGTTTTGACATTTGAATGAGAAGGACGATAAGTGTCAAATTGAAGATTTCTCGATGATTTCTTTTGAAATTTACGAGCTTTATTTCTTTTCCTTTTGTTTTGTTTCTGTGATACTCTGTCTATCAATTCTCTGTGTATTCACATTGTATGTACAGAGTCTACTGGTTTGTGTATGGTATGTGTTATCTTGTTTAATGCTTCTTTTTCTCCGCTTCTTGAACGAGTGTTCGGTGCTCTTTGAAGTAAACCATGCTCATCGACGTCTTTATTGATTTGTTTTCTATACTAACCGTTACCACGTGCGTTCCCCGCAATTCTTATATTTTATTGAAATATTATATATTATATACTTCTGTTAAACATCATTTTAAATTGTGGTATTTATATAACTAATTTCTCTTATGTTAATTAATTAAGATATTAAAAGCTATTTTAAAAATTATAGTTAACATATAATTTTTCTAAAACAACATATAAATAAATTAAATGAATTGTTCTAAGCTATAAAAATATAAGCACTACATATTTATATGAACCTCTATTCATGTTTAATTAAAAAAAAATCATAACATATGCCAAATATTCTAACTAAGAATATTGAAAACTCATAAAATTAAACAACATTATTTAAGAAATAAAATGACATTAAAATAAATTATATCCTCACAAAAATAAATTTAATATCAATATATTATACTAGCTCCGTCTCGCTCTAACTTTTCTACTTTCCTTTTCGGTTTGTCCCAACCTAACTTTCCAGCCCATAAATGACAAAGTTCCCTCACAATTTCCACCCTCCAAATTTCCACCCTCAATCTCCACCTTTAAAAAAGTCAAAGATTCTACAAAATCTGCTTTTTCTTAACCTCTGTGTCCGGTCAAATTAGGAAAGTTAAGCCGTGACGGAGGGAGTATGTAGTTTTATATATATTCAAGGATATACCACTTCGTTTGTTGCTGCTTTGTCCCTCAATATTGAATATTTATGAGCTAATGATCTAACATCATCCGAGACTCACGTATTGGAGAGGAGCGTTGGCACCCCCGCACTCGTGCCTTTCATCATAGGGTACGGGTGCTTCAATACTGCAGTTCGTCCAATGTCAGCTTCTAACTATTGATGGATGACCTCTTTGACTCACATTTGCATTTATTTTTGCTATCACTCGGTCCTGGATTGCTTTGATAATCTTATATGCATCTAGTTATTCTTATTGTTTTTACTCTCCTATCGAATTTTGGCATGGCAATGGTTTAATCATTTTCTTTTTCTTGTGTGAATGGCCGACTTGCGGTCTCTATATTTTCCCGCTTTTCTTTCTATTATTTATTTATTTATTTATATAAGCACCTATTGATTTACATTCAAGGATGTATTGAAATTTATATTGTTATCTTACTTTTCTTGTTTACTCTTTTTTTTCGCCACTTCCTGCAACAAGAGTCCTATCAAAAGTTAAACGTAAATGACACAATATATTTGAACAATTGTTGTATACATTTTAAAAATTGGGTAGACACATAAAATTATTGTTTTTTTTTATACTTGAGACAATATTCTTAAGTAGAGCTGGGGAAGGATTCCATATCTCGACCTGCTGATCAGGAGTGATGTTAGAATGCTACAAATATACAATATTAAGTAAAATCACCCAAGATACAATCTTTATCACCTAATTGATCAATAACCCATTTTCCTTGGTTTTTATACTTGCGGCTTCTAATTCTATCTAATATAGTGGGCCAGTTGATCATTCTTAACATTCATATTTTGCTACCCTCTTTTTACACTGTACTAGATATCCTCCTGTACGATGCACATGATAAAATATTGAATATTATATTATGTTAATATTATGTAATTTAAGCTTAATATTAATGTAAGACCATTATAAAACGTAGATAAGTCAGTGACACACTAATATTTAATGTATTTTAGTTAAGTAAATATTTTTATGTAGGGCAATATAAGTCATAAATCTAATTTCATAAAAAGTAAATAAAATTATTTTTGGTTTGCATCAACTTTCATTAATAACATACCCCATATTTTTACTAGCATAATTTTTTATGTGATTGGTCATTAATGTAAATCTAACAAATTCGAATCATTTTACTATTTTCCATCCAAACAAAAAAATTTGAAAACTCAAATAATTGATCTAGACTTTCCGCTAACTATCTCAGTCACACGTTGATGAATATTTGACTGCTAGAAGAGGAAGAGCAGAAGCTGCGGGATAAAAGCTGTTAGCTACTCCGCTTACAATATAAAATTGTGAAAATAAACTAAGGAATATATGTTTCCTCAATACTCTCACATTTTTTATATAAAAATATTTAATTATGTAAGTATATCATTTTAGATTTAAATTACTTTATTTATATATCTATATGGATGTATAATTGAAGATCGTAATATAAGAATTAATTTAACATATTTTTCATAAAATAAAATTGATACGAAAAAGTTATAATCGTTTAAATTTTTAGGTTAAAAATAAGAAGAATGAAGAGAGAGAATTTTTTTTTGATTGGTAGATAAGATTATACGACGGAACCATGTAGAAGGGACACATGTTCTTGAGTGAAATCACTGCAGGGATGACATGTGGAGCGTTAAAATAGGAACACTTCTCCTTTAGTATTAAAGGAGGATATGTCTGTGAATATAAAATGATCGGGAAAAAATCATAAACCGTCCCATAACTATAGTGACTTCCACTAAATATCCCGTATCTATCTGCTTTTTTTAATTTCGTCCCATATCTTTTTAGATTATCTGATTTTCGTCCTAAAATTCAAATTTTGGTCGGAAAATGCACATGCCGGCCAAAATTTGGGAGTTTTTTGCCACGTGGCGTCGGAAAAAAATAATATGTCCACTAAATATCCCACAACTTTCTGCTTTTCTAATTTCGTCCCATATGTCATGAGATTATCAAATTTTCGTCCCAAAATTCAAATTTAAGCCGGAAAATGCACGTGTCGGACACGTGCTGGCCAAAATTTGGGGTTGTTTTGTCACGTAGCACCGGAATTCTGAGCTGGATTTGCATTTACATCTTACTTTTTCTTTTTCTTGCCACATTTTTCTAAAATTTTACCCCCTTCCAATTTATATTTTTCTTGTACAACTAGGGTTGAGATACCCTATGGAGCTCGCAGCGGCACTAACAGTAGCGACCGACATGCCGGTGATGGAAGGAGGGTGCGAGCCGTCTCAGAAGCAGGGGTCGAAATAGAGACAAGATGGGGTGATGAAGATGAAGTGTATCGATGGCAAGTCATAGTGCTCGACAGCGATGAAGTGGCAAAGGATATAAGGGTCTGGGCCGCCGCCATGAGAGACGAGGGAAGGGAGATTTCCGCCACCGTGAGGGTGGCGGGTGGATGTCGAGTTGAGGCTAGTTGCACCTTCACCGGAATCTGCAGAAGAGAATCGCCTACGTTGAAATAGAGCGGCAGGAGGAGGGCAGTTTAGCCGCCAAAAAATGAACACCGACGGAGGGTGGGGGTTGTTGGCGGTGTCTGTCGGGGAAGGGAAGTGGTAGACGGAGCTGCAGGAGAAGAACAACTACAGGAAAAAGAAAAAGAAAAATGTGGCAAGAAAAAAAAAATATATAAATTTAAATCCAGCTCAGAATTCCGACGCCACGTGGCAAAAAACCCCCCAAATTTTGGCCAGCACGTGTCCGACACATGCATTTTCCGGCTTAAATTTTAATTTTGGGACGAAAATTGGATAATCTCAGGACATATGGGACGAAATTGGAAAATCAGAAAGTTGTGGAATATTTAGTGGACATATGATTTTTTTTTTTTCTGACGCCACGTGGCAAAAAATCCCCAAATTTTGGCCGACACGTGCATTTTCCGAATTTTTTATGAATTTAGGACGAAAATTGGATAATCTAAAAAGATATGGGATGAAATTGAAAAAGTAGATAGACACGGGATATTTAGTGGAAGTCACTATAGTTATGAGACGGTTTATGATTTTTTCCCTAAAATGATCATTAAAATTTCTGAGGGGTTGTTGGCAACTGACTCTATCCTGTGAAAAGTGGGCTCATTAGGGTATTGATGTAACAGATAATCTAATGAAAGAACCAACTTGGAGAGTGGACGAATTTCACTAGTTCTCATGTACACTAAGTGCACGGATTTTAAATCCGTGCAATCTAGGTTAAAAGGTAGATCTATAAAGACGTTTACTGTTTATACTGAAATATATTACATATTACAAAAAAAGATATTGCTGGTGTTCGGTGTACTTGAAAAAATGACTTAATTACACAGTTGGCAAAGTCGAGGCACAAGTTTAACTCGCTATCTGTAGGACGATATTGTCCTGAATTCTAGTGCTCTCAATCTTCGGCAATCGTCCCCAAGATACAACAACTTTTATCTTCGGGATCGTAGCTTTTGGCGAACTACTTGGTACTCAGACTTCCTTTGGACTCAAAGTTGGGAGGGTTAGAGAGACTAGAATGTAAATGCAGATTAAAGCTTGGAGTGAATTGAAATGCTGAATGTGGGGGTCTATTTATAGATTATGAAGAGTTGTGGTGCATACTCAGAAATACACCTTTTGACACTTGATGGCACCGGTTTGACCAAGTTCGAATTCCATCCTAGACACACCCATTCAGGTGTCGCTCGCGCCTATTTCTAAACTCGTGCTCCATCGAGCACTGGGTCGCACCCATTCACAGATTAGGGCCCGTGCGCAAACCGACATGCTGGTTCATTGAACCAACCGCTTTGGACACTGGTGGATCGGTCCAATCGGATTTGGTGCACCTCATTTTTGCCTCCTTGGTGTGCTGCATCATTGCACCCGACCCGAACTGCCGCGGGGTCGTCGAGCCACCCGTTAGGACCAACTTGCCAAAACTTTAAGACTCCTCCAACTCCATCTTGATGATGCGTACGTGCGAAGTGCAAAGTGCGCTTCTAAAGCGACTTAATGCGGCATGTGCGATGTGTGTGCCCCCGCTTGGGCTTGGATAGTGCTTCACACCATCCTCGGGTCCATTTAGCTAGAGATTAAAATTCCACTAGAGTCCACTATAAGAGAGCACACTTGATAACTCCTTATCAAAGTGCTCCATCCGTCCTATTTGAGATAAATTTCCAATTTTTTTTTTTAACTCTTCCAATTTTTCCATGTTTAAGTTGAAATCTTTAGGCATTAATTTCTCATTCACTCGAAATTGATTTTGAGAACATCAATATACTAAATTCATCTACTCGAAATGTCGATTATGATTTTGCAACTTAATTCCATTTTCAACCAATGAAATTCAAAGTTGAAATTGCTTAAAGATTGACCAACACCAATCTTCCAAAGATATTTTTCAACAATTCCCCACATGAATGACAATTAATGCATGGAAACTAAGGCTGACAGACAAGAAATTACCGATGACCCGTCATTGCATCGAGATAGGTAGCTTTTGACTTTGACCCTTCCCTAGTGAGATGCTATTGTATGTACTCGTTGCTCAGTGAACACGATGTCTTGAACTAACGACGTTTTGTGTACACCAAGACAATAACATTCACATAATGACAATTCTGATATCTTTTGATTCTCACGTTATGTCCGTTATGGGCTGTGGACCATATCTTGGATTCATAAGTGTTAAACTTGAAGAAGCCTCAATTCTCACTTATATAGGTGGCCTTCTTTTAGGAGCCTGAAATACCCCACCAAATTTGGTACATGAGTCATTAAAAGCGTAGTCGCTTAACCTTACCACATGTCATCAGGAAAGTACTTGGGCAGCTGCGAGAATGGGTTATTTAGAATTGTTCCAAGTGCACGAATGACCCGTTCATAACTTAGTTGTCTCATTGAACCAAGTTCGTGGGATTTTCATTCATCATGGTTGAGTTACCACTATTACCGATCTTGATGTGTGGCTTTTAATTCCATTCCCATTACGGCATTGTCCAACAACTCTCTAGCGATGCCTTTCGTTAACGGATCCGCTATATTTCCCCTTGACCTTACATAATCAATGACCATTAATCCACTAGAGATAAGCTGTCTAATGGTGTTATGTCCAACGAATGTGTCGATACTTATCGTTGTACATACAACTTTGTGCCTTCCCAATAGCTGCCATACTATCGCAATATATCAGTATTGGGGGCATTGATTCTTTCCAACAAGGAACAACCTCTAGAAAATTTCTAGGTCATTCAGCTTCGTCGCCAGCCTTGTCAAGAGCAATGAAGCCGACTCCATCGTGGATCAAGCTATGCACGCTGTCTAGAGGATTTCCATGACACTGCTCCTTCACCTATAGTGAATACATAGCCACTAGTGGACTTGGAGTCGCTAGTGTCAGATATCTAGCCAAATCGCATTGCTGTATCCTTCTAACACAACTTCATATCTTGAATAAAGTATGTCATAGCTTAAGGTATACTTCAAATACCTTAATACTTGTTTTAACGCTATCCAATAATCATCTCCTAGATTACTCGTGAATCTACTAAGTTTGCTAACTAAGCATGCTATGTCAGGAGAGTGCAGTTTGCTAAGTACAATAGACTACCTATCACTCGAGCATACCCTAGCTGAGATACGGGTTCTCCTCGATTCTTGACTAAATGTAGATTTACATCCATATGTATCTTCACCGGAGGAAGATCAAAGGCCTCAAATTTCTTGAGTACTTTCTCACTATAGTGAGATTGTGTCGAGACAATTCCCTCAGGTGTCCTAAAGATCTTTATCCCTAGTATTACATTGGCCAAACCCATATCCTTCATGTCGAAACGACTACTCAACATGTTCTTAGTCTTCACGATCACTTTGTGATTGCTTCCTATGATCAGCATGTCATCTACGTAAAGACAGACAATCGTGTACTCATTGGGTGTGCCCTTAATGTAAACACATTTGTCACACTTGTTGATCTTGAAGCCATTTGATAGTACAGTTCTATCGAATTTCTCATGCTACTGTCTTTCAACTTGCTTAAGGCCGCATAGTGACTTGACGAGCCTACATACTTTATGCTTTTATCTGGGGGTAATGGACCCTTCAGGTTGTTTCATGTATATCTTCTCTTCCAATTCCCCGTTTAGGAAAGCAAATTTCACGTCCATTTGATGTATCCCAAGGTTATGCAATACAACAATAGCAATGAGAACCCTTATGGACGTAATCCTTGTAACGGGCGAATATGTGTCGAAGAAATCATATCCTTCCTATTGTCTGAACCCCTTAGATACCAAGAGAAACCTTATACTTGTCAATGGATCCATCAGCATTATATTTCCTTTAATGAATCCACTTGCATCTCAAAGGCTTGCACCTCGGTGGAAGATCAAGTATCTCCCAAGTATGATTTTGCATGAGGGACCCAATTTCGCTGTTGATAGCTTCTTTCCAGAGAGGAGCATCTGCACTGGACCATGCTTCTTGAATTGTCTTGGGTTCATTATCTAACATATAAGTTAGAAAATCAAGATCGAAAGTCTTCACTACTTTTGTCCTTTTGTTGCACCTAAGAGAACTCTTCACCTGATAAGTCCTCTTTTCAGGACTCGTCTCTTTCCATTCCTTTTTCGGAAAGATATTTTCAAAGAATACTGCATTCCTTGACTCAATAATCATCCCTTCGTTTATCTCAGAGATTTCTGACTTGTACATTAGGAATCTATATGCACTATTGTTGTTCACATACCCAATGAAAATGCAATCAACAATCTTGGATCCTAGCCTCACCTGTGTAGGTTTAGGTATTTCGACCTTTGCTAGGCACCCCCACACATTAAGGTAACCGTAGAAAGAACTCATTCCTTTCCATAATTCATATGGAGTCAGATCATTTTTCTTGTGTGACACCAAATTGAGAATGCGATTAGCTGAAAGAATGGCTTCCCCCCACATGTTCTGGGGTAGCCCGGAAGTGATCAGCATAGCCTTCATCATCTCCTTAAGATTTATATTCTTGCGTTCAGCAATGCCAAAAGATATTAAGCCAAGTTGCTTCTCAACCTCGCTCTTAAGATTTCTATTCTTGCGTTCATCATTCTCCCTCTCTATCACTTAGAATCATCTTGATTCTTAAGCCAAGTTGATTCTCAACCTCGCTCTTATAACTTTTGAAGGCTTAAAGAGTTTCATTTTTGCCACTCAAAAGATATTCATAATAATATCTTGTGCAATCATCAATAAAAGTAGTAAAAAATTGTTTTTTCACATCTAGTTTGTACATTTTTCAGATCGCCAGTATGGATCAGCTCTAGAGGAGAAGTACTTCTCCCCACTTGAGAGCAATAGTGCTTTGGCCATCTTTGCCTCTACACACACTTCACACTTTTGGTGTGAATCAAATTCCATCATTGGAAGTAAATTCAAACTAACTAACATTTTTAGTTTGTTCAAATTTACATGTCCTAATCTATCATGCCATAAATTTGAACACTCAGCTAAGTAAGAAGATTTAATAACTTTATTATCGCGCTTAATCTAGTGTTGTACAGTTATTACATCATCTTAAAAAGCCCTTCTCTAGGTAGCCTTTTCCTACAAATTGACTATTCTTGGTTAGTACAAACTTGTCAACATCAATATTAGCCTAATCCCGAATTTGTTCAATAGGAAGCCGAATACTAAGTTTTTGCAAATTTCCGAGACATGCAGCACATCCACAAGCATCAACTCTTTCCCCAAGGTCATCTTCAGCACCACTCTTCCCAACCCGACTATGTTGGAAGTTACGAAGTTCTCCATATACAACTTTCTACCGGTGATCGACATGTAGCTGAAGAACATTTCCTTGTCCGAACATATGTGGCGCGTAGCGCCGGTGCCCACGAACCACTCCATTAGGTTATAACTAAATTGGCTTCAAACACAACGATGGGTAAATGTAGATCAGACAGATACGGAGGTGTCATTATGTCCTTGTTTAAATGAGCTTGGCTTTGAATGTCCTACTTAGGTTGCTTACAATCCTTAGCCATGTGTCCAGGTTTGTCTCAGTTGTAGCAGTTGCCCTTAATCTTCTTAGACATCAGCTCCTGCTGCTGCTTCTTACCAGACCACTTTTTCGCTTCTTACTAGTACTCGACTCGGCCAAGTTTGTGCTTGCCTCCATGTTCGACCTTCCACTCTTGACCTCGGACTTCCGGTTATCTTCCTCGATCCTTAGTCTCATCATCATGTCCTGAAGCCCCATTTCCTTGCACTTGTACTTGAGATAATTCTTGAAATCCTTCCACAGAGGCGGTAGCTTCTCAATCAAGACCAACTACTTGAAATGATTCACTCAATTACATATCTTCGGCATGCATCTCATGTAAGATCAACTGCAACTTTTGAACTTGATCCAAGACTGTCTTGGAGTCCATCATCGTGAAGTCAAAGAACCTTTCGACGATGAACTTCTTCATCCTAGCATCTTCGCTCTTGTACTTCTTCTCCAACAAGTCCCACAACTCCTTTGCATTTTTAGTAACCGCGTAGACATTGTAGAGGGAATAATTGAGACCGTTGAGGATGTAGTTGCGACACAAGAAATCATTGTGATTCGATGCGTCCAAAGTTATCCTCTTATGCTCGTCTTTCTAATTTTCATCTATGGTGGGAGTATATTCCTTTAGCAAGCTCTAACCAAGTTGAGCGTCGTCAGGTAGAACAACATCTTCTGTTGCTACTGATTTAATTCGCTTCTGTCGAACTTCGCCGGTCTTTCAGCGTGAACGGGTGCTATAGGAACAATGTTGGTCGCCATCTTCCAAACACATGGAACATCATCTTACGATGTTGGTGTTCGGTGAGGTGTACTTGAAAGAACGACTCAATTACACAGTTAACTTTGGGAATCATCCCCAAGATACAACAACTTTTAGCTTTGGGATCGCAGCACAACAAAACCAAAGCTTTTAGCGAAGTACTCGATACTCGAGACTTCCTTTGGACTCGAAATTGCGAGGCCAGATTGACTAGAATGCAAATCCAGATTAATCCTTGGAGTAAATTAAAATGTTGAATGTTGGGGTCTATTTATAGATTATAAAAAGTTGTGGTGCCTTTTCAGAAATGGACCTTTTGACCCTTGGTGGCATTGGTTCGGCCAAGCCCGAACTAGTTCGATCTTAGACATACCCTTTTGCGGGTCGCTCACGCCTGTTGCCGAACTCGCGCTCCTCCGAGCACGGAGTCGCATCCGTTCGCGGATCCGGGCCCGTGCACGAACCGACTCGCTGGTTCAATCCGCTTCGAACATTGGCGAGTTGGTCCAACCTAATCCGACGCCTCCTGTTTTCGCCTTACTAGTGTGCCACATCATTGCACCCGACCCGAACCGCCACGAGCCCGTCTAGCCACCAGTCCGAAACAACTTGCTAAAACTTTAAGTCTCCTCCATCTCCTTATGACAACGTGTACGGGCACATTGTGCCTCTAAAGAAACTCAATGTGACATGTGTGATGTGGACGTGCGCGCCCGGGCTCAGATGGTGCTTTGCACCATCCTTGGGTCCATTTAGATAAAGGCTAAAATGTCACTACCATAAGAGAACACACCTGATAACTCCTTATCAAAGTGCTTCTCTTAATTAGGAGTTCCAAACTACTCCATCTTTCCTATGTGGGATAAATTTTCACATTTCCTTTTAACTATTCTAATCTTTCCATGTTTAAGTTGCAATCTTTAGGCATTAATTTCTCATTCACTCAAAATTATTTTAAGAACATAAATTCTAAATTCATCTACTCGAAATGTAGATTATGATTTTGCAACTTAATTCAATTTTCAACAAATAGAATCTAAAGTTGAAGTTGCTCAAATATTGGTCAACTCCAATCTTCCAAAGTCGATTTCCAGTAGTTATTATCTTTCAACATAATATATATTTTTTTATAAATAAATAATACATTTACTACCCATAATCCGGGTTGCACAGACTCTAAGACACCTACCCTACAATGAAACTAGCTAGACAGGTTATCTCGGTTTAGACAACAATGCAACAACTAAGAAAGAAGGGGGAGAAAAATGTCAAATGAGAATTAGATCAATGCGCCAAGGATTTTTCACATCAACATTCATGTAAATAACTTGCTTAGGTTGTTGTGAGTACCCATTCGTTGTTCAAATCTCCCCATCCATCCTCCATTTGTTTAGCCTCTTGTTTTCATAAACCACAATCATTTCTCCTTCCACGCTCTCGTGCCGCACCTGTACATATTCCCGTCCATAAAATAATATAATTTTTTCAGTTTTCAACATAATATTATAGTTTATGTTATTTCATATTTTAAATATTTTCTTTATATAATTAAGTATAAATTTAAATGAATGGGATAAAATGAAAAAAGTGTAAAAAAATAAAATAAAATTACATTTGGATAAAAAAAATATGGAAAATGAACAGATGATAGAGTTGTTATCGTTTTTTATTGGTTGCAATTTAATCAACAATTATCTAAATGTTGAATTAAAATTGTAAAAAATGTGAAATATTGAGATATATTTGTATTGCATGCCAATAAATTATATCGTGATCTCAACACTTTGTTGGTCTCCACCTCTGACACGCTATACCTTGGGCGGTAATTCTACCGGTTGCACGCTGATTTGGCTGTTTTTTTTAGATGCGGCAATAAAAGTTTCTTTCAATATATAATATTATTAACAAATATTTAGATGCATTTAAAAGTAATATTTAAATTTTAAAACACTATTTTAAAATGTAAATATTGTTTTAAATTATAAGAGTGATCCATGTATTTTGTGAACATCGGAAGCACGACAGTGCAAGAAGCACGAAAATGCAGAAGCACGACAACATGGAAGCACGATAATGTGGAAGCACGACAATGAAAGAAGCACAAAAATACAGAAATATGGCAGTGACAGAGACACGACGATGCTGAAGCACGATAATGCTTTAGTAAACTTTTCTATAGTTAGGCCTCATATGTTGAATGAAAATAAGACAATTTCCTCTGAGAATTTCTCCCTTCTACCTACGCTTTCTAATTTCTTGTTCTATTCTTACTACATGTTTCATTACAAACAAGTATTCTATAATACGATATTAGCATGAGTTCTGCTAGAGTAGGTATGAGAAACCAAACTTAATATTCTTTTCAACACTTTTATTCTTCCCTGAAGGAAATAACGAGTATTGAAATTAAAAAGTATCAAATCCTTGATATCACCAATAATAATTATCTGACACAGTGTGTATTCATATGCCACCACCTTTCATAGGATCTGAAAAATGAGTATGTACGAATTGAAAACTGTGTGAAATATGTGAAATACTCAGAAAGAGATTCGACCACACCATAATTGTGATCCTATCACAAGCCCGATATGAATGACAACAATTGAGATTACAAGATTATGTTTCTGTTGCTGATTACAACTAAAAGTTGTTCAATATCGAATCTGCAATTTATGGGCCAAAGTTTTAGAATATGATAAGTTAGATAAAACTTTATGTACTATGTATGTCTTGAATATGGTACTCTAGCAGCAGTACCAACAAAGATAATTTCAAACATACCAGGAGTTGACTTTTGTCAAGCTTACAGTTGAAAAAACTATTTTGTTACTCTTGAGAAATAATAATTTACGTCCTACATAATCTATAATTGCGCTTGCAACACATGCCAATTCAAGGCAGAATTATGGAATGATCTAGAGGTCACGCGTTTAAATACATACATTTGCGCGACCTGCAAAGGTAGACATGGTGGTCCTTGTAGACATAGCTAAAATTATTCCAGAAATAACAATTATCAAATTAAACAATCGCAATGTACACAGAATAATTAGAATCGGGTAAAAATGCCCGCAAGGGAATCTGATGAAAATACTTGTTATAGATGTGGGATGACTGCACATTGATCAAGAATCTGTTGTGCTGCCCAGACTTGGTAGAATTGTATTAGGCATTGAAAAATGGTGAAGGAAAAGACATTCGAGCACATGTGGTTGAGGTTGTTGACCCACTTGCTAGAGATCAATACATCTAAAATTGTGCGTGATCAGGTCCCATCATTAGACGTGTTAGATTAATTGAAAGAACCTGATCCTAATGTACAAGATTTTGATTGGTAGAATATTGTTCAAACTTAAGTCTACTTTATCAGAAAAGTAATAAGTTCTGTACATATCCATTATACACATCATGTTTTATACCTTCCTCGGACGGTGTATTTTCCCGAGGTTGAGATCGTTTTGTCTAAGGTTATGTAAATAATTATCCAACTTGGACGATATATTCTTGAGCATGCGTAATGATACAAACGAAAAATATGAAAAAGGAAATCTATTGTCTACTTGATAGAGTAATGACATGAACAATATTATTTGACATGAAATGTTTCTCAAGTATGCCTCTATGCAAAATACAAGTCAGAACCAAATCTGGTTTCTAGAAATTATAGATGGCTTCGGTAATGTAATAATTGTGTTACCAAATCGTACCATCTTGCATATTGAGAATGCATCCAGAAGATAAAAATAAACTTGTTAAGTTTTAAAGATGTACGCTAGAATGACTACAAACACTACTAGAAAATGTGTCAACCACAATGCCAAAAGACAACGGTTTATGGGAAAAACCGTTATCTTATATTAAGCAACTGTTGTCTTTGTATCAACTGTTGTCTTTGTGAGTAAGTTTTCGCTCAAAGACAACGGTTCTATCATACTGTTGTCATAGAACTGTTGTGCCTCACAAGTTTCAAGAAAAAACTCATGAAAAAATATCTGCAGCTAATAACTCTAAATTGACTATCTCTTCTAAAGTTGATGCATCCATTATTAATAATAGAACTCTTTTAAAAACTTCTTTTGTTGTTGCCAAAGAAATCCACCATACTGTTATTCTTGGAACACCCTTTATCAACTTGATCACTCCTTACACTATGGGTACTGAATCTATATTTTTTAAACATAATAAGAAAAAGCTTCATTTTTCTTTCCTCGAAAAACCTCGAACCCGCAATTTAAACCTTTTAAAAGCCTGCTCTATTCATGAGAATGTTGTTAATAACATTATACTTGTAAAAAACTTTTACCTTTCTGAATTACAAAAAGATGTTTTCTTACAAAGAATCAATAAACAATTCATTAATACGGCTACACAACAGCAAATCTAAAAAATATCTGACTTATTTAAATCTAATTTTTTTTTGATCTTCCTAATGCTTTTTGGAATCGCAAAAAACACATTGTTGATCTTCCTTATGAAAAAACTTTTAATGAAAAAGATATCCCTACAAAAGCTTGACCTATCCAAATGAATAATGAACTTGAGCAATACTGTCGGCAAGAAATCCAGGATCTTGAGCGAAAAAATCTCATCTCTAAAACAAGGTCTCCTTGGAGTTGTTCAGCTTTTTATGTCAATAAAGCTTCTGAAATCGAGCGAGGTGTCCCAAGGCTCGTTATTAATTACAAACCCCTCAATAAAGCCCTCCAATGGATTAGATATCCGATTCCTAATAATAAAGACCTTCTTAATAAACTCCATATGACTTTTATATTTTCAAAATTCAATATGAAATCAGGTTTTTGGCAAATACAGATAGCTCCCAATGATCGTTACAAAACTGCCTTTACTGTTCCTTTTGGACAGTATCAATGGAATGTAATGCCGTTTGGATTAAAAAATGCTCCTTCAGAATTTCAAAGAATCATGAATGACATATTCAATGATTATTCAAAATTCTGTATTGTGTACATTGATGACGTCCTTATTTTTTCCCAAACCATTGATGAACATTTCAAGCACCTCAAGACTATTTTATACATTATCGAACAAAATGGTTTATTTATTTCTGAACCAAAAATAGTCCTTTTTCAAACTAAAATAAGGTTTCTTGGTCATTATATTTCCCAAGAAACTATCACTCCTATTGAAAGATCCCCTCAGTTTACCAATAAATTCCCTGATAAAATCTGTGATAAAAAACAACTTCAAAGATTTTTAGGTTGTTTAAATTACATTCTTGATTTTTATCCTAATATCAATCGACTTGCCAAACCCTTACATGAGAGGCTTAAGGACAACCCTTCTCCCTGGACCAATACCCATTCCTCTATCATCCAACAAATAAAGAAACAAGTCCTAGAAATTCCTTGTCTTCATCTTGCTGATCCTCACCTCCAAAAGATTGTTGAAATAGACGCCTTTGACATTGGTTATGGAGGCATCCTTAAACAAAAACAAAATCATAAAGAGTTGATTGTACAATTTACTTCTGCTCATTGGAACGACACTCAAAGAAAATATTCCACTATAAAAAAAGAGATCTTGAGCATTGTTTTATGCATACAAAAATTTCAAAGTGATTTACTTAATCAAAGTTTTTTATTACCCATAGATTATAAAAGTGCTAAAGATGTTTTACAAAAAGATGTTCAAAACCTTGCATCAAAACAAATTTTTGCCCGATGGCAAACCATTTTAAGCATTTTTTATTTTGATATTGAATTTATCAAAGGAGATGCAAATTATGTCCCAGATTTCCTTACAAGAGAGTTTCTTCAAAACAGGTGCAAGGATGCCGCCGAAAATTGACAAAGGCAAAGCCATTGTTCCAGTTACAAAAACTACAGATACAAAGCCTACAACACCCTCAGAAACAAAAAAGCCCGCCTCTTGGTATGAAGCTGTTATGTTAGAAGAAACAGCTCAGACTGAACCCCAAAATCCCCTGAAGAGATAGAGAAAATTCTAACAAAACTCTGTCCTACAAATACCAATTCACTAGCCGGCTCAAAGACCAATTCACTAGCAGGCTCAGAAAATTCGTTCAACCTTGAAGACGATGATCTGTTTGGATATAGTGGATACTAAAAGAATGTCACCCCAACTGCTGTCCAACTAAATATCACTCAAGTCATGTCCATTTTCTGAAAAAGCAGAAGACATGATTTGACACCACTAACTAGTGGAAATACTGTTGAAGATTCCGACTACTGTACAAACAGTGCTGAAGATGCCATCCAGAAGTCTATAAATACCAGTCCATTTCCTACTTGAAAGGCACCACATATTTAGAGAGAGAAAGAGAGTACGAGCTTCAAGCATCAAACACTTGCACCAGTCAATTGTAATAGTTTAGTGTGTGATTGAAAAAAAAAAAAAAGGAGTGTAGAAAGAGAGAAGGAGTGATTCCTTCTTCAGGTAGCCAGAAATTGTATCTCCAATCCTGTATTACAAATTCAATATCAAATTCTATAAAAGGTTTGTTTTAAAAAAATTTATTTTTATTTAAATTATTTATTTATGTTCATATGATCAGTGGAGGCCCTTGCAAAAGTATGCCTTGACAGAAATTGGGGGAATCACGATCTTAAATTCTGCATATTTATTTAAATTTTTATTCTGCTATATTTCTACTGCATACATTACATAAATTCTTATATTATCATCTTTCTCTGATTACAATCTCCCTCCCGCTGATCCTAGGCCGTTTTATAAAAATATTACAAGTTCATTTTAAGCCTACATGAAATATAAAATAAACGACCAACACCAAAATTCGTAAGTTATTCTTTTATAAATCAATTCTCAGATTAGAAAAATGATTGACTAGATCAACATTCAATTAACCAAAATTTTGTCTTTCAAACTATAATTAAAGCAAAATCAATTATTTAAAGAAAATTCCACATAGAAAGCCACCATCCACTGTCTCGCCCTCCAATCGACTCCCTTAATCTGGAGAGTTAATTTTCAGAGACGGTGAGCTACATCCAACCCGTGGGGTTTAGTTTGTCAAAAATAAATATTAACAAGTTGCAAAAATATGAGCAAATCACCATATAATGTCACCATAACATTTATTACCCTAATAACTGTATCAGCATATCGTCATTGACCATTTCACATAAACATATTGATAAAATTGAATCACGTCATAAAATCACCATAGCAAACATATTATACACATACAAATAATACATTTAATAAAGACAGACTTTTAAATAAAATACCACCTTGAATAAGTCTTGTAAAGATGCGAGCAAAACTCCTAGTCCTCGTAAGCTTGATTGTTTGATCCTACATTATGGATATTGTGATTTTATTAATTAGCTAATAATAATAATAATAATAATAATAATAATAATAATAATAATAATAATAATAATAATAATTGTGTTTACTAATTTTAGCTAAGAAAGAAAATTAAAATTTTATAGAAGAATTTAAAAAATTAAAGTTTTGGTAAATAATTCATGAGAATAAAATATTATTATTCTCCTATCTTAATAGTTTATGCATTCCTATAATACCCTAAATGTTTAAAAGGAAAAGTATCTGAAAATATAATCCTTGAAATCCCATTGAACTTGGCATTGTTATAATAATAATAATAATAATAATAATAATAATAATAATAATAATAATAATAATAATAATAATAATAATAATAATAATAATAATAATAATGACTTTAGTTTTCAATGAAAATACGGAACCAGGTAAAGGCAAGTAAATGGGAATGAGGTATGCCTTTAAGGTTAAAATAAAGAGTGAGAGGGGTGCATAAAATGCACAATAGGGCTTGTTGTACATCATTCTTAAAAAATCCCTAAACATCCTAAAACCACAAAACCCGACCTCCGTCAGGGAGACCCTCTCTCCCCCGCTCTGTTTATCGTGGCGGCAGAGTACCTCTCCCGGAGGATAGACATGTTTATTTGTAGTAGGCCCAGGATGATCTACAGGTCCTCCGGCTCCGCCCCACCCATCTCCCACCTGACTTATGTTGATAATATTGTCATATTCACTCGTGCCCAGAAGGGGGAGATGGGGGAGCTTGTCGAGCTCCTTCAACATTATTCCGCCTTCTCGGGTCAGATGATTAATGCTCAGAAGAGTAACTTCTTTCTCGGACCTAGGTTTCTGTTATAGTGACAGGACATGGTTCATCAGGAAACTGGATTTCAGATTGGTCAGATGCCGGTCACCTATCTTGGCGTCCCCCTCTTTAGAGGGCACAAAAGCTTGGCTCTCTTTTAGCCGATTATTCAGCGCCTCTTGAGCGCCATCACTGGTTGGTCGCGCCGCCAACTGAACTATGGAGGGAGACTTGCCCTCATCAAGAGCACTTTGGTCACTATCCCTCTCCAAATTCTTCAGGTTCTTGCCCCGCTGAAGACAATTCTGGACAAGATGAGTAAGATTATTGCTCGATTCTTCTGGGGCGATCAGGAGAAGTACCACTGGATCAGCTAGAGAGAGGCTTGCAAGCCTCGGGATGAGGGTGGTCTGGGGATCCGTGATTTCTTTGTGCTTACCTTGTCTTTCGGTCTGAAGATGTGGTGGCGCTTCAGAGAGGGTACCTCATTGTGGGCTCAGCATATGAGGGATAAGTAATGCTTGGCTGGCCATATTGTTACTACTCATGCGTGCTAGAAGCACGAACACAGTTTCCACTCAATCACCTTTATAGGTCGCCCCACAGGCTTAATCTCAGATTTTTTGTGCCCTTGGTGAGGGGGCGATCAGTTTATGGGATGACACTTGGATTGGGCATCAACCTCTGTCTGAGAGGTTCCATGATCAGCTTGTCCATCAGGTTGTTAGCTGGAATATGGTCGTCAGAGAGTTTTAGATCGATAGAAGCTGGGATATTTTGCGATTAGAGTCCGTTCTGGTCGATACCTTAGGCCTGTCCTAGTGGCTTATAGATGAGATTATTGAGGTCCCTATCATGCGAGACATGGGGGAATGCATGCGATGGAGACTTACATCGCACGATAATTTTTCCTTGACGATAACTTGAGAGTTGACTAGGACGAGATTGCATCACAATATTATCTCGGGAGCTATTTTGACAGACTTGGTTCTCCCGAACATGTATCTTTTCCTCTGGCGTTTGTTTTCCCACCGTCTTCTTACCCAGTCACATTATATTTTCCAGGGTTATAATGTGGTCCCTAGATGTTTATGTTTTGCAGCCACGCAGTTATGAGCTGGAGACAATCCCTCACCTATTTCTACAGTGTAGTGTGGTGTAGTTGATACACGTTATGTATGCATGCATTTAGGTCGATTTTAGGTACGTATTTATAGCATTTGCATGCATATATGGTCGAGAATCGCTTATGTTGTATACATTGGACCATTTAACGTGTTTTGTGGAGTTTTGTGGATTTTAGGCCAAAATATCGAGTATATGGTGAACTAGAAATGAAACGGACCAAGAAGACGTGAAATGGGCTCGGATAGGATTTCAAGTCTGACTTCAACCTAATTTTTTAGGGTCTTCCGACCTATTTTGGGCTTTTCCCCTTTCAGACAAAGTTGCATCGAATTATCTTTCCAACGCCACCAATTTCACCTCAATCGGAGTTATATAAATCAAGTTATGGCCAAAACATTGGAGGTGTGTCAAGCTGACAGGAAATCACTATTTCGGGGCAAGAAGTGACGTGGCCTCGTCACCACCCTTCAAGGCCGCATCAAAATGTGGCTCTTTATGCTATTAGCACTGTAAACCTCGATGTGGTCGCGTCCAGATGGTTCAAGGCCGCGTCAAAAGCCTTTCGGAACACCAAATCGGGTTTTAGTTGGGCTTTTTGTCCTAATCTCTCAAGGATTTCAACCCATAACTATAAATAGGTCCCCAAACTCGCGAATTAGAGGGTTAGACACTTCATATTCTCAAATATACTTAGAAGAAGAGTTAGAAGACTTGGAAGACGAAGATCAACAAGGCAATTCATTCGGGTTTAGTAATTCTTTTCTAGTTTTGTTCTTTATGATGTTTTGCATAGAATATTGTATTGGATTGAGACTAGGCATGAGTAGTCAAGCTACTCGTGTCCTAGGGTTAGAGAGTGGGGATTATTATGACAATTTTTTTATTATGATTTAATTTATTAATTCCGTTCTTTACATGTTTATCTCTATGTTTGTGCTTATAACTAAATTTAGCTTGATCACCTAGATTTAGTAATTTAGCTTAGCAATTCCGCTTCGAGAGGAGGGAATTGTTATCAAGCTTATGACATAGAGTGCAGTTGTCTATGACTGTGTAGGCCGTGTCTTAGGATTGTTTGGGAGTTATTAGGTTTAATTGACTCGAGAGGGTAATTATCTTAATTAATCAACGGTTTAATTGCTTCGAGAGAAGGGTTAGATTATTGTCGTGCTGCCTAATAAACACTAGAATTGGTAAATCGATAGGTTAATCATATTCAACATTGAAGTGATATCCTGAAATCGAAGCCCTAGGATACCTTTTCTCACTGATTGTTAATCCTCTTTGTTTGCCAAGTGTTAGGCCATAGTTAATTAGGTAATTTAGCTATTAAGTATTTTAGTTAGTAAAAACAAACCCTTTGCAACTTAGTATCTAGTTAGGATAATCCTAGATTATCGAGGTATCGAACTACTTAAAACCTATTCTCTGAGGGATCAATCTTGACTACCGCTACTACACCTACAACTATACACTTGCGAAACACTAGGTTAGAAAACTAACATGTCAGCGGTCGATGTGGGCCTACTTTGTGGCCCGGTTTCGGGTGGAGATGCCTGATACTCTTGACCCTAACCTCCCAAGTTTTTTCCTTCACATATCATGCACACACACTGATCATGTGACTTTCGTTATTCCTTGTATGATCCTTTAGTTCACATGGACGGAAAGGAATAGTGATAAGCATAGAGGTAGGCCCTTTTTATGTTCCCATATTATTTTTCAGGTAGAGCGTCACCTTGCGCTGCTCGTTGCGAGCAACCGATTGCCCCCCGGGCATGGACCGGCTGCACCCCTGCTGCCAGATTTCTGCACATCATCACATCGACCCCGACACCTATAACATCACCCCTATTGGTTCGGTGGAGAGCCCCCAACCCTCCTGGGTCAAGATCAACACTGACGGTTCCTTTTTCCCTGGCACTGCTCAGGCTGTTGGGGATGGTCTGATTCAGGGTCCTACCGGTGACATCACATTGGCGTTTCATCGATCCCTCTGAGCCACCTCGAGTTTTGATGCTACGCTACATGCATTGGCGATGAGACTGACACACCTTTTTCTAACCCTAAAATGCAGCAAGTGTACAGGTGTAGATATATATAGCAGAAGTCAAGCTTGATCCACAGGGAATGGATTAATGAATTTCGATACCCTAATTATCTAGGATTATCCTAACTAGACACTAGAATTTGAAAAGATTGATTAAGTAAATTGAATATACTAATAAACTAAATTAATTAATAAAACTGATTCCAATCAACGAGAATGTATCCTAGGATTTCGGTTTCAGGAATTATGATAATGATGATTAATCTCTAACTTATAAACTTTTAAACCAATTTTATTATCTATTAGGCGGCACTTAATTAACCTAACCCTTCTCTCGAAGTGACTAAGCCGTAGATTGATTAAAATAATTACTCTCTCGAGTCAATTGATCTTAACAACTCCTAACAGCTCCTTAACGTTTTGCCTACACGATCATAGACAATCGCGCTATGTATTATCGTCTATTAACAATTCCCTTCTCTCGGAGTGGAATCGTTAAACAAGTAACTAAACCTAATTGGCTAGATTAAATTCAATTATAAGGATTAAATCAAACACATAGATAAATAATGAAAACTGGAGTCTATAAACTAACCAATTAAATTAACATTGTTGTAAAACCTTACTTTCTAATCCTAGGACACGAGTAGTTTAGCTACTCATGTCTACTAAAAACTTAAAATAAGAATTCAAGGAAAACATTGTCAAGAACTTGAAAATAAACAAAGTATAATTAAACCCGATAGTCGGCTCGTCGATCTTCGCTCCTAAGTCTCGTACTTGAAAGTATGTAAAATTATGAGTTCCTTATGATCTTCCCTCTAAAATCTTGAGCTTGGGCCTGATTTTATAAGTTGGGGACGAATCTTGGGAGATATTGGGCTAATTGGACATCAAAATCGACAAGGAAACGTGGCCCCGCGCATGTATGATGCGGTTGCGTAGAATCTAACCCAAAAAATGCTTAAAACGAGTGATTTTGGCGCGACTGTGCCGGGTTTGACACGACCGCACCCCGGAAGGTCAGGCGAGTTTTCAGGTCTGACTTCCAAGCCATTTTTAGGATCTTCCGGTCATTTTTGGGATTTGTCTATTTTAGAAAAAGTTGTAGTCCTTTGAATCAGCGTTCTAACACCACCGATTGCGATGCAATTGGAGTTGTCGATCTCATGATATAGCCAAAATACTAGAGGTGTATCAAGCTGACAAAAAACTTCACTTTCGGGGAACTTTCTGGCGCGACCGCGCCCAATTTTCTGCTGCACACTCTTGAATCCATCCATTTTGGCACAACTTGGCCCATCTTGTCCCTTCTTCGACTTGTTTCTTTATATAACCTCATAAACACTTTGTTTTAACCTGAAAACCATTAAAACACTACAAAACAAGCTAATACATGTGCAATGGTCCAATATATCAAATATGAACGATTCTCGACCAATTATACATGAAAATGTTACAAAATACATACGTAAATAGACCTAAATGCATGCATGCACAACGTATATCAAACCCCCCCAAACTTAAACTGGACAACATACAAAATAAATAGATCTAAACCACATGTATTTAGGGCGATTAGATGATGAATCTAGTTTCAGATTGATTTTCTTAAAAAGCTAAGCAACACAGTGTAATTGAGCATATGTGATAACGCAAAAATCAACTAATTTCGAGACTTTAAAATGTCGAATTATTCAATCCTCACTAGGTAAAGGTTTCGCTCATCTCTCAAGTGTATAGGTTAAATATATTTTCACTCACATTGAACTATATGCAAAGCCTACCATATGTTTGTCAATCATCTAACTAGACCTCGTACTCGATATGTGTGACAAAGGATAAGAAAGGTCTTTTGTTTTTGTTGTAATGTCGGTTTAAGGTAAGGTGGGATATATTTGGATAAAAGTGACTACTTTTAGACTAATCAAGTTACTCCTAACCCGACTACCCTTCAATTCAATCACTCAGTCCCACTCTTCAAATTTCAGAAAATCATCCCGCAAAATGACTTCTTCACCTTCAAAAGTCCTTACAACTAAAGTATTTTTCATTTACATGGGTACCACATCTTGGGGCTGCCTAACTTTTCTATTCAATTCAATAACTAACACTTTATTTTCTAGCCTCTCCTCAAAATTATGAACACAAACTTTTTTTTTTCTTCGAGTTAGGAGAGGCTATTCTTCTCGTCTTTTTACCTATCTTTCTTTCCTTTTCTTCATCTTTTGACTATCCACTAGTTTTCCTTTTCTTTCCCAATATCTTTGCCCAACTACCTTCCAATCCTCCTCTCTCTTACTTGATTAATACAGTTAAGGCCAAAGGTTTAAATCGAAAGATTTTCAACTTGCAATGTTAGGCTATGAAATAATAGGCTATTAAGCTCAAATGGGTTAACTAGGGATAAATTATTAACTTCTGGTGCAAAAGGATATGTTTTCAAGGCTAAAAAATAGGCTAAAATAAGAAATGCCTAAAGTTATTTCCTAAGTCACAACCAAGGATGTAAATCTCGCGAGAAATCGGCGATATCTCGCCGATTTCTCGCAAAAATCAACTGGGCAAGACGATAATAGGCTGTTATTGCTTTTTGTCATTTTAGCGCCGAGATCTCGCGATAAATCGCGAGAATCTCGGCAGAAATCACTGGCCTGGAATCGCGCCTCTTATCCTGCCAGCTTCTCGCGAGAAATCGGTGATATCTCGCTGAATTCTGTTCAACAATTTTTTTTAAATTTCACCAGACTGGATTCGAACAAGAGACCTCTTGAGTAAGGCTCAAAACTTTTACCACTAGACCAAGTCAATCACTTGTTATTATGTCTACACAGCATTTATATAACATATTTAGTAAAATACTACTTACAATTATATATCAAAATTAGTTATCAAAATGCAAATTAGAAAAAAAAAAAAACGAAGTATAAAATAATAATTGGGCATTTTTGTAAATATTTTATTTTCTTTATTATCTTATAATGAATCTATTTATTAAAGTTGGTTATAATATTTTTAAAATATTTTGTTAAACTTTCAAATTTTTAATATAATATTTCCGTACTAATAACTAGTAATGTTGTATGAAAAATGTTATAATATTTAAATTTGTTATAACAATTTTAAAAATATTATGTTAAATTAGTGTTAAAAATTTGTTATATTTCCTCATTTATTTGTGTTTAGCTTTTAATTAATGTTGCTCTTGAATAAAAAATGTTATAGGTCAATCAAGAAAAGTTTTATATATTGTAAATATTCTCAATGCTTTTAACTTACATAATGTTGAAATAATTTTAATAAAGACTTTAATTTTCTTTCATAAATAGATAATATTTTTTAAACCAAAAAGGAAAACAATAAATCAAACTTTGTTTACAATACATTTTAGATAATAACTAAAAAATCATGTTAAATATTCTAAGAGAAAACGATAAATCAAACGTATGTATTGTTTCTTATTATCGACTAGTTGTATATGCGTGAATTTGACTCTATTTTTTTGAATTAAATATTGGAATTTAACTAGGTTTTTGGTAATCTAACAAATATGGTGATAAATTAACTGTTTAAATATATTTTTCGACGTTTTTAAAAAAATTACACCGATATTTCGATATTAATCGAGATCTCACCGATATCTCCGTAAATTGAAAGACCGATATCTCCGTAAAAACCGATATTTTCGTCCTTGGTCACAACACATACTTGACACATTCATAGTAAAGACTCAAGGCAAGTTCTAGAGACTAGTACACATATTCAATCAAAATCACACCGAAATAAATCATATTACTCTAAAAATAGGAGTACAAATAGGCTCAAATTCTCACAAGGTTAATTTTGATAAAATATTTTAAGTTCGAGCTCAATTTTGTCTCAAATTACCTCTCATGCTCTACTTTGTGCTAATTTATCAATGTTTTACTCAAAATCACTTCATCATTAACACATCATCGTCTATCATTTCCCTAAGTTTCTCTTTCTTTCATGACTCAACCAACTACTCGGGGTCATTACTTCTTGACTCCAATAACCAAATAAATAACTAACAACATAAAACCTACTACGACCAACATGACTAGCAATGCAAGAACACAAAAATGGGCTCACAAACCCAAGGACTAAATCACAAAAATGCTAACACAAAACGAGCACACAGGCCCCTCAAAGCATAAAATAAATAACTAACTAAGCAAAAGAGATAAAGCAGATAATGCGCAAAAATGTAAATAGCAGCCAAGTCGTCCCACTATTCACCCCCTTTCCCAAACTTGGTCAAAGACCAAGTTTGTGGAAAAAGAGTGGTACGACTAGGTGGTCGACTCCCAGATCATTGCGGCGGTGGTGGTTGGAATCTGTGTTGGCTCCGAAATTGAGCTATCGCATCCCAACGACGATCTTGCTCTTTTCTCCAAGCTCCAGTTCGTCTAGATTCCGCCTATTTAAACTCAATTCCACAAACCGACGCGACCGTGTCACAACCACTGACCTTTTATTTTAGCTAAGAATTTGACGTAACCGCGTCGCAGGCTGGCGCGACCGGTCAACCTACTGCGTTGTGGTTCAAGAATTGAGTTTTTGACGCGACCGCCCCTGAAACTCGGCACGACCACGATGATGCTTCTGCGTGACAAAGGTCATTTTCTATATTTTCGACCCCTTCGTCTTGCTATCGTGTTCTTTTGCTCTTGGTTCGTCAATGTTGGTTCCTAATATAAAAAAAAAACACTAAAATCACAAGTAAACTATAAAATAGTACTCCCTCCATCCCGCTCAGATTTGCACACTTTCCTTTTCGGTCCCTCCTACTCAGATTTGCACACCCTTAAAAAAGGAAATTTCCCAAATAATCTCCACCCTCAAAATCTCCATCTTCAATCTCCACTTTTGAAAAAAAGTCAACCAAAAAGCAAAAGCAACTTTTTCTTAGCCTATGTGCCCGTCCCTATGTGCAAATCTGAGCGGGACGGAGGTAGTAATTAATAACAAAAAATAAACAAAACAGTAAACATCGGGTTGCCTCCGGACAAGTGCTAAATTTTACGTCTTCAGCCCAACGACCCTCTTGGCGTCTTTATTAACCAAAGCCCAACCAACTATCTTTACTTGCCTTCTGATTAGTTATGACTCTATTTAGCAAGTTTGGACTCTTCTTAGCAGTATAAATGACACATCATTTGCCCGTTTCTTTTAGCTTCGTCCTATTATAAATGGGGAGTATGATTACTTCGTTTTGTATACAAAAAATCAACTTCCCTTTAGGCATGTCTATGACAGCTTGGCTTGTGGCAAAGAATGTCGACCTAGAATGAAAGAGACATCTATATTACCTTGCATTTCAACAACTAGAAAATCGCTAGGGAATTCAAAATGTTCAACTCGAATAAGCATGTCCTTGATTACCCCCAATGATGTTAGTATTGATCCATCCGCCAATTGGATGGTAGTGAAGGATTGTTTTACTTCCCCTATTCCTAATTGTGCATATATTTTAGGAGGCATTAGATTAACACTTGACCCTAAATCACACAACACATTCTTAAACACTTGACTACTAATAGGACATGAAATGTTAAAACTAACTCCCTTGATCTTTCTTTTTAGTAGCTCTTCGTATGCAAGTATTTGTGTTTTTAGGAGACTCATGTCCTCCTTCTTTGTGTCCTCTTTCTCAGCGTGCATCATTTTTTAGTCCTTTAGCTCACAATCAGCTTCCGTCTCAGATTTGTTCTGCACTATAGAAAACATACTAGAGAATTCTAAAGAAACTGGGTTAGCAGAGACATTATTGTTTAAATCAGATAAATCATTAAAAGAAAAAGGTAGTATTTTCTTCTCTTTGTCATCGCAGTCTTCTTTCTTTTGTTGTTCTGCTTTCTCTCTTGCTAATCTCTTCCTCACTGCCTGTTCCTCCTTTGCCAACTTCTTCTTAGCTTCACATTCTTCCAAGTGCTTAGCATGTTCAATGCGGAGTTGCTCATTCCTCTTTTTAACGACGGCTAGAGGAAATGGAATTGGAGGTATGCATGCGTGGATTCTTTTCTTTTTGGTGGTTCTAAATCAGATTCGAACATCTCCTCTTGGCTTTGTTCAATCCCCTTTTCAGCTTCCTTCGACTCTTGACATTCAGTCTCACCCCTTGAGTGGATAGCATTACACTACTCCCTTGGGTTGATGACGGTGTCGCTGGGAAATTGTCCCTGCTTGTGTTGAGCCCCAACAATCTTTATCAACTGACTTAAGTTGCTGGATATTTCTTTCATATTTTCCCCCAATTGTTTGACTCCACTCTTTGACTAGTCACTTACTTGTTTAACTCAATAAATCTTCCATCCATTTTTCTCTCCAGTTGAGCTAATTTCTCATCATACTTTTCAAATTATGACTGTGCTATCTCCTCTTGTGTCGGCTTTTGACCATCATAGATCATACCGTTTGTGACAGCAAACCTTGGCGGTGGATTAAGCGAATTTTTGTGTTGCCGTAAGAGAAGTTCTGGTTATTCCGGTGGATATTGATTGTGTCTCGGCTGATTGTTCTGGAAGCTATTGAAGTTCCTCTGGTTTACAAAGTTAACATCTTCAACCTCCCCCTGGCTCACTAACTGCTGCAAAGTAGTGTCATTATGTTGTGCTAATGTCAGAATAGTTAGAAAACTTACTTGATTCGTCAGAGCGGTCAATTGAGATGTAAGAGTTTCAATCGGCTCATTCTTGACGGGCTCTGCTACACTAGCCACTCTTCTTGCTGATTCCTCTCATTAGGCCATTGATAACTAGTTCTGGCATTGCATCCAAAACTGAGAATGCATCTTTGACGTTCTTTTCCATCAAGCTAACCCTTGGCGCTGCATCTACCTAGTTCCGCGTTGGAGCAAGCAATCCATTATAGAACTTACACACTTGCTGCTTCTTTGAAAATACTCTGGATAAGATCCCATAATCACTCCCATGCTTCGCCGAATGGTTCTTGATCCATCTTCCGAAACTGATTGATCTTATTATGCAAATCTAACATCTTGCTCGGCGGTAAGTATTTCAATAGAAATCTCGTGCTTAAGTCTTCCCATTCTGTTACATCATCTAGCGAGTTAAACCACTGAAGTGCTTTGTCTTTCGGTGAGAAAGGGAACAACCTCATCTTCACTTGCTCATGTGGCACATGGTTCATCTTAATCGTTTCAGCCAACCTGCAGAACTTATTTAGATGCACGTTCGGATTTTCTAATGCGCTCCCACCGAACTGGTTCTGTTGAACAATATTTATCAAAGCGGGCTTCAACTGGAAGCTATTAGCATTCAATGGTGGTGATTGCATTTCTCCGAACTGCTGATTTGGCATAGGACGAAGACAATTACTTATGGGTGTGATGTCCTCGTCTGTCTCATCCTGTACGACTTGAACACGTCTCTGCTGCGGTAGTGGGGTTGTTGTTGCAGATTCATTACTCTATCATCCAGATGGGCTAAGGCCCCCAATATGCGATTCAACGCCTCCTCTTGATTCAGATTCTGCAGAATATTGTCCATCTCAGCTGTGTGATTTCTTCAGGTTCGATGTCTGTTGGCAGTTGCTTCAATTTTAGGATCTAAAGGAACAAGATGGTCTTTCCCTTTTGACCTGGTTTTCATGCGAAACCTTAAAACAAAACCAAAAAGAGATACCACGTAATACGACAATTAACTATAAAATAAAAATGAAAATTTAAATAACAAATTCCAAAAAAAATAAAATCTAATCTAGTATCCTCATATTACTCAGGATAAAAGCTAAGACGCTAAACATATTCCCCGGCAACGGCGCCAAAAACTGGACAAACCTATTTCTAACCCTAAAATACCACAAGTATACGGGTATAGATGTATATAGCGGAAGTCAAGGTCGATCCACAGGGAATGGGTTAATGAAGTTCGATACCCTAATTATCTAGGATTATCCTAACTAGACACAAGAACTTGAAAATAAACAAAGTATAATTAAACCCGATAGTCGGCTCGTCGATCTTCGCTCCCAAGTCTCGTACTTGAATGTATGTAAAATTATGAGTTCCTTATGATCTTCCCTCTAAAATCTTGAGCTTGGGCCTCTTTTTATAAGTTGGGGACGAATCTTGGGAGATATGGGGCTAAAGTCCTCTTTAGATTAGGATTTGGACATCAAAATCGATAAGGAAACATGGTCGCGTGCATGTATGATGCATTCGCATTGAATCAAAACAAAAAAAATGCTTAAAACGAGTGATTTTGGTGCAACCGCGCCGGGTTTGACGGGATCGTGCCCCGGAAGGTTAGGCGAGTTTTCTGGTTTGACTTCCAAGCCATTTTTAGGGTCTTCCGGTCATTTTTAGGATTTGTTTCTTTCAGAAAAAGTTGTAGCCCTTTGAATCAGCTTTCTAACGCCACCAGTTGTACCTCAATCGGAGTTGTAGATCTCAAGATATGGAAAAAATACTAGAGGTGTGTCAAGCTAACAGAAAACTTCACTTTCGGGGAACTTTCTGGCGCTACTACGTCGAGATGCGGCATGACTGCACTCAACTTTCTGCTGCACACTCTTGAATCTATCCGCTTTTGGCGCAACTTGGCCCATCTTGTCCCTTCTTCGACTTGTTTCTTCATATAACCTCATAAAAATCTCCATTTTAACCTAAAAACCATTAAAACACTACAAAACAAGCCAATACATGTTAAACAGTCCAATATATCAAATATGGATGATTCTCGATCAATTATACATGTAAATGTTACAAAATACATATGTAAATAGATCTAAATGCATGCGTACACAATGTGTATTAGGGACTTACACTCCTTGAAGACAACGTCTCCCACATCTGGATTTAGATGGATGTAGCTGCGGTGGTCACGCTCCTAACTTCAGACAAGCTTGGATTCTAGCAAGTCTCCCACTCTCTTACACGGGTTCGGGGCTTGCTGAAAAACAAGGCTGTTTGGATTACCCACATCCACTGAGAGGGTAACGGACCAACTGACCACCTCGCTGAGCTTGGGCACCACACCCAGCCCCTCATCACCTACACCGCGGTGACCGCTTCGACCCACCTCCTAGCTCTCGTTCCCATGGACCAGCTAGGATACCCTAGCTTTCGCTTCCCTTAGCCTCTAGCTGATCGTTTCTTTACGTTTCTTATGTTTTTTCATAGGACCATTTCCCTTTACCTTTCATTGATCAAATGCTTGAACGTTTAGCGGGACATTCTTTTTATTGCTTTCTAGATGGTTTCTCAGGTTATTTTCAGATAGCCATAGCACTAGAGGATCAAGAGAAGACGATATTCACTTGCCCCTTTGGGACATTCACCTGGCGAAGGATGCCGTTTGGACTTTGCAATGCTCCAAAAACTTTCCAAAGGTGTAGTGTATTTATTCAAGACCCCCTCCACCCGGTTGTACCCCCTTGTTATTTTGCGGGTCCATCTGTTTTTTGAGACCTTTGCTTTCATTCTCGCATGATTCCTCTCCTTCCGACCGCTATAATCAGTCAGTTGGTCGGAAGGGAGGAAACCTTATTATTCTCCCTCCCGACAATAGGTTTTGGGCACTTATGGCCCAACCCCCCTGATTTGGGATTATGGGCATTGTTGCCATCCTTCTACGTACATCTGTTTGTACTTTTATTGGTTGTCGATTTGATTATTGATAGGTTGTGGACCGAGCCTTAATTCCCCATTCATCTCGGGTGTTTCCTAAAAAAAATCATAAACCCTAAAAACCCCTAAAAAACCCCAGGTGTACAATGAAGTGCATAATAATTATGTCTCTAGTTAAGAGCTTATTTCTGTAGAATTCACTTTCTTGAAGTTTTATGCAGCATCCCCATCTAATTCTCTTACTTCGGGAGCTATAGTGCCGACTTCTTTAGCATATCCGGTGGTTTTAGGATTTATCCCCCAACTGTCGACCATGTAACAATGGGTGTATACGTTGCATGATTTAGGTTAGGTTTAGAATTTGCCAGTGCAGGTACTGCATTTACACTAGGATACTATTGGGTGCTGATAGTTTGTCTCCATTGGCTCCTACGGTTCTAATTTTCAGAATTTTCCCTTCAGTGGTTGTCTCTGATTGAGTCGGTGACATATTTCAGCCGAGTTATGCGGATTATGCAAGTTAGTCGTTTAAGAAAGGTGATATGTTCTTGGTCAAAGTGGATGACAATCAATTTCAACATAGGCTGCATTTTCCATCTGGAAATTATTTAGGTTGAATTATATACACTAAAGGAGACAAACTGTGGCCTATTATAGAATTGAAGAATAATTTGCAGAATATATGGAAATTGACGAATACTTGGACGATCATTCTATTGGGATTTGGAAAATGCAATTCTCAGTTTAGTTGTGTGGAGGACGATGAGGGATTTTCTCTAATAGCGTCTGCAGATAAAGCCTGGTATTCTGTGACTTTCTCGTTGGAACCCTACATCTATGCCACCTCAAGGTAAGAACTCCATTACACATGTATGGATCACTATTTATGATTTACCTTTCATATATTGGGATAGTTTGTTGATATTGGGCATCGCCAAAGCGATTGGCAATCCTTTGAAACTGGATGAACGGGTTTTGGCCGAACATTTTGGAAATTTTTGCGCGTGTCCTTGTTGGCATTGACTTTGCTAAAAACTAGTTGATCAGGTTGTGGTAGAGCACCGGGATAAGTGCTATTATTTGAGCATTGCTATCGAGAATTGCCCAGACTTTTATAATATTTTCAAAGTGGTTGGCCATAAGGATTCACAACATCAGAATCCTGTGACCAGGACAACATGGACTACGAAGACTAATAAAAAATAGGGCAATCCACAAGCTTTTCCTTTACAAGTCTATGTACCCAAAATTGTTATATCGGCACCCGCTGGTGCAACGACACTGTCTGAGGAGCACGGGCTGACTCCAGCACCGGTTTCGGAGTCGGTGTCTCTTTCCGCTCAAGACTCCATGTCCAACAAGTTTTTCATTCTTGATACTGAGGCATTCCCTTCTCAATCAGAAGATCCCACTTTTGAAGATTTCCCTTTGGCATCTTTAACTTCCTCAATGTTTCATGATACGACTACCCGCCCACAGACTGAGCCACATCCTCTCAGAACTAGCCACCTCGTTCAGGATCCTATCATGGCTCTTGCCACTTACAAGCGTCTATTGGCTTCTTCGGCCCTTGTTGATCCCATGCGGCGTATTTTAAAAGTTGTGACTGCGGATTTCCACATTCATACTAGTGCGAAATGATCATAGCCTTAATGTGATGCACCTGTTTGATAACCAGAGATGGGCAAAATCGCTAATGATTTTCTTTTGTTTGTTCTTTAGTTAGTTAGAGGGTTGAGTGTTCTGTTTTTTCACTTATTCTTTGATTTTAGTTTTTGGACTTTTTATTAATGCAAGCAACGATTCTCTCTCTCTCTCTCTCTCTCTCTCTCTCTCTCTCTCTCTCTCTCTCTCTCTCTTCCCTCTCCGTCATTCGTATAGTAGCTAGGTTACCATTCAATTTTTAAAGACGATAATTTCCACTCATGGTTTGTTTTGCTACGACTATAGACAATAGCCAATCTCAAACACTTTCCAATATCTTAAAAATCAATATTCAGTCACAGTCAGCTATATGGGCTATGTCTAGAGTGAAGAGTAAAAATAATTTAAGGATATTGTGAACAGATAAAGATGGAAAAATATATAATAAAACTGCAAATTTTGTATATAAAGAAGTATTAGCAACTTTAGAATCGAGATAGTAGTAATATTCTGAAAATTAATTTTATTAACCAAAATAGTTGCATTGATTTTAGCCTAACCTTGTTAGCCATCTAATATATAGGGAGGGGAATGAGAAAATGCCTTAACTGATGAGGGATAATTTTGTAATTATACATGTGGACACGTGGCAACATAAGACCACAACACGTGTACCACAAGTGGACATAATAAGGAGATATAATCCGAAGTGAGGCCAGGGCCGATGTCCAAGGTCTCCCAGTCCAGATTCTGGGGAGATATCAGCCGAGTTGTTGGCCTAGGACCGAGGTCCAAGGTCTCTCATATATTGACCTCGGCTAAGGTAAGTTAAGGGTAAGTAACAAATAACACACGTCACGTACTCCTTTATCCTACCCTCACTAAATTGCCGATAGAGGCTAACTTAAGCATCGAAGGGTCTACCCATGGGGACAACCCCGAGATTTTATTTTGCAAGTTAAGACCGATGTTCTACCAACCTCAGAGATCTTGAGCATCGCCAGACCTCGGATCTAACCTTTTCGGTTCCTGACATCTTCAGTTTGGCGCTCACTATGTGGCCGGTGATCTAATCTGAGCGATGGCACAACTGAGGAGAAAAAATACTAATGAGGGTAAACCCTAACCCTCACCCTAGTCACGCCAATACCCACAAATCCCACCACTAGAGGTGTGTAGAGGCATTGGAGGAGGAGCGAAGCCTGGGAAACCAAGGCAACGGTGCCCAGGACATCGGTATCTAACATATGAATAAGATGGAGGCCAATCTCCAGTAGTTGAAACTTCTGCTGAAGGAACTTGTCGAGAAAGACAAACCTAAATAGCCCAACGACGAAAGAAATGTCAGTCGTGCTCAAGGGTCTAGGGCTATGAATGAACAACCCAAGGTCCGACCACATCCGAACCTTTGCAAAGCCACCACAATCGTCATCAAAGGAGATAGCCAAGACAACCTAAGACTGAAAATGGCAAAGATGGATCAGAGGTTAGATTGGTTCGGAATGAGGTCAAGAGGCTAAGCTCTAACCTTGTCGCTCCTACATCTCTTTTTATGGAGAGCATCATGAGGGAAGAAGTCCTGCCGGACTTGAAGATGCCCTAGATTGAGAACTATGATGGAACCTTAGACCCCCGTGATCATCTTGAGAATTTCCAAGCTCTCATGATACTTCATGGGGGGACCGATGCCATCAAATGTCGAGCCTTCTCCGCCACCCTAAGGAAGAGTGCAAGGGTTTGGTTTTCCTCATTGTCGGCCGCGTTAATTGGTTCTTTCAAGTAACTAGGTTAGGATTTTCTGAGTCACTTTGCAAGTAGTAAGAGATATAAGAAGGTCTCGGCACACCTTATGGGTGTTCATTAAAGGTTGGACGAGTCCTTAAGAGAGTTAATCCAACAGTTCAACAGAGAAGCTCTTGAGGTAGAAGATCTTGATCAATCAGTGGCCTTTGCCGCACTCATGAATGGAGTGCGGAAGTTTTCTAGATTTTCTTTTTCCTTAGCGAAGAAGCCTCCGCTGACCTTTGCGAACCTCTTCAATAGCGCAGAAAAGTACATTAATGCCAAAGAGATGTCTAAAGTAGGTATTAAAGCTGAGTGCGAGTCCTTAGACAGAAAGCACAACAAGGATGATGGCAACGATGGTCCAGATAAGAAGAAGAAGGTCTGGGATAGATTGTCGGTGACCACTGGTTCGTCTAAGAATCAGAGGAGCCCACAGATGTTTCATAGGTATACTCTATTGAATGCCATTAAGACCGAAATTCTTATGTATATTCAAGATAAGGAATATGTAAAGTGACATGGAAAAATATGGATCCCTATGAACAAGAGGAATCATAGTAAATATTGCCAATACCATCGCAATCATGGTCACGATACTAAGGACTGCGAACTTCTCAAGAACGAATTTGAGGACTTAATCTGGAGAGGTTTTCTCTCAAGATTTATGGACGAAAGTCGCAAATAACCTCAGCAGAGGCGCAAAGGATGAAGTCCAAATCACCCAAATCCTCAGGGTAGAAGTCCTTGGAAGAGAGATGGTTATCCTCCGCCGGCAAAAGTCATGGTTGTCATAGTCGGAGGACCATCCGATGGAGAGAGTCAATCAACCAAGAAAAAGTATGCTCGGCAACCTCGAACAGGAGTAACGTTGGGAAAGAGACCACGGTCAGAGGATTCAATTACATTCACAGACGATGATATGGGTGAGATTATCACCCCACATGATGATCCTATAGTTGTGACTTTGGCAATAGCTGGTTACATAGTGCATAAGATTCTTATTGAAAATGGAAGCTCTGTTGATATTTTGTTCTATGATGCCTTTGAATGACCGAATACCGGTAAGGATCGACCGAGGCCCGTGAAGACTCCTCTGGTTAGCTTCGCAGGAGAAGTTGTAGAGCCGGAGGGTATGATCTCCCTCTCTGTGGTCGCAGGGGAAAAACCTCAGCAGACCACCATCATGGTTGATTTTCTCGTAGTGAAGGTACCATTTAGCTATAATGTCATCTTAGGGAAATTGTCTCAACATACCATCTACTAATGGAATTTCCTATGGAGCATGGAACTGGACAAGTCTGAGGAGATGAGGGAGTAGCCAGACAATGCTATGTTGCTTCTCTTAAACAGAAGCCGCAGGCCTCAGAGAGTTGGATATTGATAGTTTGGAAACTGGTGATCAATAGGAAAAGTTAGCAGAACCAGTGGAGGACCTCATCTCTATTCAACTTTACGAAGGAGATGAAGACAAGGTTGTTAGGATAGGATCGTTGTTGTCGGAGGAGTTAAAGGATGCATTATTCTGATTTCTAAGGGAAAACGTTGATGTCCTTCTTGGCGTCCTTCGGATATGCTGGGCATTGATCCCAAAGTCAATGTCCATAGACTCAATGTGGATCCTAAATTTAGACCTGTAAGACAAAAGAAGAGAAGTTTTGCACCATAAAGGATCCAAGCTATGAACGCAGAAGTCGGAAAAACTCTAAAAAATCGATTATGTGAGAGAGATTGACTACCCAGACTGGTTGTCAAATGTTTCCCTTGTCCTAAAAGCTAACGGCATGTGGATAATGTTTGTTGATTTCAAGGATCTAAACAAGGCGTGACCTAAGGATAGCTTCCCGCTCCGAGGATTGACCAACTAGTGGATGCTACTGTTGGGTGTCAATTGCTTTGTTTCATGGATGCATTCCAAGGATACCACTAGATCAGTTAGCACCATCATGATGAGGCTAAGACGACGTTCGTTATTGAGAGGGGATTATATTGTTACAAGGTCGTGCCCTTCGAGGTGCAACTTACCAACGATTGGTCAATAAAATCTTCAAAAATCAAATTAGGCAAAACATAGAGGTGTACATGGATGATATGTTGGTGAAGAGCACATATGCAAATCAACATATAAACAACCTTAGCGAAGTGCTCGCAGTCTTGAGGCACTTTAGGTTGAAGCTAAATCCTCACAAGTACACCTTCGGAGTGATCTCTGGAAAGTTCTTGGGCTATATGGTTACGTAGGGAGGGATTTAAGCCAATTTAGACAAAATCAAAGCACTCTTGGAGATGAAACCTCCTTAGACTGTACGTGACATACAAAAGCTCATTGGGAGGCTTGCAATCCTTAGTTGTTTTTTATCGAGGTCCGTGGAGAAGAGCTTGCCGTTCTTTAAAATCCTAAGGAATGAGAAGAAATTTTCATGGACAGAGGATTGCCAAAAAGCCTTTGACAATCTTAAGTCTTACTTGGGTTCTCCACCACTCTTAATGAAACCTCGGCCAAGCGAGGAGCTCCACCTCTAACTTGGAGTCTCAGATACAGTAGTGAGCTTTAGCTGATTTTCTAGTTGAGTGCACCGTGGAGCCCAAGCTCCCAGGGAAGGGGTCGTATTAGAAGAAAATGGACCAAAGAAAGATCATCTATAGACCTTGTATGTTGACGGTGCCTCCAACCTTGGGGTAAGTGGCGATTGACCAGTCCTGAGGGAAATACCCTTGAATATGCATTGAGGTTTGACTTCAACGCATCAAACAATGAGGCTGAATACAAAGGTCTTATCAGAGGACTGAGGATTGTGACAAAGGTCAGTGCTAAGTAAGTGGCATCATATAGTGACTTACAATTGGTGGTTCACCAGGTTAAAGGGGATTATGAAGCTAAGGGCTCCACCATGGCTCAATACCTTGGTCAGATCCAATATTTGATTGCCAAGCTCGAATACTTTGGAATTAATCATATATCCCGAGCAGAACACCAAGGCCGATGCATTGTCTAAGCTCGTAACCTCACCCTATCATGAACTCATTAAAAGAGTCCCAGTGGAGGTTCTTCCTCGGCGTAGGATAGAGAAAAATGAAGTCATATGCTTGGCACCGGAGCCTAGTTAGATGTTACTTTTCAAGTTTTTTACTTGAAGAATGAGACGTTACCTCAGGATAAACTAGAAGCGTGAATGATTGTGTATCGGTCTGCTCGATACACGTTGGTTGGTGACAACTTGTACAAACGTTCTTACACATTTCCATACCTTAGGTGTCTTAGCCCGAGTGAAGCTGATTATGCTCTATGAGAGGTCCATGAAGGGGTGTGCAATAATCACTTGGGGCAAAGCTTTAGCACAAAAGGTGTCACAAGTTGTGCTCAAAAGTTTTAGAGGCATTCCAAAGGTCTTATGATATGTGGCCCAAGGGCTTTCCAAAGGTCTAAGGTCTCACAACATGTTATCCAAGGGTCTCCAAGGTCTTACTAAATGTGCTTAAAATTTCTATGGACCAACCCTAAGGACTCCTACGATGTAAGAGAAATTCCTAAGGACTATCCTAGGGGACTCCTATGGTGTGCCAAGAGTTCTCATAATTATTCAAAGGTCTCCAAGGACTATCCCAATGACTCCTATGATGTACTAAAATTTCTAAGGACTATCCAAGGAACTTTATGATGTCCTAAATTTTTTGAAGGTCTATCCAAAAGGCTTTCCGAAGGACTCCTAAAGTTAGCTAAAGCTTTCTAAGAACTTCCAAGGTGTTTCCAAAAGACTTCCAATGTATGTCAATAATTACTAAAGACTATCCTAAGGATTCCTAAGGTCTTCTAAGGATATTATTGTACATATGTAATAAAAATCTCATCTCACTACAAGGGAGTAAAGAGGGTTATCTTAGGTCCGAGGTGCAGAGGACTTGCTCCCATCAAGGGCCGGAGAGCAGAGGTGTCTTAAGACTCTTTCTAAGGAATCCATTCTCAAATGATTGAGTCTCCAGTTTTTCTACCTCTCTACTATTTGAAAATGGAGGATGGCAAAATGAAGAAATTCTTAGCACACAAGCCAATTTATAAAGGGATGAAAAATTACTAAAGAACAAATATTTTAAAATATAATTCGAGATGTGGTACTGTAATAATTTCTTCTTCACCCATATTTGATACTTCTTGAGTGCTGAAGTCAGCTTCTTAAGTGCATCATAACTTCTGCACTCAAGAAGTGGGGGCAAGTGACAAGGGATAATTCCGTAACTATACATATGGACACGTGGCATCATAAGACTACGACATGTGTACCACAAGTGGACATAATAAGGAGATACCATCCGAAGTGTTGGGCTAGGGCCGAGATCCAAGGTCTCCTAGTCTAGACCTTGGGGAGATATCAGCTGAGGTTTTGGCCCAAGACCGAGGTCCAAGGTCTCTCACATATAGACCTCTACCAGGGTGAGGTAAGGGTAAGTAACAAATAACACACGTCACGTATTCCTTTACCCTACCCTCACTAAATCGCCGACATAGACTAACTTAAGCATCAGAAGTTCTACCTCTGGGGACAACCCCGAGGTTCTTTTTTGCAGGTTAATAACGACGTTTGGCTAACCTCGGAATCTCAAGCGTCGCCAGACCTCGGATCCGACCTCCCCGATTCCTGACATCATCAGTTTCTATTTTAACTTTCATAATAAATGTATTGATCAATCGTGGACGGACGCCCGCGGTTCGTATCTTACTTTTATATATGTGGGGAAGCGACAATAGTGTAAACAATAAAATTAATGAAACACACTTAATTAAAAATGCAAAACAGATACAACAACAAACCCAAAATAAACATAGTACTGCAAAGAAAGTTGGCCATATCTTAGTGGAGGTCTAAGCTAGATCCACCATGGAGTTTAGAATCGGAGTTTTTGGCCATATTAGGACAAACACGCACACACATCAACCAACAAGAAATCTAGCAACAACAAAGACAAATTAACTTTAGGATATAACAATCAAAGGACTAAGGGATCCTTAAATAGAGCAATGATCGCTGGTATCGAAATCTCAGGATTTGTGAATCCATCTACACCGTTCTTGTAAGTCGCATCAGTCGCCCGAGCATAGTTAAGGAATTGCACGACCATATCCATCGGTACTTTAGAGCTTTTCGCGAGCCATTCAGTGTTCAAATCCTTCCAGCAATCCTCTACTAATTTATTCATCGCTGACAAAGTCTCTTTTCGAGGCATACCATAATATTTCATGTAGTAATCTACCACTGTCAACAATTCTCCCCCCTTGTTCTCACGCTTCAAATATCCACACAGAATAGAATTAGTTTGAACTTGATTATGGGGATATTTTCAAATGCTAAAAATAATAGTTTTGACCTTTTAGTTTCAAGTAAGATGAAATTGGGTGCTTGTAAGGTGGCAACTTTTTTCTCAAATTGATGTTGATTGAGGCCAAAAAATTAAGCTGTATTTTTTCTTACAATTACTTATTTTAAGTTTTTTTTTAAAAAAATAGAAACAATAGTAAAACCCCCTATGTTAGACTAATCACTCTGTCTAGTTTTGTAATGTCACAAGTTTTGCCATAAAAACCATGATCTTTGCTCATTTTTTCAGATACTGGTATAATTTTGAATGATTAGAATCTGTGTGTTTGGGCAAACTAGTCACATCATATACAAAAAGGAAGAAATCGTAATTGTGACGTGGAATTTTTTTGAGCCACGTGGACTTCAATTACCAAAAATAATTATTACTATAATTTTTAGGTGATTTTTTTTTTTTTTTAAAATAAATTTAAACTGTAGTATGTAAATTGCAGTTTTGCCGGTGTTGTGGTTTTTATTGGAAACTATAAAGTTACCCCAGCAATTAAGTCCTGATGAAGCATATTTCCTTTTTTGTTTTTGTTTAAAGAGGAGAAAATGATATATGATGCTTACATGATGGCTGGCCAAGTCATCGAGGATTCGACCAATTGTGGCAGTGGCTGTGAGAATTTTAGGTTGAGTGAACATCCAATCAAGAGTCTGTTTGGTAACAAATTTGAGACCTATGACAGCAGCTGTGAACATGAGGTAGACGCAGCTAGTAACCAATGAATGGACAAAATAGTCTTCATATGGAGGAATCTTTCCTTCCATAAGCCACTCTAGTTTCTCATTGTAAGCCCTAGCAAGTTGCTTCACCTGATTGATTATCCACAAAACCAACCAACTAACGCATTTAAACCACCAAAAATATTCGACTAAAAAGATATAGCACCAACAAATTAAACTTTACCGTTTCTTTAAAATAAGGAATTGCAAATGACATTCCTTGTTTTTTTGCATTGCATTCATATTCTTCATATATACTCGTAACAAACCCATGAACAATTTTCATGTAATCAGGGAGTCCATCACTTCCATCCATATCCCACCTGAAGATAGAGACTTATCACACTTTTGCAACAAGTTTTTCTATTTCATATTTCATTAATAAAGGGACTATATCTGTCTCTGTAGTAATGGAGTATGTGGTGATACATACCTTTCCAAAATGTGCATAAAAAGTTGGGCTTCTTCAAGCGTAGCATAATTATCAAATGTGTCATTCAGTACTGCAGCCATCTGCATACTTTTGGCAGCTCCCAATCTAACATAAGTGTAGTCAGGTTCAAAATGAAATGCCAGCCCCCAAATATAGCACTCTATCAACCTGTCTCTCATGTAAGGCAGCTTCGACTTAAGGTCGAATTTGTTCCACCACCTATACAAATAAATCTCATCAGTATACTATATGTGATGTAAATAAATGACAAGTAGTTACCTTGTGAGTTGAGAGAGCTCGTTCTTGTATATATTCTGCAGATAGTTGAAATTGAATTTAGCTAGTTTAAGAAGCACTTGTTCCCTTTTGTCATGTGTTTGGTAGATGGATATGTAACGGCGCAGTTGAATCACTGGAATACCCCTGTGAAGTGACTGGTCCAATGCTTGTTCCACTCTGTCCTTAAGGGTAGGTTCCAATTGTGGGGCCAACCGAGTCAAGTGATGCGCCGTAAATGCCAAAGCCTCTTCTAAAATGTGTTCTCCGTGACACACAACTTGGGCCGCCTCATACAAGCTTAGCAGGCCCTCAACGTCATTGCCAACACTTTGTTTAAATTTCTTTTCTTGGTCCATAAATTTCTCAAAGATACCTGCATGCATGTAGTACTTAGCAATAGCGATACAATTTCACAATTGTATGATGAATAAATACCATACCAGAAGAGACATGATACTGATGTTGCCTGAGCAAGCGAAATCGCAGCGCAGTGATGGCCAAGTCACAATCTTCATCCTCGTCTCCAGCTTGATCATAAATTTCCCCGAGTTTTTGTTCGATTTCAGTTTCAAAATGATATGCCAATCCTAGACGTTCAATTGTGTCGATTAATACAATTAGTCTGTGGGATGTAGCAGGTGCAGCCATTAGCATGCTTCTTGCTTCCTTCTTCAATGCTTCAATGGCTTCCCCATACATTTCCTGTACCTGATCCAGAATTCACTTCTTTCATTAAAACAATTTTTCTAAAAGCTGATGGCGAATTATGTATACAGAATAACTAACCTGATCGTCCAACGAAAAGTCGGCAAACATATTACCCCAAAGGCTTGGGGTATGGGTATCCATGGGGGGCCGGACACAAGACTTGTCCACCATGCTCATGCTACCTTCATTCACCATTTTCACTCTGCTTGCCTAAACACTATCATCCCCAATTTATAGTCACGCCCTCTCCATTATACATTTATTTTTCTTTTCCTTAAATATATTGAGGAAATTTTATGTTATTAATAGAAAATTTCATTAATGACTTCAATATAAAGCTTGTGTAAATGTAGCATCATATGTAGTAGAACAGATCTACACCCATGTATATGTATTACTCCCTTTGTTCCATATTAATGAGAGTCCTGTTGCAAATGAACAACTTTTAGTTTTAGGTAATTCGATGGATGCACACCTCTTTATAATCATTCACTCGCACTTAAATGACTCATTTTATTATTTAATTTGACTTATTCGTGAATCAAAAATTTAAACTCTTACATTAATTTTAAAAACACTAGTCTTATTATGATGATATTAAGGGAGTGTTTTGATTTGAGTGGTAATTTTATATGGCAAAAAACATTGGGAATAATTATTACATATATGGCGAGGGACGTGAGTTTTACGTTAAAAAGAAGAGGTTTAATTTAAGTTGTACGTGCGTTGAATAGTATGAAGAGATTTATCGCAATTCAACCTCATCAGTGTTTATTTTTTAGGTAACAAACACCTGACCTGCCGCATTTTAATTCCATGCACATTGGATTTGTGAGCGATAATTGATAGTGTATTTATTGATTTTGGGTTTCCCGAGAGAAGCATGTCCTGAATTGGATTTGGAGTTCCAAAATATTTGTCTTTTATATACACTAGCACTACGCACGTGCGTTGCACGTGGTTATAATTTTTTACTATTATTTAATAAAAAAAATTAATTTGAACGTAAAATAATTGTACATTGTGATCACTGTAATATATATACACAACCTTGTAAATTATTCAATGTAATAAAAATTTATTCATTGAACAAACATGATTTTGAATCAACTAAAAACTGAAAAAATCACAAAAGAGAAATAGAAAAGTTAAATAACCTTATTCTTAATAAATAAGTTATAATAATTAACGTTAAAAGATTCGTAAAAAACGACATACCATGATATAGTGTAGACATATTTAGTCTTACAAAATTTTCTAAACATGTAAAATTTGATTTATTCAAACTATTGTTTACTTCTTATTATACAGAGACTTGATCATCATTAATATATCTTGAATATGGTTATACGATGATTGAAAAACTATATACGTAATATGAGGCATATATTTTTATGTTTTGCACCAAATCACTGGCATTTGAAGAAAAACACATTTTTAATTGTCTCATTACATCATCAACTGACATCCATGAGTTAATTATTTGTTATATACACACAAAATATTAGGCCTAACGTACTTTTCTATAATTCTCTAATAAATAATTTCGATTTCAACATACATTTGCACATGAATTTTTTTACATATTTTAATGTAAGGAAAAACTTCCAGCAATTTAATATCAATGTCCAACATCCAACTTTTGCTATGAATGTTATTTTCTAATTTTTCTATTATTATTAAGTATAACCCTCTTTAATATAATTTACTTATCGATTTAAGATTGCTTATTTCAATTTTCCTTAATTATTTTTTCAATGCAACGTCGAAATTTAAAAATTATGTGTGATTTAAAATAAAAATCCTACTATAGTATAATTACAAAATAAAAAATACTTTTTATGGAAGATTGACTATATACATAGTGTCTCTCAATCTTCTTTCAAGACACATACTACAATCCATATAAAATATAATAAATGTTTTAACTAATTTGTAATGTCTTTAATTCCTTATTTAGTTATAGTGAAATGCCCCTAATTTTTCAAACATTGCACATCCATTTAAAAGTCTTATAGATACATGTTTAAACTACGCATTCCGATTTTATTTTTCTCATTTTATTCTTTATTTAGACTATACAGTACTCTATTCGACGTAAATAGTTTTTATCTAATCTATTGTCAAGTTAATATTTAACATTCACATTTCGTTGTCTTTATTTTTCAGCATATTTAAATTAATTTTGTGATACTCATTCATATAATACAATTTTTGAATCATTCACAGTACAACTTAGTTCATTCACGGTACCCTATAAATTATATAGCATAGTAAGTTCATTTATCAAGTTATTACATATGCTTAAAAAAAATATATATATATATATATATAATATTTTTATTGATTTAATAATTTGTTTAATGTTAGATCTTAAATATTTAAATGAATTTGATGCAACTATTCATGTCCACCAATTTTTACGTTTACCATTTTATTATTTATATTATTAGTACAATAAAATTTCACACCTCGGTCTAAACTCCAATTATTATAAATCTTGTTATAGTTATGTCTCTCTTTAATTTTCTAACATAACAGTTTTTCTTTGGTCTACTAAAATTACATCGCCTATTAAAAGTATTACATTAGTGAGTATGTTTGTAGGTGTGTAAGGTATGTAATTAAAAATGATGTTCAACTTATGGGTGATTCTATTGTACCACTGTGAGATAAATATGAAATTATATAATTTAGTGGGTCCCTCATATTTAAATACATATGTATTCTTATTTCGCGGTGGTGGTACCGAAGCTGGACTTACCGATGCATTTATAGTTTTTATATCTTCATATATATCTTTTACTGATTTCATATATAAGCTACTTTTACCACTTCCCTCCATTTTTTTCATCATATATATATATATATATATATATATATATATATATGATTTTCTCATATACTTTTTGAATTCAATAAAATTCGTAAATCAATTATTATTTTCTCTTGTTGTAATGTTTATAGTGAATCATTTACATATTGTTCTGACATATAATGTTTACATTTTTTAAATAGACTAAAAGATTTAATTTAATCTCATCCATTTTTTTCCAAAAAATTCTTTAATGGCATTTTTTTAAATTTAACTTTCAATCATTTTTATATAATAAAAAAATATAAGTACGATCGTATGTCAACAATCTTGTGTCTATTATTCGACTATGAAGTCAAACTTATAACTATTGAAATCATATTAAACTATTACATTTTACATATTTTAAATATTTTATCATGTCAGTATCATTAATCTTGAGTCATTCATATATTGTGGTAAATTAAATATTATATAATGCACTATCGTTGTTTTGTTGTAGTTATTGAAATGAGCATAGATGTTATAGCTACGCACCATACCTAAATTAAAAAAAGTAAACTAAAAATCTGTTAGTACTTTTTAGCCATGAAAACACAAAAACTTAATAATAACATTCAATACCTAAATACCTTTATGGTATACCACTATTGCAAGTTAAGATTATTGTGGTCATTAATCTAACAAAGAAGTCAAAGTTTGGAGCTATTAAACTCCTACTAAACTATGTTTATTTTCTATAATTTTTATACATATATATAAATATCTTTTGTGTACATTTCAATTATTTAATATTTTGAGAATCATAAATTAAAGACTTTAATATTCATAATATCTTATATTCTTATTCCTTTTTAGTAATATACATTATATTATTATTATTATTATTATTATTATTATTATTATTATTATTATTATTATTATTATTATTATTATTATTATTATTATTATTATTATTATTATTATTATTATTATTATTATTATTATTATTATTATTATTATTTTTATATACTTTCTTCAGTTCTTCATAAATTTCATATAGTTCTTCTAATTGGATTCTTTTAAAATTATAGAGAAAGGAGAAAGATCTATTCACAAAAATTTAACATCAAATAAAAGGAATATGATACACTACAGTTATCTTGTCAATTTTTTATTTTTATTTTTATGTTTTATTACTTTTGGTTAAGGTTAATAGAATGAGTATATATATATTATAACTACGTACCTAAATTAAAAAGAAAAAGTAAAAAAAAAAAAAAAAAAACTATTAAAATGAAAAATGGTAAATAAGAGCTTTCTCTATTTATGTGTATAGTTTTTTTTGTCTTGTTTTTGCTAATCGTAAAATCTTTTATTATTTTTTTCACAATGAAAACACCAAAACTTGATAGTTTTGCAAACATTTATTATCTAAATAACTCTAAAGTACTACTATTTGAAATTAAAAGTCTTGGAATCATTATCCTAGTAAAAAAGTCAAACTTTGGAGTTACTAAAGTCCTACAATATGTTTAAATTTCTGTAATTTTCTTATAATACATAAATATCTTTTGTGTAACTTCAATTATTCAATATCATGAGAATCATATACTAAAGTAATTTTACTTATTGTAAGTACATTTGTGCTAATTGGTCTTTCTCCTTTCTCTTCAAATATTATAGAAGAAACCAATTAGAAAAATTATCAGAAATTTATGAAGAATCGAATAAAATATAAACAAATAAAAAGAATAATATAATGTATTTTACTACCAAGGAATAATAATATAAGGTATTATGAATATTTAAGTTCAACTTATGTCATCAGTTGAATTATATATTTTATGAAATGTGATAAAAAAAATTCATAAGTTGAAACTTGGGAGATGAATTTTTATTATAAAATGGATCTTACTAAATAAATAAAACTTTTAAAAATAAAGTTACTAAATTAGCGTTAAAAATTTACTAATTAATGGTTTTTCTTTTCTTTTTTCTACAGTTTTCTTTTTTGATAATTATATAAAATAATCTCATTATAAAAGAGATAAGAAATTTAAAAACAAACTTAAAAATAAAAATAATAATGTTATGTATATTATTAAAAATAAAGAAAAATAGAGAATATGATTAATATGTAGGTTTAACTAATCCATTCGATGAATTATATATCATATCCGTGAAATTTTTTAGGATATCATCTCCACGAATTGATAGATGAACTATATAGGATTCTAACCAAATAAATAAAACTTTGAAAATATAGTTAATAAACTAACATTAAAAACTAAAATTCATTAATGATATAATAGGCAAATCAAATTTTGTCTAACCATAAAAATAAAAATTCAAAGATATAGTTTATAAATAAAACTTTAAGATATAGTTACCAAACTAACCTTAAAAATTAAAATTCATTAAGGATATAATAGGCAAATCAAATTTTGTAAGAAACAACTCACACTTTTATAATAGAAGTAGATATGGATGAATGGGTTGCGTGACTACTTGGAATTCAAACTTCAAAACCTTGCCTATTGCATATCTTTTCTATGCCTTTTTTTCTCACTTTCATACGTCTTTTCCTTTTTTTCTGCATTTTTCTCCTTCTTCTTTAAAACGCATATGTACTTTTGTGTGTACTACAAACAACTAGAGTTTACACGGTACGGTATGAATCGGATATTTAAAAATATCCAGATTCATACCAAAATTCAGTTATTTGAAAAATGACCGATCCAAAAAATCGGGACGGTACGGTTATTTATTTTTTTCGTGACAGTTCAGTTCAGTTCGGATAATTGAAGATTTTTTTTATCTTTTAAATAATAGATTCAATTTGAACATGATATATTGACATCTAACTAATATAAATAATTTTATTACATCAAATTTGTTCCAACTTACTAACTTGTGTTTTGAAAATTATATAATAATTAAATATAATATTTTTTAATTATTTATGTTACATATAACTAACTACAAAATTATAAATAATTTAACTTTTAATTCTTATGTAAATTAATCTTTTAGGGATAATATATTTTTATATCTATAATTTGTTATTTTATTCGGTTATTCGGTTCAATATAGTTCGGTATGCTTCGGTACGGTTCAATACGAGTTTCGGTTCGGAAAATTAAAAAATATCCAAACCCATACCAAAAAAAATAATCGGTTCAGTTCGGTTCAAAAAAAGTCAAATGGTCTACGGATTTTTTCGGTTCGGGACTTATTCGGTCCGGATTTCGGTTCGGTTTCTGTAATCTCCAAGCTCCGTGCACAGCAACAACCTCCTCGTTTCTATTTTTTTCTCGCAAAAACTAAATTACAACCAACTAATACTTTCCCATTCTATTAAAATTAACATGTACTCGTTTATCATGACAATCGACGATATATTATTTAAGTTGTAAAGTGTAACACACATATAATTAAGGTTAGTTCACGTAAAAGAAGATTCCACATTGTAATAAATACCAGAATTAGGTTGCAAAAATTAAATTTTCTTAAAAAAGTAATTTCAACAATTTTACATTATAAAAAAAATATGAATAACTAATTAAAAGTAATTTAAAAAAATAAAAAATTATACATATGTTCAAAATTCACGTACTATCATGACTAATAAAACAAATGTTGTTATTATATAAAAAATATTCGCAAATTTGGTGATTTAATAGACTGATCGTAAAATAGATATTAATGTTGTGCCTTTGATTTAATAAAATAAAAATGTCATTATTTAAACAATGGTTTTTCTATTGTGCATAACCTAAATAAATAAAATATTTGAAAATTAAATTTAATAAAATAAAAAATATTTATATTTGGTAGGTATGGCCCAGTGCCTAAAGTTACAACACCAATACCTGGCCCAAGTTGTCTAGGGCCGCAGGCCCAGTAATTGGCCCAAATACAGATTTGATAATTAGGTTGCGGTAGCAGCGCACGGGGGATTGGAAGATTTCGCCCACGATCTTTTCTCAATCACAAAGGCAGGTTTGACGGCCTTAATTGTAGGAATATAGTTAGGGTTGTGATTTGTATGATATAAATAGTAGAATTAGAGAGAGGAGAGGGGTTGAAACTTTGATCGGAGAAAAACCACCTGTAAACTAAACGAAAAAGAAGAGAAGAGAAAGATCCCGGTAGGGACATTATTTTTCTGTGGACGTAGATCTCCGGATCGAACCACGTATACCTTGTGTCTTATTATCTGGTTACCTTTCAATTTGTTATTTTTGGTTGGTACCTTCATGATAACGGATTGCGCTTTATCAATTGGCGCCGTCTGTGGGAATCTGACTGGATTTTTTTTATTGATACTGCACTTGTTATACCATGGTAACCACTCGCTTAACTCAATCTCGCCAAGGTGGTCAAATCAATCAAGATCCACCCGTGGATCAAACTTTGCCGCCGAGGCAATCGCTGATGCGAGATACATCTCATCATCAGGGCAACCAAGGCCCGGTCGTGAATCCGGACGACCAATTCTTACCTCTACCTCCACAAGATATACAAAATCCTAATCCTGCTGCTACACAGCCGCAGGTTAATATTCAGATGACTCCGGAACTACTCCAGGCTTTCCTACAAGAACATGCTCATGTTCTCCAAGACTGGGCAGCCAATCGCCTAAACCCTGATGGACCTGCTGGACACGCTACCAACCCCGTAGCGCATCCACCTCGTCAAAACCCGCTCAACCAACAAGGTCCAGTGCACCATGGGCGTCAGGACCGACGACGAGAACGACCTGGTTCTCCCGAGGACCATGGGAGTTCTAATGGGTCAAGACAACGCAATGAAGAACTTGCTGACGCTGATCGTCGCCGTCCACTTAACGCGACCAAGAAAGCTCGTTATGCCAATCCCCATACTCTAGATCTTCAGGAGTATGAGCAAGTACAACGCAATGTTGAACTAGATAGAATTCTAGGCCTTGACGCCAATGGAGACATTATCACCCCATTCTCCCAAGAAATACTGGCTACGCCCCTTCCCGAAGGGTTCAAGAGACCTGTCATACCACTTTATGACGGCACTGGAGATCCGGCCAATTTTCTTGGGGCTTTTAGGCACAACATGCTCAGTCGAGATCATACCACATCTCTTCACTATTGTAAGATCTTCCCCGAGTATCTTCAGGATGAGGCTCGAGTTTGGTTTGACTCTCTCCCCCGTAATAGTATATCCTCTTTTAGAGAACTTGCTGAACACTTTTGGACACATTTCGAAGCACGTGCAAAACCCATGTCCACTTTGGCCGATCTGATGAATGTGGAACAAAAAGAAGGAGAAACCATCTCTCAGTTCCTGGAACGTTTTACGACTGAAAGTTTGAAAGTAGGAAATCAGCCAGATAGCATCATTATCACAGCCTTCATGAATGGATTACGAGCCGGACCACTGTACACCGAGCTAGTCCGTAATACTCCCGTTACTACCCGAGCTCTCTATCATGTGGTTGGGAGGTTCGCTAAGGCAGATGAGCAAACCCGGCGTAAGAGGGAAAAATCTATTGCTAAGAGACAATCAGATAAAGGACAATCAGGGTCTAATTCTCGTACTAGCGCCTTCAACCGACTGGGCAGAGGGCGACCCGACACTCGCCACGATCTACCTCAACTAACACCTTTGAATCGGTCCCGAACCAAAATACATGCCATCCACAAGACTAATCTAAAATCTTGTCCTCGCATGACTGCACCGGCTGACAAACGAAACCACACCAAGTGGTGTGAATACCACTATGACCACGGGCACGATACTGAAGAATGCCGAGAACTCAGCAAAGAAATTGAAGAGTGCATAAAGCAGGGATATTTTCGCTAGTATATTGCTCAATCAGACAATCGACAACAGCACCGAAGTGGAAACCAGCAACAGAGTCGAGCTGGCTATAATAATCGTAGCTTACAACAAGGTCGGTCACAATGGCCGAATAATCGATCCGGGAATAGCCACTACCCAAAACAAGATCAGGGAAGTAGGCACAGTACTCAACAGCAACAACCTCGCTTATTGCCAGCTCCCCCTCCTCAAGAAGAAGGGACTAACCCTTCAGCTCGTGTTGTTAATAGCGCTATTCATATGATCTATGGTACACAGCCAGCGGGAGTGTCCCGCAAAGCTCTTATTGCAGAAGCTCGCAGACCTCCTCCCGAGGAACCCCGTCACAAGCGTTTCCACAATACTGAAACAGTAAGTTTTACCGAGGACGACCCTGTACCCGAGCGCACACCCCACACTGATGCTATAATCATTGATATGACCGTGGCAAATATTATAATCAAACGGGTGTACGTTGATAATGGTGCGGCCGTGAGTGTTATCTTCTCAGATTGTTTCCAAAAAATGGGCATATCTCGAGATCTACTTCGGCCTGCTCCAGGACCTCTGCAGACATTTACACAGGGGGAAGTTCGGGCAGAAGGGATTATTAATCTACCAGCCTCGGTAGGTACTCATCCTGCCATCAAAACAGTTTTTGTTGATTTTTACGTGGTGTCATCTACATCTCCGTATAATATGATTCTTGGACGAGATTGGCTTACTCCTGCCCAAGCCATATGTTCCACGTTTCATCTGACGATGAAGTGCCCCTCACCTTACGGAACAATAGCCATCCGTGGTGATCATAAGATGGCTAAGCAGTGTATGCTTGTTGCACTCAAACCGCGAACTACATAGACGGCTCGACCCCAGTTTCAAATGGATACCCCTGGACTTGCATCAATCCCGATTCAACCCCTTGGCGATGAGGTAGTAGAAGTACCTCTCGATCCAAACATACCCGAACGAACTGTTAAGGTCGGTGCTATACATTTACCTCTACTTCACAGCGCCTTTGTTCAGATACTGCAAGAATATTCCGAGGTCTTCGCCTGGTCACCCTTGGACATGCCCGGTGTCTCACCGGACTTGATTACCCACAAATTGAACATTGACCCAACAGTCAAACCGGTACAGCAGAAGCACAGACAATTTGCTGCCGACAGAAAAGCTGCTATTCGCATAGAGGTTGAAGCATTGGTGAAGGCAGATATCCTTTTCGAAGTCCATTATCCGACCTGGTTGGCGAATCCTGTTTTAGTTCAGAAGGTTGATAATACGTGGAGAATGTGTGTGGATTTTACCGATCTAAATAAATACTGCCCGAAGGACTTGTATCCACTACCTCCTATCGACCAAAAGGCCGAAGCCATTACCGGACATCCCGCACTCTGTTTCTTGGACCTATATAAGGGATACCACCAAATTCACATGGATAGGAAGGATGCTATCAAGACAGCATTTATAACGGACTTCGGCATCTTTGCGTACAAAAAGATGCCCTTCGGGCTTAAGGATGCCGGAGCCACTTATCAACGGTTGATGGACCATGTCTTCCAGGACCAAGTTGGCCGAAATGTAGAGGTCTATGTCGATGACCTAGTCATCAAAAGTCGAACTTTCGATGCATGTGTCCGGGACATTGCTGAAACATTGGATATACTTCGACGCCATAATCTCCGCTTAAATCCAGCAAAATGCACCTTCGGGGTCGGTTCAGGAAATTTTTTAGGATACATGGTCTCCCCTCAGGGACTACAAGCTAATCCCTTCAAAATTCGGGATATACTCAACCTCAAGACACCCCAGAAAGAAAAAGATGTTCAGCGCCTTACCGGATGATTGGCTGCATTAAACAGGTTCCTATCTAAAGCGGCTGAACGACAACTTCCTTTCTTTAAGATTTTAAGGCAGGCTAAGAAATTTGAGTGGACTCCCCAATGTGAAGAGGCTTTGACAGCCTTAAAACAACACATCAGCCAACTTCCCATTATTTCTGCCCCGATCGCTGGAGAACCCCTATACATATATTTGTCCACCTCTGATGAAGCCATCAGTGTAGCTCTTGTCCGCGATGACCACGGGACCCAGAAGGTTGTGTATTTTGCTAGCCGGGCCTTGCAAGGAGCAGAAACCCGATATTCAGTCATCGAAAAGACCATATTGGCACTAGTTATGGCGGCCCGCCGCCTCCGCCCCTATTTTCAAGGACATGTTATAAACGTCCTCACAAACCAACCAATCCGCCAACTCCTGAGTAAGGCAGACCACTCTGGTCGATTCGTTAAATGGGCAATAGAGCTGGGAGAGCATGATATTCAATTTCTTCCCCGTCGCGCTATTAAGGGCCAAGCCCTAGCTGATTTTCTAGCCGAAGCTACCTTTGAGGGTCCTCACTCCAACTCGCGTCCTGAAAACATTTCCCCTACTGACCTCAGTATCGAAACCAAACGATGGCATATCCATGTCGATGGTGCATCCGCTACCCGGTGAAGTGGTGCCGGGGTCATCATCAATGGGCCCGACAACGTCGAAGTCAAGTATGTTTTGCGCTTTAACTTCAAAGTCACGAATAATGAAGCTGAATATGAGGCGATTCTTGCGGGTCTTCGCCTTGCAAAGACTTTAGGAGCTTTACCCATTTGAGTATATACTGACTTCGAAGTGGTTTCTAGTCAAATCAATGGCTCATATACAACAAAGGAGGAAACCATGAAACGGTACTTGGCTTTAGCTAAAAGTCTCCTGCTCACATTTGCCTCTGCCGACATTCACAAGATTCCCCGAGAAGAGAACACAAAAGCTGACACACTCAGCAAACTGGCCTCCGCGGTCCCCTCGAGCATACCTTCCGATGTCCTTGTAGAAGAGGTGTCTCATCAGTCTATCTATGAACAGCCTGTCTCGGTAATCACTGACTCCAAAACTACTTGGATGATACCCATGGTCCAATACCTACAGGACGGCACCCTACCCGATGACAAGTTACAAGCTCGCCAGGTAATCTTGAACGCACCAAAATACACTTTACATGACGGAGTCTTGTATAGACAATCTTACCTCCAGCCCAGTCTTCGGTGTCTCGACCCGGTTCAGGCCAACTACATCCTCAAGGAATTACACGAAGGCTCATGCGCAAACCATATTGGGTCCCGGACTCTCGCTAAAAAGGCACTCCGGTGGGGGTATTATTGGCCTACTCTTTTTAATGATGCACATGACCTAGTGGCAAAATGCGAGAATTGTCAGCGGCATTCACGGATTAAACACTTACCTCAAACAGAGCTGACAGGCATACAGAGTGCATGGCCTTTTATTCAATGGGGCATAGACATCGTGGGTCCTTTCCCTTTAGCTCCAGGTGGTTTTAAATTCTTAGTGGTCGCTGTGGACTACTTTACCAAGTGGGTTGAGGCCGAACCACTCACTACCATCACTGGAAGGAAAATCCTTAATTTTGTTTAGAAGAATATTGTTTGCCGATTCGGTATCCCTAGCACCATCGTTTCTGACAATGGGAAACAGTTCGGGAATGACCCTTTCCGCTCTTGGTGCGAAGAGTTACACATTAAACAGGCATTCACTTCGGTGGCTCATCCCCAGGCTAATGGCCAGGTCGAGGTGACAAACCGAACACTTGTTGAAGGCATCAAAAAATGCCTAGGCGAATCTAAAGGACTTTGGGCTGATGCCCTACCTCAGGTATTATGGGCTTATCGCACTACGCCACATTCTTCTACAGGCGAAACTCCTTTTAGCCTAACTTATGGCTCCGAAGCTGTCATCCCGGCAGAAATCGGAGTAGCTAGTCCTAGGGTGTTGACTTTCAACCCGGAACAGAACGAGGACGCTCTCCGTACCAACCTTGACGAAGTAGAATATCGCCGGGAACAAGCCCTTATTCGACAAGCCAAATATAAACAGCAAACAGCGAAGTACTACAAGAGTTCGGTGCACACAGTTTAAGGTCGGTGATCTTGTGCTCCGGCGCAATTCTACCAGTAAGGCCAGTCCTGAAGGCAAGCTCCATGCAGCATGGGAAGGACCCTATCGTGTGGTTACTGTCCATCCCCTCGGGAGTTATCAGTTTGCACGTGTCGATGGCACCCCAGTGCCTCGGACTTGGCATGTGACTAACCTTCGAAATTTTTTTCTCTAAACATTGTTAGTTTTACTTCTGCTTTCTGTCTCTTGCATAATTTGTTTTTATTCTGACATGGTTCTGACAAGTTTTGCTCAGTAAAAAATACTATTCTCATCTATCTATTGTTTGTTTATGATACCGTGGGGACGCCCCAATATCTTTATATTACATGTTTCCGAACATTTGTTTTCGATCCGTCGGGTGTATAAAACATGTCTCCGGACTCCATTACTCACTTTCTTGACCCAGTCAAGTTACATGATCAAACCTCAGGGTTTTGTTTAAATTCCATCCCACTCGATCAAAGAATACAAGGTGTTATTAATCTGTCTCCGGACTTCAGCTCGTTTCCTTTACCCGTCCTTGGTAATATGTTTAAGTGTTTTTATTTTCAAACATAATAAGATAATAGTAATAATAAAAAAAAAAAACGACATTTTTTTTCAACTCCATAATATGTATATATTCCGTATGGCTGTTACAACAGACTAATTATTTTGTCACTACATTATTTTGATTGGTTTCTGGCTACCCTATTCCCTATTGACGTTGTTCGGAGTCCTCTCCGAACCAAAACGCAAAACCTCGTCGCCTTGTCTCTGATCAACCACTTCTAGTCCTTCGGGAAGTCTCTTGCGCGTTCCGACGTCGCCCTAATTCGCCTCGGTCAAGGACCCCGGTCCCATGCCTATTACATGTCCCCTGAGGACTCCGGTCTGTTGCAGGATGTCCGGACCTTCTACTTGGGCCCAACATATTGATCCATTCCGCATGGCCCCATTCTAGTGGTGCCAAGGGATCCATCTCCTCGGGGGTTTGAGTTATGTATTCCTCGGTCTTATGTTGAGGGGGCTCTGTTGTTTTCCGAAACACTGGGTTTGCTCTCCGTCTCCTCCCCGGAGTGTTGGCCCATTCTACCGCATCCCATTCTTCTACAAGCATCTCATCAATTTCCTTTGCCAATGCTATAACTGTTGATCCACTGGCTTCCGGCTCAACCACACGTGTATCTCTCGGTTCTTGGGGGAGACTCGACATCACCTCGGGCATTTTCTTGGCTTTCCCTGCAACCACGGTGTGGTCATCGGACAACATCTTCTCTCGAGTACCAGCCTTTGTTTTCTTGCCCCGATGTTTCCTCCCGTTGCTGTGTTCCTGTTCCTCTTGATCTGCAATGTTTAAAGCTTCGTTCCTGGCCTCTACTTTCTTCTGCAGCTCTACAAGAAATCCTAGCACCAATCGGTTCCTTATGACTTCAGGATTATTGGCATCGCCTTGCTTGCTCCGCTGCTGGACGTCTCCCCGAATTTCTGCTCTCCGGGCACGAATCTCTTGGATTGATAGTCGCCCGCCATCAATAAGCAAGTGTTCACACTCTTGTTAGTTTATGCGGAGTTGCTCCAACTCCATATCTTTTAGCACGCACTCTGCTTTATACTGCCGCATTTGTTGTGCAGTTTCTGTCCACGAGCTTTCTGCTTCTGCGCACCTCTTTTCTACTGATACTAACTTCTTCGATAACCGCGGGACTTCTTGCAACATCCAGATATCCCGGTCTTTCTGTAACCAGGCTATTGATGATTGAAGCTGCTTTATTACCTCATATGGGTTTTCAATGTTTTCCTGGCAAAGTAGACACCTCGGTATTTAGACCGTACAGATACATGTACATTGTTACGAATAAGAGATATTGCGACATTTGATATCCATAAAACTGATTCAACATTGTTTATTTCTCTGGAAATACAAAGTTGCTCATTACAAAGCAAGAAATTACAACGGATTTTTTTTTTTACAGATCGTCTACTCTACATTCTGCTCATGAGTCGAAAGGTCACTGACCTCTCCAGGGGTAGAGGTGGTCCTTATTACACCCGAGAGCTCTGCAACGTCCCTGGCTACCTCTATTGCCTTGCCAGAGCCTTCAACCACATCGGTAGGCATTATGGCTCCTTTACGGGGAATGGGAGCTCGGTTCCTTAACTCCCGCACATAAAAATCGTTGCGAAAACCCAAGAAGTCTTTATCCTGGTCTTCATTACACCGTTTGATCACTTCGGGAGTTAAGAGTGTGTTCTTCTTCGCTAAGGCCTCGATCAGTGGCCACCTCGGTGCTTTCGTCAACGCATCGAAATATGCCCCATCTTCATTCCCCACTACATCATAGTTATACCCGAAGTCTTCGTCATAAACATTGACCTCCGGGTATTTATCATATATGGCCTCCAACAGCTCGCTTTCTGTAGCTGTGTCACCTGCAGCCACGAATGTGCTTAGGAACTTCAAGAACGTCTCTGTTTGCATCAATTTTTCGGCGAAGGCTTCTAACACAGCTCCCTGGCCCACGATCGCCTTGTTCAGCTCTTCCCGCGCCGCAGTTAGGTCACACCGGATCACGGCAACCTCAACAGCCTATTCCCGTAGTCTCGCTGTCTCTCTCTCAGCAAGCACTGCTCTGTCTCGAGCCACTCTGGCACTCTTCTGGGCCTCCGCGAATCCGGCACGTAATTTGATGACCTCGGCCTCCAGTTCGGCTATTCTGTCTTGGGAAGATTCTTTCTCCAACCTTCCCACCAGCCCGCGGATTGGCTCCAGCAGTTTTTCCAGCTCGGCCCCGGCCGCAGTTATTTCCGTCCTTTGTTCCTGCATTATCTCACTATCATGATGGGCTTGTGCGATACGTAATAGCACACTATTCACGTAGATACCTCGTGCGCCGGGGTCATATGCGCCTTTTTGGGAGGCGGTGGTGTTGTTGGAGAGGTGATCCTCCTCTTGGCGCTCGAAATCAACCCCGAGAGTGGAATGTTGTCCTCGTGGTCATCTCCGTGACCACCCCCCGCTGTCGTTTTCTATAGCTCCGGGGTCTTAGCTCTATCATCTCGCCCACCGGAGCTGGCTTCGGTACCCTTCTTTGCGGCACTCTTGAACTTACCTAGGGGTGGGAAAAAATACCAAAATGCCGAAATACCGCACATACCGCACATACCGTATCGAAAAATTACCGAAAATACCGAAATTTTTGGTATACCGAATTTTCGGTACGGTATGATACCGTACCGGAAATTTTCGGTACGGTAACGGTATGATAATTTAAAATTTTTGGTATTTCTGTATATACCGAAATACCGAAAAAAGTTCGGTATTTATCGGTATACCGAATTTTTTTCGGTATTTTGGTAGTTCGGTATTTCGGTATTTCGGTATACCAAATTCCTAACGGGATACCGTAAATTTTTGGTATACCGAAATTTCGGTATACCAAAATCAACGGTATGGATCGGTATATACCGATACCGATACAAAATTCGGTTTACCGAATTTTCGGTATGGTATCGGTATTTACCGATATCATACCGAATTTTCGGTATGCCGAATTTCGGTATACCGAAATTTTCGATACGGTAACGGTATGGATTTTCGGCGTACCGAAAATTTCGGTACGGTAACGATATGGGCAATTCGGTACGGTATACCGTACCGAACCACCCCTAAACTTACCCACTGCACACGACATGTCATATGTTAAGAGAATTTACAATTTTATCTTACACAATTTGTACAGAAATAAACGTCCTGCCCTCTAATTCTGCCCCGGCTCTCGACCTCTCTCTCTCAGCTACGCTTGGCGTCTCGTCAGAGTCAGTCCCGGTTGGGGTGTCTTTCTCTTGGGAATCCGAAGTCCCAGCAACCCATCTGGAATAATAGGGGCTCAACCCAGCTCCGTCCAGGACTTCTTCTGAAAATCTGGACCCCAGAACACCGATTTTTTTCAATATATCCACACCTCTAGGTTCCCCTGCCGGGGCACTATCTACTACCTCTAACATTTGCCACTTTGGCAGAACTATCTCCTGCCTAACGTAAATAAATTTGCTTCTCCATCCTTCAATCTTGCTCGGATTCTTTACTTTGAATCTCTTACCTGGTCTAGGGTTAAGGTAATACCAACCTTTATTTCTCCCCATCGTTTTCAACTGAAAGAAATGCCTAAATAAACTAACACTAGGCACTAATCCCCCCTTACTACACTCCACTAAAAATCCTACCACCTGCCTCATGGCATTGGGCCCTAACTGCCCCAAAGCTAGTCCATAATACTCCAACAACTTTACTAAAAAGTCTCACAGAGGAAACCTCAATCCTACGGCCAGTTGATCTATGTATACGGATATGAATCCTTTGGGAGGGCAACAGGCTTTATCCTTATCTTCGGGAATAATAAATTCAAGGTCAAAGGGTAAGAAAAAATTTGGAATCCATCGCCTAATTTGAGTCTCGGTTACAGTGGGTCTCACCCCTGCCACTTCGAACCCTTCTACTTCCTCCTCACAGTGGGGAAAACTTACTGCCTCCACTCTGATTTCACTAAGATCACCCCGGTGAATTTGCCTAGTTTCGCTATTCAAGGGGAAAATGACCCGTATAGGAGGTGCTCTAAAAGGCTCCCCCTCTTTGCCTACCTCCTCCACCCTAGATGAAGACGAAGATGAGATAGACATACTTACTTGTTTTCTTTGGTTGGTTGATGTGGTGTTTTATCTTCACAGATGGCACAATTGTGGATTTCTCTGATGCGTGATTCAGTTAACTGCAAGAGAAGAAGGTGAAGGGTTTCGATTTCCCACCTTTTCTTATAAATTCAGCAACGGTGCAGATTCGAGGGTTTAAAATCAACGGTCCTGATCTTCACGTGTCATACACGCGCCTCGAAACCCGCAATATGCGCCGTTTCACACGCGCTTACTCGAATATTGTGTACATCTGTCAGTCACGCGCCTCAGTTTTGTCCACCACTCGTGTTGAAGAAGCTTCTCAACTTCGGTCGACGGAGCTCGGGGTTTACTTTTTCTCAACTCCGGTTGAGGGACCTCGGAGTTTACTTTTTCTCAACTCCGGTTGAGGGACCTCGGGGTTTACTTTTTCTCGACTCCGGTTGCGGGACCTCGGGGTTGTTACTTCTTCTCAATTCCGGCTCAGGGACTTTGGTGTTTTTGCCTTCTATCTAATTCCGATCCCAGGACTCCGGGAATCAGATCTTCTATTTCACATCACTTCTGGTCCACTTTATCTACTTTATAAGCCGAATCCTTCTGCTCCGGCTTCTTTGGGGAAGGGGCATCTGGTAGGTATGGCCCAGTTGCCTAAAGTTACAACACCAATACCCGGCCCAAGTTGTCTAGGGCCGCAGGCTCAGTAATTGGCCCAAATACAGATTTCATAATTAGGTTGCGGTAGCAGCACACGGGGGATTGGAAGATTTCGCCCACGATCTTCTCTCAATCACAAAGGCAGGTTTGACGGCCTTAATTGTAGGAATATAGTTAGGGTTGTGATTTGTATGATATAAATAGTAGAATTAGAGAGAGGAGAGGGGTTGAAACTTTGATCGGAGAAAAACCACCTGTAAACTAAACGAAAAAGAAGAGAAGAGAAAGATCCCGGTAGGGACATTATTTTCCCGTGGACGTAGATCTCCGGATCGAACCACGTATACCTTGTGTCTTATTATCTGGTTACCTTTCAATTTGTTATTTTTGGTTGGTACCTTCTTGAAAACGGATTGCGTTTTATCAATATTAAAAAAACTCAATTATATTTTTTTATAGCGGAATTGTTTCACTAATTTTACTTTAGTTGCAGTTCAAACCAAAATACTATAATCCAAATAAACATTCAAATTTAGCATAAATAATCAACCAACAAACAATCTACTTTTTTGAATCAAATATCTTATTATAATATATGCAATATGGATGTCAACTAAATATCGTGTAAAGATGAACAATTTAATATATTTTGCATAAAAACAGATTAGAAATTAAAAAAAAAAAAAAAAAACCTTATTTGTACTTTAAAAAAATGAAAGCAACTTACGAACTTACGAAAAGTGACAAAAAGTTACCAATGTAGTAAAAATTTAGACGGGAAAGTAAAAATGAAAAAAAGCACCCTGCATTTTGTTTATATATGTAGATTGGAAATAGTTGTATCCAACTGTTCTAGTTTTTTATTTCCCATTTCTTGATTTTGGGGCAATATATATGATTTAAGAACACATATTTGTTGGATCGATCAAGAGGATAATAATTGTTGATATATTGCTTCAATAATTTCGATTAAATTAAGAGTGCAATTGTATTCTTTTAGTGGAATAGAATATAATTAATATTAATATGATAAGTCAAGAGTTGACCGGGTCATAATCAATTTGTTGGAGCTTGATTTAATTGGGTTCGGGTCCTTTCGGTGGCTCAATATGAACTATAATAAATTATAAATACTATAATTTATTATTGCAATACAATAAATATTTTGGATATTGATAGATATGGAAGATGAAGATATCCAGGATCTCCTATATCTATTAGGATATGCTGCTTGGAGAAAAAGAATAATGGGATATTATATATATAAGTCACGCCAATTATTCTTATTTCTGCTTAATCTCGGCGCATTCAATATATTTCAAGGAGGTGTCCACACATCGTGTATTGCAGTGCAGTTCGTGAGAACACCGGAGAAGGCTTGGAGGTTTGAAACTATACGCTACAAAGGTATTAATTTAATCATTCTAGCGTAAATTAATTAATTGTAGAACAGATGATAAATCAGTCGATCCTACAACGGTGTATCCGATCTTCAATATTCTATATTGTGGATCGGATAGGAATCGTGGTTCTAACAATTGGTATCAGAGTGTAGGTTTTGATATTATTGTATATTCTCTATTAATTAATTTAATTTTGCATATAGTGTTGAGCGGTGTTTAGGTTTACAATTTTATTATTGTTATGGATGAATGTTTTAATTTTTATTGAACAGTTTATGGCCTAGTTTTATGGTACAAATTTGTATTTTGTATTTTCGAGTTGTACTCAAGGGGGTGGATTACGCCTCCATGTTTTCCCCTTGTTAGATTTTGAATATATGTATTTTTTGTGTTATTTTCATAAATGGGGGCGTTCTTTATTTTATTTGAGTTTATGGGGTCAACTTGAAAGATTTCAGAAGTAATAGAAAGTGGATGAGGGCAATTGTTCATCATCCCCAAAATTGGAGGACTAATTTGCGAAGGCAAGAATCCTCCATTGTTGATGAAACTGGAGCATCTGAAACTTCCAAATTATCAACCAGAAACAAGCCAAAGCCTGGCGATCTTCTCGACGGGGGCACGGCCGTCACGGCCGCGAGACGACGGCAGGGCGAAAAAGGGGCAGAAAGTTCGTTGCGGTTTTTTTCCTAGTTGCGTTTTTTTATTTCCGGCGAAGGTATGGTTTAGGCGTATGGCGGCTGCTGCTCATCGCCTTGTGACAGCACTGAAGGAAAGCTGATAAAGGCGGCGCGACGGATTTCCGGCGAGCATAGTGATAACGGCGGCGGCGGCTAAAATGGCAGAGGCTAGGGTTCAGACCACAGGCCTAGATCTAGACCGGGTTTCGGTCCGAGTCGGGTCGGGTCTGTGGGTCTGGACCGGATCTAGTATAGGGTTTAGGGGATGGGCTGATTTTGTTAAATTGGGTCCAGTTCACTAAATTTTCTGTTGGGCCATTTTAATTAAATAAAATGATGGGCCAGATTTTTGGGCCTGTTGTTTTATTTGCTGCTGGACCATTATCGTGGGTTGTTGAAAATTTACAATAAATTCATTCTGGACCAAGAAAATTGCAGATGGACCGTGAAATATTGGGCTGGGTTGTGGTTCAATTAGTTTTTCATTTTTCTTTAATTTGAGTCTTGGATGGCCATAAATTTGTTCTTGTTTAATTATTGCTTATTATTTGCTTTGATTATGCATGAAATTAATTGTCATTCACATAACATGTCATATAGTATTGTATGAACACCGCTCTAAGTACTAATCTATCATGCATATTCTTTATTTAATTTTCTTTTCTAATTTAGAATTAGATTTGAGAATTAATAAAGTAATTAATATTTAATTATTTTGAGAGTCAAAATAATTTGGAAAATATTAATTGGATAAAACCTAAATTAGTTTTATAAAATATTAAGTGGGTGAGGGTTTATTTATAAATCCACGACCTCCTTTATTAGCTCAAAAGTAAGAATGTATGTATGCATCATACTAATTCAATTAGTCTCCCTATAGGAGGGCTGCATTGGTTTCGGTTACTTGATTGGGCCCAAATATGGTAGTAAATTTTAAATTTCAATTAATTATGTTTATCCTATAGATACCATAATTATTTGATAGTTTTAAAATTTATTAAAATAAAGGTTATACACTTAAATCAAAATATTATAAGGACTTCCTATAGAATATCCGAGCAATATTATTGAGGGTCAAATAGATGTGATACTAAGTCAATATAGCATGAGATGCGGGGTATTTGATTTAGTGGAGATCCCAACCTAGCTTTAAATCAACATTTACCACTCCTTTAGAGGGGTATGCTTCGATTTTGGGGTTTTAGGTAATCACATAATAATGTATTTTATGGGTCTACTTATTAAAAGTATTATTTCATGTTTTGAACATGCATTCATTTTATTCTATGCAAAGCTCATATGTGTTGTTTTATTTCAGAAAAATGTCTTCTAGCGCATTCTATGGTATTGACTAAAAATCAACTAGTGGGAGATAACTACATTGATTGGAAACGTAATCTATTGATTGTTCTCACTGCTGAGAAGTTGAAATTTGTGCTAACTGAACCTTGTCCTAAACTGACCATGGAATCCAGTGACGAGGAACGTGGGGCTCATGACAAGTGGATTCATGCCAATGACATGGCTCGTTGTTACATTTTGGGTTCTGTCTCAAATGTGTTGCAACAGAGGCATGGAGACATGGAGACATCTACTGAGATCATGGAGAGTCTTAAAGAGATGTTCTCTCATCAAGGAAGCCAAGCACATCAGGCTGCTATTAGAGCCATTATGACTAAGTGTAAGAAGCCTGGGACGCCTGTTAGAGATCATATGCTAAATTTGATCGGAATGTTTAATGTAGCTGAGGCTTTAGGGGCTGAAATTGGTTCGGATACTCAGGTAGACATGGCACTGGAGACTCTCCCTGAGATGTTCTCCCAGTTCAAGGTCAGCTATAATATGAATAAGATGAAAATGTCTCTGAATGAACTAATGAATCCAAAACGCTAAAAGCATTCTTAAGGCTCAAAATGGTGATGCTTTTGCTGTTGCTTCTGTTGGACAATCCTCATTCAAGTCGAAAGGTAAGGGTGGAAAAATGAAGAAGTCTAATAAGAAGGGCTAACAGCAATCAACAAAGAAGGCCAAAACAGATGGAAAACCTAAGGGTAAGTGTTTTGGATGCGGCGAGAAGGGCCATTGGAAAAGAAATTGCCCGATTCTCATAGCTAAGAAGCAAGCTAAGGGTGAGTTATCCTTTATTGAGTCTTGTTTAGTGGTTGATTCTACGGATACTTGGATAGTAGATTCTGGAGCCACTAACCATATTTGCAATACTTTGCAGGGGTTCCAAGTAACTCGACAACTTAATGAAGGGGAACATACTCTGAGGGTTGGCACATGAGCTGTGGTTTTTGCAAAAGCTGTCGGAGTTATTTATCTTTATTTTTCAAATAGGAAGTATTTGGTTTTAAGTGATTGTTATTATGTCCCGGATATTACTAGAAATTTAATTTCTGTTGCTTTATTATTCAAACAAGGATATTGTGTTCATTTTTCATTAATGACAGTCGATATTTCTGCGATTGTTTGTAAGGGGCATATGGATAATGATTTATGTATTTTAAAACCAACCGACAACTCATTGCATCACACAGCTAAGTGTATAAAACTGTATCCTACTAATGAAACATACTTATGGCACTTAAGACTTGGTCACATTAATCTTAATAGGATTCATAGACTAGTAAGGGATGGTCCTTTAAGTAACTTGAAGGTGAAATCCCTGCCTGTATGTGAATCTTGTTTAGAGGGTAAAATGACTAAGAGGTCTTTTAAATCTAAGGGATTTAGGGCCAAAGAAGTTTTAGAATTAGTACACTCTAATGTATGTGGGCCAATAAATGTTCCAGCTAGAGGTGGATATGAGTATTTCATTACTTTCACAGATGACTACTCAAGATATGGTTATGTTTACCTAATGGACCGCAAATCTGAAGCATTTGAGAAATTCAAAGAATTCACATTGGAGGTGGAAAAATAATTAGGTAAGAACATAAAAACGCTTCGATCAGATCGAGGTGGGGAGTATCTATCCAATAACTTTAGGACATACTTGACAGAGAATGGGATTTTATCCCAATTGAGTGCACCAAGGACCCCACAACAAAATGGTATTTCAGAAAGGAGAAACAGGACCTTGTTGAACATGGTCAGGTCTATGCTAAGCTTCTCAACTCTCAAAACTTCTTTTTGGGGCTATGCCCTACAAACAACAATATACTTACTAAACTTGGTTTCTTCTAAGTCTGTACCTAAGACACCCTTGGAGTTGTGGAATGGGCACAAGCCTAATCTAAGATATCTTCGGACATGGAGTTGTCCAGCACATGTGTTGAAGAGTAAGACGGAAAAGATGGAATCAAGATCAGAATATTGTGTGTTTATAGGATATCCGAAAGGAACAAGAGGGTACTATTTCTATAGTCCTCAAGATAAGAAGATTTTTGAAAGCACAAACACAACTTTCTTAGAGGACAAGTATATAGAAGAACGTGAATCCAAGAACAAGGTTCTTTTGGAGGAGATAAATAAAAATATTCCTAGATCATCTGCTCCAGAGATCCACACTGAAACTGTTCATGAATTCACGACTCTACCATCCGGTGTTGAATCCAGTGGGAGACATATGGCGACTCCGCCAAGAATGTCTATGAGAGAATCGACACCTGAAATGATAGAAAATCATGTTCCTAATGTTCAATCACCCTTAGGTGATGGGATTGACATCGAGGAACATGAGGAAAGAGAACCGTCTCCGATTGTAAACGAACCTATAGCGACTAGACGTGCGAAGAGGGTCATTCGACCACCTTCCAGACTTGTTCTTTACGGAGTCTCTTGAGGCGGTCTCTGTTGAACAAGAGGAAGATCTTGCATCGTTTAGAGAGGCTATGGAAGGTAAAGACGCTGGTCATTGGAGAAGTGCTATGGATTCAGAAATGAATTCCATGTACACTAATTCTGTCTGGGATCTTGTAGACAAACCCGATGGGGTAAAACCTATTGGGTGCAAATGGGTCTACAAGAGAGAGGAATAGATGGAAAGGTGGGGAGGTGACAGATGCACTGGCTCAAATGCACACAAATATGTGAAAGTTGATTACAAAGTATGATGTTATCTGATGATTGATTAAAAGCATAGTTATGTGGTATGATTGAAATGTAATAATGGAATATGATGTTATGTAATAGCAAAAAAAGAAGGCCCATATGTCTAACAAAGAGCTATATGTTTGCCAAAATTACGTTCTGCACAAATGATGGATGCCTACTCCTATATATAAACTTCATTTCTCAATCCCATGCTTACAACTTCACACTTCACCATTTTCTTTCTTTTATTTTATAAATATATTAGGATTACAATTTTATTATATAACGGAATATCTTTAAAAGGGTGAAATAAAATTGTAGTTTAATAACATTACATTTGATTTCAAACTAGCATTTGGAAAGTTAAACTTGTTTTCACATTTTTTAATTGTTTACGAAAATCTAGCATTCACAAGGTTAGTTCTTTAACCCTAGTAAACTTTAAATTTATTTCATAAAGGGTTAAAAAAATTACACCCTAAACTATGTGTGATTTATCACTTGGGTTCCTAAATCTTTTTTTGCTATCACTTACATGTCTAAACTACACGAAACTCACTTAAATGTCTGCAGGCGAGAATTACGGCCAAAATTTGTCACGTGTACGCTATGCTCCTTATTTAGTGGCATTTCAGATGGGATGTACTATAGAAATGTAGGCCGAAAGTACCATCGAGCAAGAAGCCCAAGTCAATAGGCTAAAAACTCGACGTGCCCTAGGCCAACTAAAAAATCTTAGCATATTTAAGAACAACAGGTAAGACCAAACACTACAAGAAAAACTACTTTTAGTGACAGAAAAATAGTGAGAGTAAGAATATACTCTCACTAAATGTGAGACAAACATGACTTTAGTGAGAGTAAAAAGTTACTCTCACTAATAACACTGAAATTGGTGAGGAAAATCTTGAATTCATTTAAACATTTTTCCTTTACCGTCACTATAGCTGTGAAAAAACGAGGGGGAATATTTTCCCACTCAAAGCTACTAAAAGGACTCAAATTTTCAACAGCAAAATAAAACAAAAAATGGGAAATCAATTTTTTTATAACAAAAGCAATGAAAAAATCTTCATTTCATACCCTAATCTTCCTCCGTCTCTCCTACTACCATCTCTCCAAAAATTCCGCCGCTCCTCCATCCACCATCCTCCATTCTCCATCGGCCTTCTGCCATTCAGCAATCTTCTTCCCGCTGCTGATTATGCAGTTAACAGGTAAGGAGATCTACAAATATGCCTCTCTTCTTTACTATTTCTATAAATTAAACCCTAAGTTTCAGTTCTAATTGACTAATGATGTCTTCAATTCGGTCTATGTATTCTCGATTATGTTTCCTTACGAACTAAAAATTTGCTATGACTTGTAAGATACTGAAGTCTCTAGTGTATTTTTCTTTAACAAGATGAATCTTATGAGCTCTAGTAATTTTTATTTTCTAAATTTGGTCAGCGGATGTTTGGTTCTCTTTAGAGGAGGATGTGATCGAAGTACGCTCGCTCTTCCTCTGTCTGTTTCTAGATGAATTCAATAGCTATTGTCTACAATTGTTGATTATTCAATTAACCTCTTTTGTGATTACTGTGAGAGAGGTTAGGGGCACGACAAATATACATGAATATCAGGGGCTGAATTGATGGGCGAGCATTGAATTAATGTCCCAAAAGGCGTGGCCATTGGTTCAATTGATGAATGCAAGAAGGCCTTGCGAGATAATTGCCTTAACTAGAGTGAGGTGGGCGAGGGATTGGAACATTTAAGAGTGGTCTCCAAGGTGGTGTGTATATTATGAAGCTGACCAGGTTGAGGATGTAGCTGGGAAAATGCTAGGGCAAGTACTTATTACTAAACAAACTGGACCTCAAGGAAAAATTGTGACCAAGGTTTATTTGTCAGAGACGTTGTCACTTGTCAATGAGAGGTACTTTGCTATTACCCTTTATCATAAATTCGTTGGTCTCTTATTATAGCTTGTAAAAAGGGTGGAACTAGTATCGAAGATCTTGCTGAAGAACATCCGGAATTAATCGTAAATGTACCTATTGATGTTTCTACTGGAATTATTGATGATGATGCTGCTGCAAAGGTAGTTGATGGGTTGTCACTAAGACACCGACAGGGGCTGATAGAAATGCTTCAATTGAACAAATGAAAAAGTTATACGATATCTACAAATGTGACTGCACATTGTTAGAGATCAATCCTATTTATGAGACTTCTGATAAGCAATTGGTTGTTGTTGATGATTCAGGTATACATTTTAATGACTTGGACCTTATGATCAAAGTTGTTCACTGTTACTTTTGGATGAATTGAAAGAAATAACTTTTTGCTTCAGGTTTTTATGTCAACTTGGGATGGTTCCAAATTTCTTTAGCAAGTTTTTGGCTGTGTTATCCACTCTTCCTAGTAGTATTGTTCTACCTTTCACAGAGATGCAAAAATTAGCCAGAGGCATAAACGAAAACCTTCGTAAGATCGTACCACTCGGGATGTTGAAGGAGTAGATAGAGACTTCATGCGCATGATCCTAGTGGTGATCCAATGGGCTGAGCCACCAAAACTGCCATCTGAATAAAAGAGAAAATTTGATTTTCGCTTATTCTTTTGGGCTCTTAATTGTAATATTGTTGGGTTCAGATTTTCCTATAAAACAATGGTTTAATTTTTTTTTTTTTTTTTATTTGTTAACTTAGCCAATATTTATTAATTTTAATGTTTTTTTTCTAGAATTCTCACTTCCAATTCTTTTTTGCAATTTGTCTTATTGTTTTCTATTAACCATAAAAATACAAATAATAAATTAAAATAAAGATAAAATATAAAATTATAGTTTTAACATACTATATTTACTTAGGCTCAGACCCAAAATCCAAATAAGCACTTCAGATTGTTTTTACAATAGTTCGTTACTATGATCTTGGGCCTGACGAAGAAGTTTAAGACAACGAACATTACTTTATATGAAGTTTTGGTCCATATTTGATGAGGAGCATTGGTCCTACATCGTGTTTATTTGTTGATTGGTTTTATTGAATTATGTACTAAAACATTTAGAGGTGTTTTTCATAAGATAAATAGATGGTCGGATAATCAAATGTAGGTTACATACTATCCACACAGGTAGGTTATATACTATCTACACGGTCTGACATAGTTGATCATATTTACGTTATTTAACTTCACATCTTACAGTAAAACCTTCTTACTAGATTTTTTGCCAAGTTCTCAAATGTTTACTTTTACTAATAAAATGAGACAACAACACGAAATTCATATTTTGAGACAGAACTCATATTTTGGAACAGATGAAGTAATAAATAATAAGAGGATACTAAGCAACTAGGTATTAAACATGTCTTGAGACAACATAAATTTTCATAATGTGGTGGAGCACTATCTCAATTAGACCAAATGTGAAATCCACACAATATGATACTCTTGGCTCCTTACTTTAGGCCTTAAATATAACAATTGAAAAAGAGACTGAAGATCATGCAAAGGTAGATCGAATGTTGACTCTTAAAGCTTACTCATTTTGTTGGCTGACTTTGACTTGGTCAATAGGTTATATGAAGAGCTAAAGGCTGAGAACATGAAGCTTCTTGGAGAAAATGCAATGCTTATAATTGAAGTTTAGAAACTTCTAGCTGAAGCAATTAACTATTGTTTCAAGCTGAGAAATAAAAGAAATTAATGTCAACCATCATGTCTTTCAGTAAATCATCTAGGAATCTGGATGAGATACTAATGTTCAAATAAACCTATTTGACATGACAGGGATAGGATTCTCTGATACAGTTTCTAATTGTCATGCAGCAAGTACTTCTACTGATGTTCCAGTAAGAAGTACGTTTGAGCCAATTCTGCTCACCAAACAGTTTAACGGTAAGTCTAGAAGAGTGGAGAATATCCCTACTAGGAAACCTAGACTGGAATCAGGCTATAAACCTGACAAGGGGAAGTCAATTGTTGTAAACACACTAAGCACAGATGCAGTAGGAAGCAACAACATGTAACAAACTTTGGCTACTGAGTGCAGTAACTTCCTACAACGGCCTAAGAGCAACCGCAGAATACAACTTTCAATGCTCAAAGGCTTCCACGCTATGTGAAGAGGAACCATCACTAGTCACTCCAATCCAAGAAGCAACCTGCTATTGGTACATCTGAAAAGGGGAAACCTTCCAAGGCACCAAGCAAGTTAGCCCAGAAGAACAACTTGCTGCTCAGAGTTTCGCTATAAAATGGTTTGAAAGAAAGACTATTTCCCAAGGACCCATTAAGCAATGGGTACCTAAGTCTACTTGATTACTTTGCAAGTAAAGTCGTGTACTCGACCTAGTGATATCTGGTACATCGATAGTGGGTGTGTAGGTATATGACATAGAACAAGAAGTTACTAAAGGATTTCAAAGATTGCAAAGGACCCAAGGTGGTATTTGGAGAAAATGACAAAGGCATCACCAAAGGTGTTGGAACTTTCTCTAAAGGCAAGGTCAGAATAGCATATGTCTACTTCATCGAGGGTTTACAATATACTCTACCGAGCATAAGCCAATTCTATGACAATAGACATTCTATAAAGCTCACTTAAGGGAAATTCTTAATAAGAGATGTTAAGTCCAACCAAATGAAGCTCATAGACACTAGAAAGGTTAACATTTATGTAGTTGACAGGGAATTTACTGGAGAACATCTCTCTTGCTCCATAGCTAAAAACACCCCTGAACTCAACTGGCTATGGCATGAGAGAACGACCTCATCTGAATTTCAAGAATATCAACAAGCTGGCACATAAAGGGTTAGTAAGAGGATTATCAGATGTAGCATATAGGAAGGAGAGTGTGTGTGATGCATGCTTAAAAGGAAAGCAAATCAGGAAGTCCTTCAAAGACAAGCATGTTAGATCATCTCACAAGCTTCTGGACTTGCTGCATATGGACCTCTTCGGACCAATTGAACATGTAAGTTTAAGTGGGATGAAGTAATCACTAGTAGTAATGGATGACTTCTCAATATATGCTTGGACTGTGTTTTTAGCCAAGAAATCAAACACTCAGAAAAAAGCTCCCAGACCTTATGAAGCGAATTTATGAGAAATGCCTCAACATTGTCAAGATCAGATCAGATACCAACAACTTCATAGAGACTCTGCAGCAGTAATGGGATTCATCATGAGTATTCAGCTACCAGAACTCCTCAGCATAGTGTTGTAGCAGAAAGGAGAAACAGAACATTAAAAGAAGCTGCTAGGACCATGATTGCTGAAGCACAACTGCCTAAGAGATTCTGGGCAGAGGTAACCAACACATCATGTTATACTTAGAATAGATGTCTTATCAACAAAGATCTGGATATGCCACCATATGAGATGTGGACTAGAAGAACACCTAACATATCATACTTCCATATCTTTGGTTGTAGATGTTTTATGTTGAACAATGGGAAAGAACATCTAAATGGTTTCGATGCTAAATCTGATGAAGGAGTATTTTTTGGATACTCGTCAGTAAGCAATCATTTAGTGTGTTCAACAAGAGAACACTTGTGGTGGAAGACTCACCACACGTGGTCTTTGATGAACCCTACTGTAACCCAGAAGGAATTGAATGGATTACAACAGGGGTAGAAAATATGAGGTTGAAAAAGAATAAGAAACCCGTTCCTTATGTGGAGATCCAGTAAGCAACTCTGACTGATGAAGAGCCTACTGTAGAGGAGGAAGTAGCTGCTGAAGGTACTAAAAATCCTACAATAGAGGTTACTGTACCAGAACCTACAACACAACAAGGATCTCAACGACAACTCAGCAAGATGGTGTGAACCAAGGGTTGGAACCAGACAGGAGATGATTAAGGGATCATCCACCCACCCTGGTCATAGGGAGAATAAATGGAGTAAGGATAAGGATATCTGCACCTTACGAAGTCATGTTCTCCTGCTTCATTCTCAAACGGGACCTGGTACATTGAGGTAGCTCTAAGTGATCCTAATTAGTTCAAGCCATGTAGAAGGAACTCAATGAGAAGTATGGAATTTGGTTTTAAGACCTACTCATCAAGGTGTATTTGAGACCAAATGGGTGTTCCAGAACAAACTAGATGAGTTAGGGCTTGTTACCATGAACAAAGCAAGGCTAGTTGTGAAGGGCTACTGTCAGGAGAAAGGCATAGATTTTGATGAAACCTTTGACCCTGTATAGCTAGGGGTGAGCAGTGGTCTCGGAGATCATCCGCTCCGCATTGAACCCCGAATTGAAAGCACTTTGACCCAATAATATCCATTGACTATTTCACCCTCGACGACTAATGATACATGTGCTATGTGTTGTGTGCATATTAACAACCCTCCCCTCTCGGACATCGAGTTATTAAGCAAGTAGAATAGACTAATTGGCCAAATCATTCAATTTTAAAAAATAAGAACCAACACATACGATAAGAATATTGAATGGAGTCTAGAGTGAAATGGTAATCAAAACATACTCAAACCTAAGCCTATTTCCTATTCCTATAACACAAATATTTTTAACTACTTATGTCTATAATTAAAACCAAAGAACGTTCATTAACAAACATTCTAAAAGCAATAAAATAAACAAGAATTGAACTAAACCCGAAGTCTTTAACCTTGATCTTCTCTGCTTCGTGCTTCTTCCCCTTCGATTCAAGCCACCAATGTATTTCTAACATAAGATATTCAATGATTATTTTCAAATCTATTTATAAGTTGGGAAAGATTGGGGTTGAAACGGGCCAAATATAGGCACAAACACGTACAAAATGCATAAACTGCCTTATCAACTCGATCGAGTTACTCAAATGAAATTGACCAAGTTCGCTTTGTTGTGCCATACTGTTTTTTGCTTCGAACAACCTACTCGATCGAGTTAGCTTGTCCAACTTGACTGAGTACATTTCAACCTTTTCTTCTCCAACTTCAAGGCTATATTTGAAGGTCTTTCGGTCATAATTTGGCTTCGGCTATTTCTGGAAAGTTTTAACCCTTTGAGTTAGCCTTCCAATGCTACCAATTGCACCTCATTTGAACATGTAGAACTCAAGTTATGAGCAAAACATTGAAGGAGTGTCATGCTGGAATTTTGCATTTTGCCTCTTTTCGCCGTTCACCTCATCTCTTGCTCATTTCTTCTCCAAACTTCGTTCTAATGGACTTTTAAGCCTAAAATAATGTCGTTTAACAATAAACACGAGCAAAAATGTTATTCGGCTCAAGATAATCAAATATAACACAAAATCACCGAATTAATATGCAAACACTACCGAAATACTTGTATAAATCGGCCTAAATGCATGCATACGTTACGTGTATCACCAGTCTATTGTTATTAATGGAGACTAGCCTTTGAGTCATAGAGGTTACTGAAGTTTCTGCTAAGGTGGGTATGACTTTAATTAGTGCTGTTGATTGTGATAAAGGGGGATGGGGCAGCAGATGGGGGGTTTATGCCTCATGTCAAAAGGGGATTTGACAGTTGTTGTGCGAGGTTCTTTGAGACATTTTATCAATTGAATTTTAAAGGAGGATGGGAAGGAGTGGATATTTACTGGGATAGACAGTTGGTAGGAAGAGAGCCAGAAAAGTGAATACTTGGGCCTATTGCGAGATCTTGGCTCTTCTGACATTGAGAAATGGCTTTGCATGCGGGATTTGAACGAGATATTGTTCTATCATGAATAGCTTGGGGGATGATTACGGGATGACAGGAAGATGATTTAATTTCATGAGGTTATTGATCAAGTTGGCTTAGAAGATTCGGGGTATGGCAGTTTTAGTTCACTTGGATGAATAGCTAGATAGGCCCAATAATATTGAAGAGAGGCTAGACAAGTGTCTTAGGTTTGTATAGTGGCCAACAATGTTTATTCATACACAGGTGGAGCACTTAGTGCATAAGCAATTAGATCATTGTCCTATTTCATTGAAAATGGCCCGTAAGATGAGGAAGAAGCGTAAAAGAAATGGTGAAAGGTCTATCGGTTTGAGACGATGTGGCTGCAGGATGAAACAAGTAGAGTAGCGATGGGAAATGCTTGGGATCATGGGTTGACGGAGGCAATGCCGAACGGTTTGAATCTGAAAATTGAGCATTGTAGATCTAGATAGTCTTTGTGGGAATCATTATGTTTTGGTAACATTACTGTGAAGTTGAAGGAATGCGAAGAAAAGCTACCCTGGCAGCATCAGGGGACCCTATCAATGGCGACACTAGACCAAATTGGGGAACTTGAACGGGAGTTGCTTGCATTACAATGTAAATAGGAACCCATGTGGCATGAAAGCTGGAGAGTCAATTGGATGAGGGCTGGAGATAAGAATACTTCTTATTTCCATAAAACAACAAATGCGCGTAGGGAGAGAAATGAAATTATTTGATTTAAGTCTTCGATTAGGGAGTGGATTAATGATGAGGAGGCTATATAGAAGGAGTTTAAGGACTACTTTAAAACTCTCTTTAAGATGGGTGGTAATCTTAATATAGATAGAGCTATTGCTGCAGCAGAGCCAAGTGTTGCGAGCGACATGCAAAACACATTGACAACACATTTAACGGTGAGGAGGTGACGGATGCACTGGCTCAAATGCACACAAATATGTGAAAGCTATTTTTTTCTTATTGTGATCTATATTGTTTTCACTTTTTTTTTTTTTTTTAATTTCTACTCTACATATAAAAAACAATTCATGTCCAGTTACTTTCTAATCACGTTAGTAGTAAAGGAGAAGAGATAGTTCGAGATAATATAGTTTTTTACTCATCATTTATGATTTTTTAGGCAGATAGTTGATCACGTTATTAGAAAAGATAAACAAATATTTTTGGATAATATATTTTTTTGCTCATATAGTTTTCCAGGCCAAAAGTTAATATAGTCCATGTAACCAATATTGTAAAAAATTCATAATTGTGCAGGACAAAAAAATAAGATATATATACTTGTTATTTGTGCAACTGATTTGAGTTTTGTATTTATATATCTAATTAGGGTTTGTACCAAATATACCTAATTAGGATTTGTACCAACAAAAACTACTAACCCTCGGAGCTTCTTACCAAGCATTACAGATGGACCAAATCACATCTATTGCCAATCCCTCAACCACTATATTTATACATCAACCAAATCAATCTGATTTGATAACTAATTAATTAATCTGTAGGTTGGGCCGCCAGTTTTCACGAAGCGTCAGTTGACCTTTGTTTCCTTACCCCCTAAGCCGATATCTCACCTTTTCACAAACCGTCATTTAATTATCCAAGCCTTTATCTCTGTAGCAGGTACTCTCTCAAGTCTTACCTCATACAAAATATGTCCTCCACTACTAGTTATCAGAGGAGTTGGGCAACTGGCGAAGAGGTTTTGCTTCTTGGTCTCTTTTCAAGGTTTTCAAAAAGTGAGGATCTAGGTAGTCCTCATGTGATGCATGATGTGGTCGCCAGACTTGCTAGTAGGATTTACGAAGTTTATCACGAGCGACTTTCGGTCGAAGATATTGTCAAGAAGATCCAGTCTATGAAGGATAGGTATGTAGAATTTGCCTGGTTTGCTAAAACTCCTGAAGTTTGGAATGATATTGCCACGAACTTGATTCAAGCTACACCCACCAACTACCACAACATAGTTTTGGGAAAATCCTACCCTGCCTAAAAAAAAAAAAAAAAAAAAATTGTATTGAGTTCTTTGGTTTTAATATTCTTGTATTGTTCATTTTCTATTTGTTAGGATGAAAGTCATCACCGCTCACTCAAGCTCAAATCGAAGACTGACTAGAGATGGCTCACACTTGATCACCTTTTCCGGAGATTGAAGATGGAGACCCTCGACTACCCATGGCTTCTTGTCACATCTGGAGAATACGATCCCAAATGAGTTGAAGAACCAGTTAGAGGTGACCCTTATTTATGGATTCGATGGATGATCGAGCTAAATGCGTTGTTGGAACATATGTAAATGTGGTGGCTGATTGGGTTGGATTAAGGATTTTTGAATTACTGTTTAGGGTTCTAACTGAGGTTTTTGTTACATTGATGTGTAAATTTGGGGTTGAAGGTATTCTTTAATAGTTTCTATTATATATAGAAATTTTAAAATACTGGGTTTTGAGGTAATGGTGTCAATATGTGATTAGGTTGATTGGTTGCTAAGATTTTTTATTTTATTTGTTTTCTGATGAAAGTCATACCACCATGGTTTCAGTTCGACGACGATTTAGTTCCTATTATATAAATATTTTTTAAATTTATAGTGTTTCGAGGTAATGGTTTTCATATGTGATTAGGTTGATTGGTTGCTATGATTTTTTTATTTTAACTATAAACATTATTGATTAATGCTCAATTTTTAACGTTGTTTCCTCACATAGATTATAACTAGGTTAAAAGAATATAGATAAAGTAATCTCAAATAATTTATGAATTTTTTATGCAAACATATGTACTTGGTTAGAGGAGATCTTAAGTAGGTTTTGAAATGCAAGGACAAATTTAAGCAATCTTTTTACAACAAGATTTCACATCTTTCTTTTTAGAAGGAAATGAAAAACTATAAAATTGTGGAGAGGAGAGAGAGCGCGTATTGAAATTCTTATACTGACTGTCGCGGCTTCTCTTTATTTTTACACAAATAATGATCATTTCATACTCCTAATCAAATTTAAATAAAATCTTGGAAGATATCTAGATAATTAAGCAAAATAAAATAATGATTCTAATTAAAATAAAGTTGTTCATGAGTTTCTTCCCTAAAATTGGCCTCATCACGGGCTTCTTCCCTAAAATTGACCTCTTTAGTAATTCCAAGCCCATCTCCACTTGGCCCATATCTTCACAATTCAGCCCAAATTACACATTTTTGCCTAATTTCGCTCCAAGCCCCAAATTAATGTCTCCTACACTAAGATATAATTAACCAGATCAATTAAGACGTTCAAATCATCCCAAAAATAAGGGAATATGAATATAAAATATGGAATAATATATGCACATCACATGAAAATGAAAATAATCTACCTTTGGTTTTAGAAGCCAAAGAAATATCATGATTGTTAGGAAAAAAAAAATACCGAAATAAATAATTGTCGAGGATCCTAAAATTATCTATGATGTAGCACTTTAAATTGTGAATATATCAGTTCAAAACTTTAACAAATGTCTTTGTTTTATTTAAAAAGACCAAAAAACTTGTTCATTGGGAGGAGATCTTTAGTAGGTTTTGAAATCCATGGACAAATTAAAGCATTCTTTTTACAACAATATATCACATCATGAAAATCAAAATTATTTGCCTTTGTTTTTAGAAGCCAAAGAAAAAATAATGATTGTTAGGAAAAAATAAATACCGCAGAACCCTAAAATTACCTATGATATAACACTTTAAATTGTGAATATATCAGGTCAAAACTTTAATACATGTCTTTATTTTATTTAAAATGACCAAAAAACTTTTGTTCCTTCGGACAAATATGAATAACATAATTAAAATAGAAAATGAATAATAAGATCGAAATATCTTTTTGGTTTTCGATGAAAGTTATGTTGAAGACATTATTATGTGAAAGATATTGCTAAAGATCAATGAAAATAATAGAAAAAAGATATCGAGGAAGATCGAAGAAATTTATGTTAACAGAATTCGAAAAATAATATTTGGAAGAATATTGCGGAAGATGAAGAAATTTATATTAACAGAATCCGAAAAATAATGTATTTCTGAAGAGAAGTTGGAAAGTTAGCAAATATTGGGTAATAAGTAATGGGAAATACTCAATTAATGCAATGCACCAGATGCATTGCATAATTTTTTTGTCAAAGTGAGGGCCAGCAATATTTACCTTTTACCACAGTGAAAATCCATGTGCATTAATGCATCACGAGTAATGAAGTTTTTCCCTATATGTATATGTACCATATATTTATGTAAATATAAACAAAACATCTCCCCCACCCTATATATAAAGGACACACCTTTTGTATACAAGTTGTACGGGTTTTAGATTCATGTAAATTGGATTGCGATCGGATTTGCTAAGTTGTGTCTAGTTTCTAATGAAAATGTATTACTTATATAGAAGAAACATATTATGCTGAAAATGTATTGGTGTTTATTCGCAATCGGATCCGTTCAGTTCTGGCCAGTTTTACATAAAAAAGTATTAGGGCCCGCTTAGTTGGGGGGTTTAGGGGTAATGAATGAGAATGAACGAGGACTTATTCTCATTTATGGTGCTTGGTACATAATAAATAAGTTAATCATTACCTCCTTTTATTAATAGGCAAAAATTTGGGTGCATAAGATGCACCATAGTGTTATTGTACACCTTGTGAGCCCCACCGGTTCGGCTCAAATAAATCGCGCGGTTCAGACCGGTCTGAACCGGCCAATTATTATTATATTAATATTTTTTTTGCACGCATTTTATATAATTAGTGGCCTGTTTGTTGAACACTAAAAGCAAGTGGTCTGGTGGTATTTAATGCAGTCTTAAATATCTCAACCTTGAGGTCAATTGTTCAATTCCGTTTGCATCTTTTTTCCTTCTTCCTTCATTTTTTTTCCTTTTCCTTCTTCTTTCTTTTGTTTTTTGCCCTTTAATTTTTTTATCTTTTAGCCTGTGAGTCTGGAAAAAATTATAAATTGTATTTTTTTTTTATAATGCAACAATAATTGTATTGTAAGTTCGAAACATAAATATTGTACAATATACAAGAAAAATTAATCTAACCAAACCTATACTGTCATACATCACCGTATCGAAATATTAAATATACTGTGAGTATTGTAAGTTGGAAAAAATAAATATTTCGCAGTATGAAACAAAAATTTACTAAAACAACATATACTGTTAGGCATCACAACATATACTGTATCGAAATAGTAAATATACTGTGAGTATTGTAAGTTGGAAAAAAAAATCGCAATATAAACAAAAATTAACTAAAAACAACGTATATTGTCAGACATCATAACGTATACTGTATCGAAATATTAAATATACTGTGAGTATTGTAAGTCGGAAAAATAAATATTTTGCAGTATAAAACAAAACTTAACTAAAACAACGTATACTGTCATGCAACATAACGTATACTACATCGAAATATTAAATATACTGTAACGAAATATTAAATATACTGTGAGTATTGTAAGCTGGAAAAAAAAAATCGCAGTATAAAACAAAAATTAACTAAAAACAACGTATACTGTCAGGCATCATAACGTATACTATATCGAAATATTAAATATATTATAAGTATTGTAAGTTGGAAAAAATAAATATTTCGCAGTATAATACTGCTGGTGAAAAATAAAAAGGTGTTGCTCATATAATACTGCTGGTGAATATACTGTTGGTGAAAAATAAAAAAGTGTTGTTAAGATTCGAACCCGCGCACTGAAGGGTAAAATGCCCCGCCTTTACCAACTAAGCTAGCACCTATTTTGTGATTCCAAACACACCTTACACTACAACATAAATATGCTTTATGTAACACCCGGAAAGTGTTACATATATACCGAAAGGTGTTACAATAGACTTTTGGTAACACTTTATTGGTGATGCATTTGTCGGTGCTACATAATGTGAGGGAAGTGTTCAATCTCATCAAGTGAGCTATATTTTGAAATAGGGTGTGTTGGGAATGTGGAACCGGGATCAGGAGGTGAAAAACCGGATGGATGAACCGGGTTTCAGAATGAAGAAGTAAATCTGTTCAGAATAAACCGGGTTCGGGGTTGTTGGGGATAACCGTCATTTGTGACGAGTCTGTTTCAGATTTGTGACGGGAAAAATCGTCACATTTGTCCGGTAGCAGATGCCAACTTGATTCAGTTAGAACTTCTTGGTCAGTTACATTCGAGCTGCAATACCTATATCATTGGAAAGCTCTCTTCCAGGAGAACAACACTACGTCGAGCAATTTCTTTCTTTCATAGATTACATAGAGAATTTGAGAGTGATTGTTTTCTGCCCTAATTTGTTCCAGAATTGGGCGTTTTCATTTCTGAGTGTAATTTCTGTAATTGATTGGATATCTTAGTGAATTGAGGTGTGCCTTGCCTCCGTGGATGTAGTTCATCTTGAACGAACCACGTAAAACGAGTGTGTGATTCATTTATATTTCCAGTTCTGCGCAAGTTCACCTCGGCCACCACTCTGGCCGAACTAGTTGTGTGTTTTCAAACTGTTATTCTTCGAACTCATTCCAGATTCTTAGTGTTGTGTGATTAGGAGTTGATTTTACTAACAAGTGGCGCCGTCTGTGGGAATCAGCTCGCACAGTTTGAAGAAGAGAAGGAATGGCTGGTATGAAGATGGATTTTGAGAAGTTTACTGGAAGGAATGATTTCACATTGTGGAAAATCAAGATGAATGTAGTACTGGTTCACAATAGCCTTGATCTTGCATTGATACCTCTGGAGTCATGGGAAGAAACTGAGAAACCTAAGTTTGCACAGTGGATAAGAAGGCCCTAAGTCTTATCTTCTTGTGCTTGGGTGATAAACCATTGAGGGAGGTTTCGAGGTGCAAGAGTTCCTCAGAAGCATGGAGGAGATTGGAAGAACTGTATCAATCAAAGTCAGTTTCCAACAAACTGTTCCTGAAGCAGAAGATGTTGGCCTTCAAGATCACTGAAGACAAGGTAATTTCTGATCAACTTGATGAATTCATTAAGATGATTGAAGAATTGGAAGATCTGGATGTGAAATTGGAGGAGGATGACAAGGCATTGATGGTGTTAAACATTCTTCCAAAATCCATGGAAAGCTTTAAGGATGCCTTGATGTATGGGAGAGATGATCAGCTATCCTATGATGGAATAGTGAAGGCTCTAAGGTCTAAATGTTTCCAGACTCAAGGTGATAAAGGCTTGGTGCAACCTGGAGAAGGACTGAATGTTAAATTCAAGAAACCTTGGCAAGGCAAGAAGGGACAGAATGCTAAGGATCCAAAGTCTGGGGATTCAAATCCTAAGAAAGAGAATGACTGGGTTGAGAAGAGGAAATGCTTCAAGTGTAAACAGCCAGGTCACTTGAAGAAGGATTGTCCTAAGAGGAATAAGAAAGCTGGAAATCAAGGGGCAGAAGCTGCTGCCATTGATCATCAACAAGACCCTCCAGAAGTGTTAAATGTTACTGATTCAAGAATGGTAAAGGAATGGGTCCTGGACACCGGGTGTTCCTTTCACATGTGTCCTCATCAGTCATGGTTTAATGAACTGAAGAAAGAAGATGGTGGAAATGTTCTCCTGGGAAATGACCAATCATGCAAGGTCAAAGGAGTTGGATCAGTGAGCATAAGGATGTTTGATGGTGTGGTTAGAATCATCTCAAATGTTAGGTATGTTCCTGGCCTTAAAAGGAATCTTCTATCTCTTGGTTCTTTGGTAACCAGTGGATGTCAGTTTAGCTCAGTAGATGGATTCTTGCATATCACAAAACATGGAAAAATGGTGATAAAAGGTAGACAGCATAATGGACTATTTATCCTGATTGGTTCACCTATTGATGGGAGTGTGGATATGGTCTTGAACAGCTCTGAGATGGTTAAATGGCACAAGAGACTTGGACACATAGGAGTGAAGGGATTGAAGGAATTGTCAAGGAGTGGAGTAATTGGAAATCTGGGAAATCAAGAACTGGAGTTCTGTGATCAGTGTGCTCTGGGCAAATCCAAGAAGTTGCCCTATGGAAAGGGAGTTCACACAACTCAAGAACCATTAGATTATGTTCACTCTGACATATGGGGTCCTGCAAGAACAGAATCTCATGGTGGTGCAAGGTATTTCATGTCCTTGATTGATGACTACAGCAGAAAGGTGTAGATCATGTTGATGAAGAACAAGAGTGATGCCTTTCATAAGTTCAAAACATGGTTGATCCAACTGGAAAATGTCAAAGGGAAGAAGCTGAAGCATCTTAGGACTGATAATGGACTGGAGTATCTCTCTACAGAGTTTACAAACTTCTGTGAAGAAAGAGGAATCAAAAGACACAGGATTGTACCAATGAATCCTCAACAGAATGGAGTTGCAGAAAGGTTTAACAGGACTCTTCTTGAAAGAGTGAGGTGTATGCTGTTGGATGCTGGGTTGCCAAAGGTGTTTTGGGGAGAAACCATTGCTACAGCATGCTATCTCATCAACAGGTCACCTTCATCAGTGATTGGGTTCAAAACACCAGAAGAGGTGTGGAGTGGACAGAAACCAAGTTATGAAGGGTTAAGAGTGTTTGGGTGTCTTGGTTTTGCCCATGTCAAGCAAGACAAGTTAGATGCAAGGGCTCTTAGATGTGTATTTCTTGGATATCCGGATGGAATGAAGGGTTACAGATTGTGGTGCTTAGAAAAAGGAAATCAGAAGATAATCACAAGTAGAGATGTGAAGTTTAATGAGAATGTGATGGCTTACACTTCTACAGGCTCTAAGGAAGAGTTTGATGGTGCTAAAGAGACAGAGGAGATATCAATTCAGGTGGAGCACCCTGCAGAAGATGATCACACACCTCAACCACAAGAAGATTTACAAGAAAGTGATTCATCATCCGAAGAAGAGGCACAAACTGGACCTTCACAAAACATCAGGGAATACAGCATTGGAAGAGATAGGCCTAGAAGAACAATCAACAGACCTGATTTCTATGGCCAAGCAGGGAGTGTCTACTATGCCTTAAGTGTTGCTGAAGACTTGGAATCACAAGAGCCTAGTAGTTTTCAAGAAGCACTAGACTGTGAGGAAGGTGAACACTGGATACAGGCAATGACAGAAGAGATGGAATCCCTGGAAAAGAATAAAACCTGGATATTGGTGGAAAAACCAAAAGGTCAGAAGCTTGTAAGCTCCAAGTGGATATACAAGAAGAAACTAGAGACAGCAGGATCCAATCAGGTGAGGTTTAAAGCAAGATTGGTGGCTAGGGGCTTTACACAAAGAGAAGGAATTGATTTCAATGAGGTTTTCTCTCCAGTAGTAAAGCACTGCTCAATCAGGCTGCTTTTATCAAAGGTCACACAGGAGGACATGGAACTACAACAACTGGATGTAAAGACAACATTCTTACATGGAGAACTCAATGAGGAGATATATATGAAACAGCCAGAAGGCTTTGTTGTTCCTGGGAAAGAAGACAAAGTATGTTTACTGAAGAAGTCACTATATTGACTTAAACAAAGTCCAAGACAGTGGAACAAGAGGTTTAATGACTTCATGATCAGTGTTGGCTTTGTAAGAAGTCTTTATGACAGTTGTGTTTACTTCAACAAAGGTTCAAAGCAAGATAAAGTTTTTCTTCTATTGTATGTGGATGACATGCTAATTGCCAGCAGGAACAAGAACAGAATACAATGGTTGAAGGATAGACTTAATGCTGAGTTTGACATGAAAGATCTGGGAGAAGCCAAGAAGATATTGGGCATGAACATTCTAAGAAACAGAGAAGCTGGAGTACTTTGGTTATCTCAGAGACAATACCTACAGAAAGTACTGGAGAGGTTTCATATGCATGAAGCCAAACCTCTCTCTACTCCAGTTAATCTACAGAAGAAACTTTCCAAAGAACATTGCCCAAAGACTGAAGAGGAAATCATACAGATGAGCAATATCCCTTATGCAAGTGGAGTTGGAAGTCTTATGTATGGAATGATCTGTAGCAGGCCTGACTTGGCATATGCTGTATCTTTGGTAAGCAGGTTCATGTTAAATCCAGGAGTTGAACACTGGGAAGCTTTGAAACATGTGATGAGGTATTTAAAAGGATCAGTGAACATGTCACTGAAATTTGAGAAGAAAGAAGATGGAAGTACTGTTGCATTGGAGGGGTTTGCTGATTCTGATTTTGCAGCAAACGTGGACACAAGGAAGTCAATTTCTGGATTTGTGTTTACCTTATATGGGACAACCATCAGCTGGAGGAGTGCACAACAATCTGTTGTGGCACTATCAACTACAGAAGCAGAATATATTTCTTTAACTGAAGCTATCAAAGAGTCAATCTAGTTGAAAGGGGTGTTAAGAGATTTGGATATCAAGCAGAAGTGTGTAGTAATCTACTGTGATAATCAAAGTGCTTTACATCTTGTGAAACACCAAGCATTTCATGAAAGATCAAAACACATTGATGTTAGGTTACACTTTGCTAGAGATATCATAGATTCTGGGACTGTGGAGGTGAAGAAGGTACACACATTGCACAATCCTGCTGATTTTCTTACAAAGGGTGTACCTGGAAACAAGGTGGATCATTGCTCGAGCTTGCTGCAGCTTGAGCAATGTCAGGAAGAGCATTAACAGAAAGGCAGTGATGAGGCAGGAAGAGGTACACTTGATTCATTGAGGTGGATATTTGTGAGGGAAGTGTTCAATCTCATCAAGTGAGCTATATTTTGAAATAGGGTGTGTTGGGAATGTGGAACCGGGATCAGGAGGTGAAAAACCGGATGGATGAATCGGGTTTCAGCATGAAGAAGTAAATCTGTTCAGAATAAACCGGGTTCGGGGTTGTTGGGGATAACCGTCATTTGTGACGAGTCTGTTTCAGATTTGTGACGGGAAAAACCGTCACATTTGTCCGGTAGCAGATGCCAACTTGATTCAGTTAGAACTTCTTGGTCAGTTACATTCGAGCTGCAATACCTATATCATTGGAAAGCTCTCTTCCAGGAGAACAACACTACGTCGAGCAATTTCCTTCTTTCATAGATTACAGAGAGAATTTGAGAGTGATTGTTTTCTGCCCTCATTTGTTCCAGAATTGGGCGTTTTCATTTCTGAGTGTAATTTCTGTAATTGATTGGATATCTTAGTGAATTGAGGTGTGCCTTGCCTCCGTGGATGTAGTTCATCTTGAACGAACCACGTAAAACGAGTGTGTGATTCATTTATATTTCCAGTTCTGCGCAAGTTCACCTCGGCCACCACTCTGGCCGAACTAGTTGTGTGTTTTCAAACTGTTATTCTTCGAACTCATTCCAGATTCTTAGTGTTGTGTGATTAGGAGTTGATTTTACTAACACATAAAGTCTAAAGTAACACTTTGATGATCTTTAGTAACACTTTTCATAAGTGTTACATTAGATTTTAAATTGTAACACTAAAATATGTTACTTATAACACTTTATGTAACAGTTTTTAAAAAATATAAAAAATGTTCAATGTTGTCATAGCTGGGTTTCGAACTCAGGTTGCAAGCGTGCAAGATCTTTAATTGTAAAGGCCAAACCACTAGACTGTAATAACTATTTTGTCTGATTTTGTAAGAAACACTATATATACCCAATTTGTTCGCCGTAACATCAATAAACTATTCTCAAGATTAAATTTCCATCAAACTACAACATAACTTGATTTTATTTAGCTTATTCTACTATCTAATTTCATACAAAATTTTCATTTATTTTTCTTGTTCCCAATTTCATCCTCTCATATATATATATATACTTATTTTATGTACACTAATTTGTCACATCTAATTATTGTATATACATTTTAAGGCATTAACATTTAAATCAATTACAATTTATATTTCTACTTGTTGTAGATTACTTTAGGACACATTAAAATCACCTTTAAAATTAAGTAATTAATTAATTGCTTGTGTTGTTTTTTATAGAAAAAATAATTAAATATAAGATAAACTTAGGAATATGAAGGACATGACAAAATGGTTCAAGCCCATGTTTTAACGCTTAAAAATGTATTCAAACTGTTAAGATACAAAATTCCGTTGCCGTTGTTTAGTAAAATACAATGTGTGTATATCTATATACACAAAAAAAAAAAAAAATCGCTAATAAAATTTATTTTAGATAACTAATAAGTAAATCCTTAAGTGTTCTTACGAATGTTTTCTTATGATAATTAAGATGTAACACTTCTACAAATCTTTGTCTCAAAAAATCATTTTACAAAATATAAGCAATTGAAAGATTCTAGTTCTTCAAAATACACGTAAGAAAATAAATCTAAATATGATTATTGGTTTGGAATAAAATAAATATATAATTTTATTACGATATTACCTAAAAAGTGTTACTTATTTATAAGTGTTACATGAAAGTATACTTATACAAAAGGGGAAAAAATCACTTTTGGTCCCATAACTATTCACTTTTCCACTTTTAGTCCCATAATTATTTGCTTTTTCAATTTAGTCCCACAGCTTCGTTAATTGTCCAATTTTGGCCCAATTTTGGCCGGAAGTTGTCAAATTGACCGGAATTTGGCACGTGACTTGCACATGCCGGTCAATTTTAGGGCTTTCCGGCCACTTAGCTGATGTGGCGCCGGAAATAGGATGTGGAATTTTAGCCAATTTTTTCTTTTCTTTAATAGGGTGCCAACTCTTTTTTTTTTTTTTTAGAGAAAATGCCAACTCATTTCTTTAACAGTCTTAATAATAATTAAACTAAAGGCTGAATTTTATTTTCTTCCTCCCCGTAAATAAAACAGCTCCTTCTTCTCAAGAGTTTCTTCCCCAAACTTGAAGAAAAGATGAAACCCTAAGCTATTGTGAGGCTCTTTCCCTAGACAAACTCGACCCGACTCCATCGTTTGATTTGAAGCCTTTCCTCAACAGACAGACCTAAATAAGACATCTACATACGCATCAAGCACAGAGAACATAGCCCGTTTGCTCCAAAACTGGATGAAGAAATCTCCGAATTCATCGGAAGCAGTTTCATCTGAGAGTAGTTCCTTCAATAACCTCTCAGTCGGGCCAGGTTCCAGCCCGAGTGAAGGTGCAATCAGCACAACCTTCCTCAGCTTCAATTCCTCAAACTCCGACGTGTCGCAGTCGGTGTCGGTGGAGGAACACGATGCTAGATTTGACCCTGGAAATTTCACACCGGAGACACAAATGCCCCTTAGTTTGCTGGAGAAATGGCTGCTTGATGATGCAGCTGCGCAAGGGCAAGAAGGGGATTTCATGGATATGGCCTTGGGTGAAACTGCTGATTTATTCTGAAGAAAAATGGGATTAAATCTTGAGAACAAGTGAGCAGTTTTTAGGGTAAATTAAATTAATGTATCTTTTTTAGAGGGATTTTAGGGTTTAGGGTTTCATCTTTTCGAAGAAACTCTTGAGAAGAAGGAGTTGTTTTATTTACGGAGAGGAAGAAAAAAAAATTCAGCCTTTAGTTTAATTATTATTAAGACTGTTAAAAAAATGAGTTGGCATTTTCTCTTAAAAAAAAAAAAATGAGTTGGCACCCTATTAAAGAAAAGAAAAAATTGGCTAAAATTTCACATCCTATTTCCGGCGCCACATCAGCTAAGTGGCCGGAAAGCCCCAAAATTGACCGGCATGTACAAGTCGCGTGCCAAATTCCGGTGAATTTGACAACTTCCGGCCAAAATTGGGCCAAAATTGGACAATTAACGAAGTTGTGGGACTAAATTGAAAAAACAAATAATTATGGGACTAAAAGTGGAAAAGTGAATAGTTATGGGATCAAAAGTGATTTTTTCCCTATACAAAAGTGTTACCTAAAAAATGTTACTTATTTGAAAGTGTTACCTAAAAGTGTTACAATTTGAAAAGTGTTACATCCAAAGTGTTACATATTATAAAAGTGTTACATGAAGGTGTTACATATTCATAAGTGTTACAAAAATGTTACATAGAAGTGTTACATATTCATAAGTGTTACAAAAGTGTTACACAAAAGTCAAAATTTTAAAAGTGTTACAAACAAAATGTTACATAAGGCCATTTATGTTGTAGTGTTATATATAGATCACGCGCGCAAAAATTATAAGTGAGGCCCACAAGATGTACATTAACACTAATGTGCATCTTATGCACATGAGTGTCACTCTTATTAATAATTCCCTACATTTCATTCCATAATATGATTGACCCCTCATTCATACCCATTATCATTGCCATTGATGATTTGCAACCAAGCGACCCCTTAGTGTTTCATGTTGAAAGGTGTTACTTATTTTGAAGAGACGTATCATGATGAAAATGTATTATTATTTATGCTGAAAGGTATTACTTGTTTTAAAAAATGTATTATGCCGAAAGATAATACATCTTTCGAATAAGTAATACCTTTAAAAATATAAACAACAACAAACTTTTCATGAAAAAACTTCTATACAATCCGTGAATTTGTCCATAACTCTAATTGCAAAGATTTATGATCTAGAATCTCTTATGTACATGAGCATGGACGGCACTTCCCACAAAGTGTAACATTTTTTTGGTATTTCTCTATGATAACATTTATTTTAACTATATGTGGATTGTTTAAAGGTATCGATTAATCATATATAGAGGTTATTACTAAATTAAGCTTCGTAGAATAAAAGATTTTCTAAATTAAAGTTAACTATATCTTTTTATATATATACATATATTAAATTATGTTGCACTAAAGATGAAGGAGGTGTTTGCAAAAGCTTTCTAAAATATTTATCAACTTATAACTTGGAAAAGGTTTTTTGGAGTGTGGAAATAACATTAACTTTAATAAAATTTAGGTCAAAAGCTAAAAGTAGATAAGAGTTTTTTTTTTTTTTTTTTTTTAAAAAATATTGGTACTTTGGTAAATAAATACTCCCTCCGTCCTGACCTAATTGTCCAACCTTGGTCGGGCACGGAGACTAAGAAAAAACAGATTTTGTGGAATTTTTTACTTTTTCAAATGTGGAGATTAAAAGTAGAGATTTTGAGGGTGGAGATTACGAGAGAATTTGTCATTTATGAGCTTGGACAATTAGCTTGAGACAAAAAAAAATGGCAAGTTGAACAATTAGGTCGGGACGGAGGGAGTAGTAGTTTTCTCTCTCTCTCATAACTTAAAAGTTATTTAAGTATTAAACACTCCAGCTTTCATATTTGACCAAAATCAATTTTTTTCTCAAATACAACCTACTTTTTTTTATTTTAAGCAATTTATCACAGTTTATATTTTTAATCATTTTTTCAAAAGTTAAGCAAAGAAAAATAACGCTAAATTAGGGGTGGGCATTTGGGAAAATCGAACCGAAATTTTGTATAATTCATAAAACAGAATACCGAACCGAAACATATTATTTCGGTTCGGTAAAAACCCGAATTATTTCGGTTTCATAATTCGGTTTTTCGGTTTAAAACTGAATTTTGTTTTTTTTTTTAAATAACAGACTTGAGCAAATTTAACCCATTTAGTTTTTTTTTTTTTTTTTTTTTTAAATTTTCAACACCCATTGGTGGCGGGAGGCGGCGGTGGTAAGTGAATTGAAGTACTGAACCCTATGAGTGGTGCAATGCCGCAGCTATCTATCCTTTCTTTCTTGTAAGTCAGCAAAGAAGAAAGTAAATTTCAAATGATTTAGTGTACTTGGGGTATTGACTATTAGTCCTGTTGGGCTATTGGGCCACATAATAATATTAATATATACAATTATATCAAGTTGGGCTGTTTCGAATCGGTAAAAATCGAATTACCATTTGGTTTTTACCGAATCGATGAAAAATTAAGAAATGAAAAATTGAATACCGAATCGAATTTGTTCGGTTCGATTCGGTTCGGTTTCATACCGAATTTTCGATTTCGGTACGGTTCGATCGGTAAAATCGAATTGTGTCCATCCCTACCCTAAATAGGTTTAACAATTTGTTGGATAAAAAGAATATCTTGACATAATTGAAATATATAAGAAAAAAAAACTAATTAATTAACGAGAGATATATATTTATTATCTTGTAACTGAGGGATTTCAAATATAAATCCAAAAATATTTAAGACCCATCCTATACAAGAGAATTTACAACTTATAAATAATATATTGATTTTGTATGGCTAACTTTTCCAATGTCGTTATCCTTAACCCCGCTTTTTTCAAGCTTTAGTATGGCTAACCTAATAAATAGATTAGTGGTGTTTGTATAATTTATTTTGAGTGAGTCTTGTGTGTGAACGGTCACACGTGTGACGGAATATATTTTTACAGAAAATATTGATATTTTTATAGGAAAAATTGATATTTTTACAGGAAAAAGTGATACTTTTACTACATTGATACTTTTACAGATAAAGGTGATACTTTTACTACAAAAATTGATATTTTTTTTTCAAAAAAGATGATACTTTTACAAATAAACGTGATACTTTTACCACAAAAAGTGATAATTTTTTTCGTCATACCGTGTGACGATCGTGTGACGGTCACATACGAGTTTTTGCCATTTATTTTTTCGTGTGGCCACTGGACTGAATATTAGAAAAATTAACTGAGCAAAAAGTAACATAAAAGAAAAATAAACGATCCTAATTTGAATGGAAAGGCAGCTTGGAGTCCGTGCAAAGGTCCACTCAATGGCCCAAATAGGCTAATAAGTCTAATGGGCTAAAATCATTAAAGAAAATTAGAGGGTCGGAATGCCAATGCAAATTAATTCAATACCACCAGCCCCTCTTTCTAATATGAGAATATATTTGTAATAAATTACAACGACAAAGTCTCATGTGCACCAGTTGTACGGTGTAATGTGTGTTGGATATCATCATTTATACTGAAAGGTATTACTTGTTCTGGGTAAAAGTATTATAATACATTTATCCAGAACAAGTAATACCTTTAAGCATAAAATGTGATACTCTTTCACCGTGATACATTTATCCATAACATGTAATATATTTAAGTATAAATACTAATACATTTTGACCCATGACCCAGATACACAAGAGACCTCCCCACAAAGCACAAAGTCTCATGTGCAAGAGCAATCCATTTACAAGAGTGATCCATTTATTTTGTGGATATCTTAACCCATTACTTATCTTGAAAGTGCTCGACAATGTTAGAAGCACGACAATACAAGAAGCACGATAGTCTGGAAGTACGACGGTGACAGAAGCACGATAGTATACAAAGCACGACAATGCAAAAATACGGCGGTGCCAGAAGCATGACAGTGCCAGAAGCGCGATAATGCAAGCACGCAAAAAGCACGACAATGCGGAAGAACGACAGTACATAAGCACGATAATGCGAGAGCAAGACAGTGCAAGAAGCACACAAATCCAAGCATGACTATGCGGAAGCACGACAATACTTTAATAATTTTTTCTATAAGTAGGCCTCATACATTGAGTGAAAATAATATGATTTCCTTAGAGAATCTCTACTTTCACTTATGTTCTAGTTCTGTTATGAATATTTTATAACACATTATCAACACGAGTTTTTCTCAAGAAGGTAGGAGAAACTAAATTTATATTCTTTTCCCACTTCTCTTCTTCCCTGAAGGAAATGACGTGTATTGAAAATAAAAATAAAAAATTGATATTACCGGCGGTAATAATTTGACATGGTGTGTTGATGTTAACTACACCTTTGAGGTATGTCACTTGTTGAAAGTTTGAATGATACAGATATAGAACATGCAAACAAAAAGGACGAGACAAATGCGTTAATATTCATTGTCACCACCTTTTTTAGGATCTAAAAAATGAGTCTGTACAAATTGAAAGGTCGTGTGAGATACGGGAAAGACTCAGATTGAGATTCGGCCACACCAGAAGTGTGATACTGCCACACGCACAATATGAGTGACAATAATTAAGGTTGCAAGATTATGTTTCCATTGTTGATTACAACTTAAAGTTGTTATCTCGAATTTTATTTGCAGGACAAAGTTATCAGAATATGATAAGTTTCTGTACAATGTATATCTCAAATATGGTACTCCAACAGCAATACCAAGAAAGACAATCAGGTGTACAAACCTACTTGTGGGGCATACAAGGATAGACATGGTGGTCCTCGTAGACATGACCGAATTTATTCTAGAAATAACAGTTATCAAATTAAACTAGCGCAATCTGGGAAAAAATCACTTTTGGTCCCATAACTATTCATGTTTCCACTTTTAGTCCCATAATTATTTGCTTTTTCAATTTAGTCCCACAGCTTCGTTAATTGTCCAATTTTGGCCCAATTTTGGCCGGAAGTTGTCAAATTGACCGGAATTTGGCACGTGACTTGCACATGCCGGTCAATTTTGGGGCTTTCCGGTCACTTAACTAATGTGGCGCCGGAAATAGGATGTGGAATTTTAGCCAATTTTTTCTTTTCTTTAATAGGGTGCCAACTCATTTATTTTATTTTATTTTTTTAGAGAAAATGTCAACTCATTTCTTTAACAGTCTTAATAATAATTAAACTAATGGCTGAATTTTTTTTTCTTCCTCCCCGTAAATAAAACAACTCCTTCTTCTCAAGAGTTTCTTCCCCAAACTTGAAGAAAAGATGAAACCTTAAGCTATTGTGAGGCTCTTTCACTAGACAAACCTGACCCGACTCCATCGTTTGATTCGAAGCCTTTCCCTCAACAGACAGACCTAAATCAGACATCTACATACGCATCAAGCACAGAGAACATAGCCCGTTTGCTCCAAAACTTGATGAAGAAATCTCCGAATTCATCGGAAGCAGTTTCATCTGAGAGCAGTTCCTTCAACAACCTCTCAGTCGGGCCAGGTTCCAGCCCGAGTGAAGGTGCAATCAGCACAACCTTCCTCAGCTTCAATTCCTCAAACTCCGACGTGTCGCAGTCGGTGTCGGTGGAGGAACACGATGCCATATTTGACCCTGGAAATTTCACATCGGAGACACAAATGCCCCTTAGTTTGCTGGAGAAATGGTTGCTTGATGATGCAGCTGCGCAAGGGCAAGAAGGGGATTTCATGGATATGGCCTTGGGTGAAACTGTTGATTTGTTCTGAAGAAAAATGGGATTGAATCTTGAGAACAATTGAGCAGTTTTTAGGGTAAATTAAATTAATGTATCTTTATTAGAGGGTTTTTAGGCTTTGAACTGATTATAGTTTTTGAGTCCATGAAGAAGGAGTTGTTTTATTTACGGGGAGGAAGAAAAAAAAATTCAGCCTTTAGTTTAATTATTATTAAGACTGTTAAAGAAATGAGTTGGCATTTTCTCTAAAAATAAAAAATAAAAAAAATGAGTTGGCACCCTATTAAAGAAAAGAAAAAATTGGCTAAAATTCCACATCCTATTTCCAGCGCCACATCAGCTAAGTGCCGGAAAGCCCCAAAATTGACCGGCATGTGCAAGTCACGTGCCAAATTCCGGTCAATTTGACAACTTCCGGCCAAAATTGGACAATTAACGAAGCTGTGGGACTAAATTGAAAAAGTAAATAATTATGGGACTAGAAGTGGAAAAAGTGAATAGTTAAGGGACCAAAAGTGATTTTTTCCCAGCGCAATCTACACTAGAAAGATCATGCTCGAGTTAAAATTCCCGCAAGGAAATCTGATAAAAATACATGTTATAGATGTAGGATGACCGAACATTGGTCAAGAATCCTCCATACTGCCCACACTTGGTAGAATGGTATCAGGCTTCGAAAAATGGCATAAGGGAATGCATTCGAGCACATGTGACTGAGGTTGTTGAGTCAATCTTACAAAGGCCAGTACATTTAAAATTGTACGTGATCAAATCTCAAACTCAGGCGAAGTAATCATTAGATGTGTTAGATTTCTTTAAAGAACATGATCCTAAAGCACATGATTATGATTTGTGGAAAAATATTCGAACTTAAGTTCTACTTTATCATAAAAATGGTAAATTTTCGTACATATCCATCGTACATATCATGTTTTGTACCTTCCTCGAACGGTGTATTTTCCCCAAGTTGACATCGTTTTGTCTTAAGGTTGTATAAATAGTTGTCCAACTTTCCCAAGCATGAGTTAATGGTACAAATGGAAATTATTGAAAAGGGATCATACTGCTTGATAGCGTAACAACGCACACAACATTATCCAACAAGAAGTATTTCTCCAGTATGACTTTGTGAAAAATACAAGTTAAAATCAAAGCTAGTTTTCAGAATTTATAGATGGCTCTGGTAATGTGACAATTAGGTTGTCAAATGGTACCATCTTGCATATTGAAATTCTTCCTGAAGATAAAAAAGAAACTTGTTAAGTTTTACAGATATATTCCTGAATGGCTATACTTTATAGACCCTCATGTGACAAAGAGTATATGTGCATCACATCTTTTAAGACGGATACACGGACTACCCATGAAAAAGTTAAAGTAATGACTTTTACTCGACAAAATATTAGTTGAATAAAAATTTCATTTACTTGTATATATCTGCACTAACATTATTTTGCATAATTGCAAGAAAGATTGATTTCGCTTGGTTGTGATTTTACCACCAATAACAGAACGATTTTATTTACATGTTCATAATGCATCTTAATTGCTTGATTTGTTTATTCGTTATATTATCACCAATATGAATGGTTATATTGCTTTAGAAGATTTTTATTAATGTCAGCTATCTGAAATATATGTTACCAGAAGTAACCATATATCTTGGTATCTTGAAATAAAAGTGCACAAAAGTTCAATATATTAACAACTCCAATAAAATTGATACTAAATGGAATGCTACATAATGTCGTAACATGAAATGAAATTATTCAAAATTGGATATGTTATTCTTCATCGAGCATGCATACTATGAATATGATACTCCAGCAATAGTATCTGGAAACACTTGAAGAAAAAAAAAACACAAATCAGGTACATGTTTATCATAAAAATAATGATGAACACTTCTTAGAACATAATGATTTGCTACTTTATGAGGTCCCACACCGTGCCTATAGCACTTTGAAATTTCAACAGAGATAGAGGTCAATTGAGAAATTATGGACACATGAAGATTTGGTGATGTTCCTCAAATAACTATATAGGTGACTGTGACGGATGTGAATATTATTGTCAAGAAAATTATCTGGTTTAAATAAAAAATATCTTATTCAAAGATATCGTAATAGAACCAAGACATATTCAATATATCACCTCCCTCAGATGAAAAGTTCAATGTGAGAAATGCAATGCCTTTTAATTTCCTCTCCCAGATGATATGTTTCCTGGGGTTGAGATATTATGCATTAAGAATAAAATTATTTCTCGAGTTATATATTTAGTGAGGTTATGTTTATTGTGTTTGAAATATATGACCATATGTGTACTTTCCTTGGATGTCTCATTCCCGATGTTGAGTTTATCTCCCTTGAATGATATAAACTCAAGGTCGAGCTAATATTGTCAAGTTAGATTAAATCGTCAAATATTTCTCGATAATGAATTTGTGTGCAAACACAAAACATCCATATCATGTCCCTTTTAGATAATTGATCGCTCTGGAAGTACAACGATTATACTGTCCAATAGTATCACTTTGCACATTGAAAATATATTATGATCTATTAGACTCAGAAGAGCTACTAAATTTTAAATATGTACATCATAATGTGCATAATTTGGAGACGCTATTGAAAAATAAAAATGAGTGCCTATGTACCAAATAGTATTGTAAAGATAAATGAACAATCTATGAGAAATTTAAAGCAACAATTTATAGGTATGAATTTGGGAATGAACTTGGTTCGGAATGGCTTACTATCCCCACCAACTCTTCCTTGGCGTCCATTGGCTCCATCTCCTCTAGATCATTTGCAAATTCAATTTCTCTTGATCCCTGCAATAATACTCAAGCACTTCCTCTACAAAAGGGTCAATAACATCAATAACATCAATATAATACACACTATGCAAATCTTCGGGATACTTCATCGATTCAAAGATGTTGAATTGCACCACTTGGCCATCAAATTCCATGCTAAGAGTTCCATCTCGCACGTCAATATTTTTTTGGGAGGTGTTCAAGACTGGCCTCCCAAGCAAGATTGGAGTGGAATTTGAAGAATCTCCATGTGTATTCAGCACATAGAAATCCACTAGAAATATGAGGCTATCCACCTCAAATAACACGTCCTCAATCACCCCGTCCGAAAACAAGGTGCTTCGGTCGGCTAATTGGATGACCACCCTCGTATCCTTCAGTGGCCCCAAGTTTAAGCTATTGAAAATAAAACGGGGCATCACATTGATGGATGCCCCTAGATCCAACATGACTTTCTCTATTCTAGTGTTACCAATTTTACACGGGATGACGACCATTCCCGGATCCTTGCATTTATGTGGCATTTTTTTCTGGAAAACCGCCGAAACACTTTCCCCCATAAGGACTTTCTCTTTCCCTTGTAGCTGCCTTTTGTTTGTACACAAGTCTTTTAGAAACTTTGCATATCGGGGAATCTATTTTACGGCCTCCACCAAGGGAATACTGAATTCAACTTTCTTGAATACCTCCATCGTCTCCTTGTCTCTATTTCTATCTGGAATCCTCTTCATATGACTCGGAAACGGAAGTGGAGGAGTTGCATAATTGATATGTCCCTCCTGAGAATCTCGGCCGAGATTGCCTTGTGTCTCGGCCGAGACAAGTGTGCAGCGCTTTCTTCCTTCATTCAGGGTTGCTTGATCTCGGCCGAGATAGGTGGATAGGGAATTTACTTTTCTGAACGAGATTGGCCATCTCGGCTGAGATCTTGATGTATCTCGGCCGAGATTTCATTCTCGGCAATTTCCTCTTCACTTTCGATTCTCCTCTCTTCACCTCTCAACTTTCCTTTCTCGAGTACATTCCCGCTTCTCAAAATTCCCACGCTGACATTTTCAGTTTTGTTATGTGAAGTGTATCTCTTGGTAGGAAAAGGCAGTAAGTGAGCAGGAAAGCATGCAGCTAATGCCTCCTTTTGTCTTCTCAACTCCTTAGCAAGCTTCCACTTCGGTGTCCGAACTTGAACTTCGGCCACATGGGGAGTTGGTGTCTCTTCTGTCCTAGGATTTTCATGCAGTTCTTTAGTCTTTGCCTGTGAAGTATACCCGGGCTTTTCAGGCTCTCCAAGTAACTCTTCATCCACACAAATGGCACTCACATTTTTTTTATTAACTTCCGGTTGAGCCGGTAGCTTTCCCCCTTGGGTGTTTTCTAGCCTTGACATGGCAGAGGCGATTTGGCTCATTTGAGTTTCGAGATTGGTGAATCTCGAATTGTTGTCCTTCAGCAGCTGGATTGCACTATTTCGCGAGGCTCTTAACAATATCTAAAAGGGATGGGTCTGAAGGATTTGAGTCGACCAGTGCTTTCTGTTGGTAAACTCCCTTTGGGAAGGGGGGCCTATTTTGATGGCTCTGTTCTCCCGGTTTCTGAATATTTTTATTCTGTGGACCATAGCTGAAATTCGGATGATCTGCCATCCCGAATTGTAGTTGTTCGAATACGGGTCATTTTTCCTTCTTTCCGGAGGTGACATTGGCCTTTCATACCAATTGTGACAAGAATTTGCATGGGCCTCAATATCCTCTCCTAGAACTGGGCAAATTGTCGGTGTTGTGATCTGTGGCATGGCACACTCTGCACAGTTTAGGGCTAGGCATACTTCCAGCAGCTACTTTTCTCACAAGGGTCGTCAACTGATCCAGCCGGTCCTCTATATCGGATCCTTGAGTTCCCCGACTTGACCTGACACTCTCTCTAGTCCCAAACTGTTGCGTATTCGCTGCCATCTTCGAAATAAGAGCCCAAGCCTCAGTAGGGGTTTTGTCTAATAATGCCCCTCCACTGGCACTGTCGATCAAGTTTCTGTCAACTACACACAAGCCCTCATAAAAGTATTGTATCAGCAGCTGCTCGGTTATTTGATGTTGAGGAAAACTCGACACGAGCTTCTTAAATCTTTCCCAGTACTCATATAACGTCTCCCCTTACATCTGCAAGATACCACTTATCCCTTTTCAAATGTTTGTGGCCCTTGATGCTGGGAAATACTTTTCCAAAAAGAGAGATTTCATCTGATCCCACGTGGTAACCGAGCCGCCCGGAAGATAGTAAAGCCAATCACGATCCAAATCTTTGAGAGAAAATGGGAAGGCTCGAAGCTTAATCTGTTCATCGGTGACTCGTGCCGGTTTCAAAGAAGAGCATACCATGTGAAATTATTTTAGATGCTTATGTGGATCATCCCCAGTCATGTCATGAAAGGAGGGTAGTAAGTTCACTACCCCTGTCTTCAGTTCAAATTGTGTATCAGCTCCAATCTCGGGGAAAGTAATACACAAGGGTTCTTGGTTGACCCTTGTGTTGGCCAGTTCTTTCAATGTCTTCTCAGGTGCCCATTCTGCTGCCATTGCTTCAGGTTCGCTTGATTCTCCGCTCTCAATGTCGAGGCTTTCAAAACACTTCCGGATCTCGTCAAGCAATCGAGCTCGTCTTCTCAGTATTCTTTATTTCTCAATGATATTCGGTTCAAACCAAAGCCCTTTGTCTCCTTGGGAGCGGGTGAACATGCACTACACAACCAAAATCACATAAACTAGTGAGTGTCAATTACTAGTTAAGAAATACAATTAATTATTAATATGCTAGAGATGGTGCTTGAAAAGAAAATAACACTACACACATCGTTCCCCGGCAACGGCGCCAAAATTTGGTAAGGGGTTTGCGAACGCGTCGTCGAAACGTCCACCCCACCAAATTAGAATGATTAAAATTGAGTTCCGAACTATCCCGACTTTACTAGGTAAAGTGGTAAGTCCGAGTCGATCATACGGAGAACGATGAGTAGTGTTGTTTTCAAATACTTCAAGCAACTAGTGATTTAGGGCGGAATAAAAGTAATAAACATAAACGAGTAAATGGGGGGGGGGGGGAGGGGGGAGGGAGGGTTGATTGAATCTAACAACTAAAGTCTACCACGTACCAATTACCAATCTACAAAGCAATAAATGTTTATGGTGTTTTAGATTAATCAAAGTGTCAAAGAAAGACCACAAGTAAATATTTTCGGGTTTTTGAATATGTTAATAAGGTCTACCCTCGATCTAGTATCTCCTTGAATCCGACTACCTATGGATTATTGTTGATGCCCCAATTCAATGCAATTTAAACCCTTATCCCACAATCTACAAGGTCCGCTTATGTAAATTGTGTTGTTCCTTAATTGTGGATAAATCGAAGGTCCGCTTATCGATTTATCCCTACCCAAATCAGTTAGTGATCTAAACAAGCTCTTTTCACACTAATTGATATTGGATGATCACGAACTAGAACAACGGGATAAATAAGGCATAAACCCCGAATCGATCGGGTTTAAAGGTCAAACTCTATAATGCCACCAATGATATCAAGCATTGTTCACTACTAAGGGAGATTGAAGCTTCAACAATCACAGAAAGTGAATTCCAATCTCTAGCAACATACAATAAATGTTTCTAAAGGGTGATCAATCCTAAAACAAGCATCTAGGCATGAGACAACTTAAACAAGCATTATAGAACATTTAGATTGCAATAAAAGGGTAACACCAAAAGTCAAAATTCACATATTCATCTTCAATCAAGGTTCAACATGATCAAGGGTAGAATTAAAGGTGCTAGCCACCCATTACTCCTAATACAATCGGTAAATCAAAGGAAATACAAGAATTCATAAAAATGAAATGATAGAACCAAAGGTTGATCAATGGGGAAGATGAGATGACTCCTTCTTGCCCTTCTCTCCTCCTTGGAAGTGATGGTGGCTGAAAAGTTCTCCAAATTTGTGCCCAAGATAGGTTAATTTCGAAAGGGAGGATATATATATATATATATATATAAAGGGAAAGAGTTGTTACTTCAGTTTAAGGTAAAATCGCGTTCAGGAATTTAAAATAGGGCAAGGAATCTCAGCCGAGACGTGAAAAATGGCTTTTTCAAATTGTAAACCGAGGGATGATCTCGGTCGAGACGTGAAAAGGGAAATTTAGGGCTTTTTAGGGTTTGGATTATCTCGGCATAGATTGGGTTTCATTTCGGTCGAGATCTTCATCTCTTGAATCGCTGATTTTTCCCTGGAGAGGTATCTCGGCCGAGATGCAATATCCGTCTCGGCCGAGATCTTCAGTCTCTCAAAATTTCAGGATTCCCCTGGAGAGTTATCTCGGCTGAGATTTGTGTCCTGTCTCGGCCGAGGTCAATCCTTTAGCCATGTCCCTTGTTGCCTCGACTGATCCATCGACTCAGCGATCGTTTGATGTTCTTTTTCGATCCTTTTGCACTTGGTTTAACACATAAATACCACAAACACATTATTTTGCCCATGAGAATACAAAATCACTAAATACACGTGATTGTGCACATTATTGACATTAAAATGACACTAAAAGCGCCATAAAGTGCGTGCACGAGACACGTGTACCAATATGTTAAAATTATAAATAAGATGTAATTAAATTGAAGATGTGAAAATAAATAGGGTGATTTTAAAGTGGGACCCTCAAATAGTGATATATAGTGTTAGTTGGACCTGAAATGTAGTGTAAAAATAGTTAATATTTGAGTGGAATTTGAAACTTTTAATGTGACAGTAACATTACACTAATGCGTGAAGTAGTTTTTGTGTTATGATCGTGGGCGCTCTAATGGCTTATTGGACAGGAGTTCTCGTTGAGGAGATTTACAGACATGGATGAGACACGTCAATTTTGGAGAAAATTTAAATAATAAAAAAGAAATATAATGGAACTCATAGTTTATAACTGTCCACATGTCAGCCGACGAGTGGCTCACATGAGCTTCAAGCTGCATGCCAACAATCTCGATAAGATATGGTGATAAACCATCTAGTCTAATCAACAAAAACATTTCTTTTTTCAGGAAAAAATTAGTAACAGTAAATCTTCCAACCCATACATTGTCGACGGAGAAGCAGCTACCGCCGTCGCGATGGCCGTCGCCAACTCCCTGGACTGGTCACGCGCGGCCGGGAAACCCCTCCGATTCTCATACCATTCCCAGTACACAAGTAAAGTTAAAATTCCTTTTCCCTTAATCTCATTTCTGTTTTTCAACTCCAATTCTCGACCTGTAAGGGCAGATTCTTCTACATGTCCATCACCGGTGTTGGAAGACGACTCGGCCGCGGCCGCGGCCGCGGCCGGGGATCCAGTTATAGAGCTAGCTTTGAAGCTCCAAGATTTTCAAACAGCTAATAATTCACCGGAGGATTTCAAACAATTAAATACTCTACTCTGCAGCTTATTCAAGGATCCTCAAACACAACATCTGGCCTACGATTACTATCAGAAGGCAAAACAGAAACCCAGCTTTAAACCCCAGAGATACACCATGAAGCTGCTCATCAGGTACTTGATCCGTTGTAAGAATTGGGGCTTGTTATTACAATTCTGCGACGATCTTAAGGATTTCCAGGTTTTGCCAGATAGAGCCACTTGTTGTAGATTGATTAGCACTTGTATTAAAGCTAGGAAACTCAAAATTGTTCATAATCTGCTCGAAGTTTTCATCGCTAATGATGTTGAAACTGCTGTTGTAGCCTTTGATTCCGCCATGAAAGGGTATAATCAGCTGCATATGTACAGCACTACTGTTGTTTCGTATCAGAGGATGAAATCTGCTGGTCTGAATTTAGACCCCGCGTGTTATTGTCAGATAATGGAAGCTTATCACAAAATGGGGGATTATGAGAAAGTCATTGCAATTTTTAAGGAATTCGAAAATAGAAAAATGATTGAAATCGTGCAGTTTTCCCCATTTTACCCTCGGATTTACTGGGTTCTCTGTGAATCGTTAGGAAAATTAGGGAGAGTGTTTGAAGCTCTCGAGTATTTCAGAGAAATGCAGAAGAAGGAAATAAAAGAAGATCATTCACACTACTCCTCATTGATCAGTTGTCTTGCTCGCTCCGGTGAGGTAAAAATGGCGGAAGAGCTTATGCAAGAAGCAGAAAGCAAGAAAATGTTGAGAGATCCAGCTCTGTTCTTGAAGCTCGTGTTAAGGTATATTGAAGAAGGGATGATGGAGAAAACACTCGGCATCGTTGCAACTATGAAGAGCGTAAACATACGAGTTTCCGACTGCATATTCTGCGCGATCGTCAATGGATTCTCTAAGAGACGAGGAATTAGAACCGCAGTTGAAGTGTACGAGGATCTTGTCTCACAAGGGTGTGAGCCAGGGCAAGTCACATATGCTTCTATCATAAGCATGTACATCCGGCTTGGTTCGTACTCCAATGCAGAGAAGGTTTTTGATGAAATGCTTGAAAGAGGTTTTCACAAATGTGTGGTGGCGTATTCCAGCATGATCACTGCCTACGGAAAGATGGGAAGAACAAGAGATGCAATGAGGCTTGTTGCTAAGATGAAAGAGAAAGGGTGTGAACCGAATGTATGGACTTACAATTCTCTTTTAGATATGAATGGAAAGGCCATGAACATAAAGCAAGTGGAGAAGACGTGGAGAGAGATGAAGAGACGAAAAATTGAGCCTGATCACGTTAGTTACACGACCGTGATCAGTGCGTACCATAGGGCAAGGGAGTTCGAAACATGCATCAAATGTTACGAGGAGTTTAGGCTAACGGGGGGGAAGATCGATAGGGCAATGGCTGGGATTATGGTGTCAGTGTTCTCGAAGATGAATAGAGTGGATGAGCTAGTTGAGCTTTTGCAGGATATGAAAACGCAGGGGACGCAATTGGATGCTAGGTTTTATAGGTCGGCGATGAATGCGTTTAGAGACGCGGGGCTTCAAATTCGAGCAAGGTGGCTCCAAGAAACGTTCAAGTGTTCTTGATCGTGGGAATCCCCATTTCTTAAGTTTCATACTTTATTAACCAGATTTTTTAAGTTATGCCGTGGTTCAGTTGGTTGTAGGGGATACGACCCAGATTTTGCTGGTGAAATGTGAAACTTTGTGGCCCGAAAAAACGTTTACATCCCAATTGATTTACAGCCAAAATAGAAGTGAAGATAGATTTGTATATAATAGATGGTGTTCAGTTTGTTTGATAAATGGAGCAGTGACTTGTGAGGTCTGTTTTATATGAAATTGCTTTTGAATGCTAGAGGGCTTCGATTTCTTTGATTAGTTCTAGAATGATCTCCAATTCAACAAGCCAAGGAAGAATGTATTGAAATAAAGCAGCTAGTAACAAGTAAATGACACTGTAATGCCGATAGTATTTATTTATTGACTTTATAGATGTATTATTTATTACTCTCTCTATTCCATTTCGATTTGCACGTAGAACCAGACACGTATATTAAGAAAAAAGTTGTAATTTTATTTTTCGATTGACTTTTTCAAATGTGGAGATTGAGGATGGAGATTTTGAGGGTGAAGATTGCAAGAGAATTTTTTTTTTAAGGATGTGCAAATTAATATGAGACATACCGGAAAAAAAAGTATGCAAATCTGAGTTGGAATGGAGGGAGTAGTACTTATTTGCAAAGTTCTAAACAATAGATGTGAAAGAACGGGGTACACTTGGTTTCCTAGGAAAAGGTACAATTTTGCCCTTAAGACCATATTTATCAACAACCTCCCACAACCCAACCTATTAATAAAATATTCATTTCTCTCTCTTCCACATACACAACCTACTCTACAACCTTAAAAAATACATTTTCATACTTTATTAACAACCCAACCCAACCCAACCCAACCCAACCCAACCCAACATTTTAATATATATTAATTTCTTTTATCAAAATACAGATCTTATTTCCCAATAAAATTAATATTTTTGATACGGTTTAATAATGACATATTATTTTTCGCGCTTTTTCTAATATATTTCAAGAATAAAAAAATATTTGAATTTCGTAATTACAATAAGTCGATTTTGTTTTTCCGGTACGTTTAAAATAACATGCTAAAATAATAACCAAATTAAAATTGCAAAAGTTGAATTAGGAAATCGAAAAAAATAAATTAAGCTACAAATACATGTCTGAAATACTAAATTACAAATATAAAAGATACAACTTATATATTTAATTAGCGGGACCAAATTTTCGCCATATATGCTCGACCAGGTCGTATTTAAGAGCGTTGTGATAATTTTTTAAGATTCTACTTGTAGAGAAAAAAAAATAAGAATTTTGATAATTTTTTTAATTTTTATAAAATAAAAATTATATTATTTATTTATTATTAAAATTATATCCAATAAATAATTTAATACAACAAATGAGGTACCGACATGTGGCAGGTTGTGGAAGGGAGTTGGGTTGTGGAATAGGTTGGTTGACCAACCTCATCCACAACCTAGGTCACCAATCACTGATTAATTTTGCTTTTATTTTTAATTCCATTTTTTATCTTCTAGCCATGCCCTTGCCCTTGGAGGGCATGGATAAAGATGGTCTAAATTTATACATTAGGTTCAAGTTAGACCCCGGCCCTAAACTATCTTTTCGTCCAAATGGACACTTAAACTTTTTAGATAGAATGAATACATCCTTGAACTTTTAAATTCGAGACAAGGAGGTCCTTATGAAATATAAAAATAACTAAAAAAATGAATAAAAACAAAAAATAACAAATTTAATAGAAAAATATTTAAAAAAAAAAACAAATTAACAGCATAAAAAAATAAAACTGGTGTAATAACTTAATATTTATGTAAAATAATATAAAAAATTTAAAATATCTAATAATTTATGGATTTCGCATAAATTTTTGTCTCTACTTTATTTAAATAATTTTCTAGGATTCTATTAAATAATTTTTAATATTTTTTTGATTTTTTGTATACATTCTTTATCTAATTTGTAACTTTTTTGATTTATTTAATATTTTCTTAATGTATTTGGTTATTTTAATAATTATGAAGGTTTCATTTGCCTCGAATTTAAAAGTTCATGGCCTCATTTGACTTATTTAAAAAATTTAACTGTCTATTTGGATAAAAAAATAGTTTAATGTTCAATTCGAACATGTGATATAAATTGAGGGACATTTTTGTACCTTTTCCCTTGTTTCTTTGTTGTCAATTTTTTTAGAAGAAGTACAAGTGTGTAGTAGTCTAGTAGACTAATTTTCTATTTTTATTCTCTCTATTCTTTCTGTAGTAGTCTAGTAGCATCAAGTTGGAGAGATTCAAGTTCAATAAGAAGGTTGAAGTTGGTGTGGGATTTGAAACCTGGTTCAAGAAAAAAAGTAGAGTGGGGGAGAGGGAGAATGCAAGGGACACCCAAGGGTTAGGGCCCACCTATTGAAGAGAAGCAGGTTTTTGTAGATAGTGGCTTGGGGGTGTTTTGCAATTTCCTTTCGTTTTTTTTCCCATTTATTCTCAACTGTCAATTAAAAAAAATTAATTTATCAAATGACCATTTGTGGATGGCAACGACTATTAAAAAATGTAATTATTTCAATATAGCCTTTGCATTTTGTGCAATGTCTATAATTATAAAAGAGTTAATTAAAATACCTTTTGTGATAATTGGTTGAAAGAAATTTCTTTAAATATGTAATAAAGAAAAACACCACCAACTTCGAGCGGACTTGGTTGAGCATATTTGGGCACGTTTTAGATTCGATGAGTGAACAATAAATTAGTATTATCGTCGTTATTAATATTATTATTACAATTATTATTGTTTTTATTGTCAATGTTGTAGTGTTTTTATTATTTATTTTTTTGCAACGTTGTGTCAAAATATGATGTACCTTTGAATTATTTTTCTAACGCAATATAATAGTATTTTTCTGCTATAAAAAAAGTGTTTGATCGTGATAATAATATTCTTTAATAATTAAATTATTACTATTGATTATATAATATGTTGTGAAATTATAAATGCCGCTAATATAGTGTATGAGAATTGTGAATAAAACTAGTATATGAAATATATATATATATATATATATATATATATATATATAAATGATGTGTAAACTAGTGGAGTCATGTTGAAGTTGTTTTTCTAGGTTCATTTGTTGTAGAGATTGGTTAGTAGAAGTTACTGATTTTAACTTTTGAGGTGGTGCTGACGTGGCGAAGTTGAAGTTATTTTTGCAGAAGCATTGTTGCAACCACCCTCGGAACACTTAATATATTTTGTATTGTCTGTATCAAAAAGTCCCTTATGTCTTTGACCAGGGATCAAATTCCACCGAACATCTCCCTAATTAGGATATGTTCTAAGAAAACATATATTGCGAACCTTTTTTTATATACTTTAAAAGATAAATGTTAAAATTAGTGGTGACAAAATTGGTCCGACTTAATGGACTGGCACAGTCCACCCGACATTTCAGGCAGACTGAACCATATGATTCTTGGCCTGAAGTATCATCAGACCAAACAGGCACGATCGGACGGGTTAAAATTTCGACGAGCCACGAGTCGGTCCAAAAATTATAGTATTTTTAGGGGGATCGGACAGACTTTGCTCACTAATTTTTGGCCCAGTGAAATTTTGGCCTAGCCGAGCCCAACCTATGATATTGGCTTGACGAGCAACGCCGGACTGGGCCGGATCGCCTGCATGGCCACCTCTGATTCAATATAATATTAGAGTGTTTGGGTTTTAGTTCATACTAGTTGTACTCCCATGCTATGCACGGGTTAATTGTTTCTTTAAATGTGTAAAATAAATATATGTATTGATTGTTATTAAAAAGATATGCAATAAAATAAGGGTTTGGCATTGGTTAATATGGTGTAGAACGTACGGTAATGAATATATTACATGTATTACATCTATAAATTGGAGAAAACCTTTCTATACACGACATTGACAGTAATTATTAATATATTTCTTCTCTTCATCACATATCAGAATCTTTGGTTCTTTTCAATTTGTAACCCCTTGAGAATGCAATATACAATTGACCATGCCAAAAACCTAGCTTCTTCAAAAACAAACCAACGTGTGTTAGCGATTGCCTTTGGCTCTTATTGGTTGTCATAGCATATGAAACGGTAATTGAGAACCGGCGCCATTAAAACTTGAAAGGAAGTTTTGCATCTGATGGTGTGAGCGACCACTTAGGAACTAGAACCATCTTCCCTGCACTTGAGTCTGTCATTATCTTTTCTTCAAGAACATGTCTACCGAGCTTGGTTATAATAAGTCTTCTACCATTACATAATCCAAATATTGGATCTAAGTTGCACAACAACATAACAGGAATGATAAATTGAGAATTAACTCATGGTTAGGAACACCAAAATATTTAATTGCATGTAGTATGAACACATGTTATGACATCAACTAGTATATCAAACTTACTTAGAGTATCTGAGCTGTAATAAGGTTGACCTTTTTGAAGTATTCTTCGCAATCATGTGTTGATTTATTGAATCCACCAAGTCAAGAGTAGGTGCAAGTATTAAATTTGTTGGAGATATTTAAGAGTTTGAATATTGTGCGCGAGATTAGGATATATACTTTCAACAATACTAGAACTGGGTCCGCACTACTTCGAAGAAGTATATCCTCTGGTATATCAATAGTTGTAGCACCATCTTCTGCCTCTCCTATCGTACCGTCTCCAATATTTTGAAGCCAATCAGAGAATTGTTGTAACTCTACACCTTCACAATCATAATTGAAACTTCTTAGTCTCATGTTTTTTGTGAGTCTCAACACTTGGCAATCTTTCCATATGAAGGATGAATTGATGGTTTCATTCACAATGTCTTGCCTTCGTCCTTTAGGTATAGCGGGAAGTATTTGGTGAAAGTCATCTTCAAAACCCACAGTCTTTCCACTAAAAGGCTTCGTAGCATTGGACATGTTAAGTGCTTTCATTAAATCTTTCAAACTTATGTGTAGTGACTGAAAACATAACATTTGCATCATTGGTGCTTCATCCCAGATAATGTTTCGCCTTCACAATGAGTTTAGCGAGATGGTTTCCAAGGGTAATACCACATGTCGAATTTTGTTGAGGATTGAGTGGAATCTTGAACCGATAATGTGCATTTCTTCCACCAGGCAACAATAAAGAAATTATTCTACACGATGCCACATTCAAAACTATTAGACCGCTCGATCTTATAGATGCTGACAAAGTTCTCCAGACAAAAGTTTTCCCTGCCCCAACATATCCTTAAAGGATAAAAAAAAATCCCTTTGTTTCCATCAACGAGTCTAAAATAATATGATACACAATTCTTTGTTCATCAGTTAATCATCAGAAACTGCTCAAGTTCCTTCTTAAGCAGTAATTTGTCATAATTTAGCTCATCATGCGCCAACCGATTTTTGGCAAATTGATATATCATCAAAATTAAGATATGATATTGTGTCATATTGCTTAAGTGTTCAACCAAATCTATGCATCAATGTTTTAATTTCTTCAATGCTAAATTCTTGATTTGATCATCAGATAATTTCAAATCTACAAAATTAATATATATATATATATATATATTGACGATACTTTAAAAAAATATTAATTGCAATGATTAACCATAATATTAAGTTAAAGCTAACATATTAAGAAACCCGTAAATGACATACCTTGATGGTGAAAAACTTTCTTTGTTTATAAAGAATGTCGTCAGACAAAAAGCCCCATCAATTTTCCCATACATGTTCTAGTCTACTAGTGAAATTTTCAGTTAGTAAAGTAGCGAACATAGATCTCAATGAATGCGCCAAGGACCAAAAACTAGTTTGTGTTATAACGTCAAAATATTCTTTGTCATCCTCTAACAAACCATATGCATAGCAAGCATCGCTGTATGTATTGTATTACCATCATAAGCCAATTTCATATCGTCATGGCATCTTGCTCCTTGGACTACATTAATCAGGCATCGTTTGTAATAATCATCTCTTGTAGCAGATGTACATAATATGGTCTTCCTAAAGAAAAATCATTTTCTTCGAAGAGACCATTCCTTCTTGTTTACTTTCCAAACAAACTTTTTATGGTACTTAGCGTATGTCAATCATTACCATGGGCATAAGTCTTGTTAGATATAAAGCATGCCTCCAACAAAGGTTTACTTAACGCCCTACGATCTACAACTAATTAAATTTTATCTGAATCAGTAAAAAACAAATTTTGTGCTCTGGAAGATGGAAGCTCGATTTTTCGACTACAGGCTCTTTGTGATGAGTATAAAAACAAAAAATTCTCCACATGGATTGACATGGAAAGATATACCTACAGTCATAGAACATCTTGTTTTCATCCACCTCAACTCCGGTTTGATCATCTTTTGTTGTCTTCAAAAGGATGCCTTTACACGATTATTTCGTTTGTTGATGTACTTAAACAAATATATGACAGAACTGATTAAAAAGCTCCATGTTCATATGAGCACCATACTTCAACAACAAGTACCTATTATGTGGCAATACAAATCGACTATCCACTTCAATTCCATTCCTTAAAGTTGTTCTTCTATTATTGGTTCTTTTGTAAATAGGGTAGCTCTCATCACTAGAGGTAGTGAATTTAACAAAAGGCTTCAAGAAGTATTTCGTGCATCATTTATCGGACATACATGGAGATTACTTGTTTACATTTCCACATGGACCATGACTCATGAAACTTTTAACTGCTTCACAGTATCCAGGTTCAATGGACTTGTCTGGGACTTCAGCCGATATAATTTGATCAACATATTCTCCAATCGGAAATTTGTGCTCTGCCGCAAGAAATAACAATAGGTGTGCATCTGGCAGCCCTCATTTTTTAAATTCAATAGTATCGATAACTACAGGAAAATAATTGAAAAAATTAAAATAATATAACTTGATTTATACACAGTTATCTAGGTAAATATATTTAATATGTAAAGGCATATATTTATGGAAATTATAGAAATGTGCAAACAAAGTAACTTAATATGTAAAATATAGTTGTGTACTTGTTATCACTTGTCCAAAAACTTTATTTTTCATTAAGTCTTTAATAGGGCCATCCAACTTCATCTTAAAGACCCGACATACGATATCCGGACAGTCTTCAGTTTTAAGATACTTTGACTTCAAGTATCGAGTTATCTCAGGCCACTTTGGGTTCCAAGTTAGGGTGATGAATAGATCCGGATAGCCTACCCATCCGCATATGGTCATTGCATCTTGATAGTTTTGTATCATGTAATGCGGACCACCGGTGTAAGAAGGAGGTAAAACAATTCCTCGCCCATGAAGAGAAATATCACTATCACTACATAGTAAAGCATCTGCTAGGCCTTTATACATCTCACATCTCAAATTTTTTTATGTATCCTAATAAAGTTCAACTATGCTGATTCCACTATGGTATATGAATCAATAGAGGATTGTTGTGTAAGTTGCCTACAACAAAGTATGATGGAAAACTCTTTTTCCCTATCGTGGTATTGATAAGAAAAAAATCCCCTTATGCTTACTCTCTTCCTCTTTTTACTTGCAAAACTTTCTTTATCTGACAATGAAATGTCATCCCTATATCCATCTTCAACGTAAATAAACATGATAAGATATTAGAGGCCTAGGTATGAGGAATGCAACTCATTGATTCGCTTGAGCTTGCCTAATTTCATCTCAAGTATTACATCACTAGCACCTAAAGCTTAATTAATATATCCGACAACTAACACCACATCCTCATATAGTAGGTAAATTTTAATTCCACCCATCCTTCTGTCTCCCCGAAATAAGCTTCACTTTTACATCTAAATCAGTTGATTCCTGAATTTTTTTTCTTTGGCCATTCTGCATGACTTCACCAAAGTATAGTTTTCGTCAAGCATGTTCTTTAGACCGGAAACAGTTTCTTCAACAATGGTGTTTTCATTTCGCTTTGGCCTATAAGAATAATTAAGAAAATTTATTAAATTAAAAAAATAAAGTAGAAATTAATGATGTAGTAAAATAAAATTATAGTAAAAAATTATTAAAAAAGTTACCTTACGGATCTTATTCTGTTGGAGATTTCATTATCTATGTCATAAATCTAGAGCTGACCAAACTTTGGAGATTCGCCTTCGTTGGGCGCCAAGCTTCCAATTAAATGGCAGTTTTGTCCATGAAGCTTAAATACCGGGGGAAATTACTAACATTCTGACTGTTATCCACTTTCCCACCCATTGAAGTAAAAGAAAACATGTTATTGTAAGAACGTATGTTCTTAATAAAATGTTTGCTTCTGTGAGTATCTCCACTAAGTAAGTCAAGCAAGAATTGAGGAGGCTTTTTCATTGAAGGAAGCCGATTTTTTCCTTGCATACAACATGTAGATTCTCGATAAATTTATTCCCAGGAAAGCTCAAAATGGAATGGACAGGGCCATATTTGATTTACAAAGTACTGAACAATGGAGCAATGATCTAGTATCCTCGAACGGTCCTATTTTCATGGTTAATGGTCAGAGAATAAAAAGATACTACCATCCAATTCAGTTGAATGAGACGCATTATGTCACCCTGAGGAAAGACTACAAATATGGTAACACGTCTAGCTATAAGACGTAAAACATAGCGTTGAATGGGAGGTCAACCAACTAAATTTTAAATTTTTGCATTTTGTTCTTTTTTCCGGTTTAATGTCTTTGTCTAGTTTTCTAGATGATTAAAAAGTATGTACAAGGACAAGGACAATGACTCAAGTGAAAGGATAGAAGAATGGAAGGTCATTACATACACGTAAATAATTGCATGACTGAACGAGTTATTAGTTCGGTCAAGCAAAATGACGTATTCATCAATTACACGACCAAATCAGTTATGTGTTCAGTCGAGCATATGGATAATTTCTGCCCAAAATGTGGAGCTCATTAGAAAGAAAGGCCCAAGTGACACTAAAAACCACTTTATTTTGTGTCTATAAGTCCATCAACAGTGTACCACTTATTCCCACAAACCTGTTCACAAAATAAGTTTAGGGGAGGGAGATGAAGAAGTACACCCATGGGATACTTTTATTTACTTTTGTACTTTTTCCTTGTCTTATTTGCTTTTTAAATTTTTAGGATGTAATCTAGCTAATTAATTATACGGTATGTAATAGAATAGTTTAAGTTGTATAAAATGTGAATTAATTAAAATTTAGGCCAGTAATAATTAGTAAAATTTATTGCATTGTTACATATTGATTGCATTTTTAGGTTTATTTTATTGTTATTCATGTTTAATTTTATTAGGATTAGAGAGTCAAAAGAGATGTGAAGCTAGTAACTCTACTAGCATAATAAAAGGATCATAGCGAGGAGCTCGTGATGAGCCGATTTTCTAATAAAATTTGAAATATACCCATAGTAGGACATAGACGGACATAGGGATACGAAATTAAAGCTAGTATTGAGCTATAATTTGAACTCCAATTTTCGGAGTATTATTTGCTTGTTCTTGTATGTGTTTCGTTGATCATAGCATATTGTATCTCTAGAACTTGTCTCACGTCTATCTTGATTTGTCTTGTGTATTAACTTGAAAATTGATGTTATGCATTCTTTGAAAATATATTCTAGTTTACTTTAGCAAAATTTTCCTTACCAAAAATAATGTTTTTCCTTAGTTAGCCATTAGCTTTTCTTGGTATCTTTTATTCAAACTCATAACTATTTTAGTCTTTTTCCTAATACTTGGACTATTTGAGTAGGGGAGAGAAGGAAATAAAAGTGAGCAAGAGAGGCAATGGATGACTAGAGAGAGATAAACGGTGGGAGAAGTTTTAACATTATCTTTTGTATGGAAAGGTTAGCGTATAGCTAGATAATTTTAGTTGCCTTAGAAAATGAGATTTTTTTTTATGTAGGGCTATAAAATAGTACACTTATGCGCCCTACATTGAAATTCTAAAAAAAATCCCAAGACAATCAAGAGAGTCTAGTAAGGACTGTTTATATCAGTACTAGTAACAAGATTAGTCCTAACAAGATGGGTACTGTAGTATTTGAAGAGTAAAGTGAGCTATCTTACTAAGTTAGCTTTAATGAGAAATGAAAAGAGGGGAAATTGTCATTCTGAGAGTAGTTGATAGTAGATAACTCAATTAGTCCAAGTTGAGTCAATTTCCAAATATTTATTCCACCTTTACCAAAGGGCCTAACATTCAACCAAAAAAAGAAATTCTTTATTTTTATTTATATACATTAAAGTGCAATGACGGGCTAGATACATGCATGCATATGGTAGGTCTGTGCATGATGCAACTCGTTGAGCTACATTGTCCCATATTAACATTTGAGTGAAGAGTGGTACATATATCTAGATTTTAGAGGGATGTAGCTCTTAATTGTAGACGAAGAGTGTTTTTCACCACATGTCCATAATTTTGTGTTGTATAAAATAAGGCCTGAAGCATTATTCGTTGTCATTGATCCATAATAAAAGTTATGATTGTTATAGTTTTAATTGTTTTTTTTCTTTTTTGTTAGGGAAACAAAACACTTAAGTTTTTTGGATTAATGATTACTCTATATCTTGCATGATTTTTAGGCACATACTCATGGCGAAAATGATGCATTATTGCGTAAATTTGTACTTCCTAACTGACACGTCGGATTCTAACCTAGTGTTCCGCAAGTGTACGGATGTAGGTGTAGTGACAATTATCAAGGTCAATCCCACAAGGAATAGTTTTTAGGTAGTTTGATACCTCAATATTCTAGGAATGTCCTAACTAGATACTAATTCAGAAAAGATTGATTTTACTGACTAAAATACTTAATTAAATATAAATTCAAACTTGGTAACCACAAATAATTAACAATCAAGGATAAACAACATCCTAGGGTATCGATTTCAGAATATTTATTCCAAAGATGATTAGAATTAACTTATTGCTTTTAACCGATCTATTGTTTATTAAGCGGCGCAATATTAACCTAATTCTCCTCTCGAAGTAATTAAATCGTTGATTAACTAAGACAATTACCCTCTCGAGTCAATTAATCGTAGAAACTCCAAAAAGCTCATGAACCTATGCCTACACAGTCATAGACAACTGTGCTCTATATAGTACGTCTAATAACAAACCCCTTCTCTCGAAGCGGATTTGTTTAACGAGATTACTAAACCTAGATGGCCAGTCCAAATTCAGCGATTAAAACGGATATAAAGATAAACACATAAAAGAACGGAATTCAATAAGTTAAAACGTAAATCAAAACATTGTCATAAAATAATCCCTACTTTCTAACCCTAGGACACGAATAGTTTAGCTACTCATGCCTAGGCTCAATCCAATACAATATTCAAGACAAAACATTATAAAGAATTAAAACTAGGAAAAATTGCTAAACCCGAGTAAATCGTCCGGTTGATTGAATCTTCGTTGTCGTCCAAGTCGTCTCATGCCTCAAACTCGGATATTATGTGTGTTGTCTTTTGAAGAAGCACTTGAATCCTTTTTATAGAGTTTAGATAAGCCCCATTGAATTGGGAAATCAAATCTTTGTTTAAAACCGGATTTTTATTCACGACATCCGTTTTGACACGGCCGTGTTGATTAAATGACACGGCCGTGTTGCTTTGCAAATCTTCAATTTCCACGCACAATTTGATACGGCCGTGTTGCTTTGTGACACGGCCGTATTCTGTTCCAGAGCCTATTTGAACGATGCGCACTACTTTTGACACAGCCGTGTTGCTTATGTGACACGACCGCGTCGGTTCTTGCTCCGTTTTGCTCCTGGACCGGTTCTTTGATGGTTCGGACCGATTTCCAGTGGTTTTCACTACTTTGGGCCGATTTTCAACTTGTTTTCTTGTCCGGTAGTCGTAAATCACAACTTTTTAGCCTGAAAATGCTCAAAATACCTTAAAACAAGCCGAGTATGTTAATTGGTCACTTATATCACATTTCATCCAATTTCTAACCATTTATGCACATAATTCCTATAAAATAGTATCATACAATGACCTAATTACGTGCATAATTAACGTGCATCAAAATCCCCCAAACTTAAACTGTTGTTCGTCCCGAACACATAAAAATTAACTCATGTATTTAGGGCGATTGGATGATAAATTAGTTTCAGAATGATTTTTCAAAAGCTAGCTTAGACACCGTAGTATAAACGAGCATGTGCGATAGTGCAAAAATCTACTACTTTCGAGACTTAAACTTTCAAAACATTCAACCAGGTAAGTGTTTCTCTCATCTCTCAAGTGTTTATGGCTAAAATTTATAATTTCACTCAAATTGGACTATACGCTCGGTTTTACCATAGGCTTGCCAATTGTCTACATCGAATTCAGTACATTAGCATAAGTGACAAAGAATCAAGTAGGACTTATATTTGGTTGTAATATCGGCTTAAGGTAAGGTGGGACATATTTGGATATAAGTGACTGTGTATTGGACTAATCAAGTTATATATATAACCCCACTACCCCTCAATACAAACACTAAATCTCACTCTTCCCTTCTCAACAATTCACCCCTTAAGGTGATTTCTTCACCTTACCAACAGTTCTTTTCAACCAAGTGTTTTTTTTTTTTAACTATTTAGGTACCACGTCATGGGACTACCTATTTTCCAGGCTTCATTCCAACACTTCTTCCTCTCCTTTTTATAACTGAACCATAGAATTATTTTTATTTTTTTTTTACACGAAAATAAACAAGAAATTACAATTTTGTCAAGGAGAGTTTCTATTTGCTTGCCTCTGTTTTCCTTCAAACACTTTTTACCCTTTTTCTTATCCATACCGCCGCCCATTTTGTTCCCAGAATCCGATTTACCTTTCAATCCACCTCCCTCTTTACTCAATTAGTCCAATATAGGGCCAAAGGCTAAAATTAAAAGGTATATGGCTTGTAACATATATGGTTATTGTACAAAAAGTCAAAAAGCTCAAATGGGCTTACTACAGATATTTTGCACTGAAATTCTTGGTAAAAAGGTTAGTTCAAGGCTCAATAATTGGGTACAAAACAAAAATTGCCTATATCACTTCCTAAGTCACATTATACTTTTGACATATTCTCAACACAGTCTCAAGGCAAGTTCTAGAAACCAAGACATATATCCAATCAAAATCACACCGAAAGAAAATATAGCACTTCATAAATAGAAGTCACTTTTTAGGCTCAATTTCTCACACGGGTCATTTTGATCAAAGTTCTTAGTTTAACTCAATTTCGTCTCAAATTGCCTATCATGCTCCACTCTATGTCAATTTTAAAATTTATGCATAAAATCGTATCATCATTAACACTTTATCATCCATCTTTTCCCTAAATTTGCAACAATTACTCCTTGGGTTTGCACTCTTTTTCCTTTTTACTCTAACAATAAAAACAAAACTCCTAAAACTCAACAATGGACTTCATAAAACAATAAACTTGAGTTCACACATCCACCAACACCAATTTAACAAATACTTGGGCGCACAGACCCAATACTCGAAATCTAATAACATAGCAGCGTTCTTGATAACAATGGGCACACAGACCCCACAATTAAAGTATCAATTAAGCAAAAGGGCTCACAGACCCGACAACTAACTTGAGTACAAGTTCAACCAACACTCAACCAATCAATCCATCACTCAAATTCGCAATTACATGCCCAAATAACCAATATGACCATAAAGTAAAAATAGCAGCAAAACAATAAACATAGCGGCCAAGACGTCCACAGTTCACCCCCTCCCCCAAACTTGGCGAGAAGCCAATGTTTGGAGGACAAGACTGGTACGCCTTGGTGCTAACTTACAAATCACTGAGGTGGAGGCGGAGGTTGGAACCCATATTGGCTCCAGAACTGTGCCATTGCCTCCCATTGAGTCTGTTGCTGTTGTCTCCACAGGCTGTCTTCATCACTTCTTTGAAGAAGTGTGTTGAGTACTCCTCGTTGAGAATGTAGTTCGGAGTGAATAGTCTGAAGAGATCCCCGTACCTCTGTGCGGTGCCTCTCCATCGATGTTTGAAAAGTCTGCATCGACTCAGTATGGAGACGAACATCATCCCGTAACGAGTTAATGATCAACCCGCCAATGATGGAGGTCGTCAAGAAAGAAGTAATCAAACTGTTGGATGTGGGGATCATCTACCCCATATCCGACAGTAAGTTTGTGAGCCCGACCCAGGTGGTTCCTAAAAATTCTGGAGTGAAAGTGATAGAAGGGAAGGATGGTGAAATGGTGCCTACGTGCCTACAGACAGGTTGGATTTGCATAGACTACAAGAAGTTGAACGCAGTAACAAGGAAAGAGCATTTTCCACTACCCTTCATCGATCAAATGCTTGAGAGGCTAGCAGGGCACCCTTTCTATTGCTTCTTGGATGGATTCTCGGGGTACTTTCAAGTACCAATCGCGCCCGAGGATCAAGAAAAGACTACATGCCCATTCAGAACATTCACATGAAGGCGCATGCCCTTTGGACTGTGCAACGCCCCTGCAACATTTCAAAGATGCATGGTTAGTGTTTTTTCTGAATTTATTGGTCATTTCATAGAGGTTTTCATGGACGATTTTAGTGTTCACAGTACATCTTTTGAGAATTATCTTTATAACTTGGTAAAAATCTTGCAACGATGCATTAAGAAAAATCTTTTGTTAAATTGGGAGAAATGCCACTTTACGGTGGAACAAGGAATTGTGCTTGGCCATGTATTTTCTAGTATGGGAATAGAAGTAGATAGGGAGAAAATTGATATTATTTCTTCTCTCCCTTACCCCGCAAATGTGCGAGAAGTGTGTTCCTTTCTTGGTCATGCAGGATTTTTACACGAGGTTTATCAAAGACTTCTCAAAGATTGCTGCTCCGTTGTAGCGGTTGCTACAAAAAGATGTGGAGTTTGATATGAGCAAGGAATGCAAGTTGGCATTTGATGAGTTGAAAAAGAGATTGGTCACTCCTCCGATTATTCAGCCGCCAGATTGGGAATTGCCTTTTGAACTAATGTGCGATGCTAGTGAACAAGCCTTGGGGGCAGTTTTGGGATAGAGAAGAGGGAAAGTGGCCCATGTCATCTATTATGCCTCACGTACTTTGAATCCAGCTCAGATGAACTACACTACCACAGAAAAGGAGCTTCTAGCTATTGTGTTTGCATTAGATAAGTTCCGGTCTTACCTTGTTGGGACAAGGATCATTGTATATACCGACATGCAGCATTGAGGCATCTCATGGCTAAGAAGGAGGCGAAGCCTAGGCTTATTCGCTGGATAGTACTTCTCCAGGAATTTGATCTAGAGATCAAGGATAAGAAAGGAGCAGAAAATGGTATTGCAGATCATCTCAGCAGGATAACTCACGAGGAGATGAACCTGTCTCTACGGGAAAGTTTTCCGGACGAACAACTACTTGCAATGACAGATGCGAAGGTTCCTTGGTATGCCAACATGGTGAATTACCTGGTGTCCAAGCGGTTTCCTAATAGGATGAGTAAGCTTCAGAGAGACAGGTTGAAGAGTGAATCAAAGCATTTTGTTTGGGATGATCCCTACCTTCGGAAATATGGTTCAGATCAAGTAATTAGGAGATGCATTCCCAAAGACGAAGTGCAATCGTTGCTAAATTTTTGCCACTCATACGCTTGTGGAGGCCATTTTGGGCCAAAGAGGACAGCCTACAAAGTACTTGAAAGCGGTCTATATTGGCCTACCATTTTCAAGGACGCCCTCTTATTTTGCAAAACCTGTGAAAGATGTCAAAGGACCGGAAATGTGTCACAGAGGAACGAGATGCCCCAACAACCAACTGTTGTTTGCGAGATCTTCGACGTGTGGGGTATAGACTTCATGAGGCCATTTCCTATGGAAATGTCTATATTCTTCTTGCAGTTGATTACATGTCAAAGTGGGTGGAAGCCAAGGCCACCCGGACCAACGATTCAAGGGTGGTTGTGGACTTTGTGAAATCTAACTTATCTGCAAGAATTGGGATTCCAAAGGCCATCATCAGCGACCGAGGAACCCATTTTTTGCAACCGAACGTTTGAATCATTGTTGAAGAGGTATGGGGTTGTTCACAAAGTCTCCACACTCTACCACCCTCAAACGAACGGTACGGCAGAGACAACAAATCGAGAGATTAAGCAGATACTGGAGAAAATAGTCCAACCAAATCGGAAGGACTGGAGCTTGCGTCTAGAAGATGTTTCGTGGGCTTATAGGACAGCATACAAGACGCTGATAGGAATGTCTCCATATCGCATCGTTTATGGAAAACCATGTCACTTGCCTGTGGAACTTGCACATAAAACCTATTGGGCAATCCGGAAATGCAATCTGAACTTGGATGAGGCTGGAGTGCATAGGAAGTTGTAGTTACAAGAGCTCGAGGAGATAAGAACCGAAGCATTCGAAAATGCTTTGTTATACAAGGAAAAAACGAAGCAATTTCACCATGCAAGAATCTCGAGAAAGGAATTTGTGGTGGGAGACAAGGTACTCATGTACCACTTCGACTTAAATTGTTTCCAAGTAAGCTGAGGTCCCGTTGGGTTGGACCCTTTGTGGTTTAAGGAATATCACCACACGGAGCGGTGGAGATAGAAAGTGGAAAGACCGGAAAGAGCTTCAAGGTCAATGGGCATCTTCTCAAGCCCTATCTTGAGAACTCACAAGGACACTGCATGAGGGAAGAACAAGTGGAAAACTTCGAAGATCCACACAAAGCATAAACGGGATTCCGTCGGGCCAACGATGTTAAACAAAGGCGCTTGTCACGAGGCACCCCGGCCGTATCTTTAAATTTTTGCATTTCAAATTCATAGTTAGATGTTGAATGAATGCCTTGTGGCACATTTGATGTTTTTTGTTTAGAATTGTGCAGGTATCAATCTGAATAATCAAAAGATAGCATGGAATGAGGGTGAAGGAGACCAAAATGAAGGAAAAATTGCTGGAGACGAATCTCGGCAGAGACACACAAGTAATCTCGGCCGAGAAGTCACAAAGGTAAAAATAGGTAAATTCGCTGGAAAAGTATCTCGGCTGAGACATACATTCATCTCGGCTGAGACTTAACTGAGTTCAAGATTGGCCAAAATTGCTGGAAACTTATCTCGACCGAGAGACCAAGTCATCTTGGCCGAGATCAACTTGTCCAGAATGTGGGAAAAAATTGGTAGAGGCCAATCTTGGCCAAGACACCAAGTCATCTCGGCCGAGATCAATTTGTCCAGAATGGGGGCAAAATTGCTGGAAAGCAATCTCGGCCGAGACACATACGCATCTTGGCCGAGATCCTCTGCTGAGTCAACCAAGCCTGAGACCAAAGAACAGATCTCGACCGAGACACAAAATTCAAAATTGCATCTCGGCCGAGATTCCGCACAGGTATAAATACCCCTGCGCGGAATAGCAGGTCATTCATTCCCCCTCCCCACACGCGATTTGCGCACACACACGCACACACACACACTCAAAATCGCTATTTTTACTCAATTTCTTCCTCTCAAATTCACACCATGTTAGTGAAATCAACTCTTGAACACACAACACCAAAGAATCTGGAAATTGTACAAAGAAAACAATTCGAAATCACACACGCAATTCAGCCAGAGTTGTGACCGAACCGAGCTCGCGCAGAACAGGAAATAGAAATGGATCAAACACAGATTTAACGTGGTTCGTTCAAGATGAACTACATCCACGGAGGCAAGGCACACCTCAATCCACTAAGAACTTCAAACAATTACAGAGAATAAGCTCAAGAAATGAAATGCCCAATTCTGGATACAAATTAGGGCACGAACACTCAATCTCTAAATACTCTCTCTAATCTAAAGAACAAGGAAATTAGGCGACGTAGTGATCTTCTCCTCAATGAGAGCTATACAATGATATATGGATTGAAGCTCGAATGCAACTGCACAGGAAGTTCTAACTGCAAGAAGTTAAGCTGAGCTACTGGACAAATGTGACGGTTTTCCTCGTCACTAATCTGCAACTGCTTCGTCACAAACGATGGTTATTCCAAACTAACTCGAACCCGGTTTGTTCTGACCAGTTTGTCTTCTTGATGCTAAAACCCGGTTTAAACCTCCGGTTCTCCACTCCCTGACTCCGGTTCCACATTCCCAACACACCATATTACAAAGTATGGCTCACTTGATGAAATTGAACATCACCTCACAAATCTCCACCTCAATGAATCATGTGTGCCTCTTCCTGCCTCACCACTGCCTTGTCTTGTTAATGCTCTTCATGACATTGCTCAAGCTGCAGCAGGCTCGAGCAATGATCCACTTTGTTCCCAGGTACACCCTTAGTAAGAAAATCAGCAAGGTTATGCAATGTGTGTACCTTCTTCACTTCCACAGAACCAGAATCAATGATATCCCTAGCAAAATGCAACCTAACATCAACGTGCTTTGACCTTTCATGAAATGCTTGGTGTTTCACAAGGTGTAGAGCACTCTGATTATCACAGTAAATTGCCACACACTTTTGCTTGATGTCCAAATCTCTCAAAATCCCTTTAAGCCAGATTGCTTCTTTGATAGCTTCAGTGAGAGAGATATATTCTGCTTCTGTTGTTGAAAGTGCTACAACTGATTGTTGTACACTTCTCCAGCTGATGGCTGTTCCAAATAAGGTGAACACAAATCCAGAAATGGATTTCCTAGTGTCTATGTTTGTTGCAAAATCAGAATCAGCAAACCCCTCCAATGCAACAGTGCTTCCATTCACTTTCTTCTCAAACTTCAGTGACAAGTTCACTGAACCCTTCAAATACCTCATCACATGCTTCAAAGCTTCCCAATGCTCAACACCTGGGTTTGACATGAACCTGCTTACTAAAGAAACAGCATAGGCCAAGTCAGGCCTACTACAAATCATCCCATACATGAGACTTCCAACTCCACTTGCATAAGGAATATTGCTCATATGTATGACTTCCTCTTCAGTCTTTGGGCATTGTTATTTGGTGAATTTCTTCTGTAGATTAACTGGAGTGGAGAGAGGTTTGGATTCATGCATGTGGAACCAACACCTTCTGTAGATATTGCCTTTGAGATAACCAAAGCACTCCAGCTTCTCTGTTCCTTAGAATGACCATGCCCAAAATCTTCTTGGCATCTCCAAGATCTTTCATGTCAAATTCAGTGTTAAGTCTGTCCTTCAACCATTGTACTCTCTTCTTGTTCTTGCTGGCAATTAGCATATCATCCACATACAACAGAAGAAAGACTTTATCTTGCTTTGAACCCTTGTTGAAGTAAACACAACTATCATACAGCCTTCTTACAAAGCCAACACTGATCATGAAGTCATTAAACCTCTTATTCCACTGTCTTGGACTTTGTTTGAGTCCATACAGTGACTTCTTCAGTAAACAAACTTTGTCTTCTTGTTCAGGAACAACAAAGCCTTCTGGCTGTTTCATATATATCTTCTCATTGAGTTCTCCATGTAAGAATGCTGTTTTTACATCTAGTTGTTGTAGTTCCATGTCCTCTTGAGTAATCTTTGATAAAAGCAACCTGATTGAGCAGTGCTTTACTACTGGAGAGAAAACTTCATTAAAATCAATTCCTTCCCTTTGTGTAAAACCCCTAGCCACCAATCTTGCTTTAAATCTCACTTGTTTGGATCCTGCAGTCTCTAACTTCTTCTTGTATATCCATTTAGAACTCACAAGTTTCTGACCTTTTGGTTATCCACCAAAATCCAGGTCTCATTCTTTTCCAGGGATTCCATCTCTTCAATCATTGCCTGAATCCAGTGCTCTCTTTCTTCACAGTCTAGTGCTTCTTTAAAACTACTAGGCTCTTGTGATTCCAGGTCTTCAGCAACACTCAAGGCATAGTAAACACTCCCTGCTTGACCATAGAAGTCAGGTCTATTGATTGTTCTCCTAGGCCTGTCCCTTCCAATGCTATATTCTCTAACATTTTGTGAAGGTCCAGCTTGTTCTTCTTCTTCAGATGATGAATCACTATCTTGTAGATTCTCTTGTGGTTGAGATGTGTGATCATCTTCAGCAGGATGCTCCACCTGAATTGATATCTCTTCTGTCTCTTTAGCACCATCAAATTCTTCCTTAGAGCCTGTAGAAGTATAAGCCATCACATTCTCATTAAACTTTACATCTCTACTTGTGATTATCTTCTGATTTCCCCTCTCTAGACACCACAATCTGTAGCCCTTTATTCCATCTGGATATCCAAGAAATACACATCTTAGAGCTCTTGCATCTAACTTGTCTTGCTTGACATGGACAAAAGCAAGACAACCAAACACCCTTAAACCTTCATAACTTGGTTTCTGTCCACTCCACACCTCTTCAGGTGTTTTGAACCCAATCACTGATGAGGGTGACCTGTTAATGAGATAACATGCTGTAGCAATGGTTTCACCCCAAAATACCTTTGGCAACCCAGCATCCAATAGCATACACCTTACTCTTTCAAGAAGAGTCCTATTAAGCCTCTCAGCAACTCCATTCTGTTGAGGATTCATTGGGACAGTCCTATGTCTCTTGATTCCTCTTTCTTCACAGAAGTTTGTGAACTCAGTAGAGAGGTATTCCAATCCATTATCAGTCCTAAGGTGCTTCAGCTTCTTCCCTTTGACATTTTCCAGTTGAATCAACCATGTTTTGAACTTATGAAAAGCATCACTCTTATTCTTCATCAACATGATCCACACCTTTCTACTGTAATCATCAATCAAAGACATGAAATACCTTGCTCCACCATGAGTCTCTGTCCTTGCAGGACCCCATATGTCAGAGTAGACATAATCTAATGGCTCTTGAGTTGTGTGAACACCCTTTCCATAGGGCAGCTTCTTGGACTTGCCCAAAGCACACTGATCACAAAACTCCAGGTTTTGATTTCCCATGTTTCCAATTACACCACTTCTTGACAACTCCTTCAACCCTTTCTCTCCTATGTGTCCAAGCCTCTTGTGCCATTTAACAAGCTCAGAACTGCTCAAAACCATTCAACACTCCCAACAACAGGTGAACCAATCAAGATAAACAACCCATTATGCTGTCTACCTTTAATCATCACTTTACCATGTTTAGTGATATGCAAGAAGCCATCTACTGAGCTAAACTGACAACCACTAGTTACCAAAGAACCAAGAGATAGAAGATTTCTTTTAAGGCCAGGAACATATCTTACATTAGAGATGATTCTGACCACACAATCAAACATCCTTATGCTCACTGATCCAATTCCTTTGACCTTGCATGATTGGTCATTTCCCAGGAGAACATTTCCACCATCTTCTCTCTTCAGTTCATCAAACCATGACTGGTGTGGACACATATGGAAGGAGCAGCCTGTGTCCAGGACCCATTCTTTCACCATTCTTGATTCAGTAACATTCAATACCTCTGGAGGATCTTCTTGAAGATCAATGGCAGCAGCTTCTGCCCCTTGATTTCCACCTTTCTTGTTTCTTTTAGGACAATCCTTCTTCAAGTGAACAGGCTGCTTACACTTGAAGCATTTCCTCTTCTCAACCCATTCACTTCCCTTCTTTGGATTAGAATCTCCTGCTTTGAAGTCCTTAGAATTCTGTCCCTTCTTCCCTTGCCAAGGTTTCTTGAATTTAACATTCAAACCTTCTCCAGACTGCACCATGCCTTTATCACCTTGAGTCCGGAAGCATTTAGACCTCAGAGCCTTCACTATCCCATCATAAGATAGCTGCTCATCTCTCCCATACATCAAGGCATCCTTAAAGCTTTCCATGGATTTTGGAAGAATGTTTAACACCATCAATGCTTTATCATCCTCCTCCAATTTCACATCCAGGTCTTCCAATTCCTCAACCATCTTAATAAACTCATCAAGTTGATCAGAAATTACCTTATCTTCAGTGATCTTGAAGGCCAACATCTTCTGCTTTAGGAACAGCTTGTTGGATACTGACTTAGATTGATACAGATCTTCCAATCTCTTCCATGCTTCTGAGGAACTCTTGCATCTTGAGACCTCTCTTAGTGGTTTATCACCCAAACACAGAAAGATAAGACTGAGGGCTTTCTTATCCACTGATACAAACTTGGGTTTCTCAATTTCTTCCCACGAATCAAGAGGTATCAAAGCAAGATCAAGGCCATTTTGAACCAGAACTGCATTCATCTTGATCTTCCACAATGTGAAGTCATTTCTCCCTGTGAATTTCTCAAAGTCCATCTTCATACCAGCCATTCCTTCCCTTCTTCAAGCTGTGAGAGTTGATTCCCACAGACGGCGCCACTTGTTAGTGAAATCAACTCTTGAACACACAACACCAAAGAATCTGGAAATTGTACAAAGAAAACAATTCGAAATCACACACGCAATTCGGCCAGAGTTGTGACCGACCCGAGCTCGCGCAGAACAGGAAATAGAAATGGATCAAACACAGATTTAACGTGGTTCGTTCAAGATGAACTACATCCACGGAGGCAAGGCACATCTCAATCCACTAAGAACTTCAAACAATTACAGAGAATAAGCTCAAGAAATGAAATGCCCAATCCTGGATACAAATTAGGGCACGAACACTCAATCTTTAAATACTCTCTCTAATCTAAAGAACAAGGAAATTAGGCGACGTAGTGATCTTCTCCTCAATGAGAGCTTTACAATGATATATGGATTGAAGCTCGAATGCAACTGCACAGGAAGTTCTAACTGCAAGAAGTTAAGCTGAGCTACCGGACAAATGTGACGGTTTTCTTCATCACTAATCTGCAACTGCTTCGTCACAAACGACGGTTATTCCAAACTAACTCGAACCCGGTTTGTTCTGACCAGTTTGTCTTCTTGATGCTAAAACCCGGTTTAAACCTCCGGTTCTCCACTCCCTGACTCCGGTTCCACATTCCCAACACACCATATTACAAAGTATGGCTCACTTGATGAAATTGAACATCACCTCACACACCACACCTCCCCCACATCACCCCACACACTTCTATCCGAAAAATTTCGGATTTGGAGCAAAGTTGGAGTCGGGTTGAAAAGGGCGTGAAAAAGTTCACTTCAAAATTTTTCGATTAAATCCAACCGGTAAGTACAGCTATCCCTTTCCCTTAGTCTTTATTTGATTAATATGAACTTTATTGTTAGATTAGGGGCGAATTTTATGTTAGAATAGTTACTACATTGATATTGGTTATACACAAGTTTGTTATGATTTTTTGCCAATGTTGACTTGTTTTAGGTGTTCTAATACTAAATTTGTTGTGGTAGCTTTTGTATTTGCATGATTGGTTGATGAGGGATGAATATTATGTTGAGATCATTGAATTTGAAGTTGAAATTGATTATGGCATATCACTGAACACTTGACATGCATCCTTTATGTTATCCTTTTGTAGTTTGATTTGATTGCTATGCTCGATTATTAGGTTGATTAGTTGAATTTGTGTGAAGAGTAGGTAATTTTAGAATCTTGTTTATAATGAAGAGAAATTGACCTATTTTTGTAGAGCATTGGTAGATTTTAGTTGCAATAGGATAATAAATGGGAATGTTAGCCATATATGCAAATTGTATTAAGTCAATTGAATCATCTAGATTGTATGTTCGCTTGTGATATTCCATGTTAATTGAATATGAGGGAATGATATAGCAAACATGACCTTCTATTTAACTGAAGTTGGTGTGTAAATTGGTGATAAAGTGTTCAATGTGGGAGATTTTGATGTGTGTAATGTGTGATTGTTTGTAGGCACACAATGGCACCACCCAAAAATCCGAAGAACACCACTCAAGAAGGCACTTCCGGTAGGCGGTTAACACAGAAAATCCGCAAAAGCCAAGTCAAAGGCAAGGAGAAAGCCGTTGAGCCCACTCCAGAGGCTCCCATGCCGGACATTCCATCAACCACCAGTGATAAATCCACAAAGCCGATTGATTTTGACATATTTATGAGCACAGAGGACCAGAGGAAGAGATTTGACAAGCTGATTAGGAGAGGGGTGTCAGCAACCCGTTATGGTGATCCCAAGATTCTGGACGCCACGGGAATATGGCAGAATGTTCTTGAACTTTTAGACAAAGCAGGTCTAGCCCAATGCCTAGCACCCCGCCTACTTTCCTCAAATTCGTGCTAGAATTTTTCAGCACCCTCGAAATCAAGGAGGAGTCTCTTTCTTGCTCGACGTCCACCACATCAAATTCCAACTTCTGAATGAAGAAAAGACACTGAGCCACGACAGCTTGAGAAATATATACGGCTTCAAAAGGCCAACCGTTGGCGATGAAAATGAATTGAAAGAGTTTGACGTGCCATAATTCTGGGGGTAAATCACTGCCACCCCTGGAATAGTTGCACCCTAGGCCTACGACCCGAGGAGCTCCAGGTTGACTTCCATCAGAAGTCTAGTCGTGAAGTATTTGCAGAAGTTGTTGAGCTCCACCATATGTGGCAGGAAAGAGATTAGTTATCCTCGATTGTACGAGATGGAGATCTTATGGGCTATTGTGGATAGGAAGTTGAGGAATTTTCAGTGTGACATGATATTGAGCTTTCAGAAGATAGTCAAGGAATTAAGGACATAACGGAAGAGAGAGACAAAGGTGCCAGACCCGATCTACTGTGGGGCTCTGATAACCCCCATCCTCGAGCATTACAATGTACCCCTCCTAGAGTACACACCCATCAGCACTGACTATTATTTAGACTAGAAGGAGATGGAAAATATGAGAATTGCCATGCTTGGGTACCAAGAGTGAACATCGGGTCCGGTTGTCCCCTATATCCTCTAGAATGTAGGACCGTACCTCCGTCTCCCCAACCCCAGTCTGACCTACATCGAGCGCCTAGAAACAAGCATGCCAAACTTGGCGCTGACCTCGGAAGCACATTTAAGAGAATCAAAAGAGCCGACCAGCGCCGAGTTAACATGCTACTAGAGGGGGAAGAAGCCACGAACTGTGGCCAGAGAGATGAGTACGGGGACTGCAGAAGGGAGCAGTCAGCCAAGCAGGAAGAGACCGGCATTTGCGGTGCTGTCTCGGGCCGATATTCGAGAGGAGCACAGTGACCGGGCAGTTTAGAATCGGGCGTGCAGGACATCAAAGCTAACATCAGTGCACTTAGGGGAGACGTCCATCAATTGGGGGCGTAAATGAAGTAAATTAAAGAGAGTCAGAACAAGTTACTAGCCTTGTTCTAAAGCATCCAATGATGCTTTACTGACTCGAGCTCCCGAGATGTCAGGCCTTCCAGTCACTGTGAGTAGAGCACCGAGAATGCCTTGCCCGTTTCTTCACAAACTTAGTTGAAAACTAAGTTTGGGGGGGAAAATAGGGGGTGAGACATTCTTGGCTGCTCGAATTCCCGAACTCCCCTTCTGCCTCTTTTCTGATTCCTTATGACTATTGACTGCTTTGGATTGTATTATTGGCTTGTGTGCCTCTTTTCAGAAACTTTCTCATTAGTTTGACGGTTTGTGTGCCGAGTAGATTTGACTAATTGCCTTTGGTAACCTTCTTGGATGTGTTTTGTTTAGTTGTAATTGAATTTGGTGGGCCTGCGAGCCTTTGTTTTTCTTTTGATTGATTTATGAGCATTACTGTTAGTATTTTGATTTGGTATTTTGCACATTTAGATTTTGTTTAATTTATTTTTAGTAGAATGGGGTTGGATAATATTGAATAATTTGGTTATATTCGACAAGCACCAACTTGTACTCCTCTTTTTCCACAAACTTAGTTTGCAACTAAGTTTGGGGAGGGGGAGGGATTCGTACAAGTTGGCAGCTCAAGAAAGCGATTGGATTAGTTTAGGAAGGAAAATTGCGGCATTGATTAATGATGAAAAAAAAAAAATCGAACAAATATTTTTGGAAAGAAGCACATGGTAGAGCATGAAAGGCTTTTTGAAACCAAATTGAACATACACTCAATACTTTTGATCAAATTTTCAACCAAGTGAGACTTTGAGCCTAAAGCATACTCCCATTTTTGGAGTAAAACTAAATTTTATTTCGGTGCGAAAATTCTTTGAATGTATGCAATTTCCTCTAGAACTTGCCCTAATTCTCTACCTTTGAATAAGTCGGTATGTGTGGTGACAATGAAAATAATTTTAGGCATTTCTTGATTTAAGCCCCTTCTCAAAAGCTGAAAACAATTCATTTTGACCAAAAATGTACAAATTGACCCTAGTTAGCCCTTTGAGCTTCAGCCTTTTTCTTTTGATACCTAACACTACGACCAAATTTACCTTTCATTTAGCCTTTGAAACCCAAATGGACTATTGAGTATGAGGGAGGCGGTTGGAAGGTAGCTAGTTTGAAATTGGGATTGAATTTGGGTAAACTAGTGGAAAACGAAGAAGGGTGAAAGGAAACATGTGAAATAGGCTAGAATCGAGAACATTAACCTCTCCATAATTTGTATTGATTCCGAAAAAAGAAAACGAGAAAAGTCGAAAAACCAGAAAAATAAAAGAAAGAGGAAGTGTATATACCAATGTTTTTTAGTATTTTCTTTTAGAATTGGAGAGGTTAGTGAAAATCACATCATTTTTTTATTACAATCCCTTGGTTAGAAAAGTTTCAAGAAACATATTTATTGTGAGGATTGATAAATATGGGAGATGTAGGCAGGAATAAGGTGAAGATGTCACTCGATTGGGAATTGAAAGAGTGAGGTTGAGTGACCATTGCTTGAGGGATAGATGGGTAGTGCACGACTCATTTAGTCCATTTTATAGTCACTTTTACCTAAACTTTGTCCCACCTTACCCCTAGCCAACATTACAACCCATATAAAGACCTTACTGATTCATTGTCACGCATGTCAAGTACAATTTCGAGTTTAGATGATTGGCAAGCCTATGGTAGGCGTTGTATGCATTTCAATGTGAGTGTAAACACAACCCTTTTTAATGCACTCGAGAGAGAGAGAGATACACTCACCCGGTGAGGATCTTATGTTAAGAGTGTTATGTCTTGAGAGTAGTGGATCTAGTCTATCACATATGCTCACTATTATCATGATCGCTTCATCTTTTTCATGAAAACTCTCTGAAATCAAATGCCACTAAACTCTGTCCTAAAACACGTGTCCTTTTGTCTTTCTCTTTACTTTCCGGGACGAACAAGTTCTAAGTTTGGGGAGATTTGGTACACGTGTCCCGTGCATGCACTTTAGGGCGCTTTAAGTGTCATTTTAATGTCAATAATGTGCACAATCAAGTGTATTTAGTGCTTTTGTATTCTCATGGGCAAAATAATGTGGTTGTGGTGTTTAGTGTTAAAGCAAATGCAAAAGGATCGAAAAAGAACATCAAACGATCGCAGAGTTGATGGATCAATCGAGGCAACAAGGGACAGGGCTGAAGAATTGATCTCGGCCGAGACAGGACATAAATCTCGGCCGAGATACCTCTCCAGGAAAATCCTAGAATTTTGAGAGATTGAAGATCTCGGCCGAGATGGATATTGCATCTCGGCCGAGATACCTCTCCAAGGAAAAGTCAGAAATTCAAGAGATGAAGATCTCAGCCAAGATGAAACCCAATCTCGGCCGAGATAATCCTAACCCTAAAAAGCCCTAAAATTCCCTTTTCACGTCTCGGCCGAGATGCAACCCAATCTCGGCCTAGATCACCCCTCGATTTATAATTTGAAAAGCCCTTTTTCACGTCTCGGCCAAGATACACTTGCATCTCGGCTGAGATTCCTTGCCCTGTTTTAAATTTCTGAATGCGATTTTGCCTTAAATTGAAGTAACAACTCTTCCCCTATATATATATATATATATATATATATATATCCTCCCTTTCGAAATTAACCTATCTTGGGCAAAAATTTGGAGAACTTTTCAGCCACCATCACTTCCAAGGAGGAGAAAAGGGCAAGAAGGAGTCATCCCATCTTTCCCATTGATCAACCTTGGATTCTATTATTTCATTTTTATGAATTTTTTTATTTCCTTTGATTTACTGATTGTATTAGGAGTAATGGATGGCTAGAACCCTTAATTCTACCCTTGATCATGTTGAACTTTGATTGAAGATGAATATGTGAATATTAACTTTTGGTGTTACCATTTTTATGCAATTTAAATGTTCTATAATGCTTGTTTGAATTGTCTCATGCCTAGATGTTTGTTTTAGGATTGATTACCCTTTAGAAGCATTTATTGTATGTTGCTAGAGATTGGAATTCACTTTCCGTGATTGTTGAAGCTTCAATCTCCCTTAGTAGTGAACAATGCTTGATATCATTGGTGGCATTATAGAGTTTGGCCTCTAAACTCGATCGATTCGAGGTTTATGCCTTATTTATCCCGTTGTTCTAGTTCGTGATCATCCAATATCAATTAGTGTGAAAAGAGCTTGTTTGGATCACTAATTGATTTGTGTAGGGATAAATCGATAAGCGGACCTTCGATTTATCCACAATTAAGGAACAACACAATTTACATAAGCAGACCTTGTAGATTGTGGGATGAGGGTTTAAATTGCATTGAATTGGGGCATCAACAATAATCCAAAGGTAGTCGGATTCAAGGGGATACTAGATCGAGGGTAGGTCTTTTTAATATATTCAAAAACCCGAAAATATTTACTTGTGGTCTTTCTTTGACACTTTGATTAATCTAAAACACCAAAAACATCTATTGCTTTCTAGATTGGTAATTGGTACTTGGTAGACTTTAGTTGTTAGACTCAATCAACCCCCCCCCCCCCCCCGGCCCCATTCACACGCTTATGTTTATTGCTTTTATTCCGACCTAAATCACTAGTTGCTTGAAGTATTTGAATGAACACTACTCATCGTTCTTCGTGGGATCGACTCGGAGTTACCACTTTACCTAGTACAGTCAGAAAGTTCGGAACTTAATTTTAAATCATTCTAATTTGGTGGGGCGAACGTTTCGAGGACGCGTTTGCAAACCCCCCCCCCCCCCGGCCCCTCCCTAGTGTCCTATATTTATCCAAGGATTGCCTATAACCTGGCAGATCGCGATTTTAATAGAGTTCTAACCCTTCATCAAGATTTCAAGAACAAGGAGTTGATGAAAGGAGGGAATAGACCATACTCTATTATCTATAGTATTTCGTATTCACTTTCCAATACCCACCATTCAGAACTATTCATGAGAAAGGAGTTAATTGAAATACCAGATATCTTCGAATGGGTGGCACATACAGTCTGTTCGGAGATTGTGGAGTTGCCACCAATCCATGAGATGGATATGCGGATCATGGATCAACCTATTATGACTAGAGCTACAAGTCAGAGGTTCGAGCCAAGAAGAGTCTCCTTTCATGATATTAGAATTATGAGTCGAAGCTGGGAAAAGAGACCTATCTCACAAGAGAATCTGGAACCAAAATACTTCACAACCAAAGATGAATTAAAGTGTCCAGAAGGTAGGAGAGAAGTGGAGATAGTATTTGATATCACTCAAAAGGATAACATATTTCCTTGTGATGTCTTGTATTATTTACAACAACCTTCGTTGGGGAGATTTGAAGGACTTTCCCAGCTAGATAGAGTGGTGTTTACAGTGGCTCATAGAAAATATCAGGTTCTATGATATTCTCGTGGAACTTGGCCATCTCTCATGGCTACTAGTCCATTCTTGATATACGTCTCTATAGGGATATTACATGAAAAATATCGAGCGGAATATTTCGCGGCCTACATTGATTCAGGCGCAGAAATATACACAGCCAAGCCAGAAATATTTCCTGCAGGAATGAGAGAAAATCTACTGGATATTGCAAGAAGAGATTTCTCGAAGAGGATTCTTATCAAGAGGGATTAAACTAGTGGAAATAATGATCAAAGGAGCATTTATACCCCATAGTACAAAGTCAAGGCTCCGCCAATTTATTTCCATGATACAGGTTTAGATATTTTGTTAGAAAACAATTTCCTACAGATGTTCAAGCGGTTTACTCAGAGAATGAAACACGAAGGCTTATTTTCACAACCATGTGTGATCATATGATTGTTGTTCAGAGATTAAGGGAGGCATTTCATTGGAAAATACCCAGTATTTTCGCAACACAAAGACAGGGATGAGCGAATATTAAAGGAGACAATCCAATTCCTCAAGGTATCTATGGAAACACGTCCACAACTTGATATCACCATTGAAGAATAAATATCTTTAGAAGATGTCAAGAAGAGGATAAAGAGGAATTTCAATGAAGATCCTCTAGCATGGGGGAATAAAAATGAACTCAAGGCAACTATGAAGGTCAAAGCCGGAAAAAAAAAATGATTTTGTTTGATACAAACCCATCCTTATGAATCAAGCAGATCGTGAGGATATGAAGAAGATACTTAAGGAACATCTGGACCTTAAGTTGATATCAGAAGGAATCTCTCCATAGAGTAGCCCAGGATTTCTGGTAAGCAACCTGGGAGAAATGAAGAGAGGAAAGCCAAGATTGGTGATAATTACAAAGGGATCAACAACATTTTGGAATTCGACGGATATTATATTCCAAGTAGAGAACACCTGGTGAACTGCAACAAGGATGTGAAGGTATTCTCTAAATTTGATTGTAAATCTGGTTTCTATCAGATTAAGAAGGAAGATGCCAGCAAGAAATATACAACGTTATCTACACCGCAAGGATATTATATCTGGAACATGATGCCAATGGGATTAGAAAATGCCCCCCAGATTTGTCAAAGGAAGATGGATAATCTTTTTAAAGATTATTTTAAATTCATGTTCCTGTATGTCGATGCTATACTCATTGCCTCAAGGAATATGAAGGAACATATCAAACATCTGGAAGACTTTTAGAAGTTTGTCATAAGGAAGGAACGGTGCTATCAGAGAAGAAAATAGTAATCGCCACTAGACAGATCGAGCTCCTCGAGATCGAGATCGATGAGTCCGGAATCATCCTTACAAAACATATAGTGGAGAAGGTGCAAGGATATCCGGAGGACCTCAAAGACAAAAAGCAACTTCAAAGTTTTTTCTTGGAGTTATCAATTTTGCCAGGATTTTTATTAGAAATCTGGCGAAATACAAGAAGGTGTTCAACCCATTGTTTAAGAAAGATGCTGATTTCAAATGGAGAAAAGAACATAAGAATTAGAACAGAAGATATGCCCACATGCTATGGTCCGGGAGTTCATCCAGAGACTACTAATTAGAGATGTGAAAATAAGATCTAGTTGTAAGTACTAAACCCTTACTTGTTCAAGTAAGTAAGCACTCCCGCCTTCTCTTATGTTGAAATTCCTCGAAAAGAAGACTCTCATTTATCTAGTGGCTTAGCCTTTGCTTGTGATCCAATGAAGGTTATCTTGAGTGAAGCGTCTAGTGCTGGCGCTAAGCTAAGAAGAGAGAAGAAGGAAATGATTGGTTATATTTATTCTTTTTTTCAGGTAAAGGGAAATAAGGAAGAGAGGGCTAGTCTAGACTAGCAAATAGTGAATAAATGAAGTAAAACACACATACACACCAATGAGAACTTACTTATTAAAATATCATAAGAGAAGAAGACTGACTCATTCGGAGTCATCTCAGCGAATTGGAACGGCCACTAAACCTGTTCTAGCGTCATGGGATGAACTAGAAAGAGGATCAGAACATGAAAGTAGGGATTGGCCCCCTGGGACTCCTGAGGTTGACCCTCCTTCGAAGGATCGGGCAACAAAGATTCAATAAAGATATGTCAAATATATCCACAATACAAAGATCATTATGTCCGTCTAAACTAAGTAGCCGACTCTTTTAGGTCTAGTCAAGTCTTTTTTGCCCACGTTAAAGTTTCCCATCGTGTGGCGCAGGGAGGAGCAGAGCAATCAAAGAATAAGAATTTGATTTCTCTACAAAAGTAGTTGCTTCCGAGGTTGACCTGAACCTTAGTTCATGAGTGATGCAACCAACTATAGATATATGCCACTAAGGGCTTGCATGCCTCGTACAGTAGCTACATTTTGGTACATCCTATGGTCTTCAGTAAATACCTGGTCTTTGTCCCCAGCTTTCAATTCAGTGAAGTTTCCCCAGCCGTGGGAAATGACTAGCATATCGTCCTTCACCCATGATAAAAACATCTGCCCAGGCCCGGCCTTATCGAAGGAAGGGAGAGGAAAGATCTTGCTTAGGAAGGTTTCAATGCGCGGCCTAGGTTGTGACGCTTCTTGTTGAGTATAATGAAATTATTACTTGAAGTTTGGTTACACAGTAAGAGAAAAAACAATTATAGAGAATGGAAAAAAGTAATGAGCAACTTCTTAATGTATTCTTTAATATAGCATCAACATTACAATAACCATTACAAAGTGATATATAGGCTCCTATCCATCATCCAAACAAGAAGAATAAGAAATCAATATCGCAAGTGTGTCTGTTCACTTCAATCCATATGGAGAAAGGCCAGAAAAAGAGATGATGGGCAGGCGAGAAGCCACTTTTTATTTTATAGGCTCTAAGCCCTTCTTCTTTCAACCACAGATGGTTCTGCTCTATTGTCGTCATACCATTGGGCTTGGGTGACGCCAGCTTCTGGAAATGGTGCTACAAGGGAGGATGTTAACGGTGATGAGTCCAACCCGTCTCTGCCTTTAGTGGAGCCACATTGGTCTGCGGGCTTCCTTCAACATTTTCCTTTACTGAACATTCTGATTAACCTTGCTTTCGTCTGTGAACCCATACTTTTAGGAGTATTGGCAAGAGAGGAAGCTGAGGGAGTCTGATTCCAACCTTAGCCTTCCTTCTGTCTCAGAGGAAGAAGTCACGCAGAAAGCAAAGGTATTAGCCCTAAATGAATAAGCAGCGAGCCAGCCTTCCTTTTGTCTCAGAGGAAGAAGTCACGTAGAAACCAAAGGTATTAGCCCTAAACAAATAAGCAGCGAGCGAAGGACCGCCCAGCCCCTTTAATGTAGTACAATCTATTGAATGAAGAGTGAAAGAGGGATGGGATTGACTTAGAAATACGAATACTCCGACCCTGTCTAATAAAGGAGGTAGTCTCTTTAGGAGATTCGCTAGGCAGGAGATGATGGAACTTGAACTATTAAGCTTCTCGTGAGAGCCTAAGCAGATAGGTAGAGGCTTCGCTCATCTGCATGTTGAAGCGATACAAAGACATAGTTTCAGGAAAAGTCCTTAACTGGAACTAGAGCTCTAGAAGCGCCCTATAGCAATCAATTCACTCAACCCAATCCACTCCAGAAGTAGATGGTTAAGCTTCTTTCTCTCCGCCAGACTCTCAAACAACACTGACAAAGAATCCAACTACTAAGATAAGATATAAAGGTTCTAGGGCTGAAATAGAGATAGTGGGAGGAAAAACCTTATCTTGACTTTATATGTCTCATTCTCCTTCAAACGAGTGGTCCGAGATCAACTCGGGTTCATAAGGGTCTGTACGAGATGGCTTAAAAAGCTTCCATTTAGTACTGGTTGTTAGAGAGATCCCCAAGCAAGGTCTGGATGACCGTTGGGACAACCAAAAGCAGCGAGAGAAGAGCTCGACTCTGTTAATGCTAAAGCACGAAGGACCGAAAAGATATAATACACTGCCCAAGCAGGGATATAATCATAAGGCTGGGATAGGACTCCGCTAGGTCTTAGTCCCCCATAGAGAAAGTCTCTCGTCTCCACCTCTAATTGGTAGTAAACTTTCCGTAGGTTGAATACAATTGCTGAGTAGTGGTTGTTAGCTGGATTTTTTTAGAATCCACGAGTCCTGACAAAACGAACAGATAGCTGTGAACCACATGCAACTAGGGGTGGATCGGTACGGTATACCGAAAATTTTACGCCATACCGTATACCGTACCGAAATTTTCGGTATCGAAAAATCTATACCGATACTGTACCGAAAATCTCGGTATACCGAAATTTCGGTATAACACGGTATATACCGTCTATACCGAAAATGTTCATATTTTTCAATAGTTCCAAAAGAAAAAAAAATTAAAATCATCAAAAGCCTTCCATTTTGTGTCCAGTAAAGGACATAAATAACAAGCAAGAACTAAATACTGATACTAAAAAAAAACAATCGACTTTGTGAAACAGAAGAACAAGAAAATTCTAACACTTTTACAAGAAATGAAATTGCTAGAACCCAAATAAGAAAAGAAAAAAAAAAGAATTGGCGGCGGTTCTTGAGCAGCGTTAATGGACACCAGATCTGGCGAATTAGAGACGACGACATCAGCGGACAACCAAGCGAGAGGATCGGCTCGGAACTACCTTTGTGCGCGTGACTCATCAGTCATCATACTGTTCTCCTTATTCACGATTGTCCCTTTGTTGAGTATCAGTAAGGGTGTGGAGTGTGTGCTGTGGAAATGAAAGAGGGGAGATGAAGAAACGAGTTGTGGCAGAAGGAGAGCAAAACTGTGTATGTGCCCTAATTTTAACATTAAAATGTGAAGATATTGGGCCTTCCTAATTAATGTAGATGTGATTCTGTTTGGGCCCCAAAAGCAGAAAAACAATAATCACTTGGGCCAGAAAGCCCAAAAGCAAAAAACTCAATTAACTAGCTATACATGCGGTATTTCGGTATATACCGAAAATACCAAAAAATCGTGAATTTCCTTACCGATACCGTACCGAAAAATTTCGCTACGGTATCATACCGTACCGAAAAATCGGTATATCAAAAATTTCGGTATTTTCGATAATTTTTCGATACAGTAAGTGCGGTATTTTAGCATTTCGGTATTTTTCCCCACCCCTACATGCAACCTATGGTGCGGAGATTGACTGGAGTTGTTTGACACATATGCTAGATGTTGATTTATAAACAATAAACAATAGATGGAAAGCTTCCACTGCAAAGCATACTCTGGGATGAAAGGATTATGCATGGAAGATGAATGGGTAGATTGAAGTCCATTACTTAAGACATTTCGAAAGCAAAGAGACTGTCACCAGAGATACAGAATGTCCCAGTGATGATACAAGTTTTCCTAGTGCTTAGAGAATGCTATACCTGGCTGAGATGACTTGACACATTGGATGCACATTGATTTATAAAACAAGAGAGAGCAAAGAAGAGTGGAAGGTGCCAACGGATTTATGATATTGTGCTATTACAAGCGAGTGATGGATTTTATGGATTACTTTCATGTTATTTCTTGCCTCTTTGATAGAGCACCCAAAGCCTATGTACGCCTTTGCCTCTGTATTGATATCAGTATAGAGGGAGCTTGTGTGACACCGACTCTTAACCACATTGAATAGGTAGCCAGAGAAGGCGCTAGGAGGGAGGCTTCTTTATAACCATTACCTTCTCCTTAGTTTCGGGAGGGGGGGTGCGAGGGGAGGGGGAGGGGAGATGAAAACCTACGAAGGATGGTCCCTATTCTCGATTCACAATTCATAGTGGAGCGTCATATAGAGGTGGCATTGGTGGATGATGGGTTTAGCCCCGATTCCATTATGGCCGACCAAAGATTGCTCCACGGTCTTATCCATTCTTCGCAAGGGGTGATTTGAGCGAACCTATCGCTCATACGTGACCCAGATAAGGGAACGGGGTACCTGGAAAAGTCTTCCCTATCTTCACATTCTCTGAGCGGTTCGCAACTATGATCTTTTGTTATACCACGAACGCTAATCCATCTTTCTATCGTTACTTTCTGGAGCACTTCAAGGGTTCCATCTAGGAATCTTCAGCCCTCGGCAGACCTCCCGGGATCGGAGATAGAAAGGGACACCTTGGGACGACTGAGTGCCATTAGGGCTAGTTTGAGGACCATCGGTCAAAGAAAGGCAAGGTCCTGATTCCGAGACGGAGCCGTATGATGTGAGAGTGTCACGTACAGTTTCTTTAAGAAAGGTGCAATACCCACCACTATCAGGCCCGACGAGCGGTCTACGGAGCTACATCCCTACTCACCTGGTCCATGCACATCGCTCTCTCTAGGAGGTTGGCCGTCTGTCCTAGATCTTCTCATTTCCAAGAAGATCCCCCGCTTAATCTGGTTTAGTATCAAGGTGATTCTTTTTTTGTTCCTATATATATGGGTCCGTGCAGTATTTCCACAATATCATTATGATCAATTAATGGGACTTGGTCGGAAAGTGTTCTTGCTTCTATCATTAGTTCGGGTAGTCGTCGTTTCTGGTATTTTAGTTATCTTTCAATGGCTCCCTTAATTATGCGCAAGGAATGGCCCTCTTGACTAATGGGAAGTGGGCTAGTCCCTGAAAATGCCCCGCCCGTAGATTCCTTTGTGTCGTTGGGGATTGAAATAGGAGGTTTGGAAGGAATCCTATCACAAGAGTTCTACCTATAGAAAAGATCATGAAAGAGAAGACAACCCATTTCTTATTCCAGCCTAGAAGACTAGTAAAGGGAAAGATCAAGAATGTTCTATATTTCAGGAGCTAGATTAGTTTCCGATAAACAAGTAAAAATTGCCTCAACCTAAATTTTGGGATTGGACTTAAAAAAGCCATTCAGGTTCGTTATCGATTAGGTATCAGTGGGAACATAAAGATCAAACAATTAACTAAGTATCAGATTGGCCAAATTGAACAAATGATAGGTCAAGATCATGTTGTTCATTGAGAATTGAAGAGAGGAGAATGAGCAGACATCTAACATTAATTTATATTTCTTGTTATCATACAATTCGTCATCAAGATAGATCGCCCTTACACGGTCAATGAACTCATACTAATGCTAGGACTTGTCACAAGCAAATTCAGAAATGAAAAAAGTCTACTGAAAGCCCTTGGTAGTTGTCTGATCAATCACACTGATAGCTTCAATAGTTCACTGAAATCTTTTTTATTCGGTATTTCACCGGTTACTAAAAGAAGGACTCCTATAGCTAATGAATCTGTAGAATACATACCTATGGACCACACCAGTATACGTATAGTAGGCTTCCCTCTCCACGACATTTTTGGCTTAGCCAGCCCTTCGCCCGCCTATCGTACTGGCTCAGCTTCGTCCTAAAAGCTACTGTTTCCGCCTCTGACGGCATGAGCTATCTCTCATGACTGGTATATGCATAAAAAAAATCATCCTCAGAATTCGAAAAGAAAATAGAGAGATAACAGATTTGTTTCAGTGACATATCAAATCAGACCGAATAGGATTTGATGAGCTGTCACGAGCACTCACATCCATTTCAGTAGGCAGGAAGGGCATGAAAGCTACCGTTTCTAGAATGCAAGCAAGTTGACTCTCCTAGTAGACTTATTAGACTATGTTGGTGGCAAGGAAGGAGGCATTGGAAAGACTAGACTATACTAAAGTAAAAAATGTCTCTGACGCTACTCGCCCGGCAAGAAAAACTTTTCCTTTTTTTGGCGAGTTCGTCAGGAGGTAGAAAAGCGAGACTTTCTATCAGTAAAATAAAAAGGCTGCCCCCCATGCTCCCACGATTTGCTTAACAAGGAATAAAAAGGAGGACTCAGGGCCAAAGCAAGTTGGGTTGGGGTAGAGAGTCGTAAGTGCGGTGGGGGTGACAGAGAACGTGGTCGTACGATTCATAGAAGGATATGATAAAGGACTTTATTGCTTCTTGTTGGAAACTTTGACTCCTCTATATTCGAAATATGCCTCTCTAGGAGCATTATTTTCTGCAGCTGAAATGGTCTCTTATGAAGTCTCTATTGGTCCTATTCTTATTGTGCGCCTTGTGAGTGCGTTTGGATCCGCGAAGGCAATCACGCGGTTGTTCCCCTAACCCAACCCGGGAACAGACTGGAGGGAACCGTAGCATGGGGAATGTCCGCGTCTCGTCGCAAGACTCATATTGAGTTGTGGGTCATAGGACGGGTAGCTCTATCGGCTCAAGGGCCGGGGCACAAGGGTCCTGGTACTATCCAGGTGCGAAGAACCCCGGAGGTGACTGCAATGAGCAGAAATCTCACTCACGGCCCTAAACGATGAGCAAACACTGGAACGAGAGAGCAAGGGATCACCCAACAAATGGACGAGCTCAAAGGGGGAAGTGATGCAAGAACCATGCTTTCAGAGCAATGGTGGTCCGAATCTTATCTGAACCGCCAGATAAAGTGACTAAGCCAAATGACAAAAATGAATTGGTACTCTACGAGATGCCAGTGATCATTGCAGGGCAACAGTGCTAATCAATGCAACTCCTAAGAGAAGTGCTATGTCGATACTACAGTAGTCTCTTTGCGGAAAACGAAGCAACAAGATGACATATCAATGAGAAAGAATTCTTTGCAGTGCGAAAGGCTTTCAGAAAATGGCCTTTATTCCTACTGATTAAGAAATTCATTCTAAAAATTGATAACACGAGTGTCAAAGCTTTCTTAATAAAAAAGATTAAATCTAAACCTGAGCAAGCTAGATTACTTCGATGGCAAGCTAATTGTCAATATTTTGATTATGAAGTTGTCATTGTAAAGTCTCATGAAAATGTTATTGCAGACTTGCTAATGAGAGATGGAGTCCAATGAAGCCAACTCCATCCTAACAGGATACAGGCATCTCCAGGACCGTTTGGAAAAGCCTAACAAGAGGATCAATAACCTGGATATTCAAGCCCAGGTCACGGGTCGAGTACAATAGGAGGACTTGTCAAAAGTCCGAAGCATGCTTAAGGCTACCAAACTTGCAAGTAATTGCCTTTGGGATAGTCTAATTATTCCTATCCGATAGGAAGCATTTTCATTAAAGCAAAAGGTCGAGTTTCGAGAACGGGCCTCTAATCTGGTAGCTACAGATTCAAGTACTATGAGCACGAGTTCTAGGTTGGATCCTTACATGGATCTAGCTGAAGAAAAAGTTGAGCAAATGGAGGATACTCCTCCTACAGTCTCAAGCTAACCCAACATCTCTGGGGTAAAAGAGGGAAAGATCAATCTTAGGCCAATGGCTGGCACCTCTAAGATTGATACTAACGAGCTTAAAGTTTCTCCATTTCAGGATTATCAATGAACATGTGAGAAAATTCATACAGGGGTTGGTGTTAACCCAGCAAAATACCGGATTGATCGATCCGGTAAATATCCAAGAATGTAGATGTTCACAGAAGCCAATCCACAAGAAGTAAAGGAATGGTATGATTTTGGAGCTCTAGCTTCGGTTCATACTATGGCACCAAGTTTCCCAGAAATTTCAAAACTTCCGGGATGGATTTACAAGGTTGTGATCGAGACATGGGAAAACAATGACCTGGAGTTGAAGTTTATATCGGCAGCACCGAAACCATACAAGAATGGGTCTTACCCAGCTTTTCATTTTATAAAGCTATAAAGACCTGAACCTAGACAGGCAAATAAGGATATGTCTGCCCCTGATCACAAGATCCTCTTAGTATCAACCTTTACGGAGGATGATATTACTAAAAAGAGAGCTTAGGGCCTATGGTTTGCCTCATAGATATGAGAAAAATCAAGCGGAGCTTCAAAGTCTTTCACAAGACGATGAATAGATCACTCTTGATTAATACCATGACATCCAAAACCCCTCCATACACAGAGTCTATATTTGAACAGAAGAGAGAGATATTATGGAAGAACAAGTTGCCGAAAAGTTCAGAAACTGCCAGATTATATTGTAATATGGCTCACAATGGACGGTGGACAAGTAGGATTTGTCCTAGGTGCTTGGAACAAGAAAAGGCACTATTTAGGCCATCATTCCCAGTCATAAATGACAAGGGAAAGAGAAACGACAAAGAACCATCGAGAAAGCAAAAGATGCTAAGAGGACCACCCAGAAAAAAAATAAAGGGTTCCCTGACAAGCACCGTTGGAATGAATCACGAGAACTGTTTCACCAAAAAAGACAAAAGGTGGTAAGATAAAGAGGCATCCAAAGCAGGATTAATTGAAATCTGCATGTGATGCAAGGTCCACACCCATAAAACCCATGTGAAGGTCGGGACCACAACAAGGATAAGGGAGAATCCATAAATATGCGACCACGAATGAGAGGTTGACAACTGGATACAACCATTCGAGGATAGAGGGTACCAAACCTCTATAAAATCAGGGTAGAAGGAAGCAGAAGGCATCGACCATTCCCCTCTATTTCTTACAAAAATAAACATTGTAGTAGTTTGTTTGCAGTTTTCTTCCATTCTAGTTTTCATTCGAGGGTATGTGTGCTGAGAGCATAGCTACCATGGTAGCTAAACAAGTCGTCTCCTCCAAAAGGAGATGTACGGATGTAATAAATATGTTCTTAATTTCTTAATAAAAGTTGGGTTTTGTTCATCATCTTCCAAAAGTTTTATTTATGTTCATCAACCAAGTAGAATATTGTATGCCTCGAGGTAGGAAACGAAACGAGGCTGTGCTAGTTACTGTTGAAGGAATCTACTTCTGGAACCTCAAATTGCGATTGAGTGGTTGGGCTGTGAGGAACAGTTTGTAAAACCCGGTGGATACGACCCGACGACATTTCGATCAAAGGTATAAAACTTCGTTTATATTTCAAGAATTTAATTGACGGAAGCAGGATGGCCTGATGTGGTCGTAATAGACTATTTCTAAATTTATGTTGAAGATCAATTTTGCATGATGAGTTTAATTAGGGGCCAATTTATAATTAGCAAAATATGGGATGAAATTTAAATCGGAAAAAAACTTGGAAAGATAAATTTTAAGGACTGAATAAATAGAGATTGAAATTTGCTCGCTCAAAAATTTTAGGGATAATTACAAAATGGTCGCCGAACTATTAGCACTTTTTCACTTCGGCATATAAACTATTAACATTAACTAAACCGCCGCCAACCTATTTGAATATTACTACTCGAAAGCTGCCGGCCAGAATACCGCCCAAATTTTGTCCCAAAAGGTGGTTTTGCAAAACCGGGTGTGCAATGAATTTGGGCGGTATTATGGCCGGCAGCTTTCGAGTAGTAATATTTAAATAGGTTGGCGGCGGTTTAGCCAACGTTAATAGTTTATATGCCGAAGTGAAAAAGTGCTAATAGTTCGGCGGCCATTTTGTAATTATCCCAAAATTTTAAATCAAAGTAAACAATGAGCAATTTTAGGGAAAGTGGTTATCATGGGCATACTGGTCATTTTGGGTATATTTGCAATTAAAAAGTCAAAGTATCATAACAGTTTTTCAGAGTTTCAGATGGGTGCAGTTGCTTGTTTCCCTAATTTTATCTACCCCTGCAAGAGATAGGACGGTAGAAGCTGATAGAACACGGGCATCACCTTGGTAGGATAGGTCTTTGGGATTTGGGAGGTTACATCAGCATGTGAGTACACCCATTTAGCTAGTCATGATCATGGGAGGAGAGGCATTGTAGCGCCCCGATTTCACCTTTCAAGATCGAGGTGCCACGGTGGGACCAGTTCATACATTCTTTCTTTAAAACTTTAAAACATCATAAGCGGAAGCATTTGTGATTCTGAGTCTTTATTCCAAAAATACGGAAAATAAAATTCTAAAATGTATACATATATATACATATATATACATATATATAAGTTTGAAATATAAATTATTCATAATCATAATCAAATTAGTTTTACAAATATCTCGGGCCCAATTTTCACGGGGTCCCATTCTTTTAAAATATGTATAGGAGCACAATATCAATTGAAATCAATATGCATTACACTATAACTTTTTTGTCTCATACCCGAAGGCAAAAATCAAGATATAACAATAGAAATCCTGTCCACATTATAACTGAAAACTAACTTGCAATCATCATTACCCACCTTTTTTCTTTTTTCAGAAAGTAGTGTTGGGATAGTGTTCTTCGCGAGCTCCTGAACTCAGTCCGCCCATCTAACATCAGTTGTTTGCAAATCCTTTGTTACTTATCGGGTTAATTATGTCTCAGTAGAATTTATATTCTCAAATATTTTCTTAAGTAGACATTTTTTTTTATCTTAAGTGTTTTATCAAAATGAAACATGAAATAATTGTCATTCAACTATACAACAGTAAAACAACTTCATTTTTTTACTTATATAAAAATATCAAATATAATTAATTTTCGAAATTAATATTTTAAAAATAAATAATTAACTTAATAATTAATATTTACATATTAAATAAATCAATTAGAAAATAATTTCATATTATATAAATTAAAATCTCAGAGAACGTATTACGTTTGTCTCAATTTATATAGCGTCTTACGTACAACATAAATATACGAGTAACAAAATATCTATTTATTGTTCACAAATATCTATTTACTATTCATTTATTGTTCATTTACTATTCATAAAATATCTTCTTACTATTCATTTTTCCGAAAAATAATAAAATCTCCAATAGTATTCATTTTTAGTTTTCATGTACTCTAAATTTTCTTTTAATTATTTTATATTATGAATTTTCAAGAAAATCAAATATCTTTTGAATATTCGATTTCTTTAAAAATTCATAAATCGATTTTCACTTTGAATAAAATTCTACAAAAATATTTTTTGTACTTCTAGTTGCTTATGTATCATAGATATGTCAAAAGAAAATCTAAATAAAATCATTTCCTATTTTTTTTCTAAAATAGGCGAAAATACTAGGCTTTTTCCTAATAAAAATTATATTTTATTTTCTTGCACTTTAATCGGAGATATAGTAATAATATCATCATAAATATATCTAAATATGACAATATGTTATTTAAAAAATTTAAAATTATACATCTCTTATTTTCTTGTATTTTTCATAATAATCCTATTATCTTTCAAAATTTAATTTAATAGCTTCCAATAATTATTTTACTATTTTAACAACATAAATAACTTTAAAAATGTATAAGTCAAACCAAAAAAATTAAATTTTCTGTTTAAAATTTTTTGAAAAAGGGAAAATTAGAAACTCATTTAAAAAGTTTCAAAAATCTATATGTCACTCTTTAATTCCCTTTTAAATTTTCCAGCTTTAAATATATCTTATATGTATATAACTTATTATAATTAGATATGTAAACAAAATAAATAAATTAAATGATAGATTCACAGTGTTTCACTACAAGGAAAAGGGTCTTTTGAGACCACAAATAAGTGGTCTCAAAGAATAAGTATTTGTCACCATTTAAGTGAAGTGGTCTCAAATAATGAGTATTTGTCACAACTTATGAGTATTTGTCACAACTTTATTGTTGTCTCAATAACTCGGACGCAAATAATATATTTTTTACCACAAAAGTGGTCTCAAATGGGTCTCAAATATTTTTTGCAACAACTAAATGTCTGTAAAAGTAGTTTTAAAATTGTCTTAAATAATTTGTAGACAGATTTGTGACAACAAGTGGTCACAAATAACTTATTATTAGTGACCACAATTGTGGTGTCAAAAAGTCTTATACAAAAGACCTCTTTTGTTGTAGTGTTTACCCCACTAGCAAATGATGGGGGATTCAAGTAATCTCGTGTTATGGTCTGATGAGTATTAATCAATTAATAGTATATAACTTAAAATTCTATTAATGTTGTAGGTGAAGCAGAAAAGTAAAGAAGAAAGATAGACATGGAATAATCAGGGTTCTCTTATTCATCATATCCCCTTTATAAAGGGTGTCAATAAAAGGGTTTCACATTTACATATTATTTAGCAAATACCTAAATTGCCCTTCATCAATTACTTTTGACGAAAACACACTAATTGTGTTTTTCTTTCAACACTCCCTTGTGCCAAGTCAAAGGGGAATTGGTGCATAACTTGTTGCCTCGTTAAAAACCTTGCCAAGTAACGAAACCCAGTGGGATAAAATTAACCTTGGTCGAAGGGAAAAATAGTGCAACACACCTTTGTTGAGACTCCCCCTGAAGTCTACATCTCTCTTGATACATACATCTATCAAGAGAGTTTCGAAAATCTCTTCATCCTTAATTTTACATAAATCATGAGAATATTATGTGGTTGCTGGTTATAGAAAAGCATTGGCGGTACATGTTTGATCTCGTCACCTTTGATGTGTAGCATCATATTAATCTGTTTGTTGCAAGTAACTTCATCTTCTTGTCAGACTCTTCAGTGGTATAGCTCAAGTCATTAATACATTGACCATATAAGTTAATTAACTTCTTGAGATATCGTCAATGAGTGATGTGATGAGCTAGCTAGAGTAGTTGTGATTGGTTGATCTACAAGATTTTGTCGCGTTCCTCATGGTAATACATAACCAATTTGGTAATGACCTTTACATTGGCCAATAAGATAACCAATATCTAAACCAACCAAAGTAGTATTTAGTATTTCATAGTAGGGGGTAGCTTCAACATTTAGTTAGGAGTTACATATTCTTTAGTAATCAGTTTATCTCTCTATATGAGAGCATTTGGCATTTACTTTAGAGGTTACAATTTCAATTTTAATCTCTCATGTCTTTAATATGGGAAGAACAAATTCACGGCAGTGGTATCTTTTAGATATCAAAATGTTGTTTGATATCATTTTACTGATATTGCGTTGTCCTGTATAACCAACAAGTTCTTTGAGAAAGTAGTACATGGCTAAGTGCATTGAGCTTTTTGTACAATAATGCACACATTTTAATTAAGCAGGGAATTTCATCTCCCAATAGCTCATTTATCATTTTCTTCATACTCAAATGGATCTTTCCTTATATCCACACTTCAACCAATCATAGGCGTGCTAACAGATTTCACTTTATCCATGTTAAATCACCTGATAATCTTTTGGATATATGCAAACTGAGGAATTAATATTCCACAAACTCGGTCTTCTTTTTTACAAGGCATAGTCAGTTCCGAGTTTTTCCATGATCATTTATCTCAAGTTCGGATACCAAATATCTTACGGTTTCTCTTATTTCTTTAAGAGTATCTATTATGTCAATAACATCAACATATATTGTTATAATTGTGAATTCGAAACTTATTTCCTTTATAAATGCACAATTACAAAGTTAATTGTTCTTTTCCTTCCCAATCAAGTAGTCACTTAGACGGATATACCATTCCGTCCAAATTTATTTCAATCAAATTGAGCATTTCAATCTAATATTGCAAATGCACTCCGTGGTCTAGCGTCACTTGAGTTAGGCAATGCAAGTCCATCTGACACTCTCACATATCTCAATAACAAGATCCCCAAAGAGATATGTTGTAACCACATTAATATGCTGCATTTTCAATCCATCGGAAACTTATCAATAAGACGTTATGACGTCCGTTACGGGAGAATATGTCTCCTCATAGTCAATTCCATGGCTTTGTGAGAGAACCTTGTTCTTTAAGGTAAGTTTTGTATCTCAGGACTTTATTCTTCTCACTATGCTTACTGACAAAAAAATATGTTATGTCCTACAGGCTTTACACTTGGCGAGGCTAGCATTACCAAACCAAATACATGTTGTTTTGTCATAGTATCAAGTTATACCTGGATTGATTCCATATAGGTTAATATGCTCTTTGTTGATATCTTACAATAGAGTGTGGTTCGATATCATCGCGCTCTATAATTCATTGAGCAACAATGTATACATCATCCATGCACGTGAAAGTTTTTTCCATTAACTCACATGCACTCTCATTAACTCTAGAATCATATTAAACTTCGGAGCGTCCTCCAGTGATGATTCATGGACATAATTAATTAGAGATAATTTGAGAGTATTTTTTTTCATTGATGATTAAAATTGTGCCACACCCGCCTCCTTCCTTGAGCAGGGGTTCATCGAACCACGTGGCATCCCCCATTTCATTTTGGGAGCCATGGCCTCAACCATACCTCCACTAAGTGTGGTTGCAACACCTTTATCTACGGTGTTGTGCCCTTACTGAGGACTTTTAACCTTACAGGCACATTTGCAGCTGGTATATATGGTCTTGTCACTTTAGCGATTTTAGCAAATGCATCAACAATCAAATCTTCCATACTTTGAAGATATAACTTGTTTTACTTCACTTTACATTATGAAGTGTGGGGACCTAATGAGACATGATGGGAAACACTTCCTGTCGTTCCCTTAGAAAATTCTTTTTCTTATCTCCCCATAACGACGGGAAGATTGTCTCATTAAAGTGACAATCCGTTAATCTCGCGGTAGAAAGATCTCGCCTATTAAAGGTTACAAATAACAGGTAATAGTTGGGAATCCATATCCAACATAAATACTTAATCGTCTTTAAAGACCCATTTTTTATGCGCTATGGGGGCACAATAGGACATATACTGCATAACCAAATATGTGTAAATGTAAAAATATCAGGCGAAATCCAGTTATCAACTGGTACGTATAAATTGTGGATTAGCAGTGGGTATGAGACAAATAAATTAAAGTTGCAGCGATATTGCATAACCCCATGTCTGATAGACATTTTAGTGCGCATTTCCAATGCCTAATCCTCCATCCATATCCTTTTGATGGTGGCTTATTTGAGACCAGTTTTGTGTATGCACATGGGTTAAAGGAGGCTATACATTGATCCTGACAGATATGCAATAATCATCAAATCCTTATGATGAGAACTCTCTAGAGTTAATAAGCCTTATAGACTTTATGAAGTGAGGGTGATGAGCCTTTATATAGTATTTTCTAGGAGTTTTTCAAACGCAACATTTCTTGTGGACAATAATGTGATGACCAGTTATTGTGTCAAAGCATTTACCAGAACCATAGATACTTTAATGGCCCGCTATCTGGTTTGATATATCCACATATATTATATTGTGTTCTTTTGTAAGAATGGAATGTCTTGCTTATATATTTGGCATAGGAAGGTCTCGATCCTACTTATTGCTAAATTTTAGGCTTGGTAGAATGAGTGATGTGTCCTAAAATAATTAATGAGACAGAGTGGGATGTTAGTCGTGCTTTTAGTACTTTAGAAAGCATTAATTGTGTTATAATAAAATTAGCACTTACACTGTACATCGTATCAGATTTTCATCCCTTTTGTATTTCACTCGAAAGAAAGAATGTCCATGTAATTTCTTAATATGGATTATTATGTCATGCCTTGAATATCTAAAGCTCTTGTACAAGAACCTACACGAGTCGGCATTCTAAAGTCCATTATTGGTAGCAACATATGAGTCCGCATCCCAAAGTTCATTATGGAATACAACATATTAGTTTGTGTCCCAAAGTCCATTTTGGGTAACAACATATAAGGTATGTGTCCCAAAGTCCATTGTGGGTAATAATATATAATTTTGTGTCCCAAAGTTCATTTTTGATACAATATTTTATCGAACGATCATCATAGTAGTGGAATACATGCCACTAGATTAACTCATTAGTTTCTCTAAGATGTGCTTCATTTCACATTTATAGAAGTATTATAACATATTCAATTTCATTCTCAAAGGTAGTTTCTAAATGATAATCTTTGACACGAGTATCTTTTAAGTAACAAAGTTTTAATAGCTCTTGTGGTGCATATAGAGCGTTTTGTGACTATAATTGTTATGTCATTTGGCATCTAGAGAATTTGATGATTCTTTGCCCTTTTAGTACTTGTGATTCAATGATGGTCATTATGCAGTGATGCAGTGAGTCTCTATTCTTTGGACTTCCTGTATCTCTTATAGATAACTGATCTAGCAGTTTTTATACAAAAGTATAATATTTCCACACTTATTTAAAAGTTCATTACCAACTTTATCCCTGTTGTTTAGAGGGTTCCGATGTGTCTTTTGCAATTTGTTTTTATAACCACCATGTCCATTTGGGGTAGGCACATCGGAAGGCCTCCAAGGCTTCTATGTCCCTTACTTTGTGGTGTATCATTACCACAATTGTAGAGACAGACACATTTGTTCCCTTTACTTTGGGGTTATTTTCACTATTTAATTCACCATAGTTAGGTTATGGAATTTTCTTTATCCCAGCACGTTTGGTGTTATTTTCAGAAGAAAATGATCATGCCTCTCAACTACTTACATCGGTTGATTAGCTAATTGAATTTTCAATTCTTTTATTTCATATTCTAGTATATACAGTGTCTAGTATAAGCATTAGAGTAGGAAAATAAAGAGACTTTATGTATCATACCATCTTTTGTGATTTCTTTACACAGAAAGAGATTTATTTTTGGGCACAACATACCATTATTAAAGTCATTAACCCTTTTCGTAGTCTAGTAAGTGGATTTCTTTCCACAAAACAATTATTTCTGAAAGTAGAAAATCGTCTACTATTCCAAATTTCTTTTAGGACAACCCACAGTTCATCGGGGTATCATTTAACTAAAGAATACTTTCAGAGTGAGTTAGGATTACCGTGTCGCCTCAGTTTCATTAGATCATAGACTTTGACTTTGTTAGAAGATTCTTTGTCCTTGGGGTTGGTAGATGGTATGATTGTGGAAATATTTTTTCTTCAAGTGCGGTACTCAATTTCTCTTATGAGTCCAATAATTCAAATTGAGTATGAGTTGGTCTAGTCATTTTCTTATGAATTAAATTTTGAGACCATATATCACAAGTTTTTCGATACTTTGTAAGATTACTTTATCACATAGTTGGTTTGTCCATGGATCTCTTTTATCATGGGCATGTATAATTTATCATAAAAAATGCATGGGCAAAATCTGACCAAGTTTATAATCTATCAGATAAATAATCTAATTCATAATTTCTAGTCATAAAATCCTCAAAAGGCATAATAATTCGACTAAATTGTACATAATAAAAGTCAAGTGCACAACAAAATTCATCAATTCTCGATTTTCACAAATCATATATATATATATATATATATATATATATATATATATATATATATATATATATATCATGGGAGAAATGTATATTTACTTCGCAAAATAGGGGGATTCGGATTACCTTGTAGGAGAGACACAATTCTTTCCTATGGCACCTCTCAAACTCTATGGTGGAAATTTTGATGGTTTTAGGAACTATAAACCTTTTAAGCGGGTCTCCACGCTAATCGAAACGAGCGGACTCTCGCAAATAAAAATTCATGCAGAACGAACAATTCTTAAATATCGAATTGTGGTGAAAAACCATTGAAAAAACATTGAAACGACAAAGATATTCTAAATTGAAATCACGGAGAAGGTAAAAAACAATTTTAACAAATACATCAATTATCAAATATACATGAATTTACATATTGGGATTATTTCAATTAGATTCCCTTCAATATCTACCTTTAATATTAAAAAAAAGTTGGCAATTTTAACAAAATATAGCACTGTTCATGAGTGATTTAAAAATACACGCGAGCTTTTTGTGAAATTAGAAAAGTAAGTGAACTCGCCTGTGGCACAGGCGAGTTCAATTCACCCTGACAACACCACAGTAATCTCGCCCCTGCCAGGGGCGAGATCTAAAATTTATATATTTTTTTTTTTTTTGAATCTCGCCTATACCCGAGGCGATATACGGTATTTTCAGTGTATACGTACGTAAAGTCGCCCCTCCCAGGGGCGACATCAGGTATAATTCTTTTTTTTTTTTCCCTACGTTAACTCGCCCATGCGAAGGGCGAGTTCAGTACAGCAGTGGGGGGTGCAGGGTGCAGGTGGGCAGCAGCAGCGTCTTTTATTGGGGTAGTGTCTTGTCTCAATCACATTGAAGTGTTTGAGGGAAGTTTTGACCGGATAATGAAATTTATATAACAGCTCCACACCTCTTCTCTTCATACTTCATTTCTGATTGTAAAAAAAAAGTCTACAGAATGCCTCAAGCCAAAAATCTCTCTTCTAATTTTTTCTTCTTCTTTATCCCTTACCAAGCATCATAGTTTTTCTGCATATGACTCAATTGAAGTTGAAGCTTATTTATTAAGGTACAAATTTGTATATTTAAACGCTTTACATAATATATATTATAAGTTTCGTTTGGCATATCGGTGTTTTATTTTTTGTAATTATTGTATATTAATTTTGAAGGTCGTCAAAATTCGTTGAAATATTATCAACGGGTCACAGTGCTCCCCTCGTTTTAGCCGGAAGAAGGATTAGAAATACAACTAGTACCAAGCTCCATATTAAGGTATCAAAATTTCATATGTAATTCTATTTGTTTTTTCCGATGAATATGAATTATAAAGAATCATGGACAACATTTATGTATGTGAAGTGGACGGAATATATATTTTATTGTTGCTCTTAGTAACATTACTATGGTTTATCTTGTCATGTTTACCTCAACTGTGCATATTTAGTTACACATGTTTATTGTGTATGTTAGTGACAATTTTTATGAATTATTACGATGATTACCGATATTTATATATATATATATATCTTTTTTTCCGTAATTTTACGGCCTTTATTATTATTATTGTTAATTATTATTGTTATTATGTGGTTTATTAGCATTTTTATTATTATCGTAGTTATTATTAGTATCAATATTGATTTTGGTATGTTAATTTTTTTTTTTTAGTTTAGTATGTTGTTTAATATTATTATTATTATTATTAACGTTTTATTTTTTTTTTTGTAAACACTATACTTATTATTATCCTTATTATAATTATCAATATTATTATAATTATTATTATTGGTATGTTTATTATTATTATTATTATTATTATTATTATTATTATTATTATTATTATTATTATTATTATTATTATTATTATTATTATTATTATTATTATTATTATTATTATTATTATTATTATTATTATTATTATTATTATAATTTAAATGCTTATTATTATTATTATTCATTATTATTATTGTTATTATTATTGTTACTATTATTATAAACGTTATATCATGTTTAGGTTTTTAAAGATATATTATATTTATTATTATCCTTATTATAATTATCAATATTATTATCAATAGCATTATTGGTATGTTTATTTCTTTATTATTATTATTATTATTATTATTATTATTATTATTATTATTATTATTATTATTATTATTATTATTATTATTATTATTATCGATATGAGTATTATTAATACTATTATAATAATAATTGTTATTCTTCTTCTTCTTATTATTATTGGTATTTTTATTTTTATTTTTATAATTTAATTACTATTGTGATTTGTATTTTTTTTAAAAATAAAATATCATTATTTTCATTTCATCTAAATATTTACTAGTATTTGTTATTTTATTGTCGATGGATTGGTTTTTTCCCCCTTAATTTTACTTTCTTTATTATCGTTTTTTTTTTCGTATTTATTATTACCGTTACATGTTTCAAATTAGAGGTGGGAATAATCCATAACATACTTAAAATTTGAAGAAAATGGCAACGTCAGAAAAGGTGGGAATAATCGTGCACCGCGGAAGTGGTACCGAAGGACCGCCCATTGGTGGTCGCAGGGTGTATCGTTCAATTGGCTACCCTGGACTGCTTTTGCTGTTACACCAAATGTTGGCAATTGATGCAGAACGTCATACATTGAAAGTATCTGCAGCCTTTTGCGAAGACAATATTTTACAATTAATACCGATCAATAGTGACGAAGATTTATGGTTCTTCTTCGATCCGGATGTCGGAAACCATTTCGTTCACTTTCACGTTGAAAGTGTTGTGCTCCAGACGATCACGGAACAAAATTTACCATTAACGGATGACTACTCCCAATACGCGGCATATCTAAGCGGTGACACTCCAACCAGTTTAGGTCTCGAGACACTAGGTACCACTGCTACAACTCCAATTACCCACGAAACTCTTGACAATGATGCCAGTGAAACTTTGGCAGATTTATCCGGTGATCATGAAATTGATCCGTTGGTTGACAGCTTTGGTCCTAATGAAATTGAAGAGTCTGAGTCAAGTGATAGTGAATCAGAGACTGAGGATGAAGCGGATGACGTGAATATTGAGGCTCTCAATGGTCTATATAATCAAGTGAGCAATGTCGCAACAATTAGGTGGCAAAGTGCGGAAGCGGCCGGTGAAACACGCAATGTGATGCAACATGTCATTCCATTTTTCAACTCATCCAGTCCAGAGATACTTGTAGATTCGTATGACCAGCCAAAGAGGGTTAGGTTGTATGACGTTGATGAGGGTATACTGACCAAGGGCATGGTATTCACTGATAAGAAGAATCTTCAATCGGCTGTGAAAGATTTTTCAGTCCGGGTTGCATGTCGTGAGTATGTAGTGGTTGAAAGTACGCCAGATTTGTGGAAGGTCAGGTGCAAGAGAAGCGGCGGGAACATTAGCTATGAGTAGGGTTTGCGAGCAGTGTCGAAGAGCAAGATTAATATGTGGCAGATTACCAAAATGTCGGGCCATCATTCATGTCTTATGAATGCCGTTTCCATTTACCATCATAACCTGTGTAAGAACATGATCGCTATGTTGCTCACAGGGATGGTACAGATAGACCCAGGGTACGAGGTTAAGTTGGTTCAATAGCAAGTCAGAGATAAGTATCAATACGAAATCTCATACCATAAGGCTTGGCACAGTTTGAAACGGGCAAGAGAGAATGTGTACGGCATGTGGGAGAGCTCTGTTGTTAATTTACCAAAATTTTTTAGGGCTATACAAAATTGGAACCCTGGCACAGTAGTTAAGTGGCGTCACGTTGACAAGAGAGCTCCTGGAGTTAATATGCTGAAGTACGTTTTCTGGGCGTTTAGACCGTGCATCGATGGATTCAGACGATGTCGGAAGGTGATTAGCGTAGATGGAACGCATCTGTACACTAAGTACAAACACAAAATGCTGATTGCTGTTGGAATTGATGCCAACCAACAAGTTCTACCTCTAGCGTATGCTATCGTCGACGAAGAGACGTTCGCCGCTTGGAAATGGTTCTTGAAGAAGATAACGAAATACGTTGTCAACGGAGTAGATGGGCTATGTCTCGTATCAGATCGATGCCCTGGGTTAATCACAGCTGCTAAGCAATTCGCTCAATTTTCGACCCCCGGGTGGGGTTCATCGTTTTTGTCTAAGGCATGTTTGCTCCAACTTTAACACCCAAGTGAAGAATGTTAAACTCAAGGATTTGTGTTGGGAGGCTGGATCCGCCTTCACAGTACGGCGGTTTGAGAATGCGATGTCAAAGATTAGGGCCATAAGTGAAAGTGGGTACGCTTACTTGAATGAGATTGATGCGTGTCAGTGGACTATTTCCCACGATGGTGGATGGAGATGTGGAATATTAACAACCAACCTTTCAGAATGCATTAATGGAGTGCTGAAAGGTGCACGAAGACTACCCATATGTGCAATTGTTCAAATCACGTTCTATCGGTCGACGAAATACTTCTTTGATTGCTTATCAATGTGCCGTCAAATGCAAGCAAGGTGTCAACCATGGCCTGATGAGATATTCAAGCAATACGATCAGAGACAGAGAAGAGCACTTCATCACGCGGTGTTCCAAGTTGATCTATCTGAACAATCAGCCTCTGTTAAGACTTTTTTGCTGGGTTCAAACAATACATTCACACATGTGGTCAAATTATCTTCTAGAGAATGTACGTGTGGCCAGTGGAAACAAAATGGGATCCCCTGTTCACACGCAATGCAGACATGTCGTCATTACGGGGTGGATCCAGGAATATACATGAGATCATATTACAACACCAGTTTCTACGTCGAAACATATACCGACAGATTTAATCCCTTGACGGACGAATACTATTGGGATGAACCGTCATTTGAGTTATGCCATAACCCGGAGTTGCGGAAATCAAGACGTCGTGGAAGACCTAAGACCACAAGATATCAGAATGAAATGGATTGGCCACAAGTTCGGGCAAGACAACAATATCAGTCAGCAACGGCTGATACTGATCGGCCTGAACCTTCTACAGCCCGAAGACGATGAACGAGCGAGGATTTGCATAGTTAGAGTTTGGTTTTGTGATTTGTTACTTTGTTTTTTATTTTAAGGCATAATGTAGTTTTTTTAAGGCATAATGTATTTTTGAACCGTTTATTCCGTAATCCTTAACAATCATTTTGGTGCATCAAATTGTCAGCATGATTTTAGTAATATTATGCGTTACATTTAGATGTATCTATTACATTGTAATCTAAGATTTATACTGTCAAGAAATCGTTTAGCCTAATCCCCTATTTTGTTTGAACTCTTTTGTCAGCCATGGAACACCTTGGACATTATGGTCCCATCGGTGGAAGGGTATTGACGGAGCAGAAAACACACCGTTCAGCCGATGTATTCGAGGGAGAGATTAGTAAGACTTTGAAGTGTCGGCATGGTAGTGGGATTTTTTGGAGGATCGATGACTACGCTGACGAGTACGATGATGATGATAGTAATGGGAAACTGAAGCGGAATCAGAGGTTGCATTACCGAGTTATAGCGATGTTACATGAGATGGGATTCTATGGAGTATATCGCTGTGGGGATTATGCCATCAATACAGCTATCATCACTGCCTTGGTGGAACGATGGAGGCCTGAGACACATACATTTCACTTTAGAGTTGGGGAGGCCACCGTCACACTACAGGATGTAGCCTTTATTTGGGGACTGAGGGTAGATGGTAGACCGGTGATTAACGAAGTTACAGAATCGACATCTGACTATTGGAGAGGTAGATGCGAGGCTCTATTAGGTTGGAGTCCAGACGGTACTGAGATTGTTGTCTCTAGATTCTCTTTGACAGCACTTGGACGACATTTGAGGGATAACCCAGTTGATGATGAAACAGAAGACATCGAAGTTGAGCAGTACTCGCGTGGGATTGCATTGATTCTATTGGAATCAATCATGTGTCCCGACACATCGGGAAATATGGGATCATTACAATACCTGATAGAAATGGAAGATGTCATGGAATGCTATGAATATAGCTGGGGAAGTGTTATACTTGGATTTCTATACCACCAATTATGTTGTGGAGCACGAAGAGATAGAAAGTCCATTGGAGGGGCAATGCAGTTACTTCAGGTACATCGTAAACTTCTTTTCATATTTGCCATGTAAGATCCTATTTATTGCATTAAATACTTACAATTATGTAATGCCCAAATCGTTCAGATTTGGGCATGGACGCGTATAACATTTATGAGTCCCAGAAATGTGGGGAGACGGTTCGATTTAGGCCCAATCGATGGTGTGGACGGTGAGCTCCCTATTGCACCATATGGAGCTGAGTGGTTGCAATATCACACATTCACGCACAGCCTTAACAGCAACGTCAAGACTATCCGCGAGTACTTGGATAGACAAACCGCGGAGGAGGTTGTTGGGATTTGTGCCTTGAATCTAATTGGTTTAGAATTTGACGTTCGTATCGAGGTGGAGGATTGAATTTGGTATTGTTGGAATTGGGTCGCGTTGGAAGACCGATCGCGGCCGCGACCATATGTGACAAGAAACTGAAGATTCGCGCTGGAAAGACGTCTCGGCCGAGACGTACGAGAGATCTCGGCCGAGACGACAAGTCAGCTTTTGGCGAGATTTGCTGCTGGAGGCTTGTCTCGGCCGAGATGAGTTAATCTCGGCCGAGATCAGTTAGGCGGACAATTTTCTGGGCCTACACGGATTAGGCCCATCTGGATTCCTTTCTTGTATAGAATTAGGTTTTGGGGGCTTATATATAGGTCCTATTGAAGTCCTTTGATACAGTGAGATTAGAGAGTCTTAGAATTGGTTTAGCTTTGAATTTGGCTTGATTGTTCAAGCATTGGAATTTGTTTGGGTCGAGTATCAATTGATAGATACTCGACTATTGGTCTTTGTTTGACTCTCGTTTGAATTTGATTTGGGATCCTTCCCTTTTGGCCGTGGACGTAGCTAACAAGTTGTTAGTGAACCACGTTAATTCTTTATGTCGATTTTATTGTTTCTTGCACGCTTATTATTTGCTTTGTTCGTTTCGTTTGTTCGCTTATTTCCCAACAACTGGTATCTAGAGCTTGGTTCGAGTTTCCGCTGTCTTTGTGGGAAATATGTCTAGGATGAGCGTGCAAATTGAAAAATTTAATGGGAGGGAGAGTTTTAGTCTATGGCAGATTAAAATGAAGGCCTTGTTGAAGCGTGAAGGATTATGGGCACCGCTGATGCCAAAGAAGGACAAAGGCAAGGGCAAGGCGGGCGATGAGGAAGAGGCCGGGGTCTCGGTATCTGCCGAGATGGCCGCTTTGGACGAAAGAACGCACTCAACAATCATGTTGTGTCTCGCTGACGACATCATCACTGAGGTAGCAGAGGAAGAAACTGCACTGGGGTTGTGGTCGAAGTTGGAGAGCTTGTACATGACGAAGTTGCTCACCAATAAGTTGCTTTTAAAGCAACGTTTGTTCGGACTGCGTATGAGTGAAGGTCAGTCTCTTCGCGATCACTTAGATTAACTTAATAAAATCTTATTAGAACTGCGTAATATTGATGTGAAATTGGAAATGAGGATATTGCGTTGATCTTGTTGGTTTCTCTACCACCATCGTATGAGAACTTTGTGCAGTCGTTTGTTGTTGGAAAGGATTCTGTGTCTCTAAAAGAAGTGAGGTCATCGCTGCATTCTAGAGAGTTGCGCCATCAGGCGAATGGTTTGTCTGGAGAATCGGGTGCAACCTTAGCAGTTGGCAATAATCGAGGTTCGGGAAATCGGGGGAGGAGGTTCAAGAAGAATTCCGGCCCCAAAGGTCCTAAACCAGGAGACATCTGCAACTATTGTAAGGAGAAAGGGCATTGGAAGTATGCATGTCCATTGTTGAAGGAGAAGCAGGAAAGCACTGCTGATTCTGTTGTGGAAATTGAAGCAGACTCTGATGGAGATGATGCTCTGATCGCTGAGAAACAGACAGGTAAATCTGATTCTTGGGTTCTTGACTCGGGGGCGTCGTACCACATATGTCCGCGCAGAGAGTGGTTCACAACCTACAAGCAGGAGGAGGGTGGCAATATTTCATTGGCCAATGGTTCCAAATGCAAGGCGGTTGGGATAGGCTCAATTAAGGTGAGGACGCATGATGGTAGACTGTGTACATTGAACGATGTCAGACATGTTCCACTCATGACGAGAAATTTGATTTCACTGAGTCGATTAGACAGCAGGGGTTTCAATTTCAAAGGTGAAGGTGGAGTTTTGAACGTCTGCAAAGGTTCGAATGTAGTTCTGAAGGGCATCAAGAAGGGAACTTTGTATTTGATGCAAGGTTCTACTTTGGTTCGGTCTGCTGCTGATCGAAGTTGTTAGTGTCCCATTGTTTGGGACAAAATTGGTACTTAAGGCGCATCTGGTACATTGGGTACAACTGGCGCAAAATTGAGTTTGGTTTTTGTTTGAATTTGTTAGGAGGTTTGATTTGAGGTGGAGCTTCGTCTGAAGAAGCTACATCGTTTGGGGATTCAAGGCAAGGTGGAGATTGTTGGGATTTGTGCCTTGAATCTAATTGGGTTAGAATTTGACGTTCGTATCGAGGTGGAGGATTGAATTTGGTGTTGTTGGAATTGGGTCGCGTTGGCGGTCGCGGCCGCGACCATATGTGACAAGAAACTGAAGATTCGCGCTGGAAAGACGTCTCGGCCGAGACGTACGAGAGATCTCGGCCGAGACGACAAGTCAGCTTTTGGCGAGATTTGCTGCTGGAGGCTTGTCTCGGCCGAGATGAGTTAATCTCGGCCGAGATCAGTTAGGCGGACAATTTTCTGGGCCTACACGGATTAGGCCCATCTGGATTCCTTTCTTGTATAGAATTAGGTTTTGGGGGCTTATATATAGGTCCTATTGAAGTCCTTTGATACAGTGAGATTAGAGAGTCTTAGAATTGGTTTAGCTTTGAATTTGGCTTGATTGTTCAAGCATTGGAATTTGTTTGGGTCGAGTATCAATTGATAGATACTCGACTATTGGTCTTTGTTTGACTCTCGTTTGAATTTGATTTGGGATCCTTCCCTTTTGGCCGTGGACGTAGCTAACAAGTTGTTAGTGAACCACGTTAATTCTTTGTGTCGATTTTATTGTTTCTTGCACGCTTATTATTTGCTTTGTTCGTTTCGTTTGTTCGCTTATTTCCCAACAACGTATAATCTACGTTTTCTTCTATATAACCCTAAAGTAAAATTAATCCATTACATAACTTTAAATTTGATTAAATTTACAGTTTATTTGGAGACCATATGAGCCAATCCCGCAAACAGTCCAAAAATATCTTGATGACAATCTCATTTCTGTGACGTACACATGGATATCGAAATGTCCACTTATCCATCACTATATTGTCGAGCTGTATTACCCTGACCGGGTATTCCGACAATTCGGTATGCAACAATCAATCCCTTCGTCGATTTTAGCTGAACACAGAAATTTGCATGGAAGAACAGATCGACGGGGACATTCAAGTCAAAATTGGCTTGAGACACACGCACAGTATGTGGAGCGTTGGAACACCAGAGCTCAGTATATTGTGACCGCTCCCCAGATCGGAGCACAAGGTGACGAAGTGGACGCTGGCTACATGGGTTGGTACCAAGAGATCACCCGTAGGTTGATTACGCCGGGAATAGGCGTGCACGAGGGATCTCAACCGTCAACTAATGCATATATCGAAAATTTGGTGAGTAAACAACTTCTTATTGACTTCACAAATAAATATATAAAATTCAAATCATATATGTTAATTTGTAACCTTTTATTTTTAGGAAAGAATTCTTGGTAGAATAAATCAACTAGCTATCGGAGAGCGGGACTATATGAGAGAACCATTTCGAAGATCATTTGAGGAGTTATACCAGGAAGCACAACAAAATTTTCATGATCATCGTGCAGCCTACCATCAGCCACTGCCGACCGCACATCAACAAGGAGCTGGGATACCCATGCCTCATGACGCCCCTCAACAAGGGCGGGGACGTAGAACATCTTCACGTGCTAACTCCGGACATCCAGCTAGTGGTACTACCTCGTGTGGTACCCATCTATTTAGGTATGTGTCAGGCGATGTCCCTAGGACTTCCCGTTCTACCGTTCATGAGCATCCTAGTGTGGACGTGCAGTCGGACTACTATGTGCCTCCGATGGTGAACGAACAGGACTTTATCACTCCTCATCGTGATTCAATGCGATTTGATCAGTCCTTCACTTCGCTCCTGGATGTCTGCAACTATACAACACCTGAATCACTCTATCCACAACATGCAAATTTGGGAGGTCATTCAGGACAGTTCAATACGTCGCCGATTCCATATTTGGGTCAAACATCATCTTCATCTGGTCATCCAACATTCAGTTTAAATATCAGCACCCAGGATGATGTTCAATCACAACGAGCCCAGGACACGGAATCCGATGCCCCTATCGAGGAACGGAGAGGGAGAGCAAAACGAAACAGAAAAAAAACTAGATGTGGGACTGGTCATGAATATTAGATTTTGTCTTTTTCAAGTATTTGGTTGATATTTTAAGTATTTATGATTCAACTAAATATTATAATTTTTCACTAACCGAATTTAAACATCGACTGTACGAAAATCTAAATCTTACATAAAAAAAATATATATATATTAGATTTTGTCTTTTTCAAGTTATTTGTAATAATTGCGGAAAGATTGGTTGATATTTTAAGTAATTATGATTAAAATAAATATTATAATTTTTAACTAATCGAATTTATTGCATCGACCATACGATAATCTTAATCTTACATTAAAAAAAAAAGTTTGGTGCGAGTCAAATTATTGAGCATCCATTAAATAAATTATTCTTTTTTCCTAAACCATAATAATTAAATAAAAACACAAACTAAAAAAGTAAAATAAAAAAGGAACTCGCCCTTCGCATGGGCGAGTTAACGTAGGGCAAAAAAAAAAAAAAAAAAGAATTATACCTGATGTCGCCCCTGGGAGGGGCGACTTTACGTACGTATACACTGAAAATACCGTATATCGCCTCTGGTATAGGCGAGATTCAAAAAAAAAAAAAAAATTAGATCTCGCCCCTGGCAGGGGCGAGATTACTGTGGTTTTGTCAGGGTGAATTGAACTCGCCTGTGCCACAGGCGAGTTCACTTACTTTTCTAATTTCACAAAAAGCTCGCGTGTATTTTTAAATCACTCATGAACAGTGCTATATTTTGTTAAAATTGCCAAAAAAGTTGCTGAAATTTCGCAAAAAACACGTGTCGCTCTGATAGAATTTTCGCCTAAAAAACTTTTTTCTTAAATGAGTTCAATAAAGTATGCCAGCTGTCGAACTCCCAGTGGTTACCTACAAAACGTGTCGCCCTACGACTACTCGCGTAAATACATCGCAATTAACCCGGATCTTCCTTTTCTCTCTCACACGACCCAAAGCATTCACAGGGCCAGTTTTCGTTCTCTCTCTTGCAACACACACAACCCACGATTTTAAAGTATGTATCCATCGACGGAGAATACCCGAGAGAGAGAAAGATGAGTCTTGGCTAAGAGATTGGAGTCACAAAGATCGGCAGGACAGAAAAGATGGTCTTGGTGAAGCAACAACGACGTTATGCAATGGGTGACTGTACGAACTAGAGTTTTTAGTTACTGATGTGGATTCGCTATGTTATTTGGTTCTACAATTGTTGGGGATGATAGATGGTTGGAATGAGGAAATGAGGAAACTATTTTAGGCGTGTGCCATTATTGTTTTTATTCTGATTTTGCATATCACCAGATTTTTTGTAGATCTTGATTTTGTGAATTGATTTGCTTTAATCTAGAAATAAAATTATGAAATTGTGTCAGATTCGTGTTCTATCATTACATAATTTTTTATATATGAAATTAGGTTTTCATGATTAACGAACAAATGATGTGTGCAGGTCCAAGATATATAGAGGCTTGAGCGACACTGCTGCCGCCGCCGCAGTGAGCCCTTGGTTCTCGCCATTTCCCCCCAAAAGACGTAGGCATTTGTTTTATTTATGTGATTTAATTTTTAGCTAATAATTATTTCTTTCCTCTCCTCAATACTCTGATTTTACTTCTTATTGGCCAAGATAGTATTTTTTTAATTCAATTGAAATTGATTTGTTCAGACTTATAATGGCCGCAATGGTTTGTGGGAGTTTTTCTTTTCTTTTTCAAAGACGTAGAATTACGATCTCCTTCTGTTTACTTTGCAAAACCTTTTAGATCCACATGTTTTCTGGATCAATGTCCATTTTATGACTCACCATTTGTTGTCCAAGGTAATGTAAGTCTGACTATGTTTAGTTCTTTTGTCATTCTTCTATGAAAAGTAACCCTGATTTTATTTGTTGGTCTTTGTTGGTGAGGGTGAAAAAATCCACGCTTCATGGCTGCATAGACGGTCTGGGCGTTGGATCGAATTTGTTTAGTTTATGTCTTCGAATATTATATATATATGCATATATGTTTTATCTGGAATATACTAATCTCTATCAAATTTTAGAAGAACAGAATATATATTTATTTTACAGCTAGAGGAAAGAAGATGAAGACGTATCTTAAGAAAAGAAACAAGTAGAATTTCCATTTGCCATTTACTTGAGTAGTTGCAGACATTAGTACATTTTCTCTTAATTCAGCACATTGTTTGTTGTCATGATACTATTTGGTCGCCGCTATTTAGGGATAGATAAATTGCAAAAGTATCTAATTTAACAAGTATTTCATATTTTACTTATTTAATTAACAAATCTGTTGATTTACAGATGTCATCAGATTCTCAAATTCTTAGAGCATGATCATTCTCAGTGGGGATGCTACTGATTTTGGGTCCGAGGCGAATTTTATTACCTCAAGCTTCTAATTTATATTTATACTTTACAAAATAAATTACCATGTGTTTTTTTGGATATTTTTGTATTTTATGTATTTATTGTTGTTACTGCAATTTCTGATGACTTCAAGAGTGGGAGGCAGCGGTAAAATATCTGGCATAGATAGCAAAGTATAAGTAGGTAATATAAATTTTGATTGTTTTACATAGATTTACATATATATTTTGACAAATTCGCTGAGAAGAGGTTGTATTGCTGCTGCTGATTCTTCTTCTCTTTTGTTTGGATGGCGACCACTATTGTATATGGCGACGACATCGTTTCTCATGCCTCATCCCAGTTTAGCATTTGCTACAGACGAAAATTATCTGTTGCAAGAAGAGATCGGGAAAGTATTATCCAAGGGGAAAGCTGATGGTATACTTCCTTTAGATTTCCTGACGGTGGAACTTTTGACAATGGTGACAAAACAGGTGGTATGAATGGATCGATAGCTTATGAGCTTGATAGGCCTGATAACACGGGCCTCCAGAAGTCCTTGAAGATTCTGGGGAAAGAAAAAGGTCAAGTGGATGTTGTACGACCAGTGTCGTGGGCTGATGTGATAGCTGTCGCTGAAGTTGAGGTTGTTTTAATCTGTGGAGGCCCGAAGATTCCTGCTCAGCTGGGAAAAATAGATCAAGTGGTACCTAATCCCGAAGGGAAGCTTCCTGAAGAATCACTCAGTGCCCATGCCATGAATAGTTTTCAAAAGACAGCTTCTCAGCCCAGGAACTGGTTGCATTATCTGGAGCTCATACTGTAGGAAGCAAAGATTTCGGAAATCCAGCTGTCTTTGACAATTCTTACTACAAATTTCTTCTAGAGAAGCCATGGTCTTCCGGTGAGATGTCGAGTATGATCGGACTTCTTTCGGACAGGGCTCTAGCTGAGGATGATGAATGCATTTGGTGGATCACAATATGCCAATGATCAAGATTTGTTCTTCCAAGATTTTAAGAAAGTCTATACTAAACTTATGACCGGCGGTGCAAACTGGAGATAAAGCTGGTTTATTGCTACTTCTGGTTGGAATATTAGGTTTGATATTATTATCATATGTTTAAAGTTTTTAGTTTAGTTGTTAAAATTTTATGTCAAGAAGTAACATGCTTTAACTTTTTTTTAAATAAAAAACTTTCGATGAAAAAAAAAACATTTATATTTTGATTATCATGATTTTTATAGTTTTAAAATTAAATATTATAGGATGGGAGTTTTTTTGTTTTGTCTGTTGAAGAATGCTAAAGAAGTTGTAAAATTAAAAAGATTATGCCAGAGGAAAAAATTGAAGTGTTAGAAAGTAAAAAAAGGAAGGCAACAATTGATAAGGGAAGGAATGATGTGGTAAGGCCTTTGAAGGATGAGTTATCTGCTTCTATAACAGCAAAGAAGAAGAGCTTATTAAGAATGAAAATTAACTTTGTCTTTTGGTTCCCAACTTCTATTACGTGGCTGTATAAGTTTCTATTATGTGGTTGTATGGCTGTATAAGTTTATATTTAATAGGACGTTTGAGGTGTTTTGGTTAGTAGTGTGTTTAAGGTTTTATGGGCTTTCTTTCATGGAATGACTACTAAAACTGTTTTTTATCTTTTTATTTTAGTTATTATGATAAATTGAACGATGTAGTAATTTAACTTATACAGCAAATGGCAAAAAAGTGGAATGGCGAATGTAGTAATTCCAACTTATACAACATGTCATATGTAACGCCCCAATCCCATTAACTCGTAATTGAAGTGCTACTAAATTTTTCTTTTCTTTTGATTAAGTAATAAATAAATAAAAAAGTGCGAAAGCGTGAGATAAAATACTTATTGGATAAAAGTAGAAATTTTATTGACAATAAGACACTGCCAAAACATATTTACACTAGTGGTTCCAAAGTTTCTAAGAAAATGCAAATCCCGGATTTTGTGACACACAAACTTATTTATATACATAGAAGAGGCAAAAACATCTTTGAGTTGCGGGTAGAAGAAGGAACTCGGTGACCTTTGCTGCAACAGCCCCACCACCTCGCTCAACTAACCTGAAGATTTGTAATTATGGGCATGAGTATAAACTCAGCGGGAACTTTGTAAGCAGTTATACTAAATGAAGATGCACAATAATAAATACATCCTTGACATAGGAGCCCATCTTACGACTCAAAAGCCATATTGCTAGACTGAGGGGCCAATCTTACTCTCAAGCCCTACTCAAAAGCCAATCTTACGACTTAAGAGCCTATCTCAAAAGCCAATCTTACGACTTAAGAGGTATCATATCAATAAGCCCGAAGGCAAACATATTTATCAAAGTACATGTGCAATAGCATAATGTACTTACAAATAGTCCAGTCACCCACCTTTTATGCTTGCTTTTTAGTAGGTAAGCCGCATACGTCCCAAGGCCTGACCCGCACTACACCTAGCACACATTGTTTAATGAATTATTATTACTTATCGGGCTTATTATTAAAATAATTAAGTGTGGTACACTATCCTTGAATTATATCTATATTTTTTTACAATCACTAACACATAAGCCAAGTTATTATAAATTGTAGTCCTAAATTAAAAGGCCTAATATGTTATTAAATTTAAATTATTAACTACATTGATAAATATTTTAAACTAACTAACATGCATCTTAAACAACAACTATTTATTACAAACTTAAGAAAATAGCTAAATTTATAAATCTACTTAAATCAAGAAAATAATTAAATTCCTAAATCTATATAAACTATAAATGACAATGACGATAAAATAAAGAAGACTATTAAAGAAGACATACCTCAAAAGATTTCAATACTATACGACAACTTCCCAAAACACCCGTCCGAGCGTTGTCAATAATAAACTGATATGGACCTCCTAATTAAAGGAAATCCAATATTTAATATAATGTTTTTGTTTTACTTATTCTCTTATATTTTGTAATGAAGTGTTATACTTGTATTTATATGTGAAAATTTCACAAATTTAACGTAAATGTTTCGATGTGGGATTAGGGATGAAATTCATTTGAATGAAATTTTACATATCCACATTCTCGTACATAATATACCTATATTACTAAATATAGGATGTTTATATTACTAAATATAGTATGTGTATGTGTTTTACTATTATTAGCATATTATTATTATTATTATTATTATTATTATTATTATTATTATTATTATTATTATTATTATTATTATTATTATTATCATCATCATCATCATGTTATGCTTTACGTTTTGCATGAACATGTATATATATATTATTTAGTTTTATTTTTTTTAATATTGTATCATTATATTTCTATACGTATCTACATGATATATATATATATATATATATATATATATATATATATTGTGACTTTAGTTGTTATTTTAGGTAGGTACAATTTATAAATTAATTTTATTTCTTACTTCTTAAGCCCGATGTTAACTTTAAGCTTCTATATTGTAAACTTTTAATTCTTACCTTTTAAGTGCTAAGAGTGCAGTCGACTTGGTACATACTTATTTTCTAAAAAATAAAATCATAAGTCAAATAGCTTCACAATTTTGACTAAAATAAAATTGGTAAAACTATTTAAGATGCAAAGAATGTATTTTATTGCATTTCAAAGATTCGGGGTATCACAGTCTCCCCTACTTTTAAAAATTTCGTCCTCGAAATTGTACTTACTTGGTTTAGGATATTCGGATATTTTGCTAGGATCTCATCTTCTCGTTCCCAAGTAGCTTCTTCCTTCCCATGTCTACTCCACTGCACTAGAACTAAGGGAATCTCTCTATTTCTCAATGAGTGAACTTTTCTTCCTAGGATAGCAATGGGGTTCTCTTCATAAGTGAGGTTTTTATTGACTTCCAGATTCTCATGATGAATAACGTGATTTGAATCTGGGACATACTTCCTAAGTACTGATACATGAAAGACGTTATGGATATTGGTAAGTTCTGGAGGTAGAGCTAACTTATAGGCGACGTCTCCAATTCTATCTAGAATCTCAAATGGGCCAATATATCTGGGTTTTAGTTTCCCTCTCTTCCCGAAGAGTATTACTCCTTTCATTGGTGCCATTTTGAGAAAAACCTTATCTCCGGTATTGAATTGTAGATTCTTCCTTCGCGTGTCAGCATATGTTTTTTGTCGATCCTGGGCAGCCTTGATTCTTTCTCGAATCCTAGTTACTACTCCAATGGTTCTTTCGATGATCTCAGGGCCTAAGATTTTTCGTTCTCCAACTTCATCCCAGTAAATCGGTGATCTACATCTTCTACCGTAGAGTGCTTCATACAGTGCCATCTTTATGGTAGCTTGGTAACTGTTATTATAAGAAAATTCTACTAGTGGCAAATATGTTTCCCAGCTTCCTCCAAAGTCTAGTACACAAGCTCTAAGCATATCTTCGAGTGTCTGTATTGTTCTTTCTGACTGTCCATCAGTTTGTGGATGATATGATGTGCTGAAGTTGAGCTTTGTTCCAAGGGCCGTTTGTAGACTTCTCCAGAATTTTGAGGTGAAACGTGTATCTCTGTCTGACACTATGGTTACTGGTACTCCGTGTAACCTAACAATCTCGTCTACGTACCGTTGAGCAAGTTGATCCATGTTAAGCGTCATTCTTACAGGTATAAAGTGTGCTGTCTTTGTAAGCCTATCAATGATCACCCAAATAGCTTCATTCCTTTTTGTTGTTCGTGGCAGTCCAGTAACAAAGTCCATTACTATGTGTTCCCACTTCCATTCGGGAATCTCTAAAGGGTGTAAGAGTCCTGAAGGCCGCTGGTGTTCTGCTTTAACTTGTTGGCACGTTAAACATCTTTCAACAAATTGCCCTATTGATCGTTTCATATTTCTCCACCAATAGATCTCTTTTAGGTCCTTGAACATTTTTGTCCCTCCTGGATGAGCTGCGTACGGGGTATTATGAGCTTCTTCAAGAATTTCCTTCATTACGTCATCATCCTTAGGTACACATAATCTTCCCTTGTATGTTAGAGTCCCATCTGGTGTTACAAAGAACCCCTTGATGGTTCCTGCAATTGCCCGGTCTTTCATCTTGAGAAGGAATTTGTCAGTCTTTTGTGCTATCTTTATTCGATCTCTCAAGGTAGGTTGTATGGTTAATGTTGTGATCATAGCACCAGTATGGCCTGACTTCACAAAATCTAGATTCAACTTAGCAAATTCTATTAATAATAGCTCTTGTTGTGTTGGGAGAGTTGCCATATGACTTTCATTTTTCCTACTAAGTGCATCAGCTACGACATTTGTCTTGCCCGGATGATAGTGGATGGTGCAATCATAATCCTTTACTAGCTCCAGCCATCTTCTTTGGCGCATGTTGAGTTCCTTTTGTGTGAAAAAGTACTTTAGACTCTTATGGTCTGTGTAGATTTCACATTTCCCACCATAGAGATAATGATGCCATATCTTTAATGCGTGAACAATAGCAGCTAGTTCTAGGTCATGTGTAGGGTAGTTTAACTCATGGGGTTTCAATTGTCTTGAGGCATAAGCGACGACTTTTCCATGTTGCATCAAAACGCATCCTAGTCCTAACTTTGAGGCATCGGTGTAAATGACAAATCCTTCTGATCCGTCAGGGATAGTTAGAACTGGCGCAGTTACGAGTCTCTGCTTAAGCTCTTGAAAGTTGTTTTCGCATTCGTCAGTCCAGTAGAACTGGTTGCTCTTCTTTGTCAATTGAGTCAAAGGCCTAGCGATCTTTGAGAAATCTTGAATGAATCTTCTGTAGTAACCAGCTAGACCCAGAAAACTTCGGACCTCATTTACATTCTTCGGAGCTTTCCTATTCATTTCTGCTTCAACCTTGGCGGGATCCACTTCGATTCCACTAGCCGTGATAATATGGCCTAGAAAAACAACTCGATCTAGCCAAAATTCACATTTGCTAAATTTAGCATAAAGCTTCTCCTGTCGTAAGGTACCTAGTGTAGTTTCAAGATGCTTCTCGTGTTGTTTTTTATCTCTTGAGCATACTAGAATATCATCAATGAAAACTATGACAAACTGGTCCAAATAAGGATGGAATACCCTATTCATCAAATCCATGAATACTGCGGGTGCATTTGTCAATCCAAAAGGCATTACTATGAACTCATAATGTCCATATCGTGTTCTGAAGGCTGTCTTAGAAATATCACATTCTTTGACCTTGAGTTGGTGGTAGCCCGATCTGAGATCGATCTTTGAGAACACGCTAGCTCCCTTCAGTTGGTCAAAAAGATCTTCTATTCTAGGCAAGGGATACTTATTTTTTATTGTTAGGCGGTTGAGTTCCCGATAATCAATGCACATTCTAAGTGATTCGTCTTTCTTCTTTACAAACAATACAGGGGCTCCCCATGGAGAGACACTTGGCCTAATGAACTTCTTGTCCAGTAGCTCTTGAAGCTGTATTTTGAGTTCTTGTAATTCTTTAGGCGCCATTCGATAAGGTGCTTTAGATATAGGTGCAGCTCCAGGCACCAAATCTATTGTGAATTCAACCTGTCGATCAGGAGGTATTCCAGGTAACTCGTCTGGGAATACGTCCACATAATCTCTCACTGTTGGTATATCAGTAGGTGTAACCTCAACAGTATTATTCTCCATGACATTCACAAGGTAGCCTTCACTTCCCTTTTTTCGTAATATTCTTACAACCTTCATTGCTGACACAATACGCGGTCTGGTATTAGTTTTGGCTCCATAGAAGGTGAATTTGGATCCTATTGTTCTTTCAAAATCTATTTCACGCTCAAAACACCGGATTGTTGCTTTATTCTTTGTCAACCAATCTATACCTAAAATAACATCAAAACATTTCATCTCTAATACATATAGATCGGCTTCCAGTTCTTGGTTACCTATCAAAAGCTTCACACCAGTCACAATATCCTTAGTCCTAATAGTTTCTCCTGAGGGAATACTTACCGTCAACTCTTCTCCATTTGTATTACCTTTAACACCTAATTTCCTTTTAAAATCTTCGGATATAAAAGAATGTGATGCACCAGTATCAAACAAAATATATGCCGGAAGGTTGAATACAAGTAGCATACCTGCCATGGTTTCATTCTCCTCTGTTAACTCTTCTTGTGCTAGAGCAAAAACACGTGCCTTCCCTGATTTCTTGTCTGGTGCACTAACATTTTGTGGCGCCTTGATCTGCATAGTAGTGCACTCCCAATACCTATGTCCTGGTCGATGACACTTATAGCAAACATTCTTTCCCACTAAACATTCTCCATAGTGGTGCTTATTGCAATTAGGACATATCGGAACTGCATTTGGTCCTGGTCCCACCCTTGGGTTTGCCCTCTTCACAATGTGGTTAGTCTTATTCCTATCTCTAAAATCCCATTTTCTTTTCCCAGATTGCTCCTGAGGTTTCTGGTTGTATTCTAAATTCTGGCTAAGGGATACAATATGTGCTCGTTCAAATGTTTCATGGTACGCAGGCAGTTTCAAACCCGACACGATACCTCCGATCTCTGGACGCAAACCTCTCTCAAAACGTCTTGTTTTTCTCTCATCTGCATCAACCAAGTGTGGAGCATATTTTGATAATTGATTAAAATATCTTTCATACTCCATCACTGGAAGGGTTCCCTGCTTCAGATTGACAAACTCAATTTTCTTTTGGTCACGGATAGACTGTGGAAAGTAACGGTCCATCATCATATTCTTAAAATCATTCCAGGTCATATTTTGCTTTTGTTCATTCGTCATTGTTCGCTCGTGTGATTTCCACCAGTGTCCAGCATCTTCTACGAGTTGAAATATTGCGCATGAAACTTTTTGATTTTCAGTTGATTCCATATGGTCAAAGATTCTTTCAAGCTCAAGAATCCACTCCTCAGCGACCATAGGTCCTTCGCTACCTCTGAATCTTGGTGGCAAAAAACGACGAAATTGCTCTATAATGACATTAGTATTGATACCCTGGTTCTGTGGATTTGATATATTTTGGTTAGCTGGTATTTGTTGTATGAGTCCCTGCAGAGAGTTCAGGAACTCCCGTGCAAAATCCGCTCCTTGTACTTCAACAGCAGGTGGAGGTTGCCTCTCAGCAGCTGGCCCGACAAACGGCTCATTTTCATTTTGCACATGTTTACGTGGTCTTCCTCGTGCTGCCATACTTTTGGGAGAAAGAGAAATAACACTTAATTATATGCGTATATACCCTTGTTTGACATATCTAATAATTTATAAGCAAGTCATATACATAGAAGATATTGGGTTTACAAATCTATTAATATATACAATAAGTACAATGGTTTTAGTACTCTAACCCATACAAATAGAAGGTTAGGGCATTAAGTACATACAAAATGTCGATTGGTTTATCATGCTTTTACTAGCAAAAAGATAAGCATGATCAAAAGGATGACTTATATACATTCCTATTAGCAAAAGGATACTTACGGTCTAGTCATGTACTAGGCGTCACTATACAAAAGCTATCAAGTATTACTATATGTACATCCTCTAGGTTTCCAACTATATCAGAACTAATTACTGGGGCCTGCCTGGTTCTCTGCTGGTGGGGTACGCATACGACGACCCCTAGTTGGTATGCTCTCACCAGGATTTGACCCTATAGACTCATTAGGTTCACTTTCTTCTGAAGGATCCTCTTCCTCCTCATCTTCTTCTATTATGCCTGCTTCCTCACGCTGCAATCTTGCATATTCGCGATAGAACTCTGCTAATTCTCTAGCACGCCCAGCAAGACGTTCGTTAGCAACAGCCTCCAAACGCTTGCTTGCTGCAACTTCATTATACTGATCTGCCCTTTGCTTCTGGTTTTCAGCCTCTCTCTCCATTCGATCTGCAGTAGTGAGACACCTTTTGTCGATTCTTGACAGCTACTGCCAGGCGAAGTCCAAAGCGTTTATAATCAATAACTGGTCCAATAATAGAGTCTACCGTAAGCATATTATCATAAATCCGACGGGCGATGGCTCTAAGGGATGGCAGGATAGTTTCTCTTAGGTAAACTGCTGCCTCATGCTCGCTAATATAGTGTCCCTCGCGCATAGCATTGTTACGGCGTCCCTGTAACATGATAATATACTCTTCTATGTTCTGATGTGCTCCCTGCCTAGACCCCTGATAAATAGATATTGCTGGTGACGGCACATCTCTATTGGCAAGTATTCTGTGTCTATATATTACTTGTTTTCTCGCTGTTTGCCTTCTACGAACCATCCTATCATAAAGAAGAAATATGGATCAAAATCTCTAATTTGGTTTCCTAATTGGTGGTAAAATTTCAAGGACATTTCACAAGTATCATGTTATTTTATGAAATGTAAATTCGTAATAAAACATTTCCAAATCATACAAACTAATAGTAAAATATACATACCTTGGAGCGAGTGTCGGTCTGTTGGCAAAGTCACGGTTCCCCTTGGTTTTATTTTATAAATCAAGTATACAGAAAAGTAGACCCGCTCTGATACCACTCTGTAACACCCCAATCCCATTAACTCGGAATTGAAGTGCTACTAAATTTTTCTTTTCTTTTGATTAAGTAATAAATAAATAAAAAAGTGCGAAAGCGTGAGATAAAATACTTATTGGATAAAAGTAGAAATTTTATTGACAATAAGACACTGCCAAAACATATTTACACTAGTGGTTCCAAAGTTTCTAAGAAAATGCAAATCCCGGATTTTGTGACACACAAACTTATTTATATACATAGAAGAGGCAAAAACATCTTTGAGTTGCGGGTAGAAGAAGGAACTCGGTGACCTTTGCTGCAACAGCCCCACCACCTCGCTCAACTAACCTGAAGATTTGTAATTATGGGCATGAGTATAAACTCAGTGGGAACTTTGTAAGCAGTTATACTAAATGAAGATGCACAATAATAAATACATCCTTGACTTAGGAGCCCATCTTACGACTCAAAAGCCATATTGCTAGACTGAGGGGCCAATCTTATGACTCCCAAGCCCTACTCAAAAGCCAATCTTACGACTTAAGAGTCTTTCTCAAAAGCCAATCTTACGACTTAAGAGGTATCATATCAATAAGCCCGAAGGCAAACATATTTATCAAAGTACATGTTCAATAGCATAATGTACTTACAAATAGCCCAGTCACCCACCTTTTATGCTTGCTTTTTAGTAGGTAAGCCGCATACGTCCCAAGGCCTGACCCGCACTACACCTAGCACACATTGTTTAATGAATTATTATTACTTATCGGGCTTATTATTAAAATAATTAAGTGTGGTACACTATCCTTGAATTATATCTATATTTTTTTACAATCTCTAACACATAAGCCAAGTTATTATAAATTGTAGTCCTAAATTAAAAGGCCTAATATGTTATTAAATTTAAATTATTAACTACATTGATAAATATTTTAAACTAACTAACATGCATCTTAAACAACAACTATTTATTACAAACTTAAGAAAATAGCTAAATTTATAAATCTACTTAAATCAAGAAAATAATTAAATTCCTAAATCTATATAAACTATAAATGACAATGACGATAAAATAAAGAAGACTATTAAAGAAGACATACCTCAAAAGATTTCAATACTATACGACAACTTCCCAAAACACCCGTCCGAGCGTTGTCAAAAATAAACTGATATGGACCTCCTAATTAAAGGAAATCCAATATTTAATATAATGTTTTTGTTTTACTTATTCTCTTATATTTTGTAATGAAGTGTTATACTTGTATTTATGTGTGAAAATTTCACAAATTTAACATAAATGTTTCGATGTGGGATTAGGGATGAAATTCATTTGAATGAAATTTTACATATCCACATTCTCGTACATAATATACCTATATTACTAAATATAGGATGTTTATATTACTAAATATAGTATGTGTATGTGTTTTACTATTATTAGCATATTATTATTATTATTATTATTATTATTATTATTATTATTATTATTATTATTATTATTATTATTATTATTATTATTATTATTATTATTATCATCATCATGTTATGCTTTACGTTTTGCATGAACATGTATATATATATATTATTTAGTTTTATTTTTTTTAATATTGTATCATTATATTTCTATACGTATCTACATGATATATATATATATATATATATATATATATATATATATATTGTGACTTTAGTTGTTATTTTAGGTAGGTACAATTTATAAATTAATTTTATTTCTTACTTCTTAAGCCCGATGTTAACTTTAAGCTTCTATATTGTAAACTTTTAATTCTTACCTTTTAAGTGCTAAGAGTGCAGTCGACTTGGTACATACTTATTTTCTAAAAAATAAAATCATAAGTCAAATAGCTTCACAATTTTGACTAAAATAAAATTGGTAAAACTATTTAAGATGCAAAGAATGTATTTTATTGCATTTCAAAGATTCGGGGTATCACATCATACAATTAAAAATAATAAATTTTATAGTTTTCAGAATACGTTTTACAATATATTTTAGATGATAGCAGAAAAAATATTTGTTTATTAACTTTTACAATTAAACATGGATAATAACATGTTAATTTACATATGGACCTATAACAAATTTTAAAAGTTCTATATATATATTGGGCTTTGAAGTCTAATTATGGATTACAGATTTATTTAAATAAAACTATTGGCTTTTCTTCCAGAAATAATTGACATTATTATAATGTTATTTAAATTAATAAAATCTCTTTTCGTTCTTCTTTGCATATCTGTGATATTATTAATTAAACAGTGATTAAGTCCTTTCCATACAAATAATATTTCCATACAAATATAATATTTTACACAACATTATTTATATAGTCATTACAGAATAATATTTACTCTTTATTTGCATACCAAGAAGTTCTATTTTTTAACTTTTCCCTTTATTTTATCATTAACTTTTATTTTGTGAGGTCTCTTAACGGTATAATATATGAAAATTCCACGAAAGATGATCAAATCACCATAAGCAAGAATTTTGCGCAAGAATAGCATATAATGTGCTATGTATTATATGCAATACATCAAATTTACTTTGTTCATCGGTCCCTTTAAATTTCATAATATTCCATATTATTTAAATATGTTATACCAATAATACGCACATTGTTCATGTTACACTTTATTAATTTCATAAGTTTACATGTTATTTTCTTTATATTATAAAAAAAAAAATTATTACCCGTACATCGCACGGGTGGACATCTAGTACTTTCCAATAAAATAGGAGATCAATGTGATATGATTAAAAATACTAATCCACCAAAGTGGAGATCACATATTAAGCATATATCAGAATTTATACAACATATATAACAATAAATATGTGATAATAAAACGTTGTATGTCAATCATTCGTGGAGTTCCAATAGCATATGTCTAATTATCACATATACCTAAAGGTAATCTATATTCAATTGATAATTAATTAAGATTCAATACCTAGATGTAGTGGGTTACGAATCAATATCCCCAATTCAGGAATCGTGAATCAGGCTTTTATGCAAAACTAATCATAATCACATGATTTGGATCTAATGAGGAATATATACATATAAATTAATCAGCATCTTATGTGGTCCTGGAAAATATAAGTAGCGATTTGAGGAATGAATTCAATTAACAAACCTCAAATGCAGTAGCGTCAACCCATGGTATATCTCGAAGCACGTTTCCAGTAGAGCTTTCAGTGCTAAGTATATCATCTATTAATCTGACGGCAGTTATATATGGTCTATTGATTGATCTTGATTGATTATTTCAAATTAATGATGTTGGTTTGTCAGGTGAGAAAATTCTCGTGCTGATAACGTGTTGTAGGTGAAGCAGAAAAGTAAAGAAGAAAGATAGACACAAAATAATCAGGGTTATCTTATTCATCAGATACCCTATATAAGATCCCCTTTATATAGGGTATCAAATACAAAGGTTTCACAGTTACATATTATTTAGTGAATATAATTGCCCTTCATTAATTACTTTTTACGAAGACACACTAATTATGTTTTTCTTTCAACAACTAATCATATTTCTTTGTTTTTTATTGGTTGCTGTACTAAATTGGTATCTTCAAGAATTAATGAGTAACATTTAAGTAAAAATGTCTTCCATAAGATTTGAGTTATTTTTATCATAAAAAGTAATATATAGGATTGACGTAAAGTATATTTCTTCTACTATAAAAGAATTTACTTTTTCTAAATAGTTGCTTTCGTATAAAAATTAACACTCAAAATAACATTTTTTACATTAAAAATAATATTAATTTTTGATAAAGTAATTCTCGTCATACCAAAAAAATTCGTATAGGACGGTGTTATGTGTGTGTTTTCCTCAACAAATTAATATTCTTTTTTTCTTCAAAGGTCAATTGATTTTAATATACGACTTATGTGGTTAACTGGTTCATTTTCTTGCGTATATTCTATTCCTGTAAACCCTATTGATTTGTTGTTTGTTACTTTCGGTATGAAGAACACGTGATACATGCCGGTATGGGAGCTTGTCATACATTCACATCACATTACTCGGGGTTATTTGTTTTAGAATATCTCCATTCGGATGTGGCATAGATCATTCTTAACATATTTTATTGGCAATATACATCTTGAAGTCCTTAAAGTATTGATGTTTGTTTTAAATAGTCCTTAAAGTATCATTTTGTTTTAATTGGTCATTAAAGTTCTAGTTTTTTTATTCAATTGGTCCCCTGAAGTATTTTTTATTTTAATTAGTCCCTTATGTTTTGGAATTATTTCAATTAGTCCTTAAACTATTACAAAAATATATTTAAGCTCCCTAGAAGAAAAAAATACATAAAATATGTGAAATCACCGATTTAATTCAAAATGATATTGTAGCATATCTTTTATTAAATAAATGTTTTGTAATTTATCATTATGATGCTTTCCCCCTGAAACGAAGGTGAATTATACTAAAATATCGATTTGAATAAAACTCCAAGATTATATTTTTTTCAAGAATTTAATCCAAACTTTGAGAAAATACTTTGTGCTACTTTATTTTAGTTAGAAACGTGCTAATTTGATCCAGATATTTTGAACTCTTACTATATTGAATTTAAAGTAAAATTGAACATTATCAACGAAATAACTTTAATTTTTTCAAATATTGTAAAGACCTTTAACATAAAATTTCAAAGTCCTTTCGTTAATAATGTTCAGTTTTACATTAAATTCAAGATAGATAGAGTTCAAAATATCTCAACTAAATTATCACTAAAATTAAAGTACCACAAAGTATTTCTCAAAGTTTGGATAAAATTATTGAGAAATTATAATCTCGAACTTTTGTTCAAATCCTATTATAGTATAATTCACCTCGATTGATGGTAAAAGTATCATAAACAAATAACACAATATTTATTTAATAAAAGATATGTTATAATATTATTTTGAATTAAATCGACGATTTCACATATTTTATGTATCTTTTTTTCTTTTAGGGGGCCTTAAGATAGAATTTCGTAATAGTTTAAGGATCAATTGAAATAATTGTAAAACATAAGGGATCAATTGAAAAAAAAATACTTCAGGGACTAATTGATTTAAAAATTTATAACTTCAAGGACCAATTAAAACAAAATGATACTTTAAGGACCATTTAAAACAAATATTAATACTTTAAGGACCTTAAGATGTATAATGCCTATTTTATTTTATACCGGATGGTTCATTCTTCCACATCAACATATTATTGCCTACATCACATTTTACAATTTTCAACGCACCTTTTACAATTTCCAATAACCTTTTATAAATTTCAATACACATTCTACCATATTATACCTTTAAACTAAAATACTTTTTTGGATGCCCCGTCCGTGGATATGCCCCATCGGACGTGGCACATGCCACTACATCTCAAAACAAGTAGGAACGTCAACTTTAAAACCTTTGTTGAGTTACATATTGTTGGAATGTCTTGAACCCTACTACGAGTTGGTTGGGTTTTGTTGTTCAGTCCGCGAGTTGGGGGTCCAGGGGCGTGTCCGGAGGTTCGGGAGGGCAATGCTCCCATCGATGGGGGTTTGCCCTCGAACTTTACGATGTATGTTATGTTTGGGCTAATTTTGTGTTTTGGGCCTATTTTGAGACCAAGTGAATTAGGGGGTTATAACTAGCTGTATTATTTGACCTAGGATTATTATATACTTTGTAAACAACCTGATCACATAATATACGTTTCCTCCCTTTTACTCGTGAATGTAGCTAATACATTGTTAGTGAACCACGTAAATTCCGTGTTTGTTTATTTATCTTTCTCGCATTCCATCGTAACAATTAATAGGAAAATATGTAAAATTGGTCCTATTAAAAATGTCGGTTGTATTTTAGTTCTTTAAAAATAAAAGATGTTAGTATTAAATTTATTTTTTTCGCCATTGATGTCCTCTTGTCGAACAAAGTATTTGAAATCTTCTGGGATATTCTTTGCATCCAATCTTGTTCTATTATAATGTTATGGTATTGCAGCACTACTCTTAGTTATATTATTTACAGATGAAGTGATGTGACACAATAAAAATAAAAGAAAAAATAAGGATACATCAGCCACAACATCTAAATTAAGCAAAACTAATCAAAACCAGTGGCCATTCTTCAAACCCTTGACATACCCGGTAATATCCTAAACCTCTGGATTCTTAAAAAATATTCAATTATTTTTAAAAATATTCATGCAATTTTTATAATATTTAACTGAAGAAATAATTTTTGTAATTCTTTTGGTCGGGAAAATGATACCGCGATGCCAGAACTTATTTGGACCTAAGTCTCAGAAAAATGTGAGACTTAAGAAATAAAAAGGTTTACTATCAGGTTCAATATATATGAAACAAATAAAATTTAAAATCTTGTTTATGTCGAGTAAATAACATTATCTCTAAAGTCTCAGAATTCACGGATATTAATTCAAACTTGAAAAAGAGTAAAACTAAGTAGACAAAATGGTCAAGAATTATGTTAGAAGTATTTGAAGAAATTAAAATTTAAAAGTAAGTTCTGGATAGTTTTCGAGATACAGGTATAAAACAAAAAATTTACGGATAAAATTTTTGACTCAGAAAAGGAGGAAATTTGGAAATTGGAATGGTTGAAATCTATATTTAAGTTATTTGTAAAAAGAAAAATTTAAAAATAAGTTTTAAATAGTTTTCAAGATACAATTATAAAACGAAAATTTACAGATAAAATTTCAGACTCGAAAAAGGATAAAACTAGGTAAATGGAATGGTAAAAAAATATGCTTGAGATATTGGGAAAAATAAAAATTTAAAAATAAGGTTTTGATAGTTTACATGATACAGTTATAAAATAAAAAAATTACGGATAAAATTTAAACTCAAAAAATGATGAAATTAAGAAAATGGAATGGTTAAAAACTATACTTGGTATAAATGAAAAAATAAAAATTTAAAAATGAGTTTTATATGGTCCTCGGAATACAGTTACAAAATAGAAAAATTATGGATAAAATTTTAGGTTCAGAAAAGGGTTAAAATTGAAAAAATGTAATGATTAAAAATGGTGTTTAAAATGTTTACAAAAATAAAAAGTTTAAAGTAAGTTTTGATAATTTACGGAATACAGTTATACAAAAAGAAATTTACGGGTATAACTTTTTTACTCGAAAAAAGAAAAACACTTTGAGAGAATAATTGTCTATTATAGCATGTGTGATGGTAGAAAAAGAAAAAAATAAACACAAGTCCAAATAGCTTATCGAACGAATTTCTAAAACATAAAATTTGCCGGATATAGAAAATATCAAGAATAGTAACCTCCTTACTATTCACTCATTTTTTCCATAAATACAACCCTCCCCTCACTCCAAGCGTTTTTAAACTAGAACTACTATCTTGAGAGAAAATTTTGAGGAGAAGAAGTGAATTAGTGAGTTTTTGGAGTGAGGGGGAGGGTTATATCTATAGAAAAAATGAGTGAATAGTAAGGACGTTACTATTCTTGATATTTTCTATATCCGGCAAATTTTCTGTTTTAGAAATTTGTTCCGTAAACTATCTGGAGCTCGTTATTAGAAAATGTCACTAATATATATTTCTTTTTTAGACGTTCTAGATAAATGTCACAAAATAATGTAACATTATGAGACAATTTTAAAAAAATGTCACTAATATACATTATTTGAGACGTGTTTAGAAAAATGTTGCAAAATAATGTAACATTTTGAGACCTTTTTAGGGAAACGTCACAAACAATACACCTTTTAAAGACACTTTTGAAAAAGTGTCACAATAATTTATTTGAGACAACATAAGCAAAATTTTCCAAAAAGCAACCTATTTGTGACGATTTTAAAAGCATCTCAAAATAATTCGTCCCTAATTCTATTATTTGTTGTAGTGGTTAGTGTCCAATTACTGGTAAATTAGAAATTGATTGTAGATTATTTTGTAGATCTTTATAATTATGGTCACTGGCCAGGGACCAAATTCCACTAGACCGTTTCCCAGTCAGGATATATACTAAAAAAAAGATTAGTGGCAAATCAGCGATAATTTTTATTTTTCTACACTTTTATGTTAGTCTGCTAAACTATATTACTAAAAGTAATCAGTCCAGTTTTTTTTCAAGATTACAACCAAAATTCGAGGGATTTTTTTGCCTTAGGCAAATACACCTGCAAAATTTGTAAGGATAGACCCCATTTTTCGTTTGATATTCTCTAATAAGTATAATATTTTCTTCTGTTTCTAGAAATCTGAGCAAACTAATTGAAGTTTGTTCCAAAAAAACAACCAATAGTATAGAAGAAGCTAAATACTTTGAACGGATAACAAGCTCTTGGCACATAGGCTCTCGCCTAGGCTGATTCATGCATTACTAAATTTAAATTAATTCATAGAAATAATCGAGTGTACATTAATTTGGCATGTTATGAAATTCCATCATTCCAACAATTGTTGAGCGCAACCAACTAATTTCTTTAAATATACAAAGATTTTTGGGCCGCCCATGACCTGTGGAGTAGGGTCTATTGGGTCCGATGGTCCGTTGGTCCTGTCCATCTAAAATTTCGGTAGGGCTAGGCCAGTCCACCAGGCGCTACAGACCGATGTTCTTGAGCCAAAGACAAAAACTTATATGAGACTGTCACACGGTGTGACGGGAAAGAAAGTACTATTTTTTGTAGTAAAAGTATCACGTTTATCTGTAAAAGTATTACTTTTTTTTAACAAAAAAAAATATCACTTTTTATAGCAAAGGTATCATTATCACTTTTATCTCTAAAAGTATCACTTTTTCCTGTTAAAGTATCAAATTTTTCCAGTGAAAGTGTATTTCGCCACACGTGAGACCGCCACACAAGACTCACTCCTAACCAAAAACCAATAGACCACTGACTTATTTTCCAAAAAAAAATTATAGTATATTTTGAGAAGATATGTTTTGTTTTGTTCTCTAAATTTTGATACAACGTAATCTCAGTATGGATTAATTAACCAAACATAAAAATTTTCCTTTAAATTAATATATATTAAATATTATTTATTTAACAAAAAATATATTATTCAATTATTTTATTTTATTTTTTTTAAAATAAATATATATTTTAAATTGTGCATCGCATGATGCAGTAATTCTATGTAGATCTTATATAACCGAAAGTGAATAACGAACTAAAAATATATATGACTAATTTTGGGATGAATTATAGGATGGATTCTTGCAGATTGTCCGTCAATAGATGTGGATTTGCTAAAGAGAAATTCCTGGTAAGAAACTAAAAAAACATAAGTTAATTTCTTGATGTATACCTATTTCACGAAATTCATGCTGATCACTTCCTTGTCAATGGGTGCCGGGAAAAAAAATAAAAAATGAACGCACCATCACTAACTCCTACTAAGAAACTATAGATGTCTTTGTCTTTATCTTTATCCAAAAGGTGGGGTAAACACAAAAGAGTAACACTTGTGTGCAAATAGTGTACAATACGCTTATTGTACATCACTTTAAATTTAAAACACGGATTTGAAAAATTGCGCTGAATTGCAGTTTAATGGCAATTTCGCGTCCGCAACTGGGTCCGCGCAATACTCGGGAGGGTTGTGGATTTTTTTTACTTTTTTTAAAATTTAGGGCAATATTTCATAAATTTAAAGGCGCATTTGTATAACAAATGTGTGATGTGACCCAATGGTTACCTAATGATAGGGAGAAGTTGTGAGTGGTGTGAGGCTTGGGTTCAAATCCCACCTCTGCCTCTTGTAATTTTTATTTTTTTTAATTTCTTTAGCACATAATATTTAATTAAAAGCAACATTTGCATTAATATCAATAAAATAGCTTCTACGAAAATTGGTATAGAGAGTTGCTTATTTACTGGAGGGTATGAATTCCGAATCCTTTCTCTTTTCTTGTTGGTGTTCCTTTTTCAGCACATTTAAATGCCCCTTTTTATTTTATTTATGTTTAATTAATTAATTTTTTTTTATTAGCTTATGAAATTATACTATATCGTTTAATAAAATATATCTTTTGGTGAAACAAGTTATACTATATTGAATTCACCACAACAAAAAAGTAATAATTTAAAAATCAAAGAACTGTTATTTATATTGTTCGAATAAAAATATTATACATTTTGACATTACTAAAATGAACTTATATCTTTAAGCAAGATAATATATACTATAAAAGAAGAATAATTATACTGTAGCTGGAAAAATAAATATACAATAGTATACAACAAAAAAATTATATTGTAACTTATACACTTATACTATCAGGCAACATAATATATACTATAAGCAAACAAAAAATATACTGTAACCTGAAAAAATAATTATAGAGATAGTTATACTGTAAAATGTAAACAATGTATTACTAAATGAACGTATACTCTTAAGCAAGATAATATATACTATAATGGAACAATAATCATACTGTACGCTGGAAAAATAAATATAGAATAGTATTCAGAAAAAATTATACCTGTAACTAATAACTTATACTAGTAGGCAACATAATATATACTATAAGCAAAATGTAAGTATACTGTACTCTGGGATAATAATTATAGATTAATATAAAAACAATAAATATACTGTAAATTGTAAACAACGTATTACTAAATTAACATATATTTTTAAGCACACTAATATATATTGTAAGGGAACAATAAGTATACTGTAGGGTTGAAAAATTAATATATAGTAATATACAAAAAAATATTAAACTTATACTATGAAATAACATAATATATACTATAAATAAATAGTAAATATATATACTGTAATCTAGATACATGAATTACATAAAAAGTATAATAAAAATAAAAATGTATATGAATTTTAAAAAAAAACAAAAAAACAAAAAAAACAATTCAGCAAAATTATGGAGAGTCTAAGTTTTGAACCCAAGACCTCAAAGTATCAAATAAGAGACTATCCACTAGGCTACCAACATTTATTGGCATTAATATGCATTTTAATTTATCTTATTATTATTTTGCACAATAACATATTAAAAAAAGGTGGTAAAAAGCAATTGGAGATAGCGGGATTCGAACCGCTGCCCTCCATGCTTCAACATCTAAGAGCCCACATAATACCACTACGCCACTTCCTAGTCTTGGACATCAAACGGGGCAGAATATGTATATACTGTTTCCGAAAAAAAAAACCAAAAAAAAAAAAAAAAAGAAGAAAAATCGCGCGGGTCGGGCTAACAAACCGGGTCGCGCGCAGATCTTCTAATTGGGCTGGTGTACAATAAGCCTATGGTGCATCATATGCACACAAGTTTTTTCCAACACAAAATAGTGAAGACGTACAGATGCATTTGCAATCAATTCCTATGATTAAGGGTGTTTACGAAATTATACAGTTAAAGAATTTAATTTTTTTGAAATCATACTAATGTTCGGAACACCTCAGTATTCAATTTTGGGACAGTCCAAATAAATTCAATACCCTCGATATAATTCTTTGTATGAATATCTATCGAATACCTAAAATCGTACCATAATTTTTTTTAATACAATTTGTTTAGGAAAAAGTTAATAGTCAATGGATTTCTTTCAGTTCAGTACATTTAGTTTGACTTAGGCACAATTTGATATATTACGAGATCCATGCACATCCTTACCAATGCTACGATGTTGCTACTATAATCTATTGCAATTAATTATCGAGCAAAAAGTGGCAAACTGTCAAGATGCTGCATGTGCATGTTGTACGTGAAGGAAAGCATGAGGATTACATGGTGAAGGCTAACGTGCGATGGGGTGACAACATGAAAAAAGGTGTGAAGCTGGGCTTATTCAGCTATTTTATTTACCTACATTATCAAGGTCAATATGACAGGTGGAAGAAGATGATTGGTTCTTAGATATTAGGCCTCTTATATTTAAGGATTACTTTCCTCTATTTTGTAACATGACATTACATTTTGAATTAAATATACAGAAAATTCCCACCAATATGCTTCACTTTCTTAGCTCAGTTTGTGATTGTTAACATGGTACCAGATCAGGCTATTAAAGGCAACGAGATGGTGCTTATCAACAATGTTACCGATAGAGAAGACGCTCTGGTTTCAACCATGACGATCCAACCTTATACGAGAGAGTCTGATCCATTATTATTGCATGCAGTTAATCATCAAGGGATGGTGCTGTTGACAACTGCATTCAACGGATCAAACTATTTACATTGGAGTCGAGCAGTAAAGTTAGTTTTGAAGGCAAAATCAAAGCTAGGTTTCATCAATGGTGATGTTCCTACTCCAACTGAACGTACACCAGAATTCGAACAATTCGAAAAACTTGATTCCATGGTGACTTCATGGATCTTAAACTCACGACCAAAGAGATAGCAGATGCATTTATTTACATTGAGAATGCTAAGGAATTGTAGATCGAAATTAAGGAGAGATATGGAGAGTCCAACGGTCCACTCTTATACCAGCTGCAGAAAGAGATCTCTAACTTCACTCAAGGGAACACATCTGTGGTGACTTACTTTACCAAGTTAAATAAGATGTGGGAAGAATATGCAAGTCTCACCTCAATTCCTACTTGCACATGTGGTGCAGCTAAATCCATGGGTGGATAAAGAACAAGCTCATGCAGTTTTTGATGGGGCTGCATGAGGAGTTTAACAATGCAAAGGATCATATTCTAATAATGGAGCCTTTGCCTAGTCTGAACAGATCTTATTCGATGATTTTGAAAATGGAAAAACAGAAACACAGTCAAAATAATGCAGCTGATCCATTGGAGACTCCTATTATGATGTCAGGAAACACTTATACTGGAAAGCCAAGTCAATTTGGCAGAGGAGGTGGCAGAGGGATTTTCAGAAGAAAAACGGTCCTAACACATCTGCTGGCAGGGTTAGAGGAGGTGGATCTAGATTAACCAAAGAGGAACGAGACAAATTGGATTGTACTCACTGTGGAGGGAGTCGACATGAAGTTTCAGAGTGCTTCAAGCTTCATGGTTAACCAGATTCAAGAAATTAAGAGAGCAATAGAAAACCTTGAATGTTGCTAGCATGGTTGACTCAAACACAACTGCTGAGCAGTAGAGGGAAGAAACATCACAGAACACTTCTAAGCAAGTTATGCCTGATTTTGCTGCTCTTATTCAACAAGAAGTGGCAAAATACTTGGAAGAAAAGATGAGCACTGGGCAGAATAACGAGGCATTAACCTTTGCACATTTTACTAATTATGCAGGTAATTCTGATCACACATATGCGTTTCATTTACCAAATAAATTGAATAGAGATGCTTGGATTATTGATACCGAGGCTAGCAGACACATCTGCTCAGATTCTCACAAAGTATAAACCTCATGACTCTTATCAATCAGGTCTATGTGTTCTTACCAAATGGCACCACTAAATTTGTTTCTCAAGTTGGTGAGGTGATCATAAATGATCGTATAGTGCTCAGATATGTTCTCTTCATACCTGATTTCAAATATAATCTCATTTCCATCATTCAACTATTGAAATCACTCCCTTACAATTGCCTTTTCACTAATTCATCTTGTCTTATTCAGGACTATAACACTGGAGAAGTACTGGCTGCTGGAAGAGTTGTTGGAGGCCTATACATACTGTCCTAAGAAACCTTACCTACTTTGTGTACTTTTGTCACTTCTATTCCTCTTACCATTTGGCATAATAGACTAGGACACTCATCTTATGGTTTTATGAAGCATATTGAGTGTATTAAGACAACTCCCACTACTGAAATAATACAAGACTGCTCTATTTGTAGTTTAGCAAAGCAAAGCAGATTATCTTTTCGTTTGACCACATCTGTGTCTAGTAATGTGTTTGATCTTCTTCATATCGATCTTTGGGGACCATATAGTCATCTATCTTACACCAATACACCCTACATGTTGACCATTGTGGGTGATCATAGTAAATGCACTTGGATATACCTCCTCAAATACAAAGTTGAAGTGCCATTACTATTAGACAGATTTCTTAGACTTGTTCTCACTCAATTTAAGATGAAGGTAAAATCTATCAGGACTGATAATGGAGTGAATTTATAAGTCAGAAAACTTAGTCTCTCTTCCATTCACATGGCATAATTCATCAAAGGTCTTTCTTCGACACACCTCAACAAAATGGGGTCATGGAAAGGAAACATAGGCACATTCTTGATATTGCAAGAGCCTTGATGTTTCAATACAAAATTCCAGCCCATCTCTGGCCTTTTTCCCTCCTCACAGTAGTGCATATCATTAATCTCTTCACTACTGCCATTCTTAATTGGAAGTCCCCACATGAAGTGTTTCATGGTCAAGTACTAGATTACACCTCCTTGAAAGTATTTGGCTGTCTATGCTTTGCCACCAGAACCATTCCTCATAAGCCAAAATTTGAAGCTAGAGCTCATAGGTGTGTTTTCCTGGGGTATATATCTGGGATTAAGGGTTTTAGACTCTTTGATATAGGTTTCACAGACTTTTATAATCTCCAGAGATGTCTTATTTTGTGAATCCATCTTTCCCTATACCACACTGCCTTTATCTCATACCGAGGCCCCTTTCCAGCACCCTTGTCAGCTGATCATTATGTCATGGCTAACGTTGATGCATCATTTCCTCATGTTCCAGCCTCAGATTCTGTTCCTGTCCCCAATACTCTTAAGGCCCTAGAGTTTATTCAACATACAAAATGTGATGTATCACAGACTCCTACTCCTCAAATTCCTAGAGCTACAAAGTCTTCCAAACCTCGTAGACAAACCAAACCTCCTGCTTGGATGAATGATTCTATGATAGGCTCCACAACTCATACCACCAGCATTCCAGATACTTCTATGCCAGGTATAGCTTCCCATTTTATCCATGAAACTGCCATCTCACCCTTGTATGCAACTTTTTTGGCCAAGATTAATACATCAGTGCCTGAACCAAACTCCTACTATCAAGCTGCCAAATATGTTGAGTGGCAAGAGGCTAAACATAGAGAACTTGAGGCCTTAGCTCAAAATAAAACAGGGGAATTGGTTCCATTACCACATGGTAAGAAGCTTATTGGATCTAAGTGAGTGTACAAAATTAAACGGAATCTTGATGGAGGCGTTGAATGTTACAAGGCTCGATTTGTGGAAAAAGGTTTCACCAAGTGTACGACATTGATTACTTCGATAGTTTCTCACCAGTGGCCAAGGTTGTATCAGTCCGGTATTTAATTGCCTTAGCAGCTCAAAGGTAGTGGGGGCTTCATCATATTGACATAAACAATGCATTTCTTCATGGTTACTTGCATGAAGAAGTGTTCATGAAACCACCAGAGGATTATTCTGCAGCTAAGCCGGGGCATGTTTGTTTGTTGAGAAAGATTTTATATAGGCTCAAGCAAGCCTCTCGGGATTGGAACATAGAATTCACTGATAAGGTGAAATAGTTTGGACTTCTCCAATCTACCAGTGACACGTGTTTATTCATCAAACATACTGGAACTACCTTGTTGATACTGCTTGCTTATGTTGATGATCTTCTCATCACTGGAGATTGTGAGGCTAATATTTTGACTCTCAAGGCATACCTTCATGACTTATTCCCCATCAAAGATCTTGGCTCTGCAAAAATTTTCCTTGGCGTTGAGATTTTGAGGAGTCCCAGAGGCATACATATTAGTCAACGTAAGTATATTTTGGATCTTCTCCAAGAGGCTGGCTTATTGGATAGTAAAGTTGTTTCTACTTCATTCCCTCAGGGGTTCAACTTATCTGCTCACCAAGGTGATATTTTACCCAATCCTGAACAATATTTTCGTCTGATTGGGAAATTGTTGTACCTCAATTTGACTCGACCCAAAATTTGTTTCATTGTGCAATAATTGAGCCAGTAGATGGGTGTCCCTATTACTGCCAATTGGGAAGCTAGGCTTCACCTGCTTAAATACCTTAAAGGGACACCTTCTCAGGGCTTGTTTTATCTTGCTGGACTCTACACTCGCCTTCACGCTTACTGTGACACTAATTGGGGTACTTGTGTTGACACACACAAATCCATAACTGGGTATGTTGTCTTTTTCGGAGCTACGTTGATCTCTTGGAAAATGAAGAAGCAGAGGAAAAGAAAATCTCTAAATCCTCTACTGAGGCTGAGTATAGAGCTCTCAGCTCTGCCATCTGCGAGCTTCAGCGAATCTCTTATCTTACTACTGATCTTCATATCTCTATTCCACTGCCTATTTCGTTGCATTGTGATAATAAGGTTGCCCTATACATTACTCAAAATCTCATTTTTCATGAGCGTACCAAACATCGACATCGACTGTCATCTTGTGCGCAATCAATTTAAAGTAGGGTTTGTTTTACCTCAATATCCTTCTACGACTTTTGATGTCTTAACAAAATCCCTTGGTGGTCCTGCATTTCGATTCTTTGTGCTGAAGTTCGGAATGTGTCCTAGCACCACCACTCCGACTTGAGGAGGGGAAGGTGTGTGTGAAGATGTTGCATGTGCATGTTGGACGTGAGGGAAATCATAAGGATTGCGTGGTGAAGGCTAATGTGCGCTAGAGTGACAACATGAAGAAAGTCTGAAGCTGGGAGATTCACTTATACTAAGTCAACTTATTCAACTATTTTATTTACCTACATTATCGATGTCAATATGATAGGTGGAAGAAGATGATTGGTTCTTAGATATTAGGCCTCTTGTATTTAAGGATTACTTTCCTCTGTTTCGTAACATGACATTACATTTTGAATGAAATATACAGAAAACTCTCATCAATATGCTTCACTTTCTTAGCTTAGTTTGTTATTGTTAACACAAGCTAACTTTCTGCCCCCACAAACTAAGTTAAGAGTCGGTACATTATACCAATACATGAAAACCACTAAAATATTTTTATTTTCTATATAAAGATGAAATTGACCACAAATTCAAGTGAGTCTTTGAACTTGAAATAGCATAAGTACTGTAGGTATTCACATTTTACGATGAATAGACATTTTACTTAATTCAATAACATAAGTGATGTAGCAGAAGGTTACGAAACAAGACAAAAACAATAACCAAAGGTGATAAACCTTGACACTACATGTACTAGATTTTGCTCAAAACTGATATTTCAATTAATAATCCAACGGCCCCCTAAAACAATGACAAAACTGAAATAAATAGTCTCCGCACTAATCCTAATAAAAATCCCGTGCAAGGGTACAATCAAAATAAAAGAAATATTTGAGCAACATAATAGCTCCAGCCCAACATGGCCACAAAATAATTAAAAGAACGACTCATATCTTCGGAAAAAACACTCGACCAAACTTCTCCAAGAATAGCAACGTTTTTCATCGACGCAATCATTGTCCCCCCCAAGAAACGGTTCAACCTCGAACCAGAACCATCCAACTCATTAACCTCATCATTATCACCCATTGATACACGTCATGTATGTACGCATTTAGGTCGATTTAGAACATGATTTATTTCATTTGTTTGCATAATTGGTCGATTTATGCTTATATTCATCATATTGTGATGTATTGCGTGTGTGTGTGCTTATTTTGAAGTTATAGGTTATATTAAGCTAAAAGTCTATTTGGACAAAGTTTGATGAGCATACAAATCAAAAAGACGGAAGACTCGATGAAGTTTGGAAGAAAGAGAAAGAAAAGCACGAAAGAATGACTCAATCGAGTCACAAAGAGAAACTTGATCGAGTAGGGCAAAAAGAAGATCAACTCAATAAAGTCACAATTCCAACTCAATCGAGCGAATGTTATGTGTTTTATATAAAAGTTGGCTGAAGGAGTCAACTCGGTCAACTTAAATGTGTAACGTGGTCGAGTTGCGAGAAGAGCAAAATGGATCAGTCGAGTCACCTGTCGAGTTGATTAGTCGGTTCACGCAATCTGTACATGTTTTGGCCTATTTTTGGCTCATTTCCAACCCCAATAAATCCCAAATTATAGATATGAAGTCCTAAGTCCGAGAATAATCATCTTTTATCATTGGAAAACACTTGGAGGCTTGAATTAAAAGCAAGGAATGCAAGAAGACAAAGATCAAGATTCAAGACTCGGGTTTTGTTTTCTTTAGTCATTTTTATTATTCAAAGATGTTTGTTTATGAGTGTTTTTGGGTTTTAATTGTGAACATGAGTAACTAATCCCTTTGTGTTCTAAGGTTAGAAAGTAGGTTACATATTGACTATGTTTTGATTTTATTTTATATATTCTAGACTCTGTTTTTATTTGTTTATCTATGCTTATTCTATTCCTATGAATTTATCAACATGATCAATTGATGTTGTTCTACTTGCTTAACAATTCGCCGTCCGAGAGGAGAGAATTTTTAATAAGATTACAACATATAGCATTATAGCGATAATCGTCCAAAAGGAGTGAGATTCTTGGGTAGGCACCGGTTTAGGGTCTTTTTAGAGTCTTTATGCCTTGTTAGCCTGAGAGGGGTTCGTAATTGATCTACATATTAGCATCATACGAGAGGAGGCTAATCAATAAATGTGTTGCCTAATAAAAAATAGAATCAGTTTAAAAGTCTAGAATTATAGAATAATTAAATATAAGAAATTGTAATTGAAATCGAAGCCCTAGAATACACCTTTTATTTGATTGAATCTTTCGTGACTACATGCTTTCTTTCATTTAAGCGTCTTTGTTACTTGCTTTATTAAAACAACAATCGAACCCTTTTCGAGAGTCTAGATAAAGTCGAGTTAATCTGATTAGGGTACTTAATTTACATGGATACACAATCCTTGCGGAATCGACCTTGCTCACTGTTGTTTGCACTAGCACCGTACACTTGTGGTAACACTAGGATTAGAAATAATGTGTCAAGTGTTTGGTGCCGTTGTCGGGTACTAGTAACGGTGTTCAATTAATATTCTGATAAATAGTTTGACAGTAGACTAGATATCTATTTTCCGCACTTTAATTATCAGTTTTATTTTATTTTCGATTTTACGTTGTTTCCTTTTTTATGATCTCAGTTAGTGCATGCAAACTAGGTCTCAAGAAAAAGGTAAACTAGTCTCTTTCGACCTAGAACTCGAAGCGACTGTCCGTAGACACAGAACAAGGAGAATTCCACGAGAAAAGAGATGGCTGAATATCCGAAAAAATAGCAGTCAAGAAGAAATGATGAGGCGATTGTTCGAAACGAATAAAATGCCTCAACAACCACAGGCACAGACTGAACTTGAAGATGATCAGACACCTATTAGGGATTGTCTTTGGCCCATACCCAATCTGAACCAGGGAGGAGTTCAACTGCCTGTAATCCAAGCCAACCTTTTTGAATTTAAGCCGACTTTGATCTCTATAGTTCAGCAGAACCAGTTTGGTGGGTGGCCACTGGAAGACCATAGTATCCACTTGGGCCGGTTCAAGAGAGTGTCAGAGACCTTAAAAGTGAATCAAGCGCCATATGGTCAGGTTAAGCTGAGGTTGTGCCCTTTTTTCTTTAAGGAATAAGGCATTGCAGTGGTTTAACTCACTTGAGGAAGGCACGACGGTCAACGTATCTCCCAGAGTGATGCTGGATGATCGGGAGAATGAGCCTTTCGGACTAGGGAACTTTTAAGAAGCTTGCAGTTCCAAAAGGACGGTCGGCTGATGAGCCTCAACCACTGAAATAGGAGACAACAAATTCAGAGTATCTTGATAATTCAATTTGAGACCACTGATATACCGCGAGATCAATTGAGTAGAAGTATCACGACCATCAATGCGAGACATAAACTGATAAAATTCCTCTGTGTAAAATAGACTCGAATAATTGTAAGGTAAAAACTCACGTTCAAGGTGTTTACAGAATTTATGCCAAGACGAGATATGTGGTCTACTTTGGTGTTGCCGGGGTTGCTTCAATTGTTTCCATAAGGAAGAAGCACAAAAAAGTCACAACCAGGACGACACACTAATGCTTTGGAGCCTCTTTAAACTCGAGCAGTTCGTCCACAAAGTTGATCCAGTTGAGAAAGTCCGACGGATCGAGTCCACCAGTAAATTCCAAAATGTTCAACTTGAAGTCGATCTCCCAATGATGATCATCACCACCAAACACATCGCAGTTGTGGAGTGTGGAGAAAACGGGTTTACGTTGGAAAGGGCTTCTTCATCAGCGTCCTCATCGAACAGGAAGAATGAGAGGTTGTGCATGGTACCTCCTTGCCCGACCGTCTGTGGACGCGTGCTCTATATCCAGGGCCTGGTCACACGCACCAGGGAGGACGATGGTAACAGCGACGCGTAGGGTTTCTAAGCCAGCGGCCAGGGCTTGCACCTGCTGGGTGAGGTTCGCGGTATCCTGATCGCAACGGGAATCAAGGCCAATATGGGATTGACAACGGGGAGGCATCGTACCTAGTCTCGCAATACCAACTGACGTAGCGGAAGGTAACAAGAACAAGATAATAATGATAACCAAAGGTGGTAAACTTTGACACTATGTGTATTTTTCAACCAATAATTCAATAACCTCTAAAACAATGACAAAACTGAAATAAATAGTCTCCAAACTTATCCTAATAAAAGTCCCGTGCAAGGGTCCAAACAAAATAAAATAAATATGTAAGCAACATAATAGTTCTAGCCCAACATGGCACAAAATAATTAAAATAAAGACCCATATCTTCTAACAAAAGACACAATCAAACTTCTCCAAGAATAGCAACGATTCATCGACACCATCAATAAGTTTGAAGGATCTGAGGAATTTAGTCTTGTTTATGGTTTGGTATTTTCTTTTGTTTTTATATTAGGTCTGTTTATGTGTTGCAACATAGCAGTGCAGAGTATACATTTGACTTTTATATATTTTATCAAAATTAATTCTTAAGGTAAATATTACATTAAAAGATATAAGAAAAGTTGATTTTTTTTTTTTTTTTTTTTTTTTTATTGGCAAATTAAACCACTTCAATTGTTATGATATTATTGGAGATCGTCGAATATGTTATTTGAGTTTTAAAATATGAACACTTTATTCTTACTAGCTAGTGAACATTTTATGTATAAGTGTGTATAAGATATTGCACACAATTATTCAATGAAGCATACCATAATTATATCCTAATAAGGGTGGGGGTGGGGGGTAGGGGAGGGGTTATTTCACCATGCCATACAATGAAACATATGATTTCCAAATTCCAATATGGTTTTGAAAAGAAAATTGGTCTTTTACTTCTGTAAAATCACCACCTTCTGGCTTTCAAAGTTCTCCAGAAGTAAAACTGTCTTATAACTTGAGGAAATCAAATCTTGCATTATTTGGATTTATCTCTTGTTTTATATATATATTTTAGATTTTATTTATGGTTTAGTGGATTTTCGAAATACTATTTAAGATTATATTTTTTTATTATTTTCATCTTTGTTATACCAAAGTTTGGAAAAAAATTATTTTATTTTATACTTATTTAAAGTAAAAAAATATTTAATTTTTTTTTTTTATTTTAGCATGTAACTTTTACTTTATAAAATAAGTTTTAAGATTTTATTTGATATTTTTGGATTAACACATAATTTTTGCTTTTCTCAAAACACTTTTATATTAATTGATTTTTTAAGTATAAAATGCCCACCTAAGTAGTTGTGGCCCAATCATATTGCCAAGTCAGCAAAATACGCCACCGGTCAAGGTGGTAAATATATAGGGCATGTTTGGTTAGGGTTGGACTTTGTCGGTTGAGGAAGTGAAAATGTGGTGTTTATTTTGGGTGGTTGTAGAAGTGGTTGTAATGTAGGATATTTGTATCTTCATCACTTTCCCCACCTTATTTTTGCATCCATGGCATCCGAATTTTCCATTGTTCTCTCCCCACATCCCCTCCCCCCTCTTCAGATTATTTTATTCTTCAATGGTGTCCCCACTTTCCCTTCCTCTTTCTCCACATCCCCTTAATTCCCCCCTCCTCTAGATATGGTTTTTCCGCTGTAAATACCACCTCTACCATCCAAAAGTTATTGTTTAAGAAGATAAAAAAATGACAAAAGTAGGGAGAGAGAACATGAACCTCAAGATTAAAGAAGAATGGAGAAAAAATAAGAGACATGATGTCTCCTTCAGATTTGATTCTGCCGCTGCAAACACCACATCCACTACAACATAGTCCCAAACTTTTCGGTTCAGACTGAAGCCCAAACATGCCACCTCGACCATGTCAGCAGCTTCGTTGATAGTGAATGCACGGACTTACATTGATTACGGCCATCACTGGTGCATTGCTTAGAAAAAAGTTCGTCGCAATATGGCGATTGAAGCCATGAAGAGGGAGAGAGAGCAAACAGAAGAGGGGTAAAACCCTGCACGTCTGCAAATTTGAAAGAGGAGGAAGATGAAGTGTTTTCCCAAGCAAGAAAGGAGAGAGAAAAGCAGAAGAGGAGAAGTCACATCATTATAAAAGAAGAGCGACCAACCCAACTAGTACAGATTGTCCCCAACTAAACATGAACAAACACTGCATGGCTTTGGGCCAACCACAATTGATTTGGTCTAAACCCAACCAAACATGGTCATATAGAACTAAACATACCATTTTTTTCTAAGTTCTTGCTTTAAATGGATTTATATTGATAATACTATAATTAAATTGATTATAAGAATAACAACAATTTATTGTCATTAAACAATTAATTTATTTTATATTTCTCTAGAAAAATTATATAAAATAAAGGGTTAGTTGCAGCAATCGCACCAAACTATTTGTGTTTTTGCACATATACCACCAAAAAAAAATTTTGGTACCAATATATATACAAACTATACGGGTTTTGTAAATAAACTACTAAACTAATTATTGGCCACTTTTTACTAGATTTTTGCACGTGATTTGCCCGTTACAAAAATTTAAGGCTTTTTTTGTCCACACAATTGAGTTTCTTCCCGGTACATATTTAGGGAATTCTGTGTCTGTAATAGTGGAGAAAGCCCATTAAAAAATTTCATGCTCAAGTCATGTTCAAAATTTGGTGAAAAATGGTTGAAAAGTGAGTTTGGTGGACTCTTTTGTTGAATCAGGGATTCGGATTACGCTATAATAGTTCTAAATAACTAGCACACTTCGAGATGTAGCCTTCCGAGGATATGCAAAAACTACTATAGGTGCCAATTTGGACTTGAGCATCGTGTAACTAAACTTGTACAGAGTAAACAACTTGGTGAACTTTCCCTGTGTGGGGAAGAGTGAACATAGAAGAATTACCCACACCTTTGAACCAATATAACGGTTGCGTGTGTATATTCATATCTTTACGTAACTGTTGACATAACCTACAGTTATCTACTGCATTGTTTTTTAAAATTGTTTATACATATTCTGTTGTGCATAAAACTCATAAAGCATTGTTTGTTGTAAGTTCCAAAAATATTAGCTCGTTGTAAGCAGACTGCTCCGTAGGAACTTATTGATGTGCGCTCTATTGTGAAAAATAGTTTCTTATAACCAACAACAACTTACTGCATGTTTTAGAAAAGAGAAATCACTAAGGTTGGAGGTTTATTTACCCCCTTTAAATCTCAAAGACTTGGGACTGTCAAGTGGTATCAGAGTTGTTGGTTTCACACCCCAGATCCACCAGAGTTTTCAAAATCATCTTTGGAAACCTCTACCAATGTTTTCTTTTGAGGATTACGAGGATTGTGTTGTGAGGATGCAGGCATATATTTCATCCATGCATGATAAAAATTGAATAGTCATCACTGAAGGTTCAATATTAATCATGAAGGTGAATAATGATTTCAGAGTAGATGGTGACCCAGCACCTCCTCCCATGGTGGAAAACATACGTCATCAATGGACCTCTGACGATTGAAAGAGATCTAACTTGGAAAACTTGGGAAATAACGCTCTATTCACCATTTTGGACAAAGGAACCTTCAGTAAGTTAAAATCATGCAAGACTGCTAAAGCCATTTTGGACTTGCTGAGATAAATTTAAGTGGGCTCAGATCTACTTCGTGAGAACAAGGTAGCTACAGTAACCCTGAACTTTGAGGTATCTTCATGGCTAAACTAGGAGAGTCTCTAAAAGAAATAGATGCGAGGTTCACAACAATTTTCAACGAGCTACTCTCCGTTGGGAAAGTCTACACCTAGCAGGTGATTAACATAAAACTTCGAGGTCTCTTACATCATATTGGGATGCTAAAACCCTTCTGATGAGGAGTTCAAAGAAGCTTAGTAGAAAAAGCATCCATGAACTCTTCTATGATCTTAAATCTTTTAAATATGATTTATTAGAGAAGAGAAGAAGAGGAGAATAGTGCCATTAACAAAGCTCAAGTAGCCAACAACGTAAATCAACAACTTCAAATGGTTCTTGTAACCACCACCATGCCATAACAACAACCTATGTTTACTGCCATAGAGGAGTTCAAGCCTTATGGGATGACTTTTCTCATCAAGAAGTTCACACATGCAGAACCATCCCAAAGGCAGTAAATCCAAGTCTCAATATCCCATACCCACAAAATCCTCATATACAGCAAATGATGTTGGAGATCTTTATTTTAACTATAGGAAATCTGGACATTTTGCTCTAGGATGGCTGTACTAGTATCCTGAAAATGTCAAAAAAAAAAAGATAAAATGGATGATTGGGAAAGCTCAGCTAAAAGCGTTCCATAGTGGCACTGAAGCAATCAAGATGATTCCGCTTGCCTCAAGGGAGCCTACAACTTGTGAAGAATCTGACTTTGATACTGCTTCTTCCTAATTCGATAGTGAAGCACTTTTGATAGAGAAACACTTGTTTGCCTCATGGAAAATGAAGTAAATGATCTGCAAAGGTAGATTTTCCCAGACCTCTTACACAAAATGAGAATGTTCACACTGAAATCTTAGTCATTTCGTTCACATAGATTATGGTTAATTTTATCTAGTCCATCCGTCATATGAAGAACAGGAAGTGGAGAGCATGCTACTTCTGGACAAAATTTAGTGCTTACAACTGAAGGTGAGAAACTTATAGTTGAAGCTACTTACTGCAGCTATTATGAAGAGGAAGTAAGTAACCTGAAAGAATCACTAATCCTTCGAGAGAAGAGGGAAAGGGAATTGATGTCTGTCATTAAGACTTTCGGTTCATCATCTCATATTCTGGATAAGATACTGAATGTTTAGAGAAATTTATCTGACATGTCATTGATAGGTTTCTTGGATACAATTCCTGAATTTTAAGAAACTAGTACACCCGCTAATGTTCCAGTAGTGACTACAAAAGAGAAGCGGGAATCCCCTCAACAACAAATAGATGGACCTAAAGGGATGGAAAGTGTCTCTAAAGGTGTTGGGGAATCGAGGATTGTGACAAGGATCTATTCAGGTTGTAATTTGAATTTCTATTTTCAATAATCAAACAACAATGATATAAATGATCAAATCATATAATTCATGTAATTGAATCAAGGTAATCATACAATAGGCCCTAAACATGCAGAAATAAGGGACTATAGTATTTTACCTTTGAATCAAAGAGACACCGTTGAGAAGAATTAATCTTTCAACCCAAAGATCTTCTTGAGTATTCCCTAAGTCCAAGCTCGGCAATTCTGTGGGAAATCAAACGAACTTTTTAACTCTCAAGGAAAGAATTAATTTTCTAGAAAAACACTCACTCACTTATGCATCTCTTATGGCATATGGGGACCAAGATTAGTCCCCTATATATAGGGGATAGGGGCCAAAAGTTCCAGCCCTTTTAGGATTAGGAAATCCTCTCCCACTTAGGAGAGAAAAATATGGATAAATCATAATCCCCTTTGGAATTAGATTCTTCCATATCTTTTCTTACCTTATCTCCTACTTCTAATTAATCCTTATCCTTTTAGTTAATGGACTTATATTGGGCTACTCAAGGGGCGTTTAGGAGGAATAGGATTGGGCCTCCCAATGGGCCTAGATATCTATATTGAGCAATCAATATTATTCTAGCCCATTTAATATTAATTCATTCCACTATAAAATTAATATTGAATTACCCATCCTAATCCAAATTACGAAATATGACTCTCGGTTAACGTTATTTTTCCCGTGCTTAAGATTCAATGTCCATTAATTAATTTAAGTTACTGAATACTTTAATTAATTAATATCTTTTATTCCTTGAGAACAAGCAGCTCAACATTATTATCATACCGGAAGTTAATCCACTATACAATTTTGATATGATAAACATTCTGAGCCCATCAAGGGGACATAATCAACTTATTTTATCAAGGCACGATTTTCGGTATTAGTTTAGCAATATGTCATATAATTAATAATATTGCTCAAAGTATAGAGTATTGAGTCCCAATGACTCTTTACCCATAATAAATCAAAGAAACATTAATTAATTATACACGATTCAAATTAAGTGACATAAATTAAGAAAACAATAACAACTAAGATCTAATTTTCCTTCAAATCAGTCCAGGAAAACTATCTCGCTGTTGGTCCAATTCAGTGCAACAAATACACTAGTGTAATCTCTTGGTCAAGATAAACCAATCTAAGCCTTACACATCAACTTCTACCAATCAGATTTTTCAACTCCATCTAAGTTGTAAATCTTTATACTTATTACAAGGAACCAACAATGTGAACTTATGTGATCTACTATACACCACATTGTCCTCAATGTAAAGTATTCAAACATTATGCAATATATATATATATATATATATATATATAACATTCATAATATTTAAAGCAAACAGTGATAATGTATTCTCATTTAATAAAGTGCAAGAAACACTTTATTTACAAAGCAACACTTAAAAACATGCTTTACAATATAAGCCTAACAATCTCCCACTTATACTCAAAGTCTGCTTTTAAGTATATTACAACATGTCTTAATAATTCTCCCACTTATACTCAAAGAAGCGTGGCAACACACTTGACTCCCATACCTTCCACATGTTTCTCGAATGTATTCTGAGGCAGACTCTTTGTGAAAGGATCTGCTAGGTTGTCCTTCGATGCTATCTTTGCCACCACTATGTCTCCTTTCTTAACGATTTCTCGTATAAGATGGTATTTCCTTTTAATGTATTTTCTCGCCTTGTGGGCTCGTGGTTTCTTCGAATTGTGATGCTTTTAGGCAAATTCGGAATCACATCTAAGTCCACCAAGAAGTTCTTGAACTAAACCGTCTCTTTACCTGCTTCAGAAGCACCGACGTACTTAGCTTCCATGGTAGAGTCAGCAATGCATTTCTGCTTTACACTTCTCCATGTGATGGCTCCACCTCCTAAGACAAACACACTTCCTAAGGTAGATTTTTTGGAGTCTACGTCTAATTGGAAATCTGAGTCTGTGTAACCCATAAGACATAAACTGTCCGATTGAAAGACTAACATTCTATTTCGAGTTCTTTTCAGATACTTCAGAATGTTCTTAACCGCAGTCCAATGTCCCTTGCCCAGGTTACTTTGATATCTTGCCACCATGCCCATTGCATAGCTTATATCCAGTCTCATGCACAGCATTACATACATAAGACTTCTAACTGCCGAAGCGTATGGAATTTTTCTCATCTCTTCTATCTCGTTTTGTATCTTAGGACACATGTCTTTTGATAGATGAATCCCATGCCTGAAAGGTACAAAAACCTTCTTTGCATCTTGCACACTGAATCATTTTAGCACAATATTGATTTACGAGGCTTGAGATAAGCATATCATCCTTTTCTGGCGATCTCGAATAATCTTTATTCCAAGGATATGACCAGCCTCTCCTAAGTACTTCATATCGAACTAATTTGATAACCATACCCTTACGTCTGACAACACCTTTTTATCATTTCCAATAAGCAGAATATCATGTACGTATAGTACTAAGAATACTAAGGCGTTTCCAACACACTTTCTATAAACACAACTCTCAAACTCATTCTGATCAAATCCATAGGATTGTATTACTTGATAAAAACATTGGTCCCAAGCTCGCGATGCTTGCTTTAGGCCATGGATTGACTTCTTAAGCTTGCATACAAGGTTTTCTCGGCCTTTTCGATGAAGGCTTCAGGTTGACACATGTAGATGTCACCTTCAAGACTTCCATTTAGGAATGTTGTCTTGGCATCCATTTGCCAAACCTCGAAGTCTAGGTGCGCAGCTACCGACAGGAGAATGCTAATCGACTTAAGCATAGCTACAGGCGAAAAGGTTTCCTCATAATCGATTCCCTCTCTCTCAGTATACCCTTTTGCCACAGGCCTAGCCTTGAAGGTTTCGACCTTCCTGCCAGTTCCTCTCTTTCTCTTGTAAACCCACTTGCATCCAACAGGCTTTACACATGTTGGTGGTTCAACAAGCTTTCACACTTTACAGTGATCCATAGATCCCGTTTCTGCTTCCATTGCAGTTTGTCAAGAACTTGCATCCTTGTCTTAGATTATCTCGTTTTATGTCTAGGGGTCAGATTCATCTTCACCAGGGACCAAGTTCGAAGACACTCCCACGAACATGAATCGCTCAGGCCGACAAGGTTCCGGTTGTGTTTGTGTATCACGTGGTATGTCATCTTGTACAATTGGTATAGGAGTGCTCCCTCGTAATTCATTCAAGGTAATCTCACTCTTGGGCTTCCGATTACTCATATAGTCTTCTTCTAAGAACCTATAACACATGCTCACCACGATCCTCTGATCCTTAGGACTATAGAATAAACACCCTTTCGTTCCCTTGGGATAACCTATAAACAACCTTAATTCTGAACGAGGTTTCAACTTATTAGCTTCCTTGTTTAGCACGTATGCAGGACATCCACAGATTCTCATGTGTCTCAAACTGCATTTGCACCCATACCACAAATTTGAGAGAGTTTTCGGAACTGATTTAGAAGGTACTAAGTTAAGAATGTAAGTTGTTGTTTCCAAGATATAGCCCCAAAACGATTTGGGTAAGTCAGAATAACTCATCATAGACCTTACCATTTCCAAAAGAGTTATGTTTCTTCGCTCTACGACCCTATTTTATTGAGGGGTTCCGGGCACAGTTAACTAGGATACAATCCCTTTCTCTGACAAGTAACCCAAAAGTTCATTTCTAAGGTATTCGCCCCCACAATCATATCGTAGAAACTTGATACTCTTTTCCCTATGCTTTTCTGCTTCAGCTTTAAACTCTTTGAACTTATCAAAGACTTCAGATATATGCTGCATTAGGAAAATGTATCCATACCTCGAGTAATCATCGATAAAAGTAACAATACTCGAAACCACTTTTCGCTTGAATTGACATTGCACCACATACATCAGTTTGAACAAGTTCTAACACTTCAATGGCTCTATTCTCCTTAGCCCCAAAAGCTCTCTTAGTCATTTTACCCTCTAAACATGATTCACATGTTGGAAACAACTCTAATTGGAGTGATTCCAATGAACCGTCACTCACAAACCTTTGAATCCTTTCTAGATTAACATGATCAAGTCTAAGATGCCAAAGAAGTGTTTAGTTCATATTTGAAGAATACTTTCTTTTTCTAGAAACAATAGATGTGTTATATGACATATTTTGTATGATTGTGAGTTTTGCACAATCAATATTATAGAGATTGTTTACTAATGTTCCAGAACATATAACTTCATTATTACGAGTAATAATAACATTCTTATTAAAAGAAACTGAATATTCATCCAAAAACAATTTAGAAAATGAAATTAAATTATTTCTAAAACTTGGAACATAATGAACATTTCTCTAGACTAAAGCCTTTTTCATAAAAGATAAGTGCACATCTCCCACTTCAACAACTGCTACTCTTGCCTCATTGCCCAAGGTGATGGGGATTTCACTTCCACTAAGTTACCGTGTTTGCTGGAACCCTTAAGAATTGAAACAAATATGATCAGTGACTCCCATGTCCACCACCCAAAATTGGGAAGAACACGCCGCTAAACAAGTTTCAATAACTAGTGCATGAGATTTACCTTGTTTTTCTACCTTTTTAGGCTGGGAACAGTCCGCCCTCCAATGTCCTTTCAGACCACAGTTGAAACACTTTCCCTTGTTTGTTTTCTTCGTAATACCACCTTCAGCAGGGATCTTTTACTCACCTTTGAGATCAACCTATTTTTTACTTTTAGTTTTCTTCTTCTTCTTTCCACCTTTCGGCGCAAAAGAGGAAGGTGCACTGGTATTCATCAAGGCTTGGCTTCTTGGTCCCATAAGAATCTCTGCCACAACCAAAGCTTGCATGAGCGCAGCCAACGTATACGTTTGACCATTCATGGTATAGTTTAGCTTAAACTGCTCAAAAAATTTCGGCAGAGAATGGAGTATGATATCGACTTAGGTATCCGCATCAAAATTAATACCAAGAATCTCAAGCTTGTTAAGGTATCCCATCATTTTAAGAATGTGATCCCTTACGGGCGTCTCTTCAGCCATTTTCTGCGACAACAAATCTCACATAGCCATCTGCCTAGCCGTACGATTCTAGTAAGAGAATAGTGCATTAAGGTTCATCATAATGTCTACAGCGGTTCCCATGCTCTGTTGTTGGTACTGCAACACATCTGATATTGAAGCCAGAATAGTGCACCTAGTCGGTTCATCGGATCTCAACCATTGCCTATGATATTCCCTATCTTTATCACTAGTTTCGTTCGTAGGCTCAGCTGGTCTAGGTTCATCAAGTATAAACTTGTGTCCTTCAGCAATCAGGACTATCAATAAGTTTCTTTTCCAATCTACATAATTCTTACCTTCTAATTTATTTTCTTTGGCTATGTTAAACAATAGATTAGAGCTTAACATGTTGAACTGAGAATAAAACATACATTCATACTAATATCTAATTAACATAAACATTATCACATAATTTGATCACATGATTTATATCAAAATCTCATAAAACGATATATACATGCATCAGCCAACATCTTAAAATAATTTAAGCAAGTCACGTGGAGTGTGAATATTTACTTAAATACATTCATCCAGGTTACAAACAAAACAGTGACAAACCTTTAATTCTCAAATCAATAGTCGGCTCATTTCTTGGCCATATAAAATTGACAAGGACTTCGTGAGGAAGTAAATTTTATTAATTTTATATATAAGTAATAATCATAACTTAACACAGGATTATTACTTAGTTTTACATAAGCCTTCGTACGGAAGGTCATCTCGCCACTTTAAATGACCCACAGTTATCTTATAAAATTTATTATAGTGAACTCGTTTTTGACATATCCGTTAGGGAAAAAGGCGCATGTCAATGCATAGCTTTAGTAAATCATTTATGGAGGTCATTAATTAATTTATTATCCATAATAACTTAAGATTAAACATTTAGTAATTTTGATCAATGAGATTTTCTAGGTTCCTCATACACAAAGTAAAACAAAACATAAACTAAACACATATTAGACAGTTAAATCCAATCATCATGGTTTAATTTTTCCATTTTGAAATGAGAAACCCAACTGCTCAAAGATTACGTCGTTGCACCCGTCGTGGTCATGCGCTGCACCCATCGCGGTCTCTTGCTGCACCCGTCGCGGTCGAGTTTCACACACTGCACTCGCCTGCCCCGTCGCGGTCGCGATGAGTACCCTCGTGGTCGCGATCCCTTGGCGTAGAGCAAGCTGCAGTTTCAACCGTCTCCGATTCTTTTAATCCGTCTTCGTCTTCATCTTCGTCTTTGATCCGTTACAATTTATTTTAAAAAATAAGTCTAACATTGAGACTAATCTATTACATAAAAACAGACCTAATCTACTTGTGAATTTTCTCACGAGAAAAGTGAATCTGAACAAATCAGATTAAAAAAAACATTCAATCCAACATGAATTAAAAACATACATAAAAAACATGATAATTAGATTTGTGCAAAACATATCTAACATTTCTACTATCCAATTTCAAATAGACTTAAATTTGATTTTTGAAAATTAAATTCAAAACTATAGAGCCCGAATCAATGGCTCTGATACCAATTGTTGGGGAATCGAGGATTGTGACAAGGATCTATTCAGGTTGTAATTTGAATTTCTATTTTCAATAATCAAACAACAATGATATGAATGATAAAATCATATAATTCATGTAATTGGATCAAGGTAATCATACAATAGACCCTTAACATGAAGAACTAAGGGATTATAATATTTTACCTTCGAATCGGAGAGACACCGTTGAGAAAAAATAAATTTTCAACCCAAAGATCTTCTTGAGTATTCCCAAAGTCCAAGCTCGCCAATTCGCAGGGAAATCAAACGAGTTTTTTAACTCTCAAGAAAATGATTAATTTTCTAGTCTAACACTCATTTACTTATGCATCTCTTATGGCATATGAGGACCAAGATTTCTCCCCTATTTATAGGGGATTAGGGCCAAAAGTTTCAGTCCTTTTAGGATTAGGAAATCCTCTCCCACTTAGGAGAGAAAAATATGGATAAATCATAATCCCCTTAGGAATTAGATTCTTCCATATCTTTTCTTTCCTTATCTCCTACGTCTAATTAATCCTTGTCCTTTTAGTTAATGGACTTATATTGGGCTACTCAAGGGGCCTTTAGGAGGAATAGGATTGGGCCTCCCAATGGGCCTAGATATCCATATTGAACCATCAATATTCTTCTAGCCCTTAATATTAATTCATTCCACTATAGAATTAATATTGAACTACCCATCTTAATCCATATTACGAAATATGACTCTCGGTTATTTTTTTCGTGTTTAAGATTCAATGTCCATTAATTAATTTAAGCTACTGAATGCTTTAATTAATTAATATCTTTTATTCCTTGAGAACAAACAACTCAACATTATTATCATACTGGAAGTTAATCCATTGTACAAGTTTGATATGATAAACATTCTGAGTCCATCAAGGGGACATAATCAACTTGTTTTACCAAGACACGATTTTCCGTATTAATTTATTAATCTGTCATATAATTAAAAATATTGCCCAAAGTATAGAGTACTGAGTCCCAATGACTCTTTACCTATAATAAATCAAAGCAACATTAATTAATTATATACAATCCCAATTAAGTTACAAAAATTAAGAAAACAATAACCACTAAGATCTAAGTTTTCCTTCAAGCCAGTCTAGAAAAATTATCTCGCTATAGGTCCGATTCAGTGCAACAAATGCACTAGTGTAATCTCTTGGTGAAAATAAACCAATCTAAGCCTTACACATCAACTTCTACCAATGGATGTTCAACTCCATCTATGTTGTGAATCTTTATACTTATTACAAGGAACCGACAATGTGAACTTATGTGATCTACTGCACACCACATTGTCTAAAATGTAAAGTATTCAAACATTATGCAATAAATATATATAACATTCATAATAAAGCAAACATTGATAATTTATTCTTATTCAATAAAGTGCAAGAAACACTTCATATACAAAGCAACACTTAAAAACATGTTGTACAGTATAACCCTAACAAAAGGAACATCTTGTAATACCCCAAAACAAAAAATAGCTGACTTTCATTCTTGCATTTTAGTTACATGTCTAAAAAGAGTTGTTTTAAAGTTTATTTTATTTTTAAAATCTTTAAAGTCAAATGATCTTTTATTAAAATATTTGAGGCTAATGAATCTTAGAGAGACAAATGGATCTTACTTAATTTTACAGGAAAAGTTAACAAGAGCCAAGCTCACTCGTACCACTTGTCCGGCACATGAGAAAAGGTATCATTAATAGGAGATACTAGAAGGTACTTTAGTTTTATTTAATATATTAGCATAATGTACTTCAACAACTAGGATAGAATTTAAATACGAATTATGTAAATTGTTTATATGAGTTTATGTAAAACTTTGTATCGTATAATATAATTAAAATATTTTCAACACCTCACCCTAATTTTTAGTATAAGTTTCGAAACTTATGGGAGAAGAGGTTGCACTAACAAGTTATGGTCCTATTTGATATATATATTATTGATCTTTCTACATAGGTAGTCTATTTTATTAACACTATACAAAAATAGTATAAGTAATTATTAATTATCACTATAATATTAATATTACATTACATGTGGGTTCTAAATGTTATATAATTTATCTTTTATTTAATACAGAATATACCGTTTTTCCTTTATTAATATTAGGGATAATATTATAAATATAATACCAACGTAAGTACACACATACATATTAAGTTAACTAAGGGTCTGTTTGGTTGGTGGGTTAAGGATTTATTACAAGCCTTAACTCACCTATTAACATGTTTGGTTGACAGGTTGGAAGCCCTGTTTTTGTTAGAAGTCCCTCTCTCTAAATCCACCAACCCGGTTGAATGGAACCCATAGGGGGTTGAGTTTTTATAAGCCAACCACAAAACAAGGATTATATTAAAGTTAACCTACCAAATCATTCCAAGCAAACATAATATTTATCAACCTATGTTGTGTACTTATCTCCTCAAAAATCCATTATATACTAATAACTCACATATTGAGATGAGCAACCAAACACACTCTTGGTAGTAGGTGGAGGATATGATTAAGCTAGTACTAGTACACCTCCTGCCCCTTATTTGATAACATGTGTGATATTATTTCCCCTCATCATCATTAACATTAACCACGTAGCATACAAGGTAGCCATGCAAGCTAATCTAGTTGCTAGGTAAAAAGAACTCCCGTCATCCTCTTTTCTCTATCACGACACACATACCACAAACTTGTTCCCATGCATACTCTTTCATGTTAATAAAAATAAAAGAAAATTCTACAGCCCTCTGATGATCAGTTGGAAGCTATCTTTTGATGACTTACCCTGTTAAGACATTTCAACAAAATTAAGGTAAACGGTGCAATCGTTAATTAGTAAATATGTTAATGTTTAGGGTTCAATTTATTATATTTTCGATTGATCATAGGGTGATTTCCTTTACCTTGTAAATATTTCTTATTGGTAGTATACATGATATAGGGGTCTTCTATGATTCATCGTCAATTTACTAATTTTGCTACCTGATGTTAAATCGATACACGTATTTTAATTAAAAATGTTATTTACATTTAGATATTGTTTATAATTGATTAGTTTGTGAGTTTATATGAATTTAGAGGGTATATGAATAGAGACTATATTATCCAAATGTGTGAACTTACTTGATTGTGTTGTTTTGTCAAAATTCATGTTTTACATGCGATTTTGAAAATTATACAAAAATAATTACTTAATGTTTTCAAAACATGTTTTGCTGTGTTAACTTAAATGGTGTTATGAGTTTGTTAAAATTTTGGGGCATTTTGTTAAGTTTATGATCTTTCATGAATTTTACAAGATAAACTTATTTTAGGTCAAAATTTGGTCATATTTTTTCTAGAAAATTATTTTTATAAATTGACCCCTCCTAATCTTGCAAAAATATTTTACTGTGATGAAATATGAGATGTTAGGAGTCTATGATTAAAATATGATATTTTTTCTTGGAATATATAATTTATAGTGAATTTTACAAGACATGCAAGTCGTACGACCTAAACTTGTCAATTTTCAATTCTAATAGAGAATTTTTATTAAAACCTAGGATTTTTGGTTTTATGAACTTTTTATATTGTGAAATTACAGAAAATATTTTATATTTATATTAATTCTCATAATTTAGATGATTATGCGAATTTTTATACAATAGGCTATCAAATTACTTATAAAACACTATTTTTCCAAACTCTAGAAATTATATTATTTCTAAAGAATGGAATCTATATGAATGCAACTTTTGTGAATATGTGTATATTAATAAGTTAGCTAAGTTACATGTATAGTACTATGTTATTATTATTTAGTTGTATAATGTGTTATATGCTTCATACTATTATGTTAATGTGTTCTATATGTGATTAAATGTATACATATAAGTATATATTTGCTTAGTTATAGTACAAGATTATATTATCATAGATTTGATAAGTGTAGTAAAAATAAGAATTATAAATAAAGTCATAATAATACAGGAATATATAATATTAAAGGTTTCGACATGGCGAGTGTAGTATGAGTTGGACATGACAACCTTGGAGCGTCTCTAGAGAAATTCAATCAAAGAATGTCTACATCAGTCAAAGAATGTCTTCATGAAAAGCTGGTAACTTTTATTTAATATACTTCTGCTTGTATATTCTTATGTACGCCGGCTTGATCTTAGGGTCATTCTGTTATACAGGACCTTCAGGTCACCCGGCTTGCCCTCACGGTCATTCTGTTATATAGGGCCTTCAGGTCATTGGTTTGGCATCTGCATCATTCCATTATACAGGACCTTCAAGTCGCAAACCCTTGGGCTGTAGAACTTCGGTTCAGTAGGTTGGTGGCCGACGGGCTGCCTACTATAATGCTTACATGTCAGTATACAGTCTTATAGAATATTAAATAAGTGTTATCCACTGGGTTCGCATAAACTCATGATGCCATGCTAAAACATTTTCAAGTCTAATGGACGGATGGGGGATCTAGCTAGCGCAGACAAGTTCCCAATAAGAAGAATAAAGAGAAAAGTAAATGTATTTGAAGTTAAATATCAAAGTTTATATTGATTGAGCTAGAAGGTGTAGATGTTTTATCTTTTAAATAATTTTAAATTAGTGGTTTCCGTTATTTATGATATTGTAAATATAAAATAGAGATTTTAACTCAAAGATGTGAGTTTTTACAAGTTAACTTTTGTATCAATAGAGATTTTGACTCAAAGTTGGGTTTTTACGAGTTAACTTTTGTATCAAGAATAGTGTAGTTATCGAAATTTTTTCTAACTTGTATTTTTCATTTCTTCCGCTGATATTTAAATGTAGAAGTATGTTTTGGTGACAACCCTTCACCTGTTTGCGGGTCTAGGGTGTTACACATCTAGTCTGGGATATGTTGGAAAACCTTATAAAGGGAAGTCTCAGGTTGTTGTGAAACCAGGCACAAACACCGTGGGGAATCAAAGCTTACAACACGTTCAAGCTACTAAAAGCAATGACTACCTGCGGTAGCAAAAGTTCATACAGTAGAATACCATCCACGTTGTTCAAAAGTTTCCATGAACGGTTAAAGAAAACTAATACTCTGTATCCAAACCTAGGAAACCATCTACAACAATAAGCCTAGGAATGGAAACCTTCTAAGGTGTACAACAAGCAAGCTGACCCGGAAAAGCAGCATGTTGTTCATGAAGCCAACAATGCCTACAACAAAGATCCTGCTGCAAGAAAAGCATGGGTTCCGAGAGAGACTAATGCTCGAGGACCATATGGAAGTGGGTACCTAAGTCACACTACAAGAAAAAGGGGTATTTGCGTCAACAAAAGTTGAAGCAAAAAATTATCTTTTGCGTCAACATGTTGACGCAAAAACAAATATTTGAACTTCCACCCAAATTCTAAAATGTGATGACAAGTTGTTGCGAATAATCCAAGTATTTACGTCAACTCGCACTCGCAAAAAAAAATTATAGCATTTGCATCAACTTGTTAATGCAAAAGCACGAAAGGTTAATAACTTGATTTCCATGTTTTAATCAGAAGGCCATAGTGGACGCAAATATTAAATTGATTTTATTTTATATGTAAAAGAAATGGATATTTGCGTCAGACGTTTTTGCATCGACTTTTGTAGACACTAAACGTAGTTTTATGCATGGACGCGTTGATGGAAAAGCATTTTCATTTGCTGCATGATAATTTAAGTGCACCCGCTTTAGCCTTCAGTATCCTTTAAACCCTTATTTTCCCTTTGATAAAAGACAAGGAAAAAAAAACAAGAAACCCTCCCCCATCAGCAATCCAACAACACCGTCCTGCAGTGACGGTTCCAACAACGTCGTCTCAGGTTGAATCTCTGAAACCACAGGTATGCCATTTTTTTCATCAATCTAATAGAAACAATTGAGGTTCATTGATTACATTTTATAATAGATCACAATCATTTTGATCAATTTTCTTATGGTAATTTTATGTTCTGCTTGTTTTGATTATTAGATTGGGACATGATTGCTAGGTCCAATTAGTCATTTATGATCTTCTTCTCATATTAATTTTTTGATGGTATTTTCATATTCATGATCACGTCTAGCAAAGCTTTGTAACAATATTGAACAACAAAGGAAAAAAAATTGGAGCTCTAATATGGGTAAATTAAAGTTTGTTTTCTAAATTTTTCCTAATTTTATAAATTTCATTATTTGTTCATCCTAGTTTATCCTTATGTATCTGGGTATATATTTTTTGTGATAGAGAACATTTATTTGTTGGTGAACTATGTTGTAATTGTTTGCTTTAAAAAAATTGGATTAAAATAATTCAGGAGAAGTATATATATATTTTGTTTATTTTAAAGGGGGAGGGGGCCAATGTAGTAATCTAAAAATATAATTATCTTTTGAAATATTAATTTCTTAATATGTTTTACAACACCCAAAATTTATCAAAATCTGTTTCCCAAGATATATCGTTCATAGTGCTTGATATTATAGGCCTTGAACGGGTGTATTATCTCTTAAGTTGCAAGGTTTAGGTCATCTTCATGCTTACATTTGTTGTGACTTGTGAGGTGGTGACTATTAGTTCTTGGCGAACTTGTGTTTTTTATCACTTACTATTAAAACTTTGTCTTTGCTTCTTTGTGGTGTACTTTGTATGTTGATTATATCATCTTTACCAAATTCATGTTCGTCATTATTATCTTTATTGATTCATATGCAAATTTTGTTGACCTTGGAGCTCAATTACCTGATGAGGATGATATAAAAGCTCACCGTCCCCCACTGCTTGCACTTGAGGACAAGTAGGATGATATTGTGGAGATTGAGAGAAGGCTTCAGGAGAGAAATGCTTGTAGCAGCATTGAGTATGATGATGAGGCAATGAATGTAAAACAACAAACTCTACTAAATTATTGATGGTGATATGTGAGGTATGATGATAAATTACGCTATATATTTGAGGGAGAAAAATAAATAAATGGAAGGCCTTATGATTTCTCATTTCTTTACTCTTCATAATTAACACTTCCATATGTCTTCTTTCTGCGCAATGTAGAATGACCCTGAACAGGTGGTGGATGTTTGCCTATTGCAGAAGTTCATTGATAGAGGACTGGACGTTCTTTCAATGATATGCTTGTCCAGCTAAAGTGCATTAAGGGTGTGCGTAATATATATCCAACTAAAGTAATGCTCGTCCCTATCAAGGAGATGACCAATGTTCTTGATATTTCTAGGGAAACCTGGGCTCGAATGAACATTGGTGTGTACAAAGGTGACCTGGCAAAGGTATGGATGATTGAGATCATCTTTGGTTCCTTTGTGGGTGTGGGTGATTTTTTTAAATATATAGCTTTTCCTTGATTCTCTTAGTATTATATATATATCACTTTATTTTCATTTGTGTATCTTGAATGTTGTCAATGTGCGACAGAGAGGAATAATGAAATTAATCCCATGGGTTGACTTGCAGGTCCTAGCTAACAAGTTGGTTAGTATATGTTATTTGTTTATAAGAATGTTAAAAATGTAAAACCATTATAAAGAATCTGAACATGACATAGGCTTGTGGTTATTTTTGGTCTAAGGTTTCAATATCGAGTTCACCCTGTTGTTGGAAGATAATTGGCGTTGTGTGTGAAAAAATTGAAAAATCTTAAATTAAGGATATGTATAACATATAATCATACTCTCACACTAAATTAGCTTTAGATGTGATTATCCAGTGATAAGTGGCCAAATACTCTGCCTTGTTTCAGGAAGGAAAGGAAGCTCCAAAGGAAAATTACTTTACCATCCTGCACGTTTTATGAATATTGATGAAGCCATGTAATTATTCTAGATTATTTTTGTTTTTGCTTCTTTTATTTTTTCTTTTTATCTAGGTTAAACTTGAATGCTCATGAGTCTGACTAGGATGCAGTTTTAGAATACTAGATGTCTTTATTCTGTATTATGAAATTATAATTTGTTGTAGATTTTAAACTTATTTGAAAGTTGACTTGTGTCTTTTGTGGTTTATGCATAGATATGACTTTTATATGATATAAAATGTGAATGTGAACATCTTTAAGGGAGAAAGAAAATTGAATTATATATTTTTACACTTTAAAAAAAAATGATACTTTTATGTGATAACAAGTTGACGCAAAAATAAAGGAAAAATAGTTGGAATACTTTTTTGCACGACAAGTTGACGCTATAAGGTGCCTGGAAAAAATTAGTTTTTTTGAATCAACAAGTGGACACAAAAAATTCAGATAAAAAAATAAAATAAAAAATAGAAATTATCTTTTGCTTCAACAAGTGAACGTAAATTATAATTTCCAGGAATACCACCAGTCTGTTTTTGGCATCAACATGTCGACGCTAATACTCCGGTCTTTTTAGCTTCGACATTTTGTAGACGCTTAAAAGTTTTTGCGTCGGACCATTTGCATCAACATAATAGCGTCAACTTATTGACGCAAAAGACTCTTTTGCATCAACATCTAAACATTTGTGTCAACAAAATGTTGATGCAAGAAACCATAATTCTTGTAGTGTCATCTCTATTGGCTTGCTGGTCAAGTTGCCATCTGGACATAATGATATCTGGTACATCGACGACGGATGTGCCAGGCATATGACTGCAACCAGGAGTCACTCAAAGACTTCAAGAACTACAAAAGACCCACGACGGTTTTAGGAGATAATGCCAAAGGAATCATCAAAGGTATTGGAACCTTTTCAAAAAGAAACATCAACATTGAGATGTCTATTATGTTGAAGTTTTACAATATAATCTGCTGAGCATAATCCTATTCTACGACAAGGGACACTCTATAGAGTTCAATCTAGGAAAATATATGATAAGAAAGGCTAGTTCCAACCAAGTGAAACTCATAGGAACTAGAAAAAATTAATATCTATCTAGCTGGCCTGAAGTTTACTGGTGGCAGCTTTCATGCTTCATAACAAATAGCACTCTTGAACTCAATTGTTTTGGCATAAAAGGATAAGTCATCTCATTTCCAAATCATTAAAAAAATTGGCTCGTAAAGGTTTAGTAGCCTACTGGTTTGAGTTAAGCTCTTAGTCTAATTCAATAGAGTAGTAGAGCAAATAGAATGAAAATGTATGTGGTCCTTGTCAGAAAGACAAACAAATTAGGAAGTCTTTCAAAGACCAACCTTTAATGTCATCTCACAGACTTCTCGACCTGCTACATATGTACCTCTTTAGACCAATCAAACCTATAAGCCTAAGTGGGACGAAGTATACACTAATAGTGGTTGATGACTTCTCCCTATATACTTGGACTATATTTTTTGCTAAGAAACCAGATACTCACCAAAAACTTCCAGATTTATTCAGATGAGAAACGCCTCAACATTGTTAAGATCAAATCAGATTGTGGTACTGAATTCACCTAGAAGTTCATCGAGAGTTTTTGCAGTAATAATGGAATTCATCATGAGTATTTAGCCGCAATAGCTCCTCAGCAAAAGGGTGTTGAGGAAAGAAGAAACAGAACATTGAAAGAAACTACAAGGACCATGATTGCTGAAGCACAACTGCCAAAATGATTTTGGGCAGAGGTAACCAAAGCAACATGGTATACTCCGAACCGATATCTTATCAACAATGATCTAGATAAGACACCTTAAGTGTTGTGGTATGGAAGAACTCCTAACATCTTTTACTTCTATATCTTTTATTATAGATGTTTAATGTTGAATAATGGGAAAAAGCACCTAAATACCTTTGATGACGAATGAAAATTTCTAGAATGCTCTATTGTAAGTAGGTCATTTAGAGTGTTCAACAAAGAACACTTGTGGTGGAAGACTCGCCACACATGGCCTTTGATGAACCTTTCTGTAACCCTAAAGCAATCAATAGATAACGAGAAGGATTGAAATATCAAGTTGGATAAAAATAAGGAACAAGATCCTTATGTATAGACCCCAGAACCTGCTTTAGCTCCTGAAGAACCTAATGTGGAAGATTGAGTAGCTGCTCAAGGAACTGCGAATCCTACATAAGCTACAAAACCATAACCTGCAACACAACAAGGAATCCTCATATAACTGTGAATCATGGTTCGGAACCAGGTAAAAGATAACTCGGAGATCATCTACCAACCTTGGTCATAGGGAGAATTGGTGATGAAGTAAGGACTAGAAGGTCAACACCTTACAAAGCCATGTTCTCCTACTTCGTCTCTCAAACTGAACCTTGAATCATTGAAAATGCTCTAAGTGACCATAATTGGTTTCAAGCCATGCAAGAAGAGCTCAATGAATTTGTGTATATAATATGAATTGGATTGTTCATATTGGTTTGTGTATACAAATAAAAATTGAATAAATATGTTTTAAACAATAGTGATTCTATTACATAATGTTAAAAAAATTAGCCAATTTAACTTATTTCTAAAAGCCTTATTTTATTCTTAATCTATATTTATCTCTAGTACTAATAGAATATCACAATAACCTATAAATAGTAAAAATAAATTACTTTTCAGTTTCCAAAATTAGAGATAATGTTTTGCAGTTTTGTAGCAAAACTGGGATTTTTAATATTTTGTGGAAGAAGATATGTGCGCCAAGGGCTGAAGGTGGCTTGGGTGTGTGTCTCACTTCGTATTGCTAATAAAGCTTTTCTGCTGCGCCTCAGCTGGGATGTGCTTGTTACTACCAATACTGGAATGGATTTTGTACGCACACGATGGTTTACGGATGATGGCTTGATTTGGGCATATTATATTCGTTCTTCTATGTTCTGCGACATGCAATAACACTTAGGGAGGCTTTGGGATGAGTCTTAGAGGCTGGTCGGTCAGTCATCCTAGCTCAAGTTTTGGCTTGATACGCAGATCGTGTAGGCATTCCTCAAACATGCTGGGCGAACCTGCAACAGCACATCTCTGATTATTTTGTCGATGGTACTTAGGCTCATGAGGCAGATTTTGTATAGAAGCATCAACAAATTGCTATGGATATTATTTCGTTTGTTTTCTCTTATGAGCCCAAGGATTTTCAGGTTTGACGAGAACCAGTCATGGGTATGCTACTTTTCGTACAGCTTATGATCATCTTCATTCACAGTATACAAAAGACAACTGAGAATCCTAGAATTGGGCTTCTTATATACCTCTTTGCATGTCCTTCGCTAATTGGTAGGCGATTCATAATCGTCTCCCTACTTGGGAGCTGCTTCATTGTAGGGGATTTCAGGGCCCCATCATGTGTTCCTTCAGCCGTTAAACATGGGAGACTCTTGATCACTTATATTCTAACTTTCCTTTTTACAGTTGATATTGTACATAAGCTTTCATTGTATGTTTTTGCAGGCGATGACTAGTACTATTAGTTCACAATTGTCGGTCCTTCGAGAGTAGCTTTGGTGTCTTTTATTTAGGCTGTCTGGGCAGCCCGTAACATGAGCGTTTTTGAGGATTTGACTCCTTTAGTTCACCATATTACTTCGAATATTTCGACTATGGTACGCGAGACTTCTCATTTTTGGCAAGGTTGCATGAACAATACAGTTGGTGAACTTCAATGCTTAAAGAGGTTGGGCATGCTTCCTATTGCCAGACATGTTCCTAGGTGATTTTGGTCAATACAGATGGTAGTGCGGAGTGTGCCCCTAACCTATTTACAGCGGGGGCATTTTTCGAAACTGCCGCGGATTTGTAAAATGAAGTTTTTCTTCCTCTTTTGGCTGGCTTTCATATTTGAAGCCGAGCTAGCAACAACTATTTTAGCTATAAAGATAGCGCATGGTAGGGGTTGGACCCGGCTATGGCTTGAATGTGACTCGGTGTTTGTGCTCCAGCTATTGGTGTCTCGTTCTAGGGTGGTTCCTTAGATACTGCAGGTCAAGTGGCTTTATGTCATTCATTGGCTTTCTGTGATAGGTTTCATGGTTTCTCATATTTTCAAGGAAGGAAATCAGTCGGTGAATGCTCATTCCGAATTGCATATGGGCTTCAATTGGGTGCCTCAGCTTTTGACGGAGGTGAAGGATTTGGCATATAAAGATTTTTACTCTGAGTTTTTTCGAATTCGATGAGGACGCTGATGGTTGCTCTTGCTATATGAGTTTTCTTTACCTATCCCATGTTTCTATGGTGCAATTTTGATGATCTGGATCGGCGATTGCATAGTTAATGGGATCATGCAATTTTACGGACACTATACAAACACTGACCTCACTACACAACTATGTGGGTTGTGTTGCCGTTTTCTTTTCCTATTCTTCCCCCGATTTATGGTGCAGGTTTACGAACTAACTAAGTAGTTGAGTGTTGTTGGATTTGATAGTGTGCATTGGACGGTCTTTGTTGGTACTCTTTTTCACACTATTGGGTTTATTAACATAGGATTTTGCCAACGGTGGATTTTAACGAGACCAACGTGCACTCACCCTCTCTGGGGTGAGTGCAACATGCTTTGCTAAGTATTTGGGACTTTGGTCCTTAGGCATGGATTCATGCGTGATACGTCTGGCTACTTAGCCGTTTTAGCTCTGAACTTGGTTGTCCCTGAATTTGTCGCGAAAGTTGCTCCAAATCACTAGGATTAGAATGACCTTCTCAATCTCAATAGTATGATTTGTGATAGAGGTAGTGATGCACTACTTTTATACCCTAGTATACCGCAAGTGTATGATGCTAAAGTAGCTAGTGGCATACAAGGTTGATTCACAGAGGCTGTATTATGTAAGCTTAGTACCCTAATTATAGTACCTCTACTCTATCTAGACTTTCGAATAAGTCGATGAATTATGTAATTTCTAAAACCTAATTCAATATAAATAACTAATTAATGAAGAATTGCTTAGGAAATAAGTAATCAAATGACAAAGTTGACTCATATGGATAAAGACATATTCTTGGAATTCGATTTCAGTTATTACCTCATGTGATTGATTACTCTATTATTCTAGACTTCTAAACCAATTCTTATTGTTATTAGGTGGCGCTACTCTTAATTAGCCCTCCTCTAGAAGCCGCTAACATGTAGATCAATTAAGGATAGTCACCCTCTCGAGCCACCTATCACATAAAAGACTCCCAAGAGTTCCCTAATTCGATGCCTTCGTAAGTCCTCACCCGTCTCGGACAATTATTGGTATCTACGTTATATGATCGTATACCTACTAACAATCCTCTTCTCTCGAAGCCGAATTGTTAAGCAAGTAGAATTATTTAATTGGCCAAATTAAATAATTCATAAAATAAGAATAAAGCATATAGATAATCAACTAAGAATGACGTCTAGAATTAAACAAAAGTAATAAAAATATAGTTGGTAAATAACCTACTCTCTAACCCTAGAACATAAGGGTATTTAGGTACTCATAACTATAGTAAAAAACCAAATCAATTTGTACACAAACATGTTTGGAAAAATAACTAAAAGGAAAGAGACAATAAAACTCGAATCTTGATCTCCGATCATCGTCTCGTCACTTCTTTGCTCTTCGATCTCACCTTCAAAGTGTTCTCCAATGATGATAATATGATCATTTCGGACTAGAAAGCTTGTATTTATAAGTTGGGGATGATTAGGGTTGAAACGGCCTCAAAATAAGCCAAAAATGTGTGTAATAAAATTGGGCCCACCAGACTACCTCAATCGAGGCACATAATTCCTTGGCCAAGTGATACACGTTGTGTTTGCATGCATTTAGGTCTATTTACGTATGTATTTTGTAACATTTTCATGTATAATTAGTCGAGAATCATTCATATTTGATATATTGGACTATTTGACGTGTATTGGCTTGTTTTAGTGTTTCCATGGTTTTCAGGCTAAAAAGGAGCTTTTATGAGGTTATATGAAGAAACAAGTCGAAGAAGGGATAAAATGGGACAAGTTGCACCAAAAGTGGATGGATTCAAGAGTGTGCAGAAGAAAGTTGGGCGCGGTCGCGCTGCATCTCGATGCGGCCGCTTCAGAAAGTTCCTCGAAAGTGGAGTTTTCTATCAGCTTGACACACCTCTAGTATTTTAGCTATACTTTGAGATCTACATCTCTTATTGAGGTGCAATTGGTGGCATTAGAAAGCTGATTCAAAGGGCTATAACTTTGACCGAAAGAGACGAAAACTAAAAATGACCGGAAGACCCTAATCTAAAGAGGATTTTAGCCCGATATCTCCCAAGATTCGTCCCCAACTTATAAAAAGAGGTCCAAACTCAAGATTCTAGGAGGACACAATACACATTGGAGAACAACATACATCTTATATTTTTACATCAAAGTAGAAGCGTGAGAGCGAGAAGACGAAGATCGACGAGCCGACAATCGAGGTTAATTATTCCTTGTTTCTTTCAATTTCTTGACAATGTTTTCTTTGAATTCTTGTTTAGGTTTGTTAGTAGACATGAGTATCTAAACTACTCGTGTCCTAGGATTAGAAAGTAGAGTTTTAGGAGTTGTTAGGATTAATTGACTCGAGAGAGTAATTATCTTAATCAATCTACGACTTAGTCGCTTCGAGAGAGGGGTTAGGATAACTAAGTGGCACCTAATAGATAATTAACTAGTTTAAACGTTTATAAATTAGAGATTAATCATCATTAGCGTAATTCTTGAAATGAAAATCCTTTGATACATTCTCGTTGATTGGAACCTTCCGTTTGTTAATTAATTAGTTTATTAGGATATGCAATTTAGTTTAATTAATTCATTCACCACTTTGAGTATCTAGTTAGGATAATCCCAGGGAATTAGGATATCGAACTACGTTAACCCATTCCCTGTGGATCGACCTTGACTTTCCTTATACACATTTGCACCCGTACACTTGCGGGATTTTAGGGTTAGAAATTAGGCATGTCATTGAGTCAGGCTGACTCGATCGAGGCAACAAGTCGCCTCGACTGAGTTGGGGTGTTCTACCCAAAAATTATTTTCTACCTAACTCAGCCTCGACCGAGTCATATTTTGGCCTCGACCGAGTTGGCCTATTATGTCCAACTTCGTATTTTCTTCGTTTCTTCTCATCTTCTCGCTTGTTTCTCATCCGAACTTCGTCCAAATGGACTTTTTAGCCTTTTATACCTGATTAACAATAAAACAAGCACAAACACGACATCTAGCTCAATATGGCAAATTTAAGCACATTCCAACTAGATACACATGCAAATGGTACCAAATACATCCACAAATCGATCTAAAATGCATGTATAAATGACGTATATCAGGTAGTATAAAAGATATCGAATCCACATGGAGGATGATCCGTGAGAAACGGCTTAAGCACGTTAGAGTAAATTAGGTCAAACGCAAATTGAAGATATAATTAAGCTAATCAACATAAAAGCAAATAAATATAAACAATGAGAGAACCGATAGATGGAGAGATATTACCGAGGTTCGGTTTCACACAAGCAAGATAGAATTGATATATCGAAGACGATTATAAGACATTGTTGTGAGTTTTATGCAATTGAATCCCAAACCAACCGACGTCCCAATTGGATGCGAATTCTAGAAAAGAGGTTGAGGTGCTCCTAATCTCCTAGAATCAATAAGTAAAAAAGGTTTTATGTAGACTACCTACACTGATAAACAATTATAATCTAATTCCAGGTCCCGGGATTCCGATTACTTAAGACTAGAAGAAGATAGTCCGACTTATCCTATGCTAAAGACCGACGTATGGGTGTAAATCCTACATACAAGACTAAACTTAATTTCGTCTATCCCAACCGAGGCCCCTAGACACTACTCCCCCTCTTGGTACAACTTCTCCTTCATAGGTCTCCCTTCTACCAATTGGGTCTCGATTACCTAAATTTCTAGAATTAATTCCTCACCCCACTCTAAGGCATAGCAATTCATTCCTAAACTCAGCGAAGATCTAGTCGACAAGCCTCGAAAGGCTAGCAATCTCAAGCCTAGGGGACAAATATCATCTCCTAACTGCACAACCGACCTAAGCTACCAAAAGTTGAGCGATCGTAATGCAAGCTTGTGAACTTAGTCATGAATTTAATTGGAAATCATTACAAATTAATCAAGCTCTGGCCCTAGGTTACCATAACCTACAAAAAATCCAACAATCAATCGACGATTCATCAATCCCGAAGCTTGGGCTACTCCCAGGCTTCGGGAAACAAGGTAATTACTCACAAATCATCAAACCAATAACAATTATCAACAACATTAAGCAAGAAAGCAATGAAACTGAAAATAAAGAGAAGGGGGAAGAAAATACTTAATTGGTTGAAGAATCCTCGTAAAAGTTTGATACTCTTGACGGGTGTCACAATCCCGTTAATATCCGAGTTCTCCTCTAAAGATGGCTTCCTCCTTAAAGAGGAGGAAGAAAACCTTAACTTTTCCTAAGAAATTTTGAAATCTAAGAAGAAAGAGAGAAAATAGTATAGGAGAAGTTTTGCAAATGGAAGCTTGTTTCCTAAAATGAAAGGGGGAGGGGTATTTATAATACCCCAACCCTACATGTAAAAAGACTAAAAGTCTGCATAAATACCCCTTTGGTAAGGGTAAAAGGGTAAAATTACAAAAGGATGTATTTGGCCCTTTAAAATGTTGAGTCGAACCCTTCGATCGCGCTTTGCTTTCTTCCACATCGTTGCAAACGAAGTTTTACCATAACAAACATTCCTCTAATTTGGAGCCGGTATAGAATTGATTCAATTATGGAATCATGAATAGTCATCAGTTTAGCTGCCCATAGATATAAAACATCGTAATCTAGATTTTTCTTCTATATCCTATATATGAATATATGATATGCAAAACAATTTTTCTGAAAAAAAAATCTTACTCTGAAATATATGTATATAGAAATACAGAAGGAAATAAAAATAGAGAAATGGATCGTTTTTAAAATCTGCATCTTCAAGTGGCTCAAATAAGGATAGATTCAAGAATTTCCTACTTTCTCAAATTACAAAATGATACGTACACAATAAATAAAATATTGGATTTATTAAAAAAACCTGGGTAAAATTCATTGGAATCAACTTTTGACTTTAACTACAAAGTTGTAGATATTCGTCTTGGCTTCATGTGGCAACTTTAACCGCTTAAATTTGAGTTCGTATGAGGATGTTTTAGGCCAACTCGCTGGAATTTGGACCGGACCAGTGATGGCCATTACCGGGCCCGGCGGTGATGATTTCCTACTCGATGCTCGCATGCCGGGTATGTTACGTGTTCCTGTCGCGCACCGTCTTCTTCCATCGTTATTTTGGACCCTTTTCTTCCATTTTTTCGACTCAACCCCTTCAAAAATTTTGTTCGTGACTCGACGATCTTGCATTCGGACTTTGGGGTCCGATTCGGGCCCATTTGGGCCCGAATTTACGAGCCAAAATAGGGAAATACGTGCGATTGACCCACTTTTCTCTTTTTCATCTTTTTACCTCTTCCCACACATTTTCTCGGCCTAACTTCTTCACTTCTTTGGCTTACGACTTGCCGAACTTTCAAGTCAAGACTGTCACTGGCCCGATTAGGCCCATTTGGGCCTCAATATGCGAACTGAAATGGGGAATTACGTGCAAATGACTTTCTTGAGCTTCCGGATTTTTTACCTTCAAAATCAACTCGAAAATACACTTAAACACGAAATCGCACTTATACATGATAAATACTCGCAATTCTCATCAAATATATGGACGTGAAATATGCAAGAAAAACGAGAATTTTCATATTCATCAGTCCCCGCTTAGTTGTCTTGCTCTTTACTGCTTGAGTTTTTATGGCTGCATGCCACTTTCGGATGTTCGAATGCCACATAATGATGCTCTTTTGCTGGTGACATTTTTCTCAGCTTCCTACTGACTTGTGGTAGATTTGTATTGGTTTGGATATATTTTCTATCGATTTGGCTCATTTCAGGTGCAGTTCTTTATTTCTTTGGCCGTTTGTTATGTTTTTACTAGAGAGTTAGAGAGGTTTTTTGCTACTCCTTGTTTTATTTTCTTTTCATTAATAAAGGCAACTATTTGCTCTCTCTCTCTCTCTCTCAAATTTATTGAGAGTATTTCTCCAATAACCTAAATGCAAAAATAACCATTTCTTTTTATTTTTAAGTTGTTTTTACTTACAATAGATGAAACTATCAAACACCTATTTCAGTAATATATTATCTAGTTTTCATATTCAATATTTTGGTATAAAACAGTAAATTTGAAAGGAGCAATTGTTTGTTGGCTGATTACTGAGCTTAAATTTAGATATCTATTGTGGGTTGAACTAATTATATTGGATTTGAGTTAATAAATTAAATACATTTTTAAAAGATAAAGAATTATAGCATAATTTGAATTCTTTATTTAAAAAATATTCAATTAATTTTATTCAATTATTTAATTTTAGTTTTTCCTACAAATAAGTATATTTTAAGTCGTACATTGTATGATTGGGAAATTCTAGTTAAATAACTAAAGTAACACATAAACCAAATAGTAATTGAGAATATATAGTTCTTAAAAATTATACCTATCAGTTTAAGAATTCTCTACCAATTAATTTGGAGAAATTTCTTTTTTTTCCAGTCACGATTTCTTTATTTTCTTAAGGTTTCTTGAGGTTATGTATTCAAAGCCTCAGAGTTTAGGGCTGAGGGCTTAGCGTGGTTTATGGTTTAGGGTTTAAGTTTCTTTCTCTAACACTTAATTCGAATAAATTTAAAAAATATTATTCAATTTATTTTAATAAATTACTTAATTTTAATTATTTCCTACAAGTTAAATAAATATATAAGCACGAAGGAAAAAATCTAGTTAAATAAATTAAAATAAGATATAAAAAACAATAATCAAGTATATACAGTTCTTAAGAAATTTGGAGAATCTTCCGATACTAGGAAGTAATCTCGAGTACTCTCACGTCTCATGATAAGAGCCGTATTTCAAAAATATTATTATTCCAAAATAGAGCTATGTTTCAAAAGGTTTTGTCACGTTTCAATTCAAGTAAAAAACTTAAAATTTTAATTTTACAAGTGAATTACACATAATTAAATAAATCAAACCAAAATAGAAACTAATTTCGTGCAAGTAACGAATGGATAAATTTCATAAAACTGTACATTCATCAAATTTTATATAATAAAAAAAAATTATATATCTTTAGATAGAAACCCTTATAATGGGACAAAGAAAATACTACAATTATACAAACATTCGCTTTAAATTAATAGAATAGATAAGTGGTTAATATTAGAGTTGTGAGGGTCATTGCAATTTGGACAGACGTGTTACTGGAAGGCATATTCGGAATCACATGAATCACGATATTAATGTCCCAATAAAGGAGAACTGTTATTTTAGATTTTCGGGTGTAATTTATGAGATTAACTTATAATTTTAAGACAGTATATATATTAAGGTTCTTCAAGTATTAATGTTTGTTTCAAATGATCTGGTCCTTAAAATATAATTTTGTTTTAATTAATCCTTGAAGTTTTTTTTTTATTCAATTAGCACTTGAAATATTTTTTGTTTCAATTGATCTCTTATATTTTTAAATTAATTTAAATGGTCTTTAAACTATTACAAAAGTTTATCTTAAGGCCCCTAGAAGAAAAAAATACATAGAATATGGGAAATCGCCGTGTTAATTTAAAATGATATTATAACATATCTTTTATCAGATAAATATTGCGTAATTATACTAGAATATGGATTTAAACAAAATTCGAGATTATATTTTTTCAAGATTTCATCCGAACTTTGAGAAATACTTTGTGGTACTTTAATTTTAAGAAGAAACATGCTAATTTGATCTAGATATTTTGAACTCTATCCATCTTTATTTAACGTAAAATTGAACCTTATCAACGAAAGGACTTTAAAGTTAATATTTTAATTCCCTTCAAATTTCACTTTTTAATATTTTAATTCCTTTTATTAATAATGTTCAATTTTACTTTAAATTCAAGATAGACATAGTTCAAAATATTTAGATCAAATTAGCACATTTCTAACTAAAATTAATGTATGACAAAGTATTTCTCAAAGTTTGGATAAAACTCTTAAAAAATTATAATCTCGAACTTTTATTCAAATCCATATTCTAGTATAATTCACCTTCATTTAAGGGTAAAAATATTACAATGAAAAATTACACAATATTTATTTAATAAAAGATTTGTTATAATATCATTCTGAATTAAATCAGGGATTTCACATATTTTATGTATTTTTTTCTTCTAGGGACCTAAAATAGACTTTTGTAGTAGTTTAAGTACCAATTGAAATAATTTGAAAACATAAGGGCCCAACTGAAACAAAAAATACTTCGCGGACTAATTGAATAAAAAATTTAGAACTTTAAGGACCAATTGAAACAAAATGATACTTTGTTTTTTTTTTTTTTTTTGAGCAATTAAAACATGTGCATTAATTCATTCTTTGGGCAGAAAGCCCTACATCTTGTAGGATTAGAGCTTCCACATTGTTTGGAGCTTCTTCCATCCAAATCTTAGTTTCCCCTTGGCCGATCTGATAATGAGCTATTGCATGAGCAACACTATTTGTGGACCTTGGGGTGAACATAAATTCGACATGACTCATCGTGCTAGTTAAATTCTTGATGTCTTCTAAGAATCACTAAAACTAACATTAATATTTCAAGAAACTTAAGATGTATATTGTCTAATGTTTCCATTTTACTTTCTCCATCAATTCTTTTATTAACATAAATTTTTTCATCTATGATTAATTTATGAATAGGGAGATCAAATAATTTAGGAAATAATAATATTATAAGATTTGTAACTAGGGACGATGTTGAAAGAAACATGCAAAAATCAGTAGAATGAATAATGACAGTTGTTTGTTTATTGTTTTGAGAGACGTGGCAGCATGAGTCTGGAGGGGCGGGGTTGAGAGTCGGATATTTGTGTAGTAATGAGGGATGGATGAGATATAAATAGACGGAGGCAGGTGGGTCGGTGTGTAATGATTTGAAGATGATGAAGGTCTCTGCGGTTGTTTTCGTGCTGTTTAATGTTTTGGGATGGAGTTTGTCATCAACAATTAGACTGCCCAACAGTAGAGGCAGAGGCCCATTGGCAGGGGAACAACCCTTGTCAAAGATAGCCATCCACAAAACGGTTGCTGCCTTCCGTCATTCAGTCTCCATTATAGCCACCCCACTAATCCTCGGACTCAAGGTACAACAACTTATTATCTCTAAAAACCTTCACAAATAACTTTAGATAATTTTAGACTATTTTCGATATTATAATTAATGATTGTTATCTCAAATGCCGTATAAACTCAGATTACCAAAATAAATAACTACATTAATAATCTTTTTTTTTAAATTAAATATATTAATAATTTCAAAATTAGAGTAGTCTATAAGATTTGTGCATAATTTTTATACATTACTATTGGACCATCTTACTTGAAAGACTTGATATTTATGTCAACATAATTTATAATTTCAAGTGCAACTCTCATGAGAGTACTTGATTCTTGTTTTTCAGCTTTAACTTTGATATTAATTTTTTTTAAAAAATTTTGAATAACCGAGTATACCGCACTGGACCAAATTGTCTCAATCCGTTAGATTTGAAATGTTGTATCGTACTGTCCTGAATTTCGGAACGATTCGGTACGAATCTTTATAAGTCTTGATTTGATTCGATCCTTAAATTTTGGGAGTACCGAGCTTTGAGACGGTGTTCCGTATACATTCCTAAACGCCACTATAGTGTTAAAACAATATATATTATTTTAAAGAAAAAATAAAAATAGTATTCGTATTGAAGTCAACAAAATTAACTAAATCCATGTGATACAAATAATTAAAGACAATCTAGTTATTTTTTTTTGGATGAGTTTGTGTAAGTTTTACCTAATTAGAGTAATCACCAAAAGACCCCTAAGAAACGAGTGAGTCTTGTGTGTGAAAGGTCACACGTATGACGAAATACACTTTTACAGAAAACATTAATACTTTTACAGGAAAAAATGATACTTTTACAGGAAAAAGTGATATTTTTACTACATTGATACTTTTACAGATAAAGGTGATACTTTTGCTACAAAAAGTAATACTTTTTCTTTTCAGAAAAAACGATACTTTTACAGATAAACGTGATATTTTCACCACAAAAAAATAATATTTTTTTCCGTTATACCGTGTGACGATCACCTTCGAGTTTTTGCCCTAAGAAACAACTAAAATATGGCAATTTGTGTCGTCATAAATTAAGAAAAGTCAAAATATTTTATCAAGGAAATCTAGATGGGCCCAAATTCGAACCTTATGTAAATGATGGGTCGCCATCTAATACAATATAAAATGATGGCTCGTCACAAAATTCTAACCTTTAAATAGTAATACATCAAGTTTAACTTTATAGACAAAAACAACCAACCAAACATTGTTCTTTTACTAAATTAAATCAAATTAGCTAACTACGGCCGGCGCGCTTTCTATAAACTCAATTTTCTCAATTTTCTTATTATCTACTTGCTCAATATTGTCTTATATAAGATGTTACTAGTATTATTTTCGTACGATGAATGATTTTTAATTTTAAATGAATAAATAATAAGATTTTTATATTTTATATAATTTTAATATAATAAAATATTACAATCAATATAAAATAAAAGATGAAAAGTTATATGTTAATGAAAGAAGAGTCAATGAAAAGTATTAAAAACTAAAAATATATAAATTTGAGTAAGTTATAGAATATTCTATTCATTTTTCTTAATGTATGAATTTCTATAGCATCCTTGTATGGAAATCATGTTGATCATCTTGTACAAAGAATGAGTGTACATATGTAAACATAATATACAGGATTTTGAAAACAAAAAAATAGTAATTTTACTGTTGTAGACAAACATACTCCCATCCCGCTCCCTTCCCCATATTTTTGCCCCCTCCCCCTATTTTAGATTTTAGTTAATTCTGTTGATTTCTCTCAAACAATTTCGGTCTCTCTCTCTCTCTCATAATGTTGGTCTCTCTCTGTTACTTTGGTGGGTGGTGATGTCGCATCTCTTCTCCCTCAGTTTTGTATCTCTTAATCTTCACAACAAATAAAATTATTTGAAGAATAATAAAATTTGGAAGTAGACATAAAATTTAGCCGAATCAACGACTTGATTAATGTTGATTTCAATTAAAAAATAAATTGATTGCACGGAACAGATTCTGTGAGATATGAGTTCAGATCATTTTTCGGAATATTGCTTGAATATCTCCCTTTATAGACTTGGACAAATTAAGTTGATTGTGAGGACTTACTATTGATTTGAGATAGTAGTGCCTAAATATATTTTAGACAAATATATGTAGATTTCTTCTCCAAATAAAATGTTTTATACCAAAAATAATATTTTCCAGAGATGGTAAAGAGATTTGGGCGGAAAAATTCCTCGGTTACTATTTTGGGTGGATTTTGTTATTATATAGATATAGATTATCGATAAACTTAAATCGTAATTTTAGGAAATTCAATTTTATTTTTTTATGAACTAGCAATTGTAATAATTAGTGCAATATTTCTTACACCGATTTCACAAATCCATGACATATGTATAATGTAATATGAATGATACATTATTATTAATGAGATAAAAACATTAGACGCACACTATTTATAACCTGTAGAATTTCACAATGCTCTAAGTTCAGCCCATAGACAAGTAAAAGGTGACTCTACCTTTTCACCCCACAAATATCCAACTTTATCCTATATATAAATCAAGTTGAAAAAAGTCAATAAAATAAAAGCAAAAAAGTTTAATATGGAACAACAACAACAACGACAACAACAAAATATTTAGGATTTGGGGTATGTTTATTGGACTATCAACATGTGATGCCAGGTTAGAATATTAAACAATTTCATGAATATCTTTTCGTTGGATAAATTGTTCTCCCATGTTCGAGCTTGTTGGTCGAACTTGTATCTGATGGTAGAAGTAGAAAAATGTTCATATTGTTAGATCGTATCAAGTCGAACAAGGTTATGCCACTACTTTCGTTGTAAACAGTAAAATTGCAACAAAAAATAATGACTAGAAGTTACATTGTCTATTTCAATAATGTTTTCATGGTTATTTTGGTCCCCGTTGATTAATCCCTCAAGAATGGAGGTTTATGGCGTTTTCGGAAGAGAAGGATAGAGAGTATAAGACTTTGGTTGAAGATGGAAATGGAAGAGTAGGATTTTTCCCTTATTGAGATTTGTGTCTATGTTGGAGTTGAGAGAGTGGAGTTTGATTCCTGTTTATTGTTGGCTTCAATTTTAGTTTTCTAAGTGTTTTAGTGGGCGTGCTTATTTAATATTCTTGCCCTATGACAACAATAGAAAAAAGGGAAAACAATAACTATTTAAAATGAATAACAAGAAACAAATTAATTAGTATTTTGTCCATGTGAAGAGTGTGTTGTCAAAACTTAAATAATAATGAATGATTTGTTATTTTAACTAAACTAATTTTATATCTATTTATACATCACCCCTTTTAAAAAATGTTAAATTTCATACGCTCCTTGTCTCTTTCTATCTGTCCATGTCCTCCTCTTTGAAAGAAAGGGTTTTTCTTTTTTTTTTTAATGAAAGTATGCTTTGTAGAAATATCTTAAGACGAATTACAACGTAAGTTTAATTGTGTGGATAAACATGACATTACACTATCACCTTTTATAATTATAAAATTAACGAACTATATCTTCTTTATTATAATATTATCTGTAAGGTGTTGTATATTTTTTCAAGTCTTTATCATGGTATTTCATGAACATATGTAAAATATTATGATGTTATAATTCAGGGTGGGGATACTGAATGGGTTGATGTGCATCTTGACAATCCTGAACCATCTGAAGACGATTGGGTTGGAGTTTTCTCCCCAGCAAACTTCAAGTAATTTCTTTACCTTTATTAATTACATATACTAAATTTATATTTAATATTCTCTTATTCTTTAATATCAGTGAATCACTTTGTGATCCAGACCCAAATGGTGTTGGGTGGGTCGAAACTCCCTACATTTGCACCGCCCCAATTAAGGTAGTTAAGTAATGTATTATTCAGTTTTGCTATACAAAAACTTGATGTTTCATTTTAAATTCAACACTTAGTTATTTTTGCTCTCATACTATAATTATACCAATACATGACTCATATGCATTAATCCTATATTGATGATATCATATTATATATGTCATGTAATGATGTAACCACAACAAAAGATGTAGTCAGTTTATAGTAGGAGATGTAAGTTGGTATATTTCGATAGCTATATATTTAAAATCCATTACTTTCATATTAATTGACTAATTCCTTTCCTGAAAATTAAAGAGTAAAATTTCTCTTTAGCATACCTTTATTTTTTTCTTTATAAATTGAAGAAGGTTCCATCTTTATAAGCTAGCAATATTCTCTCATTTTCCACCAAGGTCGCTTTATTTATGTAATGTCACTCACTCATAAGTGTATTCAATTACATTTGACTTATTTAGTTGGTGAAACTTTACCAAACACAGAGAGAATAAATAATGTTATTATTTAAAATATGACCCGTTTTCCACAATAGTTTTGGAAATGTGTTCTTTGGGATGAAAGGGGTAAATATTATTGGATTTGATTTTATATCTTTCTAATCTTTGCATTTGATCAACTTTCTTAATTTTAATGAAACCTAAATTAGTCTATTTTATTTTATCATCTTCTTTTAAACACTCTGACCAACAACATATTATAGGTGTTGTTTGGAAATGTTTCCCTATCCACTTGTAGATACATATTCATGTGTCCATTGTTAATGTATAATGATCTTATCTGTTAATTTAGAGTGAGATAATGTACTTCTTTTTATGAGATATTGATACATCGACTAATTGACATATTAAAATATACCCATAGTGGGTAGGAGAGCGAGACTGATGTATTATTATGTGCGCAGTATAAATATGCAAATTTCTCCAATAGTGAGTATACGAGGATGGGGAAAGCAACTTTGAAGTTCCAGTTAATCAACCAACGAGCAGACTTTTCCTTTGCTCTCTTTACTGGCGGCTTGTCAAATGTACGTAAGATGAACATTCATCCTTAAGATTCTCCTAATGAAAATTAACAACTTTATTAGCAATTAAACAAGGAGTACCTCATTTGTGCAATATGTTATTATTATTATTAGCGCATATAACAACTCTTGTTTTTAAAATAAAAATGGTTAATTGTGAATGATTCACAAACTTTGAGTGAATTTTCAATTACAAAATAAGTAACAGTAAACCGCAAACTCTTGATATTTTTTTTAATTAAATTACAATATCGATCATATTTTATTACATTAAATTGGCGCTACTCCGCCGTCCGCATTGACGAAATTGTCTTATATCCACTACCTATTTCGTCATTCATTGCTATAATTGGTGAATCGAGGGTTAAGAATATGGTTAATTATCACAACTTTTAGTCTCGATTAACAGTGGTGGTGCCCACATATTTGTGAAGTGACTGGTGGATATCAGAAAGTCTCGTTAAGGCAAAGCTAAGATGACGTGGCTACACAACCGGATATAAAAAAGTTATGATCAATGTTGTAATTGAGTAACTTGGGTAAAAAACAAGATCACTCCCAAGTATAACACATTTGACATTGTGTAGTATAATTTTATAATGTTTGTAGTTATAATATGAACTGCAAATATTGTTGTAATTTTCCATCTAGAGCACATCTCAGCATTTCATAACTGAACACATGTACATCAATCAATTGGTTGGGATGTGCTCAAGATGCCAATTTACAACAACATATAAACTTCAATTATATGGTAATGTACAAACACAAAAAATGATAGAGCAAAGTGCAAAATGTGTCGTATTTTGAAGAAATATTTTTTTTAAAACCAAATATATTTAAATTTTTGTGATTTTTTATTATGTTTTGAAGTGCTGGTCAATTTTTTTGCAATAAACCCAAATAAAATGTCCCAAATTGGTGTGATGTGTATGCTTCATATTACTAAATTTGTTGATAATTTGTATTGCAGCCTAAATTGGTAGCAGTTTCAAACAACATATCATTTTCAAATCCCAAGGCACCTCTTTACCCTCGGCTTGCTCAAGGGAAGGATTGGGACATAGTAAGTTAATATAATCTCATTTTTTCTCAACATTGCAATATTATCTTATTATTATTACTATGGTTTTGCACTGCCAAATATGTAGATGACAGTTACCTGGACAAGTGGGTACAACATTGATGAAGCTATTCCATTTGTTGAATGGGGTTGGAAGGGATACACTCAAAAGCGTTCCCCCGCTGGAACACTTACATTTTCTCGAGGAAGCATGTGCGGTAAGAATTGCCCTAATCACTACATGCATCAATTCACCATTCTTAGAATAACAAAGTATAATGGTCTCAAATAATAGGAAATCATCACTATCACATTATTTGAGATAATTTGTAATCACTAGTAGCGCAAAGAACCGTAAAGTAAAAACTTTGATTTGAGATAGAAAAGTTTTTTTAAAGATCTTTTGATATTTTTTTTGCAGCAACTAGTTATTTATAAAGGTAGTTTATGAAGTGCAAGTTGTTACATAAATTTATTTTTAAAGTAGATAAAAATATGTATCTCTGCAATCTACATAGTTTTTATCCAGTAAACAGGGATGTGTAAGTTCTTAGTAGATCTTATATATATATGGTGTAATTCATCAAGCGTATGGTGCATTGAAGGCCTTTGAGAATACAGAAATCCAACTTGATTAAAAAATTTAAAACTTTTAGACGGACAAGATCTTCTATTCCAGATAGTGTTTCATCTTCTATCCCAACACCATTAGCATAATCCATATATGTAAAATAGCTTAACCATTACATCACAAATAAACATGTGGCACATATCTGTAGCATTATGAAAAAAGAAATGAGCATTAAAATGTAGAAATTACATTTGTGTGTAGGTGAACCTGCTCGTACAGTTGGGTGGCGTGATCCTGGCTTCATTCACACAAGTTTCTTAAAGGATTTATGGCCTAACACTCTGTACGTTCGTTTCTCCATCTCCCTAATTCCTCAATTTTATGAGTATTTTCTTTTAAATCTTTCTAAACTTGCAATATATATAATTCAGGTACACGTACAAAATGGGTCACCTTTTACTGAATGGTTCGTTTATATGGAGCAAAAGATATTCTTTCCGATCCTCACCATATCCTGGACAAGATTCCTTACAACGCATTATAGTATTCGGAGATATGGGGAAGGTAATGATATAGTCCTTCTCATGATTCAATTATGGAGAAATGTGCAAATTACTCCTTTAACTATAATATTAGAGGTTGAAATTAAATACTAAACTTTTTTCTTTTTTGTTTAGAAACACTTGAACTTATAGCATTGGATAAATATGCTAGCCCCATAAATTCTATATATGAGTCGTATATAGTCCTCCTAAATATTAAAATAATTAATCAGTTTGAAAATTATTTAATAAATCTAAAAGATAATAAATTATATCATACATATATTTAAATAAGTCAATAACCATTTAATAATTTAAATATAGAAAAGTAGTTGCAGAATTCATAATTTCTTTATTTAAAAAAAAATTATTCCATTATTTAAGTAATTCAACTTTAGTTTAATATTTAGAAATTCCTATTTATTTTGTAAATAAAAGTGGAAAGGCTTATATCGCCAATTTGAAGACTAGTTCAGAGGGTATGAGATCTTCTATAGCTAGGACTACAACATTTTCAATTACGTGATACATGTATAATATGACATCACTTGTACATTAATAGTGATGATGTGTTATATAATTAAGTACTTATTGAAGGAGGTAATGCATCTCTAGCTGTAGAAGATCTTAATCGAGCTGGGAGAACGAAATGTCTTTTGGGTTAGCTCCCTCATGTAATTCCACTGATATAAAAAAGATAGAGTAATAATTTTGGAAACAACATTTTCAGGCAGAGCGTGATGGCTCAAATGAATATGCTGATTATCAGCCTGGGTCACTGAATACCACAGATAGGCTTGTTGAGGACCTTCATAATTATGACATGGTATTCCACATTGGAGACCTTCCATATGCAAATGGTTACATCTCACAGTGGGATCAATTTACTGCACAAGTCCAGCGTATAACATCTACCGTGCCTTATATGATTGCAAGGTAAATGAGTAATTAGATATTGATGCTATTTCATAAATAAATTTATGAAAATTAAAGTGCTATACTTCATGCAATTTATTTATCAATTACAGTGGGAATCATGAACGTGATTGGCCAAATTCAGGATCTTTCTATGATACTCCAGATTCTGGTGGAGAATGTGGTGTGCTTGCTGAGACAATGTATTATGTTCCTGCAGAAAATAGAGCCAAATTCTGGTAATTAAACTCATTTTTGTCTATATATGTAAAACTCCTAATTAATTAAGATATATGTGTACATTTTTTTTCAGGTACTCAACAGACTATGGTATGTTCCATTACTGTGTTGCAGACTCAGAGCATGATTGGAGGGAGGGATCTGAACAGTACAAGTTCATCGAGAAATGTTTAGCGTCAGCAGATAGGCAAAAACAACCTTGGTTGATTTTTATGGCTCATAGGGTCCTTGGTTACTCCTCTAATAGTTGGTATGGGTTGGAGGGTTCTTTTGAAGAGCCCATGGGAAGGGAAAGTTTGCAGAAGTTGTGGCAGAAGTACAAAGTAGACATTGCATTCTTTGGTCATGTCCATAACTATGAAAGAGTTTGCCCCATTTATCAGGTAACAATTAATTAATGTGGTTCAAACATCTAAGAAAGTTATGAATTTGATCAATGTTTTAATCTCTTATTATAGAATCAATGTGTGAATGATGAAGAGATACATTATTCGGGCACGGTGAATGGAACTATCCATGTTGTAGTTGGAGGAGGAGGAAGCCACTTATCGGATTTCAGTAATGTTGAACCGATGTGGAGTATTTACAGGGATTACGATTATGGATTCGTGAAGATGACGGCATCCAACCATAGCTATCTTCTTTTCGAGTACAAGAAGAGTAGTGATGGAGAGGTCTACGATTCATTCACCATCTCAAGAGACTATAGAGATGTTTTGGCTTGTGTACACGATGGTTGTGAACCAATCACATTGGCCACCTAATCAATAAACTTCTCTATCATGGGCCTTATTACATTTCTTTTTTAGAAATGTACTTTCATAAATAAATGAAGTTGTGACTTCAAATTTAATGTCCAATCGTTGATTAATATATTATTTCGTTGGTCCTGTATATATAGGTAAATATACTTCTTTTTTAGATGATTCAAATATATCATCTACTTTCATATATATTAGTATTATCTAGCATATTTATTTACATATCAGTATCCCATATTGTTGGGATTTATAGCCAAAAATACTATAAATCTATCACCGTAGTACATTAGACTAGAGATCAGTCCTACTTGCATCGGGTGCAGTGGAAAAGGATCCTATAATCGAGCTCTGATCTACACACTATGATACTAAGCGATCTAGACTCGTACACTTGGAGTCTATCTTTATTTCACAACCCAAGTTGCCGTATGTGCAAAGTGCAGAGTGCAGAGTGTATTGTTAGAGAGAGAGAGAATTGGTATTCAATTTTCTCACACTGAAGAAGCGAGGAAATAATATTGACCCCGTATGGAATAGGGAGATCGTGTGTTCTCCTTAGTTTTCCCACTACTTCTCTCATCTGCATTCGGATACATTCTAATGAGCTCTCTAAATTGTATTCGGATACACTTGGGGGGACCCATTAATTATTAATTAATCCATTAAATCATAATTTTTAATTTTGTCAACCAACATCTCCCACTCACACATGCGGGTAGGACCCTTGGCTTAACTATGCATCATAGTTGTTAGTTCATACTGGCAAATGAGTCATGTGATCCGCGAGTATATGAGCTCTACATGCTATAAAATTGGTTATTGGTATAATGCTAAAGTAGCAACACTACGAAAAATGCTTAAGATCTTGCAAAAGATCTTGAAGGTATCCTCGAGGCACCGAAAGCTATAGGTCTTACACACAGTGAGAACGTAGGAATTCATTTCTCATCACCTTGAATGATGATCACATGAGCACACATGGTATAAATCACGTGCTATGATATTCTTCTCTTCTCATAAGAGTGTATGTTGTAATCTTACAATATCGTACAAATCACATTCCAAGTGTACCCCGACACTTGACTCGAGTTTTAAAGCAATGAGCTCTAACAACCCCTTGATTTGAATCCATACTATTGAGTAATCTATTTAATTACCTAGTAATCTTATCCCTATACATACCCAGATGTAAGAGGTAATCGCTTGTTTAAGAAAGCCAATATAAACTTATTGTTCTTAGTACATACAACATTTAATTAATGATCAATGATATTAACAAAAGAGGTACAAATTGAAAACAAATAGTGTTGGTCCCGAGTGGTAGAGGTTTAGGAGGAGGGGGTGAATAAACCTCTAACTTATCAATTTTTATTTTTAAATACTTAGTGCAAAGGGATGCTACTTTATGTAGGAAATATGTTCTTACGACAAAGCTACGACAGTAAGTAACCTTGGAGCAATATTCTTACAGTAAAATATTCTTAGGTTATTTACAGCAAGCACTGCTCAGGTAGAGTGTTATGCAAATATGCAAACATGATTTCCAAAATCTATGCAGTATGGACTATGTAATATGCCACAACAGTTATAAAAATAATAAGAAAATAGCAAAAATTTACAATGGTTCGAAGGTGGGGGTAATCCTTCTAAGACCAATCTTCCTGACATGGGGAAAATTCACTTAAGTTGTTCACATAGTACAATGTTAGTTACGCCGGTATCCAAGTCCACCTTGGCACCTTACAGTAGTTTTTTGCTTATCCTCGGAACGCTCCTCTCTGCTATACACGTACCTAAATAAAATCCTAGTCATCTTTGATTCTTGGATTCAGATGAAGACATCCCGTTAAAAGCCACTCGTTAGAGAAGGTTAAATGAAAGGTTTTCTTCAACTTCTGGAAGCTGCCTCTAAACTTGAATATCAGTTGAGATGTGGGTAAGCTTTCTTGATTAGAAGGTTTAGGGTTGAGATAAATCTTTCTGAGAGTTAGTTGGATTTGCCTTGAGAAGTTGCTTCAACTTTGAATCTTCACTTGTGTAGAATGTTGATGCTTGCTTCTATATACTCTTTGTTACTAAACACACACACAGTTAAAATGATCTCGAGTGATGAGTGCTTGGAAGCTTTGAATTTGAAAGCCCGAAGGTGATAATCCTCAGTAGTATTTTATGTCGTAGTTTCAATAGACTATGCTCGTCGTCCATCTCCTTCTATTTATAGCATTTGTGATTCTTTCTCATTGAAGAGTGAGAAGTTTCCCGTTGACATTTAATGCTCTTCATACGACTTTCAAGTTGTTGTTGTCCTTTGGTAGAAAGTAGATCAGAGTTGGTGTGCCTTGATGTCAGTGATGCAAAGTTACTTTTCCTTTTGTCAGAACACGTGTCTTCATGTAATTGAATAGTCAGTACAAGAATTACTTCTTGTCTCCACTGGATATATTTTTAATCTTTATATCTCTGACTTTGACTTGACTTGACCTCTACTGACATGGTTGCTGCATGCTTGCTACAAGATCCTGATTTAGCAAATTGTTGGATCTTATTTACAACGTACATTGTTGTATGCTACGAAAGCATAAGCTCCTTGTTGCATGCTCTTTACAGCCTTTGTTCCTTACTTCTTAATGCGGACTACTTATTGTATGCATCTTTCATGATCTTGTTGTATGCTTAATGTGACTCATGCCTAAGTAGATATAGTTCAATCTAGTCCAAAGGTTACAGAGTATTTGGGGGCACTAGCTCCTATCTTACATCATGATTTTGTTATCATCAAAATTATACATAAATTTCCTAAAGAATACATCATCATCAAATCCTACGTAGCCCAAATGTCTTGACATGTTTCACAAAGATATCCTTTGGAATGAGTTGTGTTGAAGCAGTTATGATGTGTAGTAATGTATTCCAATACGATTTCATTCGTTTCTATGATATCTCCCATAAAGTTGTACTTTGTATCTATAAGTTTGGTTCTTCCATGAAACTGAGATCTCTCGAGTAGACAATAGCAGCCTCGTTATCGCTACGCATCACCACAACCCTAGCTAGAGATCACATGATCGTTCTTTTTATTAAAATTTATACCGAAAGTGCATGATGTAGTTGTTAGTGCTGTGACAAGTAAGGTCGTATCACACAGAGACTAGTATAAGTGACGTACCTAAAGTACTCGTATATCTTGGTGGATCGAATATGTGATGGTTGGTATTGCCTAATTACTATAGTAATACCCTAAATTAATTACAATTAGTTAATTGAGAATAGAAATAGATTGTTTATGAATGAAATATAATTAATAAAAAGCTATCTTAAGGTTGTATATTTAAGAATCCATCATAACTTCAACAATTAATACTTAATTCATTAATCTATGTTATTCTTATTATTATGCGACTTTCCTTAGATGTAACTCAAATCCCCTTCTAGAGCACTTGAGTTGTAGATTATATACACCGATCTTCCTTTCCGATCAACTGTAGCGCCCTAGCCAAGTAGGTGAAGCATTTCCACCGAAACATACTTCTACTTTCAAAACAGATATCAGTTGAAGACCTTTTAATAACAATACAAGTTAGAATCTCAATAAATAATCTATATTTCGTCATAAAAACTAACTCACATAAACCCAGATCTTTGAGTTAAAATTTCTAAATTATTTTTTGGGAATAAGTAGTAGAAACTTATAATTTAAAAATATTTACAAGATACAAAACTTATAATTTCAAAATCCAATAATTTTTACTAAGCTTTAGACCTACTTTAAATTACTTGCAAAATTAGTCAATGTAAATTAAAGACTTCTATTTTGATACTTAACTTCAAATGCATTTATTTTACTCTTTATTCTTCTTATTGGGAACTTGCCCACACTAGCTAGATTCCCTGTCATCCATTGGACCTGAAAATGTTTTTAGCATAACATCATGAGTTATGCGACCCACTGGGAAACTCTGTTAGCAGTTATACTAATTGAAGATGCACCATAATAAATACATCGTTGACTTAGGAGCCAATCTTACGACTCAAAAGCCTTTGACTTTGGAGCCAATCTTATGACTCAAAAGCCATATTGCTTGACTCAGGAGCCAATTTTACGACTTAAAAGCCTTTGACTAGGAGACCATCTTATGACTCATAACCATATTTTTAAGATCACTTAAGAGTCAATCTTACGACTCAAAACCATTCCACTAGGAGCCAATGCTACAACTCAAGAGTAATCATAAGCTCGAAGGCGAACATAAAAATCACAGTACAAACTCAATAGTATAAAAGCCACATAGTTACCCACTTTTCATGTAGAATTTCTTGATTGATGTTCGTGTTCATTGCTCGATTTATTCTGAAGAAGCTCCAAGGTTTTCCGCTTCACCTCGTACTGCACTCGCTGATTTGAGACCTCTAGTATTATAGTTTTCTTTATTATTGTTTCCTTTGTCATAACTTGTTATATCTATCATAATCTGATCTTGTACATATAACTAATACACATCTATATTTATACTTACACATTTAATCACATTTATAAGACATTGACATAGTCTTATGTGACAAAGCACATAATACAATGTAAATCATAACAAGTAATATACATGTAGCTTAACTAACTTATCAGCATACTCATATTCACATAATTCATATGATCATTTAAAAGCTATAAATGTTTACATATCTATACATTATATGCTATAATTTAACATACAAAAATAGTTCATTAAAATAAAAATAATTTTCCAGGATCAAAATCGACAGACTTTAGACTTAGATTCAGCTTATCTTGTAAAAATCATAAAACATCATTTGTTCAACGAAACGTCTTCAAATTTTAACCATAGATTCCTAACATCATATAGTACAACATAATATAATATTTTTGATTAATTCCTATTAATTATTTTTATATAATTTCTCAAAGTTGCATGAATAATATGAACTTCTATGAATAAAGTATTTAAATTAAGTTTTCACATTTAGATTATATAATCTCTACTTATAACTATATAAATCACATAAATAATCAAAATATTAAATATCTAAAAGTAAAAAAACATATTTAACTAACATACATATGCCGATTTTGCATCATTTAACCAAGTAGGTAAATTAACTAAATAATTAATTAAAATTTTAAGTCTATAAAATTTTAAAATTAAGAAAAGAAAATTATTGAAGAAGACATACCTTATGATAGATACACTAAAATAACGGCTCCTAAAACCACCGAACCTCCAAACACTGTTGGACACACCGGACATCTGAACGTCGTTTTAAACTACTAAAGGTCTCCAAATTAAAGGAACCCCCTACATATTTTATATAAAATATGCTTATCTTATACTTTTTATTGACATATATAATATAATAATATGTATACAATAAGTTTGTGGGATGTGTTCTGTAATGGGAAAATTTCCCCTATTTATAGGAGCCTCAAGATTCATTCTTAAAAGCATAAAATCAGCATGATGCATGACTCTTGAAGACGTGGACAAAGGAGAACTAAATCAATGTCAAGCTTATGTGTTAAATGATGACTCAGACACTGACATACGTAACCTAAATAATTATCTTATATGTATAATTTTGTGTAGGTGACGTGGATGATAGAAGAATAAGTTGGTGGAATTCTCCCTTACATTAGTTTGTAATTTCTTTAGGATGAGAACTACATCTGACCATCCATCATTCAAAATGTAATATCAATGTAAATGAATTATAAAAATAATGGTGGCATGGAATATAGTTGCGAGTCCTAGTTTGTTTATTTTCATTAAACAATATTTCTTATTTCTAATCTAATTAATATTAATTACATAATCATGTAACAAGTTAAACCATTATATTATCATATATTTATTAATATAATAATATAATTATGTAGTAACTCAAAGAATGCATCATGTAGGATGAAAACTAATTAGCGCAACCCCTTCCGTTCTATGTTCCAAAGCTTCCACTAAAAAGTAAGGTAAGGTTTTTTTAAAATATTTTATTGGAATATACGTATACAAAGACTAAGTAAATTTATATAAATATTTGTTTATAATATGTATGGAAAGTCTATTTGTAATTCCTAAAGTGAGTTCGGTCTCCTTTATAACTTCTCCTGTAAAACTAAGTAAAAACACTTTGTTCCTTGAAAACTCATTAGCCTCAATATTTGAACAAATAAATAATTTAAAATCTAATTGAGAATAAAATAAACTTTAAATAATTAAAATGCCGAAAAGAATGTCAGTTGCTGATGATTTTGAGGTGCTACAATCTCCACTTCTCTTAAAAATATCATCCCAAAAATTGGCATATATTACAATACTTAGATTTTGGCTATATGGGTTATACCCCTTTTGTGCAGTCATAGCTAACGGGAAATTATAGTTGTTGTTCAATTCTTAAGTGTTTTTTACTAGTACCTCAAGATAGTTCAACGCTCAACCTAATCATAGAAAATAAGCACCAAATATCTTACACGTCACTTATCTTATACATACAAGCATACACTTTCATGATCAGCGACGCATAGATGTAGTAAGCTATTATATGTTGATAGTAGTGATATTGTATAAGACAAAGTAGAGCAAGCTCCTATCTATGTTCATGATTTTTTATTGAACATAAATCATCCTAAGGGTCTCGTTAATGTATTATACCTCAATTTGTCCAATTATTAAGTTTTTCTATGGCTACACGTCAAATCAATTTAGGTCTCAACTTAAACCTAGGCAATAAGCACAACTTATCTAACATGTATACTCATTTTACAGCACTAAAGCATTGTTGCAATCAATGGCCCGTGGATGTATTAAGTTTTCACATGTTGACAAATAAGATATCGCCTAAGGCAAGGTAGAAAAGGTTCTAGTTATATCGAAATTTCAATGGTTCGAGTATTTCTAGAATCACGTCCTTAGTGTACTTTCTTCAGGTTGACCAACTAAACCATAAATTCTGCATCCAAACTACGCTTCGCCGCTCTACTCTGATACTCTCTTGTTCTTAGTGTCACACCGATCCTCAGTTAACTCTGGCAATAGGACTTTAAAGTCAATTCTTTGTTCAATACAATAAACTATAGCCTTTTTTCTTTTCTTTATTCATCGATTTCATTCTTAAAATGATATCCAAACCTCTCGCTCCCATAACATGTCATTCAACCTCGAATACATGCTCACATAGGTTCATCGTAATATTTTCTGCTAACCTTGAAATCCTTAGTTAATCTACTAATGGTACTATGCCTTCTAAGTTCAGACTATTACTGCATCCTAATCCAAATTATTTTCCAGGTCCTTTTTTTCTTTTGTTTTTCTTGTATATTCCAACCTTGACCTGGCTTCAGCTTAGCGTTACTCATCGGTCTAGATATTTCAACCATTAGAAATCTATTTGGACTTGTTTGATTCTTCTAAGCAAATCCTTGCGGAAATATAGGTCATCCTAATTTGGACTTGTTTGATTCTACTCCTGCGCCTTTACTCATATTCAACTTAATCGACATCAACTAATATCCAAAATTCCAGATACAACAATCTCTAAAAATGAATTATAAAGAAATGTTATCAATTATGAGTTAAACTGATAAATAATTTTATAGACATTTTTTCGGAAAAAGTAAGTAGATGAACTATCAACTTGAAAATATATTTGTAGAAGTTTCATTCACATTTTTCTTCTACTTACCCTCTCTTTTCTTTATAAAAAATTTAAAACAAAATTCACGGTTTCATATATTCGATAACATAAAATCATTCATAAATAATTTTTCCTTTTGTACAAATGCCATTCACATAATTTCTTCCTTTCTTTCACTTCACACATTTAAACTCATTCATCTCATGAAAATCCTTTAAAACTTTCAAATGCATACCTTTGGACGACTTTAATATGTAGCAGAGTTGCAGTTCCCATTTTCATAAACTTCTTGTACTATTTCCTTATTTTTCTCTTATCGGCTTCTTATGAGTACTAGTTTCGAAATTAATCATTCTTACAAATTGCATCATCTTTAATGCATATTTCATTTATTCATTGTAACATTTTCTGCAATAAGCTTCTCTTTCTTAACTAGTACATCATAATTCCTTTAAAATATAATTCTTGAACTCTGAAGTTCAATTCTCAATACTTCTCATAACTTAATCATTTTCCTTTATCTTTAAGAAATCCCTTAAAGTTTCCAAATAATGCTCTTTTTAAAAACTTCCTAAAGTCATCTCTTTTGAAAATTAATATAAATATTTCCAAAGTCTTTTTTCCTCAACCATTTCATTATAATTTTAAGACAACCCCATTTTTCTAATAGCTAAATTGGTTTTTTTTCTTTTTTAAATCAAAGTCCGATGTACAAGCGAACCTCGACTTTGATACTACTTGTAACAACCCATCCCCGCAATCAGGTAAAAGTTGCCACTAAAACATACTTCTACTTTCAAAATATTTATCAGCAAAAGACTTTTTATAAGAATACTAGTTAGAAAATTTCTCGTTAGCTAATCTATTCTTCATATAAAACTAACTTGTATAAATCCACATCTTTGAGCTAAACTCTCTAATATATTTTTAGAGTATAATAAGGAGAAGAAAAATCTATCTTAAAAATATTTAAAATATACAATACTTATAACTTTGACTTAACCAATATAATTTGAGCATGTTTCTACGTAAGACCTAAAACTTTAAAACCCAATCACTTTTACTAAACTTTTAAAACACTTGTGTTGGAGAATATTGGGCTACAATGACATTACAAATGACAACTTGTACATTAACACTACTAGTACAAGAACATGTTCCAACATGAATAAATGATTGGATCACAAATTCCTTAAGTCAACAACTTTGTTCCAATATGACCGAATTCGGATAGCTACATAAGTTTATTGTAGCTATTTTTCACTTTTCACATGGTACACGTGGTCGTGCACGCACTTTTACGTCAATTTAAGTGTCTTTTTACGGGACTTTATGTGCATATTCACATGTGTTTTGTGCATTTATTTCTTATTTAAGCAGTTTGATGTGTTTAGTTCGTTTTCGTGTCAAAACAGGTGAATTAAGGACGTAAAATAGATTTTGAAGATCTCAAATTGACGATTCAAACTCAAGTGGAAAATAGAACAAGGAAGAAACGGGACCTCGCCCGAGTTGGTTGAGCCATGCCCGCGGCCCAAGCCACGGCCGAGGCAGACTAGCCACGACCGCGGTCAATCATTCAGAAGACTTGGCCAAATTTCAGTCTCGCCTGAGGAAAAATTTAGGCCACGCTCGTGGCTAAGGATCTATAAGACGGGGTGAAATCCAACTCAACCAAACTGCGGCCGAGATAAGATAAGATCTCGGCCGTGGCAGCTAAAGATCTTGTCTGTGGCAGATTTGCAACTCGACCATGGTAAACAACCCAGAACAATTGGGCAAAAATCCAATCCAGAAGATCGCGGCTGAGGCAAATCTGGGCCGCGGCCCCAATCTGGGCCCAAAACTCTTATTTCTCACCGATTACGTGCCACGGCTGCGGGGCGGCCCCCTGTTTTAAAACCCAAACACGTTTTTGCCCAAGAGTATATTATGTATTATATATAAGATAACATAAAACACTAACATGTAGTGTAATATTAATATTAACATAATAATTTCATGTTTACTAATGTCTACTATTTTTTTTTAGTATTCTTGTAATAAGCTACTTATGTAGCAAGATCAAACAATATATCAAGTAGGACCATAACTGATAAGTCCAATCCATGTCCCATATGCTCCAAAAATTATACTAAAAGTTAGGCTATTATATTTTTTTGAAAATATTTTAATTACATAAATGTGTATAAAGACTTAGGCAACTCATATATATAATTGACTATAAATCATATTAAAATTCTACTAATAATCCCTTAAGTAAATTATACCTGTATATTCACAAAAAAATTAACATACCTTTTTAATTTTAATTATCTTCTACATTTTTTCCTTATGTCGAATGAGTGATACGAGTGAGCTCAATTTCCTTGATAGCTCCTGTAAAATTAAGTAAACCACTTTGTCTCTTGAAATTTTATTAACCTCAAAATTTGGATAAAGAATTTGACTTGAAAATCTTTAAAATAAAATAAAATTTAAATAAGTCTTTTTAGAAAATTTATTAAAAATGCAAACAGAGAAGTTTGTTGCTTTTGGTTTTGGGGTGTTATATTATGGTTAGGTAAATATTTCATTGGACTAGTAGTAAATGATGGGCTCATTAAATAATATTGATTAAAATTTATTTTATTATATTAGATAAATTGATTGTTATGAGTTACATCAAATAATTATGATTGAAATATATTGTATTATATATGGTTGAAATATATTATATGATATTAAGTGAATGAGCAGTGATGTGACCTAACTTAAATAATTAATGTAGATGTAATGATTGATTTGAAAACAAAATTGACATTTCTATTTACACCACAATGATCTCTCTCCACACCACATATATATTTTGGACAACAGTAACCCAATGAAAATGATTACTTTACCCTTCTTCTCTAATGCTCTAGCTTTTCATCAACTCTCTCCTTTCATTCCAGCTTTTGAACATCATCACTTCTCTAATCCTTCATCATTTCATCAATTGTATTTATGTTTCGTCGGGCTTAAATAACACCACCATCAATGCTAAATACAAACCAAAATTTCTCATATTTTCTCGGTACAACTCTAAATGCTCATCAAATTGATTTGAAAAATAATTTCAAGATGAATTTCAGTTTGAACATCATCACCATCATAAATATGAAGCATTGAAAGAAATTTTCTTTTTTTTAAACAATGCACCGAAAAAAATTTCAATTCTTCCTTAAGTTAACGAGAACAACATCGATCCCATTACTACACCAAACGAAGCCCGCTATATTTCTTTAGATTTTTTCGTTTCCTTTTTTATATTCCTTATTTTTTTATTCTTAGTTTACGTTATGAATCTCATATAATATGATATGTTAGATTTTGGTTTTAGCAACTCCTTTGTCATTTTGATAAATTTGATCTTACGAATCTTAGAGCATCTCCATCAGATTGCTCTACTCTCCAACAGATTTTACACAATTTTACAGCAAAATCTGCAGTCCTTCTATAGTAGTTTGCACTTATTTTTACACTAAAAAATAATATTCCTTAAAATTTATTTATTTTACAATTAATTAGTTCACTTTATATATAAATTATTTTATACATGAAATATTATTCCATATAAAAGATTATCGATATTTTTAACTTTATATTTTCTAAAATAATTAAATTTAATTGAACATGCAAAACATATTGAAATTCATAACAATATTGCAATCGAACATACATTACACGGCTTAAAATGAAGAATTACCCAGTTGGGCTAACAAATGACCATTTAATGCAGTATAGAGTATATAATAAGCTTCTGCATCTCTAACTTCTCTAAAACCAAAATTTTTTAAAATGTCCCTTGCTTCGTCAATTGGAGCATCAAGTTCATGTTCATCTTCAATTATCAAGTTATGCATTATTATGCACGCAATCATAACTCTAAAAACAAGTTGGATTTTCCATAATTGCAAACCGGCTTTGAAGGGCTCCAAATGCACGTTCCACATCTTTTCTACATGTTTCATGTTTCTTTGCAAACTGCCTTTTTTTTGGACCAGTTGGTTCATGGACAGTTTGCACAATAATTGCCCATTTCAGATATAGGAAAAATTGGTTAAAATGCCCTTTATGTTTCACATAATTAGTTACATATCTTTTATGTTTTGGCATTTTTTAAAATGCCCTCTGACTTACAAAAAATTGATTAAAATGCCCTACAGCCGGTTGTTGCTTGTAAATCAGCAGGTTACTGCTGATGTGGCACGCGACTTGATGATGTGGAAATATTTTTTACCCCCTGTTCACCAGAAACAACAGTTTGCTCCAAAAAAAAAAAATAATAAATTAAATAACATATCATTAACTTTTGGAAGGGAAAATTAACCTATTTCACTCCAAACTCCATTCTTCTTCCCTCCAAACTTAATTTTTAACCCACATACACACTACAACAACAAAAAACACCCATGATATTGCAACATAATTTTCAGGTTATTCTTGTTCCCCTTTGTATTTTTCTGCAGCTCTTCGACCCTCTGTGCCAGCTCTATTATTTTCGCCTGTGGCTCCGAAAGATTGAATTGTCTCTTACCCAAAGTGGCAGGTAAATCCATTCAAAAAATTCATACCCACCTCTCTGAGATGACTATAAAAAATAAAATTAACAAAAAATAAAAAAAAAAGGAATATAGATAATCCGATTGTCTATTCTTCCGAAAAATCTGAGAAAAAATTACTTACATTTCAATTACGAAAGCCGTAGAACCGCCTCCCTCCGTTCCCTTCTTTTCTAGAGGTGCATAGGACCAATCTTATACCACAATCGCATAATAGAGACCCCATCGGTGACATGTTGGAGTACGACATTTTCTTTGTATAAAAGGTTGCTGCAGAAAATGGCCTCTTTGTGTAATTTTTGGATCTGCATATGAAGAAGAATTGATGTGGTCCTCCATTTTATATATAGGCAAGAAAAGTGGAGTTTGGAGAGAAATTCTCTCCCAAAAGTTAATGACATGACATTTAATTATTTTTTTGGAGCAAACTGCTGCTTCTGTTGAACAGAGGGCAAAAAATATTTCCACATCATCAGGTCACGTGCCATCAGCAGTAACATACTGATTTACTGGCAATATCTGGTTGCAAAACATTTTAATCAATTTTTTGTAAGTCGGAGGACATTTTAAAAAATGTCAAAAAATGAAGGATATGTAACTAATTATGTGAAACATAAATGACATTTTAACCAATTTTCCCTCAGATATATTCCATATGATAGTAATACCCCATGTTGAACTCTTTTCCTCGACTGACATAGTTGGCAGGAGGAGCAATACCTCTTGCAAGGTTCGAGAAAAGATGGGAAGCCACCAACACGTTAATATCGTTGTTAGATCCTGGCATTCTGAAATAAGTATGTCATATCCACATATCATAATCTACAACAACTTCAAGAATGATTGTTGGATATCCACTACGGCCATAATATTGCCCTGCCCATGTTGTTCGGAAATTTTTCCACCTCCAATGCATGCAATCCAAACTTCCAGACATTCCTCAGAAGCCACATTGCTCTCCAATACATAATAATCTACCAACATCATTAGTAATGGCCGATCTTAAGTAATATTCTCTCCTCAAATATTTCCACGATTGCACGACGGTTTTTTATAACACATTCAATTGCAGTTGTAACAACCCGATTTCCATAAAATCTATTTTAAAGCATTTCCAAAAAGACATGTAATGACCCGAAATTTCTAGTTGCATTATTTTATTTGAATCGAGTGAAAATATATTAGTTTCATTATTTTGTGTGCATTTTACTTGTTGTAATTATTTTTCACACTTATAATTATTAATCTTTATAAGTAATGGTATAATTAATATTTTTAAACGGATCGGGATACGAAAGTTTAAATAGAAAACACTTAGACGCTATATTACTCAATAATATAGAGAAGCCTACATTTTTATGGTAAGCCCTCTCCATAGGATTACTAACCTAAAAACCAATGGTCGAAATCCACGATTTTATGCCCATACTATTGCCCAAAACCAATGGTTAAATTCCACAATTCTATGCACACAATATTGCCCAAAACTAATGGTTAAATTTCACGATTTTATGCTCGCAATATTTCCCAAAACTAGTAGCCGAACCACAATTTTATTCCTATGGTTTTGCACTTGGTAGGTCTATAAATAGAGGTGTGAGGAAGCCTTCATTCCATCATCTCCTCCCACCAAAACATAGCTTGAAGTCTTCCTTTCTTCTCCCACAAAGCATATTTGGTAAGTCTTCTCTCTTTCCATCTCAAATGTTCCATTCCAAGCCACCAAAATCCAGCGAAATCGCCGGAAAACTAACTTGACAGCTTTTTAGGCTCGTCGGATCAGCTACTGCCCCATTTTTGTTTTCTTCCTTTTATCAAAACCCATATTTCTTGTACAGTATGATAGGGCCTGGCAAGAAGATACCGGATCAGTTTTCGGAATCGCAATCCAAGCTCTAGAACTCCGGTTATGGCCGGTCAAAATTTAGGCGAAACCCATATAACCGAACCACCTTCTAAAAGGAGCCATAACTTTTTGTTCCAAACGTTGATTCTGTTGTGGCTGGTCATTCTAGAAATATCTTGACGAGACCTTTCGGTAGCCATGTCCCAATTGAAATTCTGACGACTGAGTCGCCATAAAAGTTTGGTCAAAGTTGTTGCAGAAGTTCATGTACCATCTTTTGAAAATTAGATATTCCTTGGGCCAAAATGCAATTTTTTATTTTCAAATCTGCCCCTAGTCAAATTCATCCTTTTGAAAGTCAACCAATCTATGTATATACGAAAATGTCACTGCCCTTTTTACAAAATTGTCACTCTTTTTCTACAAATTACAACAATACCACTAGACTTTCAAAATGTCATAAAATGCTCATTTTTAACCCGATTCGCCTCAAACCAATTGCCAAAGAACCCCAACTTCAAAAAATCTACTGTAATAGAAATATGAATCTGAATTTTTTTATGAAATTGCAAAATGGTCCTTCAACTTTTATAAAATTACAAATCTTGCCCCCAATCTTCAATTTATGTTTAAGCCTAGTACCCACGTATGCTAAGATAAATATTCTATATTTTAGGACTAAAAGAAGTTGAAATAGAAGAGGACTTCCATCTAGAGAAGGACTATACGACCAACTAGTCGTACGCACTTCTAAGTGGGGTAACTCTATGTGGCTATTTTATGTTGTCTACTTGTTTTCATGCAAATTATTATTATAATGGCTTTTACATGAATATTTCTTACGCCTATGTTTATGTGACAAATATGTGAAATTTAAGTGAACTTGTGTGAAATTTATGTGCAGTTTTGAGTAAAACCGTACAATGTGTATTATATACGGGTAATACCGTACTAGCTATGTTAAGACAGCGGAAAATGCCGTATAAAATCCTCGGATCGCTCCCGAATATGCTTTTCAAAAACCTTACGGGTAAAACCGTACATGCTATGAATTATGAGTAAAACAGTACATTATTATGCTTACAGGTAAAATCGTATATGATTATGCTTACGGGTAAAATCATATATGATTGGGTAACACCGTACATGTTATGGATCGAAAGATCACCCTCGGGTCGCTCTCGAATATGCTATGCTACTCAAGCGGGACAACGCATGCCCCACCTATGTGCCCTATGTGTATCTATATAGTATGTATATATGTGTATATTTATTTTAATTTAGATTCCAACACGTTTTTTGATGTGTTTTATGTGTTAATGGTATATGTATTATTTATGTAGCTATCCGTTATTACAATTGGGCAACCGAGTGAACCCACGGAACACTCACCACCCTCCTTTCAGAGTTAACATGGAAGAGGAATGAAAATGGATGTGAGCCCTCGTCCGAAGTGAAAGCTACTAATATTTAATACAGAACTTTATTAAACTCTATTTTATGGGACATGTAAGCAAACTTTGAAGATTTTGTTATGCACTTCCGCTTTAAACTTTGTTAAACTACGTTTTCAAACTATGCGATCTCTATTTAAAAGTTATGATGAGCTATTTTGAAGTAATTATGAGCTTGCGTTTGTTTTAAGATTGTGTTAACGAGATTTACAAACGTATTTTAAGTATTTATTATTTCGAGCAAAAATTATCATCAATTAAAGTTCAAGGATTTTATAGAATTTAGTGACGTTGCCCATTTTTCTAATAAATATAAGTTTAAAAGAGATGGGGACGTCACAGTGTGGTATTAGAGCAAGGTTTACCTTTCTGGAGACTTACTCACTAACATTTTCCAAAGGTTCGTCTCAAGAAGGAAAAAGTTTTCCAGAATTTATTTTCAAATTTATGTTCTCTTCAAAAGTTAAAAGTGTTCTAAAAGTATTTCCTTTCAAAAATTCAAACTAAAATCTAATAGCACTTCGAGATGAGACTTACAACCAACTTCAATCCGCCCTAAAGCTCGGGTACATTTACTTAGTTTATATGTGAGGTTTTGGACTTTTGTTGCATACTTTATAAATCGTGTCGTATACGAACCTCCCCTGATATTGAACGAGGAGTTAGGATGGAAAGAATGAGGTTGACTTGGGCATTTAATGATTTTCCTTGGGCTGTTTTGTTATTGGACCAGGGCGCGTAGAGGCCGCCCTTGTCGAAATGAGCCACCTGTCCAAGAGCCTCCTACTCCAAGACAAAACAGTCCCGCTCAGGAGCCAGTCGCACCGAATGCTGAGTTTCCAACCCAGGAATTTCTCACTATACTTAGGGGGTTGGCTCAACACTTTAAGTCCACCCAAGCAACCGTTGCACCCCAAGCACCGCAAGCTAATGCAAACTCTGTGGTTCATTAGTTTCGAAGGTTTCAGCTACCCACCTTAAATGTAAAAGGAGACCCTACTGAAGCTGAGGAGTGGTTTAGAGCACTTGAGAGACTTTTCACTCACATGAACTGCACCAATGAATAGAAAGTATCGTGTGCCACCTTCCAACTAACAGAGGATGTTGGATTTTGGTGGGAGTCCTACTGTAGGACCCGAACTTAGTCTAAGATGGAAACAATGACGTGGAACGATTTCAAAGAAGTAGTCATGCAAAACTATCTGCCACGCTCTTATCATGAGGGGAAGGAAACAGAGTTCATGTACTTGAAGCGAGGGACTATGACTGTAATGGAGTATGAGAGGAAGTTCCTCAGCTCTCTCGCTATGCTATTCACATGGTCAATTCAGATGAGAAGAAGTCTCATCGTTTCGAGGGTACTATGCCCCGAGATCGGATGCATTCTAGCAGAACAAGGGGCTATGACTTATGGCGAAGTGGTCGAACGAGCTCATGAGATTGCTACCAGATTGAGGCTGGACGATGCATTTAAGAAGCTAGTGGGAACCAAAAACAAAAAGAGATGGGCGAATCAGGTGCCCATTCAGAACAAACAAGCTAGGACCGGGGGCAATCGTAGACCTAAGACATTCAAGGATATACCTGCTTGCCCTAAGTGTGGGAAACACCATGGTGGAGAGTGTCTCTATGGATCTGGAAGATGTTTTCGGTGTCACCAGCCGAGGCACACTGTTAATGATTGTCCAAACCCAGGGAATAGAGACAATGACAAAGGGAAGGCCAAGGTAGGACAACCTATTGTCAGCAGAGCCCGTGCCTATGCATTGACCATAAGAAGCAGCTGAGGACCCAAGAACCATGAAAGGTATGCTAACAGTATACAATATACCTGCTCTCTCACTTTTTTATACTGGTGCCACGCATTCTTTTATTTATTCCCGGATGTATGAAAGGTTGAGAGGCAAGAACCTCACAATAGTTGATGATGATTTAAAAGTATTCCTTTTGATAAATTTATTGGACCGAACTGGTTGTGCAAGGATGTAGCAATCGTGTTCGAGGATAGGGTCTTGACTGTCGATCTGCACGTCATTAACATGAAGGACTTCGATATATTTAGGGAATGGACTGGCTTCAAACCAATCATGCGACGATCAAGTGTCAGGAAAAGGAGGTGTTGTTCTAGAAACCCAAAGAGGAAGAGTTTACCTTCATTGGGTTGAATGTGAGGTCTATTGCCTGCGTTATATCAGCAACGAAGGCAACCCAATTGCTCAAAAATAAAGGCGTGAAGGCTTTCTTGGTGAATGTAATGGAAACCAAGAAAGAGATGCCAACACTTGATGATGTGCCAATAGTAAGGGAATACCGTGATGTTTTCCTAGAAGACTTGCCTGATTTACCACCAAATCGACAAGTGGAATTCACAATAGACCTGCTTCCAGGAGCAGCACCTGTATCAAAGGCACCCTACATAATGGCACCAAAGGAGCTGCAGGAATTAAAAGTTCAACTGCAAGAGTTACTGGATAAAGGATTTATCCAACCCAGTGTGTTACCTTGGGGAGCTTCGGTATTGTTTGTCAAGAAGAAGGATGGGACATTTCGAATGTGCATTGACTACTAAGAATTGAACAAACTCACGATTAAGAACAAATATCCGCTTCCCCAGATTGCGGATCTTTTCAATCAATTAAAGGAAGCCAGTGTGTTCTCTAAGATTGACCTTAGGTCGGGTTGACATCAAGTGAGGATTAAGGAAGGAGATACACCTAAGACAGCGTTTAGAACACGTTATGGATATTATGAAATCTTGGTTATGCCTTTTGGACTCAGCAATGCACTGGTAATATTTATGGATCTCATGAATCGAGTTTTCCATCCGTATCTAGACAAGTTTGTGATTGTCTTCATTGATGACGTTTTGATCTTCTCATGAGATAGGACTAAACACAAGGAACATTTGAGTGTCACCTGAGAAACCCTTCACAAGTAGAGACTTTATGCCAAATTCAAGAAGTGCGAATTTTGGTTGGACAAGGTAGTCTTTCTTGGACATATAATCTGAGCTAGAGGAATTGAAGTGGACCCAGCTAAAGTAGAGGTGGTGAGTAACTGGAAGATGCTGACTAATGTGAATGAAGTTCGTAGTTTTCTTAGTTTAGCATGGTACTACAGAAGATTCATCGAAGGTTTTGCGAAGATTGCAGTGCCCATGACACTTCTAACCCAGAAGGGTGTTAGTTATCAATGGACAGATAAGTGTGAGAATAGTTTCCAGGAGCTGAAGAAGAGGTTGATTACTGCACCAGTCCTGACTATACCCGATGGCAGTGAGGGATTCGTTATCTACAGTGATGCATCTAAATTTGGTCTTGGTTGCGTCCCAATGCAAAATGCAAAGGTAGTAGCCTACGCCTCCAGACAATCGAAGAAACATGAGGAAAACTATCCAATCCATGACTTAGAACTTGTTGTTATTGTTCATGCTTTGAAGATATGAGGCAAAGGAGGTGGTTGGAATTAGTCAAGGACTACGACTGCACCATCCTCTATCACTTAGGGAAAGCTAATGTGGTTGCTGACGCTTTGATCCGTAAAGGAGGAGGAAGCATATCTTGTATGTTGACTAGTCAAGAACGTTTGATTGAAGAGTTCAATAAGATGAAGCTGGAAATTGTAGTGCCACCAGCTAGGGCTAATGTGGTCCTAGCGACCTTCGTTGCAAATCCCACACTTCGAGAGAAGATAGTTGAACCTCAGCATAGAGATGAATTTCTAGAGGAGCTGAGGAAAAGATCCACATGTGGTACCATCAAGGGATTTACCATAGCTCCAGACGGGGCTCTAGTATTTTGCAGTAGAATATGTGTGCCAAAGAATGAGGATATCCGCAGAGAGATTCTAGAAGAAGCGCATATTACTCCATATGTTGCTCACCTCGGAATCAATAAGATGTACCAAGATTTAAAGAAAGTCTTCTGGTGGAGAGGTATGAAGAGAGGTATAGTCTTGTTCGTCCAAAGATGAATAACTTGCCAATAAATTAAGGCAGAACACCAATGACCAACTGGTCTCTTACAACCGCTAGAGATACCAGAATGGAAGTGGGAGCATAGCACAATGGATTTCTTCGTTGGATTACCGAGATCAAAACGTGGGAACGATGCAATTTGGGTTGTTGTGGACCATTTGACCAAGTCAGCCCACTTTTTGCCGATCAAGATGACATTTGGCTTGGATAAACTAGCACAGATATATCTAGAAGGAGTATTAAAACTCCATGGGGTCCCTGTATCTATCATCTTATATCGAGATCCAAGATTCACTTCTCATTTTTGGCGAGGCCTGCAGAAGGCCATGAGAACTATTCTCAAATTTAGCACTGCTTTCCACCCATAATCAGATGGATAGATTGAGAGGACAATCCAAACAATGGAGGATATGCTAAGAGCATGTGCTTTGGGTTTTGGAGGAAAGTGGGAGGAATATCTACCCTTAGTCGAGTTTGCCTATAATAATAGTTTCCAAGCCACCATAGGAATGGCACCCTATGAAGATCTTTATGGGAGAAAGTGTACATCGCATTTGTATTGGGATGAGGTTGGAGAAAGAAAGATTCTAAGCCCCGAGATAATTGAAAGGACAATTAAGGCCATTGAGAAGATTAGAGTGAGGATCAAGATGGCTCAAGGTAGACAGAAATCCTATGCAGACAGAAGACGGAAGAAGTTGGAATTTGCGGTTGGGGATAAAAAAAATTTCTCAAGGTAGCACCCACAAGAGGAGTTGTGCGTTTTGGCAAGAAGAGGAAGCTACGACCGAGATTTATTGGGTCGGATGAGATCTTGGAACGTGCGGGAGAGGTGGCATATCACCTTGCACTGCCACCCGATCTCTCCGGAGTACATGATGTTTTCCATGTTTCCATATTGAGGAAGTATGTATTTGATCCAAAATAAGTGATTCGCCATGAAGGGCTAGAAATTGAGAATGATTTGTCCTACGAGGAAAGGCTGATTACTATACTCGATCGAAAGATCAATAAGCTACGAAATCGGGAGATTTCCTTAGTCAAGGTTCAATAGGCCATGGCAAAGAAGAGGCCACTTAGGAGCTCGAGAGCGAGATTTTGGCCCAATATCCAAACTTACCTAGAATAGGTAACTTTTAAATTTCGAGGACGAAATTCTTTTAAGAGGGGGAGGATATAACAACCCGGAATTTCTAGTTGCATTTTTTTTATTTGAATCGAGTGAAAATATATTAGTTGCATTATTTTGTGTGCATTTTACTTGCTGTAATTATTTTTCTTACACTTATAATTATTGATCTTTATAAATAATGGTATAATTGATATTTTTAAACGGATCGGGATGCGAACGTTTAAATAGACAACACTTAGACGCTATATTACTCAATAATATAGAGAAACCTACATTTTTATGGTAAGCCCTCTCCATAGGATTACTAACCTAAAAACCAATGGTCGAAATCCACGATTTTATGCCCACAATATTGCCCAAAACCAATGGTTAAATTCCACGATTCTATGCCAACAATATTGCCCAAAATTAATGGTTAAATTCCATGATTTTATGCCCATAATATTGCCAAAACTACTAGCCGAACCACGATTTTATTCCTACGGTTTTGAACTTGGTAGGTCTATAAATAGAGGTGTGAGGAAGCCTTCATTCCATCACCTCCTCCCACCAAAACATAGCTTGAAGTCTTCCTTTCTTCTCCCATAAAGCATAGCTAGTAAGTCTTGTCTCTTTCCATCTCAAATGTTTCATTCCCAACCACCAAAATCCAGCAAAGTCGCCGGAAAACTGACCCGACAACTTTTTAGGCTCGTCGGATCAGCTACTGGCCCATTTCTATTTTCGTCCCTTTACCAAAACCCATATTTCTTGTTCAATATGATAGGGCTTGGCGAGAGGATTTTGGACCAATTTTCGAAATCGTAATCCAAGCTCTAGAACTCCGGTTATGGCCGATCAAAATTTAGGCGAAACCCATATAACCGAACCACCTTCTACAAGGAGCCATAACTTTTTGTTCCAAACTCCGATTCTATTGTCGCTGGTCATTCTAGAAATATCTTGACGAGATCTTTCCGTAGCCATGTCCCAATTGAAATTCTGACGACTGAGTCGCCAGAAAAGTTTGGTCAAAGTTGTTGCAGAAGTTCATGTACCATCTTTTGAAAATTAGATATTCCTTAGGGGCTAAAATGCAAGTTTTTATTTTCAAATCTGCCCTTAGTCAAATTCATCCTTTTTTAAAGTCAATCAATCCATGTATTTACGAAAATTTCACTGCCCTTTTTACAAAATTGCCACTCTTTTTCTAGAAATTATAACAATACCACTAGACTTTCAAAGTGTCAGAAAATGCTCATTTTTAACCCGATTCGCCTCAAACCAATTGCCGAAGAACCCCAACTTCAAAAAATCTATAGTTTTACATAGAAATATGAATCTGAAATATTTTATAAAATTACAAAATGGTCCCTCAACTTTTATAAAATTACAAATAATTGTCCAAAATCTTCAATTTATGTTTAGTCCTAGTACCCACCTATGCTAAGAAAGATATTCTATATTGTAGGACTAAAAGAAGTTGAAATAGAAGATGACTTCCGTCTAGAGAAGGGCTATACGACCAACTAGTCGTACGCACTTCTAGGTGGGGTAACTCTATGTGGCTATTTTATGTTGTCTACTTGTTTTCATGGAAATTATTGTTATAATGGGTTTACATGAATGTTGTTTTCGCCTATGTTTGTGGGAAAAATATGTGAAATTTATATGAACTTGTGAGAAATTTATGTGCAATTATGAGTAAAACCATATTATGTTTATTGTATGTGGGTAATACCGTACTAGCTATGTTAGGACTGCGGGTAAACAGTACATGCTATGAATTATGGACCGTACACGATTGTGCTTATGGATAAAATCGTATATGATTATGCTCACGGGTAAAACCATATATGATTATACTCTATGGATAACACCGTACATGTTATGGATCGAAAGATCACCCTCGAGTCGCTTCTGAATATGTTATGCTGCTCGAGCAGGGCAATGTGTGCCCCACCTATGTGCTCCTATGTGTATCTATATAGTATGTATATATGTGTATATTTATTTTAATTTAGATTCCAATATGTTTTTGCATTTGTTTTATGTGTTGATGGTATATGCATTATTTATGTAGTTGTCCGTTATTGTAGTTCTTTGTATAACATCTAAGTGGGCAACCGAGTAAACCCACGGAGTGTTTTTCTCGAACACTCACCCTCCTCCTTTCAGGTACTAACGTGGAAGAGGAATGGAGATTGATATGAGCCCTTGTCTGAAGTGAAAGCTACTAATATTTGATAAAGAGCTTTATTAAACTCTATTTTATGGGACATGTAAGCAAACTGTGAAGATTTCGTTATGCACTTCCGCTTTAAACTTTGTTAAACTACTTTTTCATACTATACAATCTCTATTTAAAAGTTATGATGAGTTATTTTGTAGTAATTATGAGCTTCCGATTGTTTTAAGATTGTGGTAACGTGATTTACAAACGTCTTTTAAGTATTTATTATTTCGAGCAAAAAATATCATCAATTAAAGTTCAAGGATTTTATATGTTTTAGTGACGTTGCCTATTTTTCTAATAAATATAAGTTTCAATGAGATGAGGACGTCACACAAATAATGAATTCACACTGACCCTTTATTTTAATAAAGAAATCATTCATAATTCAGGTTGTTAAAAACATTTTGAGCATAAATTTATCGAATATTTAGAATACCTAAGTACTAGAACACTATTTTACGAAATCTAGAAAATATTGAAACACATCAAATAATCTTAACTTTGTAAATATAAATTATCATCTTTAGCAGCGGAAGAGAAATATAGAACAATTTCCTAACTAATCAATTGTAACTAACAGTACCAAAATACCTTTATAAACTTAAAAGTCATATCATATTGTACTTTCAAATAACCAAAGCATAAACACTTAATAAATAAATACCTAGATCAACTAGCAGGAAATTTCAAATTAACAATAAACACAAGAGAAAAAAAATATCCAGCTTAAACATAAATATTCATAAATAATTAATTCTCATGATTTGCCGCCCGCCTCAACTGCCATCACACAGCTCCAAGTCAACCTGAGGATCAATAAAGACTGGGGTGAGCTTACTTTAGCTCGGGGAGATTGTACAAGTCAATATCAAACATACAGTTGAAACATCATGTAGAATAATTAACTTAAAACTTATAACATACACGTACACAGGTTTCCCCGGATCACAACAACTTATAGGATTGATCAATCAACTTATAAATGCAACTTAATTCTTGCATTTCATACATAACAATTAATTCACATAAAAGAATCAAACAAGTAAATTCAACATGACAAGTAAAAATCCCCACCTTAAAACAATTTGGATAAACCTTGAAATCTCTCGTAAGGCCTAACCACCGTATTCTCATTAAGTAATGGTTCTTAATTAATCTATTTATTAAACCTGAACATTAGTTAAAATAAAATTAATATAATAATAAATATGGGAAACAGGATAAAAGTTAGCTTGGAATGATCCTCAATTTGTTTCTCATTTAAGAACCTAGAGAACTAAATAGAGAAGTTGTGAAATTTCCAATTAAATGGGACCACCTAACCTTTATTTCTTTTATTCAATGATTAACTACTCCCGCTCTTTGTTACCACGCTTGCACGCACAAATTAGCATCGTCACTGCTCACACACATACACACACTTGAAGAAACACACATACACAGCCACGCCACATACACACACTATCACAACACATACGCCGTCACACACACAAACAGGCACAAGGACGCAAAAAATCCCGGCCCCGATCCCCTTCGTACTAACTTAACATTCTCTTCCCCTAGTGCCTATAGAAGAGCAACAATAGCGTATACCCCGGATTGGCTCAATCTAAAGATTGGAAACGGAATGAAAAGGTAAAAAATAGATTACCTCCTGCTACAGTCGTGGGAAGAAAGGGGAAAAATTGTTGATGAGAAGATCGCGAATTGATTTGGCGTATTTGAAGTATTCTCTGTTTAGTTGTACGGCCACATATTCATTAGGTAAGTATTTAGGGGTATACATATATTAGGTTTAAGCTTAAGGATTTCTATATCTTGAAAGATTATCCTCACTCTTGTATATATCTGATCAACAAACACTGCGATATAAAGACACTTTACGAATATGTAGTTGGGAAAATAATTATGATTTGGGCCAACTAATGAGCCATCCTCATAAAATTAAAAAAAAAAAAAATGACTGTAGGTCCAAATAAATTAAATAAGAAATTAAGCCTAAAGTAAATAATAATGCATGAAATGGACTAATTAATACGACACATGAACATAAAAATAATATCGTATATATTGGGCTCAATTATAAATTACAGATATAATTTCTTTAATTATAATTGACTTATAATAAATAATATTATTTTGGGCCTAGAAATATAATTAGGTCAAAACTTGGAAAAACTAAAATAAGATATAACATATAAATTATATATATATATATAGAAAAATATTAATATGCCACATAAATATTAATAAAATAATAGAAGAAAAAGTCGGGCGTTATAACAGTAGACTCTCTAATTTGATATATTCATCAGTTCATCTACTAGAATTGAATATGCTACGATCCGAAGTGCAGTTGTTATCTTTTGGAGAGTAGACAAACCAAGTTTTCTTGCTGCATTTTTTCGCTGCATAAAATATTGATCCTGATTTTTGACAACGTCAACAATATGGAGGAATAAACTCCGAGGCATCCGAAAACACCGACGAAATTGATTTTCATTAAATTTTGGATTTTTATAGTATTCTCTGAAAAGGTTTCTGGCCGCTACTTCTGGATTAGGGCATATTGTTCTACGATCGGGAACTGAGCCTCCATGAGTGGGTTGAGCATTCCGTCGATGCCTAAGATATCCAGCCTAAGATATCCAACAAGCATGCCATTGTTATTGTGTATTTGTTGAACAATAAATTGTTCTTCCCTATCTATAGCCTTCTGACACTCATCATCAGATGAACTCGAAGGGGAAGAAGAAGATATGGTAGAATGACCAACTGAATAAAAAATCATTTCTTTCTTTTTTCAGACAAACAAAGTGATTGTTTCACCCTTGAAAAGAAGAAAAGGTAAAGTATAAAGCTAAAGTTGATAAGAATTACACTCTTGAAAAGACGAAAACTTGCAGGATGGTGGTGTGAATAAGTTGTTGGTATATGCTCAATATATAGATATTAAAAGCACAATCTGTGTGCTTTCACCCCTCATTGTTGACAACCCACCAAAACTTTCAACCTCAGCCCAACACCTAAAGTAGAAAGCACAATTTATGGGTTATCAACAACTAAAGTGTGCTTTCACCACTAGTCATTGATAACTGTAGCGCCCTGATTTCAACTTTCGAGATCGAGGTGTCACGGTGGGACAAGTTCATACATTCTTTTCTTTAAACTTTAAAACCATATAAGTGGAAGCATTTGTGATTCTGAAACTAGTCATTATTCAAAAAATACAGAAAATAAAGTTTCGAAATATATAGATATATGCGGAAGCGTAAAAGTATTACAGACTTGAAATATAAATTATTTATGATCGTCATCAAAATATTTTTATAAGTATCACGAGCCATAGTGGAGTTAAATGGAGCCCACGAGATCCGCAACAGACCGATGCACATCTCCTTCATCCTGAAATGTTATTAGGGGTATGAGTTTCAAAGAATAGATAAAGTCAATCACATAAACATTCATATATAGGTAATGCCCAACTCTAATATATAGGTAGTTATATTATGTAGGATAGATAAAGTCACTCACATAAACATTCATATATTGGTAATGCCCAACTTTTAAGGGGTCCAATACCAAACCCAACTCATACGGGGTTAATTTATGTGGCCCAACTTTTACGGGGTCCAACCCAACTCATACAAGGTTAATTTCTCAAGCCCAACTTTCACGGGGTCCTGTACTTTTAAAATATGTATAGGAACGCAAGATCAATTGAAATCAATATGCATTACACTATAACTTTTCTGTCTCATACCCGTAGGCAAAAATCAAGATATAACAATATAAATCATGTCCACATTATAACTGAAAGCTAATTTGCAATCATCATTACCCACCTGTTTGAATTTTAGAAAGTAGAGTCAGGGAATGTTCTTCGCGTGATCCCGAACTAAGTCTGCACACCTATCGAGTATCCTATGTCACATATCGGGTTCTTTTTTATCTTTAATAGAATTTATATTCTCAAATATTTTCTTAAGTATAGACACTTTTCTAACTTACGTTTTTATTAAAAATCAAACATGAAATAATTTTCAAAACAACTATATAACATGATAAACGACTTTATTTCACTCATATACAAATCTTAAAAGTATAACTTATTTTCAAAATTAATATTTAATTATAAATAATTCACTTAATAATTAATATTTAAATATTTAATTAACCAATTAACAAATAATTTCACATAATACAAACTATAATCGCATAAAAGATATCACGTACATCTCAACTTAATTAGCGTCTCACGTACAATATAAATATACAAGTAACAAAATATCTATTTATTGTTCATAAATATCTATTTACTATTCACAAAAATATCTTCTTACAATTCATTTTTCCTAAAAAAATATTAAAATCTCCCATAGTGTTCATTTTTATTTTTCATGTATTCTAAATTTATTTTCCATTTCTTTATATTATGAATTTTCTAGAAAATCAAATATCTTATGAATATTTATTTTCTTTAAAAATTCATAAACTGATTTTTCCTTGGAATAAAATTCTATAAAAATACTTTTTGTATTTCTAGTTACTTATATACCATTGATATATCAAAATAAATCTAAACAAAATCATTTCCTATTTTTTTCTAAAATAGGCGAACATCCTAGGCTTTTCCCCAAGTAAAAATTATATTTTATTTTCTTACACCTCAATTAGAGATACAATTATATCATCATATATATATATATATATATATATATATATATATATATATATTAAAACATGATAATATGTTAGTTACAAGAAGTAAAAATTAAACCTCCCTTATTTTTCTTATATTTATTCCATTATAATCCTATTATCTTTCAAAATTTAATATAATAGCTTCCAATAATTATTTAACTATTTTGACAATATAAATATGTTTATACATAGATAAACGAAACCTGAAAATTTAAATTATCAGTTTATAATTTTCTGAAAAACAAAAAATTAGAAATCCATTTAAAAATCTTCTAAAATATATATTTCACTCTTTAATTCCCTTTTTAAATTTTTCAATTTCAAATATATCATGTATATAACTTATTATAATTACATATGTGAACAAAATAATGTTTTCAGATGTTTTATTATTTTCAAATTTATCCAGTTTTTTTTTCTTTTTGTTTTCAAGAAAAATTGTTTATTTATTTTTAAAAATATTTTAAATCCTTCTTTTAAATTTCCGACTTCAAATATATCATGTATATAACCTATTATAATTATATGTGTGAAAAGAATAATATTTTCAGATGTTTTATTATTTTCGAATTTATCCAGTTTTTATTTTTAAAAAATGTTTATTAGTTTTAAAAATATTTTAAATCCTCTTTTTTATTTTTCGACTTCAAATATATCATGTATATAACTTATTATAATTATATATGTGAGAAGAATAATATTTCCAGATTTTTTATTATTTTTGAATTATCCAGTTTTTATTTATTAGTTTTAAAAATATTTTAAATTCTCTTTTCAATTTTCCGACTTCAAATATATCATGTATAAACTATTATATTTATATATGTGAAAAGAATAATATTTCCAGATGTTGTATTTGTTTTCGAATTTATCCAGTTTTTATTTCAAAAAAATGTTTATTAGTTTCAAAAATATTTTAAATCCTCTTTTTAATTTTTCGACTTCAAATATACCATATATATAATTTATTATACCTTTATATACAAAATGATTTTTTTATAATATATAAAAAATAAAAATTAACAGCCTTATATTTATGTCTATGTGTGTGTGATGGAAACAAGGGAGAAAGTAATAGGTGAGCTTGCAGAAATCGAAGCGCCAGGATCAGACGAGAGAGATAGATATGACTTTTAGTCAGCTGATTAGATCCTATTAGGAACGGAACCTGCAGGGGGATCGCTTTGATCGAGGAGTTGGGCTTTTCTTCGCCGGTGAATCGATTACATTATGTACCAATTAACTTGTTGGTTCAGAAGATGGATTGGACTTCGTTCATGGTTCATCGCTCGCCACCACCAGGAGATCTATTTGGAGGCGGATCATATTGGTATTCCCCTGAGAGGAAAGTACTGGCGGAGAGGGAAGGGGGAGTTGTCTTCCTATTGTCACAAAGTTCGGATGGATAGTGGTGGATTAGTGATCCATGGAAGATAAGAGCCTTTCAGCCAACGGGGTAGGAGGAGGTCGTTAATGACCAAAGCCTTTCTCGCGAGCCTGCACATATACATATAGAAAGGGCTTCTTCGATCGCAAGAAAGAATGGACAAAACCAGTACGATTGAAAGTAAGCTCTGGGACTTGAAGGCAGAGAAGGAGCCGGTGGAGTCAGTAAAGGAGAATAGCTAAGGAAGGCTAATGACAAAAGAGAGAAGATAATGCGAAAGAATCCCCACCAAAAGCTTTCAAGTGATCCGCGTTCGCAGAATCGGTTATGAAGAAGTTGTATCAGATACAGACAAAGAGATCCTGCAAGAGCAGGCTAAGCAACTAGAAAGCGTATGAGAGCGAGTTAAGAAAACGATAAAGTAGCTTCACGAAGGACTCCTCTTTATGTATGTGCTGGTGATGTGAGAGTACTGTTCTAGGCGGTGGAATACAATTAATTATTTGACCCGGACGGGTGCATTATCTGAGTTAGACCTAGCTATAGAGGTCTCTTTTAAACCTCCAGCGCCCTCAATTTACCGGACCAAATAGGAATAGGTAGCCAAGATCGGAGGTGGTTGAGAGTTGGCAAGATCGGATAGCTCCATTGTAGTGACAAATTCGCACTCTGTTCTATCCGGGAGATGCTTTTGCACGTTTGTGCACTTTGAAATCGTAGTTGGTGGCGGGATATGATTCAGAAGAAGAGTATGACAAACAACCTTACGAATCATGAATAGCACAAAGAGTCAGATAAGAACAGATGAACGAAGGCCAATCACACTTCTTCTCCTATGATGAATATGATGAAACGTGGAATTTTTTTGCAATAGTTGAAACGAGTGTGTGCGTGTGTATATATATATATATATATATTCTTTGAATTTATTAAAGTAGAATAAATCAGAAAAATATTTATCCCATTTTTTAATCTTCCTTTTTATTTTTCAACTATAAATATATCTTATATTCACTTCCACATACCCATTTACCTCATAAAATCATTTTCCAAATTTTATAAAATTTCGGCATTATAACGACGCAAAATGATCATTTATAGAAAAACAAAAATAGGGGAAGTTGTTTCATTCTTCATCATATTCTCAAAAACAAAATAAATAATAAATAATTCAACAGTATTTAAAGAAAGCAGTAAATACATTGAGGGGTTGAGCTCCTATTATATCGTTTACATAGTATTAGTTTAAAATAATATTTCTTCGATTTCAACGGGGGAAATAATTTTTCCTTGCCTTCCTACATGTTATAAAACATTATCTCGGACTATATAGGCTTTAGAAAGTAGAAGAAGAACGTACACCAGAGCCGTAGGTCCGACCTGGATTCGAGAACTAGAACTCTCGAAATATTTCTACTACTACTAGAAAATAAGAACTACTACATTTTATTCGTGAATTTTCTATTTTACAACTATATTTTGAAGACCATATAAAACTCATTTTTAAATTTTTCATTTTTCATTTATCCCAAGTATAGTTTTTAACCATCCCATTTTCTTAATTTCATCCTTTTCTGCGTTTAAAATTTTATCCGTAATTTTTTTGTTTTATAACTGTATCATGTAAACTATCTCAAGCACTTTTTTTTTTACCATTCCATCTACCTAGTTTTATCATTTTCCGAGTCTGAAATTTTATCCGTAAATTTTCATTTTATAACTGTATCTTGAAAACTATCTTAAACTTATTTTTAATTTTTTCTTTTTACAAATATCTTAAATACAGAGTTCAATTTCCGAATTTCTTCCTGTTTTGAGTTAGAAATTTTATCTATAAAATTTCTGTTTTATACGTGTATCTTGAAAACTATCAAAAACTTACCTTTAAATTTTTCTTCCTTCAAATACTTCAAGCATAATTCTTAACCATTTCATCTACCTAGTTTTACCCTTTTTCGAGTCTGAAATTATATCCGTAAATTCTGGGATTTTAGAGATAATGTTATTTACTTGTTATAAACAAGATTTTAAATTTTATTTGTTTCATATATATTGAACCCGATAGTAAATCTTTTTTATTTCTTAAGTCTCACATTTTTCTGAGTCGTAGGTGTGGATGAGTTTTGGCATCGCGGTATCAATTTTCTGACCAAAAAAATCACAAAATTTATTTTGTTAGGTAAATATTGTGAAGAATGAATGATAGTATTTAAAAATATACTAATATTTTCATAAGGATCAAAGGTCCGGGGTATTACATCCTCCCATCCTTAAAAAATTTTCGTCCTCGAGATTACTACTAGCTGACTTAGGCTAGTATATGGGATACTTGGCTATGATTTCATCTTCCCTTTCCCAAGAAGCTTCTTCATTTCCATGTCTACTCCACTGAACCAAAACTAATGGTATGTTTTGATTCCTAAGGGTGTGTACTTTCTTCTCAAGTATTGCTATTTGTTTTTCATCATAAGTGAGGTCCATACCAACCTCTAAGTTCTCGAAGATAATAAGGTGATCGAGATCATAGATGTACTTTCTCAACATAGAGACATGGAAAACACTATATACAACCGCTAACTCAGGTGGTAAAGCAGTTTGGTAAGCTACATCTCCTACTTTTCCCAAAATCTCGAAAGGTCCGACATATCTTTCCTTAATTTTCTCTTCTTTCCAAAACCCAAAACTCCTTTCATAGGTGCTACCTTAAGAAACATCTTATCTCCAACCTCAAAATGTAAATCCTTTCTCCTTGTATCAGTATAGGACTTTTGTCTATCCTAAGTCGTTCTAATCCTCTCCCATGTTTTAGAATTTACTTCATTTGATCTATTAATAATATCAGGTCCTAACATTTTCCTTTCGCCACCTCATCCCAAATCGAAGATCAACATTTCTATCATAAAGTTCTTCATATCATGTCATCCCGATAGTTGCTTGATAAATATTATTATACGCACTCTATCAACTATCTCCAAAATCTACCACACACCGTCCAAAGCATATAAAATAAGGTCTGGATGGTTCTCTCGGATTGTCTATCGATTTGAGGATGATAGGTTGTACTAAAAATTAGTTTTGTTCTCATCGCACTTTGCAAACTCTTCTAGAAGTTCAAGTAAAATGTGAATCTCGATCAGAAAGGATCGATACCAGCACTCTTGTAACCTAATGATTTCATTAGTTATAAATATGCAAGTTGATCCATACTATAGGTCATCCTAATTGGTCAAAAAGTGTGTTGTCTTTGAGAGTTGATCTATGATAACCTAAATTGTTTCATATTTTCTAGGCTTTCGTGAAAATTCTGTGATAAAGTCCATGTCTATGTGTTCTCATTTTCATTCTGAGATTTCTAAGGGATTTAGAAAACTAAAAGTTCGATAATGTTGTGCTTTGACACATTGACAAGGTAAACATCGACTAATATATTGTGCAATAGATCACCTCATCCCTCTCCATCAAAATATATCACATAAGCCTTTGCACATCTTTGTACCACCTGGATGTATGGTATGAGGTGTATCATAGGCTTCTACCAAAATAATTTTCCTAAGTACCTTGTCATTTGGTACACATAACCTTCCCTTGTAGGTTAGTATTCCATTAGCTTATTCGATGAATTTGTTGAACTATCTCTCTTGATAGCTCTCTCCTTCATTTTATTTAGAAATCTAGCCTTCCTCTATTCATCCTTGATACATTCTCCCAAAGTAGGTTATGGTTAGTGATGAAATCACGACTGTGGTGCAGGATGCTTTGATAAATTCTACATATAGGTTGACGAACTCTCTCACTAACTCGTCTTGGTTTTGGCATAGCTACAATCTGTCCTTTGGTTTTTCTACTAAGTGTGTCTGTTATGACGTTGGCCTTTCCTAGGTGGTAAATAATGGTGCAGTCGTACTCCTCTACAAGTTCTAACTATCTTCTCTAACGCGAGTTAAGTTCTTTTTTAGTGAAAGATGATTTTAGGCTCTTATGATCACTGTAGATCTCACATTTACTACCGTAAAGTTAAAGTCTCCATATCTTTAAGGCATGTACTACTACATCAAATTCTAAGTCGTGGGTTAGGTCATTTTTCTCATTTGGCTTCAACTATCTAGATGTGTAAGCTATGACTTTACTTTGTTGCATTAGGACACATCCCAGACCAATCCTGGAACAATTTGTAAAGATTACAAATCCTTCAGATCCATCTGGAATAGTTAAGATAGGTGCGGAAGCTAATCTATTCAACTACTTAAATTCTATTTATGTCATACGATATCATACTTTCAATATTGGTATTGATCATGATATTACATCTATGGTAAACTCAAATTATCAATCAGGTGGTATTCTTAATAAACTCTTCTAGAAACACATCTATGTAATCTTTAACTATTGGCATCAAAAGAGGTTTGTTTGGTGTCATTCCTTTATGACTTCCATGCAGATATCACTTTCAATCTTAGAACTTTGGTGTTCTACGAAAAGTAAACAGAATTCCTCTAGGTCCATCTATTTCTATCTTTCGATAAACACATCAAGTTGTGGCTCTATTCTTACTAAGCTATTCTAATCCCTAGACAATATTCAAACCTTTCATCCTAAGCACATGGAGATTGGTTTGTTTCATGTTTATCAAAGTTAAGTTTCAACTTAGATATGGCATCCTCAGTATGAAAAGTATCTCATGAGGGCAAACTTATAGCTAATCCTTCACTTCTATGTTCTCATTTCAAACTTAATTTCTCCCCAAAGTTCACCGAAATGAAGATGTTTGATGAACCCATATCAAAAGAACATTAAGAACTAACTGGATACATGTTAGATTCTTTCTCTAATTCAATCATGGCGTTCACTTTCACCTTTCTTTTCTTTGCTTTTCTTTTCTTTTCTTTTCTTTTCTTTTTTCTGGTATGTGGTTATTTCCTTCGTGTTGTGTGTTCACTCATAGTTGTTCAATCCTATAGTCATTTCCTAGTGGTAGTGCTCTAACATTATTGTTGTTGCAATTTTGGACCACGTGCCCTGGTTGCTGGCATTTATAAAAAAAATTCTTTCCTAGTTAAACGTTCTCCAAAATTGGATTTGCTACACTTAGGGCCATAATGTATGTCTACTATATTCGAAGCATGAACGAGGCTAAGTGGTCTCACCCTCCTTATTAGGTTGTTATTAGGATGATTCATGTTACGATTATCCTATTTCCTTTTCCTTATGAATTTATGCGGCCTCTGATTGCACTTCAAGTTCTAACTTATGGACTCTCTCTGTGCTTTCTCAAAAATCTCATGTGTAACTTGTTAGCCTTAAAACTGATACAATACCTCCAACTTTTGGACGTAAACCTCACTCAAAATGTCTGACCTTTCTCTAATCAGTGTCCACTAAATGCATAGCATATTTGGATGGATGGTCGAACTATGTTCGTATCCTATCACAAGAATAGTTCCATTGCCATAGGTTAATGAATACTACTTCTTTGACATCTCAAAGAGATTGTGGGAAATAACGGTTGATTGGGGCTTTCTTATAGTGATCACAAGTCATATTCAGTTTCTATCATCAGTCATAGTCATTTCATGTGACCTCTACCAATGGTTAACATCTTCTGCAAATTGAAATTCCGCACATGATACCTTTTGGTAATACGTCATTTCCATATGATCGGGGAAATTCTCAATTCTAAGATCCATTCTTTTGTAGTTATAGATCCTACTCTAAGCCTAGGTGGTGTAAAACGATAAAAAAAAGAATTCACTACGTAGTTTTCTTAGTGGTTCTTCTAGCCGCCTTAGCCCTACGACCCTGTAATAATCCTTGTTTGGTGCTTAAATGTAGGGCAACGACTGGGTGTAGTGTAGATTTTAGATCTTGTCTAGGGGCATGATTTCAATAGGCACGTGCTACGTGCTTCCTAACAGTCATCATAGTATGTATCGTACTGTTTAGATCATATTTTTTATTCAATCTTTCTTTGTGTTTCCCAAACAGGATATATTTTGGAAATTTATCAAAACTTTCTTTCTCAAAATCATACTTATTCAACATACTTACATTTTCTCGTATTTTCTTTCATAAGTTTATAATTTATTGGCAAACATAACATAATTGTTATTTTGCATCATAACATCTTCACATGTTATGAAATATGCATGAGTGATGGAACATTTCGAATTCATAAAAATGTAACCTCTTTTCGTGAATAAAATTTCTAATAACATTTTTCAAAATTTTCTTTATCATAATGACACTTTCCCTACATACTTACTTTTTCCCCATCTCTTCTAATAACATTTTTCAAAATTTTCTTTATCATAATGACACTTTCCCTACATACTTACTTTTTCCCCATGTCTTTTCTACATTTCTTCATAAATTTCTTAGCAATCATTATGTAATCGTCATTTCCATCAACTTATTAAAGTGCACAAATGAGAACATTTCAAAATCATAGTAATGCAAATTCTTTCAATGTTTTAAAATTAATAATGACATACCTTGGAATAGTGCAGGTCCATAACGTAATCTCGGCTCTCTCGTCCACTTCCACAAATTTTACAAAGTATTGTATTCCATTTTAGTAAGATTGCTAATGTTTTGAAAAAAAAAAATTCTTTGAAAAGTTAGCATTAATTATTCGAGGATAGTAATTACTCTCGTACCACTATATAGTGCCCCGATTTCACCTTTTGAGATCAAGGTGCCACGGTGAAGTTTAAACATTCTTTTCTTTAAACTTTAAAACCATATCAATGGAAGCATTTGTGATTCTGAAACTAGTCTTTATCCAAAAAATACGGAAAATAAATTTTCGAAAAGTATAGATATATGCAGAAGCGTACAAGTATTACAGACTTGAAATATAAATTATTTATGATCATCATCAAAATAGTTTTATAAGTATCACGGGCCCTTGTGGAGTTGAACAGAGCCTCGAGATCCCAACAGACCGATGCACATCTCCTTCATCCTGAAATATTTTTTGGGGTATGAGTTTCAAAGAAACTCGTGGATAACTCTGCAAGCAGTTATATTATGTCAAATAGATAAAGCCAATCACATAAACATTCATATATAGGTAATCCACAACTTTTACGGGGTCCAATACCAAACCCAACTCATATGGGGTTAATTTTTGTAGCCTAACTTTTACGGGGTCCAACCTAACTCATACAGGGTTGATTTTTCAAGCCCAACTTTCACGGGGTCATGTACTTTTAAAACATGTATAGGAACGCTATATCAATTGAAATCAATATGCATTACACTATATTTTTTATGTCTCAGACCAGAAAGCAAAAATCAAGATATAACAATATAAATCATGTCCACATTATAACTGAAAGCTAACTTGCTATCATCATTACCAAACTGTTTGAATTTTAGAAAGCAGTGTCAGGAAGTGTTCTTCGCGTGATCCAGAATTCTGTCCGCACAACTATCGAGTATTCTTTGTCACATATCGGGTTCTTTTTTTTTTTTTTTTTTGTCTTTGATAGAATTTCTATTCTCAAATATTTTCTTAAGTATAGACACTTTTCGATACGTTTTTATTAAAAATCAAACATGAAATAATTTTCAGACCAACTATATAACATGTAAACTACTTTATTTCACTCATATACAAATCTTAAAAATATAACTTATTTTCAAAATTAATATTTAATTAATAAATAATTCACGTAATAATTAATATTTAAATATTTAATTAACCAATTAACAAATAATTTCACATAATACAAACCAAAATTGCATAAAACATGTCACGTACATCTCAACTTAATTAGCATCTCACGTACGACATAAATATACAAGTAACAAAATATCTATTTATTGTTCACAAATATCTATTTACTATTCATAAAAATATCTTCTTACTATTCATTTTTCCTAAAAATAATAAATCTCCCATAGTGTTCATTTTTATTTTTCATGTCTTCTAAAGTTATTTTCCATTTTTTTATATTATAAATTTTCAAAAAAATCAAATATCTTATGAATATTCATTTTTTTTTAAAATTCATAAACCGATTTTCCTTTGGAGTAAAATTCTACAAAAATACGTTTTGTACTTCTAGTTACTTATATATCAAAATAAAATCTAAAAAAAATCATTTCCTATTTGTTTCTAAAATAGGCGAAAATACTAAGCTTTTCCCCAAGTAAAAATTATATTTTATTTTCTTACACCTTAATGAGAGATACAATTATATCATCATCATATATCTCATATATATATATATATATAGACGGGTATTCCTTGCTCATTATCAGACAATCACTTATTCACAAACTTCGTGTGGGAGTACACGAGCTCTATCCGCAACCAGAAGGTAGGTTCTTCTCTCCATAGGAACAATAGGTAACCTTCTCTTCTACCGTAGATTGGCGTAGATAGACAAATAAGCTTTGTTTCATCCCCAAGACTCCTTTCTGCTGGTCCTTTCCTCTTCATCGATTAGAGAAAGCTCGGGCCAGGATCGAACTCTCCATGAAATTCATAGTTGCATTACTATATTGAAACATGATAATGTGTTAGTTATAGGAATTAAAAATTATGCATTCCTTATTTTTCTTGTATTTATTCATTATAATCTTATTATCCTTCAAAATTTAATATAACAGCTTCCAATAATTATTTTACTATTTTGAAAACATAAATATGTTTATAAATATATAAACTAAACCCGAAACTTTAAATTATCAGCTTATAATTTTTAGAAAAACAGAAAATTAGAAACCCATTTAAAAAACTTCTAAAATCAATATTTCACTCTTTAATTCCCTTTTAAATTTTCCAACTTTAAATATATCATGTGTAACTTATTATAATTAGATATTTAAAAAAAAGAATTTTTTCAAATGTTTTATTATTTTCGAATTTATCCAGATTTTTTTTCTTCAGAAAAACTGTTCATTTGTTTTATAAATATTTTAAATCCTCTTTTTAATTTTTCGACTTCAAATATATCATGTATATAATCTATTATAATTATATGTGTGAAAATAATAATATTTTCAGATGTTTTATTATTTTCGAATTTATCCAGTTTTTATTTCAAAAAAAATAAATTGTTATGAGTTTTAAAAATATTTTAAATCCTCTTTTTTATTTTTCGACTTCAAATATATCATGTATATAACTTATTATATTATATATGTGAAACTAATAATATTTCCAGATGTTCTATTATTTTCGAATTTATCCAGTTTTTGTTTTTTTATAAAAAAATTATTTATTAGTTTTAAAAATATTTTAAATCCTCTTTTTAACTGTTCGACTTCAAATATATCATGTATATAACTTATTATAATTATATGTGTGAAAAGAATAATATTTCCAGATGTTTTATTATTTTCGAATTTATCCAGTTTTTATTTAAAAAAAAAACTATTTATTAGTTTTAAATATATTTTAAATCCTCGTTTTAATTTTCCGACTTAAAATATACCATATATATAATTTATTATACCAAAATGAAAATTTCAGAATATATAAAAAAAATGAAAATTAACATCCTTATATTTGTGCACATATATATTTTTTTTTTCATTGAATTTAATAGAGTAGAATAAACTAGAAAAATATTTATCCCATCTTGTAATCTCCCTTTTTATTTTCAACCATAAATATATCTTAATAAAAAAATATCCTAAATTTATAAAATTTCGGCATTATAACGACACAAAATGGTTATTTACCGAAAAATAAAAAATAGGGGAAGTTGTTTCATTTCTCAACATATTCTCGACAACAAAATAAACAATCAATAATTCAATTATATTTAAAGAAAAAAGTAATACATAGAGGGGTTGAGCCCCTATTATATCGTTTACATAATAGTAGTTTAAAATAATATTTCTTCCATTTCAACGGGGGAAATAATTTTTCATTGCCATCCTACATGTTATAAAACATGATCCTCGGACTATATAGGCTTTAGCAAAATTAAAACCAAAGAAAAGAAAGTAGGAGAAGAACATACCTGGAGCCATAGGTCCGACCCGGACTTGAGAACTAGAACTCTCGAAATATTTTTACTACTACTAGAAACTAAGAACTACTACATTTGGAGAAATTTGGGAGAGAAGAAGTGAACTGGTGAGTTTTTGGAGTGTGGGTGGGGGAGGGGGAGGGGGGGTTGTATTTGTAGAAAAAAAAAAGTGAATAATAAGGAGGTTACTATTCTTGATATTTTCTATATCGGACAATTTTTCTGTTTTAGAAATTCATTTCGTAAACTATCTAGAACTCTTTTTTTTTTTCCTGCATCGCACATACTATAATAGATATCAAAAACTTAATTTTCAAATTTTCATTTTGTAAATATCTCAAACACCAGTTTTAATCATTCCATTTTTTCAATTTTAACCCTTTTCAGAGTCTGAGAAATTTTATCCGTGAATTTTCTATTTTACAACTGTATTCTGAAGACCATATAAAACCCATTTTTTTTATTTTTCCCTTTTCATTTATCCCAAGTATAGTTTTTAACCACTCCATTTTCTTAATTTTATCCTTTTCCGAGTTTAAAATTTTATCCGTAAATTTTCTGTTTTATAATTGTATCATGTAAACTATCATAACCTCATTTTTAAATTTTTTGTTTTTCCAAATATCTCAAGCATATTTTTTTATCATTCCATCTACCTAGTTTTATCCTTTTTCGAGTCTAAAATTTTATTAGTAAATTTTTATTTTATAACTGTATCTTGAAAACTATCTTAAAATTACTTTTAGTTTTTTCTTTTTACAAATATCTTAAATACAGAGTTCGATCATTCCAATTTCCAAATTTCTTCCTTTTCCGAGTTAGATATTTTATTCATAAAATTTCTATTTTATACCTTATCTTGAAAACTATAAAAAACTTACCTTTAAATTTTTCTTCCTTCAAATACTTCAAAAATAATTCTTGACTATTTCATCTACTTAGTTTTTCCCTCTGAAATTATATTTGTAAATTCTGAGATTTTTGAGATAATGTTATTTACTTGTTATAAACAAGATTTTAAATTTTATGTTTTGCATATATATTGAACCTGATAGTAAACATTTTCTTAAGTCTCACCTTTTTCTGAGTCGTTGGTGTGGATGAGTTCTAGCATCACGGTATCACTTTTCTGACCAAAATAATCTGAAGAATTATTTTGTTAGTTAAATATTGTGAAGAATGCATGATGGTATTTAAAAATATAATTTGAATATTTTCATAAGATCAAAGGTTTGGGGTATTGCAATAACCCACCAAAACTTTCATTCTCAACCCTAAACCTAAAGTAGAAAGCACAATTTGTGTGCTTTCACCGCCAGCCATTGATAAATCTCCAAAACTTTCAATCTCAGTCCAACACCTAAAGTAGAAAGCACAATTTGTGTGTTTTCAGCACCTGTAGTTGATAAATCTCCAAAATTATATCTCCTTCATTTTTCTATAAATGTAGAACGTACATGACAACCTTCCACACCCACTTCTTCTGCATTGTATCTCTTACTTCGACACATTCTGTTTTGAAATGCCTCATAAGCCACGCACTTGTGATTAACCTAATAATGGAGATTGACTTCTTGCTAGTATGTATCTTCACATCTCTCAAGACCCAATTGTAGATTCATACCAATCAAAAAATAAATTATGGAGGCGTGTTTCAGAGAAGTATCATGCTGAAAAATCAAACTATAGGATGTAAGATTTTGCCCAAAGATTATTGAAATGTCTCATGCTAATCGTTCTCAAAGATTGTAGAAAATTCAATGGATGTATCCATCAAGTTGAACTACATGGTCCAAGTGGTGCAAATGAACAAAATATAGTAAGTTGTTAGTTAATGTTTGACTTCTTGTAGTTCTTTTCCATCAAAAAATATCTTCTAATTTAAACTATGTGTTTAAATTTTGTAGTCAGACGAAGCGTACGATATGTTGAATCATAGGCAGGATATATATTGCGGGTTCAAGTTTGACCATGTATGGCCCATTATAAAAGTGTTGTGCAGTCTGAAGATGTAACTACAGAAAATAATATCAAGACTCCCCATTTTTCCCCTAATCCTTTGTTATCTTCAGTTTCTTTCAATTAAAGTGGTAGCGCGCGGGTCGTTAGACAGCATGTACCAAATTAGATATTTATAGTTCTGAATTCCCAACTCTACAAGTAGAGCGGTAAGTCGGATTGAACCTACAGAGAACGGTAGACTAGCGTTATCTTAATAAATCAAGCGATTATGAAATCTAAATAAAAGTAGAAACAAACAATGAAAGCAATAAAGGGGGGGGGGGCGTTGATTGTGATTATCAACTAAGAACTACCAAACTAACGCACTAACCAAACTAAATAACTCAAGACAATTAAACACTAAGAATTCAATTAACAAAAGAACACAAGACAATTAGAATGAGTTTTTGGTTTTTAATAATTAAGGAATCTACCCTTAATCTAGTATCCCTTTGACTTCAATGTATTATCCAACTATTATTGATGCCCAACCAATACAATCTAAGTCCCTATCCCACGAATTACTAAGTCTGCTCTACCAATCGTGTTATCTCGTATGTTTAGCTAATCGAAAGTCTGCTCTTCGACTAGCCCTATCCGATTAAACCAATCAAATCAATAAAGCACCAAGATAACGGAATAGATTTGACTTGAACCTCGAAACTCAGGTTTAAAGGTCAAATTCTACAATATCACCAACGACATCACTTGTTGTTCACTACTAGGGGAATTAGAGAACCTACAATTACGGATAGTGATCTCTAATTCCAGCAACACATCTACACACTCCCTAAAGGGTGATCAATCCAATAAAAAGTATGTAAACATGAATCAATACTAGCAAATAATTTAGAACACTTGAAATTGCATTAGAAAGTTCAACATATGATCAAGGGTAGAAATAGGGGTGCTACTCACCCATTAATACTAAAACTAACATAAATTCAATGTAAAAGCTAAGAAACATGATAAAAGTAAAGATGAAACCAAAAGTCTTGATTGGGGAAGAAGATCCTTCAATCCTTTGCCCAATCTCCCTTCTTGGTGGTCTTGGTGACTAGAAATGGTTGTTGGATATGTCCCAAGATAGGTCAAATTCGAAATGGAACTTATATATATAAAAGAAGAGTTGTCACTTGGCTTTAGGCAAAATCGGATTCACAGTTTTAAAACAGGTTAAACAATCTCGGCCAAGATTCAAGTGTGTCCCGACTGAGATGAAGCAATTAGGGTTTTATGCTTTGTGACTCGAAGGCTGATCTCGGTCGAGATGCAATTGTGTCTCGGCCGAGACGTAAAAAGGGGAATTTAGGGTTTTGTTAGGGTTTGGCTCATCTCGGCCGAGATTTGGGTTTCATCTCGACTGAGATCTTGATCCCTTGAAAACTTGGCTTTGCCCTGGAACGTCATCTCGGACCAGATGCATTGCCCGTCTCGGCCGAGATCTTCAACTCTTCAAACCTTCAATTCTTCCTTGGAAGGTCATCTCGGCCGACATTTGTTGCCTGTCTCGGCTGAGATCTTCCTTTAGCCCTGTTCTTTGTTGCTTCGATTGATCCATTGACCTGCGATCTTTTGATGCTCTTTTTCGATCCATTTGTACCTGTTTTAACATAAAAATGAACCAACCGCATTATTTTGTCCAATGAGAATTAAATGCATAAAATACACGTGAAATTACACACAAACATCACTAAATTGACACTTAAAGCGTCCTAAAGTGTGTGCACGAACACGTGTACTAAATCTCCCAAACTTAGAACTTTGTTCATCCTGAACAAATAAAGAAAAAGAAGAAAGGACACATGTTTAGTGCAGATTTAAGTGGCAATCGATTTCAGATTATTTTCTTAAAAGCAAGCCAAATGTGATAGTAAGGAGCATATGTGATAGACAAAATCCACTACTTTCGAGACTTGACATTCTCGACTTGAGATCTTCACCGGGTGAGTGTATCTCTCAACTCTCGAGTGTATCAAGTGGAACGCGTATACGCTCGCATTGAAATGCATGAACCGCCCACCATAGGCTTGCCAATCATCTAAACTCGAAAACGTACTCGACAAGTGTGGCAAAGAATCAAATAGGTCTTTATATAGGTTATAATGTTGGCTTGGGGCAAGGTGGGATAATTCTAGGTAAAAATGACTATAAAAACGGACTAAACGAGTGGGTCCTACCCGCCTACCCCTCAAACAATAGTCACTCTTCCTTGCTCTCTCAATTCCCAACCTACTGATCCCTTGTTTATCAACTCTGAATTGAAGTATATATCTTATGACCTTTTCAATTTTTAAGAGTGATGATCACAAGATGTGTGATTTTTACTAACCTCTCCAATTCTAACACTAAGAAAGTATATACAGTCAACTATTTGTTTTGTTTTTCTGATTTTTTTTTAAGTATAATAAATATTTACAGCCAAGACGTTAATAATCTCGATTTTTGCCTATTTTGTGAGTTTCCTTTCACCCTTCAACATTTTCCACTAGTCAACCCACATTTGATCTCAACTTTCCAACCGGACTACCTTGCAACTGCCTCCCTCATACTCATATAGTCCATTTAGGCTCAAAGGCGAAATGAAAAGGGAATTGGCTCATACAGTTGGTCATCAAACAAAAAGGCTTAAGCTCAAGGGGCTTACTAGGGACAATATTCAACTATTTGGTAGAAAGGGGATATTTTCAAGCTTTTAAAATAGGTTCAAATCAAGAAATGCCTAAAATTATTTTCAATGCCACAACAATGTACCGACTTTATTTGATATAGAGAATCAAGGCAAGTTCTAGAGACAATTAAATGTATTCAATGAATTCACACCAAAAGGAATTTTGACTTACTCCTAAAGTGGAAGTATCATTTTAAAGCTAAAAAACTCATTGGTAAAAATTTTGATCCCAAGTTTTGAATGCAAGTTGATTTTTCTTCAAAAGCCTATCATGCTCTATCAAGTGCTATTTTAAAAGAATTTGTTAAAAAAAATTCATCATTAACCAATGCCACAAGTTTCTTTCCTAAACGATACAATAACCTTTTCCTCGAGCGGCCAACTTGTATGCCTACCATCCCCTCCCCAAACTTTGCTGGAAACCAAGTTTATGGAAAATAGGAGTACGAGTTGGTGCTCGCCGAATTTAACCAATTATTAACCATTTATCCAAAACCACTAACTGACTAGCTTAGAAAAATCCTACTCCTAGAATGTGCAAGGTAACAAAATTAACTATCAACAAAGCAAACAACCAAATTGATCAATAAGAAAGCAATGGGCTCACAAGCCAAATAATGTCATCAAAAGTCAAGACAACAATCAAACTAAAACCAAAGCATAATCGGCACACAGGTCGTCATATCAATTTAACAAGCATAAGCAAGATATCAAATGGCTCACAGGCCAAAACCAACAATTCCAATAGTGCAAAGTGACAGAAATGAGGGCACACAGGCCAATAGAAATATTATAAGCAGTAAAGGAAGATAAGGAAAGATAAGAGAGGGTTCGGGAATTTTGAGCGGCCGAGAATGTCTTACTCCCTTTTTCTCTCCCAAACTTAGTTTTCAACTAAGTTTGTGAAGAAGGAGTAAGGCTTTCTCGGTACTCCATTCACAAAGACCGGGAAGGCCGAGAGCTCTAGCCGGTGAAACACCCTTTGATGGTGTTGAAAAGGTCGAGGAGCTTGGTCTGGTTTTCTTTAATGGTCTCTTTAATTCCTCTCAGTTCAGCTCCAAATGTCGTCTTCATCTCCACCAATTCGGCTACGATTCCTTTAGTTTTGTCTCCCATTACAGCCACCAGTCCTTCTTGCCTTTCTTGGAACTCTGACTGAGACAGCACAGTTGATGCTGGTCTCTTCTTTGACGGTCTATCTGGTTGGCTGCTACCTTCTCCCTCACCTCCCACGTTCCGAACCCTTGCCACCGGACATGACTTCTTCACTCTCTTAAACTTGGTCAATTCTTCACTTGTTGGTTCTTTGGACGCATTGATGTGCGCCTCTGAACTCAGCTCCAACTTCAATGTGCTCTTCAAATCAGTAATGTACGTCAAGTCGGGGTTAGATAGCCGGAGGTACGGTCCCTCGTTTTGAAGAACATAAGGGACAGACAGTCCCGAGGTTCCCTCGTAATACCCAAGCATTGCTATTCGCATATTCTCCATCTCCTCCCAGTCCAAGTAGTAATCATTACTGATATGTGTGTATTCTGGGAGGGACATGTTGTAATGCTCAAGAATGGGGGTAATCATGGCCTCGCAGTAGACCGGGTCTAGGACCTTCGTTTCCTTCTTCCTATATGTCCTCAACTCCTTCATTATCTTCTCAAAGCTCATTACTAAATCTTCTTGGAAATGCCTTAGTTTCCTGTTCACGATCGCCCATAAAATCTCCATCTCGTACAGGCGGGGGGAGCCGATCCCTTTCCTGCTACAAATTGTTGAGCTAAGCAGCTTCTGCAAGTGTTTAACAACTAGGCTTCGTATCGAAGTCAACCTAGAGCTCCTCGGGTCATAACCCTGTGGTGCAACTATTCCAGGAGCGGCAGTGATTTGCTCCCAGAATTGTTGCACATTGAACTCTCGTAAAGCCCCAACATCGCCGACGAGTGGCCTTTTGAAGCCATATATAACCCTCAAGTTATCGTGGCTCAAGGTCTTCATCTCATTCAAAAGCTTAAATGTGATGCTGGGGACCTTTGTCTTGCATGAAAGTGACTCCTCTCGGACTTTGAGGGTGCTAAAGAATTCTAGCACAAACTTGAGGAAGGTGGGTCGGGGTGTTAGGCATCGGGCAAGCCCCGCTTTTTCTAAAAGGTCATTCACGTTCTCCCTTATGCCCATGGTGTCCAAAATCTTCGGATCACCAAAACGGGTTGCCAACACCCCTCTCTTTATCAATTTGTCAAACCTTTTCTTTTGCTCGTCTGTGCTCATAATAATATCGAATTTGGAGGGTTTCGTGGGTCTATCTGTGGTTGCTGGAATTTCTAGTGTGGGATCCTCCGGTGTGTGCTCAATTACTTTTTCCTTGCCCTTGGCCTGACTTTTTCTGATTTTTTATGTTACACGCCTGCTTGAGGTGCCCTCTTGACTTGTATTCTTCTTTGTATTTTTCGGTGGTGCCATTTCTTGCTTGAAAACACGCAAAAATACATATCAATTGCAGTTTGACAAGACAATTCAACTTAATTCCACAATCAAACTATTTATCGATCCTCAATTCACATTCAATCAAAATTCGAATGGAAACAAGTTCAAGCCATATGTAACACAATTACGCAACAAAACAATGAACTTGTAACTTGGGCAAAATGATCAAATAGTGATATATTCAACCATTCAAGCATCTACCTAAATTGTTCCTACTAATGAAATTATTAATCACATCAACAAAAATATGCCTTAATGAAGCACAAAAATTAACATGGTAAAAATTTCAATAAGCAAAAACAACAACAAGACAGTGCAAAAACAAGCTTGAAAGGTTCTTGCAACCCAATTTCATTCCCAATCACAAATTATCACCCCATTCACCTTCCTAATGCATAAACACATTCAAAACAATATATCTATCATCAACATTATATTCCCGAATCATCAAGCACTCACAATTGATTAAGCATTCAATATATACTTCCAAACAATCAATTAATTTGATAAAACGAGACGAAAATACAAAATTGAAGTCCTAAGCATGCTCCTAGTTCAATAATAATGAATATGTAAACATTGGGAAGTGAAGAAATTACGTACCAACCAGTTTTAGTCGAGGAAATTTAAAAAATTGCTCGTTTGCGCCCTTTTCAATTCGACCTCGAATTTACCCAAAATCCGAAAACAATCAGATAGATATGTGTGTAGTGATGTGGGTGAGGTGTGGTGTGAATTTGAGAGGAAGAAATTGAGTTAAAATGGTGATTTGAGTGTGTAGAAGTGTAAAAATAGCATGTTTTTGCGAAAGAGGGGGAGGATTTGTGACCTAACTGTTCGCGCAAGGTATATTTATACCTGGACTGCGTCTCGGACGAGATGCGTTTCCTAGCGCTGTGTTTCGGCCGAGATCCTTTCTTCGATCTGGGGCTCTTTTTACTCAGCATCAGGTCTCGGCCGAGATGCTTTGTGTGTCTCGGTCGAGATAGCCTTCCAGGGATTCTACCCCAAATTCTGGACAAGTTGATCTTAGCTGAGATGTCTTTGTATCTTGCCCGAGATAGACTTCCAGCAAATTTGGCCATTTTAGTCTCCTTTGAATCTCGGTCGAGATGCTTTTCTCTGTCTCGGCCAAGACAACTTCACAGGGAATCGCCCTTTTTTGCCTTCATGACGTCTCGGCCGAGATGCATGATTTTCTCGGCCGAGATTCTTTCTCTTGCACTTTTCCTTCAATTTAATCCTCTTCACCCCCATTTTATGCTATCTCTTGATTATTTTGGTCTATACCTGCACATACCTCAACAAAAACATCAAATATGCCACAAGACATTTATTAAGCTACAAAACTACAAATTTTAAAGTGCAAAAATTTAAAGTTACCGTCGAGTTACCTCCCGACAAGCACCTTTGTTTAACGTCGTTGGCTCGACGGATGTTCGGTCAGTGGATTTGTGGATCCTCCACTTATTCTTCTTCGTTGTACTCTTCTTGGAAACTTTCAAAGTAGGGCTTGAGAAGGTGCCCATTCACCTTGAAGTTTTTGCCAGTTTTATTGCTCTCACTTTCAACAGTGCCATGTGGAGACACTTCTTTGACAATGTAGGGTCCAAGCCACCTACACCGAAGTTTTCTCGGAAATAGCTTCAGTCTTGAATGGCATAGCAATACTTTGTATCCCATAGTGAATGTCTTCCGAGTAATCCTTGAATCACGGAACGCCTTTGTTTTCTCTTTGTAAATTATGGCACTTTCGAAAGCCTCGTTTTGTATCTCCTCAAGCTCTTGGAGTTGGAGCTTACGATGAGTGCCGGCTTCATCCAGATTCATGTTGCAATGCCGAATGGCCCAATAAGCTATGTGCTTAATTTCCACTGGCAAATGACAAGGTTTCCCATAAACAAGACGGTACGGGGACATTCCAATCGACGTTTTATAGGCTGTTCTATAGGCCCATAATGCGTCTTCTAGCCGGATACTCCAGTCCTTCCGGTTCGGTTGAACCGTCTTCTCTAGAATCTATTTGATCTCCTTATTTGAAGTCTCGGCCATTCCGTTCATTTGAGGGTGGTACGGGGTAGATACCTTGTGTAGAACTCCGTACTTCTTCAAAAGGGCCTCAATTGTCCAGTTGCAAAAGTGAGTCCCCCTGTCGCTTATTATGGCTCTTGGAATTCCGAACCGGGCGAATATGTTGGACTTGATAAACTCGGCTACGACTTTTGAATCATTCAACCTTGTGGCTTTAGCCTCCACCTATTTAAAGACGTAGTCTATGGCTAGCAAAATGTATAAGTTGCCAAAGGAGGACGGGAACGGGCCCATAAAGTCCATGCCCCAAATATCGAAGATTTCACACACGACTGTTGAATTTTGAGGCATTTCATTCCTCTGGGACACGTTCCCTGTTCTTTGTCATCTTTCACAAGTCTTGCAAATGGCAAGGGCATCTCTAAATATGGTGGGCCAAAACAATCCACTCTCAAGAACTTTGTGTGTCGTCCTCTTCGGCCCGAAGTGCCCACCACAAGCATACGAATGACAGAAGTTAAGCACTGATTGAGCCTCATGTTCAAGGATGCACCTCCTAATCACTTGATCTGACCCATACTTCCACAAATAGGAGTCATCCCAAACAAAATATTTTGACTCGCTCCTTAGTCTATCTTTTTTAGCCTTGCTCATCCCATTGGGAAATCGCTTGGAAACCAAATAGTTTACAATGTTAGCATACCAAGAAACCTTCGAGTTGGATACTGTGAACAACTGCTCGTCTGAAAAACTCTCTCGAAGAGGCAAATCTATCCCCTCTTGGCTTACTCTACTCAAGTGATAGGCTACAGAATTTCCAGCACCCTTTTTATCCCTAATTTCCAAATCGAACTCCTGTAATAGCAAGATCCAATGTATGAGTCTGGGTTTTGCTTCCTTCTTTTCCATGAGGAACCTGAGGGCAGCATGATCAGTAAACACGATGATTTTGGTCTCAACTAGATAGAACCTAAATTTCTCAAGCGCAAAAAGAACGGTGAGGAGTTCTTTTTTGGTAGTGGTATAGTTGGCCTGGGCCGGATTCAGTGTTCGTGAAGCGTAGTAAACCACATGTGTTACTTTTCCTCTTCTTTGCCCTAAGACTGCACCTACTGCTTGATCGCTAGCATCATACATTAGCTCGAAGGGAAGCTCCCAATCAGGTGGTTGGATAATGGGAGGAGTGACGAGCCTTTCCTTAAGCACATTGAACGCAATCTTGCATTCTTCATTCATGTCGAAATCAACGTCTTTTTGCAATAGACGACACAAAGGAGAGGTAATCTTGGAAAAATCCTTTATGAACCTGCGATAAAAACATATATGGCCAAGAAACGAACGAACTTTCCGCACATTTGCGTGGTAAGGCAAAGAGGCAATTATTTCAACTTTAACTTTATCTACTTCAATGCCTTTTTCAGAAATCAAATTTCCTAGCACGATTCCTTGCTCTACCATGCAATGGAATTTTTCCTAATTCAACAAAAGATTTTTATCAATGCATCTTTTTAGGATTTTCACAAGATTCTCAAGGTAATTCTCGAATGAGTTTCCATAAACACTAAAGTCATCCATGAAAACTTCAATGAAATGCCCAATAAACTCTGAGAAGACACTTACCATACACCTTTGGGAGGTGGTGCGTGCGTTGGAAAGTCCGAATGGCATACGCCTCCAAGCGAACGTGCCAAAGGGGAACGTAAAGATTGTCTTCTCTTGATCCTCTAGAGCAATCGGGACTTGGAAGTAGCCGGAAAAACCATCTAAGAAGCAATAGAAAGGGTGGCCGGCCAATCTCTCTAGCATTTGATCGATGAAGGGTAGTGGAAAATGGTCTTTTCTTGTCACAGCATTCAACTTCCAGTGGTCGATACGGACTCGCCAGCCAGTCTGTAATCGCGTAGGCACCATCTCCCCATTTTTTCCCTCTATGACTGTTATGCCGGATCTTGGGGACCACCTGAGTCGGACTCAAAAATTGGCTATTGGATATGGGATAGATGATTCCCACGTCCAACAATTTGATGAATTCCTTCTTGACTACCTCCATCATGGGAGGATTGAGCCTTCGCTATGATTCTCTGCTCGGTTTTGCATCATCTTCAAGAAGTATGTGGTGCATGCATAAGGATGGACCTATTCGCTTGATGTCGGCAATAGTCCATCCTATTGCCTCTTTGTTCTACTTGCGAACCTCAATCAATGCTTGCTCTTGACTGTGAGTTAACTTTGAAGAAATGATCATGGATAATGTCTCGTCATCCCCAAGGTACGCATACTTGAGGTGAGAAGGAAGAGCCTTGAGTTTGAGAACGGGTGCCTTGATTGTAGAGGGAGAGAACTGAGGGGAATGAACTTTTGAACAGATTTCGGCCGAAATGACTTGGAAGATGGAGGTTGTGCCACTGTTTCCACCGACCCTGTCTTAGTGTCCCATGGTTCTATCTCCTCTAACTGATTGGCTAATTCAATGAATTCCTAATCTCTGTAACAGTGCTCAAACAATTCTTCCACAAGTGGATATCAACAGAGAATTCACTATTAACGTCCTCAGGATATCGCATAGATTCAAATATATTAAACCTTACCACTTGACCATCGAACTCCATGGTGAGGGTTCCCTCACGTACATCGATTTTGTTCTGGGAAGTGTTTAAGAACGGTCTCCCCAGCAAAATCGGAGTGGAGTTCGATGCATCCCCGTGCATGTGTAATACATAAAAATTTGCCGAAAATACGAGGTTGTCCACCTCAACTAGTACGTCCTCGATCACCCCATCCGGAAATGAGGTGCTTCGGTCGGCTAGTTGGATGACAACTCTTGTATCCTTTAAAGGACCCAAATTAAGACTATCAAAAATAGAGCGGGGCATCACATTAATTGAGGCCCCTAAATCAAGCATAGCCCTTTCTACTCTACAATTACCGATTTTGCAAGGTATAACACACATGCCCGGATCTTTGCACTTTTGTGGTAACTGCTTCTGTAAAATAGCTTACACACTCTTCCCCATGAGCTTTTTCGTTTCCTTGAAGTCTCCTCTTGTTGGTGCAAAGGTCCTTCAAGAATTTTGTGTATCGGGGGATTTGCTTTACGGCATCTACCAACAGAATGTTAATCTCAACTTTCCTAAACACTTCCAATATCTCCTTGTCTCTGTTTCTATCCGGAACCTCCTTGATTGGCAGGGAAACGGAAGGGGTGGAGTAGCAATATTGAGTTTTGACCCTTGAGGATCTCGGCCGAGATTCAACTATGTCCCGGCCAAGAAAAGTTTGCAGGGATTACTTCCCTCAGCCATGATTAATTAATCTGGATCGAGATTCACTTCCTTCTCGACCGAGATGAGTGGACAGGGAATTTTCCCTTGTGGTCGAAGTAGGCTATCTCGGCCGAGATCTTGGTGTTTCTCGGCCGAGATTCTGTTCTCAGCAATTGCTTCTTCATTTTCAACTCTCCTTTCTTCATCTCTCAACTTCCCTTTCTCGAGCATTTTCCCACTCCTCAAAGTACTAACGATGATATTCTCGGTTTCCTTGGGTGAAAGGTACTTCTTAGTGGGAAATGGCAATAAATAGTCGGGCAAACATGCTGCTATTGCTTCCTTTTGTTTCTGTAGATATCAGTTCAATATCATCAAGTGATCATAGATTGAAGTAGAAGGTTTGAGGAGTCCAGAACCGGGTTTAGTATGTGGAGAACCGGGCTAGGAAATCGGATTTTAGCCGGATCAGTTACAAGGTTTAAAAGGGAACCGGAGTCAAGGCGGTTATAACTGTCATTCGCAACGGATTAAAATCGTTGCATGTAAAACCGTTGTTGAAAGCTTGCTAAACAGTTT